>CM024706.1:24337841-26737841 GCA_014182895.1 Angophora floribunda
TAATGAGAGAGGTAAGTCATCTAGCTTAGGTATCCCCAAAATAATGAGCTATCATGACACATAAACTAAGACTTAGAGAGCAAGTTATCCATTTCATCATTACAAGGCTTAGATGTCTCCATAATCATTACATGTAATCATTCCATGATGACTCAACCCCTTAAGTGGACCAATGGAAAGAGTAGCTAGTGTCTCCCCTAGGAACTAGACTTGCCACTCATCTCTTTAGCATGCCACCTCTTTATCCTAGGTTGTCCACTTAAATGAAGATGACTAGTACACTTGGAAAGCTCATCATAAGGGGTTTACCTATAAATAAAGGATCCTCTCTTCATTATTCACCATTCTCCTCACTTACTTCCTCTCCTCCTCACACGCCTTCTCTCCCTCGCCGCTACCCCTCTCCCTCTCGGCTTCACTCTCTCAGCCTCTCTCTTACTTGTGCCCTCGCCGTGCTATTTGCCCCACTACCGACCACTGATCTAGGCGTGCAGTAAGTGAACTTTCCAACTCTTAACTAAGACGTTGTGTTGTGTTGGTAGAGCGGGTCATGTTCTTGATCGCTTGTGTGATTATATATGTTTCGTTGTTTAAACTACTATTGCTTGATTATGAGCGATTTCTATGTTTTGTTCACGTGAGAATTTTGAATGGCTTCCTCATATGTTTGAAAGCACGCTCAAGGCCATGAATGAGTCTTGTTGGTTTAGATTGGCATTGAGGCATGTAGAAACGAACCTCACTTGGTGGGTCAGTATGGAGGTGTACCGATCCAAGACCTTGCTTAATGTAGGTTGGCATATTGACCGGTCGGTTTAGGCCACAAATTTTGTGCTATGCCCGACCTGATGTATAGTTTCGGAAAGGTAAATCATTTTATACACTTGTTATGATTCACACCCTCAAGTCTTACTTGTATTGATTAATGAATTGAAGATAAGAAGTTGGATCGTGATGTTCATTTGTATGGTCATACGAGAGAATAATTCTAGCCGTCACCCTTAGATTAGGGGGTGTTGCCTAATTAAGTTGGAACGCTCGACAGATTCATTGTTAGAAGATTGCCATCACCCTTAGCTTAAGGGGACATTGCCTGATTAAGTTCGAATGCCCAATGGATTTCACATGATAGCCGTTACCCTTGGATTAGGGAGCATTTCTTGATAGATTCTAGAAGATTCATGTGAATAGTTATAATAATAAACCCTATGATGCATGCTCTTTGTTTTAGTATGATGATTTTGAATTATGGGAGTCGCAAAGGTAAGAGGAGCTCTTTTCATCCACATAGTTGAATTGATAAAGTATTTTTGCTATTGATTGGCCATTGACATATTGATGTGGTATGTCCATGTACCTATTTGATGGCAAGGCATCCTCCTATCCGAGGATTTATAAGTTTATTTACTAAGTCCATGACTTGCTCTAATGTTTAAAATGATCATTTTAGTGTCAATTGTTGTTAAAAGATAATCATTTTAGTGCTAAGAATTCCACGTGGAAATGCCACATGAAATAATTTTTAAAATAATATGTCAAGAAATATAAAATTTTAATTATAAAAGCCATGTAGTATTTTGCAATAATTTCTTGTTGTTGGCACTTAGGTGATTCTTTTTCTTCAACTTAGCACTTAACTGATTTGGCAAAAAAAAATTGCACTAAAATGAGCTTCGTATACAACTTTTGGTACTTCTAGTGTTCTTTGCCCATGAATTTTAAGTACCGAAAGGGCATTAGTTGTGTAACTGTTGTAATTAAGTCCTCGAGTCTGAAATTACTAGTTCGCAAGCATCAAGACAACACTATCACGTCTTAATTAGGGTTTCTCGTTGACCTCAACAACGATTAGTGGCAACTCCTTTGAAACACATAGTTTAAAAGAACCAATGCCATGTGAGATATGGATTTGAGAGAACTCACATTCATAATTGATGGGCAAGTGTGGATCACCAACTAGACAATATGTTCAAGACATTTTAATGGAAATGCCCATTTGGATTATCTTATGAACAAATACCTCAAAATCTATTCCCTAGAGGGTGGTCCCCGAGGGGTAGGTCGCGACACCTAACAACCCTATATTATTATTGTGAAATAAATAGAGGAAAAAAATCAATCATCAAGCTAGTTTCCAATAAAATCTTGCAAGAGAAAAGTATCATTTTAGGACCTCTTTAATTTGTAAAAATGATTAATATAGTCATGTATGGACAGTAGTCCTAACTTGCTTCTTCGTTTTTTCTTTTATTGATACACAGTGTATTTTAACTCCTTCCACACAAGCAAATGGATGGAGAGGGAGAGAGGGAGGGAGGGAGAGAGAAAGAGAGATCTTTGGCTTAATATTATTCTTCAAATGTAACAATTGGTAAACATGTATTTTGATATCATAAAAGACTTATGAATTTCCATTTCTTTTCAAGGAACCTGTTTTGCCATTTGTTGATCCTTCGAGGGCTCCAACGAAACTTTCTCCTTGTGTACATGTGCATACGCACCGGACTATTAGACACTCACAACATCCAACTTCTCCTCCACAGTCTTTTTTCGTCCAGCATCTAAATTCTGCCACACTTCCTTGCAAACCTATCAAATGACATCAATCAATTGTAAACATTAGGGGTGAGCACATCAGAACATTCGGACCGAGAACCGCTCGGACTGGACCGACTTTTTTTATAATTACTTTAAAAATGCAATAAACCCTAAAATAATAATAACTTCAATATTTTTTTTAAATTTTTAAATTTTTTTGCTAAGTGGTCAGATTCCGATTTGATCCTTTGTTCCAAAAAATGGGAATCGGTCCATTCTCGATTCCACTTTGGAGCCAAGCCGAACTAGAAGCCAATCACCCCTAATAAACATCTTCATTATTCTCATGCATAAAGAGGGAGGGGGGAGAGAGAGAGTACCGATGGCTACTAGCAAAAACATGAGCAGCATAATGGATGTGTATGATGGTTTCGCCATTGCTCCCAAATCAAAAGGGTTTTCCCAAGGACAATAAGTTAATGGTTTTGCTATAGAGATATGCTATTGTAATCTGTTTGTTTCATTATGCACATCATAATTGAGGATATATATATATAGGTCAAGCCACTAATGATGGAATCAAAGATATTTCAGAAAAATTGCTTCTTATGTATACCTTACTTTTTAATATATCATGTTGTGGATTTGTTTTCATTTTTTTTTAATCTGTTTGTTTCATTATGCACATCATAATTGAGAATATGTATATATAAGTCAAGCCATTAATGATGGAATCAAAAATATTTGAGAAAAAATAGCTTCTTATGTATACCTTACTTTTTAATATATCATGTTGTGGATTTGTTTTCATTTTTTTGTAATCTATTTGTTCCATTATGCACATCATAATTGAGGATATATATATAAGTCAAGTCATTAATTATGGAATCAAAAATATTTGAGAAAATATGGCTTCTTATGTATACCTTAGTTTTTAATATATCATGTTGTGGATTTGTTTTCATTTTTTGTAATTTGTTTGTTCCATTATGAACATCATAATTGAGGATATATATATATATATAAGTCAAGTCATTAATTATGGAATCAAAGATATTTGAGAAAATATGGCTTCTTATGTATACCTTAGTTTTTAATATATCATGTTGTGGATTTGTTTTCATTTTTTGTAATCTTTTGTTCCATTATGCACATCATAATTGAGAATATATATAAGTCAAGCCATTAATGATGGAATCAAAGATATTTGAGAAAATATGCTTCTTATGTATACCTTAGTTTTTAATATATCATGTTTTGGATTTGTTTTCATTTTTTGTAATCTGTTTGTTCCATTATGCACATCATAATTGAGAATATATATAAGTCAAGCCATTAATGATGGAATCAAAGATATTTGAGAAAATATGGCTTCTTATGTATACCTTAGTTTTTAATATATCATGTTGTGGATTTGTTTTCATTTTTTCGTGATCATGCCACCTAACTTGCCAATTAATTCAAATCTTATATATCGCACACACAAAAATTAAAAGGTCTAACGTGTCATATTCATATTGTTTTATTACAATATTTATGTGACATTCTAAATTTTCTATGTTTAATAATAATATTTATATTATAAAGTATTGACACATAATTTTTTGCTGACACATCAATAAATGTAGAAAAATTGAATTTAGGGTTTTCAATCATGACAAGACTCATTTTTTCGAACAAAAATGCCAGTTTTCACTTCTTTTCATTTGGAATATTATTTTTAAGTAATTTCCTAATCGTTTCCAATAAAAACCCGAAGACTTTTGGTCAACCCTCTAACAAAAGTCAAACCAAAACTTTTTTTTTTACACAAAAAGATTCCATTTAGTTGACTTTTGGTTAGCCCTTAGCATACCTTATTGCCTATCATTATTTTTTTTTTCTTTGTATGGGAAAGTTTGAATTCTCCAAAAAATTTCTAAACTTATTGTACGAAAATCAATTTAGTTTATAATTTTTATATTTTGCCTATTTAGTTACAAAATTTTTGACGATTTATTAATGTAGCCATTTTGACCAATTTACCTCAATATTACTAACTTGGGTGTAAAACGCCCTACGTTGCATAACCACCACATCAACGATATATTGTCAAAATTAGCTGAGAGGACTACATTAGCATATCGTCATATGGTTTATAACTAAATTGACAAAATCGAAAAGTTTATAATTAGATTGGTCATCATAGAACAAATTTAGGACTTTTTACAATAATCCTTACAAAAGTGATGGAGATTGGTCCTTAACTGACTTTGTGATTGACACTAGTGAAAGCTTGCATGTGGGATAAATGATTTAAAAAATATAATCATTTAAAACTCTGTAGTAATTAGAGGGGAGAAGGACACCGGCCTTAACTTGTATATGGCACTCACTTTAGTGCTACAACTTTTCGTCGACTCATTTAAGTGCCAAAATAAGAGAAATAAGATCACTTAGGACACTAATGATAACATTTATGGCTAAAAATCGATTTTTGCAAAAGAAATAGATTTTTCTATTTCTATTCTTGGATGAGTTTCGAGCAAAAAAATGGATTCGATAATGGTACAAAATTCTATTCTCGGAATAGAAATTCGTTTGATAATGAAAAAAATTTCACTTTCTCGAGTAGTGCAGCAAAGAGAGCGGGCGACGGTGGCGGTGACAGGCGAATAGCAAGAAACTCCTTTGGGTGATAAGTCAAAAAGAGAGAAACAATTTCTAATTTTTATTTTAGAAATAAAAAAGTATATTTTTTTGTTTCTAATTTCTATTCCAAATCTATTTACGGAATAGAAATCTGTTCCAGAAATAGAAAAATGAAATTATTTTATCAAATGGAATTATATTCCAAAAACAAGTTTGGAATAAAAAAAATAGTTCTAGAATGGAAATATAATGGTTATTATGTGCAGCCTTAAGTGCTAACAGCAAAAAAATTCGGCCAAAATTAAACATGACTTTTTAATTAAAATTTTAATATGAGTTGGTATTTTTGATGAAAAACGAGTCCATGTATACATTTCTCCTTCTCTCCATCCATGTCATTATTTTTGTTTTTTCTAATATTTTTCTTTCATTTTCTCCTTCTCCTCCCTCTCCTGAGTTTTCTTCTTGTTGTGACTAACCCCATGCGTCGAACCTTTACTAACTCACCTTTGCTGCGGCCAATCTCTAGACCACCGCCACCAAAACATCACACCGATCACCTTTTTCGTCGACTAAGGGATCAAACAATAACATCCTTGAATGATGGGCATTGCTTGAAAATGGGTAGGGACTCTAGCGTAGGTGGTCTTTTGCAACCAAGGCCAGGAATCAAAATGAATATTTACCAAATAATGCATGGAATCTTTATCATATCCTATCATTTATCATTCATTAAATGTGTCTAAACGACCAAACAAAGCCTAAGAAGTATTATATATGACTATGCTTTTTTTTTTTTGTTGAATTATGACTTGTCTAGTAGACCAAGCTGATAAATACCATGAAAAAATGGGATTACATTGAGATTTAATATAGAATGCAGGTTCCGCATAGTTTTATAATTTAATTGATTTTGTCTATCACATCTTTAATAAAAGGGTGTGATTTTGATAATAACATTAACTGCTGAAAAGCTGAAAATCAAATTTTTAGCACTTAATATCATTAGGTGTGTTTGATAATCTCTAACTACACGCAATTTAATGATTGTTTTATGAACAAGTCTTGAAGCTGGTAAGTGAGAGCTGTAAATCTAGTAGGACAAAACTATGCCAAGCAACAAAGCAGTACTTTATATGCTTAACAACGCAATTGACCTGATCAAACATGGATAAACATCTATAAGATCCTCCTCCACAATTCCAATGAGGAGTCTCATTACAAGTTACTCAAGCAATTTGCTGATCTAATGAGCAATATGGCAATATAGCAATATGTTATCCCAGAAAAAGATGTTGAAAATATGCGAGAATAACCTTTAGGCAAAAACTCAGATGTCAACACTTGTAGCCTTAGGTCAAATTAGCACCACCGGTTTACAAATATATAAGAAACCCGTATTTTGCCAAAGTACTATGAGTATACATAACGCTTCAACTCTGAATAAAAGCATCAAATTTAAATTTTTTTCTTTGCAACTTACCTGTAGAGTTTGCTACATGATTCATGCCAAGTTTATCAGTAGAAGTATAGTGCAAGTGTCAAAACTTGACATGAGGGGACACTTAAGTGCCAAAAGTTAGAAAATGTATACTTAAGTGTCACTTTTTTCGAAAATTAGATCACTTAAATAAAAGCTGCCGGAAATTCGACTTAGCTTATTTTAATAATATAAATCGCTTACGTGGCTCGTTGGAAACCGAGTCAGCAAAAACTCAGCTAAAATGATGTCATTTTTTACTAATGTGGCAGTTAAAAAATGTATTAATTAAATTAAAAATATATTATTATAAAATCGATTTAATAAAAATGTAAAAAAAAAAAAAGAGAGAGAGAGAGGGGAGGATCGGGTGAGGGCTGTGTAGCCCTTGCTAACGCTGCGTCGCTGCCCCACCATCACCGAGAAGGGCCGGCGACGGTGGGGCAAGGGTCGGCCGGGGTTGCTGTGCCCCGGCTAGTGATGGCGACCCCGGTTGACTTGCGATAAGGGCCTGTAGGCCCTTGCCCAAATCTAGGGCGAGGGTCACCGGCCCTCGTCACAGTCGGCCGGGTGGTCGGCCATTGGCCGTGGCTCAGCGACCCTGGCCGATCCTTGCCCCACCATCATTGGCCCTTCCCGGTGATGGTGGGGCAGTGACGGCGTAGCGGCGGCGAGGGTTGCATAACCCTCACCGAATCCTCCCTCCCCCTCCCCCCTCTCTCCTTTTTTTTTTAAAACTTTTTTTCTAACTTGGACAATTTCTTTTTCTTAAAATTGCCACGTGGATATTTTATTTTGAAAAAAAATGCTCCGTCAACAAATAATATCGCCGGATAATGACACGTAGCAATTTGGCTATATTTATTTTGCCGTTGGCACTTAACTGATCATTTTTACTCCGATTTTGGCACTTAAGTATTCCCCGTGCCAAATTTTGGCACTCCAGGGGTCCGCATGTCCAAGTTTATTTGTAATTCCATGTGAAACGTTTTGCGCCTCTTCCATGACCTTTATCATATAAATATATAAAGGTAACCTATGGTTCAACTTGGCAATAAAAATACCAAATGGTGGAAACATATTTCATAGAAGTTCTTGATAGTAACAATAAAATCAATTTATGATGTACACTAAATAGAAAATAATAGTTCTTTGATGTGCCAATGATCCTACAATGACAATTTAATTGATTATGCTGGTTATTACAAAAATGGACACCACAAGTGTTATAGCTTTTGTACAGAGTTTATTTAAGTGTCATTACTTCTTTTTTTGTGACATCCATAATTTTCCATATTCGATAATAACATTCAGTACTATTTTCTATGATGTAATTGGTTGAAGTCTACTGCATTACAATTAGATTGATAAAATGTTGATGTGTATGTTGATGGTGTCATGAGACAGAGATTGATTTACTGCTATATTGGGATAAGTATCCTAATAGTGCCAAAAGTTGTCTACAACGCTCACTTTAGTGCTAAATGTTTTCGGACCACTTAAGTGCCACTTTTTAAAAAAAAAAAAAATGATCACTTAAGTAACCAACTCCGATCTGGGTTGCCAAAAATCCAACATGCCAATATTCTATTAATTTCTCAATCCTTCGTGGCTCACCGAGTGCCTAGTTAGCAAATAATCCCTAAATGACATCGTCTAAAAGTTGTAAATAGTGAAAATTTGAGTACCAAATTTTGTTTCAAATGATCACTTTAGTGTCAATTATTATAAAAAAAATCAATTACTTCAGTGCTAAGCATGCCATGTGGGCTGGAATTTTTTAAAAAAAATGTCAAGTCATATTAAATTTTTGATTATAAATGCCACGTAATCAATTTGAATGGAATTTCTTGCAGTTACCATTTAAGTTACTTTTTTTTTTCCAATTTGACACTTAAGTGAGCCAGTAAAAACTTTTGGCACTAAAGCGAGTACCGTACATGTGGATGGATAAACATTGAATGTCATCTTTGAGAATTTTCAAGTTTAAATACATTGAATTGAAATTTTCCTAGCATTCGTTATTGTTCATCAATAATTTTAGTGGGTTCAAAATATTGTTCAGATTTATAAGTATTTAGAACGAACGCTAATTGTTTTTGTTTTTGTATAGATTTATTAGATATTTTGATTACCTAACAAAATATTTACTTTGGGAACCACACAGATGAACCATTTGTTATCCTTTAACTTGCACCACCTCTCTTCATGCTCGACCAATTATATTAAACCACATGCTCTTAGTAACTTTGAACCTAGTCTAGCTTTCAGATCATGCATTACATCACCAATTTTAACCTTGGCCAATTCATGCCATCATGACTCATCCATATACTTGGCCAGGAACGATCTTGTCCAAAATTTGTTTTTGTGGACAATCTTAATAGACCATTTGCACCCTAGCTCTTTACTTAGCATCACTTGAAGCATTTCTATTGGAACACACATACCTCCTATTTTTAGACCCAATGATTTTAACCCAATGAGATGTATTACTTTAACCTTGGTTAATCCATTCTATCCATATAACTAGTGTCTTGGCTGTGTAAATAAATCTTGGACAAACTTTCAAGTGCCAAGTATGTTTCATCATTCCAACTTCTTCTCAACTTTTGCTTTCAAATTCCGCAAGTAAAAGTGGAGGTCCCACACTTATATTAAAGTATCCGTCTTAAATCTTTCCAGCGTGGACGAGGTGAGTTATTGAGCTATATTACTTTTTACAAGGGTTTCTTCCTTTTAAAAAAGGAATTGTTGATTTTTGGTTTTGTTGATTTTTTTTTAAGGTGACTAAAGTTTTAAGTTATCGAGTTATTTTCAGGTAAGTGAAACACTAAGGGCAAAGTTTAGTTATTCTACTTAGCACATTTGACATGGTTGGTTGATGATTGTTGATTTTAGTTCAAACTTTCACATTAAGTGTGAGAAAGCTTGAAAATTGAGTGGAATTGTTTTGTTTGTTTGACTTAAATCGATAAGTTCCTACATGTCGAGGATGTCATTGATGAACTCCTGTGAGATTTGATAGTATAAGTGGAAATGATGAAATTAAACTAGAAAGTGATGTTTTTGTAATTTGATTAAGTTACCAATTTACTAGTTAAATATTGTTGATTAATCGTGTTGTCAATGTTCATGTTGTCAATTTTTAAGTGGATTTGTTGATTGAGACTGACGTCTTGAATTTCAACCTATTTTGAGATATATGAAATTGTTATTTTGTCAATACGCTATTAGTTATAGGGATAATGCCACGAAAAACCCTAAATTTTACCCCTTGTGACATATTTACCCTAAACTTTTTTTGTGACAAAAAACCCCAAACTTTGCCATATGTGACACATTTACCCCAAACTTTGTTCCGTGTGACACATTTACCCTAAATTTTTTTTGTGCCAGCAAAAACCCTAAACTATACCACTTGTGATAATTTTACCATGAACTATATTACTTATGACAAATTTACCCCCAAGTTTTTTAAGCTGAAGGGCATTTTCGTCATTTTCTATTTTTTTCTTATTTTATTGAAGAGGAAGCCGGCGAAGCCATCCTCGCCGGCACCGAAGTCCGGTGAGGGTCGCCTGGGCAGCCCTCATCGGCGTCGGGTGAGGGCGGCCCAGTCCTGGGCGACCCTCGCCAACGTCGGGCGAGGGCCGCCCAGGCCAAAGCCGGCTCGAGCCACCCTCGTCAGACGCCGGCGAGGGTCGCCTCGCCCGATTTGGCCTCGGGCGGCCCTCCCCGATGCCGGGCGAGGGCCGCGATCCGATGAAGGGCCGCCTCGCCGATCGGCTTGGGCGGCCCTCGCCCGCCGAGGCTCGAGCGACCCTCGCCGACGTGGGCGAGGGCCGCCCGGCCAGATCGGGTAAGGGCGACCCTCACCAGCGTCGGGCGAGGGTCGCCCGAGCTGAATCTGGCCTAGATGGCCCTCACCTGACGCTGGCGAGGGTCGCCTAGGATTGGGCCGCCCTCGCCTGATGCCGATGAGGGCTGCCTAGGCGACCCTCACCGGACTCCGGCACTAGCAAGAATGGCCTCGCCGGCTTCCTCTTCAATAAAAAAAGAAAAAAATAGAAAATGACGAAAATGCCCTTCAAAAAAAAAAAAAAACTTTGAGGTAAACTTATCATAAGTAATATAGTTCAAGGTAAAATTGTCATAAGTGGCATAGTTTAGGGTTTTTGGTGGCACGAATTTTTTTTTATTGTAAATGTGTCACACGAGGCAAAGTTTGGAGTAAATGTGTCATATATGACAAAATTTGGGGTTTTTTGTGTCACAAAAAAAAGTTTAGGGTAAATGTGTCACAAGGGATAAAGTTTAGAGTTTTTCATGGCATTATCCCTTAGTTATATTCATTCGGAGCTAGCCACTCATGAATATTAACTAAAGGGAAAAGATTATTAAGGATTCAAGCACGCACAACCAGAGAGCTTGACTATGGAACGACGATTCGACCATAAAAATTGATGAAGGACAATCCTACCAATATAGGCCGATTAAAGAATGATTATAGGTTGATTCGCAAAGAAAATATAATCGGATCGCAAGTAATTTCATATTACTATTATATAGATCGTGAATGACCCTAAATCGCTTCCTAATGATCATGTACTTTGGACCAAGCAATCGATTCTTTGCAATTACGTGAAAACTGATAGAGTCCATGAGTCAAGAAGATTTAAACATGGATTGATAATATTTCAACCATGGGTTAAATACGCGTAACTTCTAAAAGCTACCCATTAATCTGAAATGTACTGAAGTTAGACATGAATTTTAATATGATTTCAAGTATTGAACTTTTATAGACATCAAGATTAAAATGTTGGACATCGCCCCCTTAATCCTCATGTTTATTGGTAAGCGCAAAAATTTCGGAAAAGGGATTAACATACAGAAATTTGAAATTGAAAAAAGAGCTCAGCAAGGCATGAGGGGCGAAAGCCCAATGGGCCTCGTGCCCATCATGGTCGGCCAAATAGGGCCCACCAAGCCCACTCAAATTTATTCGAGCCCAAATTATTTCTTGAGCCCAATTCAAGCTCAATTCACTTTCTAAGGCCATTTCTATTCATTCAAGCACAACCCAAGACCCATTTCTTGAATATGGCCCAAGGACAAAATGAGAATTTTATGCTTTTCATGAGAAAATGACTAAAATGCCTTTTCTAAAAGGATTTTGCAAACTTGCAAAGGAAGCTTGCAAAAAAAAGGGGGATTTTATTTTATTTTCTCTCTCCTCCTCTCTTTTTTTTTCCCTTGGATGTTTCCTCTCTCTCCCTCCTTCCTTTTTCTTGCGTTCACTCATTCCCTCCCTCCTCATTTTCTCTCTCCATCTCTCTTCTTCTTCTTTTCCTTCCTTTCTTCCCCTTGGCTACACGAATCAACCACGTCGCCACCATCCACCGTGCCTAGCCATTACACCCCATTGTCGTCGTTTCGAGCCATTTGTGCCACCCGCTCAAGCCACCACTCGCCGTCCGCGTCTCTCTCTACTCTCATGAAAACCACCCTATCGCAAGACACATTTTTATGCCCCTCATCATTCTAGACATAACATGTGAAGTGATCATGCAAATATGCAATCATTAAAATAACAAACAGTAATCAAATGAAGCATTAAATAAATTGCAAGGGAAAACAAGCATGAAACACTAAGAGATAAATAAAGGCCAATCCTAATTAGGGTAAATGGAAGCCATAATCATCATATCAGAAATGCGCAATCGAGAGCATTTGTCTTTAAGGATAATCAAAACCCTAATGTGAAGCTATGAGAGTTTATTTAATTTTGAGCACGTTTTAAACTAAAAGGATTCCATTTTTGAGAGAAAATTATCCAAGAAATTATTTTTAAGCTTTTCAATGATCTGATTTTTGGAATTTTTAATTTTTTTTAATTTTTATGAATTTTCGATTTTTCCATTATTTTTAAAAAAATATTTTTTTTATTTTTATGAAATTGTTAAAATTTTCTGAAAATTATTGAATTATTGAATTATTTAAAATTTTCATATTATATATATATATTTTTTTATAATATATTTTTGAATTTTTAATGAATTTTAATATTATAATAAAGAAATTGGACCAGTTAAGAGACCCGGCCCTACTAAACCGACCCAGGCCCTATCAGTCCGGGTTGGAACCAGGCCGGCTCTAAGGCCCATTGAGAATTAACAAAATTGGTACATGAAAATTTTTAAAAAAAAAACCTCAACTCACTTCCATTTTCTGCTCTTAGCCTAGTCTCTCACTGCGGCCCATGCCACTCCAGCCCACCGCCCAGCCCAAAATTAAATTAAAAGAAACGTAGCCATTCCGTTCTCTAGTCTATTTTCCTTCTTCTTTTTTTACTTTCCTTTTCTCTTTTTCCTTTTTCCTTTGTTTTTTTTTTCCGCTCTTCCCGAAGCACACCCTCCCAAAGCTTGCTTCCTCACCGAACTCACCCAAACAACAACACCGGCCAAAAACCAGCGTCCCTTTCACCACTGAACCGCCACCATCTGTTGGACATTCCCTTCGACCGGCATCAACCACCACCAGTGACCTACTCCGACGGCCACTAAGCTATTTTATAGCATGAAGGAAAACCCTCGGCAACTCAACAATGAACAACAATTCCATGCAAACTATACGAAAATACAATGAAAATAATAAAAGATAACATGATTCAATAGATATAGAAGGGAAAAACAATCGATTTCGAATAAATAAAAACATTAACCGTTCTTCACTTCTCTCTCGGCCATTTTGTCAAACACGTAGAACACATGGCTGAAGGGGGAAGCATAGGCACATTTGGGGGCTTAGATTCGGGCAAAGATCGACACGGCATGTATGAGAAGAACTCAAGATCATCTCAGGGACAGATTAATCCCATTCAGAAAAAATATGAACGAAGAACACCTAGCCTTGGCCACAACAAGCTCATAGAACTCAAATCTCGTTCAGGCATTTTCACAAGTAGTTGATATACATTACTGAAACGATGGATTTCGGGCTCGATGGGCACCTGAACACAGGCGTAGACTTCTAACAAGGCATACTAGAGCACGCAGAAGCTTTCTTGGAGGACCGACGGGACCAAAACTCGCGTGAACTGGTCGACCGCGAGGTCCCCACCTGATGCCCCCTCAAAAACAGAACACACGAGCTCGGGGAGACCTACCTGGTTCGGAAAGAAGGGCTGCGGCGGACGGCGGCCAACGGACGTACCTCCGGCGACTACCAACCACCCTCTCGAGGTCACTCTTCTCTCTGATTCGCTCTCTCACATTCACTCCCACTCTCGCCTTTTTCTCCCCCTCCGAAAACCTCCCCTCTCTCGCATTTAAGCTTGGCCAGCGACAGGCGTGCATGGCTTCTGCCACTGCCAGCCTGCCGCAGTCGGCTTGATCCCCGACCCTGGAATCATGCTGCGGCCTTCTACTCTGCCCGCTCCCTGCTCGGCTATGCTGTTCCTGTTCGTCGCCCTCCACCTTGCAGAACGCGGGAAGAAAGAGGAGAGGAACAGAAGGCTAGACTGGTCTCGAGGGGAAAGAAAGGAAAAGTGGGCCGGCCCAAGCGAAAAGAAAAACGTGGGAAAAAAAGAGAAAGAGGCCTGGCCAGCCTGCCCCCGGCCCGGTCTCTTTATTTTCATTTTCTTCTTTCTCTCTTTTTTGAAACAATTTTTAATTAACTTTTCCTTTCTTTCTTTTTCTAAATTTATATCATTATTAATACAAATGCTCCTAATGTCTATACGTGATGCAATTTAATGAATTTTTTTATTTAGGGGTTAGAAATTAATCCCTAATTTTCTATGTAATTAATGAATGATTAAATATTTAAAATATCTTTCAAGAAAATATCTAAATATTTAGCTATTCTTTAGAGAAGAGAGGAGGTGCAATTCTTCGACATTCATCTATGCCAATGTATATAGTATATATGGCGTGACATCACATTATTGGAGGAACGGTTACATGCAAATTTCGTAAATGTGTTATTTTTACTATATATTATCTTTCATGATAAAACTTACCTTTGTATGATGAAATTTATCTTCCTTTCGACAACCTCGGATTGTTGCTGTGAAATGAATAGTTCACAGCTAGAGAAAAAAAATAAAAGTGAGGCTAGTTTCCAATAAAATCTTACAAGAGTAAAGTGTTGTGATTATGGTGAGTTAATAGATCAACAAAAGTGAGCAAAGCGAAATATATCTTTTTTATTTCATGTATTTCAGTTCATGTATTTCTCTTCAATACATGACTTTTCAAACTCTATAAATTGATTTGAACTATGCTTCATTCGAAAAAAAAAAAAAAAAAAAAAAAAAAAAAACATGCACATCTCATCACTTCAATTTTTCTCTCAATTTCAAGAAGTGTTTGATAGAATCCTTGTTTGCATAGTGCTAATTCAAATGATTTTGGTGTTGTATCTTGAAAGCTATAGTTCATGAAACCGCTTAACATTGATGACAAGAATTAATCGTCTCAAGGATATTCGATTAACCGTACCTCACCTTTTATTTATTTTTGTTATTGCTTTCTCGGAGTCATTATGTTTTTGGATATGACAAATAGTGATAGTTTTTTCCTCCAATATGTAAATTTACTTTTCCAACAAAATGAGTCATTTGAGAACCTCTTTTAATTTGTGAAAATGATTTATATAGTCATGTTTATATATCAATCATGACTTGCTTGTTTTTTGATCCATACACACCATCTTTTAACTCTTTCTTTCACACACACATTTAATTTGCAAAAATGATTTATATAGTCCTGCTTAGACACCAGTCCTGACGCACTTCTTTTTCGATCCATACACATCATCTTTTAACTCTCTCTTTCACACACACAAATGGAGGAAGGGAGGGAGAGAGAGCTTTAGCTTATTGCTATTCTTCAAATGTGTTATTCTTCAAATGCAGCAACCGGTAAAAAATTATTTTGATATTACAAAAGATTATGGATTTCCATTTCTTTTCAAGGGACTTCTTGCGACATTTTCTGTTTTCCCTGGAGGTCTCCTATGAAACTCTCTTCTTGTGGGCATGTGCAAGTGCATTGGAAGAGGTAACACCGGCAGCAACCTGGCGGCCCGCAATCCGTGTGCCTAACGCATTTATTTGGATCTCCCATGCTTACTTGCAAACCTACCAAATCACATCAATCCATTGTCAATTGATTCCTTATTCTCATGTGGAGAGAGAGACAAAGATAGAGATTACCGATGGTCACCAGCAAAAACATGAGCATCATAATGGATGTGAATGATGATTTCACCATTGCTCCCAAGTCAAAAGGATTTTTGCAAGAACAAGATTAATGATTTTGCTTTGTAGATATGCTTTTGATATGTTTGTTCCACTACGCATGTGATATTAGAGGATATATATAAGTCTAGCCATTCATAATAGAATCAGATGTTTATGTCATCTCATGAATACTTTCCTTCTTAATATCATGTCGTGGATTTACTTTTTAAATTAAAAAAATTCCTTTTTTTTCTTCCCTATGCCTAGATACTGAAGTTAATGCCAACTTTATTAGCATCGACCAGCAAATTATTAAAGTTAATGCCAGACAAAACATTGACTATACATTTTAAACGTACCCAAATTTATTAGCATTAACCAGCAAGTTATTAAAGTAAATGACAATCAAACATTGACTATATACATTTTAAACGTAACCAACTTTTTTTTTATTAATCCAACTTTAACTCTCCACTCTTTTGAATTTTTTTTTTATCTCAACTCACTTTCAAACTTTTGTCATGCCTCTTTATAGGGTGTGAGAGTCAACAGCATACTTAAAACTAATCGTCCTCTCCCCAATTCCCATAAAAAGGTGGCGATTCAAACTTCCCTCCTCTCCCCCTTCCCATGTGGGAAGGGGGGCATGAGAAAGGTGGCCATTAAAATAAACCCTAGTAGTTAACATACTCAAGGGTGTTAGAAAATATAAGGGATAAATGCATCAAAAGCCCTAACACTTGTTATAAAAGTGTAATTAAATCTTAAAATATCCAAAAGTACAATTAAGTTCTAAAATTTATCACCAAAGTGCGATTGAGTTCTTAAAATTTCAAAAAGTGCAATTAAATCCTAAAATTTGTCACGAAAATACAAATCAAAATCAATTTAATAAGTTTTAGGACTTGATTACACTTTTGAAAGTTTTAGAACGCAATTGCACTTTGATGACAAATTTTTTAAACTTTTAGTGTACTTATCCCAAAATATAAAGAGAAAAGACATCCCGTTAGACCTTCCAATTTTTTTGTGTGATAAATAAGATTTGAGATAATTAGCAATTTAGTTGGCACAAAAATGGTTGATTGGCATTAACTTTAATAACTTGCTCATATAGTTTGCTACATAATTCATACCAAGTTTATTAGTGATTGCACATAAAATGTTGCTAACTCTTCCAAGATCTTTATAATATAAATATATAAATGTACCCTATTGCCTCAACTTGGTCATTAAATACCAAATAAGGGAGACATATTTCATAGTTGTTCTTAATAGTAAAATACAACCAATGTTTGATATACACTGAACTAGAAAATAATAATTCTTTGAAGTGCCAGTGATTGTACCGTTATAATTTGATTTATCATGCTTATTATTATACAAATTCACTTAAAAACCTATGACATTTTATTTGATTATTGAAGGCCTAATTTTTTTTTAATATTGCTCACTCAAGGTTCTGCAGATGTTTTGACTTGCTTAAAAACTCTATTTTTAATATTTAGGGGCCTAATTCCCTAAAACAATGCTAATTTAGGTTTAATTCCAATTCTATTCCAAACTTTTCTTTTGTCTCCAAAAAAATCATTAATTTTCACTCTAGTTCGAAATATGTCCTGTGTCCAAAAATTGCTACTATTTTCTTCAAAATTATTAATATTGGGAGATTTTTGTATTTCCATATAATTGTGAGGGTATTGGTGAAGATGCAAATTTGATAATGGATATCCACCTGGCTTTGATGTTGATAATTTGAAAAAAATTAGTGACTCTTTTTGGACGTAGGGGCAGATTTAGGAGTATAGAAAAAGTTTGTGATTTTTTTTTAGACAAGAAAGTTTGGGCAGAACTAGAGTTTATCTTAAAATTGGGAGATTTTTAAGAAATTAAACCCATATTTAGGTGTCAAATTTGTCGCTAGGCAACATTTTTAAGAGACTATAGCCCATATTCGGTTTTAAAAAAAAGTGCTAATCATCTGTAATAGCTGATGCGGTTAATTCGATGGCATGATATGACCAGAGTGTTCCATGTATCCGTATGTATCATGGGACAAGAAAAGATTGAATTTTTACAAAGGGATTATGAAATAAGGACCATTATCTTACCGATGGTAAGATTAAGCTTCCTCGATCGACTCATATTGCAAGCACGTATTATGCACCACATAAGTAAAAGTAGGTTGCAATTAGAGGTGGCAAATAAGTGGATTGGACTGGATTTGGGTGGGTTATAAATGAATTCACTCAAATCCACTTATTTGACTCACTTTGACTCGTTCATTTGCAAAATAATTTGGATAACCTATACCCAACCCAGATCTAGCCCAAACTCACCCATGTAACTTATAAAACAGAAACTAAGCCTAGCATATCTCCAAAAATAAATAAACGAAAATTGAAAATGAGGCTGAAGAGGGATAGAGAGCATGGGTGAGCCTAGTGAATTGAAAATGAGTTATTTAATTTAATCTTTTAGTTTAAAAATTGTAAAAGGTTGGCTCTTCAAAATTGAGTGATTCATATATGATCCATTTATGTTTTAAACAAATCATATATGGGTTTAAAACCCATTTTGACATATTTAGGGATAAGAAAGGACCCCAAAATAATATCCTTCTATTGTTTGGGCTACATCTTCCATGCAAAAATTACGTGAACACTTTTTTTTGGTCAAACGTGAACACTTCTTTACTAGTTTGAAATTCCCACTATCATGAAATATCCTTTACGGCCTTTTCAGGGATTATGGTCAGAGTCACCCAATTATACAGCTAACGTGGTGGGAAGAACATGCGCCTAAGAGGTGTGATTTATGCATTATTCAAATTTATTTAGAGTATTTATATGGACAGATGGCAAACATTCATTTTCCTGAGGAAAATGGCATGCATGCATTTTTTTAAAGGTCATCTTTTTGCCTCCCAAAGCTCTCCTCAAGCAAGAATCTTCTCATTTTCTTTTTTTTTTTTTTTTTTTTAAATTTCAATTCTTTCTCCTTTTAATTTTTTATTTCTTTAATTTTTAATCTTTAATTTTTTATTTTTAAATTTATCAAAACTTGTTTCTGATGTAGGTGCCACATGTAATCCCAAAACGTTGTAAATGTTGCTAGCCAAACAAAATGGAGATGACGAGAGAATCGACTATATCAATTTGATAAATTTTAAAAATTAATTAATAATTTCCATTGTAAGTTTTCAAATTTCGAATGCATTAATATGTAAGTCGAGATGGGAGAAGTAGATTAAGTAATTGAGAAATTTAACCTTAAAAAGGAATACAAAAAGAAACAAGTACTTTATAATTATTTGAAAAGCTATTATTAGCTTTGCTCATTGCTTTGGTGAGGACAAAGTTGGGGAGAATTGCCGAAAAAGTCCTAAACATATTGCAGTTGTGCCAATTTAGTCCTAAACCTTTTTTTTTACCGATTCAATTCTAAACATTTTGCAATTGTGCCAATTGAGTCCATCCGGCCAAATTTGGCTGGCCGGAGCTGATGTGGATCTTAGGCCCGGGCCGGCGACAATATTTTAATAATTTTTATTATTTTTTGATTTTTTTTTTATTTTTTCCGAATTTTTTATTGTTTTTTTAATTTTTCTATTTTTTTCTTTTCTTTTTTTCTCCCCCTCCCCCCCCACCGGCCGTGAGCAGCCCTCGCCGCGCGAGGGCCGTGAAGCCCGAGGGTCGCGGCCCCCAGATCGCCCACCCTCATCGGCGGCCTCGCCCAAACCAAGGTGAGGCCTGGGGCCGTGGTGAGGCCGCCTCGCCCAAATCTAGGCGCGCCGCCTCACCATGGCCAGATATGGGTGAAGGCGGCCTCACCCGTGGCTGGTGAGGCCATGGCGACCTTCGCCCGGGCCGCCATGGCCTCGCCGGCCACGGGCGAGGCCGCTTTCGCCCGTGGCCAGGCCATGGCGAGGCCGACCGACGCCCAAATCGAGGCGAAGGCGCCTCGCCGTGGCCGGACCTCGCCTAGATCTAGGCAAAGCCGCCCCACCGCGGCCGGCCTCACCCAAATCTGGGTGAAGCCGAGGCCGCAACCCTCGCCGGCGGCCCCCAGGTTTGGGCGAGTCTATGCGAGGTCGCTTGCAAGGGCTTTGCAGCCCTCGCGCAGTGGTTGGTAGCCTCATGGACGTTGGCTGGCCACTGTTGCCAGCGAGGGGGAGGGGAGGGGAGGAGAAAAAAAAAACAGAAAAATTTTAAAAAAAAAAAAATTTCAGAAAATATAAAAAAATCAAAAAAATTATTAAAATATTGTCACCGGCGCCGGCCAGCGTCCACATCAGCTCCGGCCAGCCAAATTTGGCTGGATGGACTCAATTGGCACAATCACAAAAAGTTTAGGACTGAATTGGTCAAAAAAAAAAGATTTAGGACTAAATTGGCATAACTACATTAGGTTTAGGACTTTTTTGGCAATTCTCCTGACAAAGTTGTTATCCTCTACAATAACCACCGGGACCTCCGTAGTTAATCGTACAGCCCATTCCTTCAACAAAGTGGTCATTCTTGAAGCCATATACGTTCGATTTATGAACCCACTCAAGTAAGCAACGAAGGAGGTAACGCGATAACACCAGGTGTGCCGCGCACAGACAGGAGTTTCTCAAAGAATGCAGCGTGCCTGTAATTACCATCAGGTTTGTGTCCACTTCCCATGGAGGACAAACTCCATTCCTGTCTGCTTGGTCGGTTCCTCCCCAAGCTGTATATTCTGTTACATTTCTAAATTTATGAACAATTCTTTAGGCCAATAACCCACCTTCACCGATTGGTCTCCATCATAAAGCAGCCATTTATTCCCAGTAGTGTTGTTGTCCTGGTCACAAGGAGCTACCATTCAATGTTCATGAAGCTTTCAGGGTGAAAATGTTAATATTTTATGTTTCAAAAAAAGTGCTGATCATCCATAATAGCTGATGTGGTGAATTGCACCGTGTGATATGATCAATGAATTACATGCATCCGTATGTATCGTGGGAGAAGAAGAAGATTATATTTTTACAAAGTGATTATGAAATAAGGACCATTATCTTACTGATGATGAGATTAAGCTTACTTGGTCAACTCAGATTGCAAGCACTTATTGTTTACCACCATAGGGTGCAATGAATAGTTGGTGGTCACTTATCTACCTGAACAAAACCAGGGCATAATATGTTGTAGCACCCATTGCAATAGCCATTGCCCTAGTAGAGTAAACATTATCCAAAATTAATTATTCGTGATATTTGTTATAATCAAAGGAAAAAGGGGTGTCTAGTTGAGAATTACTTATCATTGTGCTTACCGTCCAATAAGTGAACAATCGAGATAGGGCATGACTATATAATTGTGGGGAAATCTAAAAATTAATAATTGTCAGATTGCTTTATATAGATATCATTTTTTAAATGTTTACTATATCTATAGAAATTTACATACCAGCCAACTGGCTACAATTATACTAATATTATCCATCGGACAGGCTTGAATCCACATCTTTTGCAAGCTGGATTGGCCTTTAGTAGTGGTTAGATTGTAGACTGATGTCATCCCATGACATCCAAATTTAATGACCAAATTCATGTTGTCTCTCAAAGAAAACATCCGCAATATGATAAATGAATACTTTACATTTTGGAGGTGAGAGAGAAGAGAATAGCCCTTCTTCAAATCATCTGTTGTTTTCAATTGAGATATACTAATTTTGTAGAGGGATAGCAATGGGCCAAGGTGAGAGCAGCGAGGCATCCCTCATCTTCACCCCGCAATTACTAGACGCAATAATCCCCAAACCCTGCCCTATGCAAAACAATGGTTCACTATGAAGAATGAAATGACATGTGCAAAAGAAAAAATAAATTAGCTAGAGTTTTTCGCAGGAAATTTTCATAGGAGTTATAGAAAGAAGAGAGAAGTTCATTGCCCAAAGGAATATAACTTACGGAAAAAATCTATAAACAAAGAATTACAGGTATAGAGAGAGAGAGAGAGAGAGAGAGAGAGAGAGAGAGAGAGAGAACGTGTTGATTAAAAGCAATGGCATCATGCTCCTTGGATGTGACAGATGGCGTCTGCAGTAGAGATTTCGTCCTTATCAAATCTTCCTTAGTTACCCGAAGGATGGGTACCGTTCCAACGGAACAAGGCTCTCTCAATCCAAATTGCAGGGATTTTGCATCTGGAGAAGACTTACCAAAGCCATAGAAATTTAACTTTGTTTCTACCTAAATACGAAAGAATTAATTAAACAAGAATTATATAACCCTTCCTGTTGGTGGGTAAAATTTGGCAAATTCAAATTTGGACTCTGTGATTCGTTAGTAAAGGATTATCAAGTGCCGGTTGTTTATTAATATCAATGCAATCAATAATATCTCCATCCTTTCTCTTCACAAAAGAATCAAACACAGATCAGATTTTCCAAAAGAAAATTTACTTGAAACTTAGCTAGATCAATCGTTGCACAGTTGGAATCTTGAAATTCATCAAATTGTTTGCAAAGAGGTTACGACAAATGTCTTCACAGATGGCTTCTTCATAATTTTAACCTGCGTTTCTAGCTCCATATCATCTTCAATCGCCGCCTCAGATACTGAAACTCTGAAAAATAAGACTAGCAATAGCACGAGTTTCATTTTCAGTTGCAAACTGATATAAGAAACTCAAGGTAGTGCTCTATGCTATTTAAACTTGTTCTCCTTACAAATACAAAACTACCAAAGACCTTTTTATACTTTGAAGAAATTTCACAATTACGTATAAAGGGTTGAATTCTAGGATAGAGCAAACTTTTCATTTGACAAGGTCATAACAGGCCAAGTCAAACACGGAAATCACATTAAGTGCTGACGTTATCAGGAAAGTAAATAGAGTCGTAGCTATTAAGATGGGTGCTACAACATATTATGCCAAATTTCACTTTCTAACGATTTATCAATGTAATCACTTTGACCAATTTTACTTCAATGTCATTAACATGAGTGTAAAATGCCCTATATGGCATGATCACCACATCAATTATATCTTATCAAAATTAACTAAGAAGACTACATTAGTGTATCGTCATAAGGTTTATAACTAAGCAAAATTGAAAAGTTTATACCTAGATTGATCATCATACAACAAATTTAGGACTTTTTGTACAATTATCCTTACAGAAGTGATAGGAACTAACTTTCAGCCACCGCTCTTTTTGGCCCCCGAGTATTGTTCATCATTCTCTCTATTTCTAGTTCCCCAGTTATTGTAGCTTTGGTTCAGAATTTTTTTTCGTGTGGCTATTTCCAACGCCAGTTGAGCCTGATTTTCGAAGGAGATGTGGTGCTGGATCCAGTCAACAAACCCTCTGCATCTCTCCGTCCGGGTAAGCCTAAATCCCCTGATCTTGTCTTCGCGATGGTAAGGTTTCAGTCTGCTTAGTTTCCATGGATTTTGCTGGAAACTCTGTGAACCTTGGGTTTGTTGGTGAGTGAGGCTCCATACCGCCTAGAATCCAACCCGAAATGGGTGGCACTAGGGATCGAAGCAAGAGTAGGCCTCCAGCTGCTCAATCTCAGTTCCATTCGCAATCTGCATCGAGGAAGGAGAACGCCTAGGTTTCTGTAGCTGGGAAACAAAACGCTGATGGCAGAGCAAAACCATCTTTGATTAAAGCGGGAGTTGCTAGTGATGGATGGGACTTCCTCAAACCTCCAAATGAACGTAATCAACACTCAACTCAATAACAAGCAAGAACTTTGACGCTTGCTACCTACTCCTGGGCAAATGTGGCTAAATCAGCCACTAAAGGATATGCACTGTCATATAAACCTCCTGCTGTGATTAATGCGAAATTAATGGCCAATCTAACAAAGGAGGTCCTGGAAGCAACGGATCCCTTGTGGTCTGAATGTCTGGTTAGGTATTTCATTGGGAAGAAACTCTCATATAAGATAGTTGAAATAGCCTTAAAACATAGTTGGGGTCACAACCTGGTGGAGGTAAAGGCCAACGACCAAGGCTTCTATTTCTTCCATATTCCTGATCATGAATTCCGGAGGAAAGTGCTAGAGGGAGGGCCATTGACGATAGCAAGAGTGCCACTTATTCTCCAGTAATGTCGACCCATGCTTGAGCTCAAAAAGGGTAACAATTCCTTTGTGCCAGTTTGGATCCGGCTCAAAAATATCCCATACGTACTCCGGTCAGCACCGGGAATCAGTGTTGTGGCAAGCATGGTGGGCAAACCACTCTATGTCGACTAGCGGACGAAGCAAATGCAAATGATTTCTTTTGCCCGGGTTTGTGTAGAACTAGCAGCTGATACAAACTGCCGTCATATTGTGGAAATGATATTGAACGAGGAAACTCATCAAGTGGGAGTTGCGTATGAGTGGAGACCTATCTCTTGCAAAATTTGTGGCACATTTGGTCATAAATGTACTGAGAAAGCAACCCCCCTACTCAGGATGACCGAAACCATGCACCTGCAAAAGAGACTTATGTGATTCAGGATGGCCTTCCTCCTATTCAAACTCCAGTTCCTATCCCAGATGTGGCGTCTAATACAGTTGCCCTTGGCGAAGACTGGCAGCAAGTTCGACTAAGAAAGCACTCATCTCGTCTTGAGAAGGATCAAGCTCAATCCTCTAATATGCGGCTTGCAACATAATTGCATACTGTCCTTAACTCGGGAAAAATCAAGCAGAGAAAGGGTGCACCAAATGACAATCCCCCCATCTCAGGTGGCCCCGAAATGTTTGGAAATGCCTATCACCCCAACCTCATTTTCCTCGGATGATGACTTGGATGAGGAGTCAATAGCACACAGTTCTGATGGGGAGGTGAATGTGAGGGAGAAACCTGCAAGCCATTCTCCGGAGCCTGATGCGCCTGTTGCTCAACCTTCTTACATGGGAAGGAGCCATTGGAAAGTCCACGACCCCAACTTGCATCTTATAGTAGGAAATCAAAACTGGCAGTTAGTTGATGGCAAACTACACGGAGGTAATCCTCCTTCTCTCTATTTATACATCTACTAGTATATGAATATAGATATTTGGAATATTAGAGGTGTTATGAACCCTATTCGGCAAGCTGAAGTGCGGAAACTCATCCAATCTCATATTATATGTTGTGTTGGATTGCTGGAGACTAAGGTCTCTATTGATCATTTTGGAACCATCTCTTCAAATCTTCTTCATGGCTGGCTATGGCATTCAAATTATAAATTCTCTCCACACGATAGAATATGGGTTGGCTAGGACCCAAACAAGACTACTTATGACTTATGCATGATGAATAGCCAAGCCATCCATGGCAAGCTTAGAGATACTGGGAACATACCTTTGTTCTACGTCGGTCTCGATGGGCTGATTTTATTCGAAGAAGTAACATCCTGGATAATAACCCATGGTTGGTGGCGGGTGATTTTAACGCCATTCGGAATCCCTCGGATAGAATTGGAAGCTTGGATACTTGGATTACATCCTTTGACAAATTTAAGGCATGCTTAGATTAGGCAGAGCTTGAAGGCCTACGATATGTGAGATATAGATTCACCTGGGCCTCATCTTCTGGAGTACATCAGAAACTTCGGAAGATTGATCGTGTCCTAGTAAACAACAAATGATGCCAGGAATTCTCTTATTCTAAAGCGACCTTTGTAGCTCCTAGAATCTCTAATCATACGCCTATGGTTGTAAGAATCACAGCCCCGTCTACTCGGAGGAAACCTTTTAAATTCTTCAACTTCTAGTTGAAACACTCGCGCTTCAAGGAGATAATTACTCAAGTTTGAAATGGCTATCATTTAGGTACCCCTCTATATCAGCTTTATTGCAAACTAAAAGCTTTGAAAGCGAAGCTCAAACAACTCAATAGGGATGCCTATTCAGATATATCGATGAGGATGAAGGCAGTAAGATAGGAACTTCGGTCCGCTCAAGATGCACTTCTAATGGATCCGTATAATGTATTTTTGGTGGAAGCTTAAACAGCCCATCTTCGGAACTTCTATGAGCTTTGTTCTCTTGAAGAATCTTTTTCCGACAAAAGTCCAGGGTTTGGTGGCTAAAAGAAGGTGATCACAATATCAAATTCTTTCATCATTCGGTTAATAGGAGGCACCTACGGAATCGGATCATTTCCATCTGTGGCAGTTCGGGCAACCTAGTGAATAACCTAGTGGAGGTGCAAGATTCATTCGTATCCCATTTCCAAAATTTATTGGCTCTGGTAGAAAGGCCGCCTGGTCCATCCCAACTAGAGATCAAAGACTTGATTCGGCATCCTCTAATGGAGGAACAAATGGCTTCTATCTCATCCTGTCCTTCCTTTGGAAATTTGTGACTCCATATTTTCCTTAGCTGGAGACAAAACCTCTGGCCCGGATGGTTTCAATGCATAATTTTTTTAACATAATTGGGAAATTATGGGCCAATCAGTGATAGAAGGGGTTATGTACTTTTTCCATACAACAGGCCTTCTAAGGGAGGTGAATAACACAATTATTGCCTTAGTGCCAAAGGTCCCCAATGCATCATCAGTCGGGGAGTTTAGACCAATTGCATGCTGTAACATTATCTATAAATGCATCACTAAGGTTTTGGCCAATAGAATAGCTGCGACACTTCCATCCATTATTGGTCGAGCCCAAAATGCATTTGTAAAAGGTCGTTGGATCAGTGACAATATCCTCCTAGTATAGGAATTGTTCAATGGATTTCATATTGATCCATATCTTCCCAAATGTGCAATTAAAGTAGATTTCCAAAAAGCGTATGATATGCTTGATTGGCGATTTCTGGAATCCACTCTAGGAGCTTTTGGTTTTCTTACTTGGATCATCGGTTTGATTATGACTTGTGTTCAAATGCCTAAATTCTCAATATCCATTAATGGGGAATTATATGACTTCTTCTCGAGTGGCCGGGGAATTCGACAAGGCGATCCTATGTCCCTATACTTGTTCACTTTGGCTATGGAGGTATTTTCCAGTATTATTGCCCGACAAATCCAACGGTCTGAATTCAAATATTTTTGGAGGTGTAAGTCCACTTGCCTCTCCCATTTTTTTTTTCGCCAACGTGTTTTTATTCAGTGAGGCAAGCTTGGCTTATGTTGCTTGTCTACAAGAAGGATTGCAGATTTTTTCCGCATGGAGTGGGCTCCAACCAAATCATAATAAGAGCGAAATTTTCCTTGTGGGAAGTCTTGAATCATTGCGGGATCAAATTCGGTAGGCTTGGGGATTCCAACTAGGTTCTCTTCCGGTGCGGTACCTTGGGGTCCCCATCATCACAGCACGTCTTAGGAAAACCGATTGCAATTCCCTGGTAAGCCTACTTACCTCAAGAGTTCAATTGTGGACTCATCGGTTCTTATCTTTCGCGGGCCATCTCCAATTAATCAAGTTAGTCCTGCATGCAATTCAAATATATTGGACGGGTGTGTTCATTTTACCTAGCTTAGTCTTGGAAAAAATTGAACAAATATGTCGCCAATTCCTTTGGAAAGGACCCGGTCTAGGCACGAGTGGTGCGAAAGTTACATGGGATATTGTTTGCTTTCCTAAGGAAGAAGGTGGATTGGGATTGCGCAAACTCCAGGATGGCAACAAAGCGGCTATGATGAAACATATTTGGTTGTTATTCAAAGACAAAGAATCACTCTGGTGCAAATGGATACATGCAACGTACCTAAAACGGAAGAATTTCTAGGACACCTCGACACCTACCTTGTGCTCTTGGGAATGAAGGAAATTATTGAGCCTCAGAGATGAAAGCAAGAAGTACTTCTGCTAGTGAATCGAGGATGGCCGGTCAATATCTCTATGGTTTGACCCTTGGCTTCTAGATGGATCTCTAAACACGATATTTTCTAATAACTTCATCTATCATTCAAGCTTGGTTAGAGAGGCCAAGGTGGTGGATCTCTATACTCCGGATGGCTAGGAAGTGTTGCTAGAACTCCAAGATCGACAATTCCCCATCCCGACTGTCAATCAAAATACGGACAAGTTTATCTGGTTGGAATATTCTTCGGGTATGTTTTCAACTGCCTTTGCTTGGGCAACTATTAGACATAAGTCTCAAATAGTCCCGTGGTCCAAATTTGTGTGGGCTAGCTCTCTTGTCCCACAGCACCAATTTTTGCTTTGGCTTATTACTAGAAAATGTTTCCCCACTCAAATGTTTTTGCTGAATTATGGTAGGATTTCGGAAGGGGCGTGTGCATTCTATAATATTGAACCAGATTCAGTAAATCACCTTCTTGTTTTTTGTCACGTCTCAAGAACCTTGGTCACATTTTGGGCAGGCAAGTGTAACTTGTCTTAGCAAGACAAGCCATGGAATGACATTATAGAATGGGCAAAGACATATTTACTGGGCAATGAATGTCATTTGGAGGTTGCCCGTTTCTCGTTTGGGGCACTTTGCTATGCAATATGGAAGTCCCGCAACAATATTATCTTCCGAGGCCAGCCTCTTCATATCCCGTCAATGAAGCTCCACATCATAAAGGTGGTCAAAGACAAGGCTTTTGTTTTCCATGGTATCGCAGACACTCCTGCGAATAGAAGGATGCAATGCGGATGGGGTATCAATCTAGCAATCTTTCATTAAAATGACAACTAGTTGCATTAGCCGAAGGTTGTTAATGTCATACTTCTTTGCTTTTGGACTTGGCACCCTTCCACTCATATGACATGTTGTCAATGTGAGTGCAAGTTAGTTCCGGTTCCTTTTGATGTATAGTTTGTTGGTTTGAAAGTTAATACATATTTACCTTACAAAAAAAAAAAGTGATAGGAACTAGTCCTTGACCAGCTTTGTGATTGGTACTAGTGAAAGCTTGCTTGTGGGATTCATGATTTCGAAAATATAATTATTTAAAACTCTTTAGTAGTTATAGGGGAGAAAAACATCGAAAGTATATTAACTTGTGTATGCATCAAAAGTACCTTAACTTGTGTATGCTGCTCACTTTAGTATTATAATTTTTCATTGGCTCACTTAAATGACAAAATCAAAGAAAAATGATTATTTAAATGCCAACAGCAAGAAATTCAGTCAAAATTAACACATAGCTTTTTTAAATAAATTTTAACATAAGTTAGTATTTTTAAGGAAAAAACTAGTGGCATTTCCATGTATACTTTCTCCTCCTCTTCCTCCACGTCATCTTTTTTCTTTTTTCTACTTTTTCCTTTGCTTTTCTCCTTCTCCTCCCTCTACTACGTTTTCTTCTTGTTGTGGCTAATCACTAGGCCACCGCTACCAAAACATCACACCTATCACCATTTTTGCTAGATAAGGGATCTAACAATAATGGCCTTGAATGATGGCATCACCGGAAAATGAGCAAGGACTCCAGCATAGGTGGTCCTCCATGGCCAGTTCTAGAAATCAAATGACATGCCATAAAAATATAAGAAATCATATATTTAGACATAGAATATCGATTTCACGAAAGCAACTTTATCAACTCTTTTAAGCAGATAGTCGAACACATGATTGGCATTTTCTAATGTAAGCTTTAGACTTGATTTCCATGTATTTTAGAGGCTTCGTGAGCAAGAGAAGTGTGAGCTCAAGGCCAAATCTCACTGCCAATCCTCCTTCTTCGATGCCGCTTCTAAACCGAGTCCCTTCTCTTCCTTCATGTGATGTTGCAAAGTTCAAATGTAAACATGGAGGAGAGAGAGAGAGAGAGAGAGAGAGAGAGAGAGAGAGAGAGAGAGGAAGATGAACCAACGTTGTTCAACATCCATGTTTTTCTTGCAAACAATGTCGTTTTAAGATGTACAAATAAATGAAATTGGTTAAACAACGTCGTTTAGGACTAAAGAGACCGGAGTTGGCACTGAAAATATCATTTTTCAAAAATATTAGCACTTAAGTGATCCATCAAAAAATTGATCAAACGACATTGTTCAGCACCCACATTTTCCAGCAAGTCACATTGGCTAAAAATATTAATAAAAAAAGACCATGTTAGAATTTCAGCCAAGGAGATTGGAGTTGGCACGAAAAATATTGTTTTTCCAAAAATTGGGCACTTAAGTGAGTTACCAAAAGTTGTAGCACTAAAGTGAGCACCACACACAAGTTAAGACACATTTAGTGTCTTTTTCTCGTAATTATAATATTGTAGCAATACTAAAAAGCATAATAAGTATTCTATTTCTATGACATTTACTACAATAAATAGATGTCATCTAATTAGATTTGTCAATAATGAATGATACAACATGAAAACGCGATAAATGATACCATAAATGGTAGATATTAAGAGCATCAAGTCACTTGTCTCACGATCCAATTTCTCTTGTACCTCTATAGCTAAAGGGTGGACATTTATGGCATCAAAGTGTAAAGTAAATGATGTAGAAGGGATGATACAACTAATTTGTAGGAGTGACATTAGGGTGTTCGTCCTAGGAATCAAGGAGTGAGACATCTACCATTTTATGGGTTTCTAAAAACAGGGTTGGCCTTCTATGCACAAATTGATTGGGAGTTGATGTTGTTCTCTTAACAAGACCATGATATGATGAAACCAATTGTTGTATTGAAATTATCAATATATTTCACTTAATGTGCTAGAAGCCTATGCTGAATTGAGCATTGTACGATCTAATGACAGGATATAATTCGCTACATTATTCATATGAACGACAATCAAGAAAAGACAAACCTGAATCACTAGGTACTGAACGGGCTTGTCTTTGGCCAGGAAACTATTAGCCTATGATAAACGCCATTGCAGCAGAATCTCTCCAATAGGTGGGTGATTTGGGAAAATGATTTGGTCTACTTGGTTTTATGGGAGAGGAGAGGTACAACAAATTAGACAACTCAGATAAGGAGTGGCTCCTTTCAAGCTTCTTGAATGGCAATGGGGGAAAGGGGGGACAAAAATGAATTGAATTACTCGTTGAAAATAGATCATAGGCAAGTTGCAAGAGATGTTTTGTTATAATATTTCAAGCAAGGAGAGAAACAACCAAGTAGGCAAAAGAAAGAGTTGCCAAGGGAGTGCAAGAGATGTTTTGTTATAATATTTCAAGCAAGGAGAGAAACAACCAAGTAGGCAAAAGAAAGAGTTGCCAAGGGAGATGTTATAATATTTTAAGCAAGGAGAGAAACAACCAAGTAGGCAAAAGAAAGAGTTGCCAAGGGAGTGTAGTTGGTTAGGGATGCCACATTTGTTAGGGACAACACAAGTGATTGGGGATTTGCAAATAGCTTTGATAGAGAAAAGTTACTGATGGAGTTTAATGGCTTGTTCTATTGGGGAAGGGTTCAAAGTTAAGTGAATCCCAAGGTAGTGGCATTGATAATTGTGGGGGTGCAAGGAAGCAAAAAAAACAGCCCAAAATGAGGGCATTGCAAAAACTAAGTGGGGGAAAATGTCACAGTCCAATTTCTTCCATACTCTTATGAGTTAAAAGGATGGATCTTTCTAGCACCGATGTGTATAGTAAGTAATGTAAAAGGGACAATACAACTGGTTTGTGTGAATGGTGTTAGGTGTTTGTACCCAACATTCCTAGAATAAAACAAATACGGAAATGGTGTTAGGGTGTTTGTACCCAACATTCCTAGAATAAAACAAATACCATATTGAAGATTTTTAAAATAGAGGTTGGCTTCTCGTGCATAAACTAATTGGGATCTAATACCATTTTCCTAGTGAAGTCACAGTAAATTGAAATCAATTGTTTTATGAAATTGATCCGAATGTTTTGCTCAAAAGATTGGATGCCCAACTTGAATTAGGAAAAGGTTGGCCCACTATTCTTGATTCGCCGAGCACTGCACGAGCTTTTCATCAACCAAAAAACTATCGACTCTAACACTTGCAAGAAGATTGATCGTAACATCCACAGTTTCAAGCCATGGGAAAAGGGTTATGGAATTAGTACACCCATAGTAGGGATTGGCTTGGAACAAAGGCACTATTCCCTATCTCATGTCTATGAAAGAAGGCATAGTGCCTTGCACCGTGCCAATGCACAAGTGTATTGTGCTTTGCATCAGGCCATGAATCAACTACTCAACCATAAGGGTTGGTCATGGGATGATCACACACCATCATGAAGGTAGGGGCGACATAGATCAGTTTCACATAGGTGTGCACTAGTTATGGGTGGTTTCACTCGGGTACATATCGACCATGGACAACAATAAATCAATCATATTTGACTGTACTTTGATCGGGGATCGATCGGTTCCGTGCAACTACATAACAACTAAGGGTCCATCATGGATCATTTGCAATAAGTCACAGAAAGGCCATGCCAAGACCATAGGGTGACCAAACTTGGCTCAACACTAGGTATGAAATTGGTCAGGCCAAGCCAATACTAGGCTAGGTGCTAGCCATGGAGCCAAGCATAGGGCTTAGACTACCAAGTTGTGCACCACTCAAGGTTGGCCACAGAGCCACTTGTAGGACCCACTCGAAATGCACCAAAATGGCTAGTCCAAGATGGATAGACTGTGACTAGCCCTACCCAAGAGTGGAATAGTTGTACAAATTGACCCTGTTGGCGTACTTGATCGTAGATGAACCTAAAAACCTCTTGCTCAATAAAAATAGCACTTCCATAAGCTTCTTTCCCTTGTTTGCTTAATGTTTTACAACTTAGTCATTAATTGATAGGGACAACTCATGGACTCTAGCACCATCCTCCTCTTAGATGAGACTTGGAGAGCAAGTCTAGAGATCAAAGCTTAGAGAGCAAGTTAAGCATTAAATACAAGAAGACAAGAGAGAATTCTAAAATAGTGTAGTAAAGTGAAGAAACTTGAGAGCAAGTTTGGTAATATGAATACATTTAAGCCTAATGATTACACAAAATCTAGGTAATAATGAGAGATGTAAGTCATCTAGCTTAGGTATCCCCAAAATAATGAGCTATCATGACACATAAACTAAGACTTAGAGAGCAAGTTATCCATTTTATCATTACAAGGCTTAGATGTCTCCATAATCATTACATATAATCATTCCATGATGACTCAACCCCTTAAGTGGACCAATGGAAAGAGTAGCTAGTGTCTTCCCTAGGAACTAGACTTGTCACTCATCTCTTTAGCATGCCACCTCTTTATCCTAGGTTGTCCACTTAAATGAAGATGACTAGTCCACTTGGAAAGCTCATCATAAGGAGTTTACCTATAAATAAAGGATCATCTCTTCATTATTCACCATTCTCCTCACTTACTTTCTCTCCTTCTCACACGCCTTCTCTCCCTCGTCGCTACCCCTCTCCCTCTGGGCTTCACTCTCTTAGCCTCTCTCTTACTTGTGCCCTCGCCGTGCTATTCGCCCCATTGCCGACCACTGATCTAGGCATGCAGTAAGTGAACTTTCCAACCCTTGACTAAGATGTTGTGTTGTGTTGGTAGAGCGGGTCATGTTCTTGATCGCTTGTGTGATTATATATGTTTCGTTGTTTAAACTACTATTGCTTGATTATGAGCGATTTCTATGTTTTGTTCATGTGAGAATTTTGTATGGCTTCCTCATATGTTTGAAAGCACGCTCAAGGCCATGAATGGGTCTTGTTGGTTTAGATTGGCATTGAGGCATGTAGAAACGAACCTCACTTGGTGGGTCAATATGGAGGCATACCGATCCAAGACCTTGCTTAATGTCGGTTGGCATATTGACCGGTCGGTTTAGGCCACAAATTTTGTGCCATGCCCGACCTGATGTATAGTTTCAGAAAGATAAATCATTTTATACACTTGTTATGATTCACACCCTCAAGCCTTACTTGTATTGATTAATGAATTGAAGATAAGAAAGTTGGATTGTGATGTTCATTTGTATGGTCATACGAGAGAATAATTCTAGCCATCACCCTTAGATTAGGGGGTGTTGCCTAATTAAGTTGGAACACCCGACAGATTCATTGTTAGAAGATTGCCATCACCCTTAGATTAATGGGACATAGCCTGATTAAGTTCGAATGCCCGATGGATTTCACATGATAGCCGTTACCCTTGGATTAGGGAGCATTGCTTGATAGATTCTAGAAGATTCATGTGAATAGTTATAATAATAAACCCTATGGTGCATGCTCTTTGTTTTAGTATGATGATTTTGAATTATGGGAGTCGCAAAGGTAAGAGGAGCTCTTTTCATCCACATAGTTGAATTGATAAAGTATTTTTACTATTGATTGGCCATTGACATATTGATGTGGTTATGTCCATGTACTTGTTCAATGGCAAGGCATCCTCCTATCCGAGGATTTATAAGTTTATTTACTAAGTCCATGACTTACTCTAATGTTTAAAATGATCATTTCAATGTCAATTGTTGTTAAAAGATAATCATTTTAGTGTTAAGAATTCCACGTGGAAATGCCACGTGAAATAATTTTTTTAAATAATATGTCAAGAAATATAAAAGCCACGTAGTATTTTGGCAAGAATTTCTTGTTGTTGGCACTTAGGTGATTCTTTTTTCTTCAACTTAGCACTTAACTAATTTGGCAAAAAAAATTTGCACTAAAATGAGCTTCATATACAACTTTTGGCACTTCTAGTGTTCTTTGCCCATGAATTTTAAGTACCGAAAGGGCATTAGTTGTGTAACTATTGTAATTAAGTCCTCGAGTCTGAAATTTCTAGTTCCGCAAGAATCAATATAACACTATCACATCTTAATTAGGGTTTCTAGCTAACCTCCACAACGATTAGTGGCAACTCCTTTGAACACATAGTTTAAAAGAACCAATGCCATGTGAGATATGGATTTGAGAGAACTCACATTCATAATTGATGGGCCAAGTGTGGATCACCAACTAGACAATATGTTCAAGACATTTTTATGAAAATGCCCATTTGAATTGTCTTATGAACAAATACCTCAAAATCTATTCCCTAGAGTGTGGCCCCCCGAGGGGTAGGTCGCGACACCTAACAACCCTATATTATTATTGTGAAATAAATAGAGGAAAAAAATTAACCATCAAGCTAGTTTCCAATAAAATCTTGCAAGAGAAAAGTATCATTTTAGGACCTCTTTTAATTTGTAAAAATGATTAATATAGTCGTGTATGGACAGTAGTCCTAACTTGCTTCTTCGTTTTTTTTCTTTTATTGATACACAGTGTATTTTAACTCCTTCCACACAAGCAAATGGATGGAGAGGGAGGGAGGGAGAGAGAAAGAGAGATCCTTGGCTTAGTATTATTCTTCAAATGTAACAATTGGTATACATGTAGACTTATGAATTTCCATTTCTTTTCAAGGAACTTGTTTTGCCATTTGTTGATCCTTTGAGGGCTCCAACGAAACTTTCTCCTTGTGTACATGTGCATACGCACCGGAGTAATATACAATCACAACATCCAACTTCTCCTCCACAGTCTTCTTTCCTCCAGCATTTAAATTCTGCCACACTTCCTTGCAAACCTATCAAATGACATCAATCAATTGTAAACATTAGGGGTGAGCACATTAGAATGTTCGGACCCGGAACCGCCCGAATCGGACTGACTTTTTTTATAATTTTTATAATTGCTTTAAAAATGAAATAAACCCTAAAATAATAATAACTTCGATATTTTTAAAATTTTTAAATTTTTTTGCTAAGTGGTCGGTCCGGTTTGATCCCTTGTCCCAAAAAATGGGAATCGGTCCAATTCTCGATTCCACTTTGGAGCCAAGCCGAACTAGGAGCAGATTACCCCTAATAAACATCTTTATTATTCTCATGCATAGGGAGGGAGGGGGGAGAGAGAGAGTACCGATAGCTACTAGCAAAATCATGAGCAGCATAATGGATATGTATGATGGTTTCGCCATTGCTCCCAAGTCAAGGGTTTTCCCAAGGACAATAAGTTAATGGTTTTGCTATAAAGATATGCTATTGTAATCCGTTTGTTTCATTATGCACATCATAATTGAAGATATATATATAGGTCAAGTCACTAATGATGGAATCAAAGATATTTCATAAAAGTTGCTTCTTATGTATATCTTTTCTTATGTATATCTTACTTTTTAACATATCATGTAGTGAATTTGTTTTCATTTTTTTTGTAATCTGTTTATTCCATTATGCACATCATAATTGAGAATATGTATATATAAGTCAAGCCATTAATGATGGAATCAAAGATATTTGAGAAAAAATGACTTCTTATGTATACCTTACTTTTTCATATATCATGTTGTGGATTTGTTTTCATTTTTTCGTAATCTGTTTATTCCATTATGCACATCATAATTGAGAATATGTATATATAAGTCAAGCCATTAATGATGGAATCAAAGATATTTGAGAAAATATGGCTTCTTATGTATATCTTAGTTTTTAATATATCATGTTGTGGATTTGTCTTCATTTTTTCATAATCTGTTTATTCCATTATGCACATCATAATTAAGAATATGTATATATAAGTCAAGCCATTAATGATAGAATCAAAGATATTTGAGAAAAAATGGCTTCTTATGTATAGCTTACTTTTTAATATATCATGTTGTGGATTTGTTTTCATTTTTTGTAACCTGTTTGTTCCATTATGCACATCATAATTGAGGATATATATAATATCAAGCCATTAATAATGGAATCAAAGATATTTAAGAAAATATGGCTTTTATATATATCTTAGTTTTTAATATATCATGTTGTGGATTTGTTTTCATTTTTTTTCGTGATCATGCCACCTAACTTGCCAATTAATTCAAATCTTATATATCGCACAAAAAAAAAAAAAAAATTGAAAGGTCTAACGTGTGATATTCATATTGTTTTATTATAATATTTATGCGACATTCTAAATTTTCTATGTTTAATAATAATATTTATATTATAAAGTATTGATATGTAATTTTTTGCTGACACATCAATAAATGTAGAAAATTTGAATTTAGGATTTTCAATCATGACAAGACTCGTTTTTCCAACAAAAAATGACAGTTTTCACTTCTTTTCATTTGGAATATTATTTTTAAGTAATTTCCTAATTGTTTCCAATAAAAACCTGAAAAGTCAAACAATTGATTTTTGGTCAACCCTCTAACAAAAGTCAAACAAAAAATTTTCTTTTACACAAAAAGATTCCATTTAGTTGACTTTTGGTTAGCCCTTAGCATACCTTATTACCTATCATTGTTTTATTTTTTTTCTTTGTATGGAAAAGTTTGAATTCTCCAAAAAATTTCTAAACTTATTGTACGAAAATCAATTTAGTTTGTAGTTTTTATATTTTGCCTATTTAGTTAGAAAATTTTTGACGATTTATTAATGTAGCCATTTTGACCAATTTATCTCAATATTACTAACTTGGGTGTAAAACGCCCTATGTTGCATGACCACCACATCAACAATATCTTGTCAAAATTAGCTGAAAAGACTACATTAGCAATATCATCATATGGTTTATAATTAAATTGGCAAAATTGAAAAGTTTATAATTAGATTGGTCATCATAGAACAAATTTAGGACTTTTTACAATAATCCTTACAAAAGTGATGGAGACTAGTCCTTGATTGACTTTGTGATTGACACTAGTGAAAGCTTACATGTGGGATAAATGATTAAAAAATATAATCATTTAAAACTCTGTAGTAATTAGAGGGGAGAAGGATATCGGCCTTAACTTGTATATGGCACTCACTTTAGTGCCACAACTTTTCGTCGACTCATTTAAGTGCCAAAATAAGAGAAATATGATCACTTAGGACACGAATGATAACATTTATGGCTAAAAATTAATTTTTGCGAAAAATATATTTCTATTTTTGGATGAGTTTCTGAGAAAAAATGGATTCGATAATGGTACAAAATTCTATTCTCGGAATAGAAATTCGTTTGATAATGAAAAAAATTTCACTTTCTCGAGCAGTGCAGCAAAGAGAGCGGGCGACGGTGGTAGTGACAGGTGAACGGCAAGAAACTCCTTTGGATGATAAGTCAAAAAAGAGAGAAACAATTTCTGATTTTTATTTTAGAAATAGAAAAGTAAATTTTTTTGTTTCTAATTTCTATTCCAAACCTATTTCTAGAATAGAAATCTGTTCCAAAAATAAAAAATGAAATTATTTTATCAAATGGAATTATATTCCAAAAACAAGTTTGGAATAAAAAAAATAGTTCTAGAACGGAAATAGAATGGTTACTATGTGCAGTGCCAACGGCAAAAAATTCCGGCCAAAATTAAACATGACTTTTTTAATTAAAATTTTAATATGAGTTGGTATTTTTGATGAAAAAAACCAGTCCATGTATACATTTCTCCTTCTCTCCATCCATGTCATTATTTTTGTTTTTTCTAATATTTTTCTTTCCTTTTCTCCTTCTCCTCCCTCTCCTGAGTTTTCTTCTTTGTTGTGACTAACCCCATGCGTCGAACCTTTACTAACTCACCTTTGTTGCGGCCAATCTCTAGACCACCGCCACCAAAACATCACACCGATCACCTTTTTCGTCGGCTAAGGAATCAAACAATAACATCCTTAAATGATGGGCATTGCTTGAAAATGGGTAGGGACTCTAGCATAGGTGGTCTTTTGCAACCAAGGCCAGGAATCAAAGGACATGCCACAAAACCATAGGGAACCATAGATTCAGACATAGAACATCAATTTCATAAAAGCGACTTTATTAGCTCTTTCAAGCAAATAGTCGAACACATGGTTGGCATATCAAAATGTAAGCTTCGAACTTGATTTCAATGTATTTCAAAGGCTTTACAAGCAAGAAAAGTGCGAGCTCAAGGCCAAATCCTACTGCTAATCCTCCTTCTTCGATGTTGCCTCCAAACCAAGTCCTTCATCCTCTTCCACGTGATGTTGTAGAGCTCAAATGCAAAAATGGACAAGAAAGGGAAGAGAGAGAGGAAGATGAATGACGTCATTCAACATCCACGTTTTTCTTGCGAACGGCATCATTTTAGGTTGTACAAGTAAATAAAATTGGTTAAACAATGTCATTTTGGGCTAAAGAGATCACAATTGGTACTAAAAAGATCATTTTTCAAAAAAATTGGCACTCAAATGATCTAGTGAAAAGTTATTTAAGCAACGTCATTCAACATCCACATTTTCCACCAAGTCATGTCAACTAAAAATATTAATATAAAATGGCCATGTTAGATTTTTGGCCAAAGAGATCAGAGTTAGCACTAAAAAGACCATTTTCAAAAAATTTAGCACTTAAGTGAGCTACTGAAAAGTTGTGGTACTAAAGTGAGTGACGTACATAAGTTAAGGCATATCTAGTGTCCTCTCATAATTATAATATGGTAGCAATACTAAAAAGCATAACTTGTATTCTATTTCTACAACATTTACTAAAACAGATAGATGTCCTCCAATTAGATTTGTTGATAATGAATTATACACCCATAAAAACATGATGAATGATACCACTAATGATAGATATCGAGACCATCAAGTCACTTGTCTTACGGTCGAATATCTCTTATAATTACATAGGCTAAAAGGTGGACATTTATGGCATAGAAGTGTAAAATAAGTAATGCATAAAGGATGATACTACTGATTTGTAGGAGTGACATTAGGTGTTCATTGTAGGAATCAAGGAGTGAGACGACTACCATCTAAGGGATTTATGAAAACAGGGTTCGCATTCTGTGAACAAATTAATTGGGAGTTGATATTGCTCTCCTAAAGAGACCATGGTATGATGAAACCATATGTTGTATTGAATTGATTAGTATGTCTCACTCAATGTGCTAGAATCCTGTGGTGAATTGAGCATAGTATGGTCTGATACAAGAATACAATTCGCTATATTATTCATGGGAATGATAATTGAGAAAGGCTGACTTGAATCACTGGTATTGCATAGGCTTGTCTTTGGCCAAGAAGATATTAGCTTGTGATAAATGCTATCAAAGCAAAGTCTCTCCAATAGTCGGGTGATTTGAAAAAAATCATGTATTCTACTTGATTCTATAAGGCAAGGGAGGTATTGCTGGAGCTAGAGGGCTCGGATATGGAGTGGCTCATTGCAAATTTCTTGGATGGCAATGGGGGAAGGGGACAAAAATGAACTAAATTGCTCACTGAAAAGAGAAAACGTTCCTAGATCATAGGCAAGTTTTAAGAGGTGGTCTGTTATAATGTTTCAAGTAAAGAGATAAACAACCATGTAGGCGAAAGAAAGAGCTTCCAAGGGAGTGCAATTGGTTAGGGATGCCATATTTGTTAGGGAGAGCACAAGTGATTAGGGATTTGTAAACAACTTTGATCAAGAGAACCTACTCATAGAGTTTTATGGCTTGTTCTGTTAAGGAAGAGTGCAAAATCAAATAAGTCTCGAGGTAATGGCATTGATTGGTGTGGGGTATAATAAAGCAAAAAAGCAACCAAACTAAAGGCATTGCGAAGTTGAGTGGGGGAAAATGTCATACTTCAATATCTGCCATACTCTTGTCAACTAAAAGGATGGATCTTTCTGGCACTAGGATGAAGAGTAAGTTATGTGAAAGAGACGATATAAATGGTTTGTACAAATGGTGTTAGGGTACTTGTACTAGCAATCCTAGAATAGGGTGAATACTATATTGGAAGATTTTTGAAATGAGGGTTGGCCACCCATGAATAAACTAATTGGGAACTAATACTATGTTCTTGATGAGGTCACAATAGATCAAAATTAGTTGTTCTACGAAATTGATCTGTATGTTTTGCTCACAAGATTAGATGCCCAAGTTGAATCGGGCATGGTACAATCCCGTACAATTGTATGATTCACCATATTGCCCATTGGAACAACAATTAGAAAAAGGTTGGATCATTATTCTTGACTTACTAGGCACCGCACCAGTTCTTCCTCAACTAAGAAACTATCAACTCGTGACACTTGCACGTGTGTTGCCTCTAACATCCACGGTTTCGAGCCATGGCAAAAGGGTTATGGAATTGGTTTGCCAATTGTAGGGATTGGCTTAGATAAAAACACCATGCCCTATCTTGTGTTCATGAACAAAGGCATAGCCCCATGCGCCATGCTAATGCACAAGGGTATTGTACTTTGCATAGGCCAAGGATCGACCACTCGACTATAAGGGTTAGTCATAGGATAATCACATGCTACCACGAAGCTAGGGGCAATATGGATCAATTTCACACGGGCATGCATTGGTCACAAGTAATTCCACTAGGGCACATACCAACCACAGACAATCATGAATCAATCCCATTCAATAATGTGTTGGTCGTGGATCAATTAGTTATGCGCAACCACTTAACAACCAAGGGTCGACCATAGGTCATTTGCAATAAGTCACAAATAAGCCTGGACAAAACCATAGGTTGACCAAAACTGGCCCCGTGCCAAGCATAGAACTTGTCCGACTAGGCCAAAAGTAGGCTAGATGTCAGCCACGAAGCCAAGCTTAAGGTCTAGATTGCCAGGCTGTGCACCGCTCAAGGCAACTAGGGAGCTACCCGCAAGACCCACTCAAGGGGCATCAAACTGGCCAATCCAAGACAAATAAGTTATGACTAGTCCTATCCGACATGGAATAACTACACAAATTGACCTAATTGGTGTACTCAATAATGGATGAACCTGAAAACCTTTTGCCTGATTAAAATAGCGCTTCCATAAGCTTATTTCCCTTGTTTGTTTAATGTTTTGATGTTAGTCACTAATTGAGAGGGACAACTCATGGACTTTGGAACCATCTTCTTCTTAGATGAGACTTGAAGAGCAAGTCTTAAGAACAAAGCTTCGAGAGCAAGTTAACCCTTAAATGCAAGAAGATAAAAGAGAAAATTCTATAATAGTGTGGTAAATTGAAGAAACTTGAAGAGCAAGTCTGGTAATGTAAACACATCTAAGCAATAATGAGTGAGGTGAGTCATTTCGCCTAAGTGTCCCTGAAAAGAATAAGCCATAATGCATAAGGCCTAATTGTCCCTAAAATCATCACCTATAATCATTTCATTATAAATCAACCCTTTAAGTGGACCAATGGAAAGAGGAGCAAGTGTCCCACCTAGGAATTGGACTTGCCACTTATTTCTTTGGCTTACCACCTCCTTATCCCTTTGCATGGACACACGAGAGATGAATTCTAATTGTCACTGTTAGATTAAAGGACGTTGCTCGATTAAGTTTAGATGCTCGACGAACTCACTATTTGAGGATCGTTGTCACCCTTGGATTAAGGGACGTTGCCAATTAAGTTCAGATGTCTGATGGATTTCAAATGATAGTCATTACTCTTGGGATCAAGGAATTGTGTGAATAGTTATAATAATAAACCCTCCCGTGGATGCTTTTAGTTATGATGTGGTGATTTCAAATTGTGAGGGCCACAAAGGTAATAGGAACTCTTCTCATGCACATAATTGAATTGATGAAGTATTTTTGCTATTGATTTTCCATCAACATACTGACGTGATTATGTCCCTGTATTTGTTTGACAAAGAGGCATCCTCCTTTTCAATGATTACTAAGTTTCTTTACCGAGTCCACGACTCGCTTCATTATTTAAAGTGATTATTTCAATGTCAATCATTGTTAAGAAATAATCATTTCAATGCCAATAATTTCTTGTGGAAATGCCACGCGAAATTGATTTTTTAATTAATATGCCAAGTCATATAAAAATTTTAATTGATAAAAGCCAAATATTATTTTAGCAAGAATTTCTCTCTATTGACATTTAAGTGATTTTTTTTTTTTTTTCCGATTTAGCATTTAAGTGATTTGGCAAAAACTCTTAGCACTAAAATAAGCTTCCTACATAACTATTAGCACTTCTAATATTCTTTGCCCACAACGTTTAGGTATCAAAAGGGCATCACCTATATAACTATTGTAATCAAATCCCTGAGTCTAAAATCTTTGGTTGTGCAAGCATCAAGACAACACACTTACATCTTGATTAGGGTTTCTAGCTGACAACAACGATTAGTGGCAACACCTTTCAAACACATAATTTAGAAGAGCTAATGTCACGCTAGATATGGATTTAAGAGAACCCGCACTAATAATTGATGGGCCAAGTGTGGATCACCAACTAGACAATGTGTTCAAGATATCTTTTATGGGAATGCCCACTTAGCTTGTCTTGTTAACAAATATCTCAAAATCTATCCCCTAAAGATGGTCCCTCGAGGGGTAGTAGACAACACCTAACAATCCTGTATTGTTATTGTCAAATGAATAATTCACGGCTAGAGGGAAAAAAATTAACAATTAAGCTAGTTTCCAATAAAATCTTGCAAGAGAAAAGTATCATTTGAGGACCTCTTTTAATTTGTGAAAACGATTTATATAGTCATATTTGGACATCGGTCCTAACTTGCTTCTTCTCTTCTTCTTTTTATCAATACACGCCGTCTTTTAACTCCTTCCACATACTGGAGGGTGGGGGAGAGATCATTGACTTGTTGGTATTCTTCAAATGCAACAATAGGTAAAAATGTATTTTAATATCCTAAAAGACTTATGAATTTCCATTTCTTTTCAAGAAACTTGAGATCCTTGGCTTATAGTTGTTCTCCAAATGCAACAACCGGTAAAAATATTTTTGATATCCTAAAAGACTTATGAATTTCCATTTCTTTTCAAGAAACTTGAGATCCTTGGCTTATAGTTATTCTCCAAATGCAACAACCGGTAAAAATATTTTTTGATATCCTAAAAGACTTATGAATTTCCATTTCTTTTCAAGAAACTTGAGATCCTTGGCTTATAGTTATTCTCCAAATGCAACAACCGGTAAAAATATTTTTTGATATCCTAAAAGACTTATGAATTTCCATTTCTTTTCAAGAAACTTGAGATCCTTGGCTTATAGTTATTCTCCAAATGCAACAACCAGTAAAAATATTTTTTGATATCCTAAAAGACTTATGAATATCCATTTCTTTTCAAGAAACTTGTTGTGCCATTTCTTGATCCTTGAGGGCTCCTATGAAACTTTCTCCTCATGCACATGTGCATAAACACTTGGTTATTAGACATTCACAACATCCAGGTTCTCCTTAGACGTCTTTTTTCGTCTAGCATCTAATTTCTACCACGCTTCCTTGCAAACTTGACAAATCACGTCAATCCTTTGTAAACATCTTTCTTATTCTCATGCGTGGGGGGGGGAGGGAGAGAGAGAGATTACTAATGCAACTAGCAAAAACATGAGCAGTATAATGGATGTGGGTGATGGTTTCACCATTGCTCCCTAGTCAAAAGGGTTTTCGCAAGGATAATAAGTTAATCTTTTTGCTTTGGAGATATGCTTTTGTAATCTATTTGTTCCACTATGCATGTCATATCTAAGGATATATATAAGTCAAGCCATTGATGATATAATCATAGATATTTTGGAAAAAAAGGCGTCTTTGGGAATTCGATTTCCCCTAGGGTAAGGCACTAGGAAAGTAAGTTGATTGTGGACCATCAATAAGCCTAGAATTGATTCTTGCTGGGTTGATGCCCAAGTGATTAATAGGGATAAAAATGCACAAATAAGGTATATATGATATATAGGAATAGGAAGAGAGATTATGATATTTCGATCAAGGGAATACCTCACTTCTTAATAATATCACGTTGTAAATTTGTTTTTATATTTTTGTGGCCATGCGACCTAAATTGCCAATTATTTCAAATCTTATTTATCAAAAAAAAATTGAAAAATCTAGTGTGTGACGTTCAGATTCTTTTATTATAATATTTATGTGACATTTTGAATTTTTGTGTTTAATAATAATATTTAGATTATAAAGTATTGACACATAATTTTTAACTAACACATCAATGAATGTAAAAAAAATTGAAATTAGGGTTTTCGATTGAAACAAGGCTCATTTTAAAAACAAAAAATAGGAGTTTTCACTTCTTTTCATTTCAAATGTCATTTTTAGGTAATTTTGTAGTCATTTCCAACTAAAACTCAAAAAGTCAAATAGTTGACCTTTGAATTGACTTTTGATCAAAAGGTTAACCAAAAGTTAAACCCTCGGGTTAAAAATTGAAATTTTGCACAAAAAATTTCATTTTTGTCCCAATTTGACTTTAGCATATAACAATTTGCAAAATCGATCTGCATCATCGATTTCAACGAATCACCTTTGTTCAAGTAGTTACATTTCTATTTCTAATCTTGCTTTCTTAAGATCAATCCTTAGCTGTCAGATTAAACCCACAATTAGGATTTGATCTTGGGTGTATAAAACCCATTTCACCTCCAAAACTTCAAACGAGGCCTCATAATCTGTATTGTCACAGATTTAAGAGAGAGAAAACTCTCTCTCTCTCCACTTTCCCATCTTCTCTCCCTCCTTCCGATTTCACCGAAAAGGTCACCACGGGCTTGACGCCGACAGTCCTCCAATCGCCTTCCGACCTCTCAACGACTTCCACCCTTTGTCCGACACGTAGGTGGGTGGCATCTCCTCTAGCAATCACTCCAATTTCGTGCTCTAGCCTTCTCCTCGAATCTCCCTTAGACCAGTGATTGAACCAAGCTTCTCGTTGCCACAATCCGCGATCGATTCTGATAGTCCGACAGCTTTATTCAGTGGTTCAACCATTACAGCTCTATCCATTGACGTGCTCCCGACCCTCAAGTGGTTAGTATTTCATCGGAAAGCCACTGGAGCCCCTTCAATGGCCAATCTTCCATTGGTGGTTCGAATCGGGCCAATCTAGTGAATTGGCACAATTTCGGCATCAATTCAGCTCGTCCAATGGTCCTCTGGAAAATTTGAAGTTCCTCGAGCCTCCATTGACTTCCTAGAAGTGCTGTTGAGGCTTAATCATCTTTCTTTTTCATTATTATTACCGAAATATCTTTACACAGAGCATATAAAGATGTTGTAAGATTATCGAAGAATACATTGGAATAATCGATGTGAAAAAGTTATGCATGATGACACATCTTCCCTTTTTTTCGTAAATATTTCCATGGACAATATTAACTTTTGTCCATCTAAAAATGGTAAGATTTCATTGGCTTTAACCAAAAAAAAAAACCTTGTCATAAGCAACGTTTTGATTTAATTTTATATTGGAGAATGTAGCAAAGAGTTTTTTTTTTTTTTTGGTTTCATCCTATCATCCCATTACATGTACATGCATATCATCTTTAAAATTTTTACATTGGAGAGTTTAGTGTAAAAAAGAGATGTCTTTTTATTGTTTCATCCTATTATCCGCATCATATGTATACGCATATAAAAGACAATTAATAAGAAAATGTTTGAAAGTGATGTGCATAACCAAAGCAAACGTTCGTAAATAATTAATTGCATTTTAAATACAATATATATGTCAATATTTATCGGGATTCTACATGATAACTGATCCATCAATTTTCTTGATAACGTCAAAAAGAAATTAGGTTTTTTTTTAATTCTCCTTATTGACGAAATCAATCCTACATAAGTAAACTCTAACGTTAAGAAGAAAGCATAGTGTGTGCAATAAAATAAAATCAAAACACGTGAAATTTTTAATCATGTCCATTAGATCCTTATAAAAATAAAAAAATAAGAAGGAAATAAAATAAAGTTAGGACTATCACTTTAAATTATCATCGAATTATTAAGTGCGATTTCGCCTTTTCAGTGAAAATTAGGTGAATTTGTGTGGAAAAATTGCCCTCCGCGGGTAATTACTTTATTTTTTATCCCTCCTTCCCATCGCATCATGATTTTAACCTTGGAGAATAAAGGGGATTCTGTAATGCGTAAAACTCAAGAAGATTAGTGCCGAATTAGCGCTTACGCGCGACGCAACAGTCCCCTGTCCTTCCTTAGGGTTTTAAGCCCCGAGGCAGCAATCTCCCTCTCACTCTTCCAAGGAGGATCCGCATTCTCTCTCATCTTCCTCCGCCGCCGCCCGCCGCCGCCCGCCGCCGCTCCGAGCCGACGAAGAGAGATGCCGACCGTCAGCGTGGGCCGGGACCGCCTGTTTGCGGCGCTCGGAAGGACTTACAGTGAGCGCTCCCGACTCTTTCCCGCTCTCTCTTGGCCTGATTCGTTTGGTTTTTTTTTTTTTTTTGGGATCGTCTCATTTTTCGTTGGTTCCGTTTTTTTGGGAAATGGCAGCGCAGGAGGAGTTCGAGGATTTGTGCTTCAGCTTCGGAATCGAGCTCGACGATGTGGTGAGCGAAATTCGTTGTTGTGTGGGGAATTTTGGGTTTTTGGGATTTTTTTTTTTTTTTGAGGCTGAAGAGTTTGGGGCTTGTTTAATTGTGCTCACCAGACGACGGAGAAGGCGATCATCAGGAAGGAGAAGCACCTGGAGGAGGAGGAGGCCGGTGAAGACGAGGAAGTTATCTACAAGATTGAAGTTCCTGCTAACAGGTAGCCAGGAAACTCATTCGGCCTTTGATTAGATATTGTGTATTTCAGATGGCTTGGAGTTGTTTTGTGGGTCGCGTGTGAATGTTGGTTTGGACTTTAAGATGCTAGTGTCTATCTTCAGATGGGTTAAGTCTTTGCATGTAACATGTTACTGGTAATGGGTCTTGAGATACTGAAAGGTTTCCTGTACGTTTTCAGTCTTTCAGAGTGAAAGACTATTTGCATGTCATTAGAGACTTCATAAACACATTGCTGCCTAAAAAAAGCTCAGCTTTTAAGTAGTCCATCTGGTGTGGCATTTATAGTGCATTGAGGCTTTTCTTACTTATGTATGAATAGTCTTTTTTTCATAGTCTCAGAAGATTGGTATAAGTTAGGACATTTGTTCACCACTTTGTGGAGAATTCTGGGTATATGGGGAAGTGAGTTGATATTCTGCCCCTTGAGATTCCTGGTTCAAGATACAAAGAGGTTGATGTTAAATTAGTTTATGTTCAGCATTTTGTCATGCTAGATGGGTCAATTCCCAAATTTGATAGGTATTATTGTCAGCAAGAAATGTACTGAGCCTTTATAGATTTTGTGCACCAGTTGACTATATTGACTCCTTAATGCTGTTGGCTTTTTTTTTAGTCATGTCATCTGGAAACTTCATATTTAGTTATAAATCAAGTTTTTCAAAGAGACAAGGGATTTATCATTATTTTAGTCTATATTGGTAATTAATAATTATTCTTCTAAATAAATCCATGCATGTACTATAGAAATGAGTATACTATACTGATAATAAGGCAACCTTCTAAAATTGCACAGATATGACTTGCTTTGCCTTGAAGGGCTTGCTCAGGCCCTACGTGTATTCAATAAGCAGGAGGACACACCTCAGTACAGTCTTCGTAACATCAGCAAGGGATCAATGCTTAAGATTCATGTAAAACCAGAGGTACTGATGTGGGAGGATTTATCTGTTGGGGATGATCTATGATGGAATCATTTATTACTTGAGTGACCATTTATGTGTTGCAGACCTCACAAATTCGTCCATACGTTGTTTGTGCTGTTTTAAGAGGGATAACTTTTGATGAAGCTAGTTATAACAGCTTCATTGATCTTCAAGACAAACTCCATCAGAATATTTGCCGGTATTTAACTTTTGAATCTTTAACATGCAGCATATTGCCTGTTTTCCTTCTTTGTTTCAAGATTTTAGGGGATGGGAAGGAGTGGTGGGAGGACAACACATTTTTGTGAGGCTTTTCATTTGAACCTTGAATGTAAAGAAGAGATACCGTGATCTTACATTGAGATGCAACTTCCTATATGGCTTGTCCAGAACACTGTTTTCAAAAAATATCCAGCATGCAGCCAATTGTCTATGCAAGTGTGCATTTTAGTGTGATACAATAATGTTAGTTTATAAATTAAAGATGTGAGGACTCCGCTGTAAACTGTTGATGAATACAAAATGCAAGTGTGCATGAATTTTTTTTTTTAAATAAGTCACAGCTTCAATGTTGCATATGCTCTATGTGCTTAGTAGGGGCCATATATATTATATTATTACCCTTAGGAGGGCTGTAAACTGTGAGAAATGCCTGGATATGAATAGAGGACTCCGCTGAGTTTTTTTGAATACTTTGGCGAAGTACTGATCATAGATATGTTGCTTGAACTAGTTTTCATTCTTAAGATCCATGTTCGATTTGATTTTTTATTTGCATGTAATAGATGCCCAGCCCCCCAATCACTCCACTTAGGACATCAGATACTTGTGCTTATGCTAGATTCTCAAAAGGTTCTGTTTGTATTGACATGCTTGGATTTTCTTGGTATTTTAGGCGAAGATCACTGGTTGCAATTGGGACTCATGACTTGGATACACTAGCAGGCCCCTTCAGCTATGAGGTGTGTGTTTGAACTAATCCCCTAAACTAGAATTTAAAATGAAGAAATCTCCGCATGTGTCCTACTATCCTTGCTTGATGCTTAGGTGCAGCTAGAATGTAAATGGAAGATTTACAGATTGCTGGCATAATGGATCTTGTCATGATAGAGAGTGTTATCCGGGCTGGAAGCTACTTTTTCTTTTCTTTTTTTTGTTTTAAATATTTAAATGCCTAAAGGATTCCCTTTTGAAGCTTCTTTCTATCCCACACATTGCCTATTACAGCTTTGCGAGGAGTTGCAGGCTAAGCTAGACAGGCTTTGACCAGTTAAAGTTTTGTCATCCTCTGAGCTTGTCCTAGAGGATGGCATTAATATATATATATATATGTCTCATGGACTGAATTATCCAAGAATTCTGTTTTGATCCCAAAAATTCATAGTATTATGTTTCACTATCAGGAGTGCTCATCGACTAGATAAAGCATAGATGAAAACAGATAAGACAAGGAATTACACATTTGGTTTAGCTAAATGCATGAGTTATATAGTTGCTACAGCTAAATGTTTCTTACATTGAAGTACGATAAGGCGTTACGAGAAGTGCAGCGAATCACTGACTCGTGCTCCTTTTCTTTTGGTCTCAGGCTTTGCCACCTTCCAGTATAAGTTTCATCCCCTTGAAGCAGGTAGTTTCATGATAAAGATTGTATTTTGCTGTTCATGCATGTGCCATGAGTCTGATCTGTGGTGAAGATCTGTGCTATATATTTGTAAGAATTTTGTTAACTGTTCTCTAGGGGCTTTTTTTAATTAGTTGATTAAGGAATTGTTATAATTTTCAGTTTAATGCACTGTTGTTCTTTTGTTATGTGTAATTATTGCTTTGAAAAGTGAATCTTATTAAATTAAGTATGCTTAACAAGTGCCATTTTGTTAACAGTGCTCTAAGGAGACTTACTAAGTAACTAAAAAGGAAATTTTGTTGTTTCCAATGCATTAGCATGTTATTTATAATTACTATTTTGCAAAGTGAATTATTCCAAATTAAGTATGCTTAACATGTTGATGTCTCTTTTGAGCTTCATGAGATTGCTATAGATTTTATATTTGTTTTGTTTTCTTACCAACTTTGATTGATGTGTTGGCTAATCACACCTTAGTTTCTGTTCTGACATTAGGTGAAGAACTTCAGAGCTGATGAATTAATGGAATTTTATAAGGTGGGTTCAATAGCTGCTGCTTTTTCATGGTCTTTTTATGACCGCCATATTTATTCTGATACTTCTCTTATGCTGGCAACTTGCTTATTCTGTGAGCTAGTTCATAACTTATGTAAATGAAGAATTATGTAGTAGAACATCATTTTTGCTATGTTGTTTTACCTGTTTTTTGCTACTATGTTGCAGTCAGATTTGAAATTGAAGAAGTTCTTGCACATAATAGAGAACTCGCCTGTGTTCCCTGTTATCTATGATTCAAAGAGGTATGTTGGTTTCTTCCTACACTCTTGTCTGTAATGTGAGTTCCATGTATCAATATGAAGTGTGTAGATTGACGTTAAGGGGAAATAATAAATAAACACTTAAATATAATTACATGTTGACTTAGTTTTGATTTAACCATTGCCACTTAAGTCATTAATAATGCAACCTTGAGTTATTTGGGAGTTGATCGATGCATTGGGTTCAATTTTCAAAGAGAAAATAATCAAGGCCTTTTAGCGTCTTCTGCCATATTAAGCTGCTAAGTGCTTGGTCTCGTTGATGAGTTGAAGTGAGATCAACTGTTCTGTTTAAGTGTCATTAGTGTTCTCAAAAGCGCTGGAGTTGCCTGGGCAGGCATCCAAGGTGGTGACTTCACCTGGGTGTTATTTTGGAAAGCACCTCAAGTGAGGTTGGTCATCCTCTGAGGTGTTCCCTCAAGGAAGAAGATGAAATTAGGTCATGTTCTGTGACCTTTTGTCCCTTTCTATAAATAAAACTGAGTAAGGAGGTAGATTATTTTAGTAAAAGAGCGAAGTATTTAAAAAAAGTAGCTGTTGACTGTGCGTTAGCACAGTTGGAGACTTCCAGAGTCTAGTCTTATGCCTATAACATTACTTTTAAGAGAGCCAGGGAAAAAGACATAACAAAAGATGGAAATGAGTAGTCTTTTATACACTTTTGCTTTCTTTGAACATTGCCTATAAAAATCTATACACCGAACATAGCAGTCCATCCTTCTTATTTCTTCTCTCTCCACCTGTTGCTAGGTACCATAGCAGGAGAAAGAACTTTTGCATTCAGTGTCACAAAATTTGATTCGGGAAAGCAAGTGCCCAATGTCAATAAGAAAGATGCTATAATGTAGTACCAAAATCAATCTTTTTCTGGAATATCATGTCATGACTTAAGATCTTCCTTGCTCATACATTCTTCAGGTTCATTTGAAGAAAAGGCTAAAAAAGTTTCTTTCTAAAGGATTTATCCCAAACTCTTAACATAACATGTCCCTTATTTTAAGCTAGGGCTTTGCTCGGGCGCTTTTAACAACAGTGGATGATATTTTCTTTTCTTACGTCCTGAATAATTAGAAATGATACGGTTTATTGCTTCATAAATTCTTGATTATCTGTGGACTGATGTTTATTGGTAACGTATTAATTAGGACAGCAACAACAGATTATGGTTGACCATTAAGCTGTTTATCCTGTATGAACAGGGGTCAGCTTTTTAAAAAGATTGGTTTTGAATCTATTTGCACATGGGTTCTAATTTAGTGTATGCTCTAGCTCATTCAGTTTCGGTGATATCTGGTCGCTCCAGTTGCAGATAGATTACACTGTTGCCGTTGGCTTCACAAAATTTTGGTTCCCATTGTATATGCTCAATGTGAACTAATTCTAGTGACTATTTAGCTGTCATAGCCACACAGTGTGGGCAAAGTGATGCTTTGTCCACTTTTTGAGCATCTTGCAATTATCAATTTGACAGATATTTATGTGATGTATAGTCTGATTGATTAGTGAGCATCTACATTAACTGAAATGATACTGTTGAGTAAGCTTCTTATCACTGAAAAAGCTAAGTTTTTACTCCATGCAGAACTGTCCTGTCTCTGCCACCAATTATCAACAGTGCACATTCGGCAATAACTTTAAAGACAAAAAATGTTTTCATCGAATGCACTGCCACGGACTTAACCAAGGCTAAGATAGTTTTAAATACAATGGTGAGCATACTTGATTGTTTGTCCTTGTCTCTACACCCATCCTTCTGTATAGAGGACTAATGTGGGCAAGTGTTTTCCTTTAGGTGACAACTTTTTCAGCATGTTGTGATAAGAAGTATGAAGTTGAACCTGTTGAAGTCATATACTCTAATGGGGAGTCATTCGTTTATCCTGATTTGTCCTTATACAATATGGAAGTTTCCTTATCTTATGTGAACGATTCAATTGGAGTCGCCTTGAAAGCTGAAGAGGTATTGTGAATATTCATTTCAAGCTAAAGTTTAAACATTTGCATTAGGTGGATGTGTGCTTATATTAGATTTGGTTGGTTATATTATTGTCTCATTAGTTGAGTAAAATTTTCTTTTTGCCATTTGCTATCGTGCCTAATTTTAGCCTGCGGGTAGTTGGTTGTAATGCTAAAGTTAGTTTCCTTCCTGAAGCGCTTAAGCCTATGATGACTCCAACCAGTTAAATTTGTGTCGGAAGGCTTCTGGGAAGCCATATCTATGATTTCATGGACTTGTTCTGTTAAAAGATCTACTTTCAATTGCCAACATGAGCTTCTCTTCTATGTCTTTGGTCTTGCCAAGCTTATGGTCATTTTGCTATCATTGAACTCTTGTGTGCTATATCTGGAATTGCTGTTTGGTGGGAGTGGATAGGCGCTACACTGAATTATGATGATGAATGAGTTCATATGGAACGAGAATTTGTCTTTGAGACTGGTTGATGCGGTTTGAAAATATTTAGGAATTAATTTGACAAGACCTGTTTCAATCCAGTCACTGATGCAAGTATCTGCCACGGAAAGCATTTCAATGGAAAGAAGGCAGAGAAGCCTCCCATTTAACTTGAGTCAGTCTCTGATGTCACAGGCTGTATAGTGTGTGGCACTATAGCTGATGGAGCATATGATAGGCCTCATTTGTTAAATGGGACATCAGAGACTGACTCATCTCTTTGACATTTGCATGTTGACTGATGCAGTGATGGGGTTTGTTTTGGCAATGGAGATGTTTTGAAGATGGAAGGGCATGGGAAGGGTCAATAAACTATATTTGCTATATATGACAATCAATGGATTAGTAGAGGTTTTATAATTGGGGCCTTGGAATGATTGATTGGTGCAAATACTTCTTGGCATGAACCTTTTTATAAACACAATAGGTCTCATTCCCAATTAATTGCCCAGAACCATGTCTGACCTAAGGCTGCCTTTTTGAACACTCCATGATGATGTTGTTGGAAGTTGCATTGCATTGTAGCCTTATGTTTCAATAGTTTGAAAGAAAATTTATATTTAGCTGAACTATGTGAATGGACCTTCATAAGCTCAGGTTACTAGCTTGCTGAACCGGATGCAATTAAGTGCCAAACACACTGTGCCAAATGAGAGACAATGCAACATCACTGTGTCTGTACCTCCTACCAGAAGTGATGTTCTACATCCATGTGATGTCATGGAGGTATTGTATTTGTATATCTGTATCACAGTTGTGGCTACAATTTGTGGCTCTTTATTTATGTATATGCTGTTCTTTTTATTTGGAATAAGGATGTGGCAATTGCTTATGGATATAATAACATCCCAAAAAGAAAGCCTGCATCTTTGAAGCCTCTGCCCTTGAACCAGCTCACTGATCTTATTAGATTGGAGGTACACTAATTTCTTTTTTTATTATTTGCTGTATATGGTTGGTATTTCTTTTTCTCATATGCATAATATCTCTTTACTTTTGTCTTTTCATTTCTTTTTAGATTGCTATGAATGGGTTTACGGAGGTCTTGACATGGATATTATGCTCCTACAAAGAGAATTTTGCTATGTTGAACCGGAATGATGACGGATCAGCAGTAATAATTGCAAACCCTCGATCTGCTGATTTTGAGGTTTGTACACTTGATTTCATCGTTGATGAATCAAAAGATCCTTACTTGTAAAATATTATGCAGTTTGGCTCTCAAATTTACGTTATTGATGATGCTATTTCTTGGTCAGTTGACGGCAGTTTCCTTAAATTATGACCAATAATCTTTTTCATCCTAAATCAATATTTTTCTTTATATTGTAGCCTTGATTAGAAAGTGATGCTCTGGTTTTCCTTTCTAGAATTTGCCTTAATTTTTGCTTTTCAGTTTTGCTGCCTGTGTTACATCTTTGACAGGGGAGCTTATCCTGACTACTTGTAATTAGTAAATTTAGTGTCGGACCTTAATCTTTTAGCAAATATGGGGAGCTTATCTTTCTAGAATTCTCATGTTTGGTCGTTGCAAGTATTGGCTTTATTTTGTTCTCCATGGAAATTTATGAGTTGCATGAAGAAACTCTATCTGTGCCCCAATCCCTCTATTTGTTTAAAGTATCTTGTCCTTTGCCACAGGTGGTTCGGACAAGTCTTATGCCTGGCATACTGAAAACGATTGGACACAACAAAGATCATCCAAAACCTATTAAGGTATCCAATTTTCTGTTGGCCTGTTTTATTCCCTCGAATATTTTATGGTAACTGTCAAAGTTGTTCATTGCTAGAAATTGTCTGGCATACCTTAGTTGGGGCAACACATTAAACATATGTATTTGCATGTGGGATTACTTGATTCAATGTTGTAATGTAGTATGAAAGATAGACATATCAATCCCCTTTCAATTTGCCTATCATATAGGCACACCATGATTATACAAGCCTCTCTGCTATTTCTGTCTTTCATTCATGCTAAGAACAACTATACTGTTCTGGTGTCTTTTCTTTTTGACTAAATTGGTTGCATATTGAAACAACACATGGCACATTGTTAATTGACATTTATTAGAATGTACACATGGAAAAAGAGTCATTGTACAAAGGGGAAAAGCTTTGTTTTCCCTCTGAAGCCTCATGTCAAACACAACCCCCCCGCTTCCTTCAATTATGTTTGGTAATCTTCTCTAGGTTATGCTTTTGTATCTATAATGTTTTCCCCATCTTGTTGATTTTAGATTTATGAAGTGGGTGACGTAGCACTTTTGGATGCGGAAAAAGATGTGGGTGCAACAAACCGTCGCCTTTTTGCGGCATTATATTGTGGTGCTAACTCTGGATTTGAGGTACTACAATCTCAGATTAGAGTCTTGAGACACTTTATTCCATTTGAACGTCTAAACGTCATGGTTGGGTGCCTCCTCCATTATTTAATATTTCCTTTTGATGTGATAATTTTCATATTCTTGAGTTTCAACTTCTATGCTGCAGTTAGTTCATGGCCTGGTGGACAGACTTATGGAAGTGATTGGAGTTCCTTTCGTTCCGGCTGGTGATAACACAGGCTATTATATTGAAAGATCTGATGTGAGTTTCTTCTTCCCTTACCTTTTTATGCTGCCTCTGCAGTAAGCTGATCTGTGAACCCTGTGCATGTAATGAAGGAGCCCGAGTTTCTTTCGGGTAGGCAAGCAAGCATCGTTTTTAAAGGCAAACAGATTGGAAATTTTGGCATTGTCCACCCTGAGGTATCTTATTCTCTTTCTGCTGAACCCTTTCGAATAGAGAGAACTACAACATTCAATTTTTCTTGGCTTTCAGATCATCAATAGAGCTGTGTGATTTGTCAGTGGTGCGTGAAGTTTTATCATGAACTTTGTTGCATTTCTTTTAGGTGTTGAAGAACTTTGACATTACAGATCCATGCTCTTTTGTGTCGATAAACATTGAGAATTTCTTGGATATATGACAAGCGTGAGTATCTTCTGACATTGTGATTTTGCTTTCTAATTTCAGATTGATATCACTATATGCTAACTGCTAACTGCTTTTGATAGCTAGCTGATTGCTGTGAACTCTTTAATCTGCAGTTACAGTGGATGATATGATGGCTAAATGAATTGAAGCACTTAAGGAGACATGGATGGGAATTTCGAGAGTGAATCCATTGGATTCAGATTTGTCTCCATGATTTTATGTGATGCTCCACATGACGTGGAGAAAATCTGGGCCTCCATTTTCTGTCATCAAATTTGGTTTCACAATGTTTTGGAACTTTTCCTTAAATTGGTCATGCATGATACTCCTGATGAGAGATCCTAGGTAGAAATAGAATGACACCTTCAGGAAAAGAAAGGATTATGTAAACCAAGGCATGCTACTGATAAGAGTAAAGATCTATTTTGTTGCCCAGCTATTAAACGTTGGCATATTTCAACTTTAACGCCCTGGAGAACGCAGGATTTGGTCGTTATCAGGCCCTTGGCTAGGAATGGCAGGCCCTGATAAAATGGTTCTAGCGGCTCGATAGGTGTACTTTTGGGTTTCATGTGCCAAGTGAAGGCCCATAACCCTTGGTCTTTTACTGGGCCAAGGCCCATTTAAGCTAAACAAATGACCAACTCAAGGTTTTGGGCTTGAGAGGGCCCAACAAGGTCTAAATCATTCGGTGTATGTGCCTTCAAGGGCTTCCAAGTGTGCCTTAATCGGCCCATAAGGCCTATCTGGTTGAGAATACTTTTGGGCTCTGTGGCCCATGGGCCTTAACGGCCATCAAGATCCGCTGTCGGTCCTACTTATGGGCTCTAACTTTAGGCTTGGTATTAGGACTTGTTGGCCCAGTAATGTCAACGTTTCGATCTGTTTGAGATGAGTTCTGTGTTTGGATTTGCCGGTGGCCGTTCAGTTGGTGGTGGGCGTATCGGTGGTGGCTGAGCAGTAGGTAGCTGCTGAGTTGGTGGTAACTATGGAACCTCGCGATCTAATGCTGCTTGTGTTTCACCCATACCAATTCAAATTTCAACAAACTGCATATCTTGATCATTGAACGAAAAGGGCAAGTGATGTGTGAAGTTCTTCCAATGCTCGCCCTTTGGTCTCTGGCACTACCTTCATGGTGAATAAGACTGAGACTGCATGTGCTAGCAAATATGAAAAATGTATCTGAAAATAGCACAATCCAGATTAAGCATAGACAATAAATATATCATATAGAGAGAGCAAGAGAGAGTGAGAGAGAGAGTACCGGGTGTGCTCCACTCGAACATGAAGTTGACAGTGCAAGTCACAATCCAAGAACAGGACCAATAGGCAAACGTCACGGGGCTACCAGCCGACCCTTTAATATTCACAGGGAGTATCTACAGAGGGCATATTCACTGAGAATGGTCATGAGATATAGGTTACAGGGTGCAAATTAGACTGAAAGCATGTACCTCTGACATGATAACCCACGGTAGTCCCCCCATGCCAAGTGAGTAAGCTATGGCATACCCCTAAATGAAATACTCATCAGTCAGCAAACTTCATCAGAACAGGTCTCTGAGCAATAGTTCAGGATGACAAGAGACAGGGAAATCTGATAGACTTACAATTATTGCTACATACACCAAAATTGGGGTCACTGCCTCCCAATGATTAAGGTGCTGGTTCAGCAACAGTAAAAATAGCAGGAAACAATGAGGTCACTTAAAGACATCGAGACATAGTTGTTCATGAAACCTGCATGAAGAAAGATAATCCTAGAGGGAATGCAACTTAAGGACATTCCAGCTGAAGAGATCTGCAAATAAATGTTGGGTTCGGGTTCAGTACCTTGAGAATTGGTTTCCTTAAGGAGATTATAGCAGCTTCATCATTTTCCCAACCATAAGAAGTGGTCGTCTTCCAGCTTTATCGGTCAAGATTACACTAAGAGCAGTCACTGGGATCAGCAAAACATTTGTAGAATCTTTAGAAAATGAGATGAAACCACAAAATTTGTCTTTCACTGCAATTCTAGATAGTCTAGTACCTGGAAGATATCCATGGTTCTGGTACCAAAGTTACTTGAGACACCTGTATTTACCGTTTAATGTTCACCAGCTGATTCAAATATGAAGCCAGAATAGTAGGCAACTGCACCAGCCCCACCAAACTGTTGAAGCATCTTCAGCCCAACTGCTGTATAACACTATGACAAGATTAGGATAATAAGAAAATGGCACGAAATTGCATGCGGTCTGAATCTTTAGGAGGGCTTTCCCACTATAAGTGGATGAGCATATCATCTTTGGAACAGATCCAGAATTCTAGACTGAGACTGCCGTTTGAAAGTCTGTGTAGTCCTATAAGAGAGAAGTGAGAGCACATCATTAGCAAAATATCAAATGCTTCCAAATTATCCTCAAAACATGCGAGATTGAGATGTTACTCTGATATCTGCAGCTTCCTGAGAAATATCAACTGTTTTGCCTCTGAGCCTCTGTAATGTGACTTCAAACTCCTTCTCTCGCTGGACTTTTACCTGTAAGAGATGTTCTGCTGGTGATTTTTCTGGCAACAAAATGTGCATAATCGTGGCATAGTCATCCAGTTCTATGATTCTTCACAACTAGCAAATCCTTACAAGGGTAATCTACACCAATTGAATTGTGTGTGAGAGTTTGATTGCCATTGAAGTGTTAAAACCTATGCCTCAACTCCACTTACAACTCACTAGCCATCTAGGAGACTGGAACAAAGAACAAAAAGGCAATTTGTATGACACATGGAATGCCACCTGGAAAGAAATCACCAAGAATGACCTTTCAATGTTTTCCCCCCAACTTACTCACAACAACATAAAGAAAAGGGATCTAGGACCTACTTATCAGAGCCAAGATGCGCCAGGAGACAACGGTTCCAAGAAAGTAAACCAATGGAAAGCCACAGCATACCATGAACTGCACAGAAGCCAACTCTGTGTTGGTGAGCAAATTATTTGTCTCCCCTCCATTTCAATTTCTATGTTGTCCAAACTTTTTGACCTGATTGAATGCCATGAATGCTCCCTAGACACTTCTAGGTGTTATCTCTGCAATGTACATAGGTACCTGTTGGGAAACAAAGATACTGATCAACAGCAAGTTTGCGGCATCAACTTCTGGAAATTTATTAGGCCAATAAGTCTGAATCTTCCTGCATATACCACGTAACATATAATCCCAATGCCAAGCCCATTTAACAGTCTTCCAACATCCAGCCACCAGGCATTCTGCAGATTAAATGGAGTATATTATTAAGTCTTACGCTCTATCCCACAGCTTAAACACGATTTGATGATTCACAGAAATAGGATGTCACGAACATTTTCTTTGCATCTTAGCTGGAAGAAAATACATTGAATCTTATTTTTTCTTCCTGATGGTGTTCCCTTAACCAGCTAGACAGATAATATGAAGTGTAAATTTCAAAAATGCAGTGAAAAGTCACAAGAACATCCTACAGGACCAATATCTGAATGAACTCATCCAAATGAAAAGCATGAAAGGTGGATAATGCAATTTAAAGCACTAAGCCTGTTTATCGATGATGAAGAAAAATTCTTAAGAGGTGAGAGGAAGGGCAGGAACCTTGGCTAATGCTATAGAAAGCCATCCCACTTTGCCAAATATTTGAGAAAGCCACATTGCTTGCATCCAAAGGTGTATCTTCTTATAATCCCCATAAGATCTGTCAGGTTCTTCATTGAGATTTCGAGAATGAAAGGGAAAGGTAGAGGATCACTTGCTCCTCTACGACCAATCAAATCTGTTATCCTCCCATTTACGAGAGCTGCAATTAGGCCTCCAACTGTTACTATTGAACCGAAAAGCGAATACTGTAACATGAAAAAACTGGGGAAAATGTCAAATACGAGTTGTGATCCACTTTCCATTTTTCTGCTTGGCGAAACTGATTAGTCTTGCACTTTCTTATTTCTCCAACAAATCTTATTTTACAATATATTGCTGGAATACAATTAGTATAGCAGCTCATAGATCAATCTTTCTAAAAATATCATGAATGCTTGATAAAACCCGCCGCTGCTGTGGAGAGGCCCAAATCCTCCATCATGCCTGACTCGGCTGGTGAAGAATAATAACCAGTCTCCATTGTAAAATGTCTTTACCAGTTAATGTATCCTTCTACTCAACAGCTACTGATCTTTTTAAGAAATGCAGTGTGCAACCCGATTGTGGAGAAAATTCCGCAATGGATGCAAAAAAAAAAAAAAAGCAGGCCAAAAGTCAGTTTTCAAATGGTATCTTTCTCACAGATGTGATTGAAGTAACTGCGGAAGATCAATTGACATCTTTTCTGCATGCATGAGTTTCAGGCTGTGCACTTGAGTGATCCGGAATCAGCTAATTGCTTCATCATGATTCGAGTTAATATCATTATATGAAAACATGGTAACAAGTAGCAGGCTGTTTGACTCATCCCCTCCTCCATAGTACTTGCTTGTGACGAGTGAAAAATGTTTACAAAAGGAGTTGTCGGGACAAATTATTACATTCTTAAATGATCCAGGTCAACCTAATGTCTTGGTATCAGCCAAGTGGTTAAGAACATTCAGGCGGAGTTGCAGAAACAGATCTGGTTGCTTTATCCTTACACCAGGGCCAAAGGAAAATTCAGATATTTCTTGAAAACACGCAATGTTGACCAATCATAAAAAAGAAACAGAGAACCTTTGTCCCAGTATAAAAAATAAAAAATAAATTGATATAGTACTCACAGCGCACCCAAAAACGAGAGAACCGCTGACGGCGACAAGAGTGCTAAACACGACAAGTGGCGTGACTGCAGGATCACTTGTAGCCATGATGGAGCTGCCACGACTGCCATAGGCAGACACTCCATTGAGAGGCAGAGCTCTTGTTGGCAATCCGTCTTCTCCGAAGCTCTCTCTCACCATATCTTCTAGTCAAAGCTCTTCGTGGTAAGTTTTCAAGAAACGCAAATTGGCAAGAGCGAGTGAAGAGCGAGCGCGAGAAGTGAGTGAGATGGTCTGGTGAGTTAGAGAGGCACGGAAAGAGAGCTCAAAGTAAATGGACAATCTGCTCCATCGCTTGAGGAAGGTTTCTTTGCTTGAAGCCTCGCCATTATCTTATGTTTTTTTTCTAAGTTTCTTAGTTCTTTGTCTGATGATGTGAATCCTAGCTATAGCGAATATTCGTTCATTTTCTGTAAACTACGTCAACTTGCTAGAAGCGCCACCTATCCAACGTACTTTGGAGGATAATTAAAGACAAGAGATGACCTTTCTAAAAGGTTGAGACCAAACAATTTAAAATAAACAAAGCAGTATGGGATATTTTTATACTTTCCCTCACATGCAAGCCAGACTGACAGCATGCGGAAGATAAATAGAAAAGCTTACATGTGGAATTTTTTACCTCCTATGTCACATCCCATAAATGCTATATGGATGAGAGTAACAGAGCCATTCTTCCTTCAAAGGATATAGCCTCAAACTAAATCTAAATATCCAGCTCCTAATATTTCCCACAATAATGTTCTCACTCTATCGGTTACTAATCGAGGCACCTTAAAAACATGATAAGAAAAAAGGAATAAACTACCATGACCCAGTGAGTAAAATGTTTCTTTTAAGCAAATTGAACAATCACTATGTACATTTAAAACCCAAAATAACTCAATTTAACATAATATATTCATAACACAAATACTTAAGATAATAACAAAATAGACACCAATGGTCTAATAAGCGACTTGATCATACTATACCAATTTGTCGATAAAACAACACCTATGTGTCAACGGAAAGCTTGCCTTTAACAAAAACCTATAGTTGTCCGCTATGCTTAGCTTGCGCACTAAGGTTTTTTGCGCCATCACTTCCTCCACAAAACTCTATTTCAAACATCATTTTTACAGTCAATCGAAAGCTCTTTCAATATACTACAAGAATCTTAACTTGGCTCCCTCAAAACCTCACCGAAAATGGCTAAAATTTAACCCTGGTCGTTACTATTCGAAATCTGACAGCACGCGTGACAAACTTTGAAATTTTGTTCCAGGAAAACTGTAAGCTCAAATTGAGATCAGTAAAATCCTACAGCTTCACAACGTTCTAAAATTTTCTATAAAAAAAAAGCAGCTCAACCAATCAAAAATAAGACCTTGTGGCTCAAAACTTACATAATCCGAATTTTAAGCCATAAATCCGAAACTGCTATAATTGAACAAACAAGGGCTACAAGCACTTACTGAGCATTGCCATACGAAGTCAAATTAGCTGGGCGAGGCCCCCGGATGCCCCTTCTCTTTTCCCTTCTTCATCTTCTATTCTCTCTCTCTTACTACCCCTTTCTTTTTCGTTTTATAATAAGAGTCCCTTTTCTTTTTATAATCTTTGTTTTGCCTTTTGAGTGGGGTAAAACCCACATAGTACATTGTATATTAAAATAGGTGATATGGAAGATGAGATCAATGAATCACATTCATGAATTAGTCATGATCTGACCTCCTCACACCTTGTATTTGTTTCTATAGAAACGACTTGAGGCTTAACATGAGCAAAGAAGCTAAGTGTTTTGTGTTTTATCTATAACGACCAGTTTGATGAGGGTAGGGAGTGGTTGCCGAGGCCAAAGAGGGCCTAGACAAGGAGTGGCTCCTGGCAAGCTTCTAAGATGACAAATGGAGTAGGAATGAATCGAACTGTGTATCGAATAAGGGTATAGTGATCCTAAAATATACATGTGAAGGCTAAAATTAACTCACGAAAATGCATTTTGATGTAACGGCAAGCTTTGCTTTAGAACTCCAAAGTGAAGCGAGCTTATGCTAAAGCACTATTAGTATGGGTGGCCTCTTAGGAAAGTGCCTACTCATACGCTAAAGGATAAAATCGTGAGGCTCGGTATATGATGGGTCAAAGCGAACGATACTTCAAGTGAAGTAATCCTAGAATGTTATAATATGCTGTCAGAGCAAGACCCCCTCCAGTAGGTGTATGGTTCGGGGACTAACCATGCAAAAGCTAGGGGGCTCGTAACAACCCGGTCCAATGAGGGCAAGGAGTGGTCACTAAGGACAAAGAGGGCCTAAACAAAGAGCGGTTTTAGCAGGCTTCTAAGATGGCGAATGAGGCAAGAATGAACCGACCTGTGCATCAAATAATGAGAGAGCTATTCTGGAATATATATGTGAAAACTGAAATTAACTCATAGAAGCACATTTTGACATAACAACAAGTTTTACTTTGGAGCTCCATAGTTAAGCGAATTCTAACTAGAGTACTACCAAGATGGATGATCTCGTGGGAAAGTGTCCACTTGTGTACCAAAGAATAAAATCGTGAGACTTGGTATGGTACGGACCAAAGCATATGGTACGGGCCAAAGCAGATAATACCTCAAGTGAGTTAATTCAAGGATGTCACAATAATGTCCCATTATGTGCATCACAGAGGCGTCTTTTGACATAATGGCAAATTTTTCTTTGGAACTCTTAAGGTTAAGTGAGCTCTGTTGAGAAAACCTCTAGTTTTGATGCTAACAAAACATCTTATGAATGATATTTATATATCAAACTCTTGAAGGAAAAGGACACAGAATGGCATAGGCTTTAAAGTCTGCTTGTTGCAGAAGATAAAGCATAAGATGTCTTAGAGTATGACCGTATCAGACGGAAAGACTCATCCAGACTGGAATTTAAGTCTGACCGTACCAGACTGAGATTTTAAGTCTGAACGAACCAAATTGAAAATCTAGGCAGACTCAGAACTTAAGACCATCAGACTTAAGATGAACCTACATGTTAAGATCACCAACGGTAGAGTATTTTCACTTACTTTATTTATATTGATTCTGTTATACTAATCTGATTGATAGGATCAATTAGTGAGCAACTTCCAATGAAGAATAGAGCACTTATGGAAGCCCGGATTTTGGTTGTATGGGCGAATAGAATCTAAGGGGATCTGATCTACTCTCAACGGTCAAAAAGACTTACCTTATAAAGTCTGTCCAAGAAAGGGAAGACTAAACTCTCGACTTGGAGAGTATTTAAGGGTAGGTTGAGACTTAGGGGTAGGATAGATGAAAATTATTCCAAAGCTGATTCAATTCTTCAATTGTTGTTCATAGTGCGTATTTGAGTGATCTCAGTGTTTTACAAAAAGAGAGTGACTTAGTGAGACAGATCATCACTGAGTACAAACACTCGAGAGTGTGTAATCACCGTTGATCATATAGTAAAATACAGCCGATTGGCCGGTCGCCCGGAGAGTGGACGTAGGCTTATCAAAAGCCGAACCACTATAAACAATGTTTGCAATTTTCTCTAACTCTCTCTATTTGATTTCAGTTCGTTGATTGCAAAAGTTATATATATTCTAGTGAATAATCTCTCTACACCTATTCACCCCCCATCTAGGTGTTTATACTAGTTATATCAAGCTCAAACTAGAGCACTATTAGGACGGGTGACCTCTTGGGAAAGTATCTGCCTGTACGTTAAAGGATAAAACCGTGAGACTCGGTATTGGACGGGCCACAACAAATAATACTTCAAATGAGTTAATCCAAAGATGTCACAATAACGTCTCACTATGTATAGATTCACAGTTATTCTAAGAAGTGGAACTTGTTAACCATAACAAAGGTAGATGAATCTCACACTTCACCATACTGCCGGACAATGACGAGGTGACATGCCACGATACAAGAAAGATGACATTCCAGAACAAAGTAGGTGGGCACGCCTCTTTCATGGGGCATTACCAAAACGTCTTTATTCTCTTTCTATCCAATGACTCCTCAAGTAGAAAGGCAACAAAAATATCTAACTTTCAAATTTACACATGCCCAACCAGAATGTAGAATAATTTTTTAATTTTCGGTCTAGGAATATCGAATACTTTGGAGTAATAAGCTATTCAAAGAACAAGGGCAACCTTGATAACGGCGCACCAGGTTCTAGCTAGGCATAATGGTTGAGCAGAAATTGTAATATGCGGTATTGAAAAGTAAAAAAAAAAAAAAAGTGTTGAAGAATGACTAGAAAACAAAAAGAAAGAAACAAAAACAAAAACAGAGAGCTCGCCCGAAAAACAGAAAAGGAGCGAAAAAGGAAGAAGAAAGAGGGAAGGAAAAGAGCACACGTTCATGTCAAGGGAGTCTCGCCAAGTTGATTCAATTACGTATCGCAATGCCTCGCATCCCTCTTCGTCAAATCGAAGTATTTCTCAGGTTTAGGGTTCAAATTCCAAATATTGAGAAAATTGAGCCACGAAGTCCAATTTTTGAATTGTGGAGCTTCGGGATTTCATGGAAATGGGGGTTTGTAACGTTGTAGAGCCGTGGATTTTCACATGAGTCATTTTGGCACAGTGATTTCATCTGAGCAATATTTTAGGGTTTTGTGGGCAAGTTTTGCATGGCATTTAGGTTTGAATAATCACTTTGAGTGAGCGATTTGTTAGCACGCAGGAATCGTTTTGCTTGCGTTTAAGTTTAGTTGAGCCAATTGGTTATTGAGATGGTGTTTTACTTGATTTTGACGTTGTTTCTCACTTATTTGACAGGATTGCAAGTTTGACAATTCAAGTAATGTTTGTTATTTGATCGTGGGTATTTTCAAGTGAGTGGTACTATATCTTCTTTAGTTTGGTAAAATCCATGTCATGAAGTATGTAAATATATATATTGGATTGAAAAGAGTATTTTTGTTCCATAAAGTGGGACTGGATATTCAACACCTTTCTATTATTTAAGAATGGTTTAAGGGACATATTATGAAATGTGTCATGACAAATTGCATATATGTATTGTTTATGGAAATGTTTATGAATGATCTGAGAAATGAATGAGAAATGTCGGATTGCTATGTTGCGAAAAGTTATTTGCTTAATTTACGATATTGATTTTTGAATTGGATTTCTCATTTAAAGAATTGTTGTTTATACTCAATATGACTATAAACCCGGTAAGGGGTCTGGGCATTTAATAGTTTCTATTCATTTGAGAATGGTTTAAGAAACGTGATACGAAAGGTGTCGTGATAGTTTAAATGTATGTATTACAATGATAATTGACTTATGGAATGAGTTCTTTAATGACTTGGGAAACCAATTCATGATGCGGATTCTGAATTGATTTTGTGGAGAGAATTGTTTTGAGAAAAGTTATATTTTAGTTTGTGAAGCCAATTGTAATATGGATCTGTAAAAAGGACTAAGTGCTATACAATAACATAATTTCGTGGGAGTCACCTCTAGAGTTTTGTACCTTTGATATGTGTTAGAAAATGACTAAATGCTACACGATAACATAATTTTGTGGAAGCCACCTCTAGAGCCTTGTAGTCAAGAGCTAAATGTTACATGATACCGTAATTTTGTGGGAGCCACCTCTAAGGCCTTGCATTATTGATATACGTTCATCAAGAGCTAAGTGCTACACAATAACGTAACTTTGTGGGAGCGACCTCTAAGGCCTTGCACTATTGATATACGTTTATCAAGAGCTAAGTACTACACAATAACGTAACTTTGTGGGAGCCGCCTCTAGGGCCTTATACTACTCAAGGGCTAAATGCCACACAATGACGTGATCTCATGGGAGTCACTTCTAAGGCCTTGAGATGTAATGTGCTATGATATTAACCGATGAAATATACCATTTATGTGTGATACAAGTTCAATTAATGGAATGAACAATTGGCATGTGAAATTATGAGTTTGATTTTGAACCAAACCAGTGATATTTGTTTTGATATTATGGGTACAGGAAATTCTACTATTGATATAGCTAAGTTAAAGTAATATTTAACTCATTTATTGATTGCAAGTTATTATGTGTTGCATTGACATAAACAAGTCTTGTTTTTGAATTCTAAATGTATAACGTGAAGGCTTGATCTGCGTATAAAATATGTGCTACTCACTAAGCCTATAATTGCTCATCCCTCTCTTTCCAAACCTTTTTAGGTTCTCGATTAGTGAGAATTAGAGTAAGAGCGTATCAATGAGATTTTTTGGGAGTTGGATTTGGTCGTTTGAGGCTACGTTTTGAGGGGAAGAACGATTGTGTCATCCCCTATTTGGATGATTTTGGGGTGTGATTGGTTGCCTACGTTTGGGCTTCTTTTCGTGTCTTACTTGCCATCAAGAAAAATCACTGTCCTTTACCAGAGTAACCTGGAAGCTGATAGCATAGATAGTCACTAAGCAGCTTTCAAGTTTTCAAGCATACAAGTTATTTCACCTCTCTATTTTGTAGCTGGAGAACCTAGCAATATCTTCAACACAAATTGCAGACAATAAAGGGAAGATATTAGAGTTGTTGCGTGATAAAAGTGTAGCAAATGTGGTTATTTAAGGGGAACCTGGTTTCGTAAAAATGTGGATGGCAAGGGAGATAGTAAAAGTGCAGTGGAGCATCTATCCTGTGGCAGTATCTGGGTGTGTTGGACAAAGAAACGGCATATCAAGTGTATATTTGAAGATATCATGGATCAGTTTTCTCCAACTCACCCTAGTGAAGAGCTGAATGAAGTCAATGGGTAAAGACAAGACCCCATGGAGCTCCAATGTCTTGAAAGATAATGTTCTCAAAATTATCACACAAAAAACACATCATCAAAGGATCATAGGGAGAAGTTTCTTTTGATCGTCTTGGGTGATGTTCCCATTGAAATGAAAGAGGCTGAGATAACCACAGAACTGCTTGCACCTCATGGACAGAAAACTATCAAAAGGATGTTACAATATGGCATCAAAGTGAGACCCTCCTCCAATAGGTGTATAGTTCGGGGACGAATCATGTGGAAGCTGATGGGCCTGTAATGACCCGATCCGATGAGGGCAAGGAGTGATCGCCGAGGCCAAAGAGGGCCTGGACAAGAAGCAGCTCTTAGTAAGCTTTTAGGATGGTAAATGGAGTAAAAATGAACAAAATTATGCACCAAATAGAGGAAGAGTAATTCTAGAATATTTATGTGAAAGTTGGAATTAACTCACGGAAACGTCTTTTAATGTAATAACAAGCTTTATTTTGAAACTCCAAAGTTAAGCAAGCTCGGTTAGAGCACTACCAAGATGAGTGGTCTCCTGGAAAAGTGTCTGCCTATATGCCAAAAGATAAAACTGTGAGGCTCAATATGGGATGGGCCAAAATGGACAATATCTCGAGTGCGTTAATTCAATGATGTCACATTATCAGTGTCTTCTATTGGGTGCATGTCATGCTAATCACCAGTTATAGATAGAAATAAAGTTGGATTTTTTAAAGGTTATTAGGGAGAGGCTTGTGTCACGGTTAGTTGATTATGAACGATCCCACACCTATGTGGCCTTAGAAATTCACCTAAGTCAACTTTGCACACACATACTCGAACACAAGGATTGTTTGGGAGAGAAAAGCAAAGTAGTATTACTTGTGATCAAGCTAGCACAATAAAGGGGAGGATCCTCTCTATATACAAGCACGGAACTAATTCAAACCATTGATCCCCTCTCAATCCGACGGTGGTATTTGAATCCATACAATCATTAGAAAGCTATACAAGAAGCTCAAGAGGCCCTAGGCCATGAAAGAGCTCAAGGGTCGTTTGCCATTAGGAGTTGCAAGGTCATTGTCATTGGAAACCGAAAGGTCGTTGGTCCACGGACAAACTCACGGACAGGCACACGGATAGCAACAATGTGTAGTTGCATGAGGTCAGCAACCTTCTTCCAACTATGTAATATTCTCGAATTAACTCACTCGAAATATTATCTATTTTAGCCCATTCCGTGCAGAGCCTTACAGTTTTGTCCTTTGGTGTATAGTTAGATACTTTCTCTGAAGGTTACCATCCTAGTAGTTCTCTAGCTAAGAATGCTTAACTTTGGAGTTACCAAGGAAAGCTTACCGTTATATCAAAAGATACTTTTGTAAGTTAATTCTAATTTTTACATATATATTTTAGGCACAATCTCCTCACGTTCCATGTGTGATTTGGTTCATTTCTACTTACTTCACCATCCTAAAAGTTTGTCAAGAGTTGCTCCTTATTAGAGCCCTCTCCCCCTAGTGACTACTTCTCGCTCTTATTAGACTAGGTTATTACAAGTCCACCAGCTTCCATGTGGTTCATCCCTAAACCACATTTACTAGAGAGGGTCCCACTCTAATACCATATTGTAAGATCTCTGGATTTAACTTATCCAAGTTATCGCATGATTTTGTCCGTATGCACTTTCCTAGGAGGTCACCTATACTAATAGTGCTAAGCACGCTTGACTTTGGAGTTTTAAAACAAAATTCGCCTTTACGTTAAAAGCATAAAAATGCGCTATGTTCAAAATAAGAATTTTGTAAATGGAGGAATTCAATACCCTTGTGATGCCTCTCTTAGGCCATTCCCGTCTGGACTAATTCTTAGTATCTAGCTAAAATTTTAATCTGAACATAAGGCTTTTTGGCCTTGGTTTCTTATGCACAATATCTTTATGAAGACGGGTGTTAAGCATATTACCAGGATAATGTGCTATCTTACCATTATGATATCTTTAATACATCCCAAGCACAGTCTTTTCTTGTTCGGTGTGCAACTTGATTCACTCTACCCCTTCACCATCTTAGAAGTTTGTTAGGAGTTGCTCATTGTTCGAGCCGCTCGTTGTCCGAGCCCTCTAGCACCGATGACCACTCCCCGTGCTCATCAAAGGGTTGTTACAGACCAAGTTGCTAGATGTTGCGAAAATCTAAAATAAAATAGTCTAGCATTGCCGTCATTTTCACTTATTTTGCTAGGCTCGAAAACAAAACCATGGAGCAAACTCTCTCTCTATCCCCCAAATAATTTATTTAACACCACAAAGAGAACTTTGCTTTTCCTCCAGAAAAGGAAGAAAGTTATGAGCAAAATTTTCTTCACCTTCCATGGATTTCATATTTGCCTTTTCTCCTTGCTCTATTTTAAGACTGAACAACGGAGCACGAAGCCTTGTGAAATAGGATTGCAATGCTAGGCCATATTCTGGAACAAATTTAAGCCAAATTCTAATTTTGCGAAAATTTCATGCATTCAACGTGGCTGTTTAGTATTCGACCAAAAAAAAAAAAACACGTGGCTGTTTCGTACATGAATTGTGCGCCACACTACTTTGGAATATTTGGTGCTTAAACTTGATAAACCATTAATTGTGTACCAAACCTTTTTCAAGAATAACTTCAGCGTGAAATTCTCTTAAAATCGTTCATTTAAATGACTCCGGTGAGCTTTTATTAAATAAGGACATGTCAGATTTTCTCAGCAAGTCAAGCCGTTGGAGTCACTTAAGTGTAGCATTTTAATAGTTGTTACATTTACATAATCACTTCAAATGTCTTGGCACATAAATGAGTGCCATATAGTTTTTGGCACAGATAGCAGTATTTTTATCCTGTTGCTAGCTTATAAAGTCATTACGGTAAATTATTAGTATTATGGGTAATGTATACTCTAGCTAGGCTTCCATCTCTTTTATGATGTGTCGATTATTTAAGGAGAGTGGATTTACGATGTAAATTTATTCCCTAAATATAGAGGATCTCAATCCATTGTTAGTATATTCATAAAGGCTCTCGATCAAACTTGATTTTATCCCGAGCTCAAATGCGAGTTGGGTGTTTGTCACATTCACGCTCGAACTCGAAAGGGAGTCTTAGCTCCTTCATCAAGATCAAAGTTGAAGTCCTTCATAACCACCTTCCAAATTGTATCCTTCCTTGGCAGCAAATCTGATAAGTTTGTTTCGGGTGTATGCCATGAAGGTGTCGCCCTATGCGTAAATTGACCAACATAAGCAGAGAGCAACGCGCTGCTCGACTGACGAACTAATGAAAGCAAAGAGCAACGCTCATCTTGAGTCTAGCTCAACTAACAAGCTCGTCAGGATCAGCTCAGTTCTTCAAGATTACAAGTCAAGTTCAAACAGCTCTGAGTATATATCAGGATAGGCAGAGTTCGAGCTTGAAAAATGGTAGACTTGAATAGCTCACCAGCCTAATGGAGCAGAAAAGGTAATGTATCGCAAATTGACAGAATGTATCCATAACGTGTAACTATGAAGTACACATGCAATATCATTTTCGGTTGTACCCTTCTAATTATAATTCAGTCGTATACCATATGAAGATTCATGTGGCTGGCCAAATGTGTATGTATTCCTTCTCCCATATCACGTTACATGAGAGCATCCCAGAAGCAATCGTCAGTAAACAAGTAAAGCCTCTTCCTTTTTTCCTTCCTTCTCTGATGGAAGACACCTCTTCTTAATTTGTCACATTCATCAATTATTTTTTTTATTAGTTTCCGTTTTGATTTGTGAAAGACAGCCCCGCGAGCCCTTGCCTCATGACCGTGCTCCACTAGGCACCTTGTTGGAGCTCGGCCGGGCTCTCTCTCTCTCTCTCTCTCTCAACCATTTTAGGACCCAAGTCATCATGTGATAGACCGTGTACATTCGATGAATTATGACTAGACCATGAAGAGAGACATGAAACAACAAAAAAATCTCTCGTGTATATTGATCTCAATCTCGTCACCCCGGCTTTCCTAAGAAGAGCCAATCATGAACTTCACACCGATTACTAGCTTTCAGACATGGTCTGCATGTGACAGGACAACAAATGAGAGAACAAACAACTAGACACTCTCAAAGCCATCACTGGCTTGAGAGTCATCTTCATGCCGTGAGTGGGTTCATGGCCGCCTGTATTTCTTCCAACGTTCGACCTTTGGTTTCAGGTACCAGCTTTGCCACGAACAGTATAGTCAAGCCAGCTATGGCTGAAAATATAAAAAACGTTCCTGGAAGAGAATAAGAGTACGGATCCATAAAGTTGGCCATAACTTTTACACAGATTGTGAGGGAAATTGGGCAAGTGAGCAAACCTGCTGTACTGAGTTCCATCAAGAAATTAAAGACATATGTAACAATCCAGGAAGCAAACCAGTTGACCAAAGACACTAAGCTTCCAGCTGAACCCTTCATATTTATGGGAAATATCTGGAGCAGCAGACACCAATCAAAATGGGCCTCATAAAAAGTCTCTTGATTCTGTAATCAAAACTGCAGTTGCTGAGATTTACTCACCTCAGACATTATGAGCCACGGTATTCCGGCAAGGCCCAATCCGAATGATGCATTATACACCTGATTGTTAAATTGAAGTCATCGGCAGATAACTTAATTGATTGAATGAGTACAGATGTGTATGCAGAAATTGGAAAGTATCTTTCGATGCTGGTAATTACCACAATGCCCACGAAAGCCAAAGTGGGAGCAACTTGTGTCCACTGGTGAAAATCCTGTCAATGGCAAAGCTTAAGTGAGTCCAGGTAAATTCAAAAGACAAGTCTTACAGAGGTTTTTTCGGGGTCACTTGATTAAAGATCGTACCTCCAACAGAAATGACAGTCCGGCAAGAAAGCAACCTAAGCATGTTCCAGTTGCAGAAATCTGTCAAAAATCACTTAACCTTGAGTCATTACTTTCACTTTTATCATATATAGCAAGCTTAACATCAGCTTCTTGGGATCACTGTACCAGCAGCAATGGTCGCCTTCCTGACTTATCCATCAAGAGTACACCAACAATTGTCATAGGAACCTGCAGGAGAGAATAAAAAATAATGACCCCTTTTTCCAGCCAGGTTATTATATTTTATTTTTGAACAAGCCAAAGACCTGAACAACAGCCATCGTTATAGTTCCTATATTTGCAGGAAAACCTACAATCACAAGAAGACTGTGTAAGTTGTCGGCTTCCATAGTATCTTGCCCACAGATGATCCTTAAAAAGTAATCATTTACCTGCAGATTCAAATATAGAGCTCGCATAAAAGGCAATGGCATTAGAACCGCCAAATTGTTGCAGAGCCATCAGCCCAACTCCAACCTGCAGTGTCTCATTTAGGCTGAAATAAAAATTAATTGACAAATGAAAAATAACACCACTAGGAGATGCATTGATGACTCACAAGGAGAGAGTGAGTATATGTCTTCTGAAATAAGTCCAAAATTCTACCCTCCGAGATTTGTTGAAGAGTCAGCGTGTACTCCTGCAGACCAGATAGTTAGCTTGCTTTAGATATGACATTAATCTATCACAAACTATTTTGTAATAGAATGATTAAGCAAAACTACTTTGATCTCGGTTGCTTCCTCTGAAATATCTGCATTTTTCCCTCTCAGATATTGAAGAACTGCTTCATACTCTCTCTCCCTTCCAACTTTTGCCTGCATTTAGATCATTAAACTGAGAAAGATTTCCCATAGGACATCACAATCTTGAAGATAATTCAGTAAGCTCTGCATATTTCAATACTTTTTCCACTTCTTCAGTTTCAAAGTTCCAGAATACTGAAAAAGCAACCAAACTATGCTTAGGTCAATTGTTTGGTGTTTATATACATTCTTCCAATGGGGTGTGTGAACTTTGACTCACCAACCATCTTGGTGACTCTGGGATGAAAGATAGACCAAAAAGTTGAAGCACACATGGACCAGCACCTGAAGATGACATCACGTAAAATACGATTTCTTGTTGAAATATAATCAGATTGGACATGAAACTGTAATGAAATTACCTATCAGAGCTAAAATACGCCAGTTGACAACAGTTCCAATGAAATATATAAGTGCTGAGCCAAAAGAGAGCATGAACTGTAAAATGGAATCATTACACATCAAGTATCGTCAAAATAGCCAAACACATATTCAGACTATCACAGTTACCTGATGAGCAGTTCCGAACCCCCCGCGAAGATTTTTAGGTGTTATTTCTGAGATATACACCGGAACCTACCTCATGATAGAAAACACTATTATATAACTAAACTGAATCCGCACCAGCAAGCAAGTCCCAACTTAAAGTTAAAATGGCACATTTACCACATAGGAAAAAAGCCCAACTCCACATCCTACCAACAGCCTTCCAATGTCGAGTGCCCAAGCACCCTACTAGCATCGACTAAAAAATTAGTTAGCGGCATTTAACAACAAAAAGAAGTATTCCACGTCCCTCACTAGTACTTCTTTATTGATTCTTTTTCTCCATTATTCATCTCGTAACTCCTCTCAACTAATACGCATTCAATCAAAGGAAAAAGGCGAGTATGCAGATACCTCTGAGAATATTATGGCTATCCATCCAGAGAGACAGAGTATGTTAGAAATCCCCATTGCCTGTCAATATTTGCAGATCACATGCACACAGTAACAATCAAATGTTTTGCCTCTTTCAGCCCCTTACATAGCAATGCTCATGACACAAATTGAACTTAAAGAATATGAGAACCAACAATAAGGCCTCAATCCTAGCTGAGACCATGTGTGAATAACTAAATAAAGAGGAGTTCATTTATTATCTAAGCTCAAGAATGCGCGAGAAAAAGAAAGACTTACACCTCTGCGACCAACAAGATCTGCTGTCTTTCCGCTCATTATGGCACCTAATATTGCTCCAACCGTCATAATTGACCCAAAAACAGAGTACTGTATGTACAAAAAGGCTCCATACATATAAGCACAAGGTTAAGTTGAAAACCAAGAAAAGAGAAATGCCGAGAGTTCTAGACTACAAATAATTGAATCACATAAAATGAACAGCTGCTTTGCTGAGACAGAGCCCTTGAATTACATGTTGAAAAGAACATGCAGCAAATTTTAAAAATTGTGAAAATACCTATTTCTGAATAATATGCTCCAATTAAAGAGCCAGTAAGATGCACAAGGAAATGTCATTTAAGATTCGTACACCTCGGTCTCTGTACCACATGGTTACCAGTGTTTTCAAATCACCCTTTGAAATTATAACCGTGTGCTTAAATTGTGTGGTCCAATAGACAAACGGAGAAGCTCTTTATTCACCTGAGAAAACACCAAGTATCACAGACTCACTGAGTCAGTGTAAGTAGGAGAATATCACCGGATGGACTTGCTGATATTAAGTCAACAAGATGATCTATCAAAAGTGAAAATACCCTCTTATTAAGTGGAATTTTGACCAGTAAAAAATGTCATGGAGCTGCAAAATTCAGCAAAGAGATACAAAATCATATAGTTAAAAAACCTACGTGTCTATCCTACAAATCCCTTCCTAGCGGTCTCCACAATTAGATTTCCCATTGATTTGAGACTCAACATGTCCCACAATATCCACCATGTTTGCATACCTCAGCCAGAGAGAGACCCAAGTCATCCATGATTCCAGATTCAGCAGGTGATGAATATCCTATCTGCAATTATGACAAAGCAGAAACTACTGTCATTACATCTGGTCATGTAACATGTAGGGGTTTGAACCAGCCAATTGACGTATAAACATGACCATTTCATATGCCTCTAAGTAAAGCATTCAAACACCTGCCCTTACAGTTGACAGCAACTATCAACATGACCCTGGTAAAAGCATTCAAAGCAATGTCTACACGACTCCTTATTCATTTCTGAAATTAGATAAAAGCATTTTCAGAATTGGTTATGAAAAGGATCGATAATCCCCAAATCACAAATTCATAGGTGCTCCAACCGTTTTATCAAAAGGTCTGTCTCGCATTCTGCTAACAGGGACAAATCAACAAATAACATGCAATCACTTGAAAAAACGCATCCCATAATGACAGGATTTTCCACATGGCCAGGGTCAATTTGCATCATGCTTTGCTAAATGTGGCAGCAAGATACTTCCTAATGAATGGGAAATGAGTGAAACAGAATCATTTTCGCATATCATCATTACTGTCTATTTCAAGGAGTCGATACACAATATACGTTTAACTTCCAACGAAGTGCACACTACCTAAAGCTCAATCCCCACACGAACGCCCAAAATTTCAAAGTTCAGCGCACTCGGGAAATTCAGTGATCCAAGCACAAACCACCCCGGCACAGTGAAATAAAGATATCATTTTAAGATTGGTCTCGTAAGTGTTAAGAGCGTCACTCACAGCTGCCCCAAACTCCAAGGAACCGCACACGGCCACCATAGTGCTAAGCACCAACAGCCCCGTGGCGGAGCCACCGCTGCTGCTGCCACCCCCCGTCAAAGCCGCCGTCAAGAGCCCTTGTTCTGCACCTTCTTGTCTGCCCATGTCTTTGTTTTCCAAAAGGTAGAGAACCCATGAGGATCATTAAGTTTTGTCAGAGAAGTAAATCTAGTTACCAACGACCCACGGGAGCAACCGCTAGTCAACGCGTTCAGAATGCATCGCACCTCCCTACATTCGTCGTAGCAGGATTGAAGAGTCGATGAACTCGTCAGTCATTACAGACCCGCGAGTCGCCTTGGAACAGTGCTTACGCTCGTGGGTCGATCAAGGGGTGTTCGGCTGTCATGTCCTTCGTTCTTCGTTTGATGATGCTCATGCAATTTATTACAGTTGTTTCAAATAAATAAGTGAACTTGACTTGCGACGCAATGAAAAAAGATTGATCCTTGGACGGACCACGGTCATGGCCATCATGGATGAGAGACAGACATGGAGTAATGGCGATCTAAAAGCAGGGTCGGAGAATCGAACCAAAAAATGCTCTTGCCCAGGTCTCCCTGGAAAATGATAAATATTTTAAGGATAAATATACGAAAAATATTAAAATTTGTTGCGAAAGCATAGCCGAATATTAACAATTTCAAAAAGTATAATCAAGTCATAAAATTTATCAAGAAAATATAATCGAATTCTAAAATTTTCAGAAAGAACAATCGAGTCATAAAATTTTCAAATAGTGCATTTAATTGAATCAATTTGACAAATTTTAGAATATGATTACACTTTTCAAAAGTTTTATAACTTAATTGCATTTTCGAAAGTTTTAGAATTCAATTACACTTTAATGATAAATTTTAGAACTTCTAATATATTTATCCTCTTATTTTATTATAAATTATTTTTTGAAGGGATGTAGAGCATTATCATGCAATATACTAAGTAAAGCAATTATGGTGTTTGATATAAAATAAGAGTCATATTTCGAATTAAAAATAGTCAAAGCAATAGGAACTCAAAATTATGACTTTACCCTTGTCTTTAATTTTTCAGCTTAGTTCACTCCATCTTGTGGAATTCCCTTATACTTAAATAGGTTCCACAATTGCATCTGTCCATGCAAGTATCTGATTGATTTGAGCTCAATGCATAGGAGCCATCAAATCTTATATATCTCGTGAGATCTTTGTCTCGATGTGTATGCATCCGGTTCATATAAACTGGTTCATCTAAAAATTGCTACATGAATTAGTATTGATAGAATAGTAAGAATAAGTGATGTCGCCTCATTTTTCACTTCTATTATCTTGTTACCCCCAAGCAAATTGACTCGAATGAAATAGATTTGTGCGAAACTATTAAAAAGATGTTGGACAAAATATAATCGATTACATGTTGATTCCCCCCTACTACATACATGCTTAGAATGGGCATCAACTTTCAACTATCCACAAGATAGCCTTCCAATTAATGGTTCTTTTGGTTCAATTTTTCCAAAGAACTTTCAGCCACCAAAATCACTTGAGAAAATATTGGAGTGTTTGACAAACTTTTCCAAATGGCTTTTGGCCAAATGTAGGCATTGGGGAAGCGGAAAACCCAATGCTGAAAAAGATTAACTTTAGGCTTTTAGTATGTGGCCAAATGTTGAAATTAGCTTTTTTGTCTTCCAAAACTACCCTCACCTCTGCCAGAGTCAACAAAGAATTTGATAATTTTTGACAAAAAAAGAAAAATTAAATCCAAACTCCCTTTTCAAAAAAAGATCTGCCAAACACTCTTTATGCCAAAGTAGTTTTGCAAGGAATGGGATAAGTGTACTAAAAGTCCTAAAACTTATCACAAAAATACAAAAAAGTGTTATCAACAAAAGGATTTGATTTAATCAATTTGACATATTTTAAGATTTGATAGCATTTTTTGAAAGTTTTATGATTCGATTGTACTTTTATAATAAGTTATATGACTTAATTATACCTTTTGAAAATTTTAGGATTAAATCGCATTTTGTTGATAAGTTTTAGGACTTTCAATACACTCATCCTAAGAATTATTTTCCAAATGCAATTTGCATTTCCCCAAAGTCCATTTTTAAATTCAAACCATATGCAACCTAAGTAGAAGCATTTAAGTAAAGCATGGTCTATCTTTGAAGGTTTCTCTTGATTTTAATGAACTTAGCACATATGAATTGTTTTGCTTGCGTTTAAGTTCAGTTGAGCCAATTGGTTATTGAGATAGCATTTTACTTGATTTTGACGTTATTTCTCACTTATTTGATAGGATTGCAAGTTTGACAATTCAAGTAATGTTTGTTATTTGATCGTGGGAATTTTCAAGTGAGTAGTACTATATCTTCTTTAGTTTTGTAAAATCCATGTCATGAAGTATGTAAAAATATATACATATTGGACTGAAAAGAGTATTTTTGTTGTATAAAGCAAGACTAGGTATTCAACACCTTTCTATTTTTTAGAACGGTTCAAGGGACATATTATGAAATGTGTCATGACAATTTGCGTATATGTATTGTTTATGGAAATGTTTATGAATGATTTGAAAAATGGATGAGAAATGGTGAATTGCTATTGTGAAAAGTTATTTGCTTAATTTATGATATTGATTTCTAAATTAGATTTCTCATTTAGAGGATGGCTGTTTATACTCAATATGACTATAAACCCAATAAGGGGTTTGGGCATTTATTAGTATCTACTCATTTGAGAATGGTTTAAGAAACATGATATGAAAGGTGTCGTAAAAGTTTAAATGTATGTATTGCAATGATAATTGACTTATGGAATGAGTTCTTTACTAACTTGGGAAACCAATTCATGATGTAGATTCTGAATTGATTTTGTGGAGAGAATTGATTTAAGAAAAATCATGTTTTAGTTTGTGAAACCAATTGTGATATGGATAAGTAAAAAGGACTAAATGCTACACGGTAACGTAATTTCGTGGGAGCCACCTCTAGAATTTTGTACTTTTGATGTGTTATAAAAGAACTAAATGCCACACAATAACATAATTTCGTGGAAGCCACTTCTAGAGCCTTGTAGTCAAGAGCTAAGTGCTACAAGATAATGTAATTTTGTAAGAGCCACCTTTAAAACCTAGCACTATTGATATACGTTCATCAAGGGCTAAGTGTTACATGATAACATAACTTTGTGGGAGCCACCTCTAAGGCCTTGTACTACTTAAGGGCTAAGTGCCACACGATAACGTGATCTCGTGGGAGTCACCTCTAAGGCCTTGAGATGTAATGTGCTATGAGATTTACTGATGAAATATACCATCGATGTGTGATATGAGTTCAATTAATAGAATGAACTATTGGCATGTGAAATTATGAGTTTGATTTTTGAACCAAACCGGTGATATTTGTTTTGATGTTATGGGTAAACGGAAAATTCTACTATTGATATAGCTAAGTTAAAGTAATATTTAACTCATTTTATTGATTGCAAGGTATCATGTGTTGCATTGACATAAATAAGTCTTGTTTTTGAATTCTAAATGTATAATGTGGAGGCTTGATTTGTGTATAAGATATGTGCTACTCACTAAGTTTATAATTGCTCATCCCTCTCTTTCCAAACATTTTTAGGTTCTTAGTTAGTGAGCATTAGAGTAAGAGCGTATCGATGAGATTTTTTGGGAGTTGGATTTGGTTGTTTGATGCTACATTTTCAAGGGAAGAACGATTGTGTCATCCCCTATTTAGATGGTTTTGGGGTGTGACACAAATAATCACTTGTTCGCCTACGTTTGGGCTTCTTTTCGTGTCTTACCCACCATCAAGAAGCATCACTGTCATTTACCAAAGTAACCTGGAAACCGATAGCATAGATAGTCACTAATCAGCTTTTAAGTTTTCAAGCATACAAGTTATTTCATCTCTCTATTCTGCAGCTGGAGAACCCAGCAATGTCTTCAACACAAATTGTAGACAAGAAAGGGAAGGTATTAGAGCTGTTGCGTGATAAAAGTGTAGCAAATATGGTTATTTAAGGGAAGCTGGTTTCGGAAAAACGTGGATGGCAAGGGAGATAAGTGAAAGTGCAATGGAGCGTCTATCCTGTGGCAATATTTGGGTGTGTTGCACAAAGAAACAGCATATCAAGTGTATATTTGAAGATATCATGGATCAGTTTTCTCCAACTCACCCTAGTGAAGAGCTGAATGAAGTCAATGAGGGCAAAGACAAGACCCCAGGGAGCTCCAATGTCTTGAAAGATAAGGTTCTCAAAATTATCACAAAAAAAACATCATCAAAGGATCATGGGGAGAAGTTTCTTTTCATTGTCTTGGGTGATGTTCCCACTAAAATGAAAGAGGTTGAGATTTTTACAAAACTGCTTGCACCTCATGGATAGAAAGTTAAGTTTTTAATCAAAAGGATGTTACTATATGGCATCAAAGTGAGACCCTCCTCCAATAGGTGTATGGTTCGGGGACAAACCATATGGAAGCTAATGGGCCTGTAACGACCTGGTCTGATGAGGGTGAGGAGTGATAGCTAAGACCAAAGAGGGCCTGGACAAGAAACGGCTCTTAGTAAGCTTCTAGGATGGCGGGGGAGTAAAAATGAACTGAGTTATGCACCAAATGGGGGGGGGAGTAATTCTAGAATGTTTATGTGAAAGCTGGAATTAATTCACGGAGAACTCTTTTGATGTAACGACAAGCTTTATTTTGAAACTCCAAAGTTAAGCGAGCTCAGGCTAGAACACTACCAAAATGAGTGACCTCTTGGGAAAGTATTTGCCTATACACCAAAAGATGAAATCGTGAGACTTAGTATGGGATGGGCCAAAATGAATAATACCTTAAGTGAGTTAATTCAATGATGTCACATTATCAATGTCTTCTATTGGGTGCATGTCATGCTAGTCACTACTTATAGATAGAAATAAAGTTGGATTTTTTAAATGTTATTAGGGAGAGGCTTGTGTCACGGTTAGTTGATTATGAACGATCCGACACCTATGTGGCCTTAGAAATTCACCCAAGTCAGCCTTGCACACACATACTTGAACACGAGGTCAAACACAAGGATTGTTTGGGAGAGAAAAGCAGAGTAGTATTACTTGTGATCAAGCTAGCACAATAAAAGGGAGGGTCCTCTCTATATACAAGTGCAGAACTAATTCAAACCGTTGATCCCCTCTTGATCCGATGGTGGTATTTGAATCCATACAATCATTAGAAAGCTATACAAGAAGTTCAAGAGGCGCTAGGCCATGAAAGAGCTCAACGGTCGTCTGCCATTAGGAGTTGCAAGGTCATTTTCATTGGAAACCGAAGGGTCGTCTAACATGAGAAGCCGAAAGGTCATTGGCCCACGGACAAACTCACAGATAGGCACATGAATGGCAATGATGTGCAGTTGCATGAGGTTGGGTCAGCAACCTTCTTCCAGCTATATAATATTTTCAAATTAACTCGCTCAAAATATTATCCATTTTAGCCAATTCCATACCGAGCATTATAGTTTTGTCCTTTGGCGTAGAGGTAGATACTTTCTCTGAAGGTTACCATCCTAGTAGTTCTCTAGCTAAGAACACTTAACTTTGGAGTTCCAAAGGAAAGCTTACCATTATATCAAAAGATACCTATGTAAGTTAATTCTATTTTTACATACATATTTGAGGCTCAATCTCCCCATTTTCGGTGTGTGATTTCCGTTCATTCCTGCTTACTTCGTTATCCTAGAAGTTTATCAAAAGTCGCTTCTTATAGAGCCCTCTCCCCATAGCGACCACTCCTCGCTCTTACCAGACTAAGTTATTACAAGTCACCAGATTCCATGTGGTTCATCCTTAAACCACACTTACTAGAGAGGGTCTCACTCTAATACCATATTGTAAGATCTCTAGATTTAACTTATCCAAGTTATTGTATGATTTTTTCATTTGGCATGTACATATGCACTTTTCTAGGAGGCCACCTATACTAATAGTGCTAAGCACGCTTGATTTTGGAGTTTTAAAATAAAACTTGCCTTTATGTTAAAAGCATAAAAATGTGCTATGTTCAAAATAAGAATTTTGCAAATGGAGGTATTCAGTCCCCTTGTGATGCCTCTCTTAGGCCATACCTATCTGGACTAATTCTTAGTACCTAGCTAAACTTTTAATTTGAACATAAGGCTTTTTGGCCTCAGTTTCTTATGCACAATATCTTTACAAAGACGAGTGTCAAGCATATTACCAAGATAATGTGCTATCTTACCATTTTGATATCTTTAATACATCCCAAGCATAGTCTTTCCCTGTTCGGTGTGCAATTTGATGCACTCCTACCCCTTCACCATCATAGAAGCTTGTTAGGAGTTGGTCATTGTTCGAGCTGCTCATTGTCCGAGCCCTCTAGCACCAATGACCACTCCCCGTCCTCATCAAAGGGGTCATTACAGACCAAGTTGCTAGATGTTGCGAGCTAGAAGCGAAAATCTAAAATAAAATAGTCTAGCTTTGCCGTCAATTTCACTTATTTTGTTAGCACCCTGGCACCTTGTTGGAGCTCGGCCGGGCTCTCTCTCTCTCTCTCTCAACCATTTTAGGACCCAAGTGCCTATCAACATGACAGGTCATCATGTGATAGACCGCGTACATTCGATGAATTATGATTAGACCATGAATAGAGACATAAAGCAACAAAAATATCTCTCGTGTACATTGATCTCGATCTCGTCACCCCGGCTTTCCTAAGAAGAGCCAATCATGAACTTCACACCAATTACTAGCTTTTAGACATGGTCTGCATGTGACAGGACAACAAATGAGAGAACAAACAACTAGACACTCTCAAAGCCATCACTGGCATGGCTTTGAGAGTCATAAAATAGTCATCTTCAAGTGGGTTCATGGCCGCCTGTATTTCTTCCAACGTTCGACCTTTGGTTTCAGGTACCAGCTTTGCCACAAACAGTATAGTCAAGCCAGCTATGGCTGAAAATATAAAAAACGTTCCTGGAAGAGAATAAGAGTACGAGTCCATAAAGTTGGCCATAACTTTTTCGCAGATCGTGAGGGAAATTGGGCAAGTGAGCAAACCTGCTGTACTGAGTTCCATCAAGAAATTAAAGACATATGTGACGATCCAGGAAGCAAACCAGTTGACCACAGACACTAAGCTTCCAGCTGAACCCTTCATATTCATGGGAAATATCTGGAGCAGCAGACACCAATCAAAATGAGCCTCATAAAATTCACTTGATTCTGTAATCAAAACTGCTGTTGCTGAGATTTACTCACCTCAGACATTATGAGCCACGGTATTCCGGCAAGGCCCAATCCGAATGATGCATTATACACCTGATTGTTAAATTGAAGTCATCAGCGGATAACTTAATTGATTGATGAGTACAGGTGTACGCAGAAATTGGAAAGTATCTTTGGATGCTGGTAATTACAACAATGCCGACGAAAGCCAAAGTGGGAGCAACTTGTGTCCACTGGTGAAAATCCTGTCAATGGCAAAGCTTAAGCGAGTCCAAGTAAATTCAAAAGACAAGTCTTACAGAGGTCTTTTCGGGGTCACTTGATTAAAGATCGTACCTCCAACAGAAATGACAGTCCGGCAAGAAAGCAACCTATGCATGTTCCAATTGCAGAAATCTGTCAAAAATCACTTAACCTTGAGTCATTACTTTCACTTTTATCATATATAGCAAGCTTAACATCAGCTTCTTGGGATCACTATACCAGAAGCAATGGTCGCCTTCCTGACTTATCCATCAAGAGCACACCAACAATTGTCATAGGAACCTGCAGGAGAAAAAAAAAATAATGACCCCTTTTTCCAGCCAGGTTATTATATTTTATTTTCGAATGAGCCAAAGACCTGAACAACAGCCATCGTTACAGTTCCTATATTTGTAGGAAAACCTACAATGACAAGAAGATGTGTAAGTTGTCGGCTTCCATAGTATCTTGCCCACAGATGATCCTTAAAAAGTAATCATTTACCTGCAGATTCAAATATAGAGCTTGCATAAAAGACAATGGCATTAGTACCGCCAAATTGTTGCAGAGCCATCAGCCCAACTCCAACCTGCAGTGTCTCATTTAGGCTGAAATAAAAATTAATTGACAAGAGAAAAATAACACCACTAGGAGATGCATTGATGTCTCACAAGGAGAGAGCGAGTATATGTCTTCTGAAATAAGTCCAAAATTCTACCCTCCGAGATTTGTTGAAGAGTCAGCGTGTACTCCTGCAGACCAGATAGTTAGCTTGCTTTAGATATGACGTTAATCTATCACAAACTATTTTGTAATCGAATAATTAAGCAAAACTACTTTGATCTCAGTTGCTTCCTCTGAAATATCTGCATTTTTCCCTCTCAGGTATCGAAGAACTGCTTCATACTCTCTTTCCCTTCCAACTTTTGCCTGCATTTAGTTCAGTAAACTGAGAAGATTTCCAATAGGACATCACAATCTTGAAGATAATTCAGTAAGCTCTGCATATTTCAATACTTTTTCCACTTCTTTCAGTTTCAAAGTTCCAGAATACTGAAAAAGCAACCAAACTATGCTTAGGTCAATTGTTTGGTGTTTATATACATTGTTCCAATGGGGTGTGTGAACTTTGACTCACCAGCCATCTCGGTGACTCTGGGATGAAAGATAGACCTAAAAGTTGAAGCACACATGGACCAGCACCTGCAGATGACATCATGTAAAAAACGACTTCTTGTCGGAAGTATAATCAGATTGGATATGAAACTGTAATGAAATTACCTATCAGAGCTAAAATACGCCAGTTGACAACAGTTCCAATGAAATATATAAGTGCTGAGCCAAAAGAGAGCATGAACTGTCCAATCAAATCATTACACATCAAGTATCGTCAAAATAGCCAAACACATATTCAGACTATCACAGTTACCTGATGAGCAGTTCCGAACCCCCCGCGAAGATTTTTAGGTGTTATTTCTGAGATATACACCGGAACCTACCTCATGATGGAAAACACTATCATATAACTAAACTGAATCCGCACCAGCAAGCAAGTCCCAACTTAAAGTTAAAATGGCACATTTACCACATAGGAAAAAAGCCCAACTCCACATCCTACCAACAGCCTTCCAATGTCGAGCGCCCAAGCACCCTACTAGCATCGACTAAAAAATTAGTTAGCAGCATTTAACAACAAAAGGAAGTATTCCACGTCCCTCACTAGTACTTCTTTATTGATTCTTTTTCTCCATTATTCATCTAGTAACTCCTCTCAACTAATACGCATTCAATCAAAGGAAAAAGGCGAGTATGCAGATACCTCTGAGAATATTATGGCTATCCATCCAGAGAGACAGAGTATGTTAGAAATCCCCATTGCCTGTCAATATTTGCAGATCACATGCACACAGTAACAATCAAATGTTTTGCCTCTTTCAGCCCCTTTCATAGCAATGCTCGTGACACAAATTGAACTTAAAGAATATGAGAACCAACAATAAGGCCTCAATCCTAGCTGAGACCATGTGTGAATAACTAAATAAAGAGGAGTTCATTTATTATCTAGGCTCAAGAATGCGCGAGAAAAAGAAAGACTTACACCTCTGCGACCAACAAGATCTGCTGTCTTTCCGCTCATTATGGCACCTAATATTGCTCCAACCGTCATAATTGACCCAAAAACAGAGTACTGTATGTACAAAAAGGGTCCATACATATAAGCACGAGGTTAAGTTGAAAACCAAGAAAAGAGAAATGCCGAGAGTTCTAAACTACAAATAATTGAATCACATAAAATGAACAGCTGCTTTGCTGAGACAGAGCCCTTGAATTACATGTTGAAAAGAACATGCAGCAAATTTTAAAAATTGTGAAAATACTTATTTCTGAATAATATGCTCCAAATTAAAGAGCCAGTAAGATGCACAAGGAAATGTCATTTAAGAGTCGTACACCTCGGTCTCTGTACCACATGGTTACCAGTGTTTTCAAATCACCCTTTGAAATTATAACCGTGTGCTTAAATTGTGTGGTCCAACAGACAAAAGGAGCAGCTCTTTATTCACCCGAGAAAACACCAAGTATCACACACTCACTGAGTCAGTGTAAGTAGGAGAATATCACCGGATGGACTTGCTGATATTAAGTCAACAAGATGATCTATCAAAAGTGAAAATACCCTCTTATTAAGTGGAATTTTGACCAGTAAAAAATGTCATGGAGCTGCAAAATTCAGCAAAGAGATACAAAATCATATAGTTAAAAAACCTACGTGTCTATCCTACAAATCCCTTCCTAGCGGTCTCCACAATTAGATTTCCCATTGATTTGAGACTCAACATGTCCCACAATATCCACCATGTTTGCATACCTCAGCCAGAGAGAGACCCAAGTCATCCATGATTCCAGATTCAGCAGGTGATGAATATCCTATCTGCAATTATGACAAAGCAGAAACTACTGTCATTACATCTGGTCGTGTAACATGTAGGGGTTTGAACCAGCCAATTGACTTATAAGCATGGCCATTTCATATGCCTCTAAGTAAAGCATTCAAACACCTGCCCTTACAGTTGACAGCAACTATCAACATGACCCTGGTAAAAGCATTTAAAGCAATGTCTACACTAGGGGTGTCAAATGGGTGGGTCGGGTCGAAAATGGTCCGACCCATATTGACCAATTTAACCCATTTTTCATGCAATGTAAATTTGATAACCCATACCCGACCCATACCCAACCCATATTACCAACACATATTAATATTTAACTTAATTTAAGAAAATATACTCCCACTTTTTTAGTCCATTTTAAAATTTTCACATATAAATTATTTGAATAAAAATTTCCAATCAAATTTATAAAGTAAATTAAATAATAAAAAATTATTAAATAAAAAATGTTGATACCTCTAAATTGAAAAGTTTTTGGAATTTTTTTGGAAATTTTTTTTTTTAAAATTGATTTTTTAATTATTTTATTTTTTCTTTCTTTCTTTTTCTTTTTATTTTCCCTTTCTTTTCTCTTGTCTTTCTTCTTCCTTTTTCTTCCCCATTTTTCTTTGTTGGTGCCACTCAACGGTGACTGGCCAAGACACAGGCCAGCGAGCCCGAACTTGACCAAGGCCAACGAACTCGAGGCTCGGCCGATCTAGACTTTGCCGAGGTCACTAAGCTTGACTCACCTGATCTGGCGAGCCGCAAGCTCTGTTGCGGCCAACAAGTTCGGGGCTCGCCTACCCAAATTCAAGCTGAGTTCCAACCGATGATGGCAAGCTTGGGATCGGCGATGGTGACAATGGCGTGATGGCGAGATCAGCAACGGAGGTCGAGAACGTATAGAGGAGGGGATGGAAGGAGAAAGATGACGGGTCTACCTCATAACTCACTCAACCCATACTTAACCCGTATTTAACTTTCACTTGACCCATATTTAATTTTCAACCCATATTTGACCAGTATTTAACTTTCACTTGACTCATATTTGACCTATTTAACTTAAAGTGAGTCATAATATGGGTTTATGACCCATTTTGACACATTTAGTCTACACGACTCCTTATTCATTTCTGAAATTAGATAAAAGCATTTTCAGAATTGGTTATGAAAAGGATCGATAATCCCCAAATCACAAAGTCATAGGTGCTCCAACCGTTTTATCAAAAGGTCTGTCTTGCATTCTGCTAACAGGGACAAATCAACAAATAACATGCGATCACTTGAAAAAACGCATCCCATAATGACAGGATTTTCCACATGGCCAGGGTCAATTTGCATCATGCTTTGCTAAATGTGGCAGCAAGATACTTCCTAATGAATGGGAAATGAGTGAAACAGAATCATTTTCGCATATCATCATTACTGTCTATTTCAAGGAGTCGATACACAATATACATTTAACTTCCAACGAAGTGCACACTACCTAAAGCTCAATCCCCACACGAACGCTCAAAATTTCAAAGTTCAGCGCACTCGGGAAAATCAGTGATCCAAGCACAAACCACCCCAGCACAGTGAAATAAAGATATCATTTTAAGATTGGCCTCCTAAGTGTTAAGAGCGTCACTCACAGCTGCCCCAAACTCCAAGGAACCGCACACGGCCACCATGGTGCTAAGCACCAACAGCCCTGTGGCGGAGCCGCCGCTGCCGCCACCCCCCGTCAAAGCCACCGTCAAGAGCCTTTGTTCTGCACCTTCTTGTCTGCCCATGTCTTTGTTTCCCAAAAGGTAGAGAACCCATGAGGGTCATTAAGTTTTGACAGCGAAGTAAATCTTGTTACCAACGACCCACGTGAGCAACTGCTAGTCAACGCGTTCAGAATGCATCGCTCCTCCCTACATTCGTCGTAGCAGGATTGAAGAGTCGATGAACTCGTCAGTCATTACAGACCCGCAAGTCGCCTTGGAACAGTGCTTACGCTCGTGGGTCGATCAAGGGGTGTTCGGCTGTCATGTCCTTCGTTCTTCGTTTAATGATGCTCATGCAATTTATTACAGTTGTTTCAAATAAAAAAGTGAACTTGACTTGCGGAGTAATGGCGATGTAACAGCAGGGTCGGAGAATCGAACTGAAAGATTCTCTTACGCAGGTCTCCCTGAAAAATGATAAATATTTTAAGGATAAATATACAAAAATTATTAAAATTTGTTACAAAAGCATAATCCTACCTTAACACTTTCAAAAAGGATAATCATATTCTGAAATTTATCACGAAAGTGTAATCGAATTCTAAAATTTTCAAAAATTTCAATTAAGTCATAAAATTTTCAAATATTAATGAATTGATTGAATCAATTTGACAAATTTTAAAACTTGATTACATTTTTCAAAAATTTTAGAATTTAATTGCATTTTTCGAAAGTTTTAAAATTCAATTACACTTTAATAACAAGTTTTAGAACTTCAATATATTTATCCTCTTATTTTATTATAAATTATTTTTTGAAAGGATGTAGAGCATTATCATGCAATATACTAAGTAAAGCAATTATGGTGTTTGATATAAAATACGAGTCATATTTCGGATTAAAAAAAGTCAAAGCAACATGAGCTCAAAATTATAACTTTACCCTTGTCTATAATTTTTCAGCTTAGTTCACTCCATCTCGTGGAATTCCCTTATACTTAAATAGGTTCCACAATTGCATCTGTTCATGCAGGTATCTGATTGATTTGAGCTCGATGCATGGGAGCCATCAAATTTTATATATCTCGTGAGATCTTCGTCTCGATTTGTATTCATCTGGTTCATATAAACTAGTTCATCTAAAAATTGCCACATGAATTAGCATTGATAGAAGAGAAAGAATAAGAGATGTTGCCTCATTTTTCACTCTATTATCTTGTTACCCCCAAGCAAATTGACTCGAATGAAATTAGATTTGTGTGAAACTATTAAAAAGATGTTGGACAAAATATAATCGATTACATGTTGATTCCCCCCTACTAAATACATGCTTAGAATGGGTATCAACTTTCAACTATCAACAAGATACCTTCCAATTAATGGTGCATTTGGTTCAGTTTTTCCAAACGGCTTTCAACCACCAAAATCACTTGAGAAAATACTAGAGTGTTCGGCAAACTTTTCCAAAGGGCTTTTGGCCAAATGTAGGCATTGGGGAAGCTAAAAACTCAATGTAGAGAAAGACTAACTTTGGGCTTTTAGTATGTGGCCAAAAGTTGAAACTAGCTTTTTTCTTCCAAAACTACTATCATCAATTGTTCAATTTTTCGCTTTCACCCCCTCATTGTTCCAAAACTACCCTCTCCTCTGCCAGAGTCAACAAAGAATTTGATAAGTTTTGAAAAATTAAATCCAAAATCCCTTTTCAAAAAAGATCTGTCAAACACTCTTTATGCCAAAGTAGTTTTGCAGGGAATGGGATAAGTGTACTAAAAATCCTAAAACTTATCACAAAAAAAAAAAAAAAGTGTTATCAACAAAATGATTTGATTTGATCAATTTGACATATTTTAGGATTTAATAGCACTTTTTAAAAGTTCTATGATTCGATTGCACTTTTGTAATAAGTTATAAGATTTAATTACACTTTTTGAAATATTTTAGGATTAGATCGCATTTTGTAAATAAGTTTTAGGACTTTCAATACACTTATTCCAAGAATTTTTTTCCAAACGCAATTTGCATTTCCCAAAGTCCATTTTTAAATTTGAACCATATGCAACCTAAGTAGAAGCATTTAAGTAAAGCATGGTCTATCTTCGAAGGTTTCTCTTGATTTTAATGGACTTAGACTATTGAAAAACTTCCAAGGAATTCTAATGCAACTCTATAGGAGAAAATTAACAGTATTCTTGGAAAATGCTTTATTCCTTTTTTATTGAGTTTTCTGCACAAATGCACCTTTAGACTATTGAAAAACTTCCAAGGAACTATGTGGCAACTCCACAAAAGAAATTATTCATGCCCCCTAAATCACATGTAAACATTTATTGTTTGAATTGCCGGCTCGAACTACCGCTTACTCAACCCCTGTTGTAGTTGGATCAACGATTGGGAAAAGTTCAAAAGAAATAAACTCATGGTTCGGCATGTTGTATTTATATTCGAAAGTACAGGTTTGCCTTTCTGATCAAAATAAAGAGAGGAAAAACCCAAAACGTTTTGTTTACAGCAACAGATTTCAAGAAAAGAACAGCAAACATTCTCTGCAGGTTGAGCTTCTAAACGCTGTCATTTGCCCTCTATGCCATCAAACTGAATTCCCATGACCACATACAAATGCATGTATGTGTACAATGGGAAAGCCTCACTGTTGTGTAGACATTTTAACATTCAAAGCGCAGAGACATTATTCCAAACATATATCAAGGTGATGCCGATGCGTGGTGATTGAGGTTACACAAGACACAAGATCAGGCTTGCAATATAAGCATCGACCTTAGGGGAGCAAAAATATTGCAGTACAAGTAGGTTGTTCACGTCCTGTGACATCCAGGTGAAAACGAAAAACAAAAGCAGTTAATGTAAGCCAAAGAGCCATTTCCGAATGTGCTCAAGCGAAATGGACTCTGATTATTAGATCTCGAGACCAAGTCGACAGTCCCATTGTCGCATCCTCTCATCAACCTCCTCTAAGATAACCTTGGAACAAGATTGGGGCGAATGTACTTTCTCCTCTTGGCCAATCCATGTCAAGAAACTGGGTAGTAGAAAATTGGCGATGCTTTTGCAGGAGAAATTCCAGAGTTACTTTCCTGCTTAAAATGGATTCATGGTGGCCTGTATTTCTTCCAGTGTACGCCCTTTAGTTTCTGGCACCAACTTCGCTATGAATAGAACAGTGAATCCACATATGACTGAGAATATGAAGAACGTTCCTGAAAATAAAAGTAGACAGGTCAGTGAACAATTGTTGTAGATATTATGTGCGCAAGCATGAGAGACTAAGCATCAAAAAGCATCGAAAACTGTTAGTTGCAGGTGTCGTGAATGTAAATCTTATTATTGCTTGCGCAATATGCATAAAAGAAGTTGTTTTGTGCAACAAAGTTGCAGACTGATTCATTTTCTTAATTACTTTTTTTCTAGAGAATTACTTTACACTTCAGGGGATGTGATGTCATTCACTTCGCGAATGGTGCGAAGTGTTGACTTTTTGATGCAGCACATCATTCTGCAACATGAGAAAGAGGTGAAGGCAAGATTATTCTTCATGAGCTAGAAATTAAGGAAACCCTAATACCATGGAAAATCTAAACCAAGATCAATGGACAAGGCACTGTCACTCCATGATTGAAGCATAGAGTATCTATTTTCAAAAGGTAAGCAATGTGTGAGAGAGAGAGAGAGAGAGAAAGAGGAAAAGTTTACCTGCTGAACTCCAATCCATCATGAAGTTGAAGGCATAAGAGATAATCCAAGAACCTAACCAGCTTACCACTGTCACGAGGCTACCAGCCGAACCTTTCATGTTTATAGGAAATATCTAACAGCAAAAGACATTTCCCAGTCAAGATATTACTTGCCGCTGTTCTTTTTCATTTCCTGGTAGTAATAACTTGATGCAGAAGTTAGGAAACAAAGCTACCTCTGACATTATAACCCACGGAATTCCTCCCATGCCTAGAGAGAACGATCCTGTATAAACCTGTAGGGAAGTCAAAGCCATAATTACTCGGTTGTTTCACAACCGAAATCTGTGCTGGATGTAACTTAAAACATACAATTTGCAACAACACTCAGGTAAATCTAAAGCATCCAATTTCACAAGTAATATTCAAATGTTAGCACCCTGTGATAAATATATCAAGCATAGTTAATCTGCAGTACCAGCACACCGACAAGAGCCAGGATAGGAGTGAAAGCCTTCCACATTTGAAGGTCCTAACAGAAAGATTAAATTCATGAGCCAACTTGCACATGAATTGATAAAAAGCTAAATTCCAGAGAATATGATGCTCATAACTGAAAAGAATACCTGGAAGTAGAATGAAAATCCTGTCATTAAGCAACCGAGGCATGTTCCTGCTGCTGAAACCTGTCAAAATTGGTCAACCTCAGCATCAACACTTCAAGCTGACGAAATGGTAGAGTAAAAGGCACTTCACTGCTTACCAACAAAAGTGGCCTTCGGCCAGATTTATCCATCAAGAGTACACCCAATGCCGTCATCGGAATCTGCACACATGATATTAATCTCCACCCTCTAAAAGGAAAAGAAATTACAAATGCCAAGTCAACAGCCAAAATGGGACTGAGAGAAGCAAGAGAGAGGAACCTGAACGACAACCATCGCTATAGTCCCGACACTACCAGAGAAGCCTATCAAAGGACCATAAGCGGGAAATAAACAAATCCATTTCTTGCTTTTTGCATGTCAAATCAAAGATAGGTTTTTAAAATAAATAAAAATCAGATGTACCTGCTGATATGAATATGAAGCTAGCATAAAAAGCAATTCCATTCACCCCTCCAAATTGCTGCAGTACCATCAACCCAACTCCAACCTACACCTCAAAGTTAACTTCAATTTTCACACTCGTCCCTCTAAAATAAAGTGGAGCTGCAAAACTTAAGCTAATGAAGAATACCGACAATAAGTGAGTAGGCATATTTCCTCTGAAACAAGTCTAAAATCCTGGCTTCTGAAAGCCGTTGAAGGGTTTCTGTGTATTCCTGCAAAATAGTACAACTGACATCAGCATCTATTACCTGCAGGACAAAATGTAAAAGCATTCCATCCCTGAGAACTTTTTAACAAGAAAGTAAAAGAGCTACCCAAATCTCAGCTGCTTCCTGAGAGATATTGGCATTCTTCCCCCTCAAGTGAAGTAAGGCAGCTTCACACTCTTTACTCCGACCTGTCTTTGCCTGAACAACATCAATGTGTCAAATTTGATTTTTTGGGACTCTTTGATTGTGGTGTTAAATTCTTCTCCTTAATTGTTTACAAAAGCGAAAAGTTCAATTTTTTTTTTCTGTGGGTCTTCTAGAAGGAAGGCCATCAAAGAAAAAACCTTTCAGAATGACTCACCAGCCATCGAGGAGATTCCGGAATGAAAGGCAGACCGATGACCTGTACAAGACATGGAATAATGCCTGAAATGAAATCAATAGCAAGTTGTAACACTATCCGGATGAGGTTAATACAGCATCACCAGGTTACAAACTCACCTATGAGAGCCAATGCTTGCCAACTAACGAATGCTCCGATAAGGTAAGTCATTGACACACCACAACAGATCATTAACTGTTGAAATTGAAATGGTCAAGGATGAGTAATGTACAGGAGCGATAAGAGTGCAAAGATGTAGTTACTATCTATAAGCGTTATTGCATTACCTGATGTACTGTTGTAAATCCTCCACGAAGGTTTTTGGGTGTAATTTCTGCTATATATATGGGGACCTGTTTCATCAAGTGAGAGAGATTAAAAATTACAATAAGAGAGGAAGTTCTGATGAATTCCACCTTTCAACAACAGTTACCACGTATGAGAGGAGCCCCAGTCCACATCCTACTAGCCACCTCCCAACATCAAGCCACAAAGAAATCTTTCAAGAATAATCGAGCAAATTAGCATAAGGTATTAAGAAAAATGAATATGCGGTTCCTTTTTGAAGATGATTTTTGGTATGGGATATGCATCTGCTACTTAAATATTGGCATCAAAACATTGGCAGGTTCCCTAATTATCATGACGCAAATTCAAAAATGAAAAATGGTACTCACTTGCAAACTTCATTTCTTGGTGCAGGCATTTGAACATATGATAAGCGAAGCACATTCACAAAATTTCAACAAAAAAAGGCTCAAATGGGCAACATGTATATTTTGCACACAATGTGCTTTTTGCATAAAAGCTGATTAGAAGAGGTAAATTTCAAAGATAGAGAACTCAAAAGTAAGAGAATCTGAGTATACTCAAAATGGAAACAAGATGAACAAACCTTTGATAATGCTATAGCTATCCAACCTGTTATGCATAATATCTCTGAAAGTCCCATTGTCTGCTTCACCAAAACTAAGAAGTTCAGGGGAACTAATCTTTTGTTGAAAAATACAATGTCATACAACAAAATCATACAGGACAGGGGAGCTACTTACACCTCTTCGACCTATGTAATCTGCAATTCTCCCACTGACTGCTGCTCCCATCATAGCTCCAATTGTCAATATCGAGCCAAAAAGTGAGTACTGCAGGGTGACAGCCAGAGAGAAATATATATATTCAGATGAGAATGCAATTTTGCGGACACCAAATCTTTGAACCAAAACTTATTTTCTCATATCACAATTTTGTTGATTAAGTTGAAAATTATTTTCCCACGTAAATCAAATTCAATTCCTCCAACCTTCCAAGTCGTCTACCTAATGCCAAAATTAATACACTAAATGACCACTGTGGCATAGAAACACCAAGTTGTAAAATGTGGGGCACGAATGATAACATAATGCAAGGCAAGTACTTCCAACCATTAGATGTGCATCTACTTGCACGTTCACAAGTGATATGGTAGTAAAATGAATGACAATTGCAGTTACTAGAAGAACAAAGACAAGTGATAAACAGTGTGCTGCAAAGTCCTACTACCTCTGCAGAAGTGAGGCCCAAATCATCCATGATTCCAGATTGAGCAGGTGACGAGTATCCCACCTTCAATCAGAATCAAAAGCATCAGTTCTTGTGAACCAAGCGATCTATATGTGAATCATACTCAACACTGTCACCAAATTCTCCCAAATCCTAGTGAATAAAAATTTATGTAAGTCAAATTTTCTTATCTCTTAATAGTCCTTCCTCATGTCTGTTTGCTGATTACATAGATAAACCACTTTCGTGTATTTTACAAGACTAACCTTTTCTCCCCTGAAACATGTAAAGCTTAAGTAAAATGCAACACGACTTTGACTTGCATCACAAAAGTTCTCCGTTAAAGCTATATCAATCAAAATCCTCGTGTGGTAAACAACTTTCTCATATAAACCGCCAAAACCATATTTGAAATACACATGGTAAAACCAAATCTGAACGAAGAGCTTGCTACGATAAACCCAAGAAGGCAGCCATATGATCAAGAACTCAAATTTAACAATCAGACCCAAGTAATGAAAAGATTATTTTTGCAAATACTCACGGCAGAACCAAACACATATGAACCGGAGACAGCGACCAAAGTGGTGAGAACAAGAAGAGGCGTGGCTGAAGAAGAAGATGAAGAAGATCCACCATCCCCTTCATCAGGAGCGATGACGGTTATCTTCACAAGCAGGGGAGTTCTTGATGGCTCTGCTGCTTTTGAATCTGAACTCTCTCTGTTCATTCTGTTCTTCTTTTCTTGAAATATCAAGAACTGCAGTGATGAGAATGAAGGTGACGGTGACCACTAAAATCTCTTGGAGAAGAAGAGAGAGAGTATGTGCAGCGGAGTAATGAAGACGCAGACAAAAGAGCGAGGACTTCCTATGAAACCAGGCCAAGTGACTCAAGGCAATTGTGAGGTGTGTAGTTTGTCGTGCAAGCAGTTCGTCGTTTTCTGTCTGTCTGTTCTGATGTCAGTGCCGGCAAGTTCTGTCATAGGATATAGTCCATCTACACCACATGATTATTAACATATTGATCGTGGGAGTCCCCCTACAACCATGCTAGGCTACATAGATTAAATCTATACTGTTAGTGCCCCTGTTTTTTCTTTTCTTTAGTTCAAGCAAGGTCGTGATTTTACTATTTCTAAGTAATTTCTGCTAATGATGTGCATGACATACAAATTATCGTTATATAATTAAAAGGATATATAATGTTTTCCATGATTCCTTGAAATTTAAAAAATTTTGTTTTATTCACAAATTTTGGAAGGTAGATCGAAAAGTACAATTCAAAACTAGTAGTTTTCCAAACAGACTTTGGTTTGGTTTGGTTTGGTTTGGTATGGATTACTATCTTTTTGAGAAATTACATAGAAAGATATGGTACCATTGCCACTGTTTGATTTTTGTTCTTTGTAACTTCATTTGCTGAGAAGTGTGGCCTCTCAAGTAATCTTAAATCACGATGTCAAAATTGAATTCATACTATCATCAAAATGTAGATAGAAAGTGCTGGAAAAATGGACACTACAACTTCCATAATATTCATATGGTGCTCACTTGAATATAGTAACTTTTTTATCACTTGAGTGCTATAAATTTCATACAACGCTCACTTGAGTATCATAACTATTTTTTTCCAATTAATTGAGTATCATATAATTTTTCAATTCATCACTTGAATCCCAAAATTTTTTGAAAATGCTCACTAAAAGTGCCATGCCATGTCGAATTTCTAGCACTTGGAGGAATATTTTTAAAAAGTTTTGGCTCTCAAGTGGTCAATTGAAAGTTATGTCTCATGAGTAAACATTTTCAGAACTTATAATACTCAAATGATTGAAAAAGAAGAAGTTATGTCACTCAAGTGAGTGTCATACGAAAATTATGTCACTTAAAATGTTTTTATGCCGAAAATGCTATAATATCTATGATACCTTGGTATTCACATTGACTATAATTTTGTGATAAGATGCATATTTATTTTCAGACGATTAAGTTGAATTGTTTATGGCTTCCTCCTTTATTTATTGAAGGGCAGCCGTATGATTCTCTCAAGTCTAGTACAAACTGGAGTGGGAGAGAGAGCTTAAAACTTCAGCTTGCGGTAGAAGAACGCGTAAGGACAGGTACCCTACAAAACTCTACTGACTAGATCAATAAGGTGTTGATTTAGATGATGAGGAATTTTGCTACTCTCTGTGTTCTTGGGTTCAAGCCTCATTGGAAGTACACTTTATGAGTAAAATCCCAAATGCATTAGGTCAATGTGGGAAAGTGCGCGATTTGGACAGCCTAGGAAGAGGGACTTGTCCAGATCAGTCAAAGCTGGCCGGCACCATCTGACCGTTAAATAAAAATTGAAAACTTGACTAGTGCTCTGTAAAAATCATCACTCAGCAAAAGGACAAGAATTCACAATGCTCTTGCTCTTCCGTTTCAAGTGCAGCTCATTCTTTGCAACAATCAGGAACAAAATGTTGATCCCCACGAAGGTCTTTGACATCCCAATAGGCGTAATTCTAATAGAATATTCATTAATTTAAGTCACTGCAGAAAAATGAGCAAGCGATGCCTGCAGTTCTTCCAGGGCTCGCCCTTTGGTCTCCGGCACTAACTTCACAGTAAACAGGATCGCTAAACCGCAAATGCCAGCGAATAGGAAAAATGTTCCTGGAAAAAGCACGGCCAAGATGCAAAATGACTATTGGATAATGCTCCTAATATATCCAAACACAGGCGAGCACTTAAGCTCCCAATACTGAGATCATATGACATAAAGGAAGTTGACGGAGACAGCAAGCATACCAGGTGCGCTCCATTCAAACATGAAGTTGAAAGTGTAGCTCACAATCCAGGAACAGGACCAGTGGGTGAAGATCACCATGCTTCCTGCTCTCCCTCTTACATTCACTGGGAATATCTATGTAGTGTGGAATCACAGCAATCACTGACCTATTGATTTTAGTCCTAGTTATCATAAAATTCAATAAGAGTTATTGTGAGTTCGCACCTCAGACATTAGAACCCATGGCAATCCTTGCATGCCAACTGACAGAGATATAAAATATGCCTGATTGCATTACCAGTCTATCAGCAACTTCCGCAAAACTCACCACACAGTCATAGACTAGCTTCGCTAAGTTCGGTATAATGATTTACCAATATAGCTAGGAAAACCAAAATTGGAGTGACATCCTTGAAATTGTGCAGATCCTGCAGACAAGGGGCAAGGACATCAAAGAACAAAAAGTGGGTCAAATTCTTAAAGAACCCCAAGTGTACTAGTGGTTGATTTAGTTATAGTATAGCTAACCTGCATGCAAAATGAAAATCCTAGGATTAAACAGCTTAAGCACATTCCAGCAGAAGAAATCTGCAAAATTGAGAATAAGCTCAAGCTCAAGCTCAATTTCAACTTTCTGATGATTGAATCCTCTTGGAACCAGAAAAGAATGAGTCTCTTTTCCTAACCATCAAAAGCGGTCGCCGTCCAGCTTTATCAGTCAAGAATACAGTAACTGCAAGTGCTGGTATCTACAAAACATGTCAAACTATTTGTAAAAGCAACATCAGAAGTCAAATTTCATGACAGTATTCCATAATTGAGTATCTAGGAAACTCTCCCAAAGACAGAAAAATGGCTTACTGTGACAATAGCCACGCTCCTGGTGCCAATGCTAGTTGAAAAATCTGTCATGGACAAAATTTCATCGTAATTATCTCTTCACTCTCTGAAGTCGTAGAGAAGCATTTAATTTTACCAGCTGATTCAAAAATGGTGCTTGCATAGTACGAGAAAGCGCTAGCTCCGCCAAACTGCTGAAGCACCATCAGTCCAAGTCCTATCTAAGATTTGGAATGATTCAAAAATGAAGTCCTCAATAGACAGCATGTCATATAGATGTGTGTATAAATGTTTATATGTAGTTGAAGAGAAGCTCACCGTCAGTGCATGAGCATATCTTTGTTGAAACACATCTAGAAATCTTGAGCGAGATTGCCTTTCAAAGGTTTCTGTGTAGACCTGTGAGATTCATAAAAGTTGAGAATGTGAAGTCCTAGAATTCATTGGTCCTTGAGGGGAAAAAATCAGCTTTTCCCTGGAAAATTGTGAAGGGAATGAGAATTTACTCTGATGTCGGCTGCTTCCTGGGAAATATCAGTGCTTTTGCCTCTGAGTCTCTGTAAGGCAGCTTCAAACTCCTGTTTTCGACCCACTTTTACCTGTAAAATCATTCACATAAGATTGCATAGCTCTTGGAAGGTTAGTAGTACAACTTTAAATTTAATTTTTTCACATATCAAATTGTCACTAGTACACAACTGCCGGTAAATCGTGAAGGAACTTACCAACCATCTAGGAGACTCTGGTATGAAGTATAAACTGAAAATTTGTATTACGCCAGGAATACCACCTGAAAATAAAATGCAAGAGGCAACCTTTTCTTTTATTTTCTCAACTCTCTATTTTCAGGAATAACTGTAAATAGAGTCCCAGACACTACCAATCAAAGCCAAGGTGCGCCAGGAAACAATAGTTCCTACAAAGTACGTAAATGAAAAGCCACACGCTTGCATGAACTGCAACTCAAGAAAAATAGAGCAAAAGGTGATGTATTTGCAACATAAAGCAAGCTCATGGTGTTCCAATTTTACTCTTACCGAATTGAATGAAGCAAATGCTCCCCGAACATTTTTAGGTGTTATTTCTGCGATGTATACATGTACCTGATGGGAAGAAGAGAGGTGTGATCATCATGGTTCAGTGTACCAGAAAGTCCAAAGTGTGCAGTACCACATACCACATAGCCTGTGATCCCAATGCCAAATCCTATTAATGCTCTTCCAGCATCCAGCCACCAAGCATTCTGCAAGGCGACATTTAGTGTACAGTTAAGAGATAATGAAAAATATTGCACCCAGTTAAATTCTGATGGAACTTCTCCAACACTAGCGAGTAGTGTTGTTTGCGTTCTGCCTACCAAACTGTGATGGATTTGGACCCACGAGATGGTAAAGGGGAGAACTGGAATTGGGTGTGGAAATGTGATGTGACCCCTGGAATCAAATTTTTTATTTGGTTGCTTCTTCATAACAGTACTTCCACAAGGCATCTGCTTTTTCACAGAGGCATGAATGACTAGTGTGTTCCTTATGTGATACTCAAGGCAAGACTATAACTCATTTGCTAAGAGATTGTCCATTGGCTCAGAAACTTTTGGATGACATTGGACCACCTCCTTCTATGGTTGGAAGCTACAAAAATCCCTAAGGGAGTGGATTAGGGATGTGACAACTAAAACTTGGTACCATAGGCCTAGGATCTGTTGTTCTACTTTCTCTTAATGGGATTGTATGTTCTTTGCATATGGGAATGCTGTTGCTTTTTCAGTAATTATTCTAAACTAACTAACTTGGCATCTTTTTGTTAAATTAAAGCAGGGAACATCGCATTTACAAAGATTAAACAATGCTGAAAGAAGTCCAGATCAGGATCAAAATGGGAAATTACAGAAGCTGGCTCAAATTGATTTTTGATGGAGTGGTGGTGGAGAGTACAAGAGTAGCTGGAATTGGGGTCATAAAAAGAGATGATCAAGGGGAAAGGGTGAAGGGTTGTACCTGTTGTCTGGGAAAGACTACTGCATTTGCTGTGGAAGTGTGGGCTATCAAGGGGGGTAAACTACTGCTATAGATTCAAATATTACATGTTTAGAGATTGAATCTGATGCCAGTCATCTGATATATGCCTCACAAAATACTAATGTTGACATACATAACTTGAACTAAATTTCGAATGAAAGCAGGGATGTGTTAGCTGAATTGCAGCAGGTGAGGATTACGCATGTGTTCAGGGAGCCAAATCAGTGTGCAGACAAGCTTGCAAAGATGGGATTGATGGCATCTTACAATATATTTACTTTCAATTGTATTCCTTCTGAATGACAAACTTTGGTTGTATTGGATAAGAAAAAAGTAATATACTCAGAAACTCAGACTAGAAGTTGGCCTTGATTTGTACTTTCATATTTGGAGCATTTATATAAGCATGTTTCTGCTGAAAAAAAAAATTGCACCAGTTGAAAGGGACGCCAGAAACTTAAAATTTGTCCTATGCCTAGCCAACTTAAACATACTTCGATAGTAATATGAGAACAAGATCATGTAAATGAACAACAGAGGTGGAAATCAATATCTTCTCTGACCACACTGAACTAGAAGTTACCAGTAAATTCTCTTTAAAGCGTTTCCTATTCCATTTGCTAAGTCCAAATTACGCATGTGCTGGCCACTTATGAGGAAAAGTTGGAGAGGCAAGAGAAAGGGAAGGAACCTTGGTAAGTGCTATAGAAAGCCATCCAGCTGTGCAAAGTATTTGAGAAAGCCACATTGTCTGCATCACAAGATACAACAAGAGCAATTTGGTCCAACGCAGTTGTGACATTTTAGAAAGTCTAGAGCTCATGAAGTACTTACACGCTTTCGACCGATCATATCTGTAAGAGTTCCATTCAGTAAAGATGCCGTTAGTCCTCCAATTGTCAGCATCGAACCAAAAAGTGAATACTGCAGCATAATAGGGGAAGGATTAATACAGAGAACCTGAACTAAACTGACTACACTTATCCGTCGGCAGTCCATGATACAAGATATGTTTTTAGTGCTTATCGATTAAGATACAGGGTTAATGCTATATTATATGTTAAGGAACAATCTATGTAGAAAATTAGGATTATAATTGGAAGATTAGAGTTTAGATGATTGTTAATCAATTAAAACTTTGCAGCAATCATGCCATCCTGATCCTATTTCAGCAATAAGCTGAACACATCAGACCCATTCAACAGCTTCTTCATTTGTGAGGAGTAAGGTAGACTGACCGCCGCCACAGAAAGTCCCAGATCTTCCTTTATGCCTGACATAGCTGGTGACGAATAACCCACCTGCACAGTAAATTTCTTACCATTGTCAAGGCACCTTTGTAACTGTGAGACTGAGTAACTTCGTGAGGAAAAACAGCCTTAATTGAGGAGGCAGCACTATACGGTCAGAAAGTTAGATTGTGGAGTCAAACTGATAGGCAGCCCAAACAGGCTCCTAATTTCATGCTTTCTTTTTCTTTTTCTTTTTCCCTTTTCTCCTGATAACGTGACGGAGCTCAAACACTTGATTACTTCCCCAGTGATTGTAACAGTCCCAATCCTATGCAAATCGGTTATTACAAGAGCACAGAATCCCAATTAATATTCCTGCGGATGCTATTTTATCAGGGATAGGCCATATGATGCAGAACCTACTAACCAAGTCATTTGCATCTTCTTGAGACTATGACCTGTCCTTATACTGTAGTCCAATAGAAAGCATCTTGGTGACGATGAACAGAAGAAACATCACAGAGAAAAACAAAAACTTTCACAAAGACAGGTAGATGGCTCATAAATTGCTTTTGGAATGCATTGCGTGGTTGGCACCAGCACCAATACTCACAGCGCAGCCAGTCGCAAGAGCCCCGCAAACAGCCACCAGTGTGCTGAAAACGAGAAGAGCCGTAACAGAAGAATCACTGGAAGATGCAGAGTCGCCGTGATTGCCACAAGTAGAGACTTCTTGTTTGAGAAGCAGAGAGCTTGTGGAGGAGAGCCCAAGCCCATCTTCTTCCGGACTCTCTCTCTCCATGTCTCTTTATTTCTGATGAACAAGAATTGCCAAAAATGGAGGAAACATGAATGAATCTTCAATGAACATGAAGGGATCAAACAAATGGACTGTTGGGTAGGTGAAGTTATGACAGAGACTTATCAGAAAGTTTCTGGTTTAAGGCCACATGATTACTGAAGGTTCTAATTTTTAATTCATTTTATTAAATTATATCTCGAATTTAAATGATTATGAATTGAATAAATAATTGAAAATGATTTTTATTTTGTTATATTCGTGTATGTATGTATGTATGTATGTAGGTAGGTACAGAGACAAACCTTGAACTCTAACTGTCTACAAGCGACTTCTTTTTTTGGCCGTACAAGAGAAAGCACGTGGGGCAGGAAGTGGATATAAGAAAATGAAATAAAGGCAAGGGTTTTGTGTTTTTTGGGTTTCCTTTCCTTTTCTGTAGGAGCCGAACGGTGGGTTACTTTAGTAACGAGCCGCCGGAGTAAAGGGATCAAATCTCTGGTGAATATCCCTCATTTATTTTTTTATATTATCTCACATCAATTTAATTTTAAGATCTCATCAATTTCTACCATGATATCACATGTTCTTTGCTGGATCACATGAATGATTATTTTTACTGATTCTAAAATTTGTGACAATTATAGTCGCGACTTATTTATGGGTTTGTTTCTTATTGAAAATCGAATTAAATCTAACCTGCTACCCGTCTTGTATATAATTGGAATGAAACATAGGGTTATAAACAAACTGGACAAGTTCAATAATTGAGTTATAATCATCAGTTAAAACAATCTCTTCGCTTGGGCCGTAGCAACTCAACACTGGTTTGAACCACGGCTACGCCTTCCCTTTAGTGGCCTCTACGCATCTCTCTTGATGTGTGAGAGTCAAGCCGGAGGTTCGATTCTTATCTCAGAATATGAGCAGAAAACAACTGTTAGGATCAATTTTGAAAATCTAACGGCAGGTAAAAGCCGCATGGCCGCTTTTGGGGCTGATTCTATAGCACAATCTTGATGATTTATTCAAGATATTAGGGATCGATTACTGGTAGTCAATAACGAACAAATACTTTAGTGTAATTACAGCATCAGTAAAAATGAGGTGACTGGTGACTTGTTTATCTAGTAATATATATACGTAAGTTACGGACAAAATTTACTAATATCTAGTTAATAAGAAAAGTACCACTTTTATTTGACTTTGCACCAGTGGCTACCACATTCTGCTGTACTATAAGCTTGCAGTTCTACGAATTTAGGTGCTTAAACTTGAAATTACCGATACTCAACTCAGTCTATGTAATCTACCACCGTCAATGGAAGGTATCTTTGTGGAACTTCTCCTTTTTCCTTTCCTCCCCATTTCGCATTGCATTACTACTTTGCAACAAAAGGCCTCCTGTCAGCCTTCCTATCATTCCTGCTCGCGTTCGGCTCATACCAATTCAAATTCCAACAACCTGCAGCTCATAATCATCAAGGAAAATGAGCAAATGATGCTTGCAGTTCTTCCAATGCTCGCCCCCTTGGTCTTTGGCACTAGCTTCATGGTGAATAAGACAGTGGGACCGCACATGCACCCGAATATGAAACATGTCCCTGAAAGTAACACAATCAAGATTAAGCATAGATACTGAATATATCACACACACGAAAGGAGGGAGGGAGGGAGTACCAGGGGCACTCCATTCGAACATGAAGTTGAAAGTGTAAGTCACAATCCAAGAACAGGACCAATTCACCAATGTCACCAGGCTCCCAGGGGACGCTTTAATATCAACAGGGAATATGTCACTGGGAGTGGTCTCATGATAAAGATTGCCAAGCGCAAATGATCGCAAGTGAACAGGGATTGTCACATGCCCGAGAATTAGAGCGTGACAAGTAGAGCTTCATGTGGAGCATTCACAGAAAACATTTGAAAATGTTCCCATTCAACCAAAAAGTGATAATGAGCAACGAGATTCTAATTCGATCAAAGATGATGTAGAAGAAATTGAGCAACCTCAGAGTTTGGCTGCAAGGAGAGCTAAATGACAAATTAAAGCTCCCTAAAAGTATGATTTTACTAATTTGGTAGCATGTGCTCTTACAGTTGCTAAAGAGCTTGGTATTGAAGAAACTTCTACATTTTGTGAAACTACTATTTGTTCTAAATTTGAGAAGTGGCTTGTTGCGATGAATGAAAAGATTGAGTTTCTTAATAAGAACCAAACTTGGGATTTTGTGAAATTACCCAAGGGTAAAAGAGCTGTTGGATGCAAGTAAGTCTTTAAAAGAAAGGAGGGAATTCCAAGGGTTGAAAATGAAAGATTCAAGGCATATTTGGTAGCGAAGGGCTTTAGTAAGAAGGAGGGAATAAACTTTAATGAAGTGTTTTTTCCAGTTATAAGACATAGTTTCATTCATATGTTGCTCACCTTAGTGGCCCTTATGATCTAAAACTTGAGCAACTTGATATCAATACAGCTTTTTTGCACAACGAACTTGAGGAGGCAATCTATATGTCTTAAGCAGAGGGATTCATTGTTAAGGGTAAAGAAGATCACATTTGCAGGTTGAAACGATCTTTGTATGGTCTCAAGCAACCTTTACGACAATAGTACAAGAGGTTTGATAACTTCATGTTGAGTCATGGCTACTCACGAAGTGCATATAACAGTTATGTGTACTATAAGAGATTGCATATAACAGTTGTGGTTCTTTTGTTTTGTGTTGTTATATGTAGATGACATGCTTATTACAACAAAAAAATATGTTAGAAATACAACATTCGAATAGGCAACCTAGAGGGGAATTTGAGATGAAGGATCTTAGAGCTGCCAAGAAAATTCTAGGTATGGAGACAGAGATAGACAGGTTGGGAAGTTATACCTCTCATAGAAGAATTCTATTGAGAAAATGCTAGAGTGTTTTGGCATGAAGAATGACAAACCTGTAAGTACACCTTTGGCATCCCATTTTAGACTTTCGGCTTCTTTGTCACCTAAAACTAAAGAAAAGGAAGATGAGATGTCTCAAGTTCCATATTCTAGTGTTGTGGATAGTCTCATGTATGCTATAGTCTACACTCGTCCACATATTTCCCAAGTTGTTAGTGTTGTGAATAGGTATATCGTACATCCAAGTAAAACTCACTAGCAAGCTATGAAATATCTTGTTTCCTACACTAAGTACACTCACGTAGGCTTAGGGGTGTGCATTGTCGATTCCGCCATTTTGGGGTGGCCTTGTGTGGTCATTTTCGTGGTGATGGAGAGAGATCTTGTGACATTTGGCATTATGCTCTTTTGGAGATTTGAAGTAAATGTGTAGATTTGTTGAGTTTTAACTTTCAAATCAAGGATAAAGGTATTCTAGGCTATGCACTTTTGTTTTAGGATTTTTTGAAAGGAAACTATAAAAGGGATGAGTTAAACATCACATCTCTAACCCTAGCCTCCACATTATTTCCCTTCTTTTGTTCTTCTATCTTAATGTTGGATCTTTAGATCTTATGGTTCACAAAGTGGTTTTTGAGCTTTTTGAATTGTACTCTTGTATTCGTTGTTGGAGATAATGAAACTCCTCTCTCTCCCTATAATTTTTTCCGTTTTGGGTTTTCCACATAAATTTTGTCTCATATGATTTCATTTTTTTGCTTTTATCTTTTGCCACTTGTTTCAATTGGTGCATCTTTTGGCATTGTTCTGCAAGAGGTTTATGTTGGTATTTATATTTTTTTTTGATATTTATGCAGCATTACGTTATTGGACACTTGTTTGATATGAATGCAAATATTTCTTAATATTGCATCATAAATATGGTATTAGCTACTTGCTGAACTATGGCTTTGCTCACCCCCTATTTACCTTCTCCAGATTTCGAGGCTAACGATTTTTGATTGTTACATGGCAAAAGAGAGTATGCGGGGAGTTTTTATAGTACAAGTATGCAGAGAATTTATTTATTTTTGGAACTATCCTATCTTTAAGTCTCCTTTACTTTTACTCTGCCACTGTACTATCGGGATGCAGTTATACAAATTTATGTGCTTAAAATTGAAATTATCTATACACACTTCGGTCTGTGTAATTTACTGTTATTAATGGAATATATTATTATGAACTTCTTTTTCTTTCCTCCCTGTTTTACATGGCATTGATACTTTGCAACAAAAAGCCTCCTGTCAGCCTTCCTATCAGTGCTGCTATGTTTGGCTCATACCAATTCAAATTCCAACAACCTGTGGCTCATAATCATCAAAGAAAATGGGCAAGTGATGCTTGCAGTTCTTCCAATGCTCGCCCCTTGGTCTCCGGCACTACTTTCATGGTGAATAAGACTGTGAGACCGCATATGCACGCGAACATGAAAAATGTCCCTGAAAGTAGCACAATCCAGATTAAGCATAGATACTGAATATATCACATGCAGACACAGAAGACAGAGAGAGGGGAGGAGGGTAGAGAGAGGGAGAGCACCAGGTGCGCTCCATTCGAACATGAAGTTGAAAGTGTATGTCACAATCCAGGAACAGGACCAATTCACAAATGTCACCAGGCTCCCAGCCGACCCTTTAATGTTCACAGGGAAAATCTACAGAGAACATATTCACTGAGAATGGTCTTGTGATAAAGATTTACTAGTGCAAATTTAGACTGAAGCAATGTACCTCAGACATGATAACCCATGGTAATCCCCCCATGCCAAGTGAGAAGGCTATGCAATATCCCTAAACGAAATAGTCATCTGTCACCAACCTTCAAGAGAACGAGCCATTGCACAATGGCTTAAGATGAAAAGAGACAAGGAAGAGAGGCACTCTTATAGAGACTTACAGTTAGTGCTACATACGCCAAAATTGGGGTCACTGCCTTCCATTGATTAAGGTCCTGGTTCATTAACAGAAAAAATAGAAGGAAAAAATAAGGTCACTTAAAACACATCGAGAACCAGGAGTAGGAATAGTTATTCTTCATGAAACCTGAATGAAGAATGAAAATCCTAGAAGAATGCAACTTAAGGACATTCCAGCTGAAGAAATCTGCAAATAAAAGTTGGGTCCAGGCTCAGTATCTCGAAAAGTGGTCTCATTAAGGCAATTATAGAAAATTTATCATTTTCCTAACCATCAGAAGTGGTCGTCTTCCAGCTTTATCGGTCAAGATTACACTAAGAGCTGTCACTGGGATCTGCAAAACATGTGTATAATCTTTAGAAAATATGATGAAATAACAAAATTCGTGTTTCACCGCAATTCTAGATGTCCAGTACCTGGATAATTGCTATGCTTCTGGTACCAAAGCTACTTGAGAAGCCTGCCAAGATAAAATATACAGATGACCAAGCCTTTGTTATTAATAAATTACTAATGTACTTAGCATTTGATTTTTACCAGCTGATTCAAATATGGAGCCTGTATAGTAGGCAAATGCATTACACCCACCAAATTGTTGAAGCATCATCAGCCCAACCGCTATCTGACAGTTACAAAATTAGAAAAGAATTGCAAGTAACTTGAATAATTTGGAGGGCATTCTCACCATTAGTGGACGAGAATATCGTCTTTGGAACAAATCCAGAATTCCAGACTGGGACTGCTGTTCAAAAGTCTCTGTGTAGTCCTATAAGAAAAAGTGAAATGAGAGTTACGTCATTGCCAAAATATCAGATGCTTCCAAATTATAAGAAAGGCATGCCAGATTGAGGTATTACTCTGATATCGGCTGCTTCCTGAGTAATATTGACACCTTTGCCTCTGAGTCTCTGTAATGTGACTTCAAACTCCTCCTCTTGGTGGACTCTTACCTGCAAGTGACTGTGCTAATAATCTTCCTTATAACAAAAATGCATGGTTTTGGCTTCGTCATCCAGTTCTATGTTTCTACACAATTAGCAAGTTCTTCCAAGGGTAATCAACACCAATTGGAATGTTTCGCAGAGCTGCCATTAATTGTTAATTTTGTGCCTCAACTCCACCTAACATCTTACCAGCCATCTGGGAGACTCCGGAATAAAGAACAAACCCACAATTTGTATGACACAGGGAATAACACCTGAAAATGAAATCACCAAAAATGACCCTCTGATATTTTCCCAACTCATTCTCCACATAACATAAAAGAAGGGAACAGAGAGACTACTGATCAGAGCCAGGATGCGCCAGGAGATAATGGTTCCAAGAAAGTAAATCAATGAAAAGCCACAGCATAGCATGAACTGCAACAGAGGCCAAGTGTGTTGGTGAGCAACTGAATTGTCTTGACTCAAATTCAATTTCTACGTTATACAAATTTTTGACCTGGTTGAATGCCGTGAATGCTCCCCGGACACTTTTAGGTGTTATCTCTGCAATGTACACAGGTACCTGTTTGGAAACAAAGATTATAATCAACGCCTCGTTGATAGCATCAACTTCTAGAAATTTATTACAACAATAAGTCCGAAACTTCCTGCTTATACCACATAGCATATAATCCCAATGCCAAGCCCAATTAGCAGTCTCCCAATATCCAGCCACCAAGCATTCTGCAGATTCAATGTATATACCATTAAGTGCTTATGCTCTATCTGACTGCCTAAGCCATCATTTGATCATTCACAAAAATAGGATGTCGTAAAAATTTTCCTTCTGTCTTAGCGGGAAGAAAATCAATTGCATGAACATGATCCCCAGCTAAGCAGATAGTTTGAAGTGCAAAGTTTCACAATTGTGGAGAAAAATCACAAAAGATGTCCTACTGGACCGATATCTAAATGAACTCATCCATGTGATAAGCGTGAAAGGTGCAAAATGTAATTTAAATTATTAATTCTGTTTATCAAGCCATCAACGATGAAGAAAATTTCTGAAGAGGCAAGAGGAAGGGCAGGAACCTTTGCATATGCTATAGAAAGCCATCCAGCAGCACAAAATATTTGCGAAAGCCACATTGCCTGCATCAAAAAGATATGAGCCTTCCCTAAGATCTGTTTGGTTTTCAATGAGCTTTCAAGAATGAAAGGGAGAGGTGGAGGATCAGTTACTCGTCTACGGCCAATCAAATCTGTTACCCTCCCATTTACCAGAGCTGCTATTAGACCTCCAACTGTTAATATTGAACTGAAAAGCGAATACTGCAACACAAAAAAAGGGGGACAATATGAATACAAGTGTTCCACTTTCCAATTCTCCGTTTGTGGTCACTGATGCAGATGTCACTTTCAGTTAAGTCTATGAAGTCTCGGGAGTTTTATTTCACTCCAACAAATTTCTTTTGACAGTATATTGATGGAAATGAATTAATATAGCGGCTAATAGATGAACTATCCTAGAAATATAGCATGAATGCTTGATAGGACTTGCCGCTGCTGTGGAGAGGCCTAAATCCTCCATTATGCCTGACTCGGCTGGTGAAGAATAACCGCTCTGCATTGCAAAAACATGAGTTAACGGTACCTTCTACTTGGCGGCTACTAATCTTATCAAGATATCCAGCAAAAGGCACAATTGTCGAGAAAATTCCACCATGGATGCAAAACAAAGAGGCCGACAAAAAGTCAATTTCCAAATGGCATCTTTCTCACATATGTGATTGAAGTAATAATGAAGATCATTTGACGTCTTTTTTGCATAGTTTCATGTCTTGTACTTGAGTGATCCTGAATCAGCTGCATGCTTTATCGTGGTTCGAGCCAATACTATTATATGAAAACAGGTAATGAGTATCAGGCTGTCCGACACATCCTCTCCTCCTTTGTCCCATGTTGTGAGAGGAAAATATTACTATTACACTAATATATCTTGCTAGTAGCCAACTGATCAAGAACATGATATACAGGTGCTTCTGGAAGATAATTTACCAACTTTTAGGCACCAAGAACAGGTAGTAGACACACATTCAACCAGAGTTGCAGACCTAGATCTTGGTTGGATTCATCTTACTTACGCCAAGGCCAAAATAGAAACCCAGATTTTTCATGAAAACACAACGTTGACCAATAATATAAGAAAACAGAGAAACTTTGACAAAGTTATGTGCTTCTTTCCTTTTTATCTTTTCCTAACAAATATTTCAGTTGAACTTAAAAGAAATCAAGACATAGCCTCCGCGGCAATCATCAGGTAAATTGAAAAGAGCACCCTAATTTCAAAATTCACCTCCAATTTAATAAAGATGTGGGGAAAAAATGAGAATCAAGAATCAACAAAAGAAAATAGAGCTGCTTTCTTGGTGATGAATATAGAAGTTGATACAGTACTCACAGCACACCCAATAACGAAAGAGCCGCTAACAGCGACAAGAGTGCTAAAAACGACAATTGGAGTGACTGCGGGATCACTTGAAGACATGATGGAGCTGCCACGACTGCCATGGGCAGAGTCCTCTTGGAGAAGCAGAGGACCTGTTGGCAATCCATCTTCTCCTAACTTTTCTCTATCCAAATCTTTCATTGAAAAGTTCTTCGTGGTAAGTTTTCAGGACATGAAAATTGGCAAGAATGAGTCGTGAGTGAGCGTGAGAATTGAATGGGATGGTGATGAGTCAGAGATAGAGAGCTCCAAATAAGGACTCTGTCGCATGAGAAGGTTTCCTCACTCTAAGCCTCCTCGTTATATTATGTCCGTTTTCCAAGTTTTTTTCTTCTTTGATTGATCATGTGAGTAGTTGCCCAGATTTGTAGTAGTTACAGCGGCAATTCCCTCATTTCTTGCCAATGGAAACTACACCAAACTGCTAGTGCCACCTATCCCACAATACATAGACTGGGAGGGATATTCATAAAGAGTTGAAATCACAAACTTGGATAACAAGCATTGTTGGATACTTTAATACTTCCTCTCACATGCAAACCAGACTGATAGCACGTAGAATTGACAAATAGGAAACCTCACGAAGCTTCATCATTGGCCATCAGCTCCTCGAGTCTGATGCAAAGCCACGATCGCCACATTATCGTTATTTGGAAACTTTGGGCCATATGACAATCGCAATTTCGATCTTCCGCTCAAGCTGCAGAATATAAATGTAGGTCGGAGTCGAGTTCTGAAACCCGGAAACTCAATTCTGCTTCATTTGGTAGATATATTTTGGGAAACATTGAAAGGGCACCGTCCGTGATTTCATTTTTCTGGTGGTATCCCCTACGCACAGTGATTATTTTAATGTCACTTTCCCAATTTGAGTTTCCAAGGCAAAATTTATTGATCCTAGAGGAGCAACTTGAGTCTTTTCATATTATCTTAATCATGACATCCTTAATCTTAAACAATCCAGGTCAACCTACCATGTGAGGTCTATTGAGCCATGTGATACACGGCATCACGCTAACGATTAAAAAAAAATGGAAGTTTGTTCAATCACTTGAATTTGAAATTAAACTCATGGATCTTGTTACTCTATTGCATTTTGATACATGAATGATTAAGAGATAAAGTGCACTATAAGTTCTAAATTTTGTCACGAAAATGTAATTGAATCCTAAAATTTTCAAAAAGTACAAACAAGTCTTAAAACTTATCATGAAAGTGCAATTGATTTCTAAAAAGTGTAATGAAATCCTAAAAATTTCAAAAAAAATGAATTCAATGGGAGGACTTAATTGAAACAATTTGACAAAATTTAAGATTTGATTGTACTTTTTGAAAATTTATGACTCAATTGCACTTTTGTAACAAAATTTATGACTTAATTACACTTTTTGAAATTTTTATGAATCAATTTCACTTTCGTAACAAGTTAGGACTTCTAATGCACTTATTCCAATGATTGATTAATCTTTAATAAGCCTTTCATGGTTCAAATTGAAATTGAAGATCCAGTCTTTGGTTTTTTAGCTTGAATTGGATTTTCAATTGATTTGGAATCAAATTTGAGTTTTATTTCCAATTGATAATCACAATCAATCCCTATACTCCATGATCAATACATTTTGCATGTTTTATCAATTTAAGTATGGTTGAAATTATACTTAGGGTGCGTTTATTTTATGGAAAACTCAATGATAAAGGGAAATATTTGTTGGCTAGGAAGCATTTTCCAAAATACAATTAGTTTTCCTTTATTTGGTGATATATGATCGAAAATATTTACTGATATTTGGATCTTATTGGAAAATGATTTCAATCTCATCACTTTATGTTAAGCAAAATCGAATTTTCACATTATTTTTTTTTATTTTTAAATCCGAATTTTAAATTACTTTTTTTTTAAAAATCAAATTTTAATTTTTAATTTTCTTTTTCTTTTTCTTTTTCTTTTTCTTTTTCTTCCTACCTCCACCTCGATGAGTTGACGATAGCCATAGATGAGCTTGAAGCTCGCTGGGATTTGGTGAGAATCAAGCTCACTAGCCTTGAGCTTGAAGCACAAGCATGGCCCAACGAGGCCTTAACCTTATTGGCGCAAGATCAAGGCTCACTAGCCGTGTGAAAGTTCAAGGCTCGTTAGGATCGTTGCCTAACAAACCTCGACCTGACATGAGGCCAACAAGCTCAACCTCATTAGCCCGTGCTTGTGGTCGATCACCAACCATCACCAAGGCCCAGTGATTGGCTGAGAGAGAAATAAAAATAAAATGAAGGGAAAAAAATTAAAGATTGAAAATTGAAAAATTCAAGATAAGAAATTCCATAAAGTGTTTTTATCTTTTTAGATTTAAGAATTCACTTACTTAAATATGCGAATATTTTCAATGACCACCTCGATGAGCCGACGACAGCCATAGATGAGCTTGAAGCTCGCTGGGATTTGGTGAGAATCAAGCTCACTAGCCTTGAGCTTGAAGCACAAGCATGGGCCAACAAGGCCATAACCTCATCAGCGCAAGATCAAGGCTCACTAGCCGTGTGTAAGTTCAAGGCTCGTTAGGATTGTTGCCTAACGAGCCTTGACCTGACATGAGGCCGACAAGCTCAACCTCATTAGCCCATGCTTGTGGTCGATCACCAACCATCACCAAGGCCCGGTGATTGGCTGAGAGAGAAATAAAAAGAAAACGAAGGGAAAAAAATTAAAAATTGAAAATTGAAAAATTCAAGATAAGAAATTCCATAAAGTGTTTTTATCTCTTTAGATTTAAGAATTCACTTACCTAAATATGTGAATATTTTCGATGACCACCTCGATGAGCCGACGACAGCCATAGATGAGCTTGAAGCTCGCTGGGATTTGGTGAGAATCAAGCTCACTAGCCTTGAGCTTGAAGCACAAGCATGGGCCAACAAGGCCATAACCTCATCAGCGCAAGATCAAGGCTCACTAGCCGTGTGTAAGTTCAAGGCTCGTTAGGATTGTTGCCTAACGAGCCTTGACTCCGACATGAGGCCGACAAGCTCAACCTCATTAGCCCATGCTTGTGGTCGATCACCAACCATCACCAAGGCCCGGTGATTGGCTGAGAGAGAAATAAAAAGAAAACGAAATAAAACAAAAAGGGTTTTCAATTAACAAACTAAATAGGTGAAAGTCTAAAAAATCAATTCTCGGAAAACACTTTCCTCAAAACAAACACATCCACAATTTGGTGAGAAATCCAAATAGTCAAAGTTCCAACAAGTGGACGCTAAACTGACGAAATTATGACTTTACTGCGTAAGTTTCAATACGTTTGAGACTTGATTTTCACCTTTAAAACTTTTCAAGGCTTGATTGCACCAAATCGTAAGAATTTCTGGTCTAATTTTCTCAATCATAAAAAGTTTCACATCTTTTGCGAGTGCGACAACTCGACGTTTTCTTAAATATATAATGAAAATATAATATAAAAAAAAAAAAAAAGACAGAAACCGCAAGACAAGAAATCAAGATCGGAGAAGGGGCATCGCAGGTCAACGGAACATTCATTTTCTGCTTTTCCTAGAGCTTTAAGCATCTGAGTTTCGGTGGCGATATTCACGTAAGCCTCCGTCATTTCCGTGGCAGCAATCTCGGAGCGTTTCCTCACGGAAGCGGGGCCCTTGGAAGCGCTCTCCTCGCCGAATCAACACTCTTGGCTTTGACGGGACGCGAACCCGACAGCCGGTTTGAGAGGACCGGCCTTCCAAACTTTCTGTCTTAAGTAGGGAGCATGTGTACTCAACGCAATTCCTCAACCTTTTGTATTAGTTTTGTGATTGAAACTGGTCACGCCTTCGCTATTCTGGATCAAGCGTTGGATATGATGAAATATTTCATCACGGTGATGTGTATGTGCTAGTATTGAGGAAGTGCAAAATTTGATTATGATCGTCTTTGATCTACAAGACATGATTTTATGAGATTAGACATTATAAGATATGTGTATGTGCATAGTCTAGTCTTGTTTTGGGGCTTAATCTGGTCGACGTGATTTTCTAGGTGATCATAGCCGGTGTGATTTTCGGGGTCTTGTCACCAGGCAAACTGTGATTGTAGGGTTCAAGATATTAGCAATTAAGTTTTAGCTTATGCTGATTACTACTGATTTATGTTAGCATGTATATTGATAACTATGCCGCATTGTGTTGGGACCACTTGTTTTAATGTGAATGTAAATATTTCATAAAATTGCATTATAGAAGTGGTTTTAGCTATTTGCTTAACTATGGCTTTGCTCACCTCTTGGTTACCTTCTCCAGATTTCGAGGCTAACGATTTGTGATCGTTACGCTGCAAATGAGAGAATACGGGAAATTTTTTTTTATATACTATCTCTAATTCTCCTCTCAAATTTTTGCATTGCTTTTTGTATCGTGTGGGAGTCAAACATTCACGAGGATTGCTTGTGAAGATGATTGTTGTTAATTTTTTAGAGCAATATTAGGAACTTTTTGATGTAGAACAATGGGCAAATACTTACATGGAAACATTGGAGCATTACAAGAGTAGGCAATCCCACAAATCAAAAAGGATTGCATAATTTTCAAAGACATAAATGGGCCAAATCAAAGAGGATTGCGGGATCTTCAAAGAGATAAATGGGTTATAATATTTGATCTCAAATTCACGCGTTTTCCTTACTTTTCGGATATCGTGTTTTGAAGATTTTTAAGTCATGTTTTGAAAACTTTCCTTTATCAATGTCCTTTCCATGATTTTGTTATTTGATTTCAGTTATTGATTATTTCCTAAATTGTGACCTCTTTATAAATTGACGCTAAAGATATTGTACTCTAGACTTCATTATTAGGATACACTATCTTTTGGAATCATTTTCCAACCATATCTTTCTCTGCGTCACTTTTATAAATTTTGCCTTCAAATATTCATGATAGTGATTATTATTTATTTTGCAACAAGAGTTATGTTTAAGAACCATTCCACTATTCAGATGAATTGTTTTTAAGGCTTCATTCTTTATTTATTGTAGGGCAGTCTGTGTTGTTTCCGAACTGGGGGTGTAACAGACTTCATACAACTTTGGCCTACAAGACTCCAAAGGAAGATTTCATACGTGTATCTAGCAAATTTGACTAGATCAATAAAATATTGACTGAGATGACAAAAGATTCTTGGTTCAAACCTTGATGGAGCACACTTCAGATATAATATCCGGAGTACACCAAGGGGATGTGCGCAAGTACGTGATTAGGTTCGCCCGGGAAGGTGCCTGGGAAGGTGGATTGGTCTAGGTCCGCGAAACCTGGCCTGGACACTATCCTACTGTTCCATAGAACTAAAAAGTTGACTAGTAGTTCGGTAAAACCAACCACACGGCAAAAGGAAAAGGAGATCACAATGCTTTTGCTCTTCAATTTCACATAGGCAATCATTATTTGCAATCAGGGACAAAATGTTGATCTTACAGATGTTGTTAGGACTTAGAGAAGATCACAGTACTTTAACTCACTCCAGAAAAATGAACAAGCGATGCTTGCACTTCTTCCAGGGCTTGCCCTTTGGTCTCTGGCACTGACTTTGCAGTAAACAGGATCGCTAAACGGCAAATGCCCGTGAATATGAAGAATGTTCCTGGAAAAAGCAAAGTCCAGATGGAAAATGACTATCGGATAATGCGTCTAATTTATCCAGGTGCAGTCACATGCGCTTAAGCTCTAAATTCTGAGGTCATACTACATAAACGAAGTTGACAGAGACAGAGAGCATACCAGGCGCACTCCATTCGAACATGAAGTTGAAAGTGTAGCTCATGATCCAGGAACAGGACCAGTGGGTGAACGTCATAATGCTTCCTCCTCTTCCTCTTACATTTACTGGGTATATCTTCATAATGTGGAATCAAAAGTGGTCAATGGTCTATTGCTTTTATTATTGGTAATCATAATATTCAATAAAATAAATTTAGAAATTGCACCTCGGACATTAGAATCCATGGCAGTCCCGCCATGCCGACAGAGAGAGATACAAAATATGCCTGATTGCATTACCGATCTATCAGCAACTTCAGCAAAACTCACCACACAGTTATAGACTAGGATTCACTATGCGCTGGTGTAATGATTTACTAAAACAGCTAGGAAAACTAAAGTTGGAGTGACATCCTTGCAATCGTGCAGATCCTGTGGAGAAGGGGTAACAAAGTGAAAGAACAAAAGGGAGTTGAAGTCATCAAGAACCCTGAGAGTACTAGTAATAGATTTAGCGACGGTAGAGCTAACCTGCATGTAAAATAGCAATCCTAGTATTAAACAGCTTAAGCACATTCCAGCAGAAGAAACCTGCAAATCGAGATTAAGCTCAAGCTCAAGCTCAATTTAGATTCCTTTTTGAACCAGAAAAGAATTGAGTTTCTTTTCCTAACCAGCAAAAGCAGTCGTCATCCAGCTTTATCAGTCAAGATTATGGTAATTGCAAATGCTGGAATCTACAAAGCATGTCAAACTATTTGTAAAAGCAACATGTGGAATTCATATTTCAGGATAATATTTCATAGATGAGTATCTAGAAAATTCTCCCAAAGACAGAATAACAGCTTACCACCACAATAGCCACGCTCCTGGTGCCAATGCTACTTGAAAAATCTGTCATGGACAAAAGTTTGTTGTGATTATTTCTTCACACTTCCTGAAGTAGTAGAGAAGCCTTTACCAGCTGATTCAAAAATGGAGTTTGCATAGTACGAGAAAGCACTAGCTCCACCAAACTGTTGAAGCAGCATCAGTCCAAGTCCTATCTAAGCTTTGAGATAGTTGGAAAATGTAAGTCCTAACTAGATAGCATTGCTTTTAGATGTGTGAATAAGTGCTTATCTGCAGTTGAAGGAATGCTTACTATGAGTAAACGAGCATATCTTTTTTGAAACACATCTAGAAATCTTGATCGAGATTGCCTTTCAAAGGTTTCTGTGTAGACCTGTGAGATTCATAGAAGTTGAAAATGTGAGGCCCTAGAACTCATCAGTCCTTGAGGCGAAAAATCAGCTTTTCCAAAAAGGATTGTGAAGGGATTGAGAATTTACCGTGATGTCAGCTACTTCCTGGGAAATATCAGCGCTTTTGCCTCTGAGTCTCTGTAAGGCAGCTTCAAACTCCTGTTTTCGCCCCACTTTTACCTGAAAATTCATTCACATAATGCATAGTTCTTGAAAGCGTCGTAGTACAACTTTATATTTAATTTTCTCACATATCAGATTGCCACTTGTACAAAACTACTGCAAAACCCTGAAGGAACTCACCAACCATCTAGGAGACTCTGGTATGAAGTACAAACTGAGAATTTGTATTACAGCAGGAATTCCACCTGAAAAAAAAAATGCAAAAGGCGACCTTTTTTTTATTTTCTCAATTTTTTTATCAAGAATAATCGTTAATAGAGAATCCCAGACACTACCCATCAGAGCCAAGGTGCGCCAGGAAACAATAGTTCCAATGAAGTATGTCACTGAAAAGCCACAGGCTTGCATGGACTGCATCTCAAGAAAAAATAAACCAAAAGGTGACATTTATTGGCAACATAAAGTAACGATATAATGTTCCAATTTTATTCTTACCTGATTGAATGAAGCAAATGCTCCCCGAACATTTTTAGGTGTTATTTCTGCGATGTATACAGGTACTTGATAGGCAAAAGAGAGGTGATGATCAGCGTGGTTCACATAAGTGTACCAGGAAGTCCAAAGTGCGCATTACCACATAGCTTGTGACCCCAACGCCAAATCCTATCAATGCTCTTCCAGCATCCAGCCACCAATCCCTGGCAAGTGCTGCCTGTTTTCTTGCTACCGGATTGTGATGAATTTAAACCCAAGAGATGGTAAATGGGAGAACAGGAATTGGGCACGGAAATATGATGTGACCCCTAAGCATCAATTTCTTTTCTTTTTTATGGTTCTTTATAGCAGTATTTCAACAAGGCATCTGGTTGCTCACAGAGGCATGAATGTGCGAAATGTGTGTCCCTTATGTGCTTCTCAAGGTGAGGCAATATTTTATCTGCTAAGCCACTGTCCTTTCGCTTAGAAATTTTGGAATGAAATCGGAATGACCTCTCTTTCTATGGTTGGGAGCTACAATAAGTCCTTAAGAAAGTGGATTAGGGATGTGAGAACTAAAATTTGGTACAGTAGGCCTAGGATCTCTTGGAGTACCGTTTTCTTAATTGGATTATGGGTTCTTTAGATATATAGAAATGCTGTTGCTTTCAATCATACTTCTAAACTGTTGCAGAAAAGCCAGGAATATCTGCTGCAGAAAAGCCAAATCCCTTATGATACACCAGATCCAATATTGATAAAGTGAATATCTGCCATTTCTTGAAATTTCTCTCATTCAAAATCATGGTGTAACATGTATTCCCCCTTGTTCAGGTCATGAAATAGATTAAATAAATCAAAAAGCATATTTTTGTTCAAGGATGAAATCTTATGGGAACTGTCCATATTCAATTCTTCTTTCGGAATCATATCACATCCCGAATCTGATGAAACAAGATGAATTGAGATGGTATTTTGTAAATACTTAATTATCTTGAATATATTAACATTTTTTTTTCTTTTTTTCCAATAGCCTAGAAGGGACAAAAGAAACATCTTGTTCTTTTTCCACAATTTCTGATCTCTAGTGGACCTATTAGTGGGATTCGAACCCAAATGAATTCTGACCATTTGTTAGAGAAAAAGAAAAGATGGATCTTGTAAGATTCCAAAGAAATTCTCCGATTTCTTCTAGAAGCATATGATTCTTCATCTCCTTATGCTTCACAAGATACTAGTGTTGACATTTCTGACTTGAATTGAATGAATGCAGACACGTTTTAGCCGAATCGCAGCTGGTGAGGATTAAGCATGCGTTCAGGGAAGCAAATCATCGTGCCATGAAAGAAGTCCTGAGTTAGAGATCAGTTGGATCAAAATGGGTATATATATAAATTCCACAAGCTTAATATAAATGAACACAATTCTTCATCTCCTTCAAGAGAAAGGAAAGGAACCTTTTTAGAAAAAAGAAACGAAATCCATATTGTCTACATTCAAGGCTCAATTGTGATTTTCTGGAAAGTCAATAGCTCATGCAGTACTTACATGCTTTCGACCGATCACATCTGTTATGGTTCCATTTAGTAAAGCTGCAACTAGTCCTCCAATTGTCAGCATCAAACCAAAAAGCGAATACTGCAGCATAAGAAAGGAAAAAGATTTGTACAGAGAACCTGAACTGAAACTGATTGCACATATCCCTCAGCAGTCTCTAGTACAAGATATGCTTCTAAAGTTTATCCATTAAGATACCGAGTTAATGTTATATTGTATGTTCAGGAGCAGAATACAAAGAAAATTAGGATAATAATCAGAAGATTAGAACATAGATGGTGGTCAAATCAACTAAAGCTTTGCAGCAATCATGCCATCCTGATCCTATTTCAGCAATATGCTGCATACGTCCAAACCACACGACAGATTCTTCATTCATGAGGAGGAAAGTAGACTGACCGCCACTACAGAGAGTCCCAGATCTTCCATTATGCCTGACATAGCTGGCGACGAATAACCCACCTGCGCAGTAAATTGCTTGCGGGTCAAGGTGCCTTTGTGACTGCAAGTTGACTTGCAAGGAAATACAGCCTAAATTGAGGCGGCACAATATGGTCAGAAAGATTGTGGAGCCAAATGGAAAGGCAGCCCAAACACTGGCTCCTAATTTCTTTCTTTTTCTTGTTCCCTTTTTTCCCGATACTTCCCCAGTAGTTGTAACAGTCCCAATCCCATGCAAACGGGTCATCACAAAAGCACAAAATTTCAAATTAATATTACTATGATTTTTTTTTCCAGGGATAGGCCATATGATGAAGAACAAGCTAAACAAGTTGTATTTATCTTCTTGAGACTAGATATTCATGAATTGGAAATGACCTGTTAATATGACCTGTCCTAATACTGTAGCCCAATGGAAAGCATTTTTGAGACGTTGAACGGATGAAACATAACAGAGAAAACAAAGACTTCGTAAAGACAAGTGATGGCTCAAAAATTGGTTTTGGGAATGCATTGCATGGTTGGTGCAGCAGACTCACAGCGCATCCTGTAACAAAAGACCCGCAAACGGCAACCAGCGTGCTAAAAATGAGAAGAACTGTAACAGAAGAATCACTGGAAGATATAGAGTCGCCTCGATTGCCACAATTTGAGACTTCTTTGAGAAGCAGAGAGCTTGTTGAGAGCCCATCCTCTTCTAGACTCTCTCTCACCATTTCTCCCTATTTCTCTCACCATTTCTCCCTATTTTTTATAAATAAGAATTGCCAGAAATAGAGGTGACAAGAATGAATCTTCAAATGAATATAAAGGAATCAGAGAAATGGACTATTGGGTGTGTGGTATTATAACAGACTTTCCAACAGAAAGTTTTGGAGTCAAAGAGAGATTTTTGGGCGTGTAATAGTTTGACGGAGACTTTGCATCAGACAGTTTCTGGCCTCATAAGTCCCCATGGTCATTGAATGTTCCATTTAAAAGTTCATTCTTTTCTGCGAAATCTAGGTCGTAATCTAGTTCTAAAACCCAGAATGGATCTAGAAATTTCTTCAAAGTGTTTGTTTGAGTGAAAGCATTTTCCATGAATTAGCTTTCTGGGCTTTCATGTGTTTGGTTCGCTGTTAATGATCAGCCAATGGAAAATTATTTACGGGCAAATAAAATAGACATGCTTGAAGTTAGGAAAATGAATTCTTTAATATGAGAAGGGGAAAACATTTTTCTAGAAAGTGATTTTCCAGAAAGTATTTTCTTTTATTGTGAAGTTAGGAAAATGAATTCACCGTACAATGCACAATTCCGAGTATTTTCCCTTGAATAACAGAACTATATATGTCTGAGAGATTATAAGATGGTAGCCATGTAGATTCGTATACTTGATATGACTCACCGCTGTCGTAGGGAGCCCTGAACCCTCCGTTATTCCCAACTCGGCGGTTGATGAATAACCAGATTGTGTCATAGAAATAGGCCAGTAGTTGTGGTAACTTCCAATTGGAGGAAAGTAACCTCATGAGAAACTACAGCCTAAACAGAGTAGTTGCCTAGGAGATCACAAAAATTAAAAATATTGCACGGCCTGAAAATTGGTTTTTCAGAAGCATCTCTTCTCAAAAATACAATTCCAAGTAGTGAAATGTGCAAAAAGACAAGCATTGACCAAGCAATTTGCATCTTCCTCGTTCTTTTCTCTAATGAAATGCTCACTCGAATTCGAAATTAAACTCATGGATCATGTTATTCTATTGAATTTCGGTACATGAATGATTAATTAATCTTTGATTAGCTTACCATGGTTCAGATTGAATTCGAAGATCCGGTGTATTGTTTTTAGTTTGAATTGGATCTTCAATTGGCTTTCAACAAAATGTGAGTTTTAATTCCAATTGATAGTTGCAATTAATCTACGTACTCCATGATCGTTAATATTCACATGTTTCATCATTTAATTGTGGTCAAAATAATACTTAATTTGGTGGTAGCCAAAACCAAAAGTCTTTGGATAATAACCACTTCTTGATAGTACACATCCTTGGTGCTCTTTTTGAGAGATACTCCGAACGTTTTCATCTAGAGATTTGCCTCCAAAAACCATTTGAGCAGCCACCGGGTATCCGTCACTAGACTTCAATAACTGGACACGTGGCGGCTTCATACCTTGGCGTCGACTATTGAGTTTTTATCCCTATGCATATCGATCATGTAACAATATTGCCTACATGACATTTATGTGATCTTAGTTGATCCATTTTACGTTATTCAATCTAAATATTGGTACTTACATTCACGAGGATAGTTGACAGCAAATAATTTATGCATAATCGGATTATCAAAGTTATAATCACTCATACATTCGAGTATTTCTCATATCTAAATTATACTCAAATCCAAATTGTTTACAAATAAACAATTCATTTATACTTAAAACTCGCGACATAAATTACCGGTAACTTAGGCTCAAGGAGTTCATATTGCAGCCGCTACATTTCCCTTCGTTGTACGCGCGACTCCCTTCAACATAGCCACTAGTGGCTACACTCCTCTCCTAAGGAGTCCCACTGTGTGGCTACTAGCATTCGCTCCTCACCTGCAGCTGGACTCGAAGAGAAAAAAATACAAGGACAACCTCGGCAAGTGCTGTCGCTGAAGGAGCCCCCCATTTTAATCAGTCACCGTGCGGCTACATATAGGAAGGCTCTAGCCAAAAAGCAAACCCAGGGCTTCCTTGTCTTTTTCTTTCATGTCACTTGGCCCTACTTGCCTTTCCTTTTTTTCTTTTCGCACGACCACAAGGTGAGAATAAAGAATTGTTTACTATCGTTTCCATTTCTCTTATTTTTTTCAAAATAGAAAATGAATAAAAATTCATTTGTGTGCCTTAATTAATTTTTCTATTCCCCAAAATTTGAAAGTGGCCAGAAAATAGATATGGAATAAAAATAAGAAATAAGAAATCTATTTTTTATTCTCAAAAACAAAAAGAGAAATGAGGTCATTTTAAAAAGAAACAAGTTCAAGGCTCATCTTTACACAATCTACACAAGATCTGGGTAAGACCTACATTTGGACCGGGTCTCCTCACCCAATTCGAGTGCCCAATTCTTAAAAAAAAATTTAGAAATTAGATTTTGTGTAATTTCCTAGATTTTAGTGTTAATTCTAAAATGTGAAAATATTTTGATGAAAATTGGATTCACAATTGAATAAGCTTGTGATATTAGGGTTTTATTATATGATTTTTTAATATCATTTTCTTTTAGAGACAGTGACAGGTTGTAACAGCTAAGGCAACCCTACTAAAAGAAGATGTCTTCTTCCCTTAAGATTCTATTGTAGATATCTTTTAAGATCATCCACATGTCTACTTTAGTATAGAATTAGATGGCTCTAAGCAAGTCTTTTGCACTACCCGTTTATAGCAATTGAAAAATGTGAGCTACATGAATTTTGATGTCATTTGCTTGAAAATTTGATGAGTTTGTTCAAATAAGCACACCAACTTTGTGATTGCCTCCATCCCTAATTGTTCCATCCTTGCCTATTCCATCAAGTAACATTTGCTCTTCTTTTTGTTGTTCTATACACCTACTTATTATAATGCCTAAAGAGTTATTATCAACCTCCTCATATTGTGAATTATAAACTAGTAGGACTCTTGGCCGCCATTTCCAGCCATCCATCTTTGACAAATTATCATGTTGGATTTTTTGAGGCCATCTTAGGATCTTAATTGGTTAAATCCTTAAAAAAGTCTAGTTTTATCTAAACATGAATTATTAAGTCTCCACTAACATTTTTATAATTAAATGAAAAAATTTGGGAATAGAAATTTTTAATGTAATACCAAACGCATTTATGTTCTTTTTCTATTTCAGGAATTGAAATTCTATGCACTAAATGTGTTCTTTTGCTCAAAAACTCATCTATGGAATTGAAATTGAAAAAACTATTTTTGAACAAAAATTGTTCCTTGAAATAAAAATGTTACCATACGCACCTAAGTGTTCCCTTCTTTTTGTCTTTGAGTGGCTATGAATTTCTCCTTCTTCTTTGTGCAATTAAAACTTAGATATTTATCGTATTGGATTGTATTCGTAAATGGCTCAAATTCGAGACATAAATTCAACAATTCTCCACTTGACTGGACGTTTGAAGGCTAAGTCATAATATTTTGCATACGTCAATTTTGCTCAAGCAAAACTTGAGCTTCACCAAAGGAACAGGCTTAATCATCATGTCCATCGAGTTCTCCATTGCTAACTTCTTCATAACAACCTTATCATTCACCCAAGATATCTCGGATGAAATGGTACCTAATGTCAGTATATTTCATTCACTCGTGATAAATCAAATTATATGCTAGATATATCACACATTGGTTATCAAGTGTATTAACACTTCTCTCTTCCAACCCAAAATCCAAGAGCAAACATTTTAGCCATATTGTCTCCTTCGCTATAAATATCAGTGTCATGTACTCTACCTTAGTCAAAGGCAAAGGCAACATATTCCAATAAAGACGCTTTCCAACTCATTGCACGACCTACCAACATAAACACATACCCTATTGAAGACTTACATTCATCCAAGTCACCAATGTGATTCGAATCCACATAACTAGTGGTCTCATTGCCATTCATGTCGCTCTAGTACATTATAACAATGTTTGTTGTCTCCTTCAAATATTTGAGGATCCACTTCATAGCTTCTCAATGAGTCTTACTAAGACACTTCATGTAACAGCTACCTACACTCATAGCTTATAAAACATCGGGCCTAGTGCATGCCACAACATACATAATACTACTAACTACACTAAAATAAGGAACATGGGACATATACACCTTCTCATCCTCAGTTGGTGGTGATAACTATTTGCTAAAGGTGTACTCACAAATTTCGCTAAATACATATTGAAACAATTCACAACCTTCTCAATATATTTCTTTTGAAATGGACATAAAACCCTTGCAGTCCTATCATGCAAAACCTCCATACCAATTTTATTTTTTTTACACCTAAATCTTTCATCTCAATTGCCTCTTCAACACATCAATATCAAACATATTATTAGTTGCTATCAATATGTCATAATATATAATAACAGATAAATCAAAGACCCATCCTCAAATTTTCTAAAATAAACATAGCTATTCATCTGACTTTTCAAATAATCCTAACTAGTAGAAGAAGTACACCCCAAATATGTACAGGTGGACACTATAGTGCCAAAACTTCTAAAATGTATACTTAAGTGCCACTTTATTTTTTAAAATTGGACACTTAAGTGCCAAACCTAATAAAGCTTGCTAGAAATCCGATGTAACATTATTTTATTAATAAAATCAATTTAAGTGATTGTTGCAAATCCGATGTGACTCATTGGAAATCTAGCATGGCTCGTTCGAAAATCCGACATAACTCGCTACTAACACTCAAGTGATCATTTCTTCTCTAATTTTGACACTTAAGTATATATTTTGGAAGTTTTGGCTTTTATGTGTTCACTCATACCAAGCTTGGCACTTAGGGTGTCCGCACATCCCTAACTAGCCATGAAAGCATCAAAATACTTATACTACTGTCTAGAAATCTATTTCAGCTCATACAAAGATTTTTTTTAATAAGCGAACATGATCTTCATTATCCAAAATAGCAAATCTCTTAAGCTACCTCATGTAAATCCACTCCCACAATTTATCGTGAAACGTCGATTTCACATCTAGCTGTTCCAACTCGAGATCATGCGCAACAACTAAAACATGAATAGAAGTTATATTACCACAAAAGAAAATGCCTCATTGAAGTCATTGTTCTCTTGTTGTGTATACCGCTTTGCAGAAAGTCTCCCCTTATATCTCGTTTCCTCAACACAAGGAAGGCCCTCTTTCCATTAATAGACCCATTTGCTTCTAAAAATATTCTACCTCTTGGGTACTTTGACCAGTTTCCATATCTAATTTTGATAGAGTGATTTCATCTCTTTGCTTACAACCCCTAGCCACTACAATGACTCACAACTATCCCTCACCTCAAAGTAAGAGGAAGACTTGTTTGTCTCCACCTCATCACCTATAGTCCATGCATAAACAATATATGTATAACTATAATGTATAGTAGTTTAATTTGACTTCTTTGTCTGTTTGCAACTATAGTGAGTTAAGGCTATACTGGTTGTTCAATATCATCGACTTCTAGAACCACAGCCTCATCTACAGTCTCTACCTATGTTACCTCTTAAGTCTCCAAAGTCTCCACCTGAAACTCCACCTCACTACTAACACCATGATTTATATGCTCTACTAGTTGTGTCTCGAGATGTCCGAGTAACAATCATTTTAGAATGTACCAACTATGTTAGAAATGGTCTTAAATAAGGAATCAACAGGTGTTTCCAAATATACTACTAAAAAAAAAAAAAATGACAAAATACGCTACTCCTCTATAGAAGCATTGCAGTCTCGTAGAAGATCGCATCTCTACTAATTAGAAAACCAAGTGATTTGGGATTAGTGCACTACCGTCGGCAGCCTTTCACCCCAATAAGCATAACCTAGAAATATACACTTTTTTGCCCTAGGCTCAAGCATATTATCACTTGCATGAGCATACTCATAATCCATAGTAATCAACAAGTTTTCCTCACCATTCTTCCTTAGGAGTTAGTCCTACATGTGAAAGCATGCACCAAGCTCACTCAAGTAAAGTTATATCTTTCCCTTTAGCTATGCTATTCTACTATGGTGTCTCGGGTACTGTACGGTGTCTCGATATCCATTCTCTCATAGAACTCGGTAATATATTTACCCTAGAATTTCGTACCATTTTTTTGAGCATTGATTTTTTTATCTAACTACTTCTCAATCAATGCCTTAAATATCAACCAAACACATTAGATTTGTGCTTCATAAAGTAAGCCTATATCTTCCTCGAATAGTCATCGATAAATGTTAGCATATATTGGGCATCTCCTTCAAAAGGATTTGAAGATGAGGCCTAGATGTCTAAATGAATCTACTCATCCTATTCCTCGGTCGAATGAATAGTTGCAATAGATTTAAACCGACGCTACTTCCCAAAAATGTAATGTTCACATAAATCCAACTCCTCTGTCTTCTGACTCTTCAACAACCCACTCTTACTTAGCATCATCATACCTACCCCACTCATATGCCTTAACCATATATGCCATAATTAAGTCAAACTAGTGTTTGAATCACCTAACCAAGCTATAGTAGCTCCGGTCATGTTATCCCTAGTAGATAATAGATAGTATTTATTTTCTTCCCCTACATCATCGTCATGACACCTTGAGAGATCTTCAATACTCTACCTCCAGCGGTGTACATCAAGTGTCCTTGGAGACATAAGGTACTTTTTGAGCTTCAATACATGTCTCACATTGGTCATTGTGCCAACCACCCCATCATGCATCCACATCCGGATTGTCCCTATCCCAATAATATTGCAAGCTACATTATTCTTCATCATAACTCTACTACCATGTGCAATCTAGTAAATAGTAAACCAGTTCCTATAAAGTGTCATATAATAAGAACATCCCAAATCTACCATCCATTTGTCTCATGACAAAATAGTATTTGCACAAAAGAGAAGTTTTACATCACCGGTGCTCACTTTGACCATATTCGTCACTTGTGGCATTCTACTTATCACATCAATTTCTCCACTTCAAACCATCTCTCCTAATATACCTCTCCTTGTGATACTCAAAGCACTGCATGCGTCCCTTAGACGTTTTATGTCGTGACTTCGACCTACTTTTACCTGTGCTATTGCCGGACCCTGATATTGATCTTTACCTTGAATTGCTAGTCCACGCACTACTAGACTGCCATACTACAACTTTCTCTATCACTCCTTAGAGAACAAGGCAAACTTTACCACTTCTGAAGTAATCGTAGTGCACCCCTATGGCAATGAATCAATAAAGTGCTCACATGACTCTACTTTAAAAAAAAAAATTATGCCTTGCTCCTCATCATGAGTTTGTTAAACTCATCTAGGTAGGATTTGATAGACGTGCCCTTAATATATATATATCAAAACATCCTTTCAACATGTACAAATGTTTGTTCAAATCCTTTGTTACATAAAGAACCTGATTTTTTCCCCACAAAGTTGTAGCATTTTTCTCTTCGACTACCTATATTAACACCTCATCCGACAGGTTCGATAGGATTATACTCCTTGCCTTCCTCGTTAGCCTATTCATTATTTGTTATTTTTTCAAGCAACTTACCTTTGTTTTTCAATGCTTCAGCCAAACCTTGAGTTGTTAATAGAGCCTCCATCTTAACACTCCATAGCCCAAAGTTTCTCCACCCGTTAAATTTTTCAATTTCTACTTTCGCTCCAGGCATAATTGCAACATAAAAAAAAATTCAGATAATAATTAGACAACCCAAAGCTCCAAATCAAAATCCAAAAAATCCTATCCTCAAGTTTCAATACATAAAACACAAAAGTTAACTGGAATCTTGCAATTTAAGTCAATGGGAAATTACTGAAAAAATAAATGAGGAACACTAAAGAGCACTAAAAATTTATGTAGTTCGGTCTTAGTGTTGGTACTTACATTCACGGAGATAGTCAACAATAAATAATCTATTAATAGTCAGAAAATCAAACTTATAATTATTCACACGCTTGATATTTCTCATACCTAGATTATACTCAAATCCAAAATATTGATAAATAAACAAGCTCATTTAGATGTAATACTCACTGCACAAACTACCGGGTATTTTAAGCTCTGCCCACGATCAAGCAAATGATGAAAAACTCAACTCACGGCTTTGAGGAGTGCTTCCTTCAACAAAGCCACTAGCGGCAACACTTGTCTATGAAGGAGTCCCACTGCGTGGCTACTATTCACTTCTCGCTAGCAGCTGGACTTGAAGAGAAAACGAAGGACAACCCAGGCGAGTGCGGTCGCTGAAGGAGCCCCCCAATTATTCATTCACTGTGCGTCTTTTCATAGGAAGGCTATAGCCAAAAGCAAACCTAGGGCTTCCTTGTCTTTTTCCTTCGATTCACCTGGCTCCACTTGGCTTTCTTTTTTCGGCACGGCCACAAGGTGAAAACCAGTGTGCCCTCCTTTTTGTTCTATTAGTGGCTAAGAACTTCTCCATCCTCTTTTGTGGGATTAAAACTTAAATATCTATCCAATCGGATCAAGTTTCATAAAACGGTTTAAAGTCGAGACATAAATTTAACATCAAGACTCTCGACTTTAACAAGATGCGAACTTGACAGCCCATTTGAGAGAACTGACCTCCCAAACTTTCTGTCTTAACTCCAGAGCATGTATATTCAGCGCAATTTCTCAAACTGTTTGGTTAGTTTTGTGACTGAAACTAATTACGCCTTCAAAGCACATGGCAAACTGTTTCCATAGACACCTAGATCACCCAATTTGGTATTGTATCGAGAGAGAACGAACATTGCAAGATTGGCGTCAAGTCTGGCCCAAAACTGGATATAAAAATAAAAGTTTTAGGACATGATACTTTAAAATTGGATCAGGCGTTGGATATTCTTAATAATTTGAGTGCTATGGGAATGCATTATAAAGATATGCATATGAAATATTTCATCATGAAGATATTTATGTGCTAGTGTGAGGAATTGTGTTATTTGATTAGGAATTGCACTATTTCATTTATGTTCGTCGTCATAGGATGATTTTATGACATAAGACATTATGTGTATGTAGAAATTCTCTACATGAATAACTAATTAATCAAAAACAACCATATCCATATATGAATGTAAAACACCAAAATCGATACGCATAGCGGAATTAAATACATACATATTTGGGCCATAACTTACTTGATAGAAAACAAATCAAGCCGATATGATCAGTGATCTGTCGGTATGCCGGTTCTTCCTCTCTATGATCTATTTCGGTTTAGCAGCTTTAATGGGATTCAGCAACTGATAGGTATAACCTACCCTTTATCAAAAGTATCTTGATGGAGATCCAACTGTTGGACCTCTAGGAGAAGACGGTGGTAGATACCAGTTCATCGTCTCCTATGGACCACCTAAACCTCATAAGATAACCTCACCTCCACCTCCCTGCAAACTAATCACTCCTCCTCCTCAACCTCCAACCAAATCTATGATCACTTCTCCTTTCTACAAACCCATTCAAAAATGGGTAAAGAAGAATCCTTCATGTTCTCTAAACTTACCAAGACCAAGCACCTGTATATCCCAACCAGTTCCACCGCCTGTTTTACCCAGCATATGCATGTTCCACCCTGATGACTTCCCTCCACTCGAGGCTACCGAATCATCTGGAACCAGCACTCATCCCCGGAAATTTCCTCCACTGGAAAAGTTCTTTGACCCTCACCAAAGATTTCAGCACTCCCCCAAGATCCCAAACCCCACGGGCCTTGATGCCCAAGGACAACGGAAACACCCTCTGCTTCTTGCCAAACCTGTCTTGAAGCGGCAAACGAAAATGCTTTGGCCCAAAATGAGCTTCTCGGCAGTGTTGCTACACGTCTTGAACGGGTAGACAAGACTACTGACTTATCTTGCCGCATGCTGAAAGACTTCCAGAAAAGGCTTCATTTGCTAGAAACCAAGCAAGCACCTCCTAGCCATTATTTGGAAGATCAAAAGCCAGAAATTGAGAAACTCAAGAGGCAAATCCAAATTCTCAAAAGTCAGCAATCCTTCACTCCGATTGACCCACCTTTTTTCCTCTCTCCTTCTTTACCACCCAAACCAGAATCATCTCTAGGATCATCATCCTCTTTTCTTTGCTTGTTCTCGGCTGTTTGCTCCTCCACCTCGAACAATTTTTTGATCCTCGAGAGAAAAGCTCCGCAAGCTTAAACAAAAGCAAAAAGAATCTTTCACTCCTACGAGAATCACCATCTCCTCCGGAACACCGAACACCCACCCGGTGATCATCCTCCCAAAGCAACCCACCTGCTACCTTGACCATTTCTAATCCCATTGAAACTTTTCTTCGACAGCAGATTCCCTCAATTGCTGTCATCAAACCATCCACAGTGACACAGGTTGAAACTTCGTCTGAATCTAATTTCGATGTCTTTACCGAATCAGTCTCTTCGGAAGACGATCAGTTTATGGCAAATAGTGTCAAAGACGAAGACATATTTTCTGAACCAGAAATACATCACCCGAGCAACCCGATGCAACCCGGACTTTCACCGCATCGTCCTCCAAAGTTTACTTTACCTTGGACGACATCCCATATCATAAGTGGCCCGATCGACTCCAAGAATTTCATGCTTGGCTCACCACCGAGCACATTTAACCCAAAGCACCTATGATATTCTCCTGGAATTTACCAGTCGCTTTACAGGAGCACTTAAAGATTGGTGGCATACTGCCTCCGAACAAGACCAGATGTACTTCTTGACTCAGCCATTGGATAATGCTATTCAAATTATCCACATGTATTTCATCGGCAAACCTGAAGACTCCAAAGAACTCAAAAGAAAGGAGTTCTTCGACCGAAAATGTTGCTCATTAAGGCGCAAAGATCTTGACCGACACTTCCAAGCCATGATCAAGTTATTCTATTTACTTGGTGCAGATTGGAATCTCAAGCCGATTTTCTTGGCATCCATCCCAAGAGAATTAAGTCAAGCTGCAGAAAAAACCCTCCAACAGCGACAAAAAAGTCTCACAGAAGCCACCCTTGGTGAAATCCAACAGGCAGTTCATATCGCAATAGAAGAACTCTGTCTCCGCAGAGAAGCCTTCCGGAACTTCCTCAAGGAAGACAGACATCTTGTTAAGGCATGCTTCAAACCCGGTTTGAAGATAAAGTGTCCCAGGGATTGCTCCGATCCCTCTTGCACAGGCTGCAAAAAGAAAAGACACTTTAGAAAGTTTTCCTTCAAGAAGACACGCAAAGGAAAACATAAAGGTAAATGGAAATTCTTGCGAAAAAGCCATCATCGCTCCTCCAAAAAACGAAGCAAAGACAGATGCTATGTTTGCAACAAAAAAGGACATTTTGCAAAAAATTGTCCAAAGGCCAAGAGTCATGGGAGCCATTTGATTGATAAAATCGCTAAGAGCACTGGCATCCAACTTGATGATTCTGACATTGAGTCTGTCTTCTCCTTAGACGACCAACCATCAGAGAATACCCCTCGTGCTATTCAAACATATAGCTCGGACTCGGCCTCGGATTCGAAAATGATGTCTTCACCTTCTTCCCTGATATTCCAGACCACATCCACACCACTGAACCAATACACCACCCATACATCCCCATCCATATCCTTTTGTCCAAATATCATAAACCAATCCCTTTGGTGGCACTCATTGATACTGGAGCAAGTTCTTCCATTCTAGACACTAAGATTCTCCCAGAAGAGTTATGGAAGCCATACACGGGTATTTCAATTCGGCTTACGGTGACACATTTGCTACCAAGTATCGAAGTAAGCCAATTACCATTCAATTCTTTCCCGAGTGTTCTATCACCACGAGTCCTTGGTTCCGGATCCCCGACAAAGATATTATCATTGGTAGGACATTCGACCCAACTCCTCAAGCTCGAGAATACTTTCCCGTGGTTTACGTTTCAAAAATCAGTTCGGGGAATTTGTAGAAACCAAATGGTTCTATGCACTTGAACCCGCCTTGTTTGACCTAATCATCCAGAGTTTAATTTCCTCTTGTCCGAGTCACATTCGAGTTTTCCCAAAACGCACCCAACCCTTATGGAAAAACTCCCGGTTTTATGTCAAACTCCCATTCAAGAAGAATGAAGACATTAATCCGACGAGCAAGTCATTCGGAATGAGCCCACAACACCTTGCACTTGCACAGCAAGAATGTGCGAATTGTTGGCACAATGTCTCATTGAACCATCTGACTCTCAATGGGCATGTGAAGCATTTTATGTCAACAAGCGAGCTGAACAAAATCGTGGAAAAATGAGGTTAGTAATTAATTATCAACCTCTGAATGAATTCCTCCAGGATGATAAATTCCCATTACCCCATCGAAATTCCCTCTTTCTTAGCCTTGCTCAGGCAAAGATTTACTCAAAATTCGATCTTAAGGCGGGATTCGGCGGTTGGGAATTGACCCACCGCAGACCTAAGACAGGGTTACGTATCCCAAACCAAAGACTTTCAATGGACAAGTTGTTCCTTTTGGCCTTAAGATCGCACCTTCCCTTTTCCAAAAGGCTATGTGCAAAATCTTTGAACCAATTCTTCCAAACTCCCAGATCTATATTGATGACATCCTTTTGTTCAGCCACGATGAACAATCTCATTGCCAACTCTTAACACAATTTGCTGATATTGTAAAAAGGCATGGCATTATGCTTTCTCAGAAAAAAATGATTATTGCCCAAACAGAAATTGAATTCCTTGGCATGCACTTGAAAGAAGGAACTTATTGCCCGGAACCCCATATTGCAGAAGAACTCCAAAAATTTCCTGAGAAGGATCTCAATACCAGACAAGTCCAGCAATTCCTTGGCATTGTAAATTACTTGCGAGATTTTATTCCTCATATTTCTACATATCTCAGACCTCTCCAAAAGATGCTCAAAAAGAATCCTCCCTCATGGGGACCCAAGCAAACTCAAGCTATTTTTCAGCTCAAACAACTTTTACAGCATCTTCCTCCCTTAAAGATCCCATCTACTGGCAAAAGAATCCTCCAGACTGATGCCAGCGACAAATATTGGGCAGCCATTCTTTTAGAAGAAATTGATGGGAATAGGCATATTTGTGCCTACAAAAGTGGTCGATTCTCCCAAGCAGAAATTCATTACCATTCCACTTTCAAGGAAATACTTGCAGTCAAATATGGCATCAAGAAGTTTGAGTTTCATCTCATTGGACACCATTTTCTTGTTGAAATGGATATGTCTTCATTTCCCGGATGCTCAAATTCAAACAAAAGCAAGTCCCTCATCCACAATTACTCCGGTGGGCTGAATGGTTTTCAAAATACTCCTTCGAAGTCAAACACATTCCAGGGACAAAGAATGTCCTCGCCGACTTCTTATCCAGACCAAAAGAACCAGTTCAAGCAATTCACATGTATGTCAAGAAGGAACCTCTCTCAGAAACATACCGCACCACTGACATGCAGTGTGGATGGCCAAGTCTGAAATACCCTCCCGAGATTCCATTGGCCATTCGACATAATGTCTTGAAAGAAAGACTTCCGGAATTAATGTGGGAATATCGGCCGAATTTTTCGTGAACATGGCGGCCTGATGCTCAGACCAGATGGACTCCATCCACAATATCCATTCATCCATCCCCTTCGATGGTCCCCGAATGAGGCATTCCCCGAAGACATGAAATGGTTACTTTGGTACATGTTCAACCTGTACACAATAGCCATTGAATTTCCTACTGAACAAATTTTGCAGGTTTTCATCAAAGATGCAGCCGGACGTGACCATAACCAGAAATATCTCTTAGATGTTTTTGCATGGTTCAAACCTCTCCAAAGTCTTTGGAAGGAACTCTTCAAAATCCAGAATCGTCAAGGAAGGCTCGAACCGTAACGTCATACTATTGTCCTATTCCACCGCCCATGGACATATTGCCATCCCTTTGGATGGATCTCGACACCCTTCATTGCGGGAACGTCAAGTTACAAGCCTCAAGTTTTTCAAGAATCTGCACAAATTCATCAAACACTACCCTACTCCATCACCACCAGCAGATCATCATCAAGAGAACTCCAGAGAATCCTATGCCAGGAAAATCGCACTATACCACCAGAAGCATGGCCATCTGCCCAGGTCCCTGTTTCCTGGGACCACCTCGACGCTTAGGATCCGATGAGAGAAAAGATCCTAGAAGCCCTCCAGATCTTTCAGCAAAACAATCCAGACTCCTCCACCCCCTATGATCCGTGGGGGGGACCACTTTCCCAAGATCCATGGGGAGACACCCCAAATTAAGCCCCTTTTTCCGGCACTTTCGGTGCTAGCTCCTCTCGTCCGTCAGACCTATCGGCAGAAGAAATCGAGAATCTCATTCGCGCCTTTAAAAGAGAAAAAGATGGAAGCTCCGGTCCATCGATATGGATGAGGACGCGCACGCTCGAAGGACAGAGATAGCTCATCATAGCTCTAATGATTCAGACTATGACTACAATGCTAGAGACGGAAGAGACAAATAAAAAACGTCCTGAAAACACTGTACACCGGTACTGTAGCACACTGTTCACTGTTCATCCAGCCTATTTTACTGTAGCACCTAGCGAAAATCCACTGTTCATAGCTTGTCACGGGTTTTCCTCCTATGTTTGTAGCCTATTAGTGGCTAGTATGCTTTCATAATTGTGTCTGAACATGGCTAGTCAGCCATCCCTTGTCGTTTGTATCCTCCTTTGCCTATATAAGAGCAAGGAGTCCCCATTGTAAGATCCATCGAGTGAAATAAGAAGTGTGTTGTGTACTCTACTTCCAACATGATCTTCTAAACACTCACATTCTCTTCTAGTCCAGAACGATGGTTCTGAACAAACACTATGATTGAGAAAAATCCTGGAGTATGCTCTGCACTTGCCCTTAGGGGATCTTGTGCATCAGAATTTCCGATAATCTGGAGATTACTATGATCTAAGCTCATGACCTGAGAAGCAACTTGGTGGTTAACAGGGACTACGTGTCAACTGGGCCCCTCCCATTACGGGCTTCAGTTAAACACAATTGCCTACACTTTGCTACTCAACTAGGCCCGTTATTAATAGATGCCAAAACCCAACTCAATAAAATCACTTTAGGGTTTAAAATATATTGGAATATCCATTAACCCGATTATATAAAATAGAAAATTAATTAATTAATGTAAGCCCATTATCGGAAATTTCCAACAGTGTATACGTGCATGGTTCTTATTTTGGGGCTTAATCATGGCCAACCTAATTTTCGAGGTAATCATAGCTAGTGTGATTATCGGGGCATAATCATAACCAACATGGTTTCCGAGTCTTGTCTACCAGCAAAGTGTGATTGTAGGGTTCAGGGCTGGTTGCAACTAAGCCTCCTCGTGTTGGCGAGGTCGGTAGCCCATCTGACGAACTGTATGGCCAGCTCTGGCCAAGCGGACCGTGCATTAGATCGACTTCAAGCCTGACACATGGCCAGTCTCCCAGCTTGGCACATGGTCGGGCTCCTAACCTAACTCATAGCTTTATAGTAGTGTCCAAGGCCTGCCACACAGTCGACTCATGGCCTAACACAAGGCCAAGCTTATGGCTTGGCACATGGCCCGCCAAGCCAATCTACAACCAATCCATGATCAATTCGTCAACTCTCGATTGCCATGTAATTGCATGGGATCAATCATTTCGTGATCGACACATGTTCGCACCGGTCGATTCATGATCACAAACGATCAATAAATGATCGAGTAGAATCACCGCGACCGAAACATGATTACACAGGATCAATCCATGATCGTCCATCAGGCGATGCACAATTGTTCCATGAACAACCTTTGTGGTCCAACAGTCAATACATGGCCAAACACTTAGGTCAACTTGCATGATCAGTAGATTGGTTTACTATTGATCCCTCGATCAATTTAGGTTCAATCATTCGATTAGGCCATAGCCAATCCCTCAATCATCCTTCTGATCAAGTCGATCGGTCCATGACCGATCCTCGAATAGGTCCATGGCCGATTCCCACTATCAGCATACCAATTTTGTGTCTATTTCTTATGGTCCAAAACCGTGGATGTTACACTTAATCACAACCGGCATGTTTTCCAAGTAATCGTAGCCGATGTGATTTTCAGGGCATAACCATAGTCAACACGATTTTTAGGGTCTTCTCACTTGGCAAAGTGTGACTATAGTGTTCATGACATCCACAATTGAGTTTTAGATTTTGATTTTTGTTGATTTATGTTAGTAAATATGTATATTGATATTTATGCAACATTTAAGGCTTAAGTACGGTTAGAATACCAAAACTTGACACAAATGGACACTTTGATACCAAAACTTTCAAAATGTACACTTAAGTGCCACTTTTTTTAAAAGTGGAACATTTCAATCAAGTCCGGCAAAGGATGCCGGAATTCCAATGTGACATTTGTTTAATAATATAAATCGTTGGCTTAACTTACCGGAAAGCTGAGTCAACTTAAACAAAACCAAAACGACGTTGTTTTACTTTGAATTCAATTTTAAATATAAAAATTAATTTAATCAAATTAAAAACTAAAAAAAAAAAAAAAAAGGACAGCACAAGCATAGGGGACTCCATCACTACCGCCCAACGGCAATGGGGCGGCGGCCACAGGTAGGGAAGCCCCTTCGCATGTGCTCCCCCTAAGTTTTTAAGTTTTTAATTTGATTAATTAATATTTATATTAAAAATCAAATTTAGGACAAAACAACGTTGTTTTGTCCCAAGTCTAACCACGCCAACGCCCAAAATGACATTATTTTGGGCTTACCTAGCTACATCAACGTGCAAAATGCCATTATTTTGCCTTTATTTCATCGGAAAAATGTCACGTCAGCAATTTGACCAAATATTTTTGTCAGTGGCACTTAAGTGTCCCATTCTTCTTCAATTTTAGCAATTAATTGTACCTTTTGAAAGTTTTGTTATCAAAATGTCCACTTATATCAAGTTTTGACACTCCAATCGTACTTTAGTCTAGCATTTCATTATAAGACATTTGTTTGATGCGAACGCAAATATTTCTTAAAATTGCGTTATAGAAGAGATATTAGCTACTAGCTGAGCTGTGATTTTGCGCACCCTCTGATTACCATTTCTAGATTTTGAGGTTAATGATTAGTTATTGTTACATTGCAAATGAGAGTATACAGGAATTTTTATTCTGATTCGAGTATGTGGTTTTTTTTTTCTATCTTATCTCTAACTCTCCTCTCTCTCAAACTCTTTACTTTTACTTCTTTGCAAAGCGCAATGTCAAACCAACGCAGAGATTGTTTGCAAAGATGATTTTGTTAATTTTTTTAGAACAATGTTAGTAACTTGGAAATTGTTTTCGTTGCAAATCTTGCCTTTTAAATATTCATGATAGTGATTATTATCTTGCAATAAGAGTTATATTTAAGAGCCATTGTGCTACCAAGTTAAATTGTTTTAGGGCTTCGTCCTTTATTTATTGGTGTAACTTTCCCTTGAACCATAGTACGGACTGGGGTGCACCAGCGATTATATATTTCTTTGGTCTGCAAAACTCCATAGGAAGATTTCATTCAAGTATACCAAACTTGACGAGATCAATAAGAGGTTGACGGAGGTGACAAAAGATTCGTGATTCGAACCTTATTGGGAGCCTAGTTTATGTGTAAAATCCAGAAAATACAGCGGGGGATGTGGGCGAGTACGTGATCAGGTTCACCCGGGAAGGTGGATTTTTCCAGGTAGGCGAAACCTGGCCGGGACACTATCCGACTGTTAAATAGAACTAAAAACTCGACTAGTGGCTCAGTAAAATCAATCACTCAGCAAAAGGAAAAGGAGATCACAATGCTTTTGCTCTTCAATTTCACGTAGGCATTCATTGTTTGCAATCAGGGAAAAATATTGATCCTGAAAAAGTCTTTTGACATCCCAATAGGTGCAATTGCAACGTCGTTGAGACTTACAAGAGATCACATTAAGTCACTGCAGGAAAATGAACAAGCGATGCTTGCACTTCTTCCAGGGCTTGCCCTTTGGTCTCCGGCACTAAGTTCGCAGTAAACAGGATCGCTAAACCGCAAATGCCCGCAAGTATGAAAAATGTTCCTGGAAAAAGCAAAGTCCGGATGCAAACAACTATCAGAATCCAAGCGCACTCACATACACTTAAGCTCCAAATTGTGAGATCATACTACATAAAGGAAGTCGACAGAGACAGAGAGCATACCGTACGCGTTCCACTCGAACATGAAGTTGAAAGTGTAACTCATAATCCAGGAACAGGACCAGTGGGCGAATGTCACAATGCTTCCTGCTCTCCCTCTTACATTTACTGGGAATATCTTCATAATGTGGAATCAAAAACAATGAATGGTCTATTGCTTCTAGTATTAATCACCATAAAATTCAATAAAAAAAATTTAGAAATTGCACCTCAGACATTAGAACCCATGGCAGTCCCGCCATGCCAACAGAGAGAGATACAAAATATGCCTGATTGCATTACCGGTTTATCAGCAACTTCAGCGAAACTCACCACACAATTATAGAATAGGATTCACTAAGCTCTGGTGTAATGATTTACCAACATAGCCAGGAAAACCAAAATTGGAGTGACACCCTTGGAATTGTGCAGATCCTGTAGAGAAGGGGTAACAAAATGAAAGAACAAAAAGTGAGTCAAAGTCATCAAGAACCCCAAGGGTACTAGTTGTAGATTTAGTGACAGTAGAGCTAACCTGCATGTAAAATGACAATCCTAGCATTAAACAGCTTAAGAACATTCCTGCAGAAGAAACCTGCAGATTGAGATTAAGCTCAAGCTCAATTTCAACGTCAGGTGATTGATTCCTTTTTGAACCAGAAAAGAATGAGTTTCTTTTCCTAACCAGCAAAAGCGCGTCGTCGTCCAGCTTTATCAGTCAAGATTATGGTAATTGCGAATGCTGGAATCTACAAAACATGTCAAACTATTTGGAAAAGGCTAAAAGCAACGTGTGGAATTCATATTTCAGGATAATTTGTCATAGTTGAGTATCTAGGAAATTCTCCCAAAGACAGAACAACAGCTTACCACGACAATTGCCACACTCCTGGTGCCAATGCTACTTGAAAAATCTGTCATGGACAAAAGTTTGTTGTGATTATTTCTTCACAGTTCCTGAAGTAGTAGAGAATCCTTTACCAGCTGATTCAAAAATGGAGCTTGCATAGTACGAGATAGCGCTAGCTCCACCAAACTGTTGAAGCAGCATCAGTCCAAGTCCTATCTAAGCTTTGAAATAATTGAAAAATGTTAAAGTCCTCACTAGATAGCACTGCATATAGATGTGCGAATAAATGTTTATATGTAGTTGAAGGAATGCTCACTATGAGTGAACGAGCAAATCTTTTCTGAAACACATCTAGAAATCTAGACCCAGATTGCCTTTCAAAGGCTTCTGTGTAGACCTGTGAGATTCATAAAAGTTGAGAATGTGAGGCCCTTGAACTCATCATTTCTTAGAGGGGAAAAATTAGCTTTTCCATAGAGGATTGCGAAGGGATTGAGAATTTACGGTGATGTCAGCTGCTTCCAGGGAAATATCAGCGCTTTTCCCTCTGAGTCTCTGTAAGGCAGCTTCAAACTCCTGCTTTCGACCCACTTTTATCTGTAAATGCATTCACATAATGCATAGTTCTTGAAAGCATTGCAGTACAACTTTAAATTTAATTTTCTCACATATCAGATTGCCAAATTGTACAAAACTACTGCAAAACCCTGAAGGAACTCACCAACCATCTAGGAGACTCTGGTATGAAGTATAAACTGAAAATTTGTATTACAGCAGGAATTCCACCTGAAAAACAAGATCCAAAAGGCAATATTTTTTTTATTTTCTCAACTTTTGTATCAAGAATAATTGTTAATAGAGAATCCCAGACACTACCCATCACGGCCAAGATGCGCCAGGAAACAATAGTTCCAACGAAGTATGTCAATGAAAAGCCACAGGCTTGTATGGACTGAATGTCAAGAAAAATAGACCGTAAAGGTGATGTATTGGCAACATAAAGCAAGCAAGTAATGTTCCAAGTTTATTCTTACCTGATTGAATGAAGCAAATCCTCCCCGAACATTTTTAGGTGTTATTTCTGCGATGTATACAGGTGTCTGACGGACAAAACAGAGGTGATGATCATCGTGGTTCACATAAGTGTACCAGGAAGTCCAAAGAGTGTATTACCACATAGCTTATGACCCCAACGCCAAATCCTATCAATGCTCTTCCAGCATCCAGCCACCAAGCATTCTGCAAGGCGACATGTAGTGTACAATTAAGTGATAGTGCAAAATATTGCAGTCGGTCAAATTCTGATGATACGTCTCCGACCCTGGCGAGTGCTGTCTGTGCTCTGCCTACTGGATTGGGATGAATTTAGACCCAAGAGATGGTAGATGGGAGAACTGGAATTGGGCGAGGAAATATGATGTGACCCCTAAGCATCAAATTTTTCATTTGGCTGGTTCTTTATAACAGTATTTCCATAAGGCATCTGCTTGCTCACAGAGGCATGAATATGCAAGATGTGTGTCCCTTATGTGTTACTCAAGGTGAGAATATATCATTTGCTAAGAGATTGTCCTTTCGCTCAGAAATTATGTGATGAAATTGGAATGACCTATTTCTATGGTTGGGAGCTACAGTATGTCCTTAAGGGAGTGGATTAGGGATATGAAAATTAAAATTTGGTACAATAGGCCTAGGATCTGTTAGGGTACTGTTTTTTAGTTGGATTCTGGGTTCTATGGATATATAGGAATGCTGTTGCTTTCAATCATAATTCTAAACTAACTCACGATAAAGCGAAAGAACATCTGCTGCAAAAAAGGTAAATCCCTTAAGTTATATCAAATCTGGCATTGATAGGGTGAATAGATCTATCAGTTCTTGGAATTTCTCTTCTGATTGAAAATCGTGGTGTAACACATATCCTCCCTCGTTCCGGTCACCGAACAGATGAAATAAATTAAAAAATGTATTTTTGTTCAAGAATGAAATCTGTCCATATTCAGTTCATCTTTTGGAACCATATCACATCCTGGAATCTGATAAAATAGGATGAATTGAGAGGGTGTTTTGTAAATATATAATTATCTCAAATATATTAATAATTTATTTATTTTCCGATCACCTAAAAGGGACAAAAGAAACATCTCATTCTTTCTTCAACAATTTCTTATCTCTAGTGGACTTATCAGTGGGGTTCAAATTCAAGTTTTGACCACCTGTTAGAGAAAAAAGAAATAATAGATATTGTAAGATTTCCAAAAAATACTTTGATTTCTTCCAAAAGAATACGATTCTTCATCTCCTTCTCACATTTCGTGAAAGAAGTCTGGATCAGGATCGAAATGGGAAATTCCACAAGCTGGCTGGTTCAAATTGAATTCTGATGGAGCGGTGGTGGAGGGTACAGGAGCTGCTGGAATTGGTGGCATAACGAGGGATGATGAAGGGAAATCGGTGAAGGGTTATACTCGTTGTTTAGGAATAAATGCCACACGTCTAGATTGAATCTGATGCCAGTAATGAAATAAATGCTTCGCGAAATACTAGTGTTGACATCCCTAACTTGAACTCAGTTTTGAATGAATGCAGGCCCGTTTTAGCTTAATTGCAGCTGGTGAGGATTAAGCATGCGTTCAGGGAAGCAAATCATTGTGTGGACGGCATCTCACGGTATATTTACTTTCAACTGTATTCCTTCTGAGTTAGAGACTCAAGTTGTATCAGATAAGCAAAGAGCTATATTCTTGGTGACTCGGACTGGGTGATGGCCTTGATTTGCACTTTCTTTTTTAGAGTATTTATATAAGCATGTTTCTAGTGGAGAAAAAGAATTGCACCCATCGAAAGGCATCAAGAAACTTTAAAAATTTCTTAAAATACAAACCCTTGGAGCTTCAAAACTCAGCATGAAAGACACTTAAGTACTAAAAGTTCGAAAATGTACACTTAAGTGCTAAGATCGAAATAAAAAAAATCATTAAGTGCTAACGACAAGAAAATCTAGCAAAAATGCTGACATAACACTTTTCTAGTTAATTGAGGTTGAAACGATGTCATTTTTTGTACTAAAATGGCTAAATAAGCCAAAAACGACGTCGTTTTGAACACTAACATGGCTAGATCAGCCCAAAACAATGTCGTTTTGACCTTAATGATATTTTTATATAAATATTAATTAAATAATATTTAAAAAAAAAAAAAGACAAAGGACAAGCGGGAGGGGCTCCCCCGCCTGCGACCACTGCCCCATCGTCGGTGGACTGGCGATGCTGGCCGCAAGAGTCGCCGACACCTGGGCAAAGGCCGACAACCTCGCCGACCGAAGGCAAGGGCTTTGGAGAAGGCGGCGACCCTCTCCCAAATCTAGGCAAGGGTCGCCCGCCCTCGCCCTTGCTTGGGCAAGGGTTGCTAGCACCGGCATGAGGACCGATGACCCTTGCCCAAGTCGGGCGAGAGTGGGCAACCCTCGCCCAGATCTGGGAGAGGGTCGCCACCCTCTCCCAATGGCTAGCGAGAGCTAGCACCCAAGCGTTGGCGACCCTTGCCATCCATCGCCGTCATCCCACTAGTGATGGGGCGACGGCCAATGCTATTGCTCTCTTTTTTTCAATTTTCATTTTTAATATTATTTAATTAATATTTATATTATAAATCAAATTTTGGCCAAAACAGCGTCGTTTTTGGTGAATGTGAGCTAATGTGAAATTCTAGCAAGCCATGTAGATGTTAGAAATTATTAAAATAAATCACATTGGATTTCCGACGACTTTTGCCGGAGTTGGCACTTAAATGATCAATTTTAAAAAAAAAATAGCACTTAAATATACATTTCGTAATGTCCCATCGTACTAAGTTTTGGCACTTTAGCTGCTCTTTTCCCCCAAATAAACCTACTTCTATACTAGATGAGAACACAATCATATAATCGAAGAATAGACATAGAATCATCATTATCCCTGAACACAGGAAGTTCCTAGTAAATTCTCTTTAGAGCATTTCCTAATCCATTTGCTATCCGTGAACTACAATTACACGTGTTGGACACATGTGAGGAGGACTTGGGGAGGCAAGAGAAAGGGAAGGAACCTTGGCGAGTGCTATAGAAAGCCATCCAGCTGTGCAAAGTATTTGAGAAACCCACATTGTCTGCATCACAAGATATAACAATAGCAATTTGCTCCAACGCAATTGTGATATTCTAGAAAGTCAATAGCTCATGTAATGCTTACACGCTTTCGACCGATCACATCTGTCATGGTTCCATTCAGTAAAGCTGCAACTAGTCCTCCAATTGTCAGCATTGAACCAAAAAGTGAATACTGCAGCATAAGAAAAACCAGGAAAAGATTTGTCCAGAGAACCTGAACTGAATCTGACTGTACTATTCCCACAGCAGTCCTCAATACAAGATATGCTTTCAAAGCTTATTGATCAAGATACAGAGTTAATGTTTTAATGAATGTTAAGGAACAAAATACAAAGAAAATTAGGATAATAATAAGAAGACTAAGAATATAGAGGATAGTTAAATCAAGTAAAACTTTGCAGCAATCATTATCCTGATCCTATTTCAGCAATAAGTTACATGCGTCCAACCCATACGGCAGATTCTTCATTCATGAGGAGGAAAGTAGACTTACCTCTGCTACAGAAAGTCCCAGATCTTCCATTATGCCTGACATAACTGGCGACGAATAACCCACCTGCGCAGTAAATTGCTTGACATTATCAAGGTGCCTTTGTGACTGCGAGTAACCTTGCAAGGAAACACAGCCTAAATTGAGGCAGCACGATATGGTCAGACCGTGGAGTCAAATGGAAAGGTAGCCCAAACACTAGCTCCTAATTTCATGCTTTCTTCTCTTGTTCCCTATTTTCCTGATACTTCCCCAATAGTTGTAACGGTCCCAATCCCATGTGAACCGGTTATTACAAGAGCACCAAATTAATATTAATGTGAATTTTTTTTTCCTGGGGATAGGCCGTATGATGAAGAACAAGCTAAACAAGTTGTATTTATCTTCTTGCCACGAGATATTCACGAATTGGAAAGAACCTGTTGAACCTGCCCTTATACTGTAGTCCAATAGAAAGCATCTTTGAGATGTTGAACGGATGAAACATAACAGAATAAACAAAGACTTCATAAAGACAAGTGATGGCTAAAAATTTGCTTTTGGAATCCATTGCATGGTTGGTGCAGCAGACTCACAGCGCATCCTGTCACAAAAGACCCGCAAACCGCGACCAGAGTGCTAAAAACGAGAAGAACCGTGACAGAAGAATCACTGGATGATATGGGGTCGCCGGGATCGCCACAATTTGAGACTTCTTTGAGAAGCAGAGAGCCTGTTGAGAGCCCATCCTCTTCTACACTCTCTCTCACCATGTCTCTCTATTTTTTATGTATAAGAATTGCTGGAAATGGGGGAGCCAAGATGAATCCTCAATGAACATAAAAGTACAGAGAAATGGCCTATTGCGCGTGTGATACTATGATAGAGACTTTGCATCCGAAAGTCCTGGAGTCAAAGAAATAGACTTCTGGGCGGTTAATGGTATGACTTGGAGTCGAAGCAATAGACTTTTGGGCGTGTAATAGTATGACAGAGACTTTTCCTCGAAAAGTTTCTGGCTTAAGGCCTCATGGTTATTGAATGTTCCATTTATAAGTTTGTTCTTCACCAACTACCGTGAATGATTGCTTCAGATTATTTCCAAATACTTGTCGCAACACGTGTTTGGATTTGTCTCTATAGGATATTGAACTTAATCAACCTGCTACACGTTCGGAAGATTTATAAAGAATAGCAGATTCAGTGTTATTTTTTTCCTAGTGTAAATGTTGATAAACAGACAGGACAATTTCAACAATTAAGCTGAAATCATTGGTTAAAACAATCTCTTCATCTTAGTGACAGCAATTTAGAACCATCTCTCTTGATGTCTGAGCACCAGGTCGAAAGTTCGATTTTCATCTTAGAATTCAGAAAAGGTAGAAAAAGAAACAAAGCAAAACGGGTTTATCGGTAATTATGAACTGTAAACACCTAGAAGAAAACTAATATTAGAATTGATTGTAAAAATCAATTGACGTGTAAAAGCAACATGATATTTCAAGTATTAGAATATTTAAATAATAAATCACGTCTTCGTCTAATAACTTAAGTTTTTAGAACAATTAGCAGTGATCCCATAAAATTTTATATGATATTAAAGCTAAAGATCCCGAATTCAAATCTTTCCAGACTCTTATTTATCTCCCCAATTAAATTTTTACAGTAAATGCTAGTCAAAAAGACCAGACTAAGCAATGGATAAACCTTAAAAACTTCAACTTTTAAAATAATCTGTAATTGTTGTATAAAATCTCACATCAAAAACGATCCTATTTTGATGTCCTATATAAGAAGTTACGAACCAATTGTCCATGGTTAGTAAAAATATATATATTTATAAGGGTAACTTATAAAAGTGTCCATAAAATCTCACATCAGGGACTATTATATCAGAAATTATTGGGCGTCCAAGCGACAGACACGTCAACATTATGCAAGTCCATTAAACGTCCATCACATGTCATTATGGGCACACCGATGGTCAGAAACCCCTCTCTCTCTCCAATAATGTTTGTACTTTTCTTTTCTTTTTTCCTATTCTCCTCTTCTTCGTCCTGTCATTGCACCAAATACTTCCTCCTCTGCTAGAGATGACAACACCTCAACTCAGATATACTATTAACTTAATCCTTCGAATCGCCTTCCTCCACCACCTCACCATCGCCTTAGTCCTCGTCGTCAAGATCGAGCTGCACCGGCGAACTTAAGTCTGATATTTTGGATCTAAGCATGAGTGAGCCCTAGATCTGTGATCTAGCGTCGCACCCCAACTCAACAAGAGCATGAGCATTGACATAACCATCCTTACTCCAAAGGACATAGCCTCAATGTAATTAAAGTACAGCCCAATATGTATATATATATATATAGATAAAAAATGCATTTAGTTACAATATTAGAGTTTTATACAAATTACCAAAAAATATATACATCTTTAGAAACTAACTCACTAAACTCATCACCATACCAAAAAGTCCCCATTACCAAAAGTCCTTGATAACGAACATTGATCACTGTACCAAAAAGTCCCCGTTACCAAAAGTCCTTGATAACGAACATTGATCACTGTACCAAAAAGTCCCCACTACCAAAAGTCCTCCTTAATAACAAACATTCACATCTTACTTGCGAACCTGAAAAACAAGTAGATGAGAGGAATAGGCTACCACCACCTAATGAATAATACATTTCTTCTAAGAGGATCGAATAACCACTGTACACATTTATGATACAAACGTAATTCACTTTAACATAATATATTCATAACACAAATACTCAAGATAGTAACAAAATAGACACCAATGGTCCAGTTCATTGGTCAATCTCGTAAAAACATATATTAATGGTCCATTTCATTGATCAAACTCCTCAAAACACATGTCGATAATCCATTCCATCGACCAAACTCATGCTCAAGTATCAAGCTATGGCCACGCATAACACCCCAAGATTCCCCCCTTGATTAGATTCCTCTTATTATTAGCCGATAACTCAGCTTACAAGGATATCTTAAATTAATATGCACATATCAACACACCCCTCAAGGTTCACAGAGATACCGAGCATCAGCCATCAATCACAAATCTCTAATAATTCACAACCAAAATTAGAACTATCTCACAAGTTAAGCATTCGATATATAAATATCAAAACATTTTTTTCAAGAACCACAAACTTTTCAGGAATTTTTCATAAAGGGTTTCACAACCCAATTTCCAGCCAATCATTCAAGTTGAAATCAAAGGATAACTTCCATTAGCAATCAAGGCTCGATCTTATGTTTATGCAATAAAAGATGGTATTTATTAACTCATAGCATATATAATCCATAATGTTTTTCAAAATATGAGTTTAAAACACAAAGAAAAAATAGTATCACTCATCTGAGAAAAACCCAAAAACCAACTTCGGAAGTTACTTGAGTCAACGCACTCAAATTCCTATCAATTAATCGAAGAATATAAAAAGATCAAGTAAAAGGACATTCAAATGAACGACTTGACTATACCACGCCTATTTGTCGATAAAACAACACTTGCGCACTAACAAAAAGCTCGCCTCTAGCGAAAACCTATTATTGTCCTCTAAACGCAGCTCCCGCACTAAATTTTATTGCACCATAACTTCCTTTAAGCAAGCATATAGTCCTCATAAAACCTTCTTGGTATACTATAAGAACCCCAACTCAACCACCCCATGACATCACTGAAAACAATTGAAATTTGGCTTGAATATTACTGTTCGGAATATGATCAAAACACACCAAAATTGAAAATTCAATTCCACAAAATCATAAGTTTAAATTAAGATCCGTAAAATATTATAACTTCACAATATCCTAAATTGTCATTTTAATGTGTGTACGCCACGCCACACAAAAACTTTCCAATCAAACGTAGCAAGTCATATTCTACCTAATTCTGAATTTCAAACCTAATTGCGACGATTCCTTTCAATAGAAGATTAGAAACCTCGATCACTTACTGTTTCCCTTCTTCTCCTCGTCTCTCTTCTCTCTCTTATTTCTTTTCCCCGAAGTGGGCTCTCGGTCTTCACTCTCTCTCCACGCTGCTTTTTCCTTATAACTAAAGCTGAAGTCCACTTTTTCTTTTTCTTTTTTTTTTGAATCAACTGTTTTTTTTCCATGGTCAAAGGCTCATATTTTACATCTAGAGCTCAGCTTTCGAGGTCGGCTAGGGTCGGCATAGGCAATGGATGAGGCGAATGGCGGAGGCGGCAGCATGGTTCGTCGACACAGCAGAGGGGCCTCGAGCTGCTGGCCAACGCGGGCGCCGACGCAGAGAGCGCGAGTGGAGTTGGACAAGAGGCAGAGACGCTGGAGGTCGGAGAAGAAGCGGCCAAAGATGGAGGCAGAGATGGAGGCAACGTGCAGAGGCGTTGGGGTCTTCGAAGCAGTTTTTGGAAGCCAATTGGAAGCCAAAGAGGATTTTGAAGAAAAGAGAGTGGGCCTGTTCTTATATCAGAAAACGCAGAAAAGAGAGGGGAGAGATGTGTGAAAGGAGGAATAAGAAGAAAAAAATGCAAAAACATAAACTAGAGAGAGAGAGGATATAAGGGTTTCTGACCATCGGTGGGCCCACAATGACACGTGTTGGACGTTTAATGGATTTCTGTATAAGAAGTTAAAGACTGATTGTCCATGGTCAGTAAATATATACAAGGGTAACTTATAAAAGTGTAGGTAAACATGAGGCAACTGGTGTAACCATTTACCTAATAATGTATTAGTAAGTTACCGACAAAAAATGAATTTAGTAATATCAAGTTAATCAGAAAAACTTTCATTGGACCTGTTCTAAAGGCTACCAAATTTTTGCTGTATTATTGGTATGCAGTTATTCAAATATAGTCACTTATCAAAGTTGAGATTAACGATGCACAATTTGGTCTATGTAATTTACCAACTGACATTAATGTCAGGTACTACTATGGAACTTCTCTCTCTTTTCCTCCCAGTTTCACATTTCATTAATTCTTTGCAACAAAAAGCCTCCTGTCAGTCTTTCTGTCAGTGTTGCTTGTGTTTGACTAAGACCAAATCATTGAAGAAAATGAGCAAGTGATGCTTGCAGTTCTTCCAATGCTCGCCCCTTGGTCTCCGGCACTACCTTCGCGATGAATAAGACCGTGAGACCGCATATGCATGCGAATATCAAAAATGTCCCTGAAAGTAACACGGTCCAGATTAAGCATAGACACTGAAGATATCGCACGCACAGAGAGAGAGAGAGAGAGAGTACCAGGTGCACTCCATTCGAACATGAAGTTGAAAGTGTAGGTCACAATCCAAGAACAAGACCAGTTGATGAATGTCACCAGGCTTCCGGCCGATCCTTTAATGTTTACAGGGAATATCTACAGAGAACATATTCACTGAGAATGGTCTTGAGATAGATAATGCAGAGTGCAACTTTAAACTGAAGGCATGTACCTCGGACATGATAACCCACGGTAATCCTGCCATGCCCAGTGAGTATGCTATGGAATACGCCTAAATGAAATAGTCATTGGTCAGCAAACTTCTTCAACGAGTCATTGAGCAACCGTTCAGGATGAAAGAGACGAGGAAGAAAGGCACTCTTATAGAGACTTACATTAACTGCTACATACACCAAAATTGGGGTCACTGCCTTCCAATGATTATGTTCCTGGTTCAGCAACAGGAAAAATAGTAGGAGAAAAAAAGGTCACTTGGAGACATCAAGAAGCAGGAGTAGGCATAGTTATTGTTCATGAAACCTGCATGAAGAATGACAATCCTAGAAGAATGCAACATAAGGACATTCCAGCTGAAGAAATCTGCAAATAAAAGTTGCATTCGGGCTTAGTATCTTGAAAAGTGGTCTCTTTAAGGGGAGTATACCAAATTGATCAGTTTCCTAACCATCATAAGTGGTCGTCTTCCAGCTTTATCGGTCAAGATTACACTAAGAGCAGTCGCTGGGATCTGCGAAACATGTGGAGAATCTTTAGAAAATGTGATGAGGCAATCAAATTCGTCTTTCACTGCAATTCTACATTGCCTAGTACCTGGACAACAGCCATGCTCCTGGTACCAAAGCTACTTGAGAAACCTGCCAAGATAACAGATTAAGATGACCAACAATGGGGCTTCAAGCAGCTAATCTGTGGCACCTGAACTATGCTTTCATTATTCATTGTTACTAACGTATTCATCTGTTGATTATTACCAGCTGATTCAAACATGGAGCCTGCGTAGTAGGCAAATGCATTACTCCCACCAAATTGTTGAAGCACCATCAGCCCAACTGCTATCTATCGCTTTGACAAGATTAGGAATATAAGAAAAGGACGTGAAATTTGGAAGCAATTTGAATAATTTTGAGGGCATTCTCACTATAAGTGGATAAGCATAGCGTCTTTGGAACAGATCCAGAATTCTAGACTGAGACTGCTGTTCAAAGGTCTCCGTATAGTCCTATAAGACAAGTGAATTGAGAAAACCTCAGTAGCAAAAATCAGATGCTTCCGAATTATCCAAAAGACATGTGAGATTGAGATGTTACTCTAATATCGGCTGCTTCCTGAGTAATATCGACACTCTTGCCTCTGAGTCTCTGTAATGTGACTTCAAATTCCTTCTCTCGGTGGACTTTTACCTGTAAATGACTTTCTGCTATTCTTACAATGAAAAGTGTATAATCTTGGCTTCGTCATCCAGTTCTATGATTCTACACAACTAGCATATACTTAGAACGGTGATTTACACCAATTGGATTGTGTCAAGATGGATTGCTGTTGAAATGTTAATGCCTATGCCTCAACTCCACTAACAACTTACCAGCCATCTAGGAGACTCTGGAACAAAGAACAAAGCCAAGATTTGTATGACACAGGGTATGCAACCTGAAGATGAAATCACGAAGAATGACTTTTTGATGTTTTCCAACTCATTCACCACATAACATGATAAGAGGGAACTGACACACTACCGATCAGAGCCAAGATACGCCAGGAGACAATTGTCCCAAGAAAGTAAATCAACGAAAAGCCACAGCATATCATGAACTGCAACAGAAGCCAACTTAGTGTTGATAAGCAAATGAATTGTCTCGACTCGATTTCAATTTCTACGTTGTCCAAACTTTTTGACCTGATTGAATGCGGTGAATGCTCCCCGGACACTTGTAGGTGTTATCTCAGCAATGTACACAGGTACCTGTTTGGAAACAAAGATAATGATTAACAGCACGTTGGCACTTTAACTTCTAGAAATTTATTAGGACAGTAAGTCTGGAATCTTCCTGCATATACCACATAACATATAATCCCAATGCCAAGCCCGTTTAGCAGTCTTCCAATATCCAGCCACCAAGCATTCTGCAGAGTAGATAGAATATACCATTAAGTGCTTGCACTCTATCTCACACCCTAAACCATGACCTGATCATTCACTAAAATGAGATGTCGTAAAAAAATTTCCCACATCTTAGCAGGAAGAGAATCAATTGAATCTTTTTTTTCCAGACAGTGATCCCTTGACCAGCTGGACGGAAAGTTTGAAATATTATATCACAAATGCAGTGAAAAATTACAAAAAAATCCTACAGGACCAATATCTGAATGAACTCATCTGTATGATAAGTGCAAAGGTAGAAAATACGATTTATATTATTAAGCCTGTTTATCAAGTCATCGAAGGTGAAGAAAAATTCTGAAGAGGCGAGAGGAAGGGCAGGAACCTTGGCAAATGCTATGGAAAGCCATCCTGCAGCACAAAATATTTGAGAAACCCACATTGCCTGCATCAAAAGACATCTTTTAAGATTCCTGTAAGATCTGTTCTTCATTGAGATTTCAGAATGAAAGGGCAAGGTAGAGGATTACTTACTCGTTTACGCCCAATCAAATCTGTTACCCTCCCATTTACCAGAGATGCTATTAGGCCTCCAACTGTTAGTAATGAACCGAAAAGCGAATACTGTAACACGAAGGAATTGGGGAGAATGTCAATAGGACTTGTGATCCATTTTCCATGTATCCGTTTGGTGTCACTGATAGAGATGCCATTTTTAGCTAGTCCACTATGGCTTGTGCGTTTTATTTTACTCCAACAAATTTTGTTTCACAAAAGAACACAATTTGTACAGAAGCTAATAGATGAACAATTTCTAGAAATATAGTACGAAAGCTTGATAGGACTTGCCGCCGCTGTGGAGAGGCCCAAATCCTCCAATATGCCTGACTCGGCTGGTGAAGAATAACCGCTCTGCATTGTAAAAAATGTCACTAGCTAATGGTACCTTCTACTTGATGATCAGTAATCTTGTCATGAAATGCAGTGAGCAACACAGCTGCCAAGCAAATTCTACAACGGATGCAAACTAAAGATGCAGGCAAAAAGTCAGTTTTCAAATGGCATTTTTCTCACAATTGTGAGTGATGTAATTAATGAAGATCATTTGACTTCCTTTTTGCATATATGAGTTTCACGTCCTGTACTTGAGTGATCCTGGATCAGCTACTTGCTTTATCATGGTTCGAGTTGAAATTCTTATATGAAAACATGGAAACAAGCATCAGATTCCCAGGTTGCAAGGGGAAAATGTTACAAAGTAGATGTCGGAACAAATTGTTACATTCTTAAATAATCCGGGTCAACCTGATGTGGTATCAGCCAAGTGATCAAGAACATGGTACACAGATGCTTCTGGAAAAGCATTTACTATGCTTTTAGGCACCAAAAGCAGAAGTAGACACACATTTAGCCAGAACAGTAGACAGGACCTTGGATGCCTTATCCTTACACCAAAGGTCAAACTGAAAACCCACATTTTTTTTAAACACTGTTAACCAATCATACAAGAAAACAGAGAAAACTTTGACCAAAACGTGCTTCTTTCCTCGTCTTTTCCTAACAGAAAATTTTCAGAAGACCTCCGAAGAAATTGTGACCCTGTCTACTTGGCGATCATCAGAATCGTCACAGGAGACGCCCTGATTGTGAAATTATCTTCTGATTCAACAGAGATGCGGGCAAAAAACATGAAAATGAAGAATCCTTTAAAGAAAACAGAGCTGGTTTCTTGATGGTGAATCTTAAAACTCGATACAATACTCACAGTACACCCAGTCATGAAAGAACCGCCAACGGCAACAAAAGTGCTGAAAACAACAAGCGGCGTGACTGCAGGGTCACTCGAAGGTGTAATGGAGTCGCCATGACTGCCATGGGCAGAGACTTCTATGGGAAGCAGAGCACTTGTGGCCAATCCATCTTCTCCTAAGCTTTCTCTCTCCATATCTTGTTGTTCAAAAGCTCTTCGTGGTGAGTTTCAAGAAATATCGTCACGAATGAGTCGTGAGTGATTGCGGAGAATGGGGTGAGATGGTTTGGGGAGTTAGAGAGAGGCAACGACAGGGGAGCTCAAAGCAATGGACTGTCTGTTGCATGAGCTGGTTTCTTCCCTCGAAAGACAACTCACTATTTTCTTTTCTTTTCCCGAGTTCTTTATTCTTTGATTGCATAATGTGTGCAGTTAGCTCAAACCTGTAGTAGCTATGGCAGCAATCCATTCATCTATGGTCGATGTAAACTGCACCAACCTGCAGGCGCTACCTACCCCCCGCTATCTTGGAGAATTACTAGAGGTGGGAGAGATGGCATGGAGGGATAGTTTTGAAAAAATGGATACTGAAAATTTACTCGTTTTAAGCGGGCCAAATTTGAGAGTTAATGATATGTCACCATAGATGTCAATCATCTAGGATAAGTGCATCACAAGTCCTAAAATTTGTGTGATTGAGCCCTAAAACTTTTTAAAAGTGCAATTAAATTTTAAAATTGATTATGAAAGTACAATTAAATCCTAAAACTTGTTACGAAAATGCAATCAAATCTTAAAATTTTCAAAAGGTGTTATCAATAAAATGACTTGATTTGATTAATTTGATGGGTTTTAGAACTTAATCGCACTTTTTGAAAATTTTAAGATTTGACTACACTTTCGTAATAAATTTTAAAATTTAATTATACTTTATTGACAAGTTTTAGGATTTCTAATGCACTTATCCCAATAATTTAAATCTTCATTTATTCCGCAGAAAATAGATAATATGAAAAGCATTTTTATAAAAAATGATCGCTCGAAAAAATATTTAAACATGAATAGTTGTCGATGATAAAAAAAATTTCCATTGACTAATTACTTCGGGCTATACAAGTGATCATCTTTTAAAAAAAAAAATACTTTTATGAATCATTTATTTCTCACAAAACAAATAGAGCCTAAGTTAATATTGTTGGACTTCTAGTGCTTAGCATAATGGGTTATGTATGTATGATGGCAGAATTTGTTTGTGAACTAATTATTTCTTGATAACTACAAAATTGGTCTATAAACGATTCCTTTTATTTTTTGTCTGTCCTATTATAACTCTCAACTCACTCTCAAATTTTTGTTCTGCCTCCTTACGGGCCATAAGAGTCGAAACTCACGAGAAGCTAAAAACGTCCTCACCCCAACCCTCTCTGATAAGATGGGAATTTGAACCTCCATCTCTCCCTTCCTATATGAGAAGGATGGCTACTGGATTTTTCTTAATGGTTTGGTTTTTAATAAGGGGGCCAAAATTAAGGAAATGTAGGGATGGTGGCTTATCTCGTAGAAAAGAACTCTTAAAGGGACAAAATTGAAAAAATATTGCAAAACTTAAAGGTACGGTAGTTGGCCATCAAACAGTCAGCGAGTGGGGGATGTGCGTCCACATCACACATAGCATGGATCCGGCCCTATCACAGAAACTTGTGCATATCAAAGTATCAAGAAAAAGGGATTTTTTTTTCTCCTAGATGTCACGTCCATCGTCGTCCCGCCGCTACATAAATCGAGTAGACCGGACTTGGCGGTACAGGCCCCGCACCGGGGGGAGGGGCTCTTATTGTTCAATACCGGTATCGGAACTCGGACTTGAATTGCAATTCTAGAACTCAATTCGCACTTCACCATAACTTTCATTTTCCCCCGTCACGAGTCGTGATTTGGAATTTATGAAATGGAAGTATAGCTCGTATATTACATGCGTAATTAGAGACAAGTAATCTGCAAAGTTGACTAAAGTTTTAAAGCCTTAATTGTTTGCGCATCAATCATCATTGGTAAAAGGTAATTTGTCACAGTATCCAGTAAAGATGACCTGAGGACGGTGAAATCAATCAGTGCAAACTGTTGAGCAAATTGCGAGGAAATCTCTCTTTTCTTTTCACCCCTTTCGATATTGCAATCAGGCGCAAAAGGTCAATCCTACAAAATGGCTCTCAGCAGCCTGACTCAATGCCTTTTATGGTTGGCAACACAATGATCCTACCAGATCTCAGGAAAGTACAAATCATTGCAGAAAATGGGCAAGTGATGCTTGCAGTTCTTCCAACGCTCGCCCCTTGGTCTCCGGCACTAGCTTCGCAGTGAATAAGATAGTTAAACCGCAAAACGCGAAGATCAAAAAGGTTCCTGAAAGCAGCATGGCCAAGGCATACATTCGTTAGTACATACGCCTGACACAAGAACTCATGCAGTTCATCTCCGGAGAAGTGTAGCTGTGAAAACAACAGAGCAAGAATGAAAAAAAAAAAAAAAAAAGAGGACTAATTACCGGGTGCACTCCATTCGAACATGAAGTTAAAACTGTAGCTGACGATCCAAGAACAGGACCAATTGGAGAATGTCACCAGGCTTCCTGCCGAACCTTTAACGTTTACTGGGAATACCTATTGAGAACATGTCCACCAGAATAAACAGGTTTCTAATCCTATATATTGTCTTAAAGTAGAGACAATAGAGTGCAATGTGAGACAGAAGGTATCTATTTTTTACCTCAGACATTATGACCCACGGTAACCCCGCCATGCCAAATGAGTAAGCTACGGAATACACCTGATTGCAATAATCATCTGTCAGCAAATTCAATAAAACTAGTCCTGGAAAGACGGTTGAGGACTTAGAAGCAGCAATATTATAATGAAGGTTTCTTTAGTCGAAGTGTGGTCTCCATCGTGTTGTGGCCTGGTAAAGTAGGATTGAGCTGCAACTCAATATGCCCTCAACCACAAGTGACAGCTGTATAAGAGTTGAAAAACAAGAAACTAGAGAATATTTGTTACATAGACTTACCATAATGCCTACATACACCAAAATGGGAGTGACTTCCGTCCAGTACCGCAGGTCCTGGTTTCACATGAAGGTATTTAACAAAAAAGGAAAAAAAATCGGGCCGTTTTATGAGATTAAGAAGAATGAGTAGGCTTGGTTAGTGTTCGAATACCTGCATGAAAAATGATAATGCTAGAACAAAGCAACTCAAGCTCATTCCAGCTGAAGAAACCTGAAAAATGAAGATCAGATTTGTTAATGCCTATGAACAACTTAATTTAGGAGATTACATCGAAATGTATTGTTTTCATCACCATTAGAAGAGGTCTTCTTCCAGCCTTATCCGTCAAAATTACACTAAGAGCTGTTGCCGGGATCTGCAAAAAAGGTGAGAAAATCTTGAAAATGTGATATACAAAATTCCTCTTCCAGCTTAATTCTCCAGAGTCTCTTACCTGGACAATAGCCATGCTTCGGCTACCAAAGCTGCTTGAAAAGCCTGTAAGGATAATTAGTAGAGATTACCAAGCCTTTGTTCTTTATGATTAACTAACGAATTTATGGCGTGATTTTTACCAGCTGATTCAAATATAGAGCTCGCATAGCAGACAAACGTACTTGCCCCTCCAAACTGTTGAAGGATCATCAATCCGACTCCTATCTAAGTTTTGAAAATATTAGGAAATAGGAAGAAAAAATGGAGCAAAAAATGGCAAGCAATTTGAATATTTTGGAGGCAAGGCTTACTATGAGGGAATGAGCGTATCTTCGTTGAAACAAATCAAGAATTCTAGACTGAGAATGCCGTTCAAAGGTTTCTGTATAGTCCTGCAAAACAATATGAATCAGACCATTAAAAAGTAAAAGGGAAAACTTTCTCTGATTGATAATTGAAATGGAGAAATTACTCTGATATCCGTTGCTTCCCGGGAAATGTCAACACTTTTGCCGCGGAGTCTCTGCAATGTGGCTTCAAACTCCTTTTCTTGACCGACTTTTACCTGTCAGTCAATAACTACACTAATCATCTTCCTTGCAATGGAAATTGCAGACCTCACTCCAACACTCCTACAACATTAACTTCATTTGATTTTGTGATTTCAGATTTTTTGATAACTGGTGAACTTTTACAGAAACTGATGACGCGAATTGTGTTGACATGGAAAATATTCTGGTAAAATATTGAATTCGTTACCACTCTTTACACTTTCAGTCTAAAATTTTAATAGAGTAAGTGTGTTATCGCACGAGAACAATTCGAAATGATTTCCATGCCTTGTGATACATCAAGGTGGGCTACAAAATACTCCACATGGCATGCAGCATGCTACTTGTGCTATTTAGATTGCTCCATCATCTAATTATCCAAGTTCCATTATGTCATTTTACTCAACCATGAAATCGTCCCCATTGAATGACAAATTTGACATAACACTGATGAAATCGTCACCGTCGAATGAAGCTACAAAGAACAAAGTGATGGCTACAATAGAAATTAAAGTTTCAAATAAGAACGACATAAATCACCATATTACGTGGCTCCTCAAGATGAGTACCTGGTACACTTTATAAACAACTTACCAGCCATCTAGGAGACTCCGGAATAAAGAATAAACCAAAAATTTGAAGTACGCAGGGGATACAACCTGAAAATAATATCATGAACAGTGACCTTATCATGTTTCTCAAGATAAATCTAACAAAACAAAGCAGAAAAGAACTGAGACAGTACCTATCAAAGCCAGGATACGCCAGGAAACAACAGTTCCAAGAAAGTAAATCAACGAAATGCCACAGCATATCAGAAACTGCAACCAGATCCAGCAAAGGTCGATAGGCAATGTGTTGAGTTGACACAATTAACGTCTTACGGTGGCCCAAAATTTTCACCTGATTTAAAGCTGTGAATGCTCCCCGGATACTTTTGGGTGTTATTTCGGCAATGTACACAGGCACCTGTATGGCAACAATATTATGACCAACATCTTCTAGAAATTTATTAGGATAAGAAATCTGAATGTTTTGCCTTTACCACGTAACATACAATCCCCATGCCAAGTCCATTTAACAGTCTTCCAACATCAAGCCACAAAGCATTCTGCAAGGTAAGATGAAATACACAATTAACTGCTTCTCAGCCTTTTCGGAGAATAGACAACTCAGAAAAGTAGAACATGATTGAAGTTTTGTGGATCAAGTCATTGACAATCTATGAAGCAAAATTCTGAAGCGGAAAATAGACAGAACGCAAACCTTGGCAAATGCCATACACAGCCATCCAGCGGTGGAAAATATTTGCGAAATCCCCATTGTCTGCATCGCCTCACATCAATTAAGAATTCTGTAAGATTTTTTTCAGTTCTTCGTTGAACATATATGATTTTCAAATTCACGAATAGCTGGAAAGGCTAGAGAATGACTTACACGTCTTCGACCCATCATATCTGTCATCTGCCCATTAACCAAAGCTGCTATTAACCCTCCTATTGTTAATATAGAACCAAAAAGCGAATACTGTAACATGAGACATTGGGAATATTAATATTAGAGAACCAGGATCGTGACTGAAAAATTCCCTAATTCCAACAATCTCACAGATAAAGAAGTCATTATTTAGCTAGCTTAGGCTGTGATTGTTTTGGCATCAGCCATGCAATTAGGGAAAAGTTCAAATGAAATTCGCAATGATAATATCAGAGGTTCTGCACAGAATCTACTGAACACAAATTGGCTGAAACTGGCCAGAATTAATCATACTTTCTAGCAATGTACTGAGTACAACTTTTATCTCAGTTCCTGACAGTAAATTTAGTTTTAAGATGCACAATTCCCAGTATTTCCTCTTGAATAACAGAACTATACAGGGCTGAGATATTATAACATGGTGGCCATGTAGCATGTATGCTTGGTAAGACTCACCGCTGCTGTAGAGAGCCCCAAGTCCTCCATTATGCCCGACTCAGCGGGTGATGAATAACCAGACTGCATTATAGAAATACATTGCTAGTTATGGTAACATCTACCTGGTGGAGAGTAATCTCATGAGAAAATACAAACTGAACAGAGCAGTCGCTCGGGAGATCAAGTTACAGAGGCGAAACCAAAAAATAACAATAAAAGGTTACATTAGCTGAAAAATGGTTTTTCAGAAGCATCTTTTCTAAAAAAATGCAATCCATCTTTGTGATAACTTCATGTCTCTTTGCCAAATTGAGTTTCCATAACAAAAGTAATTGATCATAAGAAGCAATTTTAGTTATGACATTTTTTATTCTTAAACAATCAAGGTCAACCTAGTATCTTGGGTCTTTTAAGCCATGTGATCCACAACATGCCAGCAGGTGTTTCTGCAACATTATTAACTAACTTCCGCTCAACACCCTTGCAGGTATAGATGTAGCTCGTCGCAACATCATACGAATGCCAAAACAAAAACCACCATCTCGAATGAAAACGAAAGATTGACCAATCAAACAAGCAAAAGGACAAACATTGATCCAGCAATTTGTTTCTCTCTCCAACGAAACATTTACTCAGAATTTGAAAGAACCCGTGACAGAAATGGAAAAAAGGAAGGAAAAAGTAAGCAACACTGCTCGACAGAAAACAGAGCCGGGTTCTTAGTGATCGAACCACATGCAAGCAATTCACGAGAAAAGTTTGATGCAATGTTACTCACAGCACACCCACTGACAAAAGACCCGCAAAGGGCAACGAGCGTGCTAAAAACGACGAGAGGCGTGACCGAGGGATCGCTTGAAGACGTGGAGTTGCCATGGTTGACATAGCCAGGGACTTCGTTGAGAAGCAGAGAGCTCGTTGGCAACCCATCTTCTTCCGGGCTCTCTCTCTCCATGCCTCCTTTTTTACTACAAAGCTCTTGTGGGGAACAAGAATTGCTAAGGCGGGCAGGACTTATCTGTGCATGCTCATAAAGGGCAGTGGGTTGGTGAGAGACAGACAGACAGACAGACAGGTAGATACGGATTTCGAAGAAATGGACTTTCGGACGGCTGCATGGGAAATTTATCGGCCAACAGCAGCAAGCGATCATCTAACTTTGTATTATCTTTGTCCTTATTCTTTGCTTGAGCCCGTGATTCGCTTCGCTCTCGGTCTATTCTTATTTCTAGACTTGAATTAAGTATCCGGTCCTTTGGGGAAAAACGAATGTAGATTCAAGTCCCCTCGACGGATCTCGATCCGGTCCGTTGACCTCATATCAGCCCATATCCGAGGCCGAGAGGGAGATTTGAGGCTCGGGTTCAAGTCAAGTCTCACAGCTTCACCACTCATCCTCATTAGAAACAATGATATAGGACATAAATATGTAGATTTTATTGGGATGTGGTCCATTATCCTCTGAATAGGAAGGCACCAAGCAGGGTCCGAGGTGCCTTGGCAAGGGTCGCAGGAGGCAGCACCCCCACAAGATAAGAGAGCTTTTATAATTTAGGTCAGTATATTTATTTAGCTACTTAGTATATATAATATATTTCTTTTATATTAAGAGTTATAACAAAGAGATATGAGGTGCTAATTATAATGGAATATTTTATTAGATGTAGCTCTAATTTAAAGGTGAATGGGATAAATGTTATGTATTGATTTTTTTTTTTCCTCGTATTTACTCTCTAATTTCGTTGTGTTTATCGCCTTTACTCTTTATTCATTACATTTGTGTGCCTGACCCAAATAGATTTTTTGGTAGGCAAACGGTCAAGTTTTCAAATGGCATCTTTCTCACAAATGTGACTGAAGTACTTTATGAAGATTATTTGCCCATTTTATTTGCATGTGCGAGTTTAGTGCCGTGCACTTGAGAGATCCTGAATCGGCCGCGTGGTTTATCGTGGTTCGAGTTGATATTATAATATGGAAACATGGCAACAAGCATCAGAGCCTCCAACATATCCTCTCCTTCCTTTGTTTCGAGTTGGTGAGGAAGACAATGTTACAGAGTAATTGTCGGAACAAATTATTACACTATTAAATAATTCAGATCAATCTAATGCCTTGGGATCAGCCAAATGATCAAGGACAGGATGTATTGGTGCTTCTCGATAAGAATTGACTGTTGTTTGCACCAAAACATTCACCATGCCGTCGATATGAGTGCACATGTGACTAAAGCATCAAATATTGTCAAGCACATGACCCAACACAAGGATCAGCATCGACCTTGGTGCACATCGATGAGTATTATCAATCGGTTGTCAATATATGATAAAGTATGATTAACAACAATCGACAAGACTATCAATTAGTAGTATTAAGATAAGTTATTAAGGATACGTTTGATAATATTATTTCTATAACAATTCCTTTTTAGAAATATTTGTTCAATTTATATTTCCTAGACAAATTTCTAAGTAGAAAAGTGTGTTTGCTGAATATACAAAATGTCTTTACTTGGAATAGAAAAATAACAAAAATGTGTTTGGTACAATCCTCAAATTATTTTGTGATGTATATTTTTTTAGTTTTTTTATGATTTTTTAAGATTTTTCTTTTTTTGAATTTTTATTTCTTTTTTTCCTCCCATCTTTCTCCTCCTCTAGCCGATCTCCAAGCCTCAATCATGGCCGGCAACCAACCAGAGACAAGAGCTCACAACCTCGTCAGCCTCAAGGAAGCCTTCCTAGCCCAATGAGGCTAGACTTCACCTTGGCTAGGCGAGGTCAACCTCGCCATGGCTAGGGTCAACCTCGCCATGGCTAGGCAAAGCTACCCTCGCAATGGCTGGGCGAGGTTGGCGAGGCTCCTCAAGACTTAGCAATCGACTATAGGAGAAAGAATAAGAAAAGAAAAAAATGACATTATTTTAGAAATTTTTTTGGGAACAAAGAAGTAGGTTTTCTGCTTCTCATTTATATTCCAAATTTATTTCTTGGGCATTGATTTGCTTCCCGAAATAAATAAATAAAAATTAGTTGAGGGTTATCAAAATGGATTTCTATTATTTTTCTGTTTCAAAAAACAAAAGAATAGAAAAATAAAGGATTAGAATAGTTACTAAACAGGGGCTATCAAAAGTTTGAAGTCAGGGGCTCAAGATGCGGTTATAAGTTTGAAGTCACTAGAAAACAAAGCAATTAAGGTCATGGAACGGCTGGCATGCATTTCTAGAGGAACAACGATCAAAAGACGCAAGATCGTGTCATCATGAGGATTGGGGCTCAAAAACTTCAAGAAATGAAGAAACATGGCTATAATTATAAGAGAACTGCTCAAAGACTGTTATGGCATGATCACTATAAATACCATTGCTCATCTATTGAAGAACTCTGCACAAATCAAACAAAAATGCAATCTTTCAATTATATTTACTTTCCCACATAGTATCTTTAGTTTTAGATTCAAATTAGCGTTATTGATTAAATTCCAACGTGTATTTCTATTCTGAGTATTACATCGTCACTTAAATTCCAGAATAACATCAATCAAATTTCTATATAATTTGTTTACATTTAGTTTTGTTATAGTGGCTGTACTTCCCAACCCTTGTTGTCAAGAAAATTCCACTTATATAATTCTATTTGAACCAAAACAATTGATTTCTTCATTTACCTATGATATTTCATATTCAAAATCACCACAAGAACCTATCTCCTTTTAATTAAAAATCGAAAAATGACTTTCTGTAAAAAATATTTCATTACAAGAGAAATTTAGGCAAAACATCTTTTTGGCATGTCCGCTGGGACATTTATGGCTGATTTGAGGAAACATGATGGCGAGAATAAAAAATCAACTTGATCCTAACAATGTTGGCAGTAAGAACCTGTCACCACCACCTAGCAATGACAAAATAGGACATTCTAAGTCATCGGCTACATAGATGGTGGCAAAACAAGACAACTCACTCATGAGCATAGGAGATAGATGGAGCCTAATCCAGTGATGTTGGCTACTACGAGAAGAGTTAAAAGAATGATGGGAAAGAGTGGAATTTGGAGAATTTTCTGTGTATTTCGAAAAATATAATAATAAAGAATATATAAGCCTATTTATAAATTTTACGAAATGACTATATATAATAACAAAATATCACAAGATTAATTACAATCAATCACGAAGATATCCAAAATATTATAAATTTCCAGAATATCATAAATAATCTAAATATATATAACAAAAAGGATTCTTGACAAACACCATAATGAAACGACTAATCATTTTATGAAATACCTCATCGATGTGGTCAAATCAATGATTCTCAACACCTTCCATGAAGTCATCCACAGGCTGGGAGCATGGAGCCATTCAATTCAGATTCAGGCAAATCCTATTAATCCCTACACCTTCTAGGTATGTTCCTGCTCAAAGTTATTTTTGGTACCATTGGACAAATTGTGCCACCTCCACCAACCATCAGGCATATGAAGGAGATGACAGATGGAATGGAGGAATAATTTTTGAAAAATCGATACCAAAATTTAAAAGATAAGGTTGCGGAGAGTACTGTAATGCCTCCTGTAACGTGGAAACTAGCCTGGTAGCATGTGGAATTGACAATTGAAAACCTACCGAATCCCAGGACGGATGTGGAACTCTTTTATAGTGAGCCCTTAACAATTAATGATATGTTTTCATAGATATTAATTATCTAAATCTCCATTTATTTTATAAAAAATGGATAATTTTAATAATATTTTCTTAGAACGATCACTCGAATTGATTATAAAAATGAATGAACAAAAAAAAATTCATTATCCACGAAAATGTTTAGATATAAATTATTGTCAATAATAAAAATAATTTCTAATTAACTAATTATTTGAAGCAATACAAACCATCATCCTTTAAAAATATTTTTCAAATCATTTTTTCCATGGAACAAGCAGAGTCTAAGTTAATATTGTTGAACTCGTGATATTTAAAATAATGGTTTATGTATGTATGATAATATAATTTATTTATGAACTGATTATTTCTTGATAAATGGGACCTGAACAAGTTCTAAAACTATTTCGTGTGAGCTCTAAGATGTAAAACGCAGGGATATTCGCTGTTGGGTGAGGAAGATAAAATTACACCTGACAACTTGGGGGCCATCGGGGAAAGGTAGACTATCCATCATTTATTCGAAAGTAGCTACCGTCGTATAGATAGGTATAGTAGTCTCTTGCACTTAGGATCAAATGGTGGAACTTACAAAAGTTCCTACTAGATCAACCCATGCTTCGCACGATGTCTTGTAACCGACTTGTCGGTCATTATGTGCACAATTGTCTAAAAATCAGTTTGCAATTAATGCTGCAAAAATTAAGGAAATGTGGGAATAAATAGCTTCTCTTGTAGCTTTGGTTTTGAAACCCTTGAGGGGGCAAATTTGAAAAATATTGTAAAACTTAGTTCTTTCATGAAAAATGGATAAATTCAAAAATATTTTCCAAAAATTATCATTTATATTACTTATCTTAATGAACGATAAATATTTTTCATCATCCACAAAAATATTTAGACAAATTATTATCGCTAATGAAAATATTTTTCATTAACTAATTATTTCAAGCAATACAAACTGTCATTTTTTTAGAAAATATATTCCAAATCATTTTTTTTTACAAAATAATTAAAGTCTTAGGATACAGTAATAGGGCATCAAACAATAAGCGGGGGCAATTGCCTTCACATCACATGGCATGGACCTGTCCCGTCACAAAAGCTTATGCAAATCGGGGTACCATAAAAAAGGATTTTCTTCCTAGATGCCACGTTTAACATGGTCCTATTGCTACACAAATCGAGTAGACCCGAGTTGGCAGTACAAGAGGGACTCAATTATTCAATACTAGTGTCAAAACTCGGACTTAATTGCAAGTTTAAAACTCGATCACGCAACACTAGAACTATTATTTCCCACCTCAAGAGTCGTAATTTGGAATTGATGAAATTGAAGTGTAACTCGTATATAACATGTGTAATTAGAGTCGAGTAATCAGCAAAGTTTACAAGAGTTTTAAAGCCTCAATTGTTTGCGCATCAATCATCCTCGGTATGGCAATATGCCAGTATCCAACAAAGGTGACCTGAGCACGGTGAAATCAATCAGTGTAAAAGGTTAAACAAACTGCAAGCAAATCTCTCTTTTCTTTTTGCTCCTTTTGATATTGCAAATGTTTGCCGCAATAAGGCACAAAAGGTCAATCCTACAAAATGGCTCAGGGCTGCCTGATTCAATGCCTTTTGTGGTTGGCAACAACAAAGTACAGATCATTGCAGAAAATGGGCAAGTGATGCTTGCAATTCTTCCAATGCTCGCCCCTTGGTCTCCGGCACTAGCTTCGCAGTGAATAAGATAGTTAATCCACAAATGCATGCGAAGATCAAAAAGGTTCCTGAAAGCAGCATAGCCATGACATAGATTCGTCAGTACATAAGCCTGACACAAGAACTCATGCAGTTCATGTCCAGAGATGTGTAGCCAGTGATAACAACAGAGCAAGAATGAAAAAGAAAGAGGAGGACTAATTACCGGGTGCGCTCCATTCGAGCATGAAGTTAAAACTGTAGCTGACGATCCAAGAACAGGACCAATTGGAGAAGGTCACCATGCTTCCGGCCGATCCTTTAACATTTACTGGGAATACCTATTGAGAATATGTCCACCGGTATAAATAGGCTTCTAATCCTATATATGGTCTTGAAGTAGAGACTATAGAGTGCAATGTCAGACAGAAGGTATCTATTTACCTCAGACATTATGACCCATGGTAACCCCGCCATGCCAAGTGAGTAAGCTACGGAATACACCTGATTGTAATAATCATCTGTCAGCAAATTCAATACAACTGGTCCTGGAAGGACAGCTGAGGACTCAGAAGCAGCAATATTATAATGAAGGTTTCTTTAGTCGAAGTGTGCTCTCCATTGTATTATTGCATGGTAAAGTAGGATTAAGCCACAACTCGATATGCTCTCAACCATAGAGATAGCCATATAAGAGTTGAAAAACAAAAAAGTAGAAAATATTTGTGACACAGACTTACCATAATGCATACATACACCAAAGTGGGAGTGACTTCCGTCCAGTACTGCCGGTCCTAGTTTCACATGAAGGTATTTAACAAAAAAGAAGAAAAAAAAAATCAGGCCAACTTATGAGATCAAGAAGAATGAGTAGGCTTGATTAGTGTTCGAATACCTGCATGAAGAATGATAATGCTAGAACAAAGCAACTCAAGCTCATTCCAGCTGAAGAAACCTGCAAATGAAGATCAGATTTGGTAATGCCTATGAGCAACTAAACATAGTAGATTACATGATATGTATTGGTTTCATCACCATCAAAAGAGGCCTTCTTCCAGTTTTATCTGTCAAGATTACGCTGAGAGCAGTTGCCGGGATCTGCAAAACAGGGGAGGAATCTTGAAAATGTGAAAAATAAAATTCACCGTCCAGCCAAATCCTCGATAATTATTACCTGGATGATAGCCATGCTTCGGGTACCAAAGCTGCTAGAAAAGTCTGTCAGGATAATAAGTTGAGATTACCAAGTCTTCATTCTTTATGATGAACTAAGTAAACAAATTTATAGCGTGATTTTTACCAGCTGATTCAAATATAGAGCTGGCATAGTAAGCAAATGCATTTGCCCCTCCAAATTGTTGAAGCACCATCAATCCGACTCCTATCTAAGCTTTGAAAACATTAGGAAATAGGGAAAAAAAGGAACGGAGCAAAAAATGGCAAACAATTTGAATATTGTGAAGGAAAGGCTTACTATGAGGGAATGAGCATATCTTCGTTGAAACAAATCAAGAATTCTAGATTGGGTTTGTCGTTCAAAGGTTTCTGTATAGTCCTGTAAGACAATATGAATCGAAACGTTAAAAAGTAGAGGGAAAAGTGAAAACTTTCTCCAATTGATATATGAAATGGAGAAATTACTCTGATATATGTTGCCTCCTGGGAAATGTCAACACTTTTGCCGCGAAGTCTCTGCAATGTGGCTTCAAACTCCTTTTCTTGACCAACTTTTACCTGTCAATCAAAAACTACACTAATCATCTTCCTTGCAATGGAAAATGCAGAGTCCTCACTCCAATATACCTACAACATTAACTTCATTCCATTTTATGATTTTAGATTTATTTAGTGAACTCTTACAAATATGATCCACTCGAATTGTGTTGACATGGAAATTGTAATGCCTATACCCCTGGTCATTCTCATATCACCACCAGACTTCAATTTCAGTCATCAGTAAAACTATTGACTTCACTACCACTCTTCCCATTTTCGGTCTAAAATTTTAACAGAGTAATCTGTTAGCACATGAGAACAATTCAAAACAACTTCCATGCCTTGCGATACATCGATGTGGGCTACAAAATACTCCTCAAGTGTACCTGGTACATTCCATAAACAACTTACCAGCCATCTAGGTGACTCCGGGATAAAGAATAAACCGAAAATTTGAAGTATGCAGGGGATACAACCTGAAAATAAAATCACGAAGAGTGACCTTTTGATGTTTCCCAAGATAAATTCAATAAAACAAAGCAACAAGAACTGAGACAGTACCTATAAAAGCCAAGACACGCCAGGAAACGATTGTTCCAAGAAAGTAAATCAACGAAAAGCCACAGCATAACAAAAACTGCAACCAGATTCAGCAAAGGTTGATAGACAATGCATTGAGTTGACACCATTAACATTTTACAGTGACCCAAAAGTTTCACCTGATTTAAAGCTGTGAATGCTCCCCGGACACTTTTGGGGGTTATTTCAGCGATGTACACAGGTACCTGTTTGGCAACAATATTATGACCAATGTCTTCTAGATATTAATTAGGGTAAGAAATCTGAATGTTTCTGCCTTTACCACGTAACATACAATCCCAATGCCAAGTCCATTTAACAGTCTTCCAATATCGAGCCACCAAGCATTCTGCAAGGTAAGATGAAATAAACCATTAACTGATTCTCAGCCTTTTCAGAGAATAGACAACTCAGAAAAGTAGAATATGATTGATGTTTTGTGGACATGTCATTGACCATCTATGAAGCAAAATTCTGAAGAAGCAAATAGACAGAGCACAAACCTTGGCAAATGCTATACAAAGCCATCCTGCAGTGGCAAATATTTGTGAAATCCCCATTGTCTGCATCGCCTCGCATCAATTAAGAATTCTGTAAGATTTTTTTCAGGTACTTGTTGAACATGTATGATTTTCATATTCATGAATAGCTGCAAATGCTAGAGAATGACTTACACATCTGCGACCCATCATATCTGTCATCCGCCCATTAACCAAAGCTGCTATTAACCCTCCTACCGTTAATATAGAACCAAAAAGCGAATACTGTAACATGAGCAAGCAGGAATATTAATATTAGAGAATCCAGAACGTGACTGAAAAATTCCCTAATTCCAACACTCACAGATAAAGAAGTCATTATTAGATAAAACTTTAGGTCGTAAGATTTTTGGCATCAACCATGCTTTTAAGGAAAAGATCAATGAAATTGGCAATGATAATATCAGAGGTTCTGCACAGAATCTACTGAACAAGGAATTGACTGGCCATGTCCCATCATACTTTCTAGCAATGCACTGAGGGCATCTTATATCTCAGCTCCTGACAGTAAATTTTATTGCAAGATCCACAATTCCCAGTATTTTCCCTTGAATAACAGAACCATACAGAGCTGAGAGCTTATAAAATGGTAGCCAGGTAGAATGTATGCTTGGTAGGACTCACCGCTGCTGTAGAGAGCCCCAAGTCCTCCATTATGCCCGACTCAGCAGGTGATGAATAACCAGACTGCATTATAGAAATACACCAAAAGTTATCAAAACCTCTACTTGGTGGAGAGTAATCTCATGGAAACAACAGCCTGAACAGAACAGTCGCCTGGGAGATCACATTACAGAGGTAAAACCAAAAGAAATAAAAGATTACATTACCTGAAAATTGGTTTTTCAAAAGTAACTTTTCTCAGAAATGCAATCCAAGTAGTGAAATGTGATAATTTCATGTCCCTTTGCCAAATTGAGTTTCCATAACCAACGAAATTGATCATAAAGTAGCAGCTTCAGTTATGACATTTTTATTCTTAAAAATCCAGGTCAACATTGTTTCTTGGGTCTATTAAGCCACGTGATCCACAACATGCCAGCAGGAGCTTCTGCAACATTATTAACTTATTTTCAACCCCCCAAAAAAAAAAAAAAAAAAAAAAAACAAAGAAAGAAAGAAAAAGCCATCGGGCATTCAACAAGAATTGCAGGTGTAGATCTTGCTTGCATGCAACATCATACGAATGCCAAAGCAAAAACCACCATCTTGAATGAAAATGAAAGTTTGACCAATCACACAAGCAAATAGACAAACATTGATCAAGCAATTTGTTCCTTCCTCTTTCTTTGTCTAACGAAACATTTCCCTCGGAATTGAAAGAACCAGTGACAGAAATGCAAGAAAAGAGAGGAGGCAGTATATCAAGGGAAAGCAAGACTGCTCCACAGAAAACAGAGCCGGGTTCTTAGTGATCGAACTACAAGCAAGCAATTCAGGAAAAGCTCGATGCAATAGTACTCACAGCGCACCCGGTGACAAAAGACCCGCAAACGGCAACGAGCGTGCTGAAAATGACGAGAGGCGTGACCGAGGGATCACTCGAAGGCACGGAGTTGCCATGGTCAACATAGCCAGGGACTTCTTTGAGAAGCAGAGAGCTTGTTGGCAACCCATCTTCTTCCGGGCTCCCTCTACCCATGCTTCCTCTTTTACCTCATAAAGCTCCCGTGGAGAGCAAGATTTTTGCCAAAAATGAAGGGGACAAGAATTAGCTGCGCGGGCATATAAAGAATAGAGTATTGGTGTGTGTGTGTGTGTGTGTGTGTGTGTGTGTGTGTGTGTGTGTGTGAGAGAGAGAGAGAGAGGTAGATATGGAATTCAAAGAGATGGACTTTCGGGTAGGCAAAAGTGTCACGGAAACGGCTGCATGGGAAATTCACCAGCCAATAGCCGCATATGCTCATTCAGTTCTGTACTTCTTTTTCATTTCTTGTCTTTATTCTTTGCTTGAGCATGTGGCTCGCTTCACCCTTCGTCTATTCTTTCTTTACAGACTTGAATCAAGTATCCAGTCATTTCGAATGAGGAACATAGTTTAGATCTCCTCAACCGATGCCAATCCGGGTCATCCACCCTGGATCAACCCAAAATCCAAGGCCGAGTAAAGATTCGAGGATCGGGCTTGAGTCTAGCATTGGCGGCTTCACCATTCGTCTGAGTCAACCACAGTGATATAGTATGGAGATATGTAAATTTAGGTGATTGAATTAGGTAAGCCTTCCCAAATGAAGAAGAAAGATTAGGCATGCCCGTTTTCACGACACTGAGGGTCCAAGACGGAAGAACCTTAAAAGTATGATTTTCGCCTTACCATGTGAGGGTAGCGATGCGGTTTCAGGATCAGGTTTGTCTGAATTCTGACCTAGTCAGCCAAGAGGGATGAAAGCAACAGGTGAGAAGAAGAAGCAGAGACGGAATACTGATAGGGAGGACACGGACCACAACACCGGAAAACGGACAGATCTTGAAGTGTCGTTACAACAGCAAAGACGGCTGCATGGAATTGTCGTTTTACTCGCTTTTCGACTGGCAAAAGACGGTCTGACTACAAGGACCACTAGGATCATGAGCCATCAATGGAATCATTGAGGAAACGGGTGTGACCTGGGCCTAGGAAAATGACAAAAGGGTGGGGGTGGGAGATGGAGTTGACTGTCGGATGAGGTTCGTGTCCGAACGGGGTGTTGGCGAAGCGGAGATTTTGAACGTGAAAATCGTGCGGAATCATACAACGGAGAGGGCAAAAGATACAGGTTAGGATCATGCAATATAATATTCTCTCTCTCTCTCTCTCTCTGCCTGTATGGAGGGCAGACAAGATTAAGGTGTGGAGCGACGAATGGGGAGTAGTTCTGGAGAAGAGGGGGACCCTCCAGGCTGCAAATCTTCTTGGGTCCACGGTGAGGAAAACAGCATCACAGGAACAGCGACCCGGTATGGCCTGCTCATCAGGTTATATCTCAGTTCTTGAAAGTTCCCATCTAAAGTTTAGGAGAAATGCGAAGGGTTTTACCCTAAGGGTTTTCATGAGAAGCAAATGAGGCCGAAGTTGAGCGAGGAATTAAGCAAAGAGGGATGTGACGAACAGAGCAAAGATGCAGTAGATCAAAGTCTGGATTTTTTGAAATGAGAAAAATTGGACTTTTAGTAAACTAACAAGATTTCATCAATCGAAGAAAGTTGTCTTTGGAAAATGCTAAAAGCTCAAATTAGGACTGGGACTTACATTGGGCGTTCAACTTTATTAGGACTCAATTGTTCAAAAGATCTAAAGTCTCTTGAGAAAGATAAACCGAACGCAGTCTTAATGCCTTGGATTGTGTTAGAGGGGTTTAGAACTAGAAGTCATTGGGCGATTCATGAGACTTGCCAATTGTTCCATGAGTCTCTAGGTAGCAAAGGCTCTGCTCTCGTGCCTCTTATTATCAGAAAAAGAATGATAAATGATGTTTCCATCTTAATAAAAACCCGAGTCTCCGAATTTAAAGGATCCATCCATTGGATGAAGATCACATTTTAAATGAACTACAAGCGATCATCTAATCTGATGAGTATCTTATACAGTGTACCTAAACAATGCAAAGTGATAATAAGCTTTGGCAATTAGTGAGCAAGATTAGAATCATTATGGCTAACTTGACCTTCTACTAAAGCCATATCACATGTCCATGATGCGCTTCTTGACCATCCTTTCACGTGACTTCCGTTGCCATACCCAATCACGGGCCTTCTAACATTTTGGGCGGGCTTGAACAATTTGCTAGACACATCAATTCGGGCCGGATCGGGCCAATCAGAACCTTTAAAGAGATGCATGGGCTAGAGGACAAGGGGCTTATTTTATAAACATAAGCTCGACTAATTTTATGTAAAGATGTTATTAATCTCTTTTATATGTCTAAGAAGCCTACTATAAGTACACTATAATTGATGAATAATCAAATAGACGGTCCAAGAAAGATGCGAGCCAAAATATAAGGGATGTGCTATACATTTGATTTACGTCATCATGTCACATTCATCAATCACTTAAAGCAAGCTCACAAGATCCGTTAGAACTTACATTGAAATCATAGAAGAAGAAAGAAATCATGAGATGAGAATTCCAGAAATGATGGGAAGAGTCGACTTCACCAATATTCAGATGATGGTCGTTGTCGTACTCAACCATGATCACAGGCTAACCCATTATGCAAGATGGCTTTAACAGGGTTTCAGGACCCTATCGAGTCGAGTAGGATATTGTTCAATTTCATCAAAGATTGTGGCTTTCTCATCTCTATTGATCTTATATCTAATTTCAACTTGGGGCAATTGGTCAAAAATCAGCAAGATCCTTCCTTCTTGGCCGGTCAGGTCATAAGTTGAATATCAAAATCCGCCCTGGGGTGGCACACCAAAATCTCAAAGCTATTATGATTTTTTTCTTTTTTAATGATATTATCCAAAAGAATTAAGTGACCATCTCCAAGGCTTCGACCGTCAGCGATTAGGTGGACAAAACAAAATAGCGCAACTCTCAATTGCAAGTGCCAAAGTGTCGACATCAAGGGGCAATTCATTCGAAACTAGGTAGGTGCCGATTCTCGATTTTAAGATTGGGAATCAAATTGGTCCTATTTTTGACCTGGAAACAAGGCCTAACTTTTAACTAATACATCTATTATTCAAGACAACATATCATGCAAACAATTTATAGCATAGCCGTCAAATAATATGACTATTATATAGGATAGAACTGAAGTTTCACGGTATAAATCCAGAAACCAAACTGATTAAGGCCGATTACCCCACTTTTTATCTAGGAATCTACTCGATCCCCATGTAAACTAATCAATATAAGACAATTCAGCTCGGTTCTCGAATTAAACCGGCCCGATTATTCACCCATGATGCGAAGATTGACTAATGTTTGTTAATAATTAATGCTCTAATACAAGCAGGCTAGATACACGAGCCTAATTAGATCCGATTGCTTTAAACCGGCCCGGTTGTTCATCCTTAATGTTGAGATTGACCGATGTCGGTTACTAATTAATGCTCTAATCCAAGCAAAGGCTAGACACGCGGGCCTAATTAGATCCAATCGCTTGCCCTAGTGCAAAGAATTGCACAAGCAAACATTGCTACGCCTTCGGTGCTGAAAACGGTGCGTTGGGTCAGCAGCCGTGCAGGTGTAGTCTTGTAGAAGCCTCCATTAATGCCTTGTACGCAATCCACTTGCGTTCCTTGAGCTGGCAATCATTGGAGCCGTAAGACCAATTCCCACGGCCTTTGCCCTCCTACACAACAAGAAGCAAACCTCCAATCAGAGGACCGGTCTTTTGGCCTCACGTTGGACCATGTTGGAGATATTGATGTCCCGGATTCAATTAAATGATTCTTGAAAATCCTTCTTGGGTACATTTAATATGAAATGAATTGGTCTCGATAGGCTTGATTATATGTGTTGAACGCCGAAAAATGACCGACTGTTAATTGTCGATCGGCAATAAGGTCGGTTGACCGGAGGAAAATTGGGTCATGACAGAAGTCATAGGTGAACAAGATAATTGGGGAACGACGAGCTCATCATATGGAAAGCTATCAACAAGAGCCTTCATCAGGATTTTTTTAGAAAAGTTGACCGATGGAGCTGTTGACATTAAGTGACCTCGAATTTTGGTTAAGTCTTGAGGCAATGCTACTAATGAACGAAGCAGAAGTGTGCCGATGCACCAGTTGAATATAAATGTTGGATCGACACAAGGGTATAAATGTCGAGTTGTTGAGCCCATATTCTCAACATTTGTAACTTGTGGATAATCATTGCTAAATAATAGAAGATTGTGTGTATAAGTTATAACCTCTTATCGATTTGTATTGATAGGGTTAACAAGTTATTGATAGATTCAAAAGTAGAGGTAACCGTGGATGGTGGGTTATCAATACCGGTATTGTACTTTTTGTAATGATTCGATCAATCAATCAATCACATAACTTGTGCTATTTACAAATTTTTATTTATCTTTAATTTCCAGCAAATTTACCTTTCCCCGTATCTTGATTTCCAGCCATTTACTTTCACATTTAAATCATCCATTCAATTGGATCCATTCTTTTTTAAAAGACTTTTCACTTTTCCGTGAAACAAAATAGAATGCATTAAAAGTCAGTGATTGAATGGGATTAAAGTTTACTTAATTGAGTGCTTAATACGTGTCATGGGAATTCTCTAATTTGTTATAATTGATTTTAAATACCCAGTTTTTATTTCGGTAAAAAGATGAACGCCATTTAAATTTTAAACACGGTTTTCTTCTACCATGAAAAGTTAAAAACCTATTTTGTTCTTTTCTTACTTTTTCTTTTTATACCAGAAACGTCTTTTGCGGCAAAATAATGCAAAGTGTGGAGCATATGTACATGATAAATCTCCATAACTTTGAAACCAGAAACCTATGATATACTTTCTATAATAACCTTAAAAACCTACCCAATCAAGTCGGCTTTCATAGAATTGCGTTTCGACACCCTAATTAATGAAAAAGCCAAGAAACAAGTTTCCGCTAGGTCAATTTTATGGAACTAGCCAAACTCGTTAAACCGAACCTAAGCCAAGACTTTTCTCAAACTCGAGTCTCGGGAGTTTTTCGCAAAATTTATTAGGGCTTTTGGTTAGGAAAACTTAGTGAACACTACATAGACTCTAAAGATACAATGGTCTATAGTTTTCCCTAAAGTGCCAATTTCATTAAAAGAAATTTTAAAAAAGACCATTATCACTTAAATTAACCATCTTTTCACACTAGTGGTGGTGGTGGTGAATTTGACATTGAAATAGAAATGGAGATGGACATGTACCCCCCATCAGAAAATGCACATGGCCACATAGATTTTGCAAAATAGGGTTGGGCATGGACAGGATTAGATGTCCTTGGGGAGAAGCCATGTGAATTTGGGCAATGTAGCTCAAAAAAGAGGGCATTTGGCAACATCAACTTCTCAATTTCTATCACTTCCCATTATTTATGAGTTGTCCATTTCTTTTTATCCCTTTCTTCTTTTTGCTTTTTTCTTTTTCGCACGTGGGCAACTTGAATCATCGATTCAAGTCGATCTTCATGAACACAAGAAGATTGCTCAATCTAGACATATAAGATACAGCTCCACATAAGGAATTGCCCGGTTCAACCATGGGATATTCTACTTCCCTAACCGCCAAATGTTATTTATTTCGACACGTGTCTATAATTATATCTATAGCCTATAACCCAACACGTCCAATTTGTTAATGGTGTTGAATATAACTTGATTATGATATTATTTGTCCTTCTTTCCCTCCCCACTTTCTTTTGTTTTAAATTTTGCTAGCCCTAATTCTCTCTCCATTGACAAAAACCCCCCACTTACCATATCATACAAATTTATTTAGGTATACAAAGGTATCTTTTCATGTGATGGGAGGCCTATCATTAGGTGCAGCTAGTAAGTACCATGATACCGCGTGCCGTGTAATCAGCCTACTGTCTCCGTAGCAAGTACTAAGTGTCATCTTTTTGACCGAAAAAAACAGTACCAAGTATTATGTCTTGTTCTTCTTTTCTCTAAGGAATTTTATTATGGTAGTATTTTCCACGCAGAAAATTACTTATTGTAAATTTCGACTTAATAGTACCCAATATCAAAAAAGGAAAAACCACGACAAATGAAATCGAGGTGAGTGATTTAAATGTCTCTTTGGGAGACATTCGACAAATTGAAAAAAAATCAAAAAGAGTGAGCATTGGTACGATAAGAAAGAATCATAACTGGGATGATTAATGCTTCTATAAATCTAACGGATATAAATACCGAATTAGTAGTATTTGTACTCAGTTATTACCTTTCAATTTAGGCAGAATAACAAGAATAATAAGCGGAAGGAAATATGAAGACTAGATTCGATGTATACGATTCTTCGATAAGGTTTTAAGACCCGATTCATTGACTGAATTATGAAAATACGAAATTACGTACACGTATCAACAATCACTAAATAAAAGAGAGAAAATTTAACACGTGTATCTACAACCGATACCATATATTGCGCACTTAAATATTGCAACATACTATTTTTCTAAAACGTCATGCGATTTTCCTTTTACAATATTTAAGGGCATATCCATATTGCATAACATTCATCACAGTCAATTTGGGTAGTTAATTCAATAAATGGATTTTCTTTTTCAATAATTGGATTCAACTTACAAGATATTCATGTAATTTTTTTTTTTAAAATTCTTTTTTTTGGGGTGAGGATATATATAAATAGGGGGATAAAAAGAAAAGAGAGAGAGGAAGAGAGAGAAAATGATGAGAAAACATCTTGACCGGGGAAAGGGGGCGGACGGACAGTTAAATTTAGGGCGATCGAGGAGGAGAAGGAGGGGGTTGGACGATATCCCCCCCACCTTAAAATCAAATTTCTGGTTTCGGCATCTCCCTTCCAGATATTCTCATCCTTTGTCGTGACGTAACCTGTCCTCCGTCTTCCATTTGTGCCCCCTAAACTTTCGGATAATCTCGCATTGACCCCCGCATCGCCCCCGGTATTTTCAATCATACCCCTCCCTCCATGATTGTGCAGGCTCATACGTAAACACGCGAATCTTCCCTTCGATTAGTCCGAGCTTTTTCTTTTTCTTTTCCTTTTTTTTTGGGTCGAGAAATTTGTTGGAATTAGGTCTCTGCCAGCTCGATCTTCTTTTGCCATGATGGATTCACGACGTCATGTTAAAAAAAAGCACAATAACGAAGTCAACCCATTTTGGAAAGAGCGATGGTAAATTAGGCTATCACGAAGCGAATTGAATGTCTGCATTAGATAAATGCATGCATGATTGCAAATATAAAGCGGATGCTTTCCTATCAAAAGCGACATGTTACAAGGAGAAAAAAAAAAGACCGTTTATATCTCAAACCCGTGGACAAGCTTCATAGGTCGAATATGTAATTTGCTCTTGCCTTCACAATCCATCATCAGCTTAGACATTGAAAACATTCATTTCTCAAACCCCTCCTTGCCTGTATACATGATTTACAAGCCTGTCGTCGGGTGCTTAAAGAAAGGCGGCGATTGCTCGTTCCAAAACCGTTCGTTTCACATATTGATCCAATCAGCGGATTCTCAGCCCATTTGAGAAATGATCACTCACTTCCTCTAGATCACTCACTTTTTCATCACAACACATGGATCATGAACTCCCCAGAAAAGTACTTGACATGGCACCATGGCAAGAGTGAGAATAAAGGAAACTCCAGGGGCATTTCTGCAAAAACTTCTTCTGCAGGACTTGCTTGTACTGCAATTAACACCAAGCAGACGGGGAGGAAGAGAGAGAAAGGGGGGGCAGACGACGTTCTTATAGAGAGAGAAACGAAGCCAAGCCAAAAAGGAACCGTCTCGGTTAAAGGTCAAAACGCCAACCACCCACCGCCGCCGCGACAGGGCCGACACGCCACCGCCGACCGCCGCCGCCGATTCGATCCTCCGGCGATCGGACGACTTCCTGACCGCCGCTATCCCTCCCCTTCCCTCCGTCGCTCCACCTTTATGCTCTGGGCGATCGCGCTCCCGGTAGCTCCCCGGTCACCGGCGACGACGACCACCACCACCGAGGCCCGTTCAATCTGATTATGAAGAGCTACGGCGCCAAGGCCAACGGTAGTTTCGCCAACCACAAGAGCAACACTAACGGATTCTTGCCTAATTCTTTGAAATTCATTTCCTCGTGCATCAAGACCGCGTCGTCCGGCGTCAGGTCGGCCGCCGCTTCGATCTCCGGCGAGGCTCACGACCACAAAGATCAGGTTCCTCTCTCCGGTTTGTAAACCTGTGTCGCGAAAGGGATGTGGTAGTCGATGATGCGCGCGATTAGTTTGGGGATTTTGCTTGAGTATAGTATCGGCGTTTTTAGGTTTGTGGAGCAAATGGTTTGTGATGGTAATCGGTTGCTGTTGTTTGCTTGTGACTTGCCGATGAATCGATATAGAACTGATTCGGCTGCTCGGACCGATGCCACATGAGTTTTGAGAGTTATACTATTCGATGCTGAGGCTTAATTAGAGGCTTGTTAATCGTTCGACAGTTGTGCAGTTCTGAATTTTAGAAGTTTTGGCTGTCGATTAGGTTAGGTCTTGAGTTGAAATTATGTAGCTTTTCATGTTCGGTTTCTCAGTTGAAGGAAAATGTAGATGATTAAATGAGAGCTGATGATTAGTGATCCCGAACATGTTTTGTACCGTGCGTTTGAAAGTTTGATCATTTGACTTGGGAACATCCTGGGAGATCGTTCTACCATGCTGTGATGAAGCTTGATTGTCTTTCAATCTGTTCTAGATGATTTAAGAGTAAAAGGAAGTTCGGGTCCATCTTGTGGGCATGCGGGAATCTGCAAGAGATGTATTTTAGGCTTCGGTATTGCACCTTTCCGGTCAATGGTTATCTAGGGAGTCTTGGATGAAGTCCATTAAAAGGGAGTCTTCTTTCTGATACTCATTCTGCAACAAAGTTGTGTTTGAACGGGGTGTGGTATTTTGCTAGCTCAATCAAGGCTAAGATTTGTAATTTGCCAAATGACTCACATCCGAGGCCCTATCTATTTACTAGAAAAGTAATGAGGAGGACAACGAGATTTTTGTGTGGTGGGTTTGCATGCGGCTCTCTCTGTGTGTCCATGTGCATGAGGGGGAGAGAGAGAGAGAGGTGCTTATATGTACAAAACAGAGATGATTTTTATTTTCACAAAGAAGAAATAGAAGTTTTAATGAACAACTCTTCTCTTGTTTACCACGTGATTACTTTAATCTATTCTGGTTAGTGTTCTTTATCAACTTGCTATATCTGATGGTGTCTAGATGTGGAAAACCCCCTCTATGGCTAATTTAATGATATTGAAATACTAGGAATATATTTGATGCTTTAGATTCTCATATCACGTGGGAGAAAAAAGGAAAAAATCACAAGCATTGTGGAGATTTTTCCTTCCTTCCAGGATTTATGATTTATGAAGCTCGTTTCCGTACCAAGAAACCTGAGTCTAGAGCCTCTCGGTAGATGTAATAGTAAATTTAGCTCAGAATTACCATGGAGACAAGAGTGTTTGATTGGGCGAGACCTTACGAAAAAATATCTTACAGTTGGATAGCATTCATGTAAGAATCTGTCATGTTCATTACTTCGTGATTTTTCCTGAATTCTCTCTTTATGTGCATTGAACAGGATATGATCCCTTTTTTCAGTTTCTGACTGATAGTCAAATGCGTGTACTCTCTAAATAATGAATCTGTGAACTGCACTGATGTATATTTTTGCAATATTTTGTCCTTCCCTTTACCTGATCACAAGTAGGATAGGATATAATTCTTTTGTTTTAGGTAAATTACTTATCATTGGCTCTGTATACACATGGTCTAAATTTCTCATTCTGCCAACCAGGTGCTTTGGGCTGGCTTTGACAGGATAGAACTTGGCTCATCTTGCTTCAAACACGTTCTATTGCTTGGCTATTCAAATGGGTTTCAAGTCCTTGATGTTGAAGATGCCTCTAATGTCAGTGAAATTGTCTCAAAGCGAGATGATCCAGTTACTTTTTTACAGATGCAGCCCCTTCCTGCAAAGTCTGAGGGCTGTGAAGGATTCAGGGCATCGCACCCTCTACTTTTGGTGGTGGCATGTGATGAATCAAAGAGCTCGGTTGTGATGCAAAATGGGAGGGAAGGTTTTCACAATGGCCATACCGAGGATCAAAGTGGGAACGTAATTCTGGCTCCCACTGCAGTTCGATTTTACTCACTCAGGTCTCACAGTTATGTTCATGTTCTCAGATTCCGGTCAACAGTGTATATGGTCAGATGCAGTTCTCGAGTTGTTGCCGTGGGTCTTGCTGCACAAGTAAGCATTAGCTGTCATATGCACCATGTAGTTAATGACATTCTTTCTTAAGATAATTTGGTGGTATTTGCATCGTTTTCTATAAACAACTTTCTTACTTGGAATGCTTTTGGGTGGGGCAATAGGAAATTGAAAGGAAAAGATCTTCCCATAGGCATAGTTATTTATTCCTACGCCTACTATATAACAAGTTTAACTTGCTAATTATTTTCCGTATTTGGATGACAGATATACTGCTTCGATGCACTCACTCTTGAGAATAAATTTAGTGTCCTTACATATCCAGTGCCTCAGTTGGGAGTGCAAGGAAGTATGGGAGTCAATGTTGGTTATGGCCCCATGGATGTTGGTTCACGGTGGCTAGCTTATGCTTCTAACAGCCCTGTGACTTCAAACACAGGCCGCCTTAGTCCAAAAAATCTTACTACTTCTCCAGGTGTTAGCCCATCTACTTCACCCAGCAGTGGAAGTCTGATGGCACGGTATGCCATGGAATCCAGTAAGCAGTTGGCTGCTGGCCTGATCAACCTCAGTGACATGGGCTACAAGACCTTGTCTAGGTACTATCAAGAGCTCACTCCTGATGGATCGAGTTCTCCCGTACCTTCAAATTCAAGCTGGAAAGCTGTCCGAGCTCAATCTCATCCAAGTGAAACAGATGTTGCTGGAATGGTTAGTCTTTTGAGATATGATTTGAGAAACTAGTGATATTCCTTCTCTAAACTTAATCCATTTATTGTATCATAGGTGTATTACAGGGAAACACTGTTTATTAACCAGCATGTTGTGCTTTAGACTTTTGAATTGTTGGATGTGATTTTTATTTGCCTTTGAGGAGGTAAGTTTCATGGTGTATCAGCAGCTTCATGGTAAGGTTAGCAACAGAATACTAAAAGTTTTGTTGGGGAAAACTTTTATGAAAGAGGTTATTCTTTTAGAAACTGCTCTAATTGCTTTTTGGTGGTTTGATTATTTGTAACATATGACTGCTGATTGCAGGTGATTGTCAAGGATGTTGTTTCCAAAGCTATTGTATCACAATTCAGAGCTCATTCTAGTCCTATTTCTGCTTTGTCTTTTGATCCAAGTGGGACAATGTTGGTGACAGCTTCAATTCACGGTACTCATATCAATATCTTCCGCATTATGCCTTGTCGCTCCAAAGCTGGATCAGGCACTCAAACTTATGAATGGAGCTCTTCACATGTGCATCTTTACAAGCTGCATCGTGGCATGACTTCGGCTGTAAGTTCCCCCTGCAATCATGCTTGAAGATAGACATATTCCTCAGTTTTTCATGTTTTCTTTCTTGCTACAGGTTATACAGGACATTTGTTTTAGCCATTACAGTCAGTGGATAGCTATTGTCTCTTCCAAGGGAACTTGTCATATTTTTCTTCTATCCCCTTTTGGTGGTGAGACTGTTCTACAGATGCAAAATTCTCATGTTGGCCAACCCACCCTTTCACCAGCTTTATCTCTACCTTGGTGGTCTACTCCATCATTCATGATTAATCATCAGTCTTCTGCTCCAACTCCACCGCCACCTCCCATTACCCTTTATGTAGTTAGCAGAATTAAGAATAGCAACTCTGGGTGGCTCCACACTGTCAGTAATGCTGCATCATCTGCGACTGGAAAGGTTTCTGTCCCGTCTGGTGCACTTGCTACCGTATTTTACAGTTCTACCGCACGGAATCTGCAGGCCTCCCAGTCAAAGGTTCAAGCTCTGGAGCACTTGTTGGTTTACTCTCCTTCAGGACATCTAGTTCAGTATGAACTGCTTCCACCAGTGGGAGGGGAATCAAGTGAGGCTGTTTCTCAAATTGCACCAAGTTCTCCATTGCAGATTCAAGATGAAGAGTTGCGGGTCAAAGTTGAAACTCTTCAGTGGTGGGATGTTTGCCGAAGATCAGATTGGCCGGAAAGAGAAGAATGTGTTTCTGGGATTGCTCCTGACCGACAAGCTTCTGAGATGGTAATGGATATGTCTGATTCTGAGGACACTAGTGCTGGGGACAAAGAATCAGAAAAATCGTATGAACATTCTCACTTGTATATAGCCAATGCTGAGGTGCAAATGAGCTTTGGAAGGATACCAATATGGCAACAATCTAAGGTATCTGTGATAAGGTAAAGTTTGCATTGTTGATGTCATCGGCTTTACTGATATACCTATTATTTGCAGATACATTTCCATGCCATAGGTCATGAGAGAGCTGAACAGCAAATCCTCATTGAAGATGATTTTGCTGGTGAAGTAGAAATAGAAAAGGTTCCTGTTCATGAGATTGAAATACGGCGAAAGGATTTATTGCCTGTTTTTGATCATTTTCAGCGTAATCATTCCGCTTGGAGTGAAAGGTAAGGGCCAGTCAATGGTGTGCTGTAATTTTATTAACTATTAACACGCTTGTTGTCAGCCAGCCCCACTTCATGGTAGCATCTCCACTAGTTAATTAATGGCTCTGGTAGATTATATATTTTCATGAATTATGAATCCAAGTCATACCCATGCACTTATTTATTTGGTTGATTTTTTAGGGTCAGCACCTTTATTATATTTTGCTGCCCTTTGTTTGGACTTTAAACAGTTATTTTGCATTCTCTCTTATTTAATGGATGGTGCTGTACACTGTAAATGAGGCATCTGCAATACACTTAGTATTGTGCAAGCTTAATTTTCTTGCTTTTAGAATTTACTGACTTGCCTTGTTACTCATTTCAAGCATGATAAGTTACCATTTGCATGGATGGAAATATCATGTTCTGTAGATGATGCTCATCTCTCTCCTTTGGGAAGATAGTTTTTTAGCCTTGGTAGTCTTTTGAAAAATTTTAGTTGCTGCTTAGTCCTTTAAGTAATTTAGTTGCTGCTTTTCACTTTGAAAGGAATTTTAGTGGAGAGCCAAGATAGTAGGAAAGAAATTCATTATGGGGTTTTGCATATTTGCAACTGTTTGTGTAAAGGTAAGGTCTTGCATTGTTAAATATTGGCTTAAGGGCATGAAAGTAATTCCTAGACCAACGCCATGCTGAAACTGTTCTGGCATTGCAGAAAGAGGCCAATGGAACATATGGTCTGTTGTCTCTTAAGTTTTGTGTTGGTTGTTAGCTGAACTAGAGATGAGACCTTCATAGCATGCTCCATTTCTGGGGATGCATTATTTGACATAATATGTGTATGTAGCAGTCATTGAAACCTGCTGGCAACTTTCTATTATCACTGCTGATAGCAGAGTTGCTTTCATTTAGGGGCTTTAATGGGGGCACAAGTTCTCCTTCCTATTTTAACATGGACAAGGAGAAATCCTTCGAGAATGGAGTTATATCCTACCCGAAGTTGGATAGCTCAGTGGAAAACTCAGATGCTGGTGAGAGAGATGTCTGGGGTTATATTTTTTTGAATGTGTTGAGTGATTTCTTGATGCATTGAACTTATCTCTGTTACACTGTCTATCAGGATGTTCACAGCACCCTTATCTGGCCACTGTACCATCGGGGCTTAAGAATCATGACCTGATGAACGGACATTGTGGTCTAGCCTCGGCCTTGCTGAAGCAAAGTTCCCTTAATAAAGATAGTGTTTTGGTTTCTTCTGAGCATTATATGTTGGGTTCACCCCCTGCAGACTGTAAATACCCTAACATTGTGTCATCTTTGCCAAGTGGCTCGCTTCCTGCTCAAAGAAGCACTGCAGATGGTTTTAAGCCATCAGATAGTGGTGGGGCTAGTGAAGTTTCGAACACGAGTTCCAACCGTTCTGATTCCAGTATGAATATTATGGATGACGGACTGACGCATGGTTCTTTGGAATTTGAGCCATATTTCCAAGAGGGATACTACCAAGCACCAGCTGTAAATGAATGCTGTGATTCAGCTGAAGCAGCTGCTGATGTCGATAGTAACAGCAATCCCTGTGAAAGAGAGAAATCTGAAGAAGATGGTGATAATGATGACATGCTTGGAGGAGTTTTCGCCTTTTCTGAAGAAGGTAGGAGACTGTCTTATTATGTGCTATATGATGTTACTCATTATGCAATTTCTATTGAATTTAACAAAATCAGCCAGCTTCTGCTAAATTCAATGGGTTATCTTTCAGCTCTCTCTCTCTCTCTCTCTCTCTCTCTCTCTCCAATGCCTTATTTGCTGTGCATCTGTGGGAGTTCCTTACTAGGCTGTTGTACATTAGTAGTATTTTGATATCCTGAGGAAGAGAGATGTTTCATTCTGAAGTGGTTATGTTTTTAAGAGTGATAGATATCAATAGCCACATATTTAGCTTAGATCCATACGTTTCATCTCGCTGCTTGCTCTTGGGTAATTATGCTGTCCTGTTAAGCATCCTGTTCAGTTTGGCCTTTTGATTGTAGCATGCACAAAGTCCACATGGACGAACGCGTCATGAATTGCGGCCACACATACGGAAACTGTACTTGTGTTGTTGATTCCGTTGCAATCCCTCGGTCATTGTTGCAGGTTGATGTCATCCATCTCGTGTCCGACCTCATAATAAGCTCTAAGATCCGGATGCGCCGATTGGACTATATGTGGGGCGGACAGACTCAATTTACTATGACTGACGGGATACCAAGCGAAGTGACTTGAATCCAATATGGCATTGGTGCTGCTGAATATGAGCCCAAGATTTGATTCTTCTAATTCTCATCGTGTACATACTGTAAAGTCGGGAAGGATATCGATTAAAAAAAAATCAATTGGTGTGAACAAGTTGTTGCGAACGCTTTTGTAACATTATTCATTCTTGAAAAGAAGGAAAAAAAGGGGAAAGGAATAAGAGGAAAAGGAAAAAGGGAAGGGTAAATATGCTTTGAAATTTTTCTGTGGCTTGATTTGAATGTGCAAAGTCTCCAGCAACTGCGATGAATTGGGCAGGTACACCGACCTATATGTCCTTGGTTTGATTTTCTTAGGAGGGTGATGATCAGCGAAAGGATGGCCTTTTTCTTCCTGATTGTTATCTTTTTTGTTATGCAATTCCGAATCCTCTCACTGGTGAGAGAGATGAAACTTTAGAGGGTTGGTGCGTTATGTTTAATTGAAAATTTTAAGATAATTTTAAAAGAAAACAAAAGGTTTAACACTAATTTAGTGATGTAGAGAAATTGATTTCCTTCATGCTAGAAAGAAACATCATTTTCCTCCAATACAATTTTGTTTTCAATCGATGGGAAAACATTTTCGTAAGATGATTAATTTTCCATTGCCCAAATATCAGATTATCAAAAAATAATTTTGTTGGGAAGAGATTTTCTTCAAACAAATGGATTTTGAATTATAATTTTTTTTCGTCTGTCTTATTGTAAATTTTAATTCACTTTCAAATTTTTCTCTCACCTCTTTATAAGGCGTAAGAGTAAAAACTCACATCTAAAGTTAATCATCATCGTCAAGAGGATTTGTAGCTCTCCCTTTCATATGAGCATGATAGTCAATGAAATAAATTTCATTGATTTTAAATTACATTATGATCATCCATTTCAATTTTCTATGAGTGATGGTGGTGGCACCATTTCATCATGGTCATCATGGAAGGAACTGCACGTCTTTTCCCAAGGGGAGAGAAACGGATTCCCACAGTTTTGGAGGTTAGTGCTCTGTTGATGAGAAGGTTCGAAATCCAGCACCACAACAGACCACATCAACATTTCACCACCAAATAAAAAACTAAAAAAAAAAAGAAAGAAAGAAAGAAAGAGGAGGAGAGAATGGATGACCACAATATGTAGATCCTCTCTCAAATTAAAAAAAAAAAATTGGTGGATTTATACTTAATAATCCAGCTCCAGATCCTTTCATCTGATGATAACAGCACCCATCACCAATTGCTTAGACAAGTGTCTGGTCATGTCATGGGATTAGAATTTTCATGGGCCAATGGGGGGTGCTGACGAGGAGATGCAAAGATATCCCAGTGAATAGCCATGGCCTTTTTCTCCTCCAACTGATTTTTAGCGGCTTCAAATTGGCCCGCCCACAATCGGCTGTGGATTGGAGGAAGGTGGACCAACGAATTTCATACCCTATCTCTTTCCCCTCTTTTTCTTCTTCTTCTTCTTTGTTTCTTTTGCCGTTTAATTCAGTGGATGAAAATTCACCAAAAAGGAAAAATACTAGTAATTTGCTAGAATTTGGAAAATGTCTTCGTTGGTTGCTGTCCATGTAGAATGGCACAGGACCACGTTAGACGAGTGCTCATGAATCTGTCTAGGAAGATGTTGGGTACGTTGTTGGAGACAATGGGAAGTCGGTTCAATACGGATACGGTTTTTGATGAGCATGCTACGAATGCATGAGCCATTGTTTTTATTTTATTTTTTTGTGAAATTATAACATCTAATCGCTTGAACAATTTGAAAGATCCATCTTCCGTTCTACACCAGAGAGATTCTTTTCTTTTTATTTTTTTAGTTGAGAGAAGGAATATTTTCATGAGTATTACAATTAGGGGAAAGGAAATACTCTATATTTGAGTGGCAAGAAAAACACAATCACAAGGAACTTTTTTCTTTTCTTTTTCTTTGGTTTTGGTTCAAAGGTAAGAATTTTTGTGGCCGCTCATAAATTCATCAAGTAAAGGTACTTTATTCACGGTGTGTGATTAGAACGCAATAGTCAAACAACTAAAAATCCACATCACAATTAATAATCCATTTCCGCATTGATATTAAACTTTGTTGATTTAGTTTATGACACTAGAGGTTTGCGAAATAAATCACCTGAATTAGAAATTGCCCAAATCGAATTGCAATGACTAATTTGGTCCAATTATCGAGAGTGTCAATCCAATTTCTAGTTCTTGAAAATGGATCCGATGTTTGAGTAGTCCGATTCTTAATTTCGTTTGATTTTTAGTTCCAAAGGAGAATCGGACCGAACCAACTATATATGTCTATTTTTTATATTTTTTTTCAAAAAAAGAAATGTGCTTAGTTTATTATTTTTGAAGAAATAGGAGCTTATAACTAGACAATAAGATATCCAAATAGAAACATAGAATTTGTTTCAATCACTCCCAATCATACTTTGGACAATAAAATATTTGAATAGAAATGGGAAAAGAAACAATGACCAATTCCACCAAACCAACCAGTGGTCCGACTGATTCCCAATTTCCCAAAATGATATTAATTTGAAATCTAGGCAACCAAATCATGTTATATTCAAATCCCTTTATTACTTACTACTTGTGCCTCGTATTATATTCACATTTATACCTTGCAAAACAGATCACAGTCCAGACGTATATCAGATACCGGGTGTATTCCCTTTTGGACATTTTTCTCTTTTTTGTGGTAACTAGCTTAAAACTAGATTCATGTACAATCATTAATTACCAATCTCCAATTCCAACCGCATTCAATCCCACCCCACATTTCCAAAAGATTTCCTCAAAAAACCCTAGAATCCCTCAATCTGTGGGCCCCAAAAATTTGAATTCCATGACCTAACCCCCCCTCTCTCTCTCTCTCTCTCTCTTCTTTCTCTTTCTCTCTCAGAGTCCCTCTCTCCCCGTTTAAAAACTCTCCCCCCCTCCCCCTCATCCTCCTCATCTCTCTCTCTCTCTCTCTCTCTCTCTCTTCTTCTCAGAACACGCCCCAACCCTCATTTCTCCGTCATAGACGCCCTAGCAAAAACCCTAGCCCTCCGCCGCCCACCGCCACCGCCCACTTCCGCCACCAACCGCCGCCGCCGCCATCAGCCCCGGCTCGCCAAGAATGGCCAAGAAGAAGGTGCACCACCACCCCCACCCGAATGAGTCCCACGAGGAAGCAGACCACCCTCCGCCGAGCGAGGACACCCACCACCACCCCACCCCCACCCCACCGACCCACCAAATCCATGGACCAAGAAGACGACAGCCCTTCGTCGGAGAACTTCCAGAGACTCAAGTCCCTCAACGCCATGCTCCTCCGGGAGACCTCCGACCGGCGGCACCAGGTCGAGTCCCTGGAGAACGCCAAGAAGGCCCTGGAGAGCGAGCTGGCTCGGTTCGGTGGCGTAAAGGAGGAACTGGAAGCCAAGTTGGGCTGGGCAGGCCGGGAAGGCGTCGAGCTGGCGCTCGAGAAGGGCGTCATTTGCGCTTTCCTGGGGACCCAGATGGCCGAAATCGGCGCTCGGGTGGAGGGGTTGGTGAAGCAGAGGGATGCGGAGGTGGAGGGGTTGAGGGGGAAGGTGGGCGAGCTCGTCGATGGCCTCGAGAGGGAGAGGGCGGTTCTGAGCGACGTGCGCGGCGAGAGGGATTCGTTGAAGGTGGAGTGCGCGGGCTTGGTGGAGAAGGCGAACCTGCTGAAGGAGAGCCTGAGTGAGATGGAGAGAGTGAGGAGGAATCTGGAAGGGAGTTTCGAGAGGCTGAAGTTGCAGAATGAGAAGTTGGTCAAGGAGAAGGAGGAAGGGGAGAGAGCGATCGAGGCGGTGACGAGGGAGAGAGATTCTGCTGAGAATAGTTTGGCGTGGGCCGGGGTGGAGGCAGGTGAGCTGAAGGGTAGAGTCGAGGAACTCGGAAGGGTCAATAAGGATTTGGAGATGGAGAAAGATGGGCAGCAAGTGAAGATAAATGAATTGGAGAAGGAAATGGCTGTGTTGAATGAGATTGAGGTGAGTTTGAGAAGAGAGGAGGGAAAGCTGAGAACAAAGGTCTCCGAATTGGAGAACAAATGCGATTCAGCGGTTGAAAAGGAAAAGGAGATGGTCGGGCAGATTAATGGTTTGATTGAGGAGAAACGGGAGAAGGAAGAGACAATCAAGGAGCTGAAAGAAAGAAAAATTCGGCAGAGAGACTGTTGAAGGTGGCGGAGAAAGAATTGGAGGAGAAGGAGCGGCTTATGGAGGGGATAGTTCGGAAGAAACTTGAGATCGAAGAGGAGAATTATTGTAAGCAGAATGAGATTGCTGGGTTGCTTAGAGAGGTTGGTGAACTGAAGAAGGAGATTACTGGATTAGAATTTTCGCTTCGAGGCCAAGTGGATAAGAACAAGGGTCTGCTGTCTGAACTTGGCTCTAGTGGAGAAGCTTGCGATCGGGTCATTCTCGAGAGGGACAATGTCCAGAAGGCTCTGGACGAGGAGAAACAGAATGCCTCGAATTTGAGGTTGGTGGTTTCTGAGATGAAGAGCAGAGTCAATGAAACAGTGGAGGAGTTGGGGCACCTCAGGAGTGAGAGAGATGAATTGATTTCCGGGAACAAGAATATTCAAAGCAAAATCGAGTTGACTGAGAAAGAAAAGGAATTGCTTGAGAAGAAGGTCTTAGATGCTCAGCAAACTATTGAAGAATTGGAGGCGAAAATCAAATCTGCCGGTATCAAGTTGGAGCAAACTTTGGCCATCTTGAAAAGAACTGCAGCTCTAGTGAGTCATGTTAAGGACGGGACATATGGTAAAGAAGACGCAATTGAAGAACAGAAGCTCGAGGAAGATTTTCAACCATTTGCGAGAGAATTAGAAGCCATCAAGAGTGCTTTCCAGATCAAAGAGTCCCTGGTGGAAGATCTGAAGCGGCAGATTGAGTTGCTGCAAGAATCTGCAGCCCAGGCACATAAGCAGAAGGGCTTTTGGACATTGCTTTCCTCGGCAACCACATTGTTCGCCGCAGCATCGGTTGCGTACTTTGCCAGGGGACGATGATCCGTAGTAGTTTCTACACTAGCCGTAGCTATCTTTAGGGCTAGTGAGTACTTTCGCTTGCCCGATAAATGCAATGAAGTTACGTTAAGAGGCCCTTTTTGCTGTCCCTTTAAACATGATATGCAGTACAATGATGTACTCAAAACACTCTGGAATTGCTTACTTGGATTCTCAGAGATGTCTGAATCTGAATCCTCCAGTTGGAATTCCATGATGGTAGTAGTTTCTACAGTTTCTCATGTTCTGGCCGTTACCTTTTTGTCTCTACTGATCTCTGTAGTGCTCTTGCACAATTCTGTTGGTAATGGTTGAGGAATGTGTCCATGATTAGCTGAATTTGTCTTTAACCATCAAATGGATGATTTACTGACAGCCGGGACCGTGAACTTTGCGATCAAGAAGCATCTTAAAAGTTTATATTTTTGTATAAAGAAACTACCATTGCCTTAAAAATTTCTACTTTGCATTTCCTCCAAACTGAAAAACTACATTAACTATGAAACCCTGCACTCATTCCCCTCTCTCCCCCTCCCACCCGTCACCGCTACTGCCACCGTCATGAGGCTCGGCCACACGGGGCTCGCGTGAGCCTGGCGAGCTCCATGGTAGAGCTTGCAGCAACCACAGGGCTCATGTCTCTCACGGCAGCAGCCATGGCAGAGCAGCCCCAGTGGGTCACCTGAGCTCAATCTGCTGCCACCGTCATGAGGCTCAGCCACACGGGGCTCGCGTGAGCCCGGCGAGCTCCATGGGAGAGCTTGCAGCAACCACAGGGCTCATGTCTCTCATGGCAGCAGCCATGGCAGAGAAGGCCCCAGTGGGTCACCTGAGCTCGATCTGTGGGCCAGTTCTGCGGCGACAACCATCGCCCCAGTGGGTGACAGATAAGAGAGCTAGGATGGAGGACAGAGAGAAACTTGTGTTCGGATTTGTGGGTTGTCTCTTTGAAAGGAAAATGACAATTTATCGCGAGGATGCAAATTTAAATGAACGAGTTCCATGGCCGGAACCGATCAGACGTCTGGACATCTATGTAGAAATCAAAAATCATTCATATTATGATCCTCGATTCTCGCATTTTGGGCTAGTTTTGTTCGTCATTAGTAAAGCGGGGTAATTTGCACCCGAGAAGATTTCATTGCTTTCTTTCATCATGGTAGATGGAAAAAGTCTCTTTGCTGGAAGTAAGGCTGATCAGTGAACACCTATTCCAATCGGTGAGTAGGAAAATTTGCATATATACCGGTTTGTAGCTATTGTTTTCCAGCTAGTACTGTTCTTAATGGGGTGAAAAGATCAACACAGCACCTTTAGAGACCCTGGTGGAAGTTCTCAATGCTCAAGTGGTCCCTTCAACCCATTCAAGAGCCAACCACCCCCATATGAACCATGAACTGCCATCCAAAGAACAGGACATCCAGGATCTGACAGAAAAAGTATGAAATATCAAATCAAATCCCAGATAAATGCCGATTGGTCTTTAGAAACGTCTTCTCAATAATTGAATCACTGCCCTTTTTGTGTCTTGTGGCCACATTTCGGGGCTCAACAAGGACGCAACTTCATATGGACAGAGATGGCCTCTGTCTCCTGGTTTCTTCCCACTAGGATGCACTTTGAAAGCTGGTAGTGAACCGACAGCGACGTCGACCCAGTTCTCAGGTCGTGCATAAGCACCAGAGAAGCTTACATTGGGCTAGGCGCATTAATCCAGAATGACAACGTTGGCGCCAGCTTAACATGAAATAAATACATAAGTGATCACTTAGTTCTCACGGTCATTTGAGTAAGACAACTGAAGAAAAGATCCTGGAAAAGACAACAGGAAAAATGGGAATTCGCTGATAAATGAAGCCATGGACCTGGTTTCCAAGACACAGCAACATAAACGAGCGTAATCTGTACATTTATCTGCTTCTTCTAGTGGATCGAGATCTCCCATACCATATAACTGGAATGAGCAAGCATTTCCAAGGGAGAGAGTCAAAATTGAACTAACAAAATACATTACCCAGAAGAGTACTATAGTTAAGACCAGCCCATTTAGAGCTTCCATACACGTAGATTATACATTCTATTTACACTTGCCACAGGGAGTAAATTACAAAGATATATGATGACTACAGAAAGAGCCAGACAATTTTACATATATGGGGACGCATAACTATATTTGCTAGGGAAACACCATGGATGATTCCAAATCCATGCGTTCAAATTAGCCATATGATGTTAGGCGGGAACAGCGATCCCAGTTGGTTAGCCCGCCAAATGCTATTGCCAAACTCCTTCCTTTCTGTTTCACCAGAGAAGTGGCAATTTGAATTTGGCGGGTGTAGAGGGCCAAAATAAATAGCTGCAGAATCACTTGAATATCGCAAGAACAAAACAAAAAGAGATCCAGCTAGATGCTGAATATTGCACGTACCCAAAGAGCCAGCCTAGATATCTTAACCAAGAAGAACAAGGCCAAAATGGAGCAACTTCAAAGTAACAGGATGACAAGAGCCATGAGTAGTAAATAAACACTGCGCATTATATAATACTTAAGCATCACCACCATATCGAGCCAGAATTTCAAGCTTCAAATTCCATAGCCAATCCTCATTCAAGAGTGACATTACTTGTCGCTGGGATTCACAAAGCTCCTAATTTCATCCATCACTGTGTAGAAATGGTCGTTGTTTGGCAGCAAGTAGAATCCAATAGTTGCCTGCTCCAAAAACAGTAGCTTCACCTTCTGGCCGGCCTTCTCTAGCCCTTTAGCATAAGCTAACTGCCAATCTTGAATTAAGTCCAAACCAGCCACAACAACAAGACTCTTGGGAAACTTAATCCCTTCCAGACTTTTCCCTCGGGGACCAAATGGGTTGCATGCAGGATGATCCCGATTCTCACCTTCAGGCAAGAAGGCTCTCCAGTACCAGTCTCGTTCTCGTATGCCAACAAAATATTTCCCATCTAATCTTTTCTCAGACTCGGTTCTCTCGTCTCCACCAAACATTGGATTGAGCAGTATGTTTCCCGATACTTCTATTTCAGCTTCAGCAGCTCTTAGAGCAACACTGTGAACTATGTTTCCACCAGAGCTGTCGCCAGCCAAAAATATGTGCACTTTTGAATCAATTTTACTTTGGAGCCAGGATCTGGAGCTCACCCATTTGAGAGCCAACCACCCATCATCATAGGCACAAGGATATCGATTTTCGGGTGCACGGCGATAGTTCACAGAAACTACAATGGCCTTGCAAATGCCTACTAATCTTCGGCATAAAGTATCATATATGGCACTGTTCGCAGATGAATGTGCAAAACTTCCCCCATGGAAAAAAACAATGACTGGAACAAATTCAGCGTCCACAGGCTTCTCGAGATCGATTAAACTTGGCTGAGGTTCCTCAGTAAAGGCCGGGCGGTAAATCCGGCAAAGGAGGTTTGTCGCACGATCAATTATAACATCAAAGGAGAAGATGCCATCAACGGGGTTCGCATTTGCCGGAACCTTACGATCAAGGAACTCTGCTAGATGGCGGTCAAAGGTTCCATCAGGGCGACGGAGAAGATTGTACTTCAACTTGAAATTGGAAATTAGGACCCACATATTCAGGGGAACAACCATCTGGGCAGACGAAAACGGCAAACAATGTTGGATTCCTCATATATGGAAGTAAATACTGTTCAAGTACAGGATGGATAACAGTAGTTGCAAATCGATCTAGACTAACAAAAGATAACGTCTGTATCGATTACTCAAAAGAACATGTCGAAAAATGAGCATGAAAAAGCATTATGATCATACAGTAGGAATTTATCAACACAGACCGGTGACAGAAACGTAAGCAGAAAAAGATGTCAAATCCTCACGAAATAGTGAAAACGAAACACCCAAACCGATACAAACATCACGGATAAGTCGGTGCAACCGCAGATTAACGGAAGGAGAAAGATAACCCTAAATGATCATCCAGTCCCAACAGAATCATAGAAACTGTCCAAAACCAGAACCCCAGAAAAATCAAACCTTTCACAAGCAAAATGACAAATTCAGAGTTATAGAGGATACCCCTCAGCTGATACGAAAGACAACCATCCTCCAAGCTCCGACCGAAGTCACAAAAAGGGCAGAGACTTCATGAACAGAGTATCATGATTCCAGGATCAAAATACACCTAACTACAACGAGATGACAGGACGACAAAGCAATCCCATGCTTACCATCTCTTCCACCCCCAGGAAACACACTAGAACACGGAAAGAGAAAAAGGGTAATGAGCAAGCACCACAAGGAAATGACCAGAAACAAATTACCTTCGATTCACTGGGATTGACTCCATTGCTCCCAGCCATGGATGTAGAAACACCCGGATAGCAAAACACCAATATCCTCGAACCACCACAACCCCCAGGCCGGTCAGATCGTATCTTCAGGCACAACCCAGTTCACAACTTGTCACATACCACAAACCCGAAACAAGAAAACAGAACCCATATGGACCCAAAGACAGCACGACCTCGCCTCAGCCCCCCCAGCTCCGAACTCACTCAATGTGCGTTCGAGAGCGGAAAAAAATCGGTCCTTTTTGTTACTTTGTCCCATGAAAAGCCACCGGGCGTCATCATGAATCTGTCTCTACAGAGAAATGGGAAGATCAAAAGAAGGGGGGGCTGGGGGAAAGTGAAAAAACACACGAGAGATGTCCAGTGGAGGAGACAAGACAAAGGTAAAATGATAAAAACCTCCCTGTCGCAATTAAAAGGGAAAGGAAGAGTACCGAAAGAGGTGAAGGATAAGGAGGTGGGGGGGCGCACTGTAGCTCCTTCTGCGGGGCGAATGCTAACGTGAGCTGGCCTGGTTTGCCAGGGGGGGCTGAGGGGATAGAGCGCGACACGGAGAGTGTGGCTGAAAGTGGACTGTTCCCGTGGGGCCCACACGTCAAGGCCCATCTCCCATCATTCAAATTTCATTCTTCTTTTATTTTATTTTTAGTTTTTTTTGCTTTTTTCTGTTTTAATATTTTGAACTTGACTTTAATTTCTACAGACATTTCAGAATATTATAATATGTTTATATATTTTTGAATTTGAATAAATTCTTAAACTGATTCGTTAGAACTTTGAGATATAAAACTCAAAATATTCTCACATTATTAGAAAAAAATAATTTAAAATAAAGAATACAAGAAGTGCAAATATCAACATATTATAATAAAGAACATAGCCAAAGTTAACGTCATTATTGGAGAAACTACTACGGTCAAAACCAATCTCTCTTCATTCAATTTTTTTTTTTTTTCTTTTCTGTTTTGACTTTAATTTCTACAGACAAAATATTACTATATATATTAATTATATACTTTTCAAATCAGAGGAACTTTGGAGGAAAGAGCTTGGAAGGATTTTGGTTGGATTGTAGAAGAAAGACCGACACGTTTAATAATATTCAAGAGTTGATGTGATATTATGATGAGAATAAGAGACTATGAAAAGATTTCCAAGCGTAAGCGCTTTTGATGTCTTAGGAAGCTTTTGGGAGAATTTTGGGAGCAGTGCTATGTATCTCCACGTGAAAAGGACTTATGATTCCGAGTACCTTTTTCGAAATGTAAATAATGTCCGTGCCCCCATGACTTGGAGAACACCGATAAGGATGCCATCTCCTTCTCTAATGTCCCTATCGCCGCATCGATAGGGGCCCGAAGGATTAGGAGTCGGGCGATTGAGCTCGTCCTCTGGCTCTGCAATTGCATGAGACACCTCCAACTTCGAACACTCCATAGGTCCCATAGTCCCAACCTCCCCTCATCCACCACCACCACCACCATACCTGAACCCTCTTGGTGGCCCACGACACCAAGCGAGGCGATGCCAACATCCTTCAAACTACTCCATGTGTTCCCAATCACAATCGTTGTCTCTATCCATAACAAGGGTAAAATAAAAATCCCAAAATAGTGAAGGCAAGATTGGAAGGATAAAACTCATTAAACCCCTAAAGTAGAATCTTTGGAATGTTAAAACCAAACCTAAATCCATTTGTATTGAGTTTTGAGCATTTTCAAAACTTAACTTTACACTAAAGGCTCTTGAAATTAGGGATGAACATGGTTTGAGGATAAAACCGGAATATAAGAACCACACCGGTGAGAACTTGTAGGTTTCGGATTCTAAGATATATAAGGTAGGTTATAGATTCCAAAATTTGGTGAAATTATTTCGATGGGTGGGTTTTAGGTTCTAAGTTGATAGAACATGAAACCTGTAATCTAGAATCTATAATCTATAATAATTTTTTAATTTTTTTATAGTTTATGTCTTCACGTGATCCTGAGATATTTTATAATGTTTGATAATGAATGTATAATTTAGAACCTTTAATCTTAATTTCTATTTTATGATTAGGAATTTTATTTTCATTGATTATGAGATCAATGAAAACTCTAATTGCTTCTTTAATACATTTATGTTCAGGTAATTATTTTTTTTCAAGATAATATTTTTATATAATACAAGAGTAATCCGTGTATTTAAAATCATAAAATTTCCTTAATACTATTCGATAAGTGGCATGTGAACACTTATTTTAGACAATCAATGATAAAATCCATGTTCACTTTTATTATTATGTTTATTTTCATTTTATTGAACTAAAGATGAAAAAATTATTAGAACTTGGAATCAAATCTAGAACCTATAATGGGATAGGTTTTAGGTTCCAAGTTTCAAAATAGATAAGTTCCAAGTTTTAAAAAATGAGAAACCTATGTCCGATGTTAGGTTTCAAGTTCCATGCGAAACATATAAAGAACCTGAAATCGTTCACCCCTATTTGGGATTGTATTATGATTCAAAACTTTGGCAAAAGCTTAGCGAAGAATACTCATAGATTAATGTTGCACTAGATTAGACTCTCTATAAAAAGACAGGAAAATTAATGAAGACCTTACGGATAGATTGCAAGCATGATTGATGGAAGAGAAAAGTTCATATGGTGTTTTTGTGGGCAAAGGTGGCGCGTCGACGGGGTGGTGCGACCTCAACCAAATTGGGTCGAGGTATTGTGACCCTAGCAAGATCATGCCTAGGGTCACATGGCCCCAACATCATCAGACTAAGTGGTGGCAACGCTGCAGATTTGAGGGTTCTATCTTGAGAGAAATAAAGAAAGAGAAACTAAATCAAAAGTCAGTACTTACAATTAAGGGTAAAATCGTAAATAATATTTAAAGTAATAAAAGCAAATAAGCATAAAACCAATCATATAGGTGTTAGATTTGACATTAAAATGATCAAAGTTTACAAAAAAGTTGAAAAAGATTGCAAAAGATTATATGGAGCAGTGGCCCTGGAATAATAAAGTCTTTTTGTGGATGTTTCCACATTAATTTTATTTATTTCAGGAATAGATGCATTCTTCAATCATTAATTGATCTATCGGTGTTTATTTGATTTGGGTTATTTTTTCCTATGCTAAATTTCTTTGATTTAGAAGTAGCTCGTTTATTAATTAAGATGAAAAGGCATTTTTCTTCCTTTCTATAACTTTAATAAATTCTAAAAGGGATAAGTGCAATAAAAGTCTTAAAAATTGTTATGAAAGTATAATTGAATCCTAAAATTTTGAAAAAGCATAATGAAATCATAAAACTTGTTATTAAAATCAAGTGAAATCAAAAGTTCACCAAAAAATTTCAAAAAATACATAAAACTTTTGAAAAATACAATCAACAAAATGACTTGATTGGACTTCATTGGTAAGTTTTATGATTTAATTACAATTTTAGAAGTTTTAGGACTCAGTTGCACTCATGCAACAAGGTTTATGACTTATTGTCTTTTTAAAAAGTTATAGGACTTAATTGCACTTTTATAACAAGTTTGAGAACTTCTGTTGTACTTATCCCAATTTTAAATTATATTCTTTAGGAAATTCATATGATTTGGAAATTGGTAATTTAAGAATTTCAGTTTTAGGGAGTATTTGGCTAGAAAAATTTTGGACAGAGGATTAAATATTTTCTTTTTAATTGCTTTCCAATGGTAGGGAGATATTGTTCTAAATAATTGTCTTGTTCAATTATTTTTCTAGTATATAAACTATCAGTTCAGAAGCTATTTTGAAAGGAGAAGCTATGGTGATTGAATTCAATAATTGGCTGTCATTTTATTTCCGTTTGAAAAGTTTATCAAGGACCTGGATTTTCCTTTGCTCGTGAAAATGCTCTTCAAGCCAATCAAAGAAAATTATCTGGATTTCATGTTTAAACATGTAACTGTAGTATTTTAATTTGATTTATTGGATTTGATTGAAGAAAGTGTTAAAAAAACCTTTGTTCAAGTTCTGTATTTTTTCTGAATTGAATTCTGGGTTTAAGAAAGCACGGTTTGGTTCAAATTGGTTTTCAAGATAAGAAGCTCAGAATTGGTATTCTGATTTTCGACCATGGATGAATATGTGGGTGAATAATTTGGAGAATCTAATGTTTCTGGATTCTGATTTATTTGTTTTTGCAGATAAACAGGTGTAGAAAACTCCACATCTATTATCAAGACCACAAATACTAGCAACGACTTCTGAGTTGTTAGTAGAATTGGTTTGACTATTAGAAGTAATTCCTGGATTGGAGGAGCTACTACTACAATTTGTTAGGGAAGAACAGTTTCTCTTCCCATTGATTGATTTAGGAGGTCACTTGGCTCCAATTGATGGATTTAGGAATAACTATGTTGGCTCTTGAAATATCTTCTTGAAGGAGAAGTGTTTCTCCTTTTGGATTATGTTTAAAAGCTTTGCTTCCAAAAGCAGAGAGAATAATTTTGTAATGGATAATATAAATAAGCACCAAAGTAATAGATTTATTAGCCATTTTGTGATTATGCATTTTTTTCTAAAAAGTTGATGCTACGAGAATGCTCTCATCTTTAAGAAATTGAAAAATTGGAATAACAATCAAAATGAATTGGTCCATTACAAAGACTTGTTTCAACAGTTTAAATGACTGGTTCTTTATAAATTAATAGGCTTGAATTTCTTAAAATCAAGAGAATTGAAGTGTCTAGTCATTCTTTAATAAGTGGTTTAACACCTACTTGGACAAGTCCAATGTAATCTTAAATAAATTTTTGCTCACGTTTTTTAATTGATTCTTGTTTAGAAGTTGAATCCTTCAAAAGAATTTGAAGAGGAACATCTTTTTCTTCTGTTTGGATTTCATAATCTAAAAAAATGCATTTCGATATTGATAAATCTGATTATATTGAACTTTTGGAATTTCCCAGTTTTCTATTAGGTTGATGAAATCTTCAATATTTATTCACTCTCTATAGATAGCTCCTTAATCTGAAGACATTTGTAATATTGAACTAATAGAAGATGTTGATCGCCTCAATAAATTCATTTTAACAAATATGTTTGCTCACTGCCTAGGCTACTAGTCAGGGTTAATCAATGGCGTCACTGCTCATGGGAGGGACTGCCGAGACCATTGTTGAGTAAAGATGTTAAAACTGGTTTATTGAAGTGATTAACAAACTACCAGAAGTGGTCTATCAGGCAAAGATGTACACAGACACCCTCCCTCCCTCCCTCCCTCTCTGTAAGGGTTTGGTCTTTTTAGAAGAGACAAAACTTTTTAATATTATCATCATGAGAAAAATACATGTCACTATTCACGCGGCATTGATGTGTCCCTCCATGCCAGTATTTTTGTGTCCTTTGATGGAAGGATCAATTTGAATCAAAAGTACAATGCACCTGATTAAACAATTTGCAATACTTCAGGAATCCCCAATGCCTTTGTCCGAGAAATAATTAGCTCTTTTTGTTATTGTAATTGAATATATCACTTATTATTAAAAGTCTCAGTAATCAACAAATTATTGCTTTGAAAGTGAGTCCACATCACATATTGGCGAACCTAAAGATTATGGGAAAAGTATCAAAAAAGTTCTAAACATATTACTTTAATAATGCAAATTTAGTTTTAAATCTTTTGATTTAGTGTCAATTCAGTTCTAAAACTTTTGATTTTGTACAAATTTAGTAATTAGCCAAAATTAACTGGAATGACTGAAAATTGACACAAAGTCAAAAGTTTTAAAACTAAATTGGCATTAATTTAAAGGTTTATGACTAAATTAGCATTATTAAAAGGTTTAGAACTGAATTGACATTAAATTAAAAGTTTTAGAATTATATTGGCGCCATTAAATGGTTTAGAACTAAATTTGCACAAATACAATAGATATATGACTTTTTTGACAATTTTCTTAAAGATCATGAAATACCTTACAAATCTCGTTAGAGTTACTCGAACAAAAGTTAAAACTTAGATAAATGAAATGAAGATAAAATTATCTGTACTCGAGGATATGAAGAATCAAATCTATGTGTGCACGGATTCCACAGTGACAAGTACCCTTTCAAGATGTTCACGAATGCTCTACACACTCATCACATAACCCATGAAGAAAAAGAAAAGGAAAAAATCGATGCTCACTTCATTTGAAGGCATATTTTTCACGATTTGGTTGGAAGATGTGCTCGAGTATGGGCGTGGCTGGCTAGTTCTGAGCCATAAACGAATTGGAAGCTTTCATCCAGTAGGAAAGGAGAGCATCTTTCTCTTGGGTCGCTCTCCATAAACATCACTTTCACCGATGAGAGCTCTGCTTCGGATGGGTTTTGCCATTATTGTTGAAGCTGCAAGAGGTGCTTGGATGCATACGGGACTGGGTCAAACACCGAGGGCACAGTTGTTGGATTCTTGTGTATTGGCCCCTTCCATCAGTCCACATAGCATCGTCCTCACCCTCTCTTTTGAAGAAAGAAATAAGACATTTTTTTTCTTTTCATAATCTAGGACTACGAACCCTACGAAATGGTTAAACCCAAATATTTGGTATCTATGGGTGTCTCTGACTGATAGTAATTTGCATGCATTTAGTGAGATTTGAATGAGTGATCTTTAATTTCTGAGTTGGAAATTCCCCATGGCTATATACAACTATGGTAACTTAGGTTAAAAAATAGCAAAGTGTTTTTATAATGTTTATGGAGTTATTCAAGTGATAATATTCTTTTAGCAAATGATTTTCAATGTAAACTTTGCATATCTCTTCCCATAAACATTTACTTATACATATCCTAACCATCTAAGATGTTGTAATTCGAAGTTTTAACAATTTTCACTGTACGATGACATTTGGCAATCTCAGTGGATATTTGTCCCAACACCAAATGGCATAAGGCACAAAAAGGAATAGAAAAAGAAAGGATTAAATTGAGAACATCGAATTCTTGCATAATTTTAAAAAGATGGGAATAGAAAAAGGTCAAATGCAATAATGATTTAGTAAAAGATAAAATAAATAATTTGCATGTGTTAAACATGCTCAAATTACTCTAGGAAATGAACATAAAGGATGGTAATTTTTATTTTGCAAATTTTTAATTGTGTTACCGTAATGTAATCAAGAGAACATCACTCCAAATCTATATTTATTAAATGTAATTCAGGCCATCTAGAGAATTTCACATTGCGAAGCCGTCCTGCCCTTTTTGAGTAACAAAACCTTCCTCCACTAGGTAAGCCAGCCAGTACTTTAAATTGGCGAAGGCAACCGTGTTAGGTAACTTGTCCCCATAATTGGTGGCATAGTGTTTTCTTCCTCACCACTAGGGAATATAGAAGGTGACAGAATTTCCCCTACCTGCCCAGGAGTTGGCTGAGTGGCTTGCTCCTAGGAAAGCCTTTTAAAGACCTACTTATGTCTAAAACTCAATAATGATTTAGTAAAAGATAAAATACATAATTTGCATGTGTTAAACGTGTTCAAATTACTTAAGGAAATGAACATAAATGATGGTAATTTTTTTTCAAATAAATTTGTAAACTTTTGATTGATTTACCAACATTAAAGAATATGGGCGACACATATTGATGGGTGTACTGCCTTGGCAAATCAGTGCCTTGAGATGATGATAGCAAATTCAAAACAAATGACTATAGTTTTTAATATTATCGAAAGAAGAAAAGAAAAAGAAAAAAAAAACAAAATAAAGAGAGGTTTAATATCTAAAAAAATATTCTGTGATTATAAATATATAATATCCCAATTATTAATATTAATTATGTGTATAATTTTGTACATATTTGCTCATTTTCAATTTGTATTTTCGAAATAACAATTCCTTGTGATGTTGTTAGGGCAGCTGTCAAGGGATCTTTCTTTCATTTTTTTTTCAACCCCGAAAATGTGAAAAAATATAATAATGAGATAAATGACCTCATAAGGACTCTTAAAGAGATTCAACAGAAGAATAATGCATAACTGTTCATAGTGTCCAAATCATTTAAATGTTTTTCCTAGTGAAACAAACATGAATTCCTCAAGATTTCAAAATATTAAGGAAAACAAGTTTGAACCTATTTCTTCTTGAAATTTGAAGGAAACGCCATTCTATTTTCCCCCTTCTTGCGCGAAAAATGAATTTATCAAAGCCAAGTTGGAGGTCCTTCTTTGTCGAAAAACAAAGGAAAATAGTTATCCCATGCGATGACATGCTTAGGGTATGATAAATCTATATTAAAAGATGGATTAACTTACCTGGCCTCGGGGTGAAATACATCCAGCACTGCCCGTGCCGCCATCGATGGTGGAAAAGGCGACGGAATGAGGTGCTCGATGCTCTCCGGCAGTCATTGCACAATGGCTATTAACTCTCAAATGACTATTGTTGAGTGGTCGTCAAAGATTCATCTTTCTCGATTTTGGAGATAAGTAGATTTGAGATCGGGCGACCACCATTGGGGTGTTGCCATGGATTGGCAACTTCCGCTCCGCATAGATCCGGTGAAGGTTTTTCCCTGTAAATCTTAATCTTGGGTTCAATTCTTTTCCAATCCTAACGGTGTAGTTTTCTATGTTCTCTGTTTCAAGAATTATTTCCACGTCCTACATTATATCTGATAATTTACTATACAATTATCGTATCCATCCGATCGTAATTCCTGTCCGGACGATCAAAACCATCCTTAGATGATTCAATACGTCCTCGGGACTAAAATGGTCCAAAAGGTGAGGATTTGAAGGCAGAGGCCGGTGCAATCCTGGAATGAGCTGATTAATAATTACTTTTGATTGGGCCGGTGCTGGCACATTGTATTAGCCCAAAAAAATTGAATGGGCCTTGTATTACAATACGTGATTTTTTGCTTAATTAAACAATTGGGCATTGTACTTCTAAGGGATGAATAATAAAATTTTTTGATGAGTTTATGAGTAAAAGTATGCATTTGATAATTACATAAAATTTCTATTCTCATAATAGAAATTCGTTTAATAACGGCGTAAAATTTTTCTTTCTGAAGTGGTGGCGGCAGGGGGATGGGGCTGTAGCGACCGACAATCGGCGATGATGGGCGTACGACTAGGAGTTATAGAGAGACTTATTCAGGTGAGAAGTATAAAGAACATAAACAATTTCTGATTTCTATTCTAAAATTTGAAAAGTAAAATTTTTTTTACTTATGGATATAAATTTGTTTCAAAAATAGACAAATTAATTTTTTTAATCAAACGGATTTCTATTCAAAAAACAAGTCTGGAATAGAAAAATAATTCCGAAACAGAAATAGAATAATTATCGTGTGTGTCTTTGATGAGGTTTTCATTAGATATATATTCCTTTATGGCTCCATTTGTTTTAGTGAAAAATAAATGAAATGAAAAATATTTTCTATAAATCATCGTATGTATTGCTTACGAAAATAAATGAATAAAAAGTATTTTCCATCATCCATGAAAATGTTGAGAAATAAATTATTATTGACGGTTAAAACATTTTCCATTGACAAATTATTTTAATCAATATAAGCGATTATTTTAGGAAAATATTTTTGGAATCATTTATTTTCTACGAAACTAGTGGAGTATGAGATATATGGAAAATAGAATGAATATGGTTTTTCATTTTTGTCCATAAGGGTCGCACTATTCCACCTTAAGTAAAAACTAGAGTTCATAAGAGATGATAAATCAATGATTTGAAACATGTTTTTAAAAAATATTACTTATTGCTTATAAAAATAAATAAATGAACAAATTTGTTTATGATTGATGAAAATAGATAAGCATAAATTGTTACTAATGATGAAAGTATTTTTTGTCAACTAATTTTCCTAAACGACACAAATAATTATTTTTCAGAAAAATTTATGCCAAATCATTCATTTTTCGTGTACACACTTAAAATAATAAGTTATAACATCTCTAGAATGGGTTTTTAATATAAAAAGGATAAAAAATTAAGGTGGACACTGTTTATCCCATTGGGGTCGGCATTAGGTATTTTATTCAATATTGCATCAGTTTCAAAATAATTTCAAAATCAGGTGAATCAAAGCAATCGAGAATGTTGCTCAGATCACGCGAACATGTCTAATTTCGCCCATGTCATTTTACTTTTGGAAGAATTAGATATACAATTAATTAGCTAATCAATTGAATAATGATTATTAAATTATGAGAATGTAATGGTTGCTAAATAATGGGCATTTTGTGAACACGTATCGATCTAAGCTATCAAAGATGATCTCAACACGCAACGAAATAGGATTATAAATGTCTAGAAAATCACTCACCAACTCTAATATCAAAATCACTAGGGGTAACTTTAATGGCCACTCTTGTCCTATGGAAAGATGAGGTGAATAGTTCAAATCTTTACTTTTTGGGAGGGCTAGAGGTGGGACATTTAGTTTTAAGTATGTAATTCGATTGAATAGACAAAAAAAAAAAATAATATCAAATAAAATAAAATAAAATACGTGAAAAAAATTCACTTGCTATCAATCAAAAAATGAAAAAAAAGAGAAATACACGAAAAATTGCGGATTAAGCAATCCATATTTCCCAAATACTATTCCCCATCCATTCACTTTAAGAAGATAGATTGCTAGACGATAGACAATATACGTATATTAGGTGGCATTTCCATATCAAGTCATTATTGACAAATTCGACATGCTTATATGAATATAAATATCTTGATAATCCATCAATTATTTATAGTTCAACAAGAACTTTGCTATTTCAACATCGCATTATCGATTGTTTCTTTATCGAGATGTGTATTTAATAATCCAAGACACGCGATACAACCGTTATAAGTATTGCAAAAGTAGTAACGGTAAAAAACGAATCGGAGTTTACTTTACCTTCTACCACAAAGAGAAGTGAGGGGGAGGAAGAGGCAGTGCGTTAGGTTAGAAATAATTCCGAGCAAATTCGGTTTTTATATTTGAAAATCAGAGGAAAAATGTAAAAAATTTGTACAAAACACTTATTTTAAGGATAAAAATTATGTAATTTCTATTATTCCGAGCAAGTACATTTTTAAATTCAAAAGGCTTGGCTCCAGCTCCGGACAAGGGGGAAAAGGGTTCGAAAAAGAGAAAAGAGGAAACGTACTTCCCCATCTCGCCCAATTTTTCCCGCGAGAGCGGGAAAATACGAAACAGGCGAGGCCCCGTGCCACGCTGGCGATCCGCGGCACCCCGGTCTCCGCCAATCAGATCGCGCCCTCGCCACCTATAAAATCTCGACCCTCCATCGTTCCTCTCTCCACCGAGGCAAAGCGCGCTCTTCTTTCTCTCTTTCTCTCTCGCCGTCGTCCGAGCGACCGGCGTCTCCATCGGCGACATTCTCCGGCTTTCGGCCGAGCTAGGGTTTCTGATCTTTTCGTTTCTCTGTTGCGGGACGCGAGCATGAGTTCGAAGGAAGGAGGCAAGGGAGGCAGGGGCAAGCCCAAGGCCTCCAAGTCCGTCTCGAGGTCGCAGAAGGCCGGCCTCCAGTTCCCCGTCGGCAGGATCGCCCGGTTCCTCAAGGCCGGCAAGTACGCCGAGCGCGTCGGCGCCGGGGCCCCGGTTTACCTCTCCGCCGTCCTCGAGTACCTTGCCGCTGAGGTACTCTCCCCGATCTGTCTCTCGCTTTGGCTTTCGATTAGTTTTTGCCGATCGGCTGTTGCTTTCTGGATTCGCCTCTTGACTACCGTGCGATTTCTTCTTTCTTTACGCCGCGGGGAAAGTGCTTTTGATGACTTTTGCTTAGTCTTGTCGCGATCTCCGCGCTTAATTTTGACGTTCTATTGACTGTTTCGGCCTCATCCGATGGCGGATTCGATCGAAATGCTTTGCATTTGCCTGAGTCCTGCCTTTTCCTTGGGGTTTCCGATTAAACCAATCTTCAATTCTGCCGACTTTCTCTTCTCGATTTTAACCTTCGGCGCGCCGTTGCAGGTGCTGGAGCTGGCTGGGAACGCGGCGAGGGACAACAAGAAGAACAGGATCGTGCCGCGGCACATTCAGCTGGCGGTGCGGAACGACGAGGAGCTGAGCAAGCTCCTGGGCTCTGTGACCATCGCCAACGGCGGCGTCCTGCCCAACATCCACCAGACGCTGCTGCCCAAGAAGACAAGCGGGAAGGGCAAGGGCGACATCGGGTCCGCTTCCCAGGAATTCTAGGGCTCCGCCACCTCTTCCCCTTCCTTTCTTTTTTATTTTTATTTTTCTTTTACTTTTTTATTTTGGGTGGGTTCTTCTTCAATCTTGTTGTAGGACTTTAGAGCTTGATCTTTGCAATATACGTCTGCAATTTTTTTTTTTTTTTTCTTTTTTTTTTTGGGGTTTGCTCTGTTCAATCAAAAAAGTAGTAAAAAGGAGCGATTTTTAATTTCTCGCTTGAGGTGTTGTTGTCTCTCGATCCTGCCTATGGACGATTCTTCCTCTAATCATCGAACTTTTTGCTTTGGCACTTTTGTAATATTGGGCTGTCGGCGATATTGATATTCACTCATTTTAGAATGAATATAAATATTTGCAATTTATTGGCTTCATTCCGGGAGAAACAACGAGGAGAGATTGAGAAAGAAATTTCTGTTAAAAAAACAACATTTTATTTATTTATTTAAAACCTGCTCAATTTGAATTATTTTGGGAAGGCCATAGGCTTTAATATGTTACTTAAATTTTAAGTGGTGGCCATCCTAAAGATTGGATGAAAGTATTGTGTGGAAAATAGGACACTGAATAAAAAAAAAATCCATATGTGAATTTTATAATATGGTCTGTTCAACTTTTTAGGCTGTCGAGTTGTATTTTTCAATTCACTAAGCTTTTGAAATAAATGAAACAAAAAAAAGAATTTTTTACTATCAGTCGTCGAGAAATCAAATAAATCATACGTAAGAATTGCAAAAATAAGCATTGCAATTTAATTGCTCATCAAACCCATATGTAAGTTCCGACAAAAAAAGAACCCATATGAAAGTGAGAAAGAAAACCAAAAAAGAATTCGACAAGTCTTTAACTTGGTATTTTCCACGCTCAATAATCGGCAAACCAAATAAAATATATGTAAAAATAGCAAAAATAAAGAAAAAGTACAGTAAAATAAAATAATTACCGGTAAAAATGCTTTCTTTTTTTATAGATGCCCGTGCAAAGCACGTGAGGCGTAGTTAGCGTTTGATGACGCTGAGACGTTCTCTTGGCATTTTGCAAAACGGTCGGGCCTTTCCTCGTCTCTGGCCGATTTCCTCCGCTCTCCCATTCGCCAATCACCATCGATCGAAACACATCGTGACTTCGATTTCCACAGGAAGGAAATCCTGTCGTCTTCGTCGGATGGAGATTTTCCTTTCTTCGAATGAATTTTTGACCGGTTCTATCTGAGGTTCGCTCGCTGAAGAGAGAGAGAGATGGCCGTGCAGTGGGTTCTGGTGCTGCACGGGCTGGCGACGCTCGTGGTGGTCGTCTCGTTCCTGTGCGGCCAGTGGCCCATCTTCCGCCGCACTCCCATCGCCTCCATCCACCACTTCCTCACCGTCGGTGCCTACGACTACTTCCTACTCTCTCTCTCTCTCGCGGAGCCTAATTTTCTTGGTCCTATCGTGCGTCTTGGATCGAATTCTCATATGGGTTTTTTTTTTTTTTTTCCTTTGTTCTGTCTTTTTTGGAAGGAGGTGCGTCGGGGTGCTGTTTGGAGTGAGAGGCACGAATGCTATTCTGGAGGTGGAGCGGTTCTGCTGCGATCGCCCCAACCCTATTTTGCAGGTTCTTGCTTGCTGCGAGAGCTTTTCTTTTTCTCCCCACCCATGTGTCGAACTCTGATGTGCAATTCTTGATTCTTGTTGGAATCGTAGGCGGGGAAACGCTTGTTTCTGAAATGCTTGATTTTGGAGCTCTATCGCCTGTCGTCATGTGTCTTTGAATTTGAGAGTGGGAGATGGAATGTTTTCTAGTGGTTGAAGTCCAGCTTCTGCTCGCAAAGTTGATCTTTATGTATTTTCTCATGCTTTCTCCTTTGATGTTTACTTGAAATGGAGTATGGTTTTTGTATTGTTATATTGAATTCAAACTCCTAGCTGATGGTGATTTGTATTTAAGCGAAGGAACTGGGATTACCTTTTTGGTATATGTCAGTGAAGTTGGATGGATTATATACAGAATGTTGGTCTTTTCTGTTTGAGATGGGATTCTTTTAGTAGTCAGTGTCGGATTGTGAGTTATGTGTTATTGACTGTATTGTTCATTTTAGAGTGTTCTTGCCATCAAATTGCAACAACACTCTGCTTTCTGTATTTCTGTGTTGATCTTGTCTCTAACTGCAGCAATTTGCAACTGGTAGCTTTTGCTTTTCCAGAGTGTTCCTCTAATAGCAATAGACTTTGTGTTTTTGATGTGCTTGTTTGCAGATAATATACTTGGCAATAGTTGGAGGAACTTATTTCATTGTGGCAAAATCGTGCTTCAGCTATATTCCTGGATATTATTTAAGTGGAATTCACAGGTACCGTTCCAAAGGATATATACAATTTCTGTTATGAGTCAATAGCCAAGGACAAACACTTGGTTTGATAGGCCAATCATCTTGCTGTGGGATTATTTTTGGCTTTATTTGTCATCCATGTGATTGTTGTTTGGGCTATCTTTCTTGCATTCTTCTGACTGTCTTTGAGGCTGAAATTTTTTTATTTGGAGCTTGAGGAAATTGACATTGAAAATGATTTAGAACTCATGAAGAACCAATTTTCCTGCCAGTTGTATGCCTGCCTTTATCTGAATATGCATGCGCACGAGTCTCTTGGTCTCTGTGTGCTTCAATGTTAGAGTAATTTTATGTGGAATCCACCATCTTTGCATGGAAACTCTTGAAGGTCAGGTACCCTGTGGATGGTTAAAAAAAAAATGCTTTTGGAAGAGATATGAGTGAGTGCAAATAACTCCTGGAAGAGAGAAGGAATCTATTCTTTGGAATAAAAAAGATTTTTGGTCCCTTACGTTGAATACAAATGTTGTGGCATGTGAAAAACATTTTTGCATTCATTTTTCATTTATTTGCTCCTGCCATATCTGGGTTCCAGCTCCTCGTGACATGTTTTTGAGGACCTTTTGTTTGCTTTTTTGTAAGCAGGAAGATTGATTGTCCTTTACTTGATGGAATATTTTGTGCTTGCTTACGTAATTCTCTGGATTTTCGTTCTTCCACAAAATCAGGATTCTTCTTTCATTTGTTGCATGAGGTCAATTATCAGTCAAGACTTCTTGCTTCCTTTATACACATATCATGCATTTAGCTTCTGGCATTCCTGGGTTTTGACTTCTTAGTATATGTGTTGGATCTCTTTTTGGGTTTTCTTCTTGATTAATCTTGGCTATTCCTTGTCTCTTATTTAATTTCTTTCTTTGTATTGAAGTTTATCTAGATCATGTTTCAGACTTTCACAGAATCAGATTTATTCCTTCCTTTGGTTGCATGAGGTTATCCATCAGTCTGCTTGTTCCTCTAGATTGGATTTGTCTCTAGTTAGGATGATGAGTCTACTAGGTGTCTGCAGTTTCATCTTTAGCTCTATCAGTGGGTATTATTTTCAGTGAAGCTCACTAGTATTGGACTAGGTGATCTAAAGGCTCGTGTTTCTACAAGTAATACAGTTTCTTGTTTGAGGCTAATGACATGGTCTGACATTGATTAGCAGTTCCTTGTTAATGCAGGCACGTGAGCTTGTTGGCAGTTGGCATTGGTCTCCTTCTCTTTGTATTTACTAGCTTTTCTGATCCAGGGACTGTAAAGGATGATAACGTCTCTCAATATCTTGCTGCTTATCCCTATGATGATATTATTTACTCTGAGAGAGAATGTCCAACTTGCAAAATTCCAAAGTGAGTTTTTTTTTTTCATATACCTGTCAAGATAAACCTTTTGCTTTGTGAAGCTATTCACTATTTTTTGGTTCTCCAGACCTGCCAGGTCCAAGCATTGCAGCATTTGTGATCGCTGTGTTGCAAGATTTGACCATCATTGTGGGTGGATGGTACGCCTTGCCTTTTCATTTATTTCTTGAGAAGGATATAATATGGTATCACTATCAATGCGCTGGTATTTTCATGCAGAATAATTGTATAGGGGAGAGAAATACTCGATACTTCATGGCATTTCTTTTATGGTGAGTTCCACATAAATGGTGGCAATATGTGTGCATTGTTTAGTGAAGGTCCAAATATTCCCTCCTCCTATCCTTAGAACAGATAAATTAAATAGACTTAACAGTTTTCGGCTTGAATCCTTTTCCGAACATGATTACTAAACAAAGAGGTTTTATCTGCTAAAAGAAAAGGACTGATGCTATATGCTAACAGAAAAGGACTGACACAGGCTTCTTTTGATGTTGAAGAACTTAATCTTCTAATGATTTGGCTTGTGCATCATTCTGGTCAAAGAAAATCTACAAGAGTGGTGGTGCTGGGGATGTGTCATGATTGTCTTTTTTTCATTGTAGAAGCCATGACATTGTTAATCTTGAATTAAATAGCATAGCAACCTTAAATTGTAATGACTTTCTAGATTAAGCTTATTTTTATTCCTAGATAGGTAAAGGTCTAAACTAAGCTTAAATTAGAAGCCAATGCAGTTAGTAAATGGTCATTGTGGTGCAAGATGCTTTATCTGATGAGTTGCAACAACTATTGCACTCCATTGATATAAAATCACTGGTCACTGACAGCTTCCTTCAAAGAATGAGGGAATATTCCTATAAGCCTTAAAATACAGATGCTGATTAGTCATAAGTTGTCGTGTTAGAAATGGATTAGGCTTCTCTGCTTAAACAGCTATACATGAACAAACTTTGTGTGTATTCATTTGGCTACTTGTTTCCAGGCATTTCCTACTGTGTATATATGGGGCTGTTGCCATTGGATTGGTTCTTGCTGGACAGCTGAAGGAATCGAGAGTGATCTATATACTAACTGGTACATATGCTTTGGCCTATATGTCTTTTTTCTTGATCAATCTTGGGTTTTAGATTTATTTCTTTTCTTTCTTGCAGTGTATTATGGCATAGAAAATTCTTTTCGTAGTTTAGCTCCACATGTGCTTCAGGTCAGTATTTTATTTGGTCATTTCTGATCATGTCAATAGGCCTTCGTTTAGAAAATCTCTTGCTCTTCAATGTGTCTGAGTTACTTTTCATATTACAGAGAAATATGACATATATCCTTGAAGTTGAAATGGCTCTAAGATACTTTTTCATGGATGGAATAATCATAGTTACTTACCTACATCTGAAGAGAGAGTCCACTTTTGCTGTTGGATTTGACTTTAGTGATGTGTTCTGGCGTTTTAATAGTACAAGTGAATGATATTGCCTTTGCATCAATTCGGATATTCAATTCCTTAATAGTATAGTAGTTATGTTTGGATGAAAGAATAATCACCTGTTTGTTACTTGAAGGGATCTGAAATAACAGTTCATCACATGTGCGGGAAATGAGTTAATTCAGTATTAATTTTGAGAATGACTGCTATGCTCTGAACTTTCTGATTTTTTGATCCTTTGTTCAATGCCTTTTCTTCTGGGATGTTATTGGTTGCATAAATAGGGGTTGTAACAGGTCCCTTTGCACAATTTTTGGTACTTAATTATGTATAGAATTGGAGTTGATTATGGTTGCTTGAAATTGTATAAGACTATGGTCAATGCAAATTTTTGTCACTCTGTTGGATTATGGTAGTTGATGGGCTTTTTTTTTTTTTCCTAATAATTTTATTTGAGGATGTTGGGGGTTTGAGATGGCATTTTCTTTCATTATCTGCATCTTTTTCTTTTTCTTTGTCATACCATATTCTACTGGTATCTGATTTCACCTTCATGTTCTTTTGAGAATTATTATGTCGTTATCAACTCTTTCAATCCGTATGTGATGTTTTAGTGCTGGTGGTTTCATAATTTTCATTTGTGTTCTCCTTAGTCAATTTTTTTTTCTTTTTTTAATGTTTTAATATTTGGTTTGAAACAGTGGTTTGTTGGATCCTATGATACTCAAATATTGCTTATGGTGTTCCTTGCCATAGTTGCACTGCTACTGGCGGGTTTCTTTGGCTACCACGCCAGCCTCTGCTTCACAAACACTACCACTAATGAGGTTGGTGTTGCTAATAGTCTGCTGATTTCCTATATGCAATCGCTTATTTTGTACTGACTAGAATGTGATGTCATCGAAGTCTATTGGATGATTTCCTATCCTCAGTTCAAATGAAATTTGTTGGTTCAGAATCTTGAACTAAGAAGTGTGAAAAAGAGAGAAGCAATGTACTTTGGTCTGCTAGTCAGCTACATTTGAATTTTTCTTTATTTTGCCCCTACCTGGAGATCATGGAAAACTGCTTTATCCTTACCAAAAAAAAATAAAAATGGAAAACTGCTTTATTTAAAGGGAGAGAAACTGGAAAATAGTATTGTCAGTTACTGAGTGAATATTAATGTTAAACTCACCAAGACTGAATCGAAGAATGAAGACTCTACCTTTCCAGTTTAAGTAACTCATCCATCCCTAGCTCAAGATGTTAGATGTGCCTGGTTCCATCCCCTATTAAAAAATGTACTAATCTTCACAGTTTTACTCTCGAAGACATAAGATATGATGTGATAATGGAATAAGGTCTGCTTGCTACATGTGGTTGCAGACTTTCAAGTGGCAAGAGTACATAAGTTGGCAGAGGAAGCTGAATGAGGCAAGAGCGAGTACCGCGGCGCTCCGAGCCAGTATTAATGGGATGAGCAGTGAGGTGTCACCTCGTGAAAGCAAATGGAGGGCTTTCTTCAGAAGATCATCCTTGGAAGAAGCTGAGCCCGTTGTTAAGGAGAACAAGTATGACAGAGGACTCATTAAAAATATCTATGAGGTCATTGTTCCTTTATCATCACGATTGTCGTTTTCACAGAAGAAATCTAAAGTCCGTTGAGAATGATGTTGGGCACTGTGGTTATTGTTACTGCTGCTCGTCTTCTTCACCTCCATTGTCTGAAGTCCCTCAAAGTAATTGGTTGATGCTGTATTTAGGTGTAGAGAGGACAATACGTCAAAGACTTGAAATATTTGGTGGGGTTAACCACCACCTTTTTGCATCCTATGCACCATAAGAGATTTAGTTAGATGTACAGGGCTTCACTTTTTGGCACTGAACATCAACTTTTTAGGAGGAGGTATTCAGATATTTCAGGATTTGCTTTTTGTTATTTTTACCCATGGCAATCGTTTCATGGATACCAAATTTCCTTTCCATTGGTAATTTTAATTTATCTGATTTGTAGAGTAATCCTCATTTCCCGTCAAAGTATATTCTTTTTGTCAGTGAACAATAGAATTGATGTAGGAGAATGGTCATGCAAATTAGAAAGTTATCAATTGAAGAAGAAAATTACTAGTTGCCCTTTACCAAAAAAAAAATTACTAGTTGCCAGTGTCAACCATGAAACCATAGATGAACTCTGTAAGCTTATTTGCGGTGGAATTGCCTATAGTTTTCCTGTTCTTGCAACTGTCATCTTAATCCCTCGTCAGCCCTCTTTTGTTTAGGCTTTTCATTGTGATTGTCTGACACTCCCAGGTATCAACAGAACTGATATGAAAATAATATTTGATGATCTTGCCTCATTGGTCTTCTTGAGTGCATTATTTCTTTTGTTTTTTTGTCTTTCTTCTGTGTTGCGCGTGCTTTGTGGAGTTGCTAACTGGTGACTAATTAACTTTTAGATGAAATCACAAGTAGCATGATAGCATCATATCAGCTGTGTTGTAAACCATCGTAAATCTTTTCATTTAATCGTAATACACTACAAAAGCATAGCATCGGTTTTATGATATATTCATCTTGTTCGTATGAAGGATAGTTAGGCTAGGTGTTCTATAATAAGGTTTGATATCAGTGCGCCGCCTTGTCATCAATTCGATTAACAACCATAATTGATGAAAACCGAATGGAAGTCGATTAATGAACGAAATAATTTAGAAATGGAGCCGTATTTCAATCCCGTGCACTTTCTCATCGAAAATAAACATATGAAGACTGATCAGCTACCTAATCATTTCGTAGTTAATTGCATTCTATAATATGGAAATTCTACTTTGGTTCTTGAATCGTCTTTTCCAACCTATAGCCTTTTCAACAGCAAATAGTTTACATCTCTGGCTAAAACTCGTAGGCCATGAGAATAAGCAGCATGGAACCTATTCGATGCACATCGTTCTTATCTGAAGCATATGTTATAAGAATGCTGAGGCGCGAAAAATCTTGAAATTGAAATAGGTGTAAGGCTTTGTTTTCATCTACTCTAAAGTATTTGAAATTAAAATAGATGTAGGGTTGGTCATTGATTTTGTCATAGCTAAATTCTCCAGCAGTTTGAGTGTTAGAACTTGCCTTAATTTTGGTGCAATCGTTTCATTTAAACTTTCTAATGACGGGTAACTCTTCTAGTCATTTGCTATAAAGTGTTTTTTATCATTTTCTAATATTATCAATTATTTATAAAATGTATGCAATTAATTGTGATTGGCAACAATGGATATTCATCTTTATTGATTCTCTACCACCAATTATTTATGAAAAATAGGCTCTCATGTCGTATTAGGTTTCCAAAATTGTCAAAATCTTTTAAAAAAATCATGTCGTATTAGGTATTCCGCATATTATTACTTTTTTGAGAATGCCTCGTAATCCTCAATTCATAGTACAAAAAATGCTAAAATTACCATGAAAATAAATAATTTGATAAAACTTGAATGTGAGTGCATAAATTTGGCATAGAAATGTGTCGCGAGTCACCCTCACATAAGTAACATTCACTTTTATATGGGTACATAGATAGGTGAATGATCCAATCTTTAACTCTAAGGTAATGTTGAATGCATATATGTACTCTTTCCGGACGAGGCTGACCAGTATAAGTTGCCTACTTTAATTCTCAAGTTCATCAAACAGGTACTTCAGGAAAAACTGCAAAACTAAGCAACACTTGTTCTCAAGAGATTCTCAATCATATGCACATACTTGCAGCATGATTAGCAATTTACAGGAAACCACACTCAGGCACTCAGATCGCTTCTGCCCTTCCCAGTTTTACCTTTTCTAAAGAAGCTGTATTGACAAGGAAAAAAGACATCTTTACAGAATCTCAGCCCTTCTGTAGCTGCTGTACAAAAGTCAAGCATGGACATTAATCCTTTATTTGTTGATCTTTTGGGTGTTCAATGAAAATAATTCATTTGATAACATAAATTTGGCATGGAAATGTGTCGCGTGAGTAATCCTCACATAAGTAACATCCACTTTATGTGTACATAGGTAAATGATCCAATCTTAACTCTAGGGTAATGTTGAATGCATATATGTACTCTTTCCGGACCAGGCTGACCAGCATAAGTTCCATACTTTTATTCTCAAGTTCATCGCACAGGTACTTCAGGAACAAATGCAAAACTAAACTACACTTGTATTCAGGAGATTGTCAATAATATGCACACACTTGCAGCATGATTAGCAATTTACAGGAAACCACACCACAGGCACTCAGACCGCTTCTGCCCTTCCCAGTTCTACCTTTTTCAAAGCTGTATTGACAAGGAAAAAAGAGACATCTTTACAGAATCTCCGCCCTTTAGTAGCTGCTGTACAAAAATAAACCATGGACATTAATCCTTTATTTGCTAATCTTTTGGGTGTTCAATGAAAATAATCATTTGATAAAGCTTGCATGTGAGTGCATAAATTTGGTACAGAAATGGGCCGCGTGAGTCACCCTCACACAAGTAACATCCACTTTTATATGTGTACATAGATAAGTAAATGATCCAATCTTAATTCTAGGGTAATGTGGAATGCATATAAGTATTCTTTCCGGATGAGGCCAACCAACATAAGTTCCGTATTTTTATTCTCAAGTTCATCACACAGGTACTCCAGGAACAACTGCAAAACTAAGCTACACTTGTACTCATGAAATTGTCAATCATATTCACATACTTGCAGCATGATTAGCAATTTACAGGAAACCACACTCAGGCACTCAGACCGCTTCTGCCCTTCCCAGTTTTACCCTTTCTAAAAAAGCTGTATTGACAAGGAAAAAACAGACATCTTTACAGAAGCTCAACCCTTCAGCAGTAGCTGTACAAAAATAAAGCATGGACATTAACGCTTTATTCATTCATCTCTCTGGTATTCAAGCAACTTCAGCACTGAACCACACTTGCTGGGAACTACTCAAAGAGGCATTTGGGTGCGTGGTTTTATATCTCTAGCCCGCATGTAGGCCAGGAATTGTCCAGGAAGCTCCTCCAGAAGAGCCTGAACCACTGTGATATTCCCACCTGCCAAGGACGTTATAATTTCGCATAAGTTACTGTTGAGAGAAGACAAATGAAGAAAAAAAGCCTTGAGAAAATCAACTTACGATGGACTTCTCGCATTGGAACAAACTGTACAATGTCCCTCGTGGCTACACGACCAGTAGTGCTTTCTAATCTAATTCCGTTGTCAGCATCAAGTTTCTGACAAGTGGAAAGAAATTAGAATGTCAAGTTCTCTATGTCCTCTATAAGAGACATTTCAATGTCACGCAATAGGAATTCTAACTTAATCGGCAGAAAACAGGCCTACCTCCATTTGTGTAAAGTCTGCACCCCCAACTCCAACTATCAGAACTGAGAGTGGAAGATCTGATGCCCTCACCAATGCATCCATGGTTTCTTGTTGATCTGTGAGAACTCCATCCTAAACAAGAAAGAAAAAATTCTATCAGCTGCACAGAAAAATGTATAAAAGCTAAAAACGATTAAATGTTTCTTTTGACTTTACCGTTATTATAAGTAGAACGTAGTATTTGCTGTGGTTATAGGAAATTGACTGGCCTGCAATTTGAGCTGCCCTATTAATCACTGGACCAAATATAGTGGGTCCTGCCAGGGCAACATTATGCAAAGCACCAGCATAAGCAGCCATAATGCCTTCAACTCCTTCAACCTGTCAACAAAGAGTCCTAACTGTGAATTACTGAATTGGAATGACGTCCCACAGGTTCTTTTATCATAGTCCCTACTCCAAAAGCTAAAAACCGAAGTTCATGCAAATTCAGTTCACTTACCTCATAGCCATCTGGACTTCCATTCAAGTTAAAACAGTGGGATACAGTGCCACCATATGTCCTTCCTCCAAACCCCCATGCAGAAAATTTTCTATCCGAATCGTAAAATTGAATGACTTCTCCAACTTCCATTATGGTCTAAATGTCAGCAACATGAATTACTCAATGGGAACACTTATCACATCAATTGATAATAAGGATAGTAAGAGCATGTCAACTGACAACCGACCACGTTCAGGAGGCAAATTAGACATACCTGCTGGTAGGAATTATATCTTCCTGAAGGATCAATGTAATGCAAGGAATCTGGATTTCTGGGATTTCCATTTGAAGCTGAAAAATCCGGAAGCATCAGAACCAAATGAGATCAAGCATCAAAGAGATAAGAGTTCTTTAGGATAAACAAATATTCAAAGGATTATTTACCTGTAAAGTCAACAGCAACCATAAAATTAAGCTCAAAACCACTTGATATGTAATCAAGAAAGCTGTATTGTTGCTTCTCACGGAATTGATCCACAAAAAGCTGGCTTTTCAGAACCTAAACATAGAAGTCCTAGACCTGATCAATGGGCTCATCAGAATGAAGAGTATAAAAGCTTTTAAGAATGACAGGCACCTTTTCATGGCCGTGATGAGAAGCTGGGAAAGTAAGATTTGCACCATTTCTTTCTTTGTGAAGTTTCTCCAAGTCTGCCATGGACTTCTGAAGTTTACTGTAACAAACAAGAAGCAAATTAACATACAAGAAGGCGAGGTACTACAAATTGCTTGAGAATAGGCATTTACCCTATAAGTGCATGGTTGCCACTAGTATTGAAGTCAAAGCACTCAATGACTAATGGATTCTCCTGCAACAAGTCTTACAATGTCCAATCAATAATGCCTCCAGTAACATATTAGACAATAGGGTGACAGGCTCTGTGTAAAACTTGCCTTGCTCCCAAATTGCTGCATGCTTAGACATAAGGGCCTCCAAGTAGGGTTCAAGTTGTTGTCGATAACTTCAGTTTTGCAAATAGGAAGAGCACCCCCAGACTCAACTACTCTGGATATTCTCAGGAAAGGATCCTAAGAAAAGGTGACACCGCAGAGCAAGATAAAAAGCGATAAAAAGATATGGCAAGGAACGATATCAAACAGGACCTTTGAAGAGAGATTTTGGAGAGCTTACACTTTTAGAGAACATATCTTTGTTTTCCAACTGGGAACAGCGAAATGTTATTTCAACAGCAGTCCTGGAAGTGACAGATTCCTCAGCATGGATAGTCAGAGTACCCAGATTTCTTAAGCCTAATTGTGTATTTTTATTATGAAGCGACAGGGTCAAACTCCAACTTTTCTTTGTGACAATCTGCAGGAAATAGAAAGAAGAAGATGCATCGGACAAGATCCAGATGGATTACACCTGCATTATACGTTCATAATGTGATCCGGGAGTAAGTACCTCCGACACCACACAGCTAGCTTCTCCTAGAAAATCTTGGTCATTCAGCTTTAGCGTCTGCAATGGAATCCCAATTAAAGATACTATTGAGTTCACATGGAAAGACAAAAGGCAAATAGAAACCCAAGTAATCTGAATGGACTAGTAAACATTTCCCAAATAAGCATGATTGCAAGGGTAATTGAAAGTCATGATTACTTAATTGCCATTTAACATTTGAATTTCTATGCAAACAAAAGATTGTCCAATGCATTCATTTGGTTTTTCCAGCACTCTATGGACGCAACAATCTGTAGACTACAGAACAGCTAAAAGCCAATTCACCCCAGGAAAAGTGTTGTCCAACAACATTTGAACAACAAAGGTAAGAAAAGATGAGCATTTGTCTTTATACATTCCAACTTCATAACAAAACCAAAAATTCAGCTGATTCATAACCATAGTAAAAGTAGCTAGTATATAAGTTGGAGAAACTTGGCAATCGATCTGAGACTACTCCCCATATTACTGCAAACAGTCTCCGCATTTTCATATAATTTTTAGTTAACGCCCCTAGGAAGAAATTTTTTTTAACTAAAATGCGACATAGAAATGCAGTCGGAGACATTGCTAATATATAACCAGGAAAGGCCATGCATAGCACGTGGCTTCACACATAAGATTTAGAGGGGAAAAAGAACCAAATATATATATAAAAAAAAAGAAACAACGTTAGTGAAAATCCAAAAAAGGAATATCAGAAGATATGAAATGATCAAAATGACTGACCCACCTTCAAAGTTGTCAAAGCATAACCAGAAAAAAGCACGGCTTCAATCAAAAGATTTAGAGGGGAGAAAGAACCAGAGATAGAAAAAAATATGGAATGATTAAAATGACTAACACACCTTAACAGGTACGTTGTGATATTTTGTGTCGACATCATATACATGAAAGCTGAAAAGAGATGAAAACAAACAAACAAATGGGTTTACATAATATAGTCAAGGCAAAACACAGATTGACAAATCATACTTTACTATACATGGAAAACTCACACCAAATGCTGAACAGTCTCAAAGTGATAAGCTAAAGAAATCTTTTCAATCCATGAGGGATCCAAGCTATTTAATATAACTTCTGTCCTCCCAAGTTCCTCAAGCATCCCATCTCTTTTCCTCAAGTACACAACTGCCATTGGGTCGCTCTGCAAGAATTAATTGATCAAAGTTCAGAAACTTTTAAGCAAGCTCAAATTTGGGGGGACAAACAAAGAAAGGAGGAAACACAAACATGCAGAAATCTCCTGGAATAAGTCATTTATTGTAATTATGATCTACCAAACAATATCAGTACGATTTCTCACATAGCCTGAAACTTGATCAAGAGTATATACGCGAGTTTCAACATGAACTGAAGTAACATGACAGAAAGATTGGCACAAGACATTTCCTGTATATGAAGCACCCGAGTGAAAAAGAAATTAACATAACATCCACAAGGAAAAGACTGTCCTAGAAGTGTTTTCTGCATCAAAGATTAATCTTCCAGTCATAAGGTAATTCCAGCAACACACCGGTATGAAGACACAAATGACAGAGATTGACCATTAATGCATACATCATATGCTGTGATGTCCTAAATTTATAAGCATGAAGTTACTCCCTTTTGTGACAACCAAATCAAAAAGAACCAAGAAGATCCCAGGTGCACGTGAAAGAAAGATACAGACAAAATTGAAAAACTACAAACTAGTAGTAGCAAGATATACAACAAGTCAGCTGAAAATGCTAATGAGCTTCTCACCTTTGACATGACATCTCGATCACGTAATTTTGAAGCAGATAAGGATAACTGCAGCAAAGACAATAAAGCACATCATACAAATTGTGGGTACTATATTTCAAGATTGATACTCATGTAGAACGCCATATGCAGTGCAAGGAATTTGTTGTTGGAAAGTTCATATGCTTAATTTCTACGGGCTCCCTCCCTGCTATGCTTAATCAGCAACACCAAATTTAAATTTTATGAGGTGACACACAATTCGGATAGTTAAAAACTGTTTCTGCAGAATGAACAATTGAATTATGTGTAAGTCCAAGGCTTAGTTAGACTTTTGTCTTAATTTAGCAGCCCTTTTTCATAATACTGATGAAAAATTCCAACTAAAGTTGTTGCGGCATGTAATTCTTGTCATTGGCATGAGTTCCAAAAAGCCACATCTCAAGAGGCAGACTAAAAATTTGGTTCGAAGAAAAGAAAAGAAATTTACTGAAGTCAAGTCTAACGAGGAAAACAAGAAGAAAACTCCAATTAGACACCATGTTGGGACCACGTAATCAGGCGTTCTTCAAGTTACGCGCACTTAACATCAATTCGTTCAAAAAGCAAGGTTTGAGCAAGAATCCACGTTGTGAAGAATGCTTCTCAGTTTTTCTGCGAACCATCCTCCGAAAGACAGGGTTTTTTCTGGCCACATCATCGGTTCGTTCGAAACAGCAAGAATAAAGTACTGAAAAGGGACAACATTGACGCAGGTCTGACAAAAAAATGATTCTGCAGTGAAAAAGCGGGCATGATCACATGGCACAAACCTCAATTTGAGAAAAGGGAGTGGGTTGACCGCGAACTCGAAAGAAGTGGTCAACTGCGTCGTTGTGCCCGCCATTGTTGCCTCCTCCTCCTCCTCCTCCTCCTACGCCTCCCATGGGCCCCCGTCGGGTCCCCCCTACTGCTTGTTGACCTCCTTTCACATCCGAAAAGCAACCCCCACTCTCTCTCTCCCTCTCTCCCTCTCGGACATTTCCAGTTTCACCTCCTTCGCCGATTCGATTCACACCCACAATCCCTGTCTCTTCCCGTCTCTCTCTGAAAACCCCTGTTTTCCACAGACGCTGCTTCTGGTGAAAATTGTTGCAACCACCCTCTCTCTGCCCTTCATATAGTCGATAGAAACAACAAACCGGGTGGGGTCGGTTGTAACCTCTCGAGGACAGTCCTTGTCCGAACCCACGTCGGAACGACCGCGCGCCTAGCTAAGGGACATAAAAAGCTGTTTCCTTTTTGAAGGCCAAGAACCGTATCGCAACCGAATCAAGACCGAAGCTTTGCGCGTGTCCTGGGGTTCTTGGTGTAGTTTGTTGCTATATATATAGAGATACCAGCGCTATTCGTCGCGGTATTAGGTAAACGACGCACGTTGCACGTTCCCATCTTTTGTTTATCCGTTTATGATGACCAGGACCAGGATGCTTGCTGGCATCTCCTTCGTTGGGGAGAGGGAGAGGAGAGGAGAAGAAAGTTAGACGAGGGGAATGGGAGAGAAACTGATGGATTGACCCGGAAATGTATTGAGGTCGTGCTGGGTTTGCAGTCTTTGGGGAAATCTCAGGGAAAAAGCTTGGATGACCTTGACCCTTGACCATGGATGGGTCTTTGAATAGTTCAACGGATAAGGTCAATGGGTTTGACTATCCATCGCTTTGCAGAGGAAAGGGTCAACAAAAGAAAAATAGAAACGAATGACTCCTCGATTTTGGTTTATCATGTACAATCATTATTAAATTTTTAACTTATGTGATTGTGGACTTTTTTTTAACAGGGAATAACATTTTAATTTGATGGATGAGGTCAATGTTTGGATTTGACTCTCCATTGTTGCATAGAGGGAACGGTTAGCAAAAACAAAAATTGACACGAATGACTCATCAATTTTGGTCTGATGTGCAATATTATCACCGGATTTTTATTTTGTTCAATGTAATTCATGAATTTTGATTCAACAAGGCAATATCATTTTAATTTGACGGATGAGGTCAATGTCTAGATTTGACTCTCCATCACCATGTAGAGGGGAGGGTTAGCTAAAAGAAAAATTGACGTAAATGACTCCTCAATTTTGGTCTAATGCGCTATATCATCATTGAGTTTTTAACTTGGTCAATATGATTAAAGTAATTTAATCCAATCGGGGGAATAACATTTTAATGTGTTCGATACGATCTCTAGACTTTGGTATCATATTTAATATGGTCATTTGAACTTTTTTGAATATTTTGATATAGTTTAGGAGTTAAAATGAATATTTATTAATAGTTTAAAGATCACATTTGTGCTATTGATCCCTTAGTTCCCTTCCCCATCCAATGCATGCAATTAAACTTGTCAATCCTCGAGAGCATTAGACCACGAAAGATTAATGTCGGTGTCTCAAATGCTGGTTTTATACAGATTCTTAACCCCATAGCCAGTACTAATAAAGTTGGACATTGGCAAAGTCGTTAGTCAATATGTAAATACATAAATAGATATCTACCTGGTCAAGACAATAAGAGCATCCGCTTGATACCTTAAAACTCTGTTTTCCTAAAGGCTAAAAGGAGATTATATATATTCGAAAAATTGTGTCCCTTGATAATGCGTGACTAGAGAAGTCTTTAATTATGTTTTGTTGTATTAATGAATTGTTTTGTCATAGGCATGACAGTTTGAATTACACTCTCAACGAGTGCACGAATATGATTGGATCATTCAACCCTATCTTGAGCTTGGTGCTCTCCAATGATATATATTAATTTTCATGCTTTCACATGTGAGATGACTTATAAAATTAACAGATTAAAGAATCTTAATAATTATAAGAGTTATACGTGACATCACACATCTAGCAATTGTCCCATGGAAAGACATGTTTAAATATTACAATAATTGAAATCACTCGATTGGAAAGATAATCTCGAGTTAATATGTATAAATGTGATAATAAATCCTCTTATCCCAATGTCTTTTGCCTATCAAAAAATCTTTTCATATTTCGTGCATTTTTTAATCCTATATTCGAATACTCCTTGGTCAGGTTGAACCTAAATCCAAACTGTGAGATTGCACGTATAATATGTTGGTGATCAATGCCTTACTCTCACTTTAATATTGTCCAATCAAAGGCCTTTAAAAGAAAATCATGGTGAATTTGCTAGAATCTTAAACTCTAGGATCAGGATGTTTTAGTTGGCAGATTGCTTCCAATTAGAAAATGAATTTCTCGCTAGAGTTCTGCAGGGCTCTGTGGTCCACAGCATTCGTGATAATTTGCTTGCTCTCTAGTGCCAGCGGATGTAAGCATATTCCTTTTCCTTAGAAGGGTAATGGTCATAGCAATATTGCCGAGGAAAATCGCCAGAGTCGTGATTTGCATTTTTTTTTTGTTTATCTTACTTTAACTCTCAATATACTCTCAAATTTTTGCCTTGCAAAGAGACAATATATGAGTCAAACTTCACATTTGAAACTAAATGTCTCCATCCTTAGCCTTGCTCGAGAAAATGAGAAATCGAACTTCCCACCTCCCCTTTCACATGTGGGAAGAGTGGCCACTGGGTAACCCTTGGTGGTTATGATTTGCATATTTAAGATGTGGCAAGTGCATTGTCTTGAAATTCATATTCAAATAATTCCTAGTACGCGAATAACCTCTAGCATATTTATCAAGATCCTATCAAAGTAGATAACTGGATGGAAACTGGTTCTATTTCGACGGCTGAGATCCTTCTCATCCCAATTGAAGGGCCCATGTTTGTGGGGAATTTACAAGATCGTTGCCATTTTCCCCTTTCATCTGTCGAGGCGCACTTGGCAAAAGGCAAGCTACTTTACCTCCCCCTAGAATCACAATCGTGCTAAAAGGTAATACCCTTTCACCAGTGGATTGACTTTTTCGAATTTTTAACTTTATTATAGGTATATATCCTCTTTGATTCAAAGGTTTTATTACATTAAATGAAAAACCAAAATTCCAAAATATTAAATACGCAAATACACTTTTCGCAACCCTCGAAGAAATCGATTGTTTCTGAAATTAAATATATTTAAAATAACCCTTCTTTTTTTATTATATAGACTTTTCGCAAAAAAAGAAGAAGATAATGGGTTGAAATATTCAAGTCTAAAAATATTTTTCAATTTTTGTCCAACTCATAATTACAATGGGTCGATATTCCCAAATTCCCCCAATCAATATATTATAATAATTATCCTTATCCATTCCTTCCCACGTCTTTCTTTTCTCCGTAGTAAATTCCAAGAACTTGCCACCAAGACTTGATTCCTTTCCTCAGGATTCGATCTAAAACACAAACACATGCCTAAGTCAACGCCTGAGTCAAGCGAAGCACATGAACTGCTCCTAACACTTCGTCATGCTCTCTCTCTCCACCATTATAAACGACTTCCCATTACATCTCCATATTGGATGTGAGTCCCCAATATCATAAAAGGATTAGTCACTAGATCTCTATGTATGGAGTATGGAGTTTTTCTAGCACTTGCATTTTTCATAGTGAGAAGAATGTTTAACTTGAAAGATCTGACAGAAATTTGCAAATTGATTAGAATAAAAGAGTTATGATACATCATTTCATGGTCTGATTCGGATTTGATTTAGTTTGGTCCTATTTTATAATAGTTGGTGATTTTAATGATGCGTGAATTTTTGTTGAAAACATTTTGAGTTGATCGATGACTCTATGAATGATTTTGTTTCTCGACTCTTTACAAGAGCACAAGCTAATAGAAACTAATCTGTGTACTAGGCAACACTGGTAGTTTGCTGGAAACGATAATGACCACGCAATCTAGGACATTCTTCCTTTGCAATCACCAAAAATCTCCTCATGAAAGAACAATAACACAAACAAGAAAAATGTTGGTGATGGGGAACACCGCATGACGTCAAAGCCTGGCCTTCGCAGAGTTTTGCCAAAGCATATTTGGTATCTACCTCAAAAGTTGGCCTTAGAACGCACATATCTGGAAGGGGAAAATAACAAAGTATAGATACCCGATTTTACTATTGTGACAAAAGAGCCAGATGACTGATAAGAGAAGAAATTCCATTATATTTGCCAAAAGAAGCGTCTGTGATATAGGTTGATGACGAACTCGGGGTATAGAAATCCTCCAGCATCTACATGCAGAAACCACTAACGGGATCATGCTAATAGAGAATGCTAGTGTCATAGTGATGAAAGAGACTGAGTGCAACTTCCTTTGCATGGGAGTAGCCAATTTTTGATCTAATCGATTTCCTGGCAATTGCAAAACACCATCAGAATTCAGTATTTCGAAAGAATAAGGGGTAACACGAAATTAAGAATCATTTGGTTAGCGACATGCAGGGGCACATGGTTGAAGTTGGACAGCTTTTGAAGATTGAATGTTGATCTCCATGACTTTCAACAAATAGTCCCATCTGTTATTTGATAAACTTGCACGTGAGAAAAATGATGAGAAGGCTGCTGTTGGAGTATCTTCTCTGGAGACCAATCATTGATTAGAGAGTTGTGACCAATTCTTGAGCTCCGTAAATGCGCTCAACATTGCAAATGTCCACGAAAGGGGAAGTTAGTGATATTCTGATGTGGAGTGAAATGGGGGTGGCATTTGAGGGACTAAACATGTTAGTAATGGAGAAACTGGAAAGAATAAGAAGATTCAAATATTTGAAGAACTTGCTGGGGATAATTTTTGAAGTAAGTTATTATTAGTGAGTGAGGGTTGGCCAGTGATCCTTGCTTGCCCTCAATCCAAAAAAAAAGAGAGAGAGTAAAGTATATGAAAAAAATTATAGAAAAATTTGAAAATATTAGAAAAAATATACATATTAACGGCAAAAATTTTTACCAATGGAGAAATCAATACGTACGGGGTTCAAAATCTAACCACAAAAATGATTTTTGATCAAAATTGGTCGAGTTAACTCAATTCACAAATTATGAAGAGATTAATAATTAAATTAACATAATTAAAAATATTAAACTAAATCGATATAAATATAATATGTTCGAGAGTTTTTTTTGATAATTGTTCCTTACAAAATCATTCGCACGCGTTGAAAAGTGACCAACTCGCTGGAGAATTGCTGTCACATAGTGCTGCCCCGTGCTTTTTAACACTAGAGGGTACGAGAGTGCCCCACCTCGTAGACTTTAAGGTATTAATTGGATCACGTGGCCACACAAATCAAAGTGAAGACATTTTGTGTCCAACTTCACAGAATTCCTGACTGCAATTTTGTCTGAGGCTCGCACAGATGAATAATTGCAGATCATACAAAGACAAATGAAACAAGGCGACAAAAAACCACAACCTTATCGACACACCTCAACTTGCAATCAAAGAGTCCGATTGAAAGACATGGTCGCCAATTAGTTTTTTGCTTGAAGACCTTCTCAGGTATTGGGTCATTTGCTAGTAGACCTTTTGAATTTTGATCAGCACTTGGGTCTTTGGCTAAAAAAAGAATTGTATCGTGAAACTTATATTGGAGTCAAAGTGTTTGTAGTGGCATTTAATTTTTACATGATGCTACTTTTTAAAAGCCATGTAATCATATGGTTTACTAGCACCTTTCACGAGATGTCGAGTAACGAGCTTTGAAGATAGCAGATTAATCAAGAAATTTATAAAAGTAGTGCAATGTTTGAAATTTTCGTGGGAATAAGCTTGGCAAGGTCAATGTCTAATTTGATTCCAAGTCATTGTTGCTAAGCAATAGGAAGGACCGTGAGGTTTACATTTTACATCGATTACTAGCATGAAATCATTCATAATTGAAGATTTCTAATTCGTGCTTGATGATTTGAATAAGTGATTTAATTGTTTGGGATGTGTAGGTAAGTTTTATTTTATTTTATTTTGTGATAGATGACTTTAAAATTGTGATTGATTAGTTTTCTATTGATAATTTAGTAAAAAATACAAACATGCACATTTGGTTATTTGGAGGTCTATGAAATAACCTACGGGCATCACGAACTTATTGAGTTCAAGCATTTCGCCTATGCAAGTGGCTTTAACTTAAAGGGGTTTGCATGTAATTGGTAGAATTCAAACTAATGACTTCCAATTACTAAATTGGAAAGTTTCATATCACTCTCTCTTGTAGGAAAATAACTTGGAGCAATACACTAATGTATAACAAAGCCTCCGGAAAAATCTTTTCATAGAACTTGTGTTAAAAGTTTAGGGATAACAAAATGACTAGTGCTTTTCCTTTTCTATATGTTCAATATTGTCCATGTACTCTCTTTTTTCTCAATACGGTCTCTATTTGATATTTTCTTTTTTCAAATCGAGTTAGTCCTTTTGTTAAAATTGCAAAAGTGCTGACATATCAACCATTAATGCCACATTTTTTAGGCTGATCGGATGAACTAAAAATGAGATGGAACTCTTTTGTTGATCTAGATAAATTATTAGGAAATTAAAGAAAAATCACAAACCCTAAGAGTTAGTTACTCAAAAAAACTAGGAGATGTGCTTGCAATGATGTGCATTCCTTACTTTGTTATGAGCACGACAAGTATAGAGTTGGTGCTACTTATTGAGATAATTGAGGTTATCGACAATTTGCTATGATTCTGATGAGTTTCCCTAAAGCTTAATGATAGTTACTATCTTCTCTTGTTCATGGAGAAGTAAGAAGTTTATTTTCTTCCAAGTTTTTAACTATAACCAGATACTTAGTGATCTTTATTCAATATACGAGGATGATGCCTTGATCTAGAAAAGGATGACCATATGTATTAAACAAAATAATCAAGTCGAAAGTTGTAACTATAATTTTCAACATCTGATCTATCATAAGTTATTACATGAGGTTGAGAGGTAGATGGAGCCACAACAAATTGGGCCTAATTTGGAAGAAAATGTGGTCATGGGCAATTTTATGTGCTAAGCATAATAAAATACAAGTGTTAAGTCAGGATAACACCAACATCACCCATATCTATATTTGCTTGAGGTTATCCATAATTTATAATTCACTCACTAAACACATAGTTTGGTAAAATTTCCTACAATCAGGGATGTATAAAAATATAGCCCTTTAAATACAGTATGGTAAATTTCATTTTTTATTTTTTTGCCATCAAATCAAGGAAGTTTGGTTAGTGTTTGCTTGCATAGGACTCTCTGTCTCTCCTTCCGCATGGTTGAAATGATGATAGTGAAATTGTTACGAGAGAACTCACATTTAATATTTACATGCTTTAAAGAGTTTTAAGAGTTCTGCAATGAGTAAAAATCAATTTTCTCCCATCACTTATAGTAGGCTGAATTGTCTAAATGGCGTGAGCAGAGACATGTTGATGCAACCCATAATAAAGACCATAATAAAGACCGATTCGTTCAATCAAGAAGATTGATGCACATTCAAAATCGACAGCACTCTCAATCCTCATCTTTGACTTTGTCATTTGCCATACATCACGATACTTTGGGATTGGAAACATCCTACACTTAATAGCTCCTAGTGTCTATGTATATTAATGACTATTAGTTTCTAGGTATTTTTTTTTGATCGGAAATTAGTTTCTAGGTTTGGGTCTAGCCTTTTTACTTTTCTTTTGTTTGGATATAAAAGGTCATCGAGCCTCTATAAAATGGAGACTGAATTTGATTAATGAAAATTTGCTTAGTGCAATTTTTGAACCCTGTGAAAACCTAGAAGAGTTTTCCCTTTATCCTTGAAGAGTCATAGCTTTTCAAGTCTACATCCTTGAAGAGTTGCGGCCATCAATCTTGAAGAATTGATGCCATATCAACTTCCTTGGAGGCCTAGAGGATCATCCATTTAAATTCCTATCATTTTCCTCATTCTGTTTGATTGCGTTTTGTCCACTTCCACCTAAATTTGACAGGTCCACGGTGCTTATTTGAGAAAACTAAACATGAAAGTTTTAGATCTTCGAATTTGGAATCAGGTCATTCTGATCTGAATTGACAAAGTTGTGCCCGTTTTTCCCGAGCTGGCGCAGAATTGAAATTTCTACTCGATTTTGCAACTAAGCATCCCTATGTGTAAATCACTCTCCTGATTCTATCGTTTGAGTAGCTGACCTTGGGCTACATCACATATTGATTTTCCAAGATCACCCTATTACTTTCATGTGGCGAACTAGGCTACCAACAAGAAGATATTAGACATGACGTCATGCATTGATGGAAAGAGATGGCACTTCGTTTTCTTTTCCATTTTTTCCCCATTGACCGTGCTATTGCAACTTGTGCTATCTATAATGTGAACCCACATTTTTTAGGGCTATAATTTTTAAACTCATCCTTAGGTATTGACCCACTTTTCTCTTTTGAGTGACCGTTATTTCACCGTATGGCTTCACGTTCGTACCTTTTTGGTGACAATTGCCCATTTGAAAATTGCTTTCATTGAAGATAGTTTATAAAAAGAATGATTGTTCATTTACGAAGGGGCATTACAAGATCTAATGCAAACCCTTTCATTCAAAAATACACCATTAGTATGCGAGGGGGTTGGGTTAATAGAGTGCGCACATAATCATTGTCAAAACTCAAACTTGAACAATGGCCGGAGCTCAAATTTATTTTTGTCCTATTTTCCGCATATGATTTTAATTGATGCTTGAATTCTGTTCTTCAATGCATGATTAGAATCGTTCGTTTATTGTCTTGCAACTTGGACGTAGCTAGTAACAACGAGCGTTGGGGCTAGTGGCGATGGGGAGTTGGGTCGTCATTTGAAATTCACACATGACCGGTGTTACTAAGATCGATTGTAGTAGCACAAGCGTGAGCTTCCTTCGTTATCACTAGGGTCGTAATCAGGGTTGAGAGATCCGTCAAGACCAGGCTGACAAGCGGTCTTGATGGTGATCACCAGCACCACTCATGGAATTGCTATGAGCGGGTTTGCAACTATGGCCATTCTTTTTCATATATATATTTTCTCTTTTGCCAAGTGATAACAGAGACTGTGAGCCAGAGCAAGACAAGATTAGACACTTGTCCTGATCAAAAAACATGTAATTACTGTGAAAGATGTGCTGTAAATGCATTGTCGATATTAACTTATCTGGCACGTTGTCATCAACACTTAGGTCTTTGGCAAAAAAGAATCAGTACTTATGTTAGATTCAATATGTTCATTTTGGAAATGGACTTTTAAATGAGACTATTATTTAGGACCTACATAATCATCTCCTTTATGGCAACTGTTGCAGGATGAAAGTTGAATATCATCAAAGGGCTCGTCAGAATGAAGATTATTCAAATATTTAAGAATGAAAAACAACTTTTCATGGCCTTGATGAAAAGCTGGTAAAGTAAAATTTTCACCATTTCTTTCTCTATGAATTTCACCGAGTTTGCTTTTTGCAAAGTTTATTGTAATAAACTGGAAGCAAATTAACATACAAAATGCCCAACTACTGCAAATTGCATGAGAAAGGCATTTACCCTACGAGTGCATGGTTCCCACTAGTATTGAAGTCGAAGCACTCAATGACTAATGGATTCTCGAGCAAGAAGTTTTACAGTATGTCAAATCACTAGTGCCTCCAGGAACAAATTAGACAATATGATGACACCTTCGAGGAAATAGGAAGAGAACCCCCGGACTCAACTAATCTGGATGTTCTTAGGAAAGGATTATGAGAAAAGTAACACTAGAGTACCAGACATAAAGTAATGTGGAAAGGAATAATGTCAAACAGGACATTCATGAGAGATTTTGGACAGCTTACACTTTTAGAAAATAGATCTTTTGTTTTCCAAACTAGGAACAACAAAATATTATTTCAATAGCAGTCCTAGAAGCAACATAATCCTCAACATGGATAATTAGTGAGTAACCAGGTTTCTTAAGCCTACTTGTACATTTTGTTTAAGAAGTGGTAGGGTCAAACTCTGACCTTTCTTCATAACTGTCTGCAGAAAATAGAACGGAGAAGATGCTTTGGACAAGATCTTGATGGATCCCCTTGCACTTCACTGAACCCAAGTGCATGGAAAATGACACGTTCATAATGGGGTCCAGGAGTAAATAACATTTTACCGTGCAATCTTGTATTGATTATGTTAAATTGTGGACATTTGACTAGTATAGAGATATGCAGTACCTTAAGTGTGAACATGTCATGGAAATGGATATGGTGCTTTAAGTATGTGAACTATTTGATGTATTTTATGAACTCATTTGAGACAATTGAATGGTCAGATCACTAAGAACTCTTATGATTGTGCACTCAAGTGATATTTTTTCACAGTTAGTAGAGAATATTACTTCCTAATCGAACTAAAAAACAATTGTATGGTCCATACTGGCATTTATGGAAAGAGCTATGACGATGAAGCACCAAAAAAGTTATGAGTACAACTAAAACTACAACAAGAGGAATATAGTAGAATTCAAACATTATATGATAATAGCAATTCGCAAGGAAGACTTTCATACAAGTCTTCCGATGAACATATGAAATTGCAATAGGCTCAGTAGCTGAGTGATCCTTAAATCATCTGCTTTTGCAGGGGATGCATCTAAAATAGGTGATTCTTGAAGGCACAAAGATCAACTTCAATCAACTAGCTCACTTTCTTGACATGTCACCACTATTTCTATGGGAGATATTAGACTCTACCCATGAGCATATTGAATTTTGGACATCTCTCTTCCTAATATGTCGCTTAACATCCAAGGGAGAGTATCGAGAAAAATGCGAATACTATCGGGATTTGCAAATCTTGGAAAGCTGGGGCGAGTGGTTTATGAAAGAATTCCATAGAAAACTGGATCCTGGGCCTTTTTCTCTCTCTTCGATGGTCTAACGATATTCTAGCTTGAACTCATTGCAATTTAGAGACTCCACCATCGGCATAGGCAATACTACTATTGTGGTAAAAACACAGGGATATTAGAATGGCATCAAATTTTAACAAATATTTTGCTTAGTTTCCACCAAAGTAAATTGGAATGAATTAACATTCATAAAGCAATATATTAGACATATTCACTTTTCAGTGAGGTCTTCTACCCTTCTTGTCCAAGATAGTCAAACTTAGAAACAGAAGAAAATGAATGACTAACGACACTATATTTTGCGTCATATTTTCCACAAGAATACTAAATCATGTGATTCAAGTGATATCGAGTTAATTGATTGTTTATCATCAAGTCATGAAGGCACGCTAATAGCTATGTATCTCTTTGTCATGAACTCAATTAAAACAATTGAACGAGAGAGACAACTAAACTAAATTAAGTTAAGATAAATTGAGTAGGATATTACCTGTCAATCCACGTTATGATAGTATTTTGAATTCTCAAGAGCTATGAACTTAGTGTGTAATGAGTGTCCACTAAAAGAAGATTGGATGAAACTAATCATTATGGCATGGACATCCATGATGCTTTAAAAGCAGGAGTCAACATAGACACCATGTAAAATGAGAGAAAGATGTACCAAGCTATGATAACCATCACTATGCTCATTTTAGAACCAGATGGTAAATGTTTTGACAAAGCCAAAACAAAATCAGATTCTGCTCGTCAAACAAACAATCACTATTATCTATATTTAACCAACAAATGAACTAACACTACATCTTGCGTATCTCAAAACAATGTCAAAGATGTTTGTATACTCCTACGAGGAGTTGTGCACATAAGCAACATCATGCTCAAGGAGGGAAAATCAATCAAGATAAACTTTACTATGATGCCACTGTCAATCAGAGATTGAACTATTGCTCTGATTTTTTCTTCGAACTTGTCCCACTCTCTTGGAATATAGTAAGTAGTCCACACATCAGCTTCCCTCACTCGGTTTGCTAAAACTGGCCTAAAACCAAACATTGAGCATAGTTCTCACGTCCTAATGGTATCCACAACAGCGACCTACTTGCATGTGACCTTGCAAGTGAGTGAAGCTGAGACAAAGCAATTGGAGATGAAAACATCTAGCGTGAACGGCTCCATGTAGGCTGTGGTGTATTGCTAGGTCACGTGCTTATTTGGATTCTTGGACTTTTTCCTCTTTTGGTCAATGTATGCTGTTGTTGTCGTCATCCGAATAATCCAACTCCAAAGAAACTCTTGATGCTAATTGAGGCTGCCTAAAAGCCAACACTCATACAAAATTCCATAAAATTCGATAAAGAAGAGAGCACCTCCACATTCGATTGATTATTTGCATAAATATTATGCTATATTAGTACCATTATCAAGGAAATGACATAGAGATGACATCCCAAACTAGAAAAAAAATGAGATATACAATGAAGCACTTAGCCATTGTGAATACCATGTTGGCACAAAGGCTCCATGTCGAGAGGCATTGACACCATACACTAGAACACTATCAGAGCATAGGTTGCAAAATGATTGCTTCAACGTCTTATTGTAGGAGACACTTCCTAGAAAATTAAAGCAACCACTTTGATTGTAGAGAGCTTGACACCTGAAAGAAACAAACATTGTCAGCAAGGTAATCCACAAAATTAACTAGAGAAGCGGGTGAGCACATGGCCCCATATAACAAATCCTCGCAATCTTCGAAGATACATTGGCAGAAATTATGCTAAGCAATTCATCAAACAGCTAGAATGCATTGGTAAGTAAGTGCACAAAAGCCCCCAATATTTGAAATATGTAACGATTCTATTACAACACAACCAAACATATACATTTTTTTAAAGAAAGACCGACTTCATATGAGCCAATACAGAACTCGAAGAAGAACGCAAGTTTCTTCCTTGTCACCGAGTTCAGGCAGACACGATTAAACAAATAGATTCACTTGCCTCATCGAATTTGGTGTGGATCGTTCCAAGTTGATAAGGTTTGGACGGTCGTATTAAGGTCGCCCTCCCAATGTCCTTCGTCATCCTTTACGAAGAGGAGCACTTTATGTAGGTTTGGTGTCCTTAAGGCACCCTTGCAGAATATATTCATCTTGGGGCACCGCGTGATGACAATACACTCCAATGATGGGAAACTGAAGGCGCAATTAGCTTGGGAGAAGCTCTCAAGGCTTGGTAAACGATCAAGTATTAGCCATTTCAGCTTCGGGAAATGGATCTCCTCTGCTCCATCTCCATTATCTGTTACCACATCTTCCATTGCACCACAATCTCTTAGGGTTAGTTTCGTAAGGAGCGCCAGACTTGTCATTGCCGAGCAAGTCCCTAGATGAACTAAACTAGCGCACTCCTCTATTTCTAATTCCGTCAATCTTTGGAATGAGGCCGGAGATGGAAATACGATTGATAAACTAGGGCACTGTGAAAGGGCTAGAGCTTCAATTTGTTTGAGGATTTCAGCCATCAATGAGCCATCTTTCCAGACTCCCCTCAGATTACACAGCTCCGTCAGCCGAAGGTACTTCAGATTTCCAAGTGACTTGAGAGGTTTTTCCACGTCGGTTAATCCTCCACAGGGAGTCGCTCCCCCATGTCCAAGAGCATCTTCTGAAAATATCTCCTCGAAGGAACTACATCGTACAAGAAGCCCTCCAAGATTGGGGAATCCTTGGAGAAGGAAGTCGGCGGGGAAAGTGATATTTTCATCATGGTAGCATCCCAAAATCAGCCCTGTGAGATTGCCAAAGATATAATGCTGCGGTAACATGGCGACATCCTCCCTCGTCAATGACAATACTTCCAAGTTTGGGATGACCTGTGGGAATCCCTTTTAATTAGGCTACCATAAGTAAATACGAGGCATAGCCACGGTTCAGTGACTAAATTGTCCTTCCATTTATAAGGGAAAAGAGGAAAAAGAACATGTAGCTTTTAGCTGGTTTTTTTTTTTTTTTTAAATTCCGGAGCCAGACGAGCAAGAATTAATGACCGTTATACAAGGGTTGTATAAGTGGGACGGTTTTTGTTAGTGATATGCTCAATTCAATCAAACTATATTTCATGAATTTGGATGAAATAAAGTTATTCGTCAATGGTATTCAACTATTTCAATTGTCAACTAATTAAATTCAAATGGCAAAGTAAACACATGTGAATTTCAACAAGTTCGGAGAAAAAACTCAAAACAAAACTTGCTTGTTTTACCAAATCATGTTATCTATATATTAAATATATGCATTTCAATAGTAAGATGATGTATTAATATGTTGCACTCTTTTATAAGCAATTGTTCTCATATCTATTTTACTATAGTTCATCAGCAGTGCATGGGTTCTCCGTTCTACACCTCTGAGAAGGACGCATTCAAACTAAACTAATAAATAAACGTTTTTAGCGTTACATGTGTTTAAAAATGGAACCTAATTCCGTATTGGTATATCATTGATATATCACTCAAATTAAGTTTGGTAATTTTGAAGGGTGATCGGTTTTTGATCTGATCCAATTCCACCTAAGAACTAGGAACGAGACCGAGAGGGCTGGTTGCCAAATTTTGGGACCAGGAACCAGACCAAACTAACTGATCCGGTCAGGTCTATTGGAACTAGTCACTTAGCAAAAAAATTTAAAAATCCAAAAAATTAAGAAAAATACTAGAATTATTACTATTTTTGGATTTATTGCTATTTTAAAGAAATTAGAAAATTAAATAAAAAAGAGTTGGTTCGGTCCATCAATATGGTCTGGTCCAATTTCCCAATTTCCCCTGAAACTAAAAATTTGATAAAAAAATCACCGGTTCCATAAAAATGGAACCAGGAATTGGACCAATGTCCTAGGAACATTGGTGAGCCTCAAGAATAAATGTTAATAGATTATTAAAGTCGTTGGTAGGTTGAAAAAAGACAAAAAAAAAGGTTTGTGCTTTTTAGAGCCTATATAAGGAAATTATCCATAGTACTCTGATAGTTATCAATCAGGTTCACAATGTTCAAGCATGTTACTTTGTTCCAAATGAACATAATACTAAAATTTGTTCTCTTTTGTTAGATGGTCATGTCAAATTAAATTACATAGGTAAATCCTAACCATAAGATAAGAGCGGCTCAATTTTTTTTTTCAAAGTAAAAGCTGGGATCACTAGATTATGTAGCAAAGACTATGATTGGAAATAGTTAACACTAGTCAAATCTTCAAATTTCTAAGCAATTCACAAGTGTGTTATGGTGAGTTTTAATAAGCATGAAATGTTTGAGAATTTTAATTTCTTGTAGAAAATAACAAAGCACCGACGGCTATGCTTATAAACCAATGAAATTGATGGCAGAGAGCTAGGATCAAGGACAGTACCTTTTCAAAAGAAAAGAGTGCAAGTTGATTCTCGCTGGTAGTTGTACCTTGGCAGCTTTGGAATCCACAAGCAACTGAGAATGTCTTCATCTTGTTGCAGTGTCTCACTAACAATATCTTCAAGAGTGGCCATGTTAAAGTATGACTATTCTTGTAGAAGCTCCTCAGTTCCGACAACTCTATTAATTTCAGGCTTGTTAATTGCGGAAAGAAGAGATCACCTGCATTCGTCCCTACTCCATCTTCTTCTCTAATAATTTCCTCCAACCTACAATCCTTTACCGAAAGTTCTTCGAGCTGTATCATACTTTTTGCTATTGAAACTGGAAATAAGCTTTTGAGACTCTTACAGTTTTCAACTTTCAAGCACAGTAAGCGTTCAAATGTAAGAGTCCCACAAGGATGTCCACTCCACAGGATAGTATTTGACGAAAAAATGGATGAAAGTTTCTCACAATGCTCCACAATTAGCCTCTTGAGTTTGCTAAAGGCAGTTGAAGCAAGCTCATCAAGCCATATCTTCTCCATGTTATCCATATACGAGATCTTCATCAACTCCATACTAGGAAACTCAACCTGTTATTTTTCAATTTAATTCATTAAAGTCGACTCTTTGTCCCCCTCAAAAAATAAATTACTTTAATTTCAAGAATAAGGAAAACAATAGGAGAAGCATTATTAGTAGAATAGTAAGAAAAGAAGACTAGATGCTCGTTATTTTCTTTTTAGCAGATACCACCCCTTAACATCCATTCTCCTAAATGGATCTTGTCATATTATTTTAAAGTGGAAAGGATAAATTTTTTTCCAATATATATATCAAACGTTAAGTTTGGGCAGTATAGTAACCCATAGCCTCCAATCTAGCCTATCTAAGGTTTCGCTTGTTACAGCACACACATACACAATAGCCAAGATACTCTCCCATTTCTTTGAATCACTTAAAAGCATAGCTTGTACACTGTAAGGTATTGACATAAAAAAAAATAATTAGCGCGAACCAATACTTCATGGATCTTGCAGTTCAAAATTTTCTCCGACAAATTATGGTCCATGAAAACATGACGGATACTGAAGAAAAAAATATGAAAATTAGATCAAAAGATGGTAGAGTACGGTAGGATGGGATTCTTCAACCACTAGCTAGTTTGTTTCAACATCGATTGGTATTAGAATTTTGCTTTGACTGCATCTTATCATTGTGCGATGATTCTACACCAAAAACCAATGCCATGGTACTTATTTCAGTTGCCACACTTTGCATTTCTGATCCAAAATGCTCGTGAATAGCATTCATGCCCATTGAAAGTTCAGCCGTTATGCTTGCTGATTTGGAGCCACTCCATGTTTGGTATAATACTCTCTTTTAATATTGTTTCAATATTTATTAAGATTATTACGTTCAGTGGTATGACGATTATCATTATTATGATTCTCATGTTATGTTAATAGTTTTGACAAGATTATTACAGCGATTGCTGTAGTTTTGATCACCATAAATTTTATAACATCTTGAAGGGATTAAATTTTTTAAAAGGATCTGAGAGAAGGTCTCAACAGTTTTAATAAGAATTTAATAGATTCAATCAAAAACCGCAAGGAAGACATGAAAAGGGTCCAAAATCAATTCTCTAATGTGCAAAAGGGCATGGATAAGTATTCTCAATACCTTGAAGAATCAAATAAGGACTCTTGCTGATGAGAATGGTGAAGTGAGTAGGATAAAAGTGAACTAACTAATTTGGATGACTTTAGTGAAGACACTTATGTAATTTAATAAATTAAGGAATGTAATTTCTCCAATTGATCACCCATGATCCTCGCTAGTGGCCCGCAAGGGTCGACCGCTCTTCTTTGACCCTGGTGAGGGTTCTAGGCTCTCGACGGTGGGAAGTGCTGCTCCCTCTTTAGCTCCCCGCACACCCGCAACCCCGCCCCCCCGGGGGACTTGCGTTGTCTCGCAGAATTATCTTAATCCAGTTTTTATATTCACTGTTTTTTCTACTGTTAGATTTTCTTCTATTTTTCAGTCCATTTTCTATTCTCTTTTGTAATTTTTCCGATGTGGCAATAGGGAAACAGGAAGCTTCTGTGCTTGAGGAAGCTCCATCACTGCATTAATTGCCACGTAGGACTGCAAGTATGATTAAAACGCATATTTTTCATCTACAAAAAACAGAAGACCTTACAAGTCCTAAAATGTGTAATTATTACGACTTGAATGCATGTAAAAGATTTTTGACAACTTAAGTGTCTAGACACAAATTTTAGGACAGGTAATTTCATTTTTCCTTGATCTTACTCTGAATTAGATTTAAATTTGATCTGACCTCTTTAACATAGTCTAAACTCTAGATTAGTTAAAAGATATTAAATTAGTCCTTCGCCTCTAAGTAATAGTTGCATTTCAGTTACAGTATTAATGAAACATTACGTTAGTCTAAAATTTGAGAACGAAAGAAAAATATATCAAGCTTTCGAAACTTATGAAAAAGTTTTGATATAAGTGTCAATATGTTTATCTTAAAGAAGTAGCTTTATGTTGTTTGTTAATTATTTAAAGTAAAAAATTTGTAAAAGAATAAGTTAGCCAAAGTCACACCACATACCCTTACATTGTCTAGCTGATGTAGCCCAAAGGTAGGCTACTCGAATAATAGGATCGAGAGTGACAAAAAACTTAATCACAAAATCGAGCAGAAATTTCATTCTGCACTAGCTTGGAATAACGGACATAACATTGTCAATTCAGATCGAAATGACCTGATTCCAAAACCAAAAGAATGAGGACTCGACGATCTATAACTTTTGTGTTTTGAGTTTTTGGAGATAAGTACTGTGGAACTCTTGAATTTGAGGAGAATTGGGCAAAACCGAAACGGACAGAATGAAGAAAAAGATAGGAACTTCAATGGTTGCTCTTCTAGGCCTCTAAGGAAGTTGAAATGACGTTGATTTTTCGAGATTGATGGCTGTAGCTCTTCAAGGATGCAGATTTTAAAAAGCTCTACGCTTCAAGGACGGAGGGAAAACTCTTCTAGATTTTCATAGGGCTTGAACTTTTCAAAGTTCAAGAGAATTGCACTAAGCAAATTTTCATTAATCAAATTCGGTCTGTTATTTACAGAGGTTTGATGACCTTTTATAGCAAAACAATAGAAAAGACTAGATTCAAACCAAAAAATCACTAGTCATTAATATACATAGAAACTAAGGGCTATTAAGTGTAGAATATTTCCAATGTTTGTTGTCATCCCAAAGTATCTTGACGTAAGGTTTGGTGCGTGGGAAATGACAGATTCTTTATAACAAAGTCAAGATGAGGCCTTATTGATAAGGCTCTCTCTCTTCCTTAGTTTATTGCTATCGGATTTTCCTTCAGATTTTATGATTCTGAACTAACCTTGCTATGCAATTTCATTCTATATTATCAATTGCTAACATATGTATCGTACATCTAGTAAAAAGCTCCTCAATTTTTTTGTAATAGTGAATGACGGCACATTGAATTAGAGATTCCATTAGTGCAATTGATTTATTTATATATAATGCGTGTAGCAAAGGAAATATTGGCTTGTATGGAGCCATGAATACAGATTTGCTAAGTCCATGATTCCAATTTTTCACCAAAGCTCCTTTGATTAGCATTTGATTAAGCTGACTAGGTTTGACCCCAAAGTGAAAATTATCATGTCAACTACTTGCAATTTTAGTCGTAACCAAGAAATAAAGATGCATTGGAAGTCCTAAATCTTATATTTGAAATGTAGCCAAGTCCTGCGCCTTTCAATTAGGTTACTCAAGTTTTAAGTATTTTTTGAAAAGGTGTAATCAAGTTCTTTTAGGACACAATAACTTAGATTGCCTATGGCAACCTCAAATTGCATTGTTTGTATTAATTTATGACTTTATTACACCAAATAAAAGGTTTGGGATTCGATTGCACTTTTTGATAAAAGTTTAAGAGTTTATTGCACCAACCGAAATTTTTTTGACTCGATTGCATTTCATAAACACATTTTAGGACTTGTGGAGCGATTTTCCCATCACAATATTTACAATTGACTTTAGGAATGAGTAACAAAATGACTCCTAAAACTTATTCCAGTTTGGCATGTTTAAGAACCAATTTTTTTTTTTTTGTTTATAAGTAAAACTTGTTCGGTTCAGCATTTGAGTCTTTCCATTACCAAAATTAGTTTCAGGAGAACGGAAAGTATATATGTCATTTTTCGAATTTTCCTTTTTTAACTTGTAAAATGCGGTGCCAATGTGGAGATGCCACATCAATTGTAGAAATTGTAGAACTCAAATGCCGAATCAACACAAGTTTTAGAACTCGTAGTGTCATTAACCCTTGATCTTACGTTGAACAGTATTTAAATTTGAGCTGACATCTTTAGCATTGTCTAGACTCTAGAATAACTAAAAGTTGTTAATTGAAGCTTAGCATGTCATTAATATTTGTACTTCATTTACAATTTAGTCTAAGACTTGAAAAGGAAAGGAAAAAAATGTATTGAGTGTTTGAAATTAATGAAATTTTTTTGATATATGTTTCAATATTTTTATATTAAAGAACTAGCTTTGAGATATTTCTTATTTGAGTTCAAAGATTTGTAGATGAAAATGATAAGTTATCATAAGTGACTGCTCATACCCTTAGCTCAAACCATCATGACAACATGCTAGATATGCCATTAGAGAAGAATGAGAGCAAACCTTTTCGACGAGTAAAAGCGGTTGATGTGTTGGACCGCCACCCTCTGATTTTCTACAATTGGCATCTCCTAGAATCACCTTCACAGCTTTACAATCTTCAATAGTAAACTCTTTCAAGGAAGGCCACTCTGAAATATACTTCCCTTGGCAGAAACTTTTGAGTTTTGGCATGTTATGAAGAAACAGAGTGACAAGTTGAGGAATTACAAATTTGTCAGTTGCTTCTTCAGGTTTCTCCTCTTGTTTGGTGAGAATGTACTCCATCTCTCCACAACCACTGAGACCCAAATATTGGAGTTGTCCTAGACTTTTTGCCATAGACATTGTAAAAAGGTTTCTTATACGTGGGCACTCCTCAATTGTCAAGGATTCCATATATTGAAGCAACCTCTTTGACATGAATGAAGGAATCACATTCATTAGGTTGTGACATTGCTTCACCTTGAGGACCTTTAGACGAAAAAAGGACTCCACAAGGATTTTATTGTTCCACAGTTCTTCTTGTTGAACTCCCTTGACGTATAGCTCTTCTAATTTTGGAAATGCAAGCTACAAATGTATAGAGATAAATGGAAAATACACAATATTGCTTAGGTCCAAATCATAAAAAAACAGAATGAAATAAGAAATTAGATAAATTGGGATATGATACCTTCTCATCAAATAGAGGATGTAACCCATCACTAGCACAACTCGCTGAGCAGAAACTAATCAACTTCTCAAGGTCACCAAGCTTGAGTGTGCTTAAATGACGGAACTTAAAGGTCTCCACGGTTTTCCCTTTTCCTCCTTCCATAACAATTATGCCTCGCAGGTTATTGCAACAGGAAATGTCAAGAACGGCAAGTTTATCAAGAGTTTTGGCGGTGGCACTTGAGAAGAGATATAGCAAATTATGACAACGCCTTATGCTCACTTCCATCAGACTAGGAAATGCCAATCTTACTTTGCAGTCACTCTTCAAAATGTCTTTCAGCTTTGGTAGATTCAGCAACTTCATTTTTTCTAATGAAGAGAGGACCAATGGCTTTTGTCTTTTATCAGAGTTGAGACTTACTGGATCAAATATTGCTTCCAAGGAGGGACACCCGAGCACCTCAATTTTATTCAGACTGTGCAACCTATCCATCGAATTTGACGGAAAAATATACGACAAATTTTCACATAGTTCAACAGTGAAGGATGCGAGTTTGCAAAAGGACTGTCCGTGGAGTTGATTATGCCATATCCTCTTTAATTGGCACATGGAAGAAAGCTTCAATTCCTCCAAGCTTGGAAAAAGAACCTGCGTACAAAATTGTATATGTAGAATGACTGAATTTTCCGGTAAAGAATCTTATTATGCCGAAATTCAGGGGCAACTTTGAGAATGACCAGCAGCAACTTAGTTTTTCCACCACGAACTCTGCCAAATTTTTGGTGCAGAAAAATAATCCAGTTTCTACTAAATTGCCTCTCTGACTAGAACTAGAAGAATGATCAACATAAAAAAAAAAAAAAATACTATACATGCTTACTTACCTTTTCATTGAAGAAGCCAAGCAAGGACATGCCAGAGTTGATATGACCAAATACTTGTCGTACACCTGTATCAGTTGTCATTGACTGTTTCCTTTCTTCGAATGAACAGAATGTCATCATTTCAGGGCACTCTGATATTGTCAATTTTGTTAAGGTTGGACAGTAAATATAATACTTTCCATAAGTGAATGTCCTGAGCTTTGGCAGTTTCACAAGAGACAAGGAGGTTAACATAGGAAACTTCAAAGTGTCTGTGGTTTTAGCTTCCTCCAATTCTTCTTCTTGCGCATCAATAATTTCCTCCATCAGTTCACAACTCTCTATCTCTATTTCTTTTATTTGCCCAAGTGCTTTAGCCATGGAAGAAGAAAAAAGAAACCTCAGGTTCTCACAGTTTTGCACCTTCAGTGTCCTCAAGTTTCGGAAATATGATGCTCTTTGTGGATTTTTGTTCCATATGTGTCCCAAACTCGGTAAGTCAGTTAAGGTTAATTCTCTCAATTGTGATAGAATCTCAACTTCCCCATTGGCCATGAGTCCTTCCAAGTCAAACACTTCTCGTATTAATTGGCATCCTTCAATGGTTATTGCTTCCAAACATTGTAGCTTCATTAGCTGCAAAGGGTGAATATCCCCACACTATCTTATAATAATGTTTGTGACTAGAAATACGAGTTGCATGTGAAATAATATTAAATGAAATAATCTCATACGATAGATTGAAAGATAACGGAAGAAAAAGCCAAGTAGTGATTTTTGATATTTTGCCTTATTCTTCTTTAAAATTTATCATCTTTACACTTACTTATCATTAAGCTATTATGTACTTGGAGTCCATTGAATATATAATATAGGACAGAATTCATAGCCCCTGAAATATTGAGATTATTCAATTTATCCTCTCATTTTGTGCTTCCTATGTAAATTTTCCAAATTCATGGCGTAGCCTCAATTGAATTTTTAGTCATCGATTATGATTTTATGTAATATCTCAAACAAATTATTTTCCACCAAATAGTCATGAACTAAATTGACAAACAGAGAAAACTACACTTTTGATTGAGAGGTTGGCATTGTATCCAAGGTATTTTGAAAAAATACATCTCTTATCAAAAGATTGAAAGTAAAAACTTATTGTAAATCGTGAGGGAAATACTAAAATAGTCAGAAGATCTTCTTGTCCCCATGCATAGCGCTATAGGATCCATGATTTCCTTTCGTAGATGTAATGCGGCATATATGCCACATTGGCCGAAAGTTAAAAAAAAAGAAAAAAGAAAAAGGTACATCACTGTTAAGATCCGAGGATGGCCATAAGAACCATGAACCGACCCCAACAGCACCTTATGGGCATCAAAGTCAATTTCATTATAGGAATTAATTTACCTATGTAAGGACCTAAGATGCGCTTCCTTTATTTAATTTTTTTTGGTCGGACGATGCACTTCCTTATCAAAATGCTGATTTATATGGCAAATTTTATGTAGAGGCTTTCTAGTGTGACGGTGCCGTTAGACTGAGTTTCTAACAGTCCTATGTTGACCACAATTTTCATTCCAAAAACAACTGGCTACTGGAAGTTTATAGGTTAGTTTGATCCTTAAAAAATTAAAGAACAATTCCCTAAAAAGAAAATAAATCTTAAAAGCCTTTGTTTGTCCTTTCTAACGTCTTCTCCTGAATCTCATCCCATGTCTCTACGACGATCAACTTTGCAGCATGATCTTTCTTTCTTCATTATACATTTTATTGTAATGAACCGTCATGATGCTCTTAAAATAAGAATATTCATATTGAACAACATTTTACTTTTGATAAATGTCGCAATATCTATATAAAATAAAACATGAAACTTATGGCATTCGATTGTTTACAACAAAACTAAGTAATTATCTAAATAAGAAAAAATTTCCATTATGTAAAGTTTTGCCCTTAAAATGTAATGTTGTTAATTTTTTATTTACTATCATAATTGTAATATTCAAAATATCATATTTTCACATATTATATAATATGTTGCACTTGATTAAAAAAATGTCGTCAGTAGTGATGCAATGTTGTAAAATTAAAATAATAAGGCATTTTATAACATCATGTGTACATGATTACAATCAAATGTAGTAAATTTTTATAGGATATTGTAAGACAATATAAATATATTTTACTATGTTTCAAACTTGATCACATCTTCACATGGTAAATTCTCAAATTCAATTTTGTTTAGGTCTTACGGGCTACATTGATTGAATCCAAGTGGAAAATGTCCTAATAATTTTTTGTTTTGGTGTATATATGACCAACTAAAATATCATTTCTCAAAAGGAATATGTGGTTCTGTGCGAAAAATAGAGAATCGCATGGCAAAAGATAAAAAGGAAGAGCGATGCTGTTTATGGGAATCAACTCCTACCGAGCAGGATTTTGATTTCCTAGGAAATCGGACAAATGAGTTATCCGGTTTCCTTGATAAATTATGAGTTGCAGATTGCACCGTACCTCAGATTGCACCCTTCCTCCACGCAGAGCAACGGTGCAATCAACAAAGCATTTTTCTTTTATATATGTAGCCAAGAAAAAAATTGCTTAATTCAGCAAATGATTTTAGTTGACATCACACTTTTTCGATTTGGCTCACATGATAAAAATAGTTTTAAAGAATAATGTGAAAAAGGATTTCTTATTTTATACTGACACAACAATTAAAGCAATTGTTAAATCACCTATTAATGTTAAATGTTTTCTAAATAATACTTTCAAGCAATATTTTATTATAGAAAAGGAATTCATGCATGTGCAATGCACATAAATTATAGTAATATTAAAAAAGAGGTTAGAACCAAGAGTTGGGGTAGATTTGATCACCACGAAAGGTCCAACAGCTTACATGAATTAGAAAATACTTTGGCCTATTGTACTATATTTGATTTTTCATTTGTAGTCACATAACAGTTCTGTCATTTAACAAATAAGAGTATGATAGAAAATGTGATAGTCTCAACTACTCTAAGGCTGATATACTCACGATAATAATTGCAAAATTATAAGTAATTGATTTGGATATCATTTGACACACAGTAGTTAAATTCACCTATTGAATTTTTATTTATTTGTAGTTCTTTCTTTCACTTTAATCAAGTGGATACAACAAAATTCTACATATATCCATTCATTATAAAATAAAGGTCATAAAAATAATTAAGGTCGTATATACTTCAACTTATTAATATATTCATAAATTTTTTTGTATACATTTTTGATTTTACCCTTAACCAATGATAAACTTCTAGATTATCTTTAAAAAATCTGTACGTCTTACAGTGTTTTTTTAACAATGTTGATGGCATAACACAAATAAAATGAGGTATAATTAACTGATTTATAAATGTTTTTATGTATCCATATATTGCATAGCAGTTCCATTTTGAAAAATTTAAAAAAATTGTTGGTCTTAATTTTTCAGGAAAACTAAATCTCAAAAACAAATTATTTATCCCATTTTTCTACGTCCTATTATACTCACATATAATATCCATGCACAAAATCTGAAAAACAAATTACACACCTGTTGCGCGCCAAATAAATCAATTGAATGGTCGGCGCTTTTATAGAAGCTCGTCATCTTTGGCAAGTTTCGTAATGTCAGCCTACGCAAATTGTATGATCTTACTTTGGAATCTTCATCTATTTCATCTCCATCTTCAGCCTCGGCATTTGCGACAATTTGTTGCATCAAGTGACATTTACTTATTTCAATCTCTTCAAGCTGTGATAATATTCTCGTCATGGACAAAGGAAACAAATGTTTAATTTCACCACAGTTTTCCACCTTCACAATCTTTAATTTGCCGAAGGATTCTAACGCAAGATGACCGCAACAAATCTTCTTCAAGTTGTTCAGATTCTCAAGAAAAATGATTCTAATCTCGTAAATGCAATGCACTGGACATACTCTTCTGAATGAACAACATACTGAAATGAGGGGCTATTTTGTATGTGAAGATGCTTCAATTCTTGAAAACCTTCGACACACAAATCATGAATGCTATCGTTGCCATCTTGCAATCCATCCAAGTGAAGATCTTGCGTTCTTTGCAAACATTTCTGCACCCACTCTTCATGAAGGAGATTGCTTGAATCCAGCTTGAGCTTTAAAGTTCTAGATACTTTGTATTCACCCAAACCATCCCAAACTTCCCCAATTTGGATCATATGCTTGTTTAGTTTCCCAAATGGCAGGTCTCTTAAGAGATCGACCCAACGAGGAATGGCAATGTACAGAGTGCTCAAATTCTTCATGTTCTTCAACTCAGCAAGGCTAACGTTTTTTCGCGGTGCTTCATCCTCGGCCTCCCACTGATCAAAACTGTCTTCCATATAAAGTTCTTCCAAATTAGCCAAGCTTCCGAGCACGCCAGGTTCGATTACTTTGAGCCTGGTGCACCCTGTCAAGTCCAAAAATCTCAATTTCGTTAATCCACCTATTTCTTTGGGCAACCGAGTGATTGTAGAGTTGAGGAAACTTAGGATCTGCAATCCTTTCAGCTTTCCCAGAATAGTCACGTCCCCTAGATGACACTGATCAAGACATAGGGACTTGAGGTTTTCAAGGAGCTCAATTGACGAAGGTAGAGAAGTGAAAAATAAGCCAGTAATGTCTAAGACTTGGAGCTTCCTCATAGATTCAAAAAATGACGGGGGAATTTTGAGAAATGGGTTGTGTTCCAGTAATAGAAGCATCTTCAAGTTTGGACAGTCCAATTTTTCAGGAAGCTCCTCAATGCCAACACGAGAAAAGGATATTGCTGTGCATTTTTTGAGCTCATCGTCTGACCATTTTTTAAATCCATCACCCTTCATTCCGACCAAGGCCTTCCATTCTGTGGAAGCAATAGAGATGGCCGCGTCAACAAATATGTCATGCATTCTAAACCATTCCTTGTCATCACTATCTAGTAACAAAGAAGAGTCCTGCAGGCTATGTAGGTCCATCCTTAACCTATCTCTAGCATCTTCGATGGTCTTGTTGAATTTTTCATATAAACCCAAACCCATGCAATAGACTAGGGAATCCCTCAGCGAAGTTCTCCGAGAATGAAGAGCACAAACCAAAAACACCGATTTGATCCTCTCATCATTTATGTCCTTGTAATTTAGTTCCACATGTGACTTTACATTTGACTCTTCTATATTCAATGCATTTCTCCATGTAGCTAAATCTCCATGCTTTAACCTTTTTGCCAACGAAACAATAAAAAGTGGCAAGCCTCCACAATTCTCCACTACTCCATCCACCAAGCTCTTAAACTCAGGATCATTAACTTTATCCCCTGTTGTCCTTTCAAAAAGTCTTCGGGCTTCTTCATGCTTTAACTCATTGACTCGGAATTCTTGGTCAGAGCTCATCTCAATGCACAAAAGGTCTCGGTATCTAGATGTTAGCAATAGTTTGCAGCCTCTTACTTTATTATCATCTCCGCAAGGGATTCCAACTTCCCTCAACTCGAGTTTCTTCCACAAATCATCTAAAATGATGAGAATGGTTTTCTTAGAATTACACTCTAATCTCTCACGCAAACGATCTGCTCTCCCACGAATAGTTTCCACATTAATTAGCTTTAGGCCTAGTGTGTCAGCGATTTCTCCTTGAATTCTTTTGATATCTGGATTGCGTGTAATATATGCCATAGCAATCTCATCGAACAACCTTTCTTCCTGAACTCGCCTTTTGATGTCCTCCAAAAGCTTGGATTTGCCAACCCCACCTGGGCCATACACCCCAATCACATGGATCTTGTCATCCGCTATAGCCTTCATTACATCATCTATGATTAAAGCCCTTGACTCCAGGGGATCCTCTTTCTTGTCGACAGATCTTGTAGCGGAAGTGGTAGCAGTGACAATTCCTGGCGGAGAATTCTCATAGTAAACCTTCTTGAAGTTACTATTTCGACTTTTCTCCTGAAGTCCCTTAATGACTTCAGTTGTCTTCTTCACCTTTCGGCCTATTGGGTGGCGCACCACGGGGTTGGGAATCCAACCGCGAAAGCAAGCGTTCTTTGCACTTTTGCCCCGTTCTAACAGATTTTGAGCTTCCTCAGCCTTCTCCGTCACTCTCCTTAGCCAATCCTCAACATCAGTGTGTATACGTTTTGCGTCGTTCCTGGCTTCATTGACGGAGCACTGTACCCTTTCCCTTGCACTCTCCAGCTCCTTGACTTCATTTTGGAGATCTTTGACATGGCTCTTGTAGCATAGCACGTACCCAAATTGACGTCCAATGGGAGCAAGCAGGTACTCACCGAGTTTCGAAACTAGGTTCAAAGTGACGTTGGTAAAAAAACTCCCGGCCATTTCTTCCTTCTTTTCTAGATATTTGTTTTCCCCACCTTTTTTTCCTCTTGTTTGATCCTTTTTTTCGCTTTGACAAATGGGCCCAAAGGAAACTGAACAGAGAACAGAACTAATCACTCGATGTATAAAAAGAAAGGAAGAGCAAAGTCATAAAACAATGAGAACCGTGAAACAAAACCAGAGCTAGAGAGTGACAGAGAGACAGAGACAGAGTGCCTCGAGTGCGCTGAAGCAAGAGCAATGTAATTTGTTTCGGTGCAATTAGGAAGCCGGGTCTCAAAAGCTGCCCAAGATGAATAAGTCGGAGACCCTTGCCACCATCCCAGCCCCACCAACCGGCAGCCAACGCTAATCCATGGCCGTTGTTGGCGCCATTCGGCCAGATCTGGTCGGAGGCGGTGGTGGAGCTGCCGGAGGAGTCGTGGGAGGAGGTGGTGGCGGAGTCTCGGGTGGAGGATGAGGCGAGAAGGGTACGGACCATGGAAACCCCGGGGGGGAGCTGAAGGGGCAGGAGGGGCAGGAGGTGGCCCTTGTAGAAGAGCTCGTCGGCGACGCAGAGGGTGGATGGGGAGCAGGAGGAGAGAGAGATGGTGAACTCGAAGTCGGAAGAGGACGACGAGAAGGAGTGGGACGGTGTGGGAGATTAGGGTGGTTTTGTCTCCTCTTCCCCATGTAGTTAGTTGATGCTTGATGAAGATGAGCTTAGGTTGTTGGCTTAAGCGTTCCAGAGAGAGGAGAAGTGGCTGACGTGGAGGTCCAGGATCCCTTAATATTTTCTATGTGAAGGATTACAATCAATTCTTAGGGGATGGCACATACCATGTCCCCTATAAATTAGGAGAGAATCTTTCTAAACTTTATATTAAACAAAAATAAAAATAAAGCGGGGAATTTCCGTTGTGACCTCTTTAATTTGATACACATTTTTTATTATCAATTGACCAAATAACAATTTATGATCAGAAATAAGGTTTCGTCCTACTTTGTTCTCTCTTATCTTTTCTCTTCAATTTTCATATTTATAATTAATTGATTAAAATATCCATTCACGTGTGAAAATCAATTATTGGTTAACTAATCATAACTTTCGTTTCTCACTATCACTAAAATAAGAATAGAACTAACAAACAAAACTACAAAAAGAGAGAGAACATAACTAATCAATTAGAACTGGTAAACAAAATGAGAGAGAGACAAACAAAACTACAAAAAGAGAGAACAGAACTAATCAGTTAGAACTAGTAAACAAAACGAGAGAGAGAGAGCCTAGAGTGTATGGAAGCAAGAAAGATGTAAATCAACAGAGGCTGAGGAATATTAGCAAAAACAATGTAGAACGAAAGAGTTATTTGGAAAAAAACTTGGTCCTCAATGATGGCTCACCGCGCTTGGTGCACCCAAACAACACTTTACTGGTCTACCACGTGCACTAGAAGCCTAAATTTTGTTTCATTTTTTGTTCCTATTATCCTTGTTTTCTTTCATACTAGTTCAACAGTTGTCGATTCTTTTGAATATTGACAGTCAAAATCATTCGGGACTTTTTCTCGATATTTCAAAGCTTAAAACTTCTCTTTTCATTTTCATGATTTCGCAAGAAAGCAATAAGTAGAGGTTACAAATTAAAAGAACATGTAGATCTTAGATATAGTTAATAATTATTTTGATGTTTGTACCATCCACCACTTATTTTGATAGCGGGTTCTTCTTAGAGCTTAACAGATGTTGTGTCTCCCACGAATTAAAAGAGAATTTCTTTAGAATAACTACATCTAAATATGAGAAATTTAGAACATTACACAAAGTAAAAATTTTGATTTTGTTACTTTATTTTAAATAAAACTAATAGGGTGGGGCTATTTTTACCCCCTCTAAATATTTTATTATTAATTGACCGAAATAACTTTTCATGTTCAAAAACAAGGTCAATCACTAATTCGCCCTAACTTTTTTTCTCTCTCATCTCCTCTTCATCTTCTATGTTTATTGTTGATTAACTAAAATATCCTTCTATGTTTGAAAATCAATTAATCACTAATTAAACATACTTTTTTTTTATAATTTTGGATGGATTAAGTTCTGTGAAATTGCTAAGTTTGTAATTTTGTCAGTAAAGTACTACTTTACTTAGATTGTTAACTTTTTAATGTAGCTATTCTATTCATATTAATTGTAATGGGATGGCACTAGGTCACTTTTAGACCGAGCAGTGCTAACCCTACCTTTTGATTTGAGCAAAGTTGCATTGTCCAAACTCTCCTCTCGCATTGTTCATAAAAAACAACTTGTGATTAACATATTGATTAGCTAAGAAATGTATAAATTAGCGAAAACTGATATAGAAATCATCACGTGGTTCTGTCCCATTTACCCGAATAAATTATTGCAAATGACTGTCGGACAAAGACAAACAAACAAGGCAACATAATATCACAAATTTAGTGACATAGAAATGCTTAGAGCAACACATATCAGTGCCTTTGAAATGAGTTTGTGTTGCATTATTTTACCCATTTGTTTCTTCTTCCATATTTTTTTGCTTTTGGATTTTGTAGGGTAAAATCAATACAACCAAATTACCAAATAAAGAGGTTTAATGCGAAACAAAATCTGACAGCATACGAAAAGTAGATAAAATAATGACACACATACCAGAAGTGGCTTTACCGTAAGGATGCAAGGGGAACTGAGATTTATTGTACTTTGACTTTTCTGCAAGACGGATGAAAGGCAATGCAGGCCAAAGCCAGTCTTGATAACACCATAACATAAATAGACATATAAGCTTGAGGCAAAAACAAGGGGACATTGTGGGAAAAAAAGTACAGTAGGGAACTCAAAATTCATTGAAGAGAATTTGCAATCAAGGAAGATCTCCAGCCTCAACTTAGAATGACTAGAGGATAATGCTAACTTCTTGTAGCGATGAATAAGCCCCGACTTTCTAGCAAAAAAGAAAATAAATAAAATGAAGAGACTTAGCCTGACTCATTGGACTGGTCGTGGCTCCTACATAAATCAACACAATTAGCAGTCAACATGCACATGCCTATGTTCATTTTTCATAAAAAATCAACTTGCAATTACGAAATTGTTTAGTTCAGAAATGTATTTTACAAGGGAATGATGAGGATAGAATCATTAACAATCTAAGAAAATTAGTATTTATGGACCAAACTTACAAACTTAAAAGTATTACAAAATTTAATCCGTCATAGTTAAAAAAGAATGATGGGAGAAGCAATGCTGATAGCGAGAAACAAAAAGTATGGCTAATTAACTATTAATTGATTTTCACGCATAGAATAATATTTTAGTCAATTAATAATAAACATAAAAGGTGAAGAGAAAAGATGAGAGAGAAAAAAGAAGGATGACTCGGTGATTGACCTTGTTTTTTAATCATAAATTGATATTTTGGTTAATTGATAATATAAGGTATGTATCAAGCTAAAGAAGAGGTGGAAATAGTCCAACTTTTTTAGGTTTAGTACAAAGTAATAATATCTAAACTTTTATTGTTTACACTTTTGTGGTATAATTTAGAATTTTCCGCATTAAGAGGTAGCCAGTTTTAACAAATTCTCTTTTAATTTATGGGGGACATGGCATTTGCGGTGCACAAAGAATTGTTCATAATCCCTCGTACTAAAAATACTAAATGGTCCTTGGCCTCCACGTCAGCCACGTTTCATCCCTTTGAAACGCTCACCAACCCAAGAACTTTAATGTTTCAAGAGAATTATGAAAATCTTGCTCATTGGAAAGTCGTGTACGAACAACTGGCTTGAAATGTTTGCAAGAATGAAAATGGTCTTTATGTTGATTTACCATAAGGGTCTTTTCATTCAAAATGCTTTCATGATGCGAAATTGAGGGAAAAATGTTAATATGTTATTAAAACTTAGAAAAAAAATGGATGATCATGATGAATGTTTTTCAAGTGAGTTAATTGACATCGGTGTCCATGGCAGCAACCCGATGCTCAAGGTTAGGTCTCGATTGACTCACATGAGCAACATATTTTTGATGATGAGGTAAATTATTATCTAAGCACTGAAAAAGAAATAGACCGTACTAATTATTTGGCAATTGAAATAACGCCATTGTTAACTGGGTTTGTTGTTGAAAAATCGCCAAAAAAATGGTTAAAGAAATAGTTAATTCGTAGTTAGTTACGGCCTATTGACAAGTGGATCTTGAAAAAAAACAGAAATTATAAAAGAAGGAAGGTCCCTCGGTCTAGCTAAGTTGAATACGCAATTCGGCCAAGCTAGGCCGAATTTTATAAAGTTTCCAATTTTATAAAAGCACCAAAAAAGTTCTAGGACCACCTTGCTCCAGTTCACACAGGAGCAAGTCAAATTTGCTTACAAACGAATATGTAAGCAAATGCTTTCAAATATTTAGAAATTATTCTCGAAAATAGAATAAAAAAATTATTTTTTATCAGAAGTTGTTCCCGAAAACAAAATGGTTACCAAATAGGCTTTTAGTTTTCTTTGTATTTAGCTTCTCATAAATTTGGACTCCATCGAATCCCCAGTTTGTAAACTTCGTGTGCAAGGTATTGAACCATGGAGTGAGGGGGATGCTATTCCACCAGGTTCAAATAATCCAACAATTTATACCAACCGGTTTGAATAAAAATAATGTGTTAATAAAAATAAGTAATTTACATGATGATAACTGTGAAAAAGTCACGTGCAAATTTCACACCTAATATTTGTATGCTTCAAATGATATTAGATGATCTGCAAGGAGTAATAATTGGATGTTTTGTGTTTGCGAATAAAATACCTTGAAGCAGATCAAGTTGTGTTGGAGTCCCAAAAGACAGTGCAATCAAAGGATTATCTTCAGGCCTCCACCTGGAGTTATCAAACCAAATATCTTAGAGCGTCTCAGTGATTTTTAGTGATCGGCGATGGTGTTCTTACCGATGGACTTCTCCTCTTAAAGCACAAAAGCCCTTGGCACTTCTACAAGCTTACGCCTTTTCTCTTGCCCCAGAGGATGCTAATCCACGTGTGCTTGGGATCTACGCAATCTTTATAGAGGCAATTCACTTCTTTAGCCCTCTACTCTGTCCAACACTACCAAAACAATCCTTTCCTTTAAATTGGCAAGAATACCGCCTCACTGTAGACTCCAGGGATATTTTGGTAGTTGTCTTTGGAATAGGATCGGGTGGCCACCCAAATCAAAGTGAAGACGGGCGACCTGTTGGCTTCTTTCCCCATTAGTGCAAAGAATCGATCCTTGCGTTAGTGTCAAGACGTCGATAGTGGGAATTAACTTTTGAGATGCCGCTCTTTGAGAGTTATGTAACGTTAAAAAAGATAATACAGGTGGAAAGGGGGATAGATTTTGAGACTTGTAAATCTCATGATTGAAAATGTATTACCTTCGTGGCCTTGCTATGGTGGGAGAAGATTAGAGAGGAAAGCATCCAAAAAAATCTATGAATAAAGCTTAAGCATAATGTTTAGAGAAAATGAAATCTCTAGTATCTATACCTTTTTAATTTGTTCGATATCGTGTGTGTATATATATGTGCTAATGTCAGTGACCTATCAGTGTTATCAAATAATTTAAAGATAAGGCGGAAATTTTTCTGTTGACTGGGATTGAATTATTAGAAAGTTAAAAAAAAAAACAAAAATCGCAAACACTTTAGTGTCAGATAGGGAGAGAGGAATGGCTGAAGCTACACCGGTGACGACAATTTAACAACATCGAAGTCTTAGTTTTCATCACCAAATGTAGCTAAGGTACATTAAATGATAATATTATATTGATGTATTTCATCTTTCTTGGGGAAGCAATACTAGAATTCTCCATAATTTCTCGTTTCTCTTCGCCAAGCTCTATTGCACTTAAACCAAATCTTGTGGTGTATTGCGTTTCTTTGATGAGTCAATTTACTTCTTTAAACCCTCCAACACCAGCAAAACAATCCCTTCCTCTGAATCGTGGCCGCGCAAAATCAAAGTGAAGGACATTTAGAAATGATGAAGACAGAATCATCACTAGAGTTTTGTCCAACTTGCCCATATCAATGATTGCAAGGGACCATCTGACAGACAAACAAAACAACAGCGACTAAACAAAACTTCTTGAAAAAACTTTCTTGCGAAAGTTTAGAGGAAATGAAAATATATTTCAATGCGTTCAATATTGTCTTTATGCTTATTTTTTACCAATGTGTTTCCTAAGCTATACACTTTGTTACTCAAGTTAGTCCTTATGTTAAAATTGCATACAAAAATGTGATTGTGGTTGTCATCAGTGTCAAATCAGTGTTGAGCAGATAAATAAAAGATGAGATGGAACACTTTTATCTATTGGGATAAAATTATGATAAAATTTCACAAATTCAGAGAGAAGGGTGGATATCAAAATCTTGGCTATTATCACCAAATGTAGCTAGGTATAATAGATGCTAAATTAGTATTTATGTATCTCATTTTTCTTGGTGAAGCAATGTTTAAAGACACATTTTTGTTTTACAACTTCTTTGAATTCATAGACTAACTTTTTTTTTTTTTTTACTTTTTATTGATTGTTACCATTTTTTTAATATTCATTAATTGGTAAAATACTTGCTAATTAAAACCATACATTGCCCTACGGCCGGGATTCAATTTTTTCTAGGGTGCGATTGCCCGCTTATTCCGGAGTTTATTAGTGGTGGAGGCGGCTCCTCCATTGTGGGTAAACGGGAAATTGGACCCGCTTAGCAAAGTCTACTTGTCGAATATTTATTGTAAGAATTTCTAAGATATAACATCGAAGCCCCTTCAAAAACTCATTCAGAAGCTTAATTATCATCACAAAATGTAGCCAGCTGCTAATCTCGTATTTCTGAGAAGAGAAGGAAAAAGCCGAGAAAGCGGAAACAACAGACAAGCAGATGTGCAGGGAAGTTTGCGGAAGTTAGAACAAAGAGCTCACGAGGAGTTGCCCCTGCTAGCATTCGCCTTTGGCGTAGGAAGTTGCAAAATAGGCGGAATGAACAAATGGAGTTGTGTGTGTTCTTTTTTCTCTTCTTGTACAATCTTTTATTTTTCTCCGCACTTGGCTTCGCATAAGTTCGCACTATGCTGAACCTCCACTTCATGCACTTTATGAGGCGAGGTATGGAACCCTGGAGCAATTGGTAGCAATGTGTAATTTCGGTACATGGTTTGAAGGATTTAATAGATTCTGATCAAATTTTAATTTTCCTTTTTGTTAAACTAGATTGTCCCTCTTGATTTTCTCTCAAATGTCCATCAACATTGGGAAATAATTTTTTAAAATATACGTGGATAAATACCATTTTTTTTTTTTTTTTGGGTCCCTGATTTTGTGCTTGTGATAAGAAAATTGATTTTTTAGTAAAACTTTAGGAGACGCATCTGTGACCATGTGCATCCCATATTTCGTGATTGACAACATAGATGTAGTAGAGGTGCTAACTAGACGTTGGACGATTTGCTATGATCCCGGATGACACTTCCTAGAGCTCAACGGTGTTCAAGGAGAAGATATGCATTTTTTAGTTCAACAAGTTCGTAACTTTTACCGAATATGTATTAATATATATTCAGAAAATAGAGGATGATGCATTGATCTGGAAGACGATGACAAAATGTGTCGAATAATCAAGGTGAAAGTTGGACTATAATTTCCATTATATGTTTTATCATCATCATCTGAGGTTGTGAGATGAATGAAGTCTCAACAAATTCGGGCCTTTTAATAATGTAGTAATAAGTACAAGCATTAAGTTAAATAACATGCATCTCATCTACATTGATCTTTGCATGTGGGTGATGTTTATAATTTGTAATTCACCAACCAAAATCATGGTTTGAGAAAGCTTCTTTTAATTAAGGATGGAAACATATATAGCCCTTTATATAAAATATGATATATATATTTTACTCTATTGTTATCAAATCGTGGAAGTTTGGTTAGCATGTGTTGGTATATGATTCTCTCTCTCTACATGCTTGTTTTTTTTCCTCTCTCTCTATGTTTGAAAAGCTAACTTTTTGTGGATCCTCTCACTCGGGAAAAGGAAGAAGCGGATTTAAAGCAACCATATCCAATTTCACGTGGATATATTCTCCATCTACTTCAAATAAAGTAGATGCAATTTTATTAAAGTAAGAGTAAGGTTGTCTATAGATAGATATATAAACCAAAGGTGAGCGCCCTAAAATAAAGATTTCTTAATACCCACCCTTCAAGAAAAATGGTAATTTTCAGTCCACCATTTAGAGGTAATGCTTTGAAAACAGTATTAGAGGTTGAGCAAGATTGAGGGTCAGTATGCGATTCCACCAATTCAACTGGTCCAATCGTTGAAAATTACTATTTGAATAAAGAATGAAGTAAGAAAAATAAGCACTATATGTAATGATAATTTTGAAAATTTCATGTGTGAATTCACATGTAGGTATTCCCCAATGAGTAGAAATCTTTTTTTTTTCCTATCAATTGTCATAGGCTGAATTGTCTAAACAAAAGTGGGCAGAGTCTTGCTAATTTTACAAGTTTACCAAATATTTTAAGTCACATATTACGCTAAAAACAAGAAGATGGTTAAACATGATGTTGTACTATTACCATTTCACAGACATATAAAAGCTTAGAGAGACCAATATTGGTGCTTCTGAAATGAGTTTATGTTGCAGTTATCTTACCCATTTTTTGTTTCTTTGTCCCGTTTTTCTTTTTCGCTTATATTTTTTTTAGGATTTAATGAATAGAACCAGATTACCAAATTAAGAGGGTGGGTGAACGTGATTCAAGCACCGATAGCTCACGAGATGTAGATATATATCATTTGAAGTTCAGGCCAAATCCATAAAAAAGATCATGTCTTTATATAAAAGGAATAAAAAAAAAGCACTTTTACCAATAAAATGTGCTCTTCATCAATTGACAAAAATGATCACTATTATCCTTTTTAATGAGCCTACGTGGCAAACAACGCTTGTATGATACGTGATGTGGCATTGTTTTATGATTGAAAAAGTAAAATAGGAAAAACATAATGACTTTAAACGCAAAAGAAAATGATTTTTATTAAAGAGAAAAGAAAAAAACAAAGTAACAGAACCTTGAAGCAAAAGCAAATGTCGCATTTTCCTTCCGTTTATTCCTTTCAATTTATCGAGAGAAAGCATTGTGCAGATGCCAATGTGGTCGCATCATCAAGCATGTAAGAGCCTACAATGCCCTCAACCTTCTCTGAGTAAGGGTAATTCTGTGGTTGGCTAAGCTTGGTGATGCTTATCCCTCAAAAACGATTCTAAAGGGTTTGATAGTATTGTTCGAAGGGTGTTTTTATTGTTGTCGGCCATTACTTTTGGCCGCGGTGATTTGCATTATTGTCCTTTCCTTATGGACCAGATACAAACTCACACTTGTATGCACAATAGAATTTATTCTCTGTTTCATAATATCTAGCTAATAAACGGCTCGTACTTAGGAACTTCCACCGTAATTGTAATTGATGACAATTCTATCTAATTTGATCTTGTAGGATCATGTGAAGCTTCCGTTAGTTAATTTGGCCCTTAAGTCGTAGTGCTCGGTGCCGGCAGTTCCCTCCAAAACAGAAAACAAGTGCTTAAAAGTCAACAATACAAACCAATCTGTGGCCCACTAAGGATTTTGCTTCTTCTTTTTTATTGTTGGGGGGGGAGTGTTGGTGGGAGGGGCATTACTAAATACATTTCGAAGCGTTACTTCATTGAGTGCACATACAAGGTAATATATACATATATACAGTGAGAATCCTAAAACTTGTAATGAAAGCGCAATTAAGTCTTAAACTTACAAAAAGTGTAATCAAAATTTAAAAATTATCAAATTGGTGTAATTGAGTTCTTCTATTAAGGCCATCCAACTTGGTTAACAAAAATTGTTGACATGATTTTTTTAATTTTTTTTTTCTCTCCTATGTGGCAATAATGTAGTTAAAACGATGTTGTTTTGATCAAAATATGGGTTTTTATATAATTTTTGTTTAAATTAAATATAAAATAAGTTAATGTTAAAAAAAAGAAAAAGATTTCAAGACCAGGCGGCTAGGGCTAATTCTCACCATTGTCGTCCCCCCATCACTGTGAAGGGCCATTGATGGTGGGAGTATTGTTAGCAAGGGTGGTTGTGAGCCGCTAGAACTAGGTGAGATCCAGCGACCCATGCCCAAATTTGGGCCCCTAGGAGGCGCATGACGACCTGCCGAATTACCCCCACCATGCTGGTCCTTTTCGTTGATGGTAGGGTGGCGCCTCACCGCCTAGTCTCCAAATTTTGCTTCTTAAAAAAATAATAAAATTAGCTTCTAATTTATTTATTTATATAAAATTTGCATAAAATATCATATTTGAACTAAAACAACATTATTTTAACCATGTCATCGTCACGTAGGAGAGAGAAAATATGACAAAAAGGCACATCAATATTTTCCATCAGCCAATTGGACGAAGTTAACGGAAATACTCGATTATACCAATTTGACAAGTTTTATGATTTAATTGTATTTTTTGTAAATTTTTTCACTTAATTACACTTTCATTACAACTTTTAGGACTCGCAGTTCACATAAAAAAAAATGCCACATTTGACATTTTGGCATATGAAGAAATAGTAAATGATTCCCATTAGAGGAGGTCATGTATCAAATGGCAATGGATGGCCCCATTTTGAGAAGACTAATACGTGAGAGGAAGCATATTTAGGGCACATGTGAAGCGAGAAACAAAGAACAATCTCACGCTAGAAAAGAAACTGATGCTGCCGTCAGGCATTGGATTCGAAAAGAACCCCAAGGGCAATGCAGCAGCAGTTGCAGCCACGCTAACCCCGCCGGCGGTGTGGCCAAACACACGGCCATCCTCTCTCTGCTTCTAGTTTTCATTTTTTTTTTCTCTCTTCTTTGATAAAAGTCATTTTGTTTTCAGTTTAAAGTAATCGATTTCGTTTTTTTACTTTTTAATAATAATAAAACGACACATTAGCTTAACATAAATTGTTGTTTTACCCATTCAGTTGCCACGTAGGCTCATTTGGACGGAATAAATAACGATGGCCATTTTGTTACTTATTTAAGAGTCCGTGCTTTTTTTCAGAAAATTTGAAAAGTGGGACCATTTTTGGACTCTGAATTTTTTATCTAAATAAAGCTTTATTTAGGACAATAAAAATTATGTAGACTTATCAAATACATTTTGAAAGCATTTTTAAAAGAAGAGAAATAGGAACTTTGTGTTCATGATTCCTAAAGTTTAACAAATCCACGATGTACTCTATTGGAGGTCGAATGTGAACAAAACCTTAATTTTTTGGAGCATTTAAAGTATAGGCAACACCGGTTTTCATTAGATAGGGAAAACATATCTTCAAGAAAGGACTAATGAAGCATAACCAAGTCAAAAATTCACAACATCTTCGCAATTAAAACTCATGGGCAGGGATTTTGGATAGCATAAGGAAATTTTCGAACCAATTAATGCTATGTTCAAATTGATCTTTCGCTAGAAGATGTTCTCAAATAAATGGTCTTTTGCTAAAAGACGTCTTAATCAAAATTAGGTCTTTTGTCAAAAGAGAATCGATGCTTATGTTATAGTCAAGGTATTCATAGTGGAATTAATATTTATTTGACACAAACTTTTGCTAGTTATTGAATAGTATGTTTTGAATTATTTTCAACTCAACCAAAAGGCATTATTCTCTAATGACCAGGTTTAGTGAAAATTATGGAGTGGTGTAGTCTTGTAAACTAAGAGGTTTTCCTCAAACCCCTCTCATCTAATAAGGACAAGTTATGATTAGTAAGCAATCATTTACATGAGTGCTCCATAAGATTCCCCCTTCTTGCTTACAAATGTGTGGAAAGAGATTAATATTTTTTTTTCTAAAGCTATGACTCGTACAAGGCAAAACATAACTGAAAGGACCTAAGTTTCTTCATTGCCATTTACATTTATTCACACTAGCTGCACAAGAGAATATATAGCTAATATTTGAAAATGTATAGCTAATGGACGGCTCGTGGCTAGAAACTTCAACGATTGTTGTAATCGATAGCACGCCAATTGTATTTGACCGTATAGACTCATGTGAAGTTCTTGTTAGCTATTTGGTTCCATAACAAATGAATTTCACTTAAATAATTGGATTGTCTAGTTAGATCCCTCCCTTAAATCCAAAATAAAGAAGAAGCATTCAAAAGTCGGCAATACAAACCAATGTATGGCCCACTGTAGTTTTTCTTTTTCTTTTTTAAATTGGCATTAATAAATACATTCTTGAAGCGTTTCTATATTGAGTGCATATATGAAGTGAAAAAGAAAAACCACATATGACATTTTTGATAAAAAGAAGATCCAATAATTCTCAGAAAAGGAGGTCCTGTATCAATTGGCCAAGGTTGGCCTCGTTTTATTAGTGAAGGTAGAGTTACTTCTTCAATGTTTGGAAACAAAGGAAATGGAGAAAACGAAAGTTTGGGTGGAAAATGCAGAAAACTTTAAAATTTGTCAAGAAAAAAAAGAGCATGAAAGTTCGAAATTTTCTCTCATAATATTCCTCACACCCTAGTCTCAAACATAACAAGACATGGAACTAATATACATCCAATTCTATTTTAGGCCTCTTTCGTTATATTAGTTATTTGTACTTAAATCTTAATTTGGGCTCAAAATTAGACATAACTCTTGAGCCTATTATCTTTTGGGTCAAGCCCAATAGTTACAACTAGTAAATTTTAATCTTCGTCTTTGATGAGAGGATAAAGGGGGAATACCTGCGGTCACTTCTATTCATTCAATGTATCATAGATTTTCAACCTAGAGTTAATTGTGAAGTAGAGATCCTTGAAAATGAAAAAAAAATGTTAATGCTCAATTCACGAACCTTTTCACTCTTATCTGCATATTCTATTTTCAACATAACCATTAAAGTTGGCATAGTTGGTTAGGATATCAGGGGATTTCTAGATTAGAACCTAAAGCTCACCTATTCGAATAAAACCAAAACTGTGCAAACCGTATGTGTACATGGCCACCCACACATAATAGTCAATAAGTCCATATTTAGAATAGTCCATAACTCAATTAGAATGGTATTAAATTTTGGCAAGTGTCGCAACCTAACTTTTCTGTCCAAAGGGAAAAAAAAATAAGTTTAGAGGTATTGTTTAAAAGGTGAGCCTAGCTCTCATTTAGGTGCTCCTAGCTCTCATTTAGGTGCTCCTAAGCCCATATCTCGTGCGATACTGAGGTATTTGATTTTAGCTTCAAATTGATGGTATAATTATTTTTTAAAGAGTAGTCACCACTAATTCATTAGGATCAGCTAGAAACTAAGTAAGACATAAGATTATGCCTCATCTCCTACATAATCAAAGGACCTCAGGTCGAGAACTTAGTTATATTAATTAATCAATTAGTACCTTATTGGTACCTAATCTTGTTCATTTCAAAAGAAAAATATTGTTAGGCAATCCATATTGATTTTAAATCTATCCACCAACATACGGGGTAATTATATGAGTACACAATCATTAAAATAACAGTCATAACCAAGGAAAGTGTTAAACATATTGCAATGCAAAACGAGAATCTAATGCTCAGAAATAAGAAAAATATCATCAATCACTAGGCTAAAGGGAAACCACAGTAAACATATTTAAAATGCACACTCAAGAGGGTTCATCTCAAAAAACGAAACATTTGAATCCTATTGTAAAGCCCTAATGATTTGTTTAATTTTGAATAATAAAAAATTTCAAGGATTTTCATGCACTTTAAGAGAAAACTACCCAAAAAACCATTTTTAAAGTTATTTCCTAATTTAGAAAAAATTTTAAAAAATATGAACTCTTAAATTTTTAATTTTTTTAATTTTAAAAATATATTTTTAATTAATTTTTAAAAATAATTTTTAATCCAAAAAAGACACGAGGCGAATCTCCGGATCCGCTCAGGCTGGAGCCGGAGTGCTGACCAGGGTCATGGAGCGGGGTTCGGGATTTTACGTTGAGCCCAGTCCGCTTGAAGCCCAATGCCCATAAAGCCCTAAACCTGAGCAAGCCCAAACCCCAACTGGTCCGACCAAAATGCTAAATCCCAGCCCAAGAAAGATCAAATAAGCCCCATCTCATCAGGTCTAAAATGAGCCCCAAAACTCCTTGAACTTAAACAAAACCAGTCCATTTCAAAGACCCATCGCCTAGCGTCAGCCTCTTTTCAAGCCGATCACGAACCAGCGAGAGCGACGTCCTCCATGGCCGGACTCTTGCCGTCACCCACCACCATCGGATGACAAAAAAAACACCCTCGATGCCCTAGGCGATACAATTTGAAAATCGTCCATCGCCAGCATGCCGGTCATCAACTTCGGCTGTCGCGAGGTCCATAACGACTCAACCCGGGCAGTCTCGGCTTACGGGTAAAAGCCTTTTAAATAGTGTTTAATGACCAACAAAACAAGATTGATACAAAAAAGCACACAAATGCGCCTTCGGATCGACCAGAACGGACACCATCCTCACGGACTCGCCTCAGAGGCGTTTCACCAAACACCTGGAGGGCGTCGCCGAAAGGGAAGCCACGGACTCACTCAAGACATAAATTCGGGCGAAAAATCAACACACCATGCTCGAGCAAAACTCAAGACCAACTCAGAGACGAATTATTCGCATTCAACGTGAGCATGAACGAGGAACGAAGAGTCCTGATCTCGGTTGAACCGAGACAGGGCGAAACAAAGCATCGAACGGGGAAGAGAGGAGCGCGAGCTCGACTACTGTTGGTGGCCCTACCCGTCTCGGCGACGCTGAACAGAGGGCGAGCTCTAGATATATCAGACTTAGCCCGGTCACCTCGCAACGCCTCCGAGCCGGAATCCTTGGATTAAAGCGGGTTCGAGACTAAGGAAAGCAAAAATGGAACCGACCTGGAAAACCATGTTGAGGGGGTGAAACGCTGCATTGTCGACCAAGGCTCAGGGGTAGTGGTCGCCGCCGGAGGGGTCCTTTAACTCCTGGTTAAAGGGCCAGAACAGCACCAAAGAAGAAGAAGAACCAGGCCACTTTCTTCCCTCAGGGCAGGAGTATCGACCACATGCACGAAGATCACCTCCAAGTTGTTGCGGCATGTAATTCTTGTCATTGGCATGAGTTCCAAAAAGCCACATCTCAAGAGGCAGATTAAAAATTTGGTTCGAAGAAAAGAAAAGAAATTTACTGAAGACAAGCCTAACGGGGAAAACAAGAAGAAAACTCCAATTAGACGACCATGTTGGGACCATATAATCAGGCGTTCTTCAAGTTACGCGTACTTAAAATCAATTCGTTCAAAAAGCGAGGTTTGAGCAAGAATCCACGTTGTGAAGAATGCTTCTCAGTTTTTCTGCGAACCATCCTCCGAAAGACACGGTTTTTTCTGGCCACATCATCGGTTCGTTCGAAACAGCAATAATAAAGTACTGAAAAGGGACAACATTGACGCAGGTCTGACAAAAAAATGATTCTGCAGTGAAAAAAGCGGGCATGATCACATGGCACAAACCTCAATTTGAGAGAAGAGAGCGGGTTGACCGCGAGCTCGAAAGAAGTGGTCAACAGCGTCGTTGTGCCCGCCATTGTTGCCTCCTCCTCCTCCGACTCCTACGCCTCCCATGGGCCCCCGTCGGGTCCCCCCTACTGCTTGTTGACCTCCTTTCACATCCGAAAAGCAACCCCCCATTCTCTCTCTCCCTCTTTCCCTCTCGGACACTTCCAATTTCACCTCCTTCGCCGATTCGATTCACACCCACAATCCCTGTCTCTTCCCGTCTCTCTCTGAAAACCCCTGTTTTCCACAGACGCTGCTTCTGGTGAAAATTGTTGCAACCACCCTCTCTCTGCCCTTCATATAGTCGACAGAAACAACAAACCAGGTGGGGTCGGTTGTAACCTCTCGAGGACAGTCCTTGTCCGAACCCACGTCGGAACGACCGCGCGCCTAGCTAAGGGACGTAAAAAGCTGTTTCCTTTTTGGAAGGCCAAGAACCGCATCGCAACCGAATCAAGACCGAAGCTTTGCGCGTGTCCTGGGGTTCTTGGTGTAGTTTGTTGCTATATATAGAGAGATACCAGCGCTATTCGTCGCGGTATTAGGTAAACGACGCACGTTGCACGTTCCCATCTTTTGTTTATCCGTTTATGATGACCAGGACCAGGATGCTTGCTGGCATCCCCTTCGTTGGGGAGAGGTAGAGGAGAGGAGAAGAAAGTTAGACGAGGGGAATGGGAGAGAAACTGATGGATTGACCCGGAAATGTATTGAGGACGTGCTGGGTCAGCAGTCTTTGGGGAAATCTCAGGGAAAAAGCTTGGATGACCTTGACCCTTGACCATGGATGGGTCTTTGAATAGTTACGGATAAGGTCAGTGGGTTTGACTATCCATCGCTGTGCAGAGGAAAGGGTCAACAAAAGAAAAATAGAAACGAATGACTTCTCAATTTTGGTTTATCATGTACAATCATTATTAAATTTTTAACTTATGTAATGTGACTCGTGGACTTTTTTTTAACAGGGAATAACATTTTAATTTGATGGATGAGGTCAATGTTTGGATTTGACTCTCCATTGTTGCATAGAGGGAACGGTTAGCAAAAACAAAAATTGACACGAATGACTTATCAATTTTGGTCTAACGTGCAATATTATTACCGGATTTTTATTTTGTTTAATGTAATTCATGAATTTTGATTCAACAAGGGAATATCATTTTAATTTGACGGATGAGGTCGATGTCTGGATTTGACTCTCCATCAATATGATTAAAGTAATTTGATCCAATCGGGGGAATAACATTTTAATGTATTTAGTACAATTTCTGGACTTTGGTATAATATTTAATATGGTCATTTGAACTTTTGAATATTTTGATGTAGTTTAGGAGTTAAAATGAATATTTATAAATAATTCAAGGACCACGTTTGTGCTATTGATCCCTCAGTTCCCTTCCCCATCCAATGCGTGCAATTAAACTTATCAATCCCCGAGAGCATTAGACCTCGAAACTTTAATGTCGGTGTCTCAGATGCTGGTTTTGTACATATTCTTAACCCCATAGCCAGTACTAATAAAGTTGGACATTGGCAAAGTCGTTAGTTAGTATGTAAATACATAAATAGATATCTACCTGGTCAAGACAATAAGAGCATCCGCTTGATACCTTAACACTCTGTCTTCCTAAAGGCTAAAATGAGATTATATATTCGAAAAATTGTGTCCCTCGATAATGCGTGACTAGAGAAGTCTTTAATTATGTTTTGTTGTATAAATGAATTGTTTTGTCATAGGCATGCCAGTTTGAATTACACTCTCAACGAGTGCATGAATATGATTGGATCACTCAACCCTATCTTGAGTTTGGTGCTCTCCAATGATATATATTAATTTTCATGCTTTCACATGTGAGATGACTTATAAAATCAACAGATTAAAGAATCTTAATAATTATAAGAGTTATACGTGACATCACACATCTAGCAATTGTCCCATGGAAAGACATGTTTAAATATTACAATAATTGAAATCACTCGATTGGAAAGATAATCTCGAGTTAATATGTATAAATATGATAATAAATCCTCTTTTATCCCAATGTCTTTTGCCTATCAAAAAATCTTTTCATATTTCGTGCATTTTTTAATCCTATATTCGAATACTCCCTGGTTAGGTTGAACCTAAATCCAAACTGTGAGATTGCACGTATAATATGTTGGTGATCAATGCCTTACTCTCACTTTAATATTGTCCAATCAAAGGCCTTTAAAAGAAAATCATGGTGAATTTGCTAGAATCTTAAACTCTAGGATCGGGATGTTTTAGTTGGCAGATTGCTTCCAATTAGAAAATGAATTTCTCGCTAGAGTTTCTGCATGGCTCTGTGGTCCACATCATTCGTGATAATTTGCTTGCTCTCTAGTGCTAGCGGATGTAAGCATATTCCTTTTCCTTAGAAGGGTAATGGTCATAGCAATATTGCCGAGGAAAATCGCCAGAGTCATGATTTGCATTTTTTTTTTGTCTATCTTACTTTAACTTTCAATATACTCTCAAACTTTTGCCTTGCAAAGAGACAAGATATGAGTCAAACTTCACACTTGAAACTAAATGTCTCCACTCTTAGCCTCATTCGAGAAAATGAGAAATCGAACTCCCCACCTCCCCTTTCACATGTGGGAAGAGTGATCACTGGGCAATCCTTGGTGGTTATGATTTGCATATTTAAGATGTGGCAAGTGCATTGTCTTGAAATTCATATTCAAATAATTCCTAGTACGCGAATAACCTCTAGCATATTTATCAAGATCCTATCAAAGTAGATAATTGGATGGAAACTGGTTCTATTTCGATGGCTGAGATCCTTCTCATCCCAATTGAAGGGCCCATGGGAATTTACAAGATCGTTGCCATTTTTCCCTTTCATCTGTCAAGGCGCACTTGGCAAAAGCCAAGCTACTTTCCCTCCCCCTAGAATCACAATCGTGCTAAAAGGCAATACCCTTTCACCAGTGGATTGACTTTTTCCAATGTTTAACTTTATTATAGGTATATATCCTCTTTGATTCAAAGGTTTTATTACATTAAATGAAAAACCAAAATTCCAAAACATTAAATACGCAAATACACTTTTTGCAACCCTCAAAGAAATCGGTTGTTTCTGAAATTAAATATATTTAAAATAACCCTTCTTTTTTTTATTATATAGACTTTTCGCAAAAAAAAAAAAACATAGATAATGGGCTGAAATTATTCAAGTCCAAAAAGATTTTTCAATTTTTTTCCAACTCATAATTACAATGGGTCAATATTCCCAAATTCCCCCAATCAATATATTATAATAATTATCCTTATCCATTCCTTCCCACGTCTATCTTTTCTCCGCAGTAAATTCCAAGAACTTGCCCCCAAGACTCAATTCCTTTCCTCAGGATTCGATCTAAAACACAAACACATGCCTAAGTTAGCGCCTGAGTCAAGCGAAGCACATGAACTGCTCCTAACACTTCGTCATGCTCTCTCTCTCCACAATTATAAACGACTTCCCATTACATCTCCATATTGGATGTGAGTCCCCAATATCATAAGAGGATTAGTCACTAGATCTCTATTGTATGGAGTATGGAGTTTTTCTAGCACTTGCATTTTTCATAGCGAGAAGAATGTTTAACCTGAAAGATCTGACTGACATTTGCAAATCGATTAGAATAAAAGAGTTATGAGACATCATTTCATGGTCTGATTCGGATTTGATTTAGTTTGGTCCTATTTTATAATAGTTGGTGATTTTAATGATGCGTGAATTTTTGTTGAAAACATTTTGAGTTGATCAATGACTCTGGGAATGATTTTGTTTCTCGACTCTTTACAAGAGCACAAGCTAATAGAAACTAATCTGTGTACTAGGCAACACTGGTAGTTTGCTGGAAACGATAATGACCATGCAATCTAGGACATTCTTCCTTTGCAATCACCAAAACTCTCCTCATGAAAGAACAATAACACAAACAAGAAAAATGTCGGTGATGGGGAACATAGTATAGGAGGGTTCAATGCAGTATCTTGAATACCGAAAGCAATAAGCATTCGAGACAAACAAACCTTGATGATTTTGCTGCCACATGACGTCAAAGCCTGGCCTTTGCAGAGTTCTGCCAAAGCATGTTTGGTATCTACCTCAAAAGTTGGCCTTACAACGCACATATCTCTGGAAGGGGAAAATAACAAAGTATAGGTACTTGATTTTACTATTGTGACAAAAGAACCAGATGACTGATAAGAGAAGAAGTTCCATTATATTTGCCAAAAGAAGCGTCTGTGATATAGGTTGATGACGAACTCGGGGTATAGAAATCCTCCAGCATCTACATGCAGAAACCACTAATGGGATCATGCTAATGGAGAATGCTAGTGTCATAGTGATGAAAGAGACTGAGTGCAACTTCCTTTGCATGGGAGTAGCCAATTTTTGATCTAATCGATTTCCTGGCAATTGCAAAACACCATCAGAATTCAATATTTCGAAAGAATAAGGGGTAACACGAGATTAAGAATCATTTGGTTAGCGACATGCAGGGGCACATGGTTGAAGTTGGACAGCTTTTGAAGATTGAATGTTGATCTCCATGACTTTCAACAAATAGTCCCATCTGTTATTTGATAAACTTGCACGTGAGAAAAATGATGAGAAGGCTGCTGTTGGAGTATCTTCTCTGGAGACCAATCACTGATTAGAGAGTTGTGACCAATTCTTGAGCTCCGTAAATGCGCTCAACATTGCAAATGTCCACGAAAGGGGAAGTTAGTGATATTCTGATGTGGAGTGAAATGGGGGTGGCATTTGAGGGACGGACTAAACATGTTAGTAATGGAGAAACTGGAAAGAATAAGAAGATTCAAGTATTTGAAGAACTTGCTGGGGATAATTTTTGAAGTAAGTTATTATTAGTGAGTGAGGGTTGGCCAGTGATCCTTGCTTGCCCTCAATTCCCAAAAAAGAGAGAGTAAAGTATATGAAAAAAATTATAGAAAATTTTGAAAATATTAGAAAAATATACATATTAACGGCAAAAATTTTTACAAATGGAGAAATCAATACGTACGGGGTTCAAAATCTAACCACAAAAATGATTTTTGATCAAAATTGGTCGAGTTAACTCAATTCACAAATTATGAAGAGATTAACAATTAAATTAACATAATTAAAAATATTAAATTAAATTGATATAAATATAATATGTTCGAGAGTTTTTTTTTTTTGATAATTGTCCCTTACAAAATCATTCGCACGCGTTGAAAAGTGACCAACTCGCTGGAGAATTGCTGTCACATAGTGCTGCCCCGTGCTTTTTAACACTAGAGGGTACGAGAGTGCTTAAGGTATTAATTGGATCACGTGGCCACACAAATCAAAGTGAAGGCATTTTGTGTCCAACTTGATGAGGACATAATTCCTGACTGCGATTTTGTCTGAGGCTCGTACAGATGAATAATTGCAGATCATACAAAGACAAATGAAACAAGGCGACAAAAAACCACAACTTTATCGACACAACTCAACTTGCAATCAAAGAGTCCGATTGAAAGACATATGGTCGCCAATTAGTTTTTTGCTTGTAGACCTTATCAGATATTGGGTCATTTGCTAGTAGACCTTTTGAATTTTGATCAGCACTTGGGTCTTTGGCTAAAAAAAAGAATTGTATTGTGAAACTTATATTGGTGTCAAAGTGTTCGTAGTGGCAATTAATTTTTACATGATGCTACTCTTTAAAAGCCACGTAATCATATGGTTTACTAGCACCTTTCACAAGATGTCAAGTAATATGCTTCGAAGATAATAGATTAATCAAGAAATTTATAAAAGTTGTGCCATGTTCGAAAGTTTTGTGGGAATAAGCTTGGCAAGGTCAATGTCTGATTTGATTCCGAGTCACAGTTGCTAAGGAATAGGTAGGACCGTGAGGTTTGCATTTTACATCGATTACTAGCACGAAATCATTCATAATTGAAGATTTCTAATTCGTGCTTGATGATTTGAATAAGTGATTTAATTGTTTGGGATGTGTAGGTAAGTTTTTTTTTATTTTTATATTGTGATAGATGACTTTAAAATTGTGATCGATCAGTTTTCTATTGATAATTTAGAGAATACAAACATGCATATCTGGTTATTTGGAGGTCTATGAAATAACCTACAAGTGTCACAAACTTATTGAGTTCAAGCATTTCGCCTATGCAAGTGGCTTTAACTTAAAGGGGTTTGTATGTAATTGGTAGAATGCAAACTAATGACTTCCAATTACTGAATTGGAAAGTTTCATATCACTCACTATCGTAGGAAAAGATGTCATGCCCCGAACCCCGAGCACGCGACAACCCCTTACCATGGTCAATTCAAAGCGACGTCCTAAGACTCGTCGACGACAATTCATTTTAATTTTTCGTTATGCGCAAGCGGAAAACGAACCATTCCCAGTCCAACAAACAAACAATCAATCAATCAGGGATAGATGGATGAACAACAAGAATAACCATCACTATTCATTTATACAATTTACTAGATTAACCAACGGAGAATCGTTTTTCTGATTTGCAAGCCTGACCACAGGGACCAATCCATCCTCTAAGCCAAACCAAAAAGGAACTAGGCTAGGTTAATCCATATGTACAAAATGAACCCTTGGGTTTAGCACCACGGTCACTCGGACCCATCGGACTCAGCTCCATTGAGTCGATCACCGGTGGAATGAGGGCATGATTCTCCACTGCGGGTGTGTCATTGTAAGGGCCTGAAAATAGTTAACCATGATAGGTTGAGATAAAATCTTAGCGAGTTCTTCCCCTAAGCCCCAGTTAGTACGGCAACTCAACCCGGGATATCTCTCTAGAACCATCCCTCATTCAATTCAACCCAACAACAGACAGCCAGTAAATAGCAGACCAAACATTAAACAGGGTCAACCAACAAACAAAAGTCGATTCACATGCAACCTTACCCGGTATGCCATACCCTGCACGTTATATGTCAGCACAATACACGCAATGCATATGGCCATTAGATGATGCAATTCACCAATCACATGCGAGTCGCGTCACAAGCGATCTCACCTGGCCATTGTCACATCTTGCACGTTATCAATTTATTGTGCGTGCCATAAATGATGTGATCATCTCATGCATAATCGGAACCAATGATGATATGTTTTCTCATGCACTCTTGCATCCACATATGTTTCGATTATTATTGCCCCACAGGGTTACAACCGAGACGCAATGGTGTTATGGCGCTCTTCCTCCGCAGAGGTGCAATTGTGCCCTTCCTCCGCAAAGGTGCAACCGTGCCCTTCTGTGCCCAAAAGATGTCAAGGGATACTCTCCCAAGACGGCATGCCCAAAGAATGTCAAGGGATACTCTCCCGAGACTACATGCCCACAGAACGTCAAGGGATATTCTTCCGAGACCGCATGCCCACAAAAATCAAGGGATACTCTCCCGAGACCGCATGCCCACAAAAGTCAAGAGATACTCTCTCAAGACTGCATGCCCACAAAACGTCAAGGGATACTCTTCTAAGATTGCATGCCCACAAAATGTCAAGGGATACTCTCTCAAGACCGCATGCCCAAAAGACATCAAGGGATACTCTCTCAAGATGGTGTGTTCAACTTAGTGATTATGCAAGCATACTATCAGAACCCACTTATTATCTTTGAGCATTAGCCAATGCACACATGCTTGCATATAAAATCTCAAATCATTTCTCACAAAAGTAGTACATTTCCGGTGTCCCTCGGACAAACCATTTTCCGCCCCTTTTTGTGAGAATCACACAATTCATGCGAATGTTCATGCCACGACACATCCAATTCACTTTATATGATCAAAACACATGAAATTATGCACATTATAATTTTCGGATGAACAGTGCATGAATAGTGAAATTTTTAGAATTTTAGAATTAAATAATTAAATTCTGAAATTAAAATAAATAAATAAATAAATTCCGAAATTAAAATAATTAACTAATTAATTTCAGAAATTAAAAAAATCATTAATCCAAACAATTAATCCAATTAATCAAGCAATTAAGGCAAAAAATGCTTAATTAACACATAACACACAATTAAGCCTAATTAAGCACAATTAAGCATAAATAATCAAGATTAAGCTAATATAATCTTAACCATTTATCTAACCACCTATCTTAGGGCTAATTCACTTAATTAAATACCTTAATCAGCCCTTAGCACTAATTAATCACACCCTAAGCAAGTTTAGGCACTAAATAGGGTTTAGGAACTAAACTCACTCGTTAAGTGGGTCGGCGACCCGAATGCGGTGGCGGCGACGAACCCAACACCCGGGGACCTCCACCACAGCGATCCAAGGCGGTCCCGGGGACCTCTACCACAGCGATCCAAGGCAGTCCCGGGGCAGAAATCACAGCAACAACCTCTGCTCAAATCCCAAACTTCAAAAGACAGCACTGCAGTAGGAGGAGGTTGCTGGTCGGAGTAAAAACAAGCTGGCCAGAGGCTCCAGGGGGTCGAGGGGGAGTTGTGGGTGGCTGGTGGTTAGGTAAAAAATGGAGGAAAACAAGTCAAAAGGCGGAACACAGCAAAACTGGTCGCTACAGTGACGGTCCGGCGAGCAGCCGGCTTCCGACCGTTGTATGGATCGGCTGATGGCTCTATTCGACAAACGGCTGATGCCATCCGTTCGTATTCTCTCTCCCGAGCGCAACGGTGGGTGGCACGGCCCGAGATTCCACCGGGAAGGCAATGAACAACTCAAAATTCGGTGAGAGGTCAGAAGCTGAAATTTCTGGAACTAAGGGAAAACAAGGAGAAAGAGGTGTGCGGTTTTGAGGGCTGAAGAGGAGGAGAGAGAGGGAGATGAGAGCTGGAGATAGGCCTCAATTAAGGCCATTAAATGCTTTCTCCAATTCCCAAGGTAAGTGACATCATCTTCTCTCTCTTCTTTTGACTTTTCTTCAAAATATCCAAGGGCATTTTGGTCATTTCCATCTTGCACAATTCCCAAACTGCCCTTGGGCTGAAAACGAAAGGCGGGCCTAGGAAACGGGCTTGAAAATGAATAGGAACGGGCTCGGGAATTTGTCGGGCTCGAAACGGCTCAGGTTTGGATAACGGGCTAGGAAAGGTGAGGGGTCGGTTGGGTCCAACGGGCTTGCTCGTTTGTCTTGGTCTTCCACGGTGGCTATCCCACCTTGGGCATGAGGGCCTCACTGTTCTTGCCCGGCCCATGTCCCCATAGACTCGGTTTCTCGGTCCAAAATCCATTTCTCAAAAACTCGGCTCAACTAGCACTGTCGGTTGTCGAGGAAGTATCGTCCAAAAGTCCGTCTCGGACGTTCCCGAAAATTCGAAGTCCAATCTTGGATTCTCATGCCTTGTCAATTTCACCTAAATGCCATTTCGGTACTACTCAGACTGACAGGCAGTTTCGAAGATTCACGCGTAACCTAATCGTGCCAATTCACGTTCAAGACTTCTCGACACATGGATGTCCTTGAATGCATAAAATTGCGAATGATCGATTCTTATTTCAAAGTACACGATTACCAAAGATCGACATAAGGCCGTTCGCGGGTTCGATAACAGTAGACGGAATCATTCGTCGTCTCATTATACTCTGTCCGCAATCAACTTCTAGTTGTCCCTGAAATCAGCCTGCATATCTACAGGATCGTCCTTACACAAGTCTCACGATCAAGTCGTCTTCCCAAGTTAAGTTCTTTAGTCGCATAAGTTCTGTCCTCATTAGCCTTTCCCCTTAAGGTCAGTATCTCAAGAGTGATCAGTTCCAAGTGAGATCAACCAATAATGCATTGGCGAAATTAACGTTCATTCATCCCTCAAAAGGCTCGAATTTCAGGACGTCACAAAAGAACTTGGAGCAATACACTATAGTATAACAAAGCCTCCGGAAAAATCTTTTCATAAAACTTGTATCAAAAGTTAAGGGATAATGAAAAGGTTAGTGCTTTTCCTTTTTCTATTTGTTCAATATTGTTCATGTACTCTCTTTTTTCTCGATATGGTCTCTAATTGATATTTTCTTTTTTCAAATTGAGTTAGTCCTTTTGTTAAAATTGCAAAAGTGCCGACATATCAACCATTAATGCCACATTTAGGTTGATCGGGTGACTAAAAATGAGATGGAACTCTTTTGTTGATCAAAATAAATTATTAGGAAATTAAAGAAAAATCACAAACCCTAAGAGAGAGAGAAGCTACACCTGTGATGAAAATTTGACAATTTCGAAATCTTAGTTATCATCCCCAAATATAGTTATGTACATTAGATGCTAATCCAATTTTCATGAGAAGGGAACAAAAAAGCAGAGAAAGTGGAAACAACAGATAAGGCAGATGTACAGGTAAGTTGGGGGAAGAAACTAGGAAGAGCCCATGATGAGCTTGCACGTGGTAGCATTCGTCTTTGAAGTTGGAAGTTGCAAAAGAGGTGAAATGGTTATTCTTAGTATTTGATTTGTATATATCAATGTTTTTGAAATGGTCAAGCTCTCTCTTTCCGCAATCAAGCAAATCTATAATCTATATTTATATTTACTTTTTACTGCACCATTTTATTTTCCTTGAAATTTACCATTTCAATGCAATTTAAACCTTTCTTGCAAGTTGTTTTATTTTTCTCCACACTTAGCTCCACATTAATTCGCATTCCGTTGAATCCCCACTTCGTGCACTTTGGGAGCGAGGTATGTGATTGTGAAGCAATCTCGATTGCTCTTGGCGCTATTCTTTTTATTGCTCTAATAAATATTGATCAAAATTTTGAGTTGTCTTCTGTTAAAATAAATTGTCTCCTTTAATTTTCTCTCAAATGTCCATCAATATTGGAAAATACTTTACTAATCTCACTTGGATAAATATCATTAACTTTGTACCTTATTTTGAACGCGTGCTAAGAGAATTAGTTACTCAAAAAAATTAGGAGATGTGCTTGCAATGATGTGCATTCCTTATTTTGTGATGAGCACGACAAGTATAGAGTTGGTGCTCCTTATTGAGATAATTGAGGTTATCGACAATTTGCTATGATTCGGATGAGTTTCCCTAAAGCTTAATGATGGTTACTATCTTCTCTTGTTCATGGAGAAGTAAGAAGTTTATTTTCTTCCAAGTTTTTAACTATAACCAGATACTTAGTGATCTTTATTCAATATACAGAGGATGATGCCTTGATCTAGAAAAGGATGACCATATGTATTAAACAAAATAATCAAGTCGAAAGTTGTAACTATAATTTTCAACATCTAATCTATCATAAGTTATTACATGAGGTTGAGAGGTAAATGGAGCCACAACAAATTGGGCCTAATTTGGAAGAAAATGTGGTCATGGGCAATTTTATGTGCTAAGCATAATAAAATATAAGTGTTAAGTCAGGATAACACCAACATCACCCATATCTATATTTGCTTGAGGTTATCCATAATTTATAATTCACTCACTAAACGCATAGTTTGATAAAATTTCCTACAATCAAGGATGTATAAAAATATAGCCCTTTACATAAAGTATGGTAGATTTCACTTTTTATTTTTTTGCCATCAAATCAAGGAAGTCTGGTTAGTGTCTGTTTGCATAGGATTCTTTGTCACGCCTTCCGCATGGTTGAAATGATGATATTGAAATTGTTATGAGAGAACTCACGTTTAATATGTACATGCTTTAAAGAGTTTTAAGAGTTCTGCAATGAGTAAAAATCAATTTTCTCCTATCACTTATAGTAGGCTGAATTGTCTAAATGGCGTGAGCAGAGACATGTTGATGCAACCCATAATAAAGACCAATTCGTTCAATCAAGAAGATCGGTGCACATTCAAAATCGATAGCACTCTCAAGCCTCATCTTTGACTTTGTCATTTCCCATGCATCAAGATACTTTGGGGTTGGAAACATTCTACACTTAATAGCTCCTAGTGTCTATGTATATTAATGACTATTAGTTTCTAAGTTTGAGTCTAACCTTTTTACTTTTCTTTTGTTTGGATAAAAAAAGGTCATTGAGCCTCTATAAAATGGAGATTGAATTTGATTAATGAAAATTTGCTTAGTGCAATTTTCAAACCCCGCGAAAACCTAGAAGAGTTTTCCCTTCATCCTTGAAGAGTCAGAGCTTTTCAAGACTACATCCTTGAAGAGTTGTAGCCATCAATCTTGAAGAATTGATGCCATATCAACTTCCTTGGAGGCCTAGAGGAGCATCCATTGAAATTCCTATCATTTTCCTCATTCTGTCTGATTGCGTTTTGTCCACTTCTACCTAAATTTGACAAGTTCACAGTGCTTTTTTGAGAAAACTAAACACGAAAGTTGTAGATCTTCGAATTTAGAATTAGGTCATTTTGATCTGAATTGACAAAGTTGTGCCCGTTTTTCCCGAGCTGGCGCAAAATTGAAATTTCTACTCGATTTTGCAACTAAGTTTCCCTATGTGTAAATCACTCTCCCAATCCTATTATTTGAGTAGCTGACCTTGGGCTACATCACATATCGATTTTCCAAGATCACCCTATTATTTTCATGTGGCGAACTAGGCTACCAACAAGAAGATATTAGACATGATTTTATGCATTGATGGAAAGAGATGGCACTTCGTTTTCTTTTCCTTTTTTTTTTCCATTGACCGTCCTATTGCAACTTGTGTTATCTATAATGTGAACCCACATTTTTTAGGGCTATAGTTTTTAAACTTATCCTTAGGTATTGACCCACTTTTCTCTTTTGAGTGACCGTTATTTCACCGTATGGCTTCATGTTCGTACCTTTTTGGTGACAATTGCCCATTTGAAAATTGCTTTGATGGAAGACAATTTATAAAAAGAACAATCGTTCATTTACGAAGGGGCATTACAAGATCTAACGCAAACCCTCTCATTTGAAAATACACCATTAGTACATAAGGGGGTTGGGTTAATAGAGTGTGCACATAATTATTGTCAAACCTCAAACTTGAACAATGGCCAAAGGTCAAATTTATTTTTGGTCCTATTTTCCGCATATGATTTTAATTGATGCTTCAATGCATGATTAGAATCGTTCGTTTATTGTCTTACAACTTGGATGTAGCTAGTAACAACGAGTGTTGGGGCTAGTGGCCATGGTGAGTTGGGTCATCATTTGAAATTCACACATGACCAATGTTGCTAGGATCAATTGCAGCAGCACAAGCGTGAGCTTCCTTCGCCATCACTAGGGTCGTAATTGGGGTTGAGAGATCCGTCAAGACCAAGCTGACAAGCGGTCTTAATGGTGATCACCAGGACCGCTCATGGAATTGCTATGAGCGGGTTTGCGACTGTGGCCATTCCTTTTCATATATATATTTTCTCTTTTGCCAAGTGATAACAGAGACTATGAGCCAGAGCAAGACAAGATTAGACGCTTGTCCCGATCAAAAATCATGTGATTACTGTGAAAGATGTGCTCTAAATGCATTGTCGATATTAACTTATCTAGCATGTTGTCATCAACACTTAGGTCTTTGGCCAAAAAGAATCTGTACTCATGCTAAATTCAATATGTTCATTTTGGAAATGGACTTTTAAATGAGGCTATTATTTAGGACCTACATAATCATCTCCTTTAAGGCAACTGTTGCAGGATGAAAGTTGAATATCATCAAAGGGCTCGTCAGAATGAAGAGTATTCAACTATTTAAGAATGAAAAACAACTTTTCATGGCCTTGATGAAAAGCCAGTAAAGTAAAATTTTCACCATTTCTTTCTCTGTAAATTTCACCGAGTTTGCTCTTTGCAAAATTTACTGTAATAAACTGGAAGCAAATTAACATACAAAATGCCCAACTACCGCAAATTGCATGAGAAAGGCATTTACCCTACAAGTGCATGGTTCCCACTAGTATTGAAGTCAAAGCACTCAATGACTAATGGATTCTCCAGCAACAAGTTTTACAGTATGTCAAATCACTAGTGCGTCCAGGAGCAAATTAGACAATATGATGACACCTTCAAGGAAATAAGAAGAGAACCTCCAGACTCAACTAATCTAGATGTTCTTAGGTAAGGATTATGAGAAAAGGTAACACTAGAGTACGAGATATAAAGTACTGTGGAAAGGCATAAAGTCAAACAGACATTTGATGAGAGATTTTGGACAGCTTACACTTCTAGAAAACAGATCTTTGTTTTCCAAACTGGGAATAACAAAATATTATTTCAATAGCAGTCTAGGAAGCAACATATTTCTCAGCATGGATAATCAGTGAGTAACCAGATTTCTTAAGCCTACTTGTACATTTTGTTTAAGAAGTGGAAGGGTCAAACTCCGACTTTTCTTTATGACTGTCTGTAGAAAACAGAACGGAGAAGATGCTTTGGACAAGATCTTGATGGATCACCCTTGCACTTCATTGAACCCAAGTGCATGGAAAATGACATGTTCATAATGGGATCCAGAAGTAAATAACATTTTACCATGCAATCTTGTATTGATTATGTTAAATTGGGGACATTTGACTAGTATAGATATATGCAGTACCTTAAGTGTGAACATGTCATGGAAATGGATATGGTGCTTTAAGTTTGTGAACTATTTGTTGTATTTTAAGAAGTCATTTGAAACAATTGAATAGTCAGATTACTAAGAACTCTTATGACTGTGGACTCAAGGGATATTTTTTTATAGCTAGTAGAGAATATTACTTCCTAACCCAATTAAAAAACAACTGAATAGTCCATATTGGCGCCTATGGTAAGAGCTATGATGATGAAGCACAAAAAAAGTTATAAGTACAACTGAAACTACAACAAGAGGAAAAGAACAAAATCCAAACATTATCTAATAATAGCAATTAGCAAGGGAGCCTTTCTTCTTCATACCAGCCTTTTGATGAACATATGAAATTGCAGCAAGCTCAGTAGCTGAGTGATCCTTAGCTCATCTGCTCTTGCAAGGGACGCATCTAAAATAGGTGTTTGCAAGGGACACATCTAAAATAGGTGATTTGCGAGGGCAATAGATTAACTTCAATCAACTAGCTCACTTTCTTGACATGTCACCACTATTTCTATGGGATAAAAACATTAGGAGTGCCAAAATTTTTATACGTCACTCATTTGATCATATTGGATTTTGGACATCTCTCTTCCTGATATGTCGCTCAACATCCATGGGAGAGTATCCAGTAAAATGCGAATACTATTGTGATTTGTGAATTTTGGAAAGCTGGGGTGAGTGGTTTATGAAAGAAATCTATAGAAAATTGGATCCTAGGCCTTTTTCTCTGTCTTTGATGGTGTGACGATATTCTACTTTAGACTCATTGCAATTCAGAGAGACTTTCACATTAGCATGGGTAATGCCACTATTGTGGGAAAAACACAGGGATATTAGGGCATCATATTTTTACAAAATGTTTTTCTTAATTTCCACCAAGTTAAATACCAAGAATTAACATTCAAAAGCAACAGATTAGATAAATTCACTTTTCATTGAGGTCTACCCTTCTTGTCCAAGATAGTCAAACTTAGAAACATAAGAAAAAGAATGAGTAATAACACTTTATATTTACAGTCATATTTTCCACAAGAATACAATGACCAAATTCTATGATATCGAGTTAATTAATTTTTTTATCATCAAGTCATGAAGGTAGGCAAAGTAATATCTATGTATCTCTATGTTATGAACTCAAGTAGAACAATTGAAGAGTAGGCAACTAAAACTAACTTAAGTTGTGATAATTTGAGTAGGATATTTCTTGCCAATCCATATGATGATAGTACTTTGGACTCTCAAAAGTAGTGGACCTAACCTCGTACATAAGTGTTCGCTAAAAGAAGATTGGATGAAACTAATTATTGTGGCATGGACATCCACAATGTTTCAAAAGCAGGAATCAATATCGACACCATGTAAAATGAGAGAGATATATATGAAGATAGGATAGCCAACACAATGCTCATCCAAGAATTCAAAAGGTAAATGTTTCAACAAAGCCAAAAAAAAAAAAAAACATATTCTACTCCTGTCAAACAAACAGTCACCATTATCTATATTTAACCAGCAAATGAACCAACACTACATCTTGCGTATTCTCAAAGCGATGTCTAAGATGTTAGTATATTCCTACTAGGAGTTGTGCACACAATTAAGATTATGCTCGAGGAGGGAAAATCAGTCAAGATAAACTTAAATATCAATACCATTGTCAATTAGAGACTGAACTACTGCTCCAATTTTTCCTTTAGACTTGTCCCTCTCATGGAGTACAGAAAGTAGTGTACGCATTAGCTCCCCTCGCCTGGTTTGCCAAAATCTAGCCTATGGCTAAACATTCTAGTATGTTCAATTGAGACTTGAGTAGGCTCTAATGTCCTTAGAATTGGTATCCGCAATAGCAACCTACTTGCATGCAACCTTATGAGCGAGTGAAGGCGAGACAAAGCGCTTGGAGGTGAAAGCATCTAGCGTGAACAGCTCCATGTAGGCTATGGTACGTTGCCCAAAGGAGACATGCCTACTTGGATTCTTGGACTTCTTCCCCCTTTGGTCAGTGTATGGCCATTGTTGTCATCATCCAACCTTGAAAGGAACTCTTTAATGCTAAATGAGGCTGCCTAAAAGCCAACACTCATTAAAAATCCCCATACAACTCGATAAAGGATAGAGCATCCCCACATTCGATTGATTATTTACTCAACCATTATGCTACACCAATACCATTATCAAGAAAATGAAACAGAGGGGACATCCCAAACTAGAAAAAGAGTGAGATATTCAATGAAGCACCTACACACTGTGAATACCACATGTGGGCACGAAGGCTCCATGTCGAGAGGCATCAACACCATGCAGCATAACACTATTAGAGCACTAGTTGCAAAAGGATTGCTCCAACATCTTACTACAAGAGACACATTATAGCAAATAAAAGCAACCACTTTGATCATAGAGAGCACGACACCTGAAAGAAACAAATATTGTCAGTGAGACACTCCTCAAAATTGACTAGAGAAGTGGGTAAGCACATATCCCCATATGACAAAACCTAGTAGTCTTTGAAGTTACATTGACAGAAATTATGCTAAGCAATTCATCAAATAGTTAGAATGCATTGGTGAGTAAGTGCACAAAGCCGCTAATATTCGAAATATGCAATGATTCAATCAGAACACAACCACATATATATATTAAAGAAAGACCAACTTCACATGAGCCAATATAGAACTCGAAGAAGAACACAAATTTCTTCCTCTTGTCATTGAGTTCAGGCAGACATGATTAAGGAAATGGATTCACTTGCCTTACTAAATTCGGTGAGGATCGTTTCAAGTTGATAAGGTTCGGATGGTGGTATTAAGGTCACCCTCCCAACGTCCTTCGTCATCTTCTTCAGAGAGGAGTACTTTATCTAGGTATGGTGTCCTTAAGGCACCATTGCAAAAAATATTCATCTTGGGGCACTGCGTGATGACAATACGCTCCAATGATAGGAAACTGAAGGCGCAATAAGCTTGGGAGAAGCTCTCAAGGCTTGGTAAACAATTAAGTATTAGCTGTTTTAGCTTGGGGAAAGGGATCTCCTCTGCTCCATCTCCATAATCTGTTACCACATCTTCCATTGCACCACAATCTCTTAGGGTTAGTCGAGTAAGAAGCGCCAGACTTGTCAATGCCGAGCAAGTCCCCATATGAATTAAACCAGCGCACTTCTCTACGCATAATACCGTCAATCTCTGGAACGAGGCCGAAGATGGAAATACGATTGATAAACTAGGGCACTGCCAAAGGGACATAAATTCAATTTGTCTGAGGATTTCAGCCATCAAGGAGCCATCTTTCCAGACTCCCCTCAGATTTTGCAGATTCACCAACCAAAGTTGCTTTAGATTTCCAAGTGACTTGAGAGGTTTTTCAACGTCAGTTAATCCTCCACAGGGAGTCGCTCCCCCATGTCCAAGAGCCTCTTCTAAAAATATCTCCTCGAAGGAACTACAGTCCACAACAAGCCCTTCAAGATTGGGGAATCTTTGGAGAAGGAAGTCAGAGGGGAAAGCGATATTTTCATCGTGGTAGCATCCCAAATTCAGCGATGTGAGATTGCCAAAGATGTAATGCTGCGGTAACATCGCGATTTCCTCCCTCGTCAATGACAATGCCTCCAAGTTTGGGATGACCTGTGGGAATCCCTTTTAATTAGACTATCGTAAGTAAATACGGGGCACAGTCACAGTTCAATGACTAAATTGTCCTTCCATTTATTAGGGAAAAGAGGAAAAAGAACCTATAGGCTTTTAGCTGGTTTTATCTTTATTTTTTTAAAATTCCGAAGCCAGATGAGCAAGAATTAATGACTGTTACACAAGGATTGTATAAGTGGGACAGTTTTTGTTAGTGATATGCTCAATTCAATCAAACTATATTTCATGAATTTGGATGAAATAAAGTTATTCGTCAATGATATTCAACTATTCAATTGCCAACAAATTAAATCCAAATGGCAAAGTAAATGTGAATTTCAACAAGTTCGGGGAAAAAACTCAAAACAAAACTTGCTTGTTTTACCAAATCATGTCATCTATATATTAAATATATGAATTTCGATAGTAAGATGACGTATTAATATGTTGCATTCTTTTCTAAGCAATTGTTCTCATATCTATTTTACTATAGTTCATCAGCAGTGCATGGGTTCTCCGTTCTACAACTTTGAGAAGGATGCATTCAAAATATACTAATAAATAAACATTTTTAGCGTTACGTACATTTAAAAACGGAACCTAATTCTATGTTGGTATATCATTGATGTATCACTCAAATTGAGTTTGGTAATTTCGATGGGTGATCAATTTCCAATCCAGTCCGATCCCACCTAAGAACCAGGAACAAGACCGGGAGGACTGGTTGCCAAATTTTGGGACCAGGAACCAGACCAAATTGACTCGATCCGATCAAGTCTAGTGGAACCAATCACTTAGCAAAAAAAATTAAAAATTTTAAAAACTAAGAAAATACTAGAGTTATTACTATTTTAGGGTTTATTGCTATTTTAAAGAAATTAGAAAATTAAATATAAAAGAGTTGGTTCGGTCCATCAATCTGGTCTAGTCCAATTTCCCCTGAAACTAAAAATTTGATCGAAAATCACCAGTTCCATAAAAATAGAACCAAGAATTGGACCGATGTCCTGGGAATATTGGTGAGCCTCGAGAATAAATGTTGGTAGATTATTAAAGTAGTTGGTAGTTTAAAAAAGACAAAGAGAAGAAGAAGAAGGTTTGTGCTTTTTAGAGCCTATATAAGGAAATTATCCATAGTACTTTAATAGTTATCAATCAGGTTCACAATGTTCGAGCATGTAACTTTGTTCCAAATGAACATAATACTGAAATTTGTTCTCTTTTAGTAGATGGTCATGTCAAATTACATTACATAGGTAAATCCTAACCATAAGACAAGAGCGGCTCAAATTTTTTTTTCAAAGTAAAAGCTGGGATCACTAGATTATGTACAAAGACTATGACTGGAAATAGTTAGCAGCAGTCAAATCTTTAAATTTCTGAGCAATTCACAAGTGTGTTATGGTGAGTTTTAATAAGCATGAAATGTTTGAGAATTTTAATTTCTTATAGAAAATAACAAAGCACCGATAGCTATGCATATCAACCAATGAAAATGGTGGTAAAGAGCTAAGATCAAGGATAGTACCTTTTCAAAAGAAAAGAGTGCAAGTTGATTCTCGCTGGTAGTTGTACCTTGGTAGCTTTGGAATCCACAAGCAACTGAGAATGTCTTCATCTTGCCGCAGTGTCTCACTCCCAATATCCTCAAGAGTGACCATGTTAAAGTATGACTATTCCTATAGAAGCTCCTCAGTTTCGACAACTCCAGTAATTGCAGGCATTTTAATCGCGGAAAGAAGAGTTCACCTGCACTCGTCCCTACTCCATCTTCTTCTCTAATAATTTCCTCCAACCCACAATCCACTACTAAAAGATTTTCGAGTTGTATCATACTTTTTGCTATGGAAACTGGAAATAAGCTTTTGAGACTCTTACAGTTTTTAACTTCCAAGCATCGTAAGCATTCAAACTTATGAGTCCCACAAGGATGTCCACTCCACAGGATAGTATTTGACGAAAAAATGGATGAAAGTTTCTCACAATGCTCCACAATTAGCTTCTTGAGTTTGCTAAAGGCAGTTGAAGCAAGCTCATCAAGCCATATCTTCTCCACATTATCCATATGCGAGATCTTCATCAACTCCATACTAGGAAACTCAATCTGTTATTTTTCAATTTAATTCATTAAAGTCGACTCTTTGTCCCCCTCAAAAAATAAAGTACTTTAATTTCAAGAATAAGGAAAATAATAGGAGAAGCATTATTAGTAGAATAGTAAGAAAAGAAGACTAGATGCTCATTATTTTCTTTTTAGCAGATACCACCCCTTAACATCCATTTTCCTAAATGGATCTTGTCATATTATTTTAAAGTGGAAAGGATAAATTTTTTTCCAATATATATATCAAACGTTAAGTTTGGCCAGTACCGTAACGCAAAGACTCCAATTTAGCCTGTCTAAGGTTTCGCTCGTTACAGCACACATATACACAATAGCCAAGATACTCTTCCATTTCTTTGAATCACTTAAAAGCGTAGCTTGTACACTATAAGGCATTGAAATAAAAAAAAACAATTAGCACAAACCAATACTTCATGGATCTTGCAGTTCAAAATTTTCTCCGACAAATTATAGTCCAGGAAAACACGACGGATACTGAAAAAAAAATGAAAATTAGATAAAAAGATGGTAGAGTACAGTAGGATGGGATTCTTCAACCACTAGCTGGTTCGTTTCTTTATTTAGTGTAGTTATTTGATATCTCTCTAATTTCTCTCATTTTTAATTATCTGATTTTCCTCCAATTGTTACAAATCTAAACCCAACTTTCTACATGCTTCCGTTTGACATAAGTTGTTATCGGGTCTAGATCTCTTCATCATCAATTGGTATTTGAGCTAGATCTCTTCAACATCAATTGATATTAGAATTTTGCTTTGACTGCATCTTATCATTATGCGATGATTCTACACCAAAGACCAATGCTATGGTACTTATTTCAGTTGCCACACTTTGCATTTCTGATCCGATATGCTCATGAATAGCATTCACGGCCATTGAAAGTTTAGCCGTTATGCTTGCTGATTTGGAGCCACTCCGTGTTTGGTATAATATTCTCTTTTAATATTGTTTCAATATTTATTAAGATTATTACGTTCATTGGTATGACGATTATGATTATTATGATTCTCATGTTATGTTAATAGTTTTGACAAGATTATTACAGCAGTTGCCGTAGCTTTGATCACAATAAATCCTATAACATCTTGAAGGGATTAAATTTTTTAAAAGGATTTGAGAGAAGATCTCAACAGTTTTGATAAGAATTTAATAGATTCAATCAAAAACTGCAAGGAAGACATGAAAACGGTCCAAAATCAATTCTCTAATGTGCAAAAGGGCATGGATAAGTACTCTCAATACCTTGAAGAATCAAATAAGGACTCTTGCTGATGAGAATGGTGAAGTGAGTAGGATAAAAGTGAACTAACTAATTTGGATGACTTTAGTGAAGAGCCTTATGTAATTTAACAAATTAAAAAAAATTAATTTCTACAATTGATCACCCATAATCCTCGCTAGTGGCCCGCAAGGGTCGACCGCTCTTCTTTGACCCTGGTGAGGGTTCTAGGCTCTCGACGGCGGGAAGTGCTGCTCCCTCTTTAGCTCCCCGCGCCCCCGCCCCCCCAGGGGACTTGCGTTGTCTCGCAGGATTATTTTAATCCAGTTTTTATATTCACTGTTTTTTCTACTGTTAGATTTTCTTCTATTTTTCAGTCCATTTTCTATTCTTTTTGTAATTTTTCCGATGTGGCAATAGGGAAACAAGAACCTTCTGTGCTTGAGGAAGCTCCATCACTGCATTAATTGCCACGTAGGACTGCAAGTATGATTAAATGATTAAAATGCATATTTTTCATCTACAAAAAACAGAAGACCTTACGAGTCCTAAAAAGTGCAATTATTACGACTTGAATGCATGTAAAAGACTTTTGACAACTTAAGTGTCTAGACACAAATTTTAGGATAGGTAATGTCATTTTCCCTTGATCTTACACTGAATTAGATTTAAATTTGATCTGACCTCTTTAACATAATCTAGACTCTAGATTAGTTAAAAGATATTAAATTAGTCCTTCGCCTCTAAGTAATAGTTGCATTTCAGTTACAGTATTAATGAAACGTTACCTTAGTCTAAAATTTGAGAACGAAAAATATATATATTAAGCTTTCGAAAGTTATGAAAAAGTTTTGATATAAGTGTCATTATGTTTATCTTAAAGAAGTAGCTTTAAGTTGTTTGTTAATTATTTAAAGTCAAAAATTTGTAAAAGAATAAGTTAGCCAAAGTCACACCACATTCACACCACATTCACACCACATTCCCTTACATTGTCTAGCTGATGTAGCCCAAAGGTAAGCTACTCGAATAATAGGATCGAGAGTGACAAAAAACTTAATCACTAAATCAAGCAGAAATTTCAGTTCTGCAGTAGCTCGGGAAAACAGACTTAATTTTGCCAATTCAGATTGAAATGACCTGATTCTAAAGCCAAAAAGAACGAGGACTCGATGATCTACAACTTTCCTGTTTTGAGTTTTTGGAGATAAGTGCTGTAAAGCTGTCGAATTCGAGGAGAAGTGGGCAAAATGGAAATGGACAGAATGAGGAAATGGATAGGAACTTCAATGGTTGCTCTTCTAGGCCTCTAAGGAAGTTGAAATGGCATTGATTCTTCGAGATTGATGGCCACAGCTCTTCAAGGATACAGACTTTAAAAGTTTTGACTCTTCAAGGACAGAGGAAAAACTCTTCTAGTTATTCACAGGATTTGAACTCTTCAAGATTCAAGAAAATTGCACCAAACAAGTTTTCATTAATCAAATTCAGTCCATCATTATGGAGGTTTGATGACCTTTTACTGCAAAACAAGAGAAAATACTAGATTCAAACTAATAAACTAATAGTCATTAATATACATACAAACTAGGAGCTATTAAGTGTAGAATATTTCCAATGTTTGTGGTCATCCCAAAGTGTCTTCATGTAAGCTTTGATGCATGGGAAATGACAAAGTCTTTATGACAAATTCAAGATGAGGCCTTATCAATGAGGGGCTTTTTGATTCTCTCTCGCAATTTCATTCTATATTATCAGTTGCTAACATATGTATCACACTCCTAGTAAAAAGCTCCACAAATTTTTTTGTGATAGTGAATGACAGCAAATTGAATTATAGATTCTGTTTGTGCAATTGATTTATTTACATGTAATGCATGTAGCAAAGGAAATATTGGCTCGTGTGGGGCCATGAATACAGATTTGCTGAGTCCATGATTCCAATTTTTCACCAAAGCTCCTTTGATTAGCATTTAATTAAGTTGACTAGGTTTGACCCCAAAATGAAATTTATCATGTCTACTCCTTGTAGTTTTAGTCATAATCAAGAAATAAACATGCATTGGAAGTCCTAAATCTTATATCTAAAATGTAGCCAAGTCCTACACCTTTCAATTGGCTTTAGCAAGTTTTAACTATTTTCGAAAAGTCATAATCAAGTTCTTTTAGTACACTATAACTTAGATTGCCTATGTGGCAACCTCAAATTGCATTTGTTGGTATTAACTTATGGCTTAATTACACCAACCAAAAGGTTTGGGACTTGATTGCACTTTTTCATATAAGTGTAAGAGATTATTGCACCAACTAAAAAATTTATGATTTGATTGCGTTTCATAAATATGTTTTAGGACTTGTGGAACGATTTTCACATCACAATATTTACAATTGACTTTAGGAATAAGTGACAAAATGACTCTTATAACTTATTATAGTTTGACATATTTAAGAACTAAAACTTTTATTTTCGTTTATTAGTAAAATTTGTTTCGACTCAGAATTTGAGTCTTTCCATTGCCCAAATTAGTTTCAGGAGGACGGAAAGTATATATGGCATTTTTCATCAAATTTTCCTTTGTTTTTTACTTGTAAAATGTGGTGCTATTGTGGAGATGCCGCATTAAAAAAGGCGACAAAAAATTTAAAAAGTAAACTCAGCACCGTTGGCAGGCCACCAGCAGTTGCCAAACTTGGCTCCTTGCCAGCGTGAGTGAGCACACTTGCTCCTACCGTAGGCCCTACAAGGGTCAACGGCCTTGTTGTGACCATAGCGAGGGTTGCTAGCCGTCGTCGGCAGGAAAAAAAGCAGTAGTGGCGCTCCCTATACAGCCCTTCTTCCCCTTGACTGTCGACTTCTTGAAGGACTTCTTTTATTTCCAGTTTCATATTAGTGCTCATTTTTCTTTTTTCTAATTTTTAGTATGTTCTTAATTTTTTTTTCAATTTTTTGATGTGGCAATAGTGAAACAGCACCCTTTGTGCTTGAGGAAGCGCCATCACTGCGCCAATGCCCATGCAAGACTGAAAATATGATAAAAATGCAGAATTTCTCTTCAAAAAGGGACAGACTTAACAATTCTTGAAATAAATCAATTGTGCAAATTTTAGAACTTAAGTGCCAAACCATTATAAGTTTTAGAACTTGTAGTATCATTAACCCTTGATCTTACATTGAACAATATTTAAATTTGAGCTGACATCTTTAACATTGTCTAGACTCTAGATTAATTAAAACTTGTAAATTGAAGCTTAGACTCTCATTAATATTTGTACTTCAGCTACAATTTTGTCTAAGACTTGAAGAGGAAAGAAAAAAATATGAAGTTTTTGAAACTTATGAAAAGTTTTGATATACATTACATTTCATGATGTTTACATTAAAGAAGTAGCTTTGAAATGTTTCTTATTTGAGGTCAAAGATTTGTAAAAGAAATTGATAAGTTATCATAAGTGACCCCACAGACCCTTACATTGTCTTAGTTCAAACCATTGGGACAACAATCTAGACATGCCATTAAAGAAGAATGAGTGCACACCTTTTCAACGAGTAAAAGTGGCTGCTGTGTTGAAATGCTGCCCTCTAATTTCCTACAATCAGCATCTCCTAGAATCAACTTCACAGCTTTACAATCTTCAACGGTAAACTCTTTCAAGGAGGGCCACTTTGAAAAATGCTTCCCTTGGCAGAAACTTCTGAGTTTTGGCATGTTGTGAAGATACAGAGTGACAAGTTGAGGAATTACAATTTTGTCAACTGCTTCATCAGGTTTCTCCTCTTCTTTGGTGACAATGTACTCCATCTCTCCACAACCACTGAGACCCAGATATTGGAGTTGTCCTACACTTTTTGCCATAGACATTGTAAAAAGGTTCCTTAGACATTGGCACTTCTCAACTGTCAAGGACTTCATAGAGTGAAGCAACTCCTTCCACATGGACGATGGAATCACATTCATTAGGTTGTGACACTGCTTCACCTTGAGGACCTTTAAACGACAAAAGGATTCCACATGGATTTTGTCATTCCATAGTTCTTTCTGTTGAACTCCCTTGATGTGTAGCTCTTCTAACTTTGGAAATGCAAGCTACAAATGCATAGAGATAAATGAAAAATATGCAAGACAGCTTAGGACCAAAGCATTAAAGACAATAAAATAACAGATAAGATAAATTGGGATATGATACCTTCTCATCAAACATAGGATGTAACCCATCATCAACACAAGTCTCTGAACCGAAACAAATCAAATTCTCAAGGTCACCGAGCTTGAGTGTGCTTAAATTACGGAACCTGAATGTCTCTACAGTTTTCCCTTTTCCTTCTTCCATTGCAATTATGACCTTCATGTTATTGCAACAGGAAACATCAAGCCCAGCAAGTTTATGAAGAGTTCTGGCCGTGGCACTTGAGAAGAGATATCGCAAACTATGACAACGCCTTATGTTCACTTCCATTAGACTAGGAAATGCCAATATTACTTTGCAATCGCTCTTCAAAATGTCTCTCAGCCTTGGTAGATTAAGCAACTTCATTTTTTCTAATGAAGAGAGGACCAATGGCTTTTGCCTTTCATCAGAGGTTAGACTTATTGGATCAAATAGTGCTTCCAAGGAGGGACACTTGACCACCTCAATTTTATTCAGACTTTGCATCCTATCCATTAAATTTGATGGAAAAACATGTGACAAATTTTCTCAAAGTTCAACAGTGAGGGATGCAAGTTTGCAGAAGGACTGTCCGTGGAGTTGATTATGCCATATCCTCTTTAATTGGCACATGGAAGAAAGCTTCAATTCCTCCAAGCTTGGGAAAATAACCTACATAAAAACATGTTATATGTAGAATGGCTGAAATTTTTGGTACAGAATTGCATTATGCCGAAATTTGTGAGCAACTTTGGGAATGACCCTCAGCAAGTTAGCTTTTCCACCGCCAACTGCCAAACTTGAATAATGATCAAGTTTCTACTAAATTGCGTCTCTGACAAGAACTAGAAGAATGAATGGCAAAAAAATACTATAGATGCTCACCTTTTCATTGAAGAAGCCAGGCAAGGACAAGTTAGAGTTGATATGATCAAATGCTTGCTGTAAATCTATATCGGTACATCCTTGTTTTGTTGCTTTCCTTTGAATGAAAAGAATGACATCATTTTGGGCATCCAGAGATCATCAATTTTGTTAAGGATGGACAGTGAATACAGTACTTTTCATAAGAAAATGCTTTGAGATTTGGCAATTCCCCAAGAGACAAGGAGGTTAACCAAGGGAACTCTAAAGTGCCGTGGTTGCCGCTTCCTCGATACTTCTTCTTGCACAACAATAATTTCCTCCATTAGCTTACAACTTGCTATTTCTATTTCTTTTATTTGCCCGAGTGCTTTAGCCATGGAAGATGAAAAAAGAAACCTCAAGTTCTCACAATTTTGCACCTTCAGTGCCCTTAAGTTTCGAAAACACAATGTTCTTCGTGGATTTTTATTCCATATGCGTCCCAAACTTGGTAAGTCACTCAGGGTTAATGCTCTCAATTGTGATAGAATCTCGACTTCCCCATGGCTTGCCTGTCCTTCAAGGTCGAATACTTCTCTTATTAATTGACATCTTTCTATGGTTATGGCTTCCACACTCTGTAACTTCATTAGCTGCAAAGGGGTGAATAACCCCGGATTATCTCATAGTGATGCTTGTGTTGTGTGTGATATAATAATAAAAGAAATAATCTCATACAATAGATTTAAATATAATGGAAGAAAAGGAGGAGTAGTGATTTTTCAATTTTACCTTATTCTTCTTTAGAATTTATCAACTTTACACTTACTTATCATTTAGCTACCATGTATCTGGACTTTACTGAATATATAATAAGAGAGAATTTAAAGTTCTCTGATTATTGAGGTTATTAAACTTACCGTTAGATTTTGTGCTTTTTACCTAATTTTTTTAATTCATGGCATGGGCTCAACTGATTTTTTATTCATTGACTATGATTATGTCAAACGAATTATTTTCTACCGAATAGTCATGAACTAAATTGACAAACAGAGAAAAATTATACTTTTAGTTGATTTGCAGATGCAATTTGAGCCTGCCACATTTTCCGAAGTGTTTTAAAGAAAATCCTATTAACGAAAGATTGAAAGCAAAAAGTTATTGCAAATTATGAGAGAGATACTAAAGATGTCAAAAGATTTTGTTGTCCCCATGCATAGCACTAGAGGATCCATTATTTTCTAACATAGATGTAATGCGGAATATATGTTACATTGGCCGAAAGTAATTAGAAAAAATGGTTCATCACTGTGAGGTCCATGGTTGGCCATAAAAGGATTTAATTGCGCAAACAGCATCATATGAGCATCGAAGTCAATTTCATTAAAGGATTTAATTTACCTATATAAGGACCTAAGATGCGGTTCCTTATCAAATAGCAAAATTATATGGCAAATTTTATTTATGTAGCCAAGAAAATGAAATACTTAATTCAACAAATGTAATTACTTGAGCATCATGCTTTTGCGCTTTGACTCACGTGATAAACATAATCTTAAAAAATAATAAGGGCTTCCATTTTTATTTTATTTTAACTTTTTACTAACAAAACAGTTAAAGGAATTGTTAAATTAAAGCGATAGTGCACAAATGAATGCTAGAATGTTTCTAATTAATACTCTCAAGGAATAATTTATTAAAAAAAAAAGAAATTTAAACATGTGCGGAGCACATAAATTTTCTGTTAGTAACATTAGAAAAGTGGTTAGAATAAAGATTTGTGGCAGATTTTATCACCACGAAAGTTCCATAGCTCAACGAATTAGAACAAAAAAATAATTATCCAACTAAAATCTCATTAATGTACCGAGGTAAGAAAAGCAATTTGGCATATCAGATATTATATTTGATTTTTCATTTGTAGTCACATAATAGTTCCGTCATTTAGCAAATAAGAGTATAAAAAGATTTAAATTATGGAAGTCTGTGTAGAAACACAATTCCACGATGGTCCATTTACCTCAACTCTTTACAATCATTGGGCGAAAAAAAAAAAAAAAGCAACTTTGTTGTCTCAACTACTCTTAACGCTGATGCACTTACGATTGTGATTGCAAAATTAGAAGTAATTGATCTGGACGTTATTTCACACGTAGTCAGTGTAGTTAAATTCACCTATTATATTTTTATATAGTTATTTCTTTCACATTAATCAAGCGGATATAATAGGACTCTCCGTCCTATTATACTCTCACATTTAAAATCCACGCATAAAATCTGAATAATAAATTATTTACCTGTTGTCCATCAAAGAAATCAATTGAGAGGTTTGAGGTTTTATAGAAGTTTGTCATCTCTGGTAAGTCTCGTAATGTCAGCCTACGCAAATTGCATGGCTTCACATTAGGATCATATATTTCATCTCCGTCAACCTCGGCATCTGCAACAATTTGCTGCATCAAGTGGCATCTATTTATTTCAATCTCTTCAAGCTGGGATAATATTCTCATCATGGACAAAGGAAACAAATGTTTGATTTCACTGCAGTTGTCCACTTTCACAATCTTTAATTTGCTGAAGGATTCCTGGGCGAGATAGCCACAACAAATCTTCTCGAAGTTGTCCAGATTCTCGAGAAACAAAGATACCAACCTCGTAAATGTAGTGCATTGAACATTGTCTGTAGGGGGAACGACATAATGAAATGAGGGGCTGTTTTGTACGTGAAGATGCTTCAATTCCTGGAATCCTTCTACGCACAAATCGTGAATACTATTGTTGCCATCTTGTGATCCATCTAAGTGGAGATGTTGAGTTCTCTGCAAACATCTCTGCACCCACTCTTCGAAAAGAAATTTGCTTGAGTCCAACTTGAGCTTTAAAGTTCTAGATTCTTTATATTCAACTGACCAGTCCCAAAAGCCCCCAATTTGAATATTATGCTTGTTCAGTTTCCCAAACGGCAAGTCTGCTAGGAGATCGGCAGAATGAGGAATAGCAATGCACAAAGTACTCAGCTTGTTCATGTTCTTTAACTCAATCAGGCTGGCGTTTCTTCGTGGTGCTTCATCTTCAGCCTCCCACTGATCAAAACTGCCACCCATATACAATTCTTCTAAATTAACCAATCTTCCGAGCACACCAGGTTCAATAACTTTGAGGCTAGAGCACATGCTCAAGTTCAAAAGTCTCAATTCTGTTAGTTCACCTATTTCTTTAGGCAGCCGAGCAATTGTCGATCCAAGGAGATGTAGGATCTGCAAAGCTTTCAGCTTTCCAAGAAGAGTCACATCCTCGAGATGGCAACTGGCAAGACTAAGCGACTTGAGGTTCTCAAGGAACTCAATCGACGAAGGTAGAGAGGTGATAGATATACTTGCTAATTCTAAGACTTGGAGCTTTTCCATAGATTCAAAAAATGACTCGGAAATTTTGAGAGATGGGTTGCCTCCGAATAACAGAAGCATCCTCAAATTTGGGCAGTCCAATTTTTCGGGAAGCTCATCAATGACAATATTAGGAAAGGAAATTGCAGTGCATTCTCTAAGCTCAGTCTTTGACCATTTTTTAAACCCACAATCCTCCCTCCCGATCAAGGCCTTCCATTTTGTGGAAGCAATAGAGATGGCCACATCAGCAACTATGTCATGCATTCTGACTTTTACAAATTGATCACTATCTATTTCTTTTTCGCTAGAATCATCACCATCTAGTAATAAAGAAGAGTCGCGCAAACAATCTAAATCCATGTTCAATCTATCTCTAGCGTCTTTGATGGTCTTGCTGAAATTGTTATATAAACCCAAACCCAAGCAAAACACCATGATATCCACCTCTCCCCAAAGGGATAGAGCATAAACCAAGAACAACGATTGAATCCTCTCATCTTCTAAGTCTTCGTAGTTTAGTTTCACTAGTGATTTTAAATCAGACCCTTCTATAGTCAAAGCATTCCTCCATTCAGCCAAATTTCCGCTCCTCAACCTCTTTGCCAACGAAATTATAAAAAGTGGCAAGCCTCCGCAATTCTTGACCACTCCATCTATCAAGGGTCCAAACTCAGGATCGTAAACTCTTTTCCCCAGTGTCCTTTCAAAAAGTCTTCTCGCTTCCCCATCGTCCAACTCCTTGAGTCGGAATTCTCGATCAGCGACCATGTCAACGCGTAAAACTTCTCTGTTTCTAGATGATAGCAATAGCTTGCAGCCTCTCACTTTATTATCGTCACCGCAAGGAATTCCAACATCTTTCAATTCTACCTTCTTCCACAAATTATCTAAAATTATGAGAATTTTTTTCTCATGGTCACACTCTAATCTCTCGCGCAAACGATGGGCTCTCCCACGAGCAGTTTCCACGTTCATTAGCTTTGTGCCTAAAGCGTCAGAGATTTCCCCCTGAATTATTTTTAAATCTGGATTGCGTGATACATTTGCCATGGCAACCACATCAAACAGTTTCTCTTTCTTGACTCTCCTTTGAACGTCCTCGAGAAGCTTGGACTTGCCAACCCCACCTGGTCCATACAGCCCAACCACACTGATCTTATCATCAGTTATAGCCTTCATTACTTCCTCCATGATTTTAGCCCTTGACTCCGGGACATCTTCTTTCTCGTCAACAGATCTTCCAGTGAAAGTGGGAGCAGTGATGATTCCTCTCGGAGGATTCTCATAGTAAACCTTCTGGAAGTTATTATTTGCACTTTCATTATGGAGTTCCTGGATGACTTGAGTCATCTTCTTCACCTTCCTGCCAATTGGATGGCGCACAAGGGGGTTGGGAAGCCACCCATAGAAGCAAGCATTTTTTGCGCTTTCATCATGTTTTAACAGGTTTCGTGCTTGCGTAGCCTCACTTTCCACGCTCTCCAACCACTTCTCAATATCCTTTTCTATATGTTTTCCATTATTCTTGGCTTCTTGGACGGAGTGCTGCACTCTTTCTCTCGCATTCTCTAGCTTCTCGACTCCATTTTCAAGATCTTGGACGTAGCTCTTGTAGAACAGCACGTAGCCAAATTGGCGTCCAATGGGAGCAAAGAGGTACTCACCTAGTTTCGACACAAGATTCGATGCAACGGAGGTAGCAAATTCTGCCATAATTTCTTCTTTAATGTCTAGAAATTCCTTTTCCCACCTCTTTTGTTTCTTTTGTTGTTGCCTCCTATGATTAATTTGCTTAATCAAATCTGTCCAAAGCAAACTGAATAGAACAGAGCTAATCACTTGCTATGTATCAAAAGAAAGGAAGAGCAAAGTGATAAAAAAATGTGAACAACAAAACAAAACCAAAGACGACAGAGACCTAACACAGCAGTGCATACCAAAAAAAGAAAAATGTACAGTTAGTGCACTCAGTGCATCCAAGCAACACGTTAGTAGTCTACGTGGACAAGTTGCAGATGATCGCATGTGGACAAGCAGCACGTTACTATGTTAACCATGTGCAATGGAAGACTAATTCTTCCCTTTTCATTTTATTTTCTATTGTCCCAGTTTTATTTATTTATTTTATGTTTCTAGACACTAGGGACGTCGCTTTGAGGGCTCCAATGAATTTTGCAGTCTCCATCACAATTTTATGCAGAGAAAGTCCTAGTGTGTTTTAATTTAAATCCAAAGCATGAGAAGACACATGATATGCATATTATTATCGATTCTTTTGAGTATTGACAGTTAGAATTATTTAGAACTTGTTCTCATTATTTTAAAGCTTAAAAGCATTTCTTTCGTTCTAAGGATTTTGCAGGAAAGCTACTAGTCCTTTTCAAAATTTTGTGAACAAATAACATTGGACAGCTGATACACGTTTGGATGTTAGTACTAATCACCATCCGGATTTGAATAGGAAAATTAGTGAGTGCTCCTGACTTAAGTAGCACTGACACACGGTACTCATGTGTTGAAAAGTGTTAGGAGGATTGATCAAATATTGAATTTTTCGACACCTATCGATCCAATGTCAAAAAGTATTAGACAATGTCAGTGTTCAACGCAACAAGTAAACTTATAAAGTGTGTCTATGCTTCCCTACTCCCGAGTACTTACCCTCACCACTAAGACCACTTCTCTGAGTGTGCTGACTTTTCAAATATCGGGTGCTCAAGACCTTGCCACGTGTCCGAGTGAGCTTATTTTTCAGATTTCTCTTGCATCTGCTCATTTCACGTCTAATTTCTTTTTTTTGTCAAAAATTTCATACGTCTGATTTCCAAACCCGGCGTGCAACGATTTTTTCATGTTTCAATGCAGTTGGGAGACCATTTGCGGGTCTCAAGAGCCACCGCAGATGAAGAAGTCAGAGACCTTCACCACCCGTTGCCGGCTCGACAACCAACCGGCAGCCGACGGGCTGTTCTCCAGATCCAGATCTGGACGAGCGGCTCGCTAGCGACGCCAACGCTCGTCCATGGCCATCGTCAGCATGGTTCTTATCCTCTTTAATTTGATACACATTTTTTTCTTATCAATTGACCAAAATAACAATTTATAATCGGAAATGAGGTTTCTTCCTACTTTGTTCTCTCTCATTTTTTCTCTTCACCTTTTATATTTATAATTAATCGACTAAAATATCCTTCTATGTGTGAAAATCAATCATTGGTTAACTAATCATAACTTCAGTTTCTCGCTATCACTGAAAAGAGAACAGAACTAGTAAACAAAACCAGAGAGAGAGAGAAGAACTAATTAGTTAGAACTTATAAACACAGAGAGAGAGAGAGAGAGAGAGAGAGAGAGAGAGAGAGAGAGAGAGAGAGAGAGAGAGAGAGAGAGAGAGAGAGGAATGTATGGAAGCAAGGGCGATGAAAATTAATGGAGGCTGAGGAATATCACAAGAGTTATTTGGGAAAAAACTTGGTCACTCAATGATGGCTCACTGCGCTTGGTGCACCCAAGCAACACGTTATTGGTCTACCATGTGCACTAGAAGCCTAAATTTTGTTTCATTGTTTGCTCCTGTTGTCCCTGTTTTCTTTCATACTAGTTCAATAATTGTCGATTCTTTTGAATATTGACAGTTAGAATCATTCAAGACTTTTTCTCGATATTTCAAAGCTTAAAAAATCTCTTTTCATTTTCATGATTTCGCAAGAAAGCAATAAGTAGAGGTTACAAATTAAAAGAACATGTCCATCTTAGATAGTTAATGATTATTATGATGTTTGTACCATCCACCACTTATTTTGATAGCTGGTTCTTCTTAGAGCTTAACAATGCCATGTCTCCCATGAATTAAAAGAGAGTTTCTTTAGAATGACTACATCTACATATGAGAAATTCACAACATTGCACAAAGTAAAATTTTTGATTTTGTTACTTTATATTAAATAAAATTAATTGGGGCCATTTTTACCCCCTCTTTCGCTTGGTACAAATATTTTATTTTTAATTGACTGAAATAACTTTTCATGCTCGAAAACAAGGTCAATCACTAATTCGCCCTACTTTTTCTCTCTCTCATCTCCTCTTCTTCTATCTTTATCGTCAATTAACTAAAATATCCTTCTATGTTTGAAAATCAATTAATCACTAACTAAACATATTTTTTTATATTTTTGGATTGATTAAGTTCTCTGAAATTGTTAAGTTTGTAATTTTTGAGCAGTGCTGCCTCATACCTTTTGATTTGAGCAAAGTTGCATTGTCCAAACTCTCCTCTTGCATAGTTCATCAAAAAATAACTTGTAATTAACATATTGATTAACTAAGAAATGTATAATATTAGTGAAAACTGATATAGAAATCATCACGTAGTTCTGTACCATTCACCCAGGTAAATTATTGCAAACGATTGTCAAACAAAGACAAACAAACAAGGCAACGTAATAATGACATAGAAATGCTTAGAATGACACATGTCTGTGCCTCTAAATGAGTTTGTGTTGCATTATTTTACCCATTTTGTTTCTTCTTCCATATTTTTTAGCTTTTGGGTTTTGTAGGGTAAAATCAATACAACCAAATTACCAAACAAAGAGGTTTAATGTGAAACAAAAGCTGATAGCATACAAAACGTAGATAAAATGATGACACACGTACCAGGAGTGGCTTCACTGTAAGTATGCAAGGGGAACTAAGATTTCTTGGCTTCACTCTGACTTTTCTGCAAGATGGATGAAAGGCAATGCAGGCCAAAGCCAGTCCTGATAACACCATAACATAAATGGACATATCAGCTTGAAGCAAAAACAAGGGAACACTGTGGGGAAAAAGTAAAGCAGGGAACTAAAAATTCATTGAAAAGAATTGCAATCGACTTGGAATGACTAGAGGATGAAGGGATTCTTTGCTAACTTCTTGCAGCGATGAATAAGCCCCAACTTTCTAGCAAAAGAATAAATAAAAAAAATAAAATGACTAAGCTTGACTCATTGGACTGGCCGTGTGCTACTATAGAAATCAACACAATTATTAGTCAACATGTCAATCTGTCGTTCTCTAGAAACCAGACCTTGGAAACGTACACATGCCTACGTTCATTGTTCATAAAAAATCAACTTGCAATTAGAAAATTGTTTAGTTCAAAAATGTAATTTAGAGGGAAACAATGAGGGGAGAATCATCACGTGGTTTTGTCACATTTGCCCAAATAAATTATTGTCACATTTGACTATTGAACAAAGAAAAATAAAACAAGAAAACAAAAAACAAAAACCATAACTTTATGGAGAAATTGATCAGTTAAGAACTACAATTTAATTTCTAATCTTTTTCCAATTTTTTCCAATTTTTTTGAATTTTCAGAATTTTTATTTTTAAAAATTTTAATATATTTGTACTTTTAATCCGGAAATAGGGACTTGGGCTGGGCTGTTGAGTCCAGTCCGAATATGGGCTGAACTTGGACTCTCGGGCTTGGGCCGAGAACTTAAAACATGAGAAGCCCGAAAGGAAATGGGCTTACCTAGTAACCCGATCTGACTTTAACCAGATCAAGCTTATGTCTGAAAATTCTCAAGCTAAGCCCAAACCTATCATTCTAACTTTAAGCTCACATCTACTAGAGCGCAAACATGCCCACTTAAACCTATAACTAGACCAAATTTAATTAAACCAATTATGCCCATGCTAATTTACTCCTCCCCATTTGTCTTATTTTCTTTTCTTTTTATTGCTTTTTTTTTATTTCTTTTTTTTCACCCCCGCACGACTGTCTTCTTCTCCCTCGCGTCCCCTTCTCTCAACTCATCCGAACCTCCAACATTTTTTAGCCAAACCTCGGCCAAAGACCAACCCACCACCAAGCCACCACCCTTCATCGGTAGTCCACTCCGACCGCCACTCGTCGGCCGACTTCCTCGCCGCCGGCCAGGGACCACACCACTCGGCTGGCACCAACACAGTAAGAAAAATGCCAGGGCCAAGACTAACAAAGCTGCGGGTGGCCGCCAAACAACGTCAAGCTCGAAATTGCAGCAAAATAGTAAGAGTAACAACACACGGGAACATCGACTCAGCCCCGAAGAAAGAACACAGAAGCAGCAATCTAACTTAAGTATTTCATCGAGCAGTAGGGGTGCACTATCCAAAACGACAAAACAAAGGAACTGGCAGAGGCTCAAACTTGCGCTGGGAGTTATGAAAATTAACATACAAGGACACACGTATCCAAATTGGCGTCCAATTGCCTCGGCCATAATTTCTTTGCTAGTGTCTAGAAATTCCTTTTCCCCACTCTTTTGTTTCTTTTGTTGCTGCCTCCTATGATTAATTTGCTTAAACAAATCTGTGCAAAGGAGACTGAACAGAACAGAACTAATCACTTGTGATGTATAGAAAGAAAGGAAGAGCAAAGTGATTAGAAAAATGGGAACATCAAAACAGAAGCAAAGACGAGAGAGACAGAGCACAGCAGTGCATCCAAAAAAAAAAAAAAGGTATAGTTACTGCACTCGGTGCACCTAAGCAATTTTCTCACACGTTAGCGGTCTTAAGTGGACAATTTGCAGATGATCGTACGTGGACAAGCAGGAAGTTACTGAGAAAATAGTAAATGCCCACTTTTCGAATATTGGGTGCTCTAGGACCTTGCCACGTGTCCGGGTGAGCCCAGTTTCAATGCAGTTGGGAGACCGTTTGCGGGTCTCAAGAGCCACCGAAGATGAAGAAGTCGGAGACCTTCGCCACCCGTTGCCGACTCCACACCAACCGGCAGCCGACGGGCTGTTCTCCAGATCCAGATCTGGACGGGCGGCTCGCGAGAGACGCTGACACTCATCCATGGCAGTCGTCGGCGTCCTTTGGCTAGATCTGGTCGGAGGAGGTGGTGGAGCTGCCGGAGGAGTTGCTGGGGAAGGAAGTGGTGGCGGAGTCCGAGGAGGAGGAGGAGGCGAGAAGGGTACGGACCATAGAAAGGCCGGGGGGAGAGCTGGAGGGGGAGGAGCTGGCCCTTGTAGAAGAGATCGTAGGTGACGCAGAGGGTGGAGGAGGAGCAGGAGGAGAGAGATGGGGAACTAGAAGTCGGAGGAGGACGAGAAGTTGGATTGTAAAAATTACCTCTATTACTACTAAGACGAATAGAATAGTTATATTAAAAAAATTAACGATCTAAGGAAATTAGTATTTATTGACCAAACTTACAAACTTAAAAGTATTACAAAATTTAATCTATCATTGTTAAAAAAGAAAGATGGGAGAAGCAATGCTGATGGCGAGAAACAGAAAGTGTGGCTAATTAACTATTAATTGATTTTCACTCATAGAAGAATATTTTAGTCAATTAATAATAAATATAAAAGGTGAAGAGAAAAGATGAGAGAGAAAAAAGAAGGATGACTCGGTGATTGACCTTGCTTTTTAATCATAAATTGATATTTTGATTAATCGATAATATAAGGTATGTATCAAGCCAAAGAAGAGGTGGATATAGCCCAACTTCTTTAGGTTTAGTACAAAGTAATAATATCTAAACTTTTATTTTATACACTTTCGTGGTATAATTTAGAATTTTCCGCATTAAGAGGTAGCCAGTTTTAGCAAATTCTCTTTTAATTTATGGGGGACATGACATTTGCGCTTCGCTAAGAATTGTTTATAATCCCTCATATAGAAAATACTAAATGGTCCTTGGCCTCCACGTCAGCCACGTTTCATCCCTTTGAAACGCTCACCAACCCAAGAACTTAATGTTTCAAGAGAATTATGAAAATCTTACTCATTGAAGAGTCGTGTACGAACGAGTGGCTTGAAACGTTTGCATGGATGAAAATGATCTATATGTTGATTTACCATAAGGGTATTTTTTATTCAAAATGCTTTCATAACGCGAAATTGAGGGAATAATGTTAATATGTTATTTAAACTTAAAAAAATGGATGATCATAATGAATTTTTTCAAGCGAGTTAATTGACATCGGTGTCCATGGCAACAAGCCGATGCTCAAGGTTAGGTTCGATTGACTCACATGAGCAAAATATTTTTGATGATGAGGTAAATTATTATCTAAGCACCGAAAAAGAAATAAACCGTAATAATTATCTAGCAATTGAAATAACGCCATTGTTAACTGGGTTTGTTGTTGAAAAAACCCCAAAAAAATGGTTAAAGAAATAGTTAAATCGTTGTTAGTTACGGCCTATTGACAAGTGGATCTTTAAAAAAAAAAAAAACAGAATCATAAAAGAAGGAAGGTCCCTCGGTCTAGCTAAGTTGAGTACGCAATTCGGCCAAGCTAGGTCGAATTTTAAAAAGTTTCCAAATTTGTAAAAGCACCATAAAATTTCTACGACCACCTTGCCCCAGTTCACAGGAGCAAGTCAAATTTGCTTACAAACGAACATGTTCTACATTTAAAAAGAGGAGACCCAAAGGTGCAGCTTCCAACCCCCCAAAAAAAGAAAAAGAAAAAAAGAAATCCTTCTTGTTAATAATTTATAAGCAAGATGATACTCTAGCTCACTCGGTCTTTTCGAATAAGTAACAAAAGAATTCACATGGAATGACTTCACTGATTTGAGCAAACACACAAACAAAAAATATATAATACAATCTAAGTGAATGTTACATGGTTCAAAGATTATTTAATACGAACTGAACACATGTCAACACGAACAAAAGTGGGATAATATAAAAACATTTAGAATAAATTGTTGGTATCCACTTTTTACTAATGGGCCAATTTAAGATATGTTTGATGTAATGTTGGTGCTCGCTTTGCTAATTTGTTATCATGTAGCCTTAAAAGAATGAAATGAATTGACTTAGTTGATCTGATGGAGAGCTCGGCATTAGGAGCATAAAGAGGTTGTGGCTTTAGAGATGTAACTTATTATCTTGGCCGCGCAACCCCAAGTGAACTCGGTCACTGCTTTAATAATAGAAGTTACTGAGAGGTGCCCATGATGAGTTGCATTCGTCTTTGAAGTTGGAAAAGATGTAGAATGAACATGGAGTTGCGAGGGCGACTGTTGTACGTATAGAGGGAACGGTTATTACCAATATTAAGTTTATAAATACCAGTCTTTTAGGATTGTAAAGCTCTCTCTTTCGTCAAACAAACGATTATATAGTCTATGTTTATCTTCATTTTTCACTACATTAATTTACTTTTCTCGCAATTTACTTTTTCCAAACAATTATATTTTTCTTGTAATCTTTTAGGACTTGTTTAGTAACACTCTCAGAAACAACTGATTCTATTCTTTTGTTCCTGAGAACATATTTGGAGTATAAATTTATTTGGTAAATTTTTTGTTCTCGGGAATAGATTTGAAATAGAATTAAGAATAAATAAAAAAAAATGCTTTTTACTTTCGGGAACAATTTCAAGAATTGATTTTCACCTTCTTCTCTTTTTTTCCTTTCCCTTTCTCCTTCTTCTTCCTCTTCCCAACTCATTGCCACCCTATCACTGCCCCTTGGCCATCGCCACCGCCACAACCAAGCAACTGGGCGAGGTCCGGTGAGCTCGCCGGTGGCCAGGCGAGGCTCACCTAGCTCGATGAGGCTTGAGGTTGGCCTCACTCTAGCTTGGCGAGGCCCGGTGAGCTCGCCGGTGGCTAGGCAAGGCTCACCTAGCTCGATGAGGCTTGAGGTCGGCCTCACTCTAGCTTGGCGAGGCCAAGCCTCGTCGATGGTTGGATGAGGCTTGCCTCCCCAGATCTGGACAAGGCTCGACCTCACCAGGCCAAGGTGAGGCGGACCTTGCGCCGCCTAGGTAGGGTTAAGCCTCACCTAGATCTGCAAGGCCAAGCTTCGCTAGTGGCCAGGTAAGCCTCCGGCGAGCTCTCTGGACTTCGCCCTAGCCTGGTGAGGCTCCAATGAGCTCACCGGACCTCAACTGGCCACTCGCCGGCCACCGGTGGCGGTGATGACCGGCCACTAATGGAGGAAGAACAAGAGAAAAGGGGAAAAACTAGAAAAAGAAAAAATTGAAATATAAGAAAATTATAGTAAAAGTATTAAAAAATTAAAAGAATAAAAAAATGAATAGTCTATCAAATGCATTTCTATCCAAAGAATAAAAATTTTGAACAGTTTACCAAATGCTTTCAAATACTTAGAAATTGTTCTCGAAAATAAAATAAAAAAGAATAATTTCTAATAAAAAGTTGTTCCCGAGAATAGAATGGTTACCAAACAGGCCCTTAGTTTTCTCCGTATTTAGCTTCTCATAAATTTGGACTCCACTGAATCCCTAGTTTGTGCACTTTGTGTGCAAGGTATTGAACCATGGAGTGAGGGCCGGGATGCTATTCCACCAGGTTCAATCAATCCAATGATTTATACCAACCACTTTGAATGAAAAGAATGTGTTTATAAAAATAAGTAATTTACATTATGATAATTGTGAAAAAGTCACGTGCAAATTTCACACCTAATATTTGTATGCTTCAAGTGATATTGATGATCTGCAAGGAGTAATAATTGGATGTTTTGTGTTTGAGAATAAAATACCTTGAAGCAGATCAAGTTGTGTTGGAGTCCCAAAAGACAGTGCATTCAAAGGATTATCTTCAGGCCTCCACCTGGAGTTATCAAACCAAATATCTTAGAAGACAAAAGGAGCGTCTCAGTGATTTTTAGTGATCAGCGATGGTGTTCTTACCGATGGGCTTCTCCTCTTAAAGCACAAAAGCCCTTGGCACTTCTACAAGCTTTCACCTTTTCTCTTGCCCTAGGGGATGCTAATCCACGTGTGCTTGGGATCTACGCAATCTTTACAAAGGCAATTCACCTCTTTAGCCCTCTACTCTTTCCAACACTACCAAAACAATCCTTTCCTTTAAATTGACAAGAATACCGCCTCGCTGTAGACTCTAGGGATATTTTGGTAGTTGTCTTTGGAATAGGATCGGGTGGTCACCCAAATCAAAGTGAAGACGGGCGACCTGTTGGCTTCTTTCCCCATTAGTGCAAAGAATCGATCCTTGCGTTAGTGTCAAGACGTCGATAGTGGAAATTAACTTTTGAGATGCCGCTCTTTGAGAGTTATGTAACGTTAGAAAAGATAATATAGGTGGAAAGGGGGATAGATTTTGAGGCTTGTAAATCACATGATTGAAAATGTATTACCTTCGTGGCCCTGCTATAGTGGGAGAAGATTAGAGAGGTAAGCATCCAAAAAAATCTATTAATAAAGCTTAAGCGTAATGTTTAGAGAAAATGAAATCTCTAGTATCTATACCTTTTCAATTTGTTCGATATCGTGTGTGTATATATATGTGCTAATGTCAGTGACCTATCGGTGTTATCAAATAATTTAAAGATAAGGTGGAAATTTTTCCGTTGACTGGGATTGAATTATTAGAAAGTTCAAAAAAAAAACAAAAATCGCAAACACTTAAGTGTCAGATAGGGAGAGAGGAATGGCTGAAGCTACACCGGTGACGACAATTTAACAACATCGAAGTCTTAGTTTTCATCACCAAATGCAGCTAAGGTACATTAAATGATAATATTATATTGATGTATTTCATCTTTCTTGGGGAAGCAATACTAGAATTCTCCATAATTTCTCGTTTCTCTTCGCCAAGCCCTATTGCACTTAAACCAAATCTTGTGGTGTATTGCGTTTCTTTGATGAGTCAATTTACTTCTTTAAACCCTCCGACACCAGCAAAACAATCCCTTCCTCTGAATCGTGGCCACGCAAAATTAAAGTGAAGGACATTGGACATTTAGAAATGATGAAGACAGAATCATCACTAGAGTTTTGTCCAACTTGCCCATATCAATGATTGCAAGGGACCATCTGACAAGGACGAACAAAACAACAGCGACTAAACAAAACTTCTTGAAAAAACTTTCTTCATAAAATTTGTAGCGAAAGTTAAGAGGAAATGAAAACATATTTCGATGCGTTCAATATTGTCTATATGCTTATTTTTTACCAATGTGTTTCCTAAGCTACACGCTTTGTTACTCAAGTCAGTCCTTATGTTAAAATTGCATACAAAAATGTGATTGCAGTTGCCATCAGTGTCAGATCAGCTGAGCGGATAAAGAAAAGATGAGATTGAACACTTTTGTCTATTGGGATAAATTATTATAAAATTTTAAAAAATTTCACAAATTCAGAGAGAAGAGTGGATATCAAAATCTTGGCTATTATCACTAAATGTAGCTAGGTATAATAGATGCTAAATTAATATTTATGTATCTCATTTTTCTTGGTGAAGCAATGTTTAAAGATACATTTTTGTTTTACAACTTTTTTGAATTCATAGACGAACTTTTTTTTTTTACTTTTTATTGATTGTTACCATTTTTAAAATATTCATTAATTGGTAAAATACATGCTAATTAAAACCATACATTGCCCTACGGCCGGGATTCGACTTTTTCTAGGGTGCGATTGCCCGCTTATTCTGGAGTTTATAAGTGGTGGAGGCGGCTCCTTCATTGTGGGTAAACGGGAAATTGGACCCGCTTAGCAAAGTCTACTTGTCGAATATTTATTGTAAGAATTTCTAAGGTATAACATCGAAGTCCCTTCAAAAACTCATTCAGAAGCTTAATTATCATCACAAAATGTAGCCAGCTGCTAATCTCGTATTTATGAGAAGAGAAGTAAAAAGCCGAGAAAGCGGAAACAACGGACAAGCACATGTGCAGGGAAGTTTGGGGGAGTTAGAAGAAAGAGCTCACGAGGAGTTGCCCCTGCTAGCATTCGTCTTTGACGTAGGAAGTTGCAAAATAGGCGGAATGAACAAACGGAGTTGTGCGTGTTCTTTTTTCTCTTCTTGTACAATCTTTTATTTTTCTCCGCACTTGGCTTCGCATAAGTTCGCACTATGTTGAACCTCTACTTCATGCACTTTATGAGGCGAGGTATGGAACCCTGGAGCAATTGGAAGCAATGCGTAATTTTGGTACATGGTTTGAAGGATTTAATAGTTTCTGTTCAAATTTTAATTTTCCTTTTTGTTAAATAAATTGTCCCTCTTGATTTTCTCTCAAATGTCCATCAACAATGGGAGATAATTTTTCAAATCACGTGGATAAATATCTTTTTTTTTTTGGCCCCTGATTTTGTGCTTGTGATAAGAAAATTGATTTTTTAGCAAAACTTTAGGAGACGCAGCTGTGACCATGTGCAACCCTTGTTTCGTGATTGACAACATAGATGCAGTAGAGGTGCTACTTATCGAGAAAACTAGACGTTGGACGATTTGCTATGACCCGGATGACACTTCCTAGAGCTCAACGGTGTTCAAGGAGAAGATATACATTTTTTAGTTCAACAAGTTTGTAACTTTTACCGAATATGTAATAATATATATTCAGAAAATAGAGGGTGATGCATTGACCTAGAAGACGGTGACAAAATGTGTCGAATAATCAAGGTGAAAGTTGGACTATAATTTCCATTATGTGTTTTATCATCATCATCTGAGGTTGTGAGATGAATGAAGTCTCAACAAATTCGGCCCTTTTAATAATACAGTAATAAGTACAAGCATTAAGTTAAATAACATGTACCTCATCTACATTGATCTTTGCATGTGGGTGATGTTTGTAATTTGTAATCCACCAACCAAAATCATGGTTTGAGAAAGTTTCTTTTAATTAAGGATGGAAAAATATATACCCCTTTCTATAAAAATTGATATATATGGTAGAAAAAAAAAATCGACGGAAGAAACGTCTTACCTCTTCGATGTGCAATAAAGAAATTACCCCAAGAACGTCCATTGAATCTTGAACAAACGATAGACGATACGACTTCACGTTGGTCAAAATACAATTACGAGAGGAAATTGTTCATATTCCACAATGTTAATGCCACTTGTTTCCCAAAGTAGATAATTGAGGTCTTGAGTGTTTTTCTTTTAATTGAGAGGATTCTGTTTCTCTTAATTGCGTTCGTTAGCGGTTATTTTCAGAAGTTATCATTCTATACTTCTCTTGAAAAAATAACTGCTCATACCCCTTCAAAGGATACCTCTCTAAGACACACTCTATCATCATAAGCAATATGTGTCTTTTGGACACACCCCATCATGGACATACCAAAATATAACATTATCAAATCATGAAAGTTTGGTTAGCATGTGCTGGTATATGATTCTCTCTCTCCACATGTTTGTTTCTCTCTCTCTCTCTCTACAAGTTTGAAAAGCTAACTTTTTGTGGATCCTCTCACTCGGGAAAAGGAAGAAGCGGATTTAAAGCAACCTTATCCAATTTCACGTGGATATATTCTCCATCTACTTCGAATAAAGTAGATGCAATTTTATTAAAGTAAGAGTAAGGTTGTCTATAGATAGATATATAAACCAAAGGTGAGTGCCCTAAAATAAAGATTTCTACATACCCACCCTTCAAGAAAAATGGTAATTTTTTGTCCACCATTTAGAGGTAATGCTTTGAAAATGGTATTAGAGGTTGAGCGAGATTGAGGGTCAATATGCGATTCCACCAATTCAACTGGTCCAATTGTTGAAAATTACTATTTGAATAAAGAATGAAGTAAGAAAAGTAAGCACCATATGTAATGATAATTTTGAAAATTTCATGTGTGAATTCACATGTAGGTATTCCCCAATGAGTATAAATCTTTTTTTTTTCCTATCAATTGTCATAGGCTGAATTGTCTAAACAAAAGTCGGTAGAGTCTTGCTAATTTTACAGGTTTACCAAATATTTTAAGTCACATATTACGCTAATAACAAGAAGATGGTTAAACATGATGTCGTACTATTACCATTTCGCAGACATATAAAAGCTTAGAGAGACCAATATTGGTGCTTCTGAAATGAGTTTATGTTGCAGTTATTTTACCCATTTTTTGTTTCTTTGTCCCATTTTTCTTTTTTCGCTTATATTTTTTTAGGATTTAATCAATAGAACCAGATCACCAAATAAAGAGGGTGGGTGAATGTGATTCAACCACCGATAGCTCATGACAAGTAGATATATATCATTTGAAGTTCAGGCCAAATCCATAAAAAAGATCATGTCTTTATATAAAGGGAATAAAAGAAAATTCACTTTTACCAATAAAATGTGCTCTTCATCGAATGATAAAAATGATCACTATTATCCTTTTCAATGAGCCTACGCGGCAAACAACACTTGTATGATAAGTTGATGTGGCATTGTTTTATGATTGAAAAAGTAAAATAGGAAAAACATAATGACTTTAAACGCAAAAGAAAATGATTTTTATCAAAGAGAAAAGAAAAAAAACAAAGTAACAGAACCTTGAAGCAAAAGCAAATGTCGCATTTTCCTTCCCTTTATTCCTTTCAATTTATTGAGAGAAAGCATTGTGCAAATGCCAATGTGGTCGCATCATCAAGCATGTAAGAGCCTGCAATGCCCTCAACCTTCTCTGAGTAAGGGTAATTCTGTGGTTGGCTAAGCTTGGTGATGCTTATCCCTCAAAAACGATTCTAAAGGATTTGATAGTATTGTTCGAAGGCTGCTTTTATTTTTGTCGGCCATTACTTTTGGCCGCAGTGATTTGCATTATTGTCCTTTCCTTGTGGAGCAGACACAAACTCACACTTGTATGCACAATAGAATTTATTCTCTGTTTCATAATATCTAGCTAATAAACGGCTCGTACTTAGGAACTTCCTCCGTAATTGTAATTGATGACAATTCTATCTAATTTGATCTTGTAGGATCATGTGAAGCATCCGTTAGTTAATTTGGCCCTTAAGTCGTAGTGCTTGGTGCCGGCAGTTCCCTCCAAAACAGAAAACAAGTGCTTAAAAGTCAACAATACAGACCAATCTGCGGCCCACTAAGGATTTTGCTTTTTTTTTGTTTTGGGACCCCGGGGGGTGGGTTGGGGGCATTACTAAATACACTTAGAAGCGTTCCTTCATTGAGTGCACGTACAAGGTAATATATACATATATCCAGTGAGAATTCTAAAACTTGTAATGAAAGCGCAATTAAGTCTTAAACTTATAAAAAGTGTAATCAAATTTTAAAAATCATCAAATTGGTGTAATTGAGTTTTTCTATTAAGGCCATCCAACATGGTTAACGAAAATTGCTGACATGATTTTTAAAATATTTTTTTTCTCTCTTATGTGGCAATAATGTAGTTAAAACGATGTTGTTTTGATCCAAATATGGTTTTTTTTATATAATTTTTATTTAAATTAAATATAAATTAAGCTAATGTTAAAAAGAAGAAAAAGATTTCGAGGCCAGGCGGCTAGGGCTAATTCTCACCATTGTCACCCCACCATCACTGTGAAGGGCCATTGATGGTGGGAGTATTGATAGCAAGGGTCGTGAGCCGCTAGAACTAGGAGAGATCCAGCGACCCATGCCCAAATTTGGGCCCCTAGGAGGCGCACGATGACCCCCGCCGAATTACCCCCACCGTGCCGATCCTTTTCGTCGATGGTAGGGTGGTGCCTTGCCACCTAGTCTCCAAATTTTCCTTCTTAAAAAAACAATAAAATTAGCTTCTAATTTATTTATTTATATAAAATTTGCATAAAATATCATAATTGAACTAAAACAACGTTATTTTAACCACATCATCCTCATGTAGGAGAGAGAAAATATGACAAAAAGGCACGTCAATATTTTCCATTAGCCAATTGGATGAAGTTAACGGAAAGACTTGATTATACCAATTTGACAAGTTTTATGACTTAATTGTATTTTTTGTAAAATTTTTCACTTAATTACACTTTCATTACAACTTTTAGGACTCGCAGTTCACATATAAAAAAAATGCCACATTTGACATTTTGGCATATGAAGAAGTAGTAAATGATTCCCATTAGAGGAGGTCATGTATCAAATGGCAATGGATGGCCCCATTTTGAGAAGACTTATACGTGAAAGGAAGCATATTTAGGGCACATGTGAAGCGAGAAACAAAGAACAATCTCACGCTAGAAAAGAAACTGATGCTGCCGTCAGGCATTGGATTCGAAAAGAACCCCGAGGGCAATGCAGCAGCGGTTGCAGCCACGCTAACCCCGCCGGCGGTGTGGCCAAACACACAGCCATCCTCTCTTTGCTTCTAGTTTTCATTTTTTTTTTTCTCTCTTCTTCGATAAAAGTCATTTTGTTTTCAGTTTAAAGAAATCGAATTCGTTTTTTTTACTTTTTAATAATAAAAAACGACACATTAGCTTAACTTGAATTGTTGTTTTACCCATTCAGTTGCCATGTAGGCTCATTTAAACGGAATAAATAACGATGGCCATTTTGTTACTTATTTAAGAGTACGTGCTTTTTTTCAGAATATTTGAAAAGTGGGACCATTTTTGGACTCTGAATTTTTTATCTAAATAAAGCTTTATTTAGGACAACAAAGATTCTGGGGGACTTATCAAATACATTTTGAAAGCGTTTTTAAAAGAAGAGAAATAGGAACTTTGTGTTCATGATTCCGAAAGTTTAACAAATCCACGATGTACTCTATTGGAGGTTGAATGTGAACAAAACCTTAATTTTTTGGAGCAATTTAAAGTATAGGCAACACCGGTTTTCATTAGATAGGGAAAACATTTCTTCAAGAAAGGACTAATAAAGCATAACCAAGTCAAAAATTCACAACATCTTCGCAATTAAAACTCATGGGAAGGGATTTTGGATAGCATAAGGAAATTTTTGAACCAATTAATGCTATGCTCAAATTGGTCTTTCGCTAGAAGACGTTCTCAAATAAATGGTCTTTTGCTAAAAGACGTCTTAATCAAACTTAGGTCTTTTGTCAAAAGAGAATCGATGCTTATGTTATAGTCAAGGTATTCACAGTGGAATTAATATTTATTTGACACAAACTTTTGCTAGATGTTGAATAGTATGTCTTGAATTATTTTCTTCAACTGAACCAAAAGGCATTATTCTCTAATGACCAGGCTTAGTGAAAATTATGGAGTGGTGTAGTCTCGTAAACTAAGAGGTTTTCCTCAAACCCCTCTCATCTAATAAGGACAAGTTATGATTAGTAAGCAATCATTTACATGAGTGCTCCAAAAGATTCCCCCTTCTTGCTTACAAATGTGTGGAAAGAGATAATATTTTTTTTTTCTAAAGCTACGACTCGTATAAGGCAAAACGTAATTGAAAGGACCTAAGTTTCTTCATTGCCATTTACATTTATTCACACTAGCTGCACAGGAGAATATATAGCTAATATTTGAAAATGTATAGCTAATGGACGGCTCGTGGCTAGAAACTTCAACGATTGTTGTAATCGATAGCACGCCTATTGTATTTGACCGTATAGACTCGTGAAGTTCTTGTTAGCTATTTGGTTCCATAACAAATGAATTTCACTTAAATAATTGGATTGTCTAGTTAGATCCCTCCCCTTAAATCCAAAATAAAGAAGAAGCATTCAAAAGTCGGCAATACAAACCAATGTATGGCCCACTGTAGTTTTTCTTTTTCTTTTTTTAAATTGGCATTAGTAAATACATTCTTGAAGCGTTTCTATATTGAGTGCATATATGAAGTGAAAAAGAAAAACCACATATGACATTTCTGATAAAAAGAAGATCCAATAATTCTCAGAAAAGGAGGTCCTGTATCAATTGGCCAAGGTTGACCTCGTTTTATTAGTGAAGGTAGAGTTACTTCTTCAATGTTTGGAAGCAAAGGAAATGGAGAAAACGAAAGTTTGGGTGGAAAATGCAGAAAACTTTAAAATTTGTCAAGAAAAAAAAGAGCATGAAAGTTCGAAATTTTCTCTCATAATATTCCTCACACCCTAGTCTCAAACATAACAAGACATGGAACTAATATACATCCAATTCTATTTTAGGCCTCTTTAATTATATTAGTTATTTGTACTTAAATCTTAATTTCGGCTCAAAATTAGACATAACTCTTGAGCCTATTATCTCTTGGGTCAAGCCCAATAGTTACAACTAATAAATTTTAATCTTCGTCTTTGATGAGAGATAAAGGGGGAATACCTGCGGTTGTCACTTCTATTCATTCAATGTATCATAGATTTTCAACCTAGTCTTAATTGTGAAGTAGATCCTTGATAATGAAAAAAAAAATGTTAATGCTCAATTCACTAACCTTTTCACTCTTGTCTGCATATTCTATTTTCAACATAACCATTAAAGTTGGCATAGTTGGTTAGGATATTAGGGGATTTCTAGATTAGAACCTAAAGCTCACCTATTCGAATACAACCAAAACTGTGCAAACCATTTTGTGTACATGGCGACCCACACATAATAGTCAATGAGTCCATATTTAGAATAGTCTATAGCTCAATTAGAATGGTATTAAATTTTTGGCAAGTGTCGCAACCTAACTTTTCCGTCCAAAGGGAAAAAAAAATAAGTTTAGAGTTATTGTTTAAAAGGTGAGCCTAGCTCTCATTTAGGTGCTCCTAAGCCCATATCTCGTGCGATACTGAGGTATTTGATTTTAGCTTCAAATTGACGCTATAATTATTTTTTAAAGAGTAGTCACCACTAATTCATTAGGATCAGTTAGAAACCAAGTAAGACATGAGATTATGCCTCATCTCCTACGTAATCAAAGGACCTCGGGTCGAGAACTTAGTTATATTAATTAATCAATTAGTACCTTATTGGTACATAATCTTGTTCATTTCAAAAAAAATATATTGTTAGGCAATCCATATTGATTTTAAATCTATCCACCAACATGCGGGGTAATTATATGAGTACACAATCATTAAAATAACAATTATAATCAAGGAAAGTATTAAACATATTGCAATGCAAAACGAGTATCGAATGCTCAAATAAGAACAATATCATCCATCGCTAGGCTAAAGGGAAACCACAATAAACATATTTAAAATGTGCACTCAAGAGGGTTCATCTCAAGAAAGGAAACATTTGAATCCTATTGTAAAGCCCTAATGATTTTTTTAATTTTGAATAATAAAAAATTTCAAGGATTTTCATGCACTTTAAGAGAAAACTACCCAAAAAAACCATTTTTTAAGCTATTTCCTACTTTAGAAAAAATTTTAAAAAAATATGAACTCTTAAATTTTTAAATTTTTTAAATTTTAAAATATATCTTTTTAATTAATTTTTTTAAAATAATTTTTAATCCAAAAAAGACACGAGGCGAATCTCCGGATCCGCTCGGGCCGGAGCCGAGCTTGCTGACCAGGGTCATGGAGCGGGGTTCGGGATTTTACGTTGAGCCCAGTCCGCTTGAAGCCCAACGCCCCTAAAGCCCTAAACCTGAGCAAGCCTAAACCCCAACTGGTCCGACCAAAATGCTAAATCCCAGCCCAAATGTTTGACTCGCTCAACCCAGCTCAAGAAAGATCAAATAAGCCCCATCTCATTAGGTCTAAAATGAGCCCCAAAACTCCTTGAACTTAAACAAAACCAGCCCATTTCAAAGACCCATCGCCTAGCGTCAGCCTCTTTTCAAGCCGATCACGAACCAGCGAGAGCGACGTCCTCCATGGCCGGCCAAACTCCTCCTCCGGTACCGCCGGACAAAAAAAACACCCTCGATCGCCCTAGGCGATCCAATTTGAAAATCGTCCGTCGCCAGCATGCCGGTCACCGGTCATCAACTCCTGCCGTCGCGAGGTCCACAACGACTCAACCCAGGCAGTCTCGGCTTACAGGTAAAAGCCTTTTAAATAGTGTTTAATGACCAACAAAACAAGATTGATACAAAAAAGCACACAAATGCGCCTTCGGATCGACCAGAACGGACACCATCCTCACGGACTCGCCTCAGAGGCGTTTCACCAAACACCTGGAGGGCGTCGTCGAAAGGGAAGCCACGGACTCACTCAAGACATAAATTCGGGCAAAAAATCAACACACCATGGCTCGAGCAAAACTCAAGACCAACTCAGAGACGAATTATTCGCATTCAACGTGAGCATGAACGAGGAACGAAGAGTCCTGATCTCGGTTGAACGAGACAGGGCGAAACAAAGCATCGAACGGGGAAGAGAGGAGCGCGAGCTCGACTACTGGAGGTGGCCCTACCCGTCTCGGCGACACTGAACAGAGGGCGAGCTCTAGATATATCAGACTTAGCCCGGTCACCTCGCAACGCCTCCGAGCCGGAATCCTTGAGTTAAAGCGGGTTCGAGACTAAGGAAAGCAAAAATGGAACCGACCTGGAAAACCATGTTGAGGGGGTGAAACGCTGCACTGTCGACCAAGGCTCAGGGGTAGTGGTCGCCGCCAGAGGGGTCCTTTAACTCCTGGTTAAAGGGCCAGAACAGCACCAAAGAAGAAGAAGAACCAGGCCACTTTCTTCCCTCAGGGCAGGAGTATCGATCGCATGCACGAAGATCACCTCCAAGTTGTTGCGGCATGTAATTCTTGTCATTGGCATGAGTTCCAAAAAGCCACATCTCAAGAGGCAGACTAAAAATTTGGTTCGAAGAAAAGAAAAGAAATTTACTGAAGACAAGCCTAACGGGGAAAACAAGAAGAAAACTCCAATTAGACGACCATGTTGGGACCATATAATCAGGCGTTCTTCAAGTTACGCGCACTTAAAATCAATTCGTTCAAAAAGCGAGGTTTGAGCAAGAATCCACGTTGTGAAGAATGCTTCTCAGTTTTTCTGCGAACCATCCTCCGAAAGACAGGGTTTTTTCTGGCCACATCATCGGTTCGTTCGAAACAGCAAGAATAAAGTACTGAAAAGGGACAACATTGACGCAGGTCTGACAAAAAAATGATTCTGCAGTGAAAAAGCGGGCATGATCACATGGCACAAACCTCAATTTGAGAAAAGAGAGTGGGTTGACCGCGAACTCGAAAGAAGTGGTCAACTGCGTCGTTGTGCCCGCCATTGTTGCCTCCTCCTCCTCCTCCTCCTCCTACGCCTCCCATGGGCCCCCGTCGGGTCCCCCCTACTGCTTGTTGACCTCCTTTCACATCCGAAAAGCAACCCCCCATTCTCTCTCTCCCTCTTTCCCTCTCGGACACTTCCAATTTCACCTCCTTCGCCGATTCGATTCACACCCACAATCCCTGTCTCTTCCCGTCTCTCTCTGAAAACCCCTGTTTTCCACAGACGCTGCTTCTGGTGAAAATTATTGCAACCACCCTCTCTCTGCCCTTCATATAGTCGACAGAAACAACAAACCGGGTGGGGTGGGTTGTAACCTCTCGAGGACAGTCCTTGTCCGAACCCACGTCGGAACGACCGCGCGCCTACCTAAGGGACGTAAAAAGCTGTTTCCTTTTTGGAAGGCCAAGAACCGTATCGCAACCGAATCAAGACCGAAGCTTTGCGCGTGTCCTGGGGTTCTTGGTGTAGTTTGTCGCTATATATAGAGAGATACCAGCGCTATTCGTCGCGGTATTAGGTAAACGACGCACGTTGCACGTTCCCATCTTTTGTTTATCCGTTTATGATGACCAGGACCAGGATGCTTGCTGGCATCCCCTTCGTTGGGGAGAGGGAGAGGAGAGGAGAAGAAAGTTAGACGAGGGGAATGGGAGAGAAACTGACGGATTGACCCGGAAATGTATTGAGGACGTGCTGGGTCAGCAGTCTTTGGGGAAATCTCAGGGAAAAAGCTTGGATGACCTTGACCCTTGACCATGGATGGGTCTTTGAATAGTTACGGATAAGGTCAGTGGGTTTGACTATCCATCGCTGTGCAGAGGAAAGGGTCAACAAAAGAAAAATAGAAACGAATGACTCCTCAATTTTGGTTTATCATGTACAATCATCATTAAATTTTTAACTTATGTAATGTGATTTGTGGACTTTTTTTTAACAGGGAATAACATTTTAATTTGATGGATGAGGTCAATGTTTGAATTTGACTCTCCATTGTTGCATAGAGGGAACGGTTAGCAAAAACAAAAATTGACACGAATGACTTATCAATTTTGGTCTAACGTGCAATATTATCACCGGATTTTTATTTTGTTCAATGTAATTCATGAATTTTGATTCAACAAGGGAATATCATTTTAATTTGACGGATGAGGTCGATGTCTGGATTTGACTCTCCGTCGCTACGTAGAGGGGAGGGTTAGCTAAAAGAAAAATTGACGTAAATGACTCCTCAATTTTGGTCTAACGCGCTATATCATCATTGAGTTTTTAACTTGGTCAATATGATTAAAGTAATTTAATCCAATCGGGGGAATAACATTTTAATGTATTCGATGCGATCTCTAGACTTTGGTATAATATTTAATATGGTCATTTGAACTTTTGAATATTTTGATATAGTTTAGGAGTTAAAATGAATATTTATTAATAGTTCAAAGATCACGTTTGTGCTATTGATCCCTTAGTTCCTTTCCCCATCCAATGTGTGCAATTAAACTTGTCAATCCCCGAGAGCATTAGACCATGAAAGATTAATGTCGGTGTCTCAAATGCTGGTTTTGTACAGATTCTTAACCCCATAGCCAGTACTAATAAAGTTGGACATTGGCAAAGTCGTTAGTCGTATGTAAATACATAAATAGATATCTACCTGGTCAAGACAATAAGAACATCCGCTTGATACCTTAACACTCTGTTTTCCTAAAGGCTAAAAGGAGATTATATATATTCGAAAAATTGTGTCCCTCAATAATGCGTGACTAGAGAAGTCTTTAATTATGTTTTGTTGTATTAATGAATTGTTTTGTCATAGGCATGACAGTTTGAATTACACTCTCAACGAGTGCACAAATATGATTGGATCACTCAACCCTATCTTGAGCTTGATGCTCTCCAATCATATATATTTATTTTCATGCTTTCACATGTGAGATGACTTATAAAATCAACAGATTAAAGAATCTTAACAATTATAAGAGTTATATGCGACATCACACATCTAGCAATTGTCCCCATTAAAAGACATGTTTAAATATTACAATAATTGAAATCACTCGATTGGAAAGATAGTCTCGAGTTAATATGTATGAATGTGATAATAAATCCTCTTTCATCCTTATGTCTTTTGCCTATAAAAAAATCTTACCATATTTCATGCATTTTTAATCCTATATTCCAGTATTCCTTTGTTAGGTTGAACCTAAATCCAAACCATGAGATTGCACATATGATATGTTGGTGATCAATGCCTTACTCACTTTAATATTGTCCAATCAAAGGCCTTTTAAAAGAAAATCATGGTGAATTTGCTAGAATCTTAAACTCTAGGATAAGGATGTTTTAGTTGGCAGATTACTTCCAATTCAATCATGAACTTTTCGCTAGAGTTTTTGCATGGCTCTATGGTCCACAGCATTCATGATAATTTGCTTGCTCTCTAGTGCTAGCGGATCTAAGCATATTCCTTTTCCTTAGAGCTTTTCGCAGGGTAATAGTCATAGCGATATTGCTGAGGAAAATCGCTAGAGTCATGGTTTGCATTTTTCTTTTTTTGTCCGTATTACTTTAACTCTCAATTTACTCTTAGACTTTTGCTTTACAAAGGGATATGATATGTGAGTTAAACTTTACACTTGAAACTAAACGTCTCCATTACTAGCCTCGTCCGAGAAAATGAGAAATCGAACTCCCCATCTCCCCCTTCACATGTGGAAAGAGTGGCCACTGGGCAACCCTTGGTGGTTATGATTTGCATATTTAAGATGTGGCAAGTGCATTGTCTTGAAATTCATATTCAAATAATTCCCAGTACACGAATAACTTCTAGCATATTTATCAAGATCCTATCAAAGTAGATAATTGGATGGAAACTGGTTCTATTTCGACGGCTGAGATCCTTCTCATTCCAATTGAAGGGCCCATGTTTGTGGGAACTTTACAAGATCGTTGCCATTTTTCCCTTTCATCTGTCAAGGCGCGCTTGGCAAAAGGCAAGCTACTTCCCTTCCCCAAAGATCACAATCGTGCTAAAAGGCGCTATCCTTTCACCAATGGGTTGACTTTTTCCAATTTTTAACTTTATTATAGGTATATATCCTCTTTGATTCAAAGGTTCCATTACATTAAATGAAAAACCAAAATTCCAAAACATTAAATATGCAAATACACTTTTCGCAATCCCCGAAGAAATCGGCCGTTTCTGAAATTAATTATATTTAAAATAACCCTTCTTTTTTTATTATTTACACTTTTCGCAAAAAAGAAGAAGATAATGAGCTGGAATTATTCAAGTCTAAAAAGATTTTTCAATTTTTTTCCAACTCATTATTACAATGGGTCGATATTCCCAAATTCCCCCTATCAATATATTATAATAATTATCCTTATCCATTCCTTCCCATGTCTGTCCTTTCTCTGCAAGAAATTCCAAGAACTTGCCCCCAAGACTCGATTCCTTTCCTTAGGATTCGATCTAAAACACACACATGCCTAAGTCAACGCCAGAGTCAAGCAAAGCACATGAACTGCTCCTAACACTTTGTCATGCTCTCTCTCTCCACCATTATAAACAAATCCCCATTACATCTCCATATTGGATGTGAGTCCCCAAGATCATAAGAGGATCAATCATTAGATCTCTATGTATGGAGTTTTTCTAGCACTTGCATTTTTCATAGCGAGAATAATGTTTAACCTGAAAGATCCAATAGACATTTGCAAATCGATTAGAATAAAAGAGTTATGATACATTATTTCATGGTCTGATTCGGATTTGATTTAGTTTGGTCCTATTTTGTAATAGTTGGTGATTTTAATGATTCGTGAATTTTTGTAGAAAACATTTTGAGTTGATCGATGACTCTGTGAATGATTTTGTTTCTCGACTCTTTACAAGAGCACAAGCTAACGGAAACTAATATGTGTACTAGGCAACAATGGTAGTTTGCTGGAAACGATAATGACCACACAATCTAGGACATTCTTCCTTTGCAATCACCAAAACTCTCCTCATGAAAGAACAATAACACAAACAAGAAAAATGTCGATGATGGGGAACACAGTATAGGAGGGTTCAATGCAGTCTCTTGAATACCGAAAGCAATAAGCATTTGAGACAAACCAACCTTGATGATTTTGCTGCCACATGATATCAAAGCTTGGCCTTCACAGAGTTCTGCCAAAGCATGTTTGGTATCTACCTCAAAAGTTGGCCTTACAACGCACATATCTAGAAGGGGAAAACAACAGAGTATAGGTACCCGATTTAGTACTATTGTGACAAAAGAACCAGATGACCAATAAGAGAAGAAGTTCCATTATATTTGCCAAAAAAAGTGTATGTGATACAGATAGGTTGATGACGAACTCGGGGTACAGAAATCCTCCTGCATCTACATGCAGAAACCACTAACGGGATCATGCTAATAGAGAATGCTAGTGTCATAGTGATGGAAGAGCTTAAGTGCAACTTCCTCTGCATGGGAGTAGCCAATTCCCGATCTAATCGATTTCCCGGCAACTGCAAAACGCCATCAGAATTCAGTATTTCAAAAGAATCAGGGGTAACACGAGAAGAAGAAGCTTTTGGTTAGCGACATGCAGGGTCACATGGTTGCAGTTGGACAGCTTTTGAAGACTGAATGTTGACCTCCATGACTTTTAACAAATAGTCCATCTGTTATTTGGTAAAACTTGCACGTGAGAAAAATGATGAGAAGGCTGCTGTTGGAGTATCTTTTTTGGAGACCGATCACTGATTAGAGAGAGTTGCAATCAATTCTGGAGCTCCATAAATGCGTGCTACATTGCAGATGTCCACCTCCACCAAACAAGGAAGTCAGTGATATTCTAATGTGAGTGAAATTGGGTGGCATTTGGGGACTAAACATGTTATTAATCGAGAAACCGGAAAGAACAAGAAGATTTAAGTATTTGAAGGACTTGCTGAGGATAATTTTTGAATTAAGGTATTATTAGCTGGTGAGGGTTGGCCAGTTACCTTGCTTGCTCTCCATTCTGAAAAAAAGAGAGTAAAGTATAGGAAAAAAGTTATAGAAAATTTCAATTTTTTTTTAAATATTATAAAATGTATACACATTAATACAGACCGTGCCACAACGGATGGTCAATGCCCATCACAATGGATGGTCGATGTCCACGTTAATGATTTTTGACTAAAATTGATCAAATTGACTCAATTGATAAAATATGAGGAGGTTAACAATTAAATTAACATAATAAAAATATTAGAACTAAATTGACATAAATATAATAGGTTCGAGAATTTGTTTGATAATTGTCGCTTACAAAATCATTCACACTCGTTGAAAAGTGACCAACTCGTTGGAGAATTGCTATCACATAGTGCTGCCCCGTGCTTTTTAACACTAGATGGTACGAGAACGCCCCAACCTCCTAGACTTTAAGGTATTAATTGGACCACGTGGCCACGCAAATCAAAGTGAAGACATTTTGTGTCCAACTTGAGGACAGAATTCATGACTGCGATTTTGTCTGAGGTTTGCACAGATGAATAATTGCAGACCAGACAAAGACAAGTGAAACAAGGCGACAAAAAATCACAACTTTATCGGCACACCACAACTTGCAATAAAAAAGTTTTGATTGAAAGACATATGGTCGCCAATTAGTTTTTTGCCTGTAGACCTTCCCAAATAATGGGTCTTTTGTAGTAGACCTTTTGAATTTTGATCAGCACTTGGGTCTTTGGCTAAAAAGAATTGTATTGTGAAACTTATATTGGAGTCAAAGTGTTCGTAGTGGCAATTAATTTTTACATGATGCTACTCTTTAAAAGCCATGTAACATTTGGTTTACTAGCAAGATGTTGAGTAATATGCTTCAAAGATAATGAATTAATTAAGAAATTTACTAAAGTTGTGCCGTGTTTGAAATTTTTGTGGGAATAAGCTTGGCAAGGTCAATGTTTGATTTGACTCCGAGTCACTGTGGACAGCAAAGAGCTAAGCAATGGGTAGGACCATTAAGTTTACATTTTACATCAATTATTAGCATGAAATCATTCATTATTGAAGATTTCTAATTCGTGCTTCATGATTTTAATAAGTGATTTAATTATTTGGGATGTGTAGGTAAGTTTTTTATTTTTATTTTGTGATAGATGACTTTAAAGTTGTGATTGATTAGTTTTCTATTGATAATTTAGGGAATACAACCATGCAGATCCAGTTATTTGGAGGTCTATGAAATAACCTACAAGTATCACGAACTTATTGAGTTCAACCATTTCGCCTATACAAGTGGCTTTAACTTAAAGTGGTTTGTATGTAATTGGTAGAATTCAGACTAGTGACTTCCAATTCCAATTACTAAATTGGAAAGTTTCATATCACTCACTATCGTAGGAAAAGAACTTGGAGCAATACACTAGTGTATAACAACGCCTCCAGGAAAATCTTTTCATAAAACTTGTGTGCAAAGTTTAGGGATAACGAAATGGTTAGTGCTTTTCCTTTTTCAATTTGTTCAATATTGTCCATGCATTCTCTTTTTTCTCAATATGGTCTTTAATTTATATATATATTTTCATATCAAGTTAGTCCTTTTGTTAAAATTGCAAAGATGCTAACGTATCAACCATTAATGCCACATTTAGGTTGATCGGGTGAATTAAAGATGAGATGGAACTCTATTTTTGACCAAGATAAATTATTAGGAAATTAAAGAAAAATCACATACCCTAAGTGAGAGAGAAGCTACACCTGTGATGAAAATTTAACAATTTCGAAATCTTAGTTATCATCCCCAAATATAGTTAAGTACATTAGATGCTAATCCAATTTTCATGAGAAGGGAACAAAAAAGTAGAGAAAGTGGAAACAACAAATAAGGCAGATGTAAAGGTAAGTTGGGGGAAGTAACTAGGAAGAGCCCATGATGAGTTTGCACGTGGTAGCATTCGCCTTTGAAGTTGGAAGTTGAAAAAGAGGTAAAATGGTTATTCTTAGTATTTGATTTGTAAGTATCAATGTTTTTGGGATTGTAAAGCTTCTCTTTCCACAATCAAGCAAATCTATAATCTATATTTATATTTACTTTTTACTGCATCATTTAATTTTCCTCGAAATTTACCCTTTCAATGCAATTTACATTTTTCTTACAATTTGTTTTATTTTTCTCCACACTTAGCTCCACATTAATTCGCATTCCGTTGCATCCCCACTTCGTGCACTGTGGGAGCGAGGTATGTAACTGTGAAGCAATCTCGGTTGCTCTTGGCGCTATTCTTTTTGTTGCTCTAATAAATATTGATTGAAATTTCGAGTTGTCTTCTGTTTAAATAAATTGTTTCTTTTGATTTTCTCTAAAAGTCCATCAATATTGGGAATAACTTTACAAATCTCACTTGGATAAATATCATTAACATTGTACCTTATTTTGAACGTGTGCTAGGAGAATTAATTACTCCAAAAAAATTAGGAGATGTGCTTGCGATGATGTGCATCCCTTATTTTGTTATGAGCACGACAAGTATAGAGTTAGTGCTACTTATCAAGATAATTGAGGTTATCGACAATTTGCTATGATCCAGATGAGTTTCCCTAAAGCTCAATGATGGTTACTATCTTGTCTTGTTCATGGAGAAGTAAGAATTTTATTTTCATCCAAGTGTTTAATTGTAACCAAATGCTTAGTGATCTTTATTCAATCTATAGAGGATGATACCTTGATCTAGAAAAGGATGACAAAATGTATTAAACAAAATAATCAAGCCGAAAGTTGTAACTATAATTTTCAACATTTGATCTGTCATAAGTTAATCCATGGGGTTGAGAGGTAAATGGAGGCACAACAAGTTGGGCCTAATTTGGTAGAAGATGTAGTCATATGCAATTTTATGTGCCAGGCATAATAAAAAACAAGCATTAGGTCAGGAAAACACGAACATCACCCAAATTTATATTTACTTGAGGTGATCCATAATTTATAATTCATTGATCAAATGCATGGTTTCATAAAGTTTCCTACGATCAGGGATGTATGAAAATATAGCCCTCTACATAAAGTATGGTAAATTTCACTTTTATGGTGAATTTCACTTTTACTTTTTTGCCATCAAATCTAGGAAGTTTGGTTAGTGCGTGTTTGGATTGGACTCTTTATCTCTCCTTTGCATGTCTGAAATGATGATAGTGAAATTGTTACGAGAGAAATCACATGTAATATTAGCATGCCTTCATGACCATATATATATATATATATATATATATATATGTATGTATTAGTATGCTTTAAAGTATTTTAAGAGTTCTGTAATGAGTAAAAATCAATTTTCTCCTATCACTTGTAGTAAGCTGAATTGTCTAAATGGCGTGAGCGGAGACATATTGATTTTCCAAGATCACTCTATTATTTTCACATGGCAAACTAGGCTACCAACAAGTAGATATTATACAATGATGGAAAGAGATGGCACTTTGTTTTCTTTTTCATTTTATTTTTCCATTGACCATGCTATTGCGACTTATGTCATCTATAATATGATCCCGCATTTTTTGAGGAAAAACTTATCCTTAGGTATTGACCCACTTTTCTCTTTTAAGTAATAGTTATTTCACCATGCGGTTTCTGTTTGTATCTTTTTGGTGACAATCACCCATTTGGAAATCGTCTTGACGGAAGACAATTTATAAAAAAGGACGATTGTTCATTTACATAGGGCCATTACAATGTCTAATGCAAATCCTTTCATTTGGAGATACACCATCAATATGCGAAGGGATTGGGTTAATCGAGTGCACCCATAATTGCTGTTGAACCTCCATGGATTTCTGATGAATGTAAACTTGAACAATGGCGGAAGTTCAGATTTATTTTTGGTCATATTTGCTGCATATGATTCTAATTGATGCTGGAATCCTGTTCTTCAATGCATGAGTAGAATCGTTCATTTATTGTCTTACGACTTGGACATAGCTAGTAACAACGAGCGTTGGGGCTAGTGGCCATGGTGAGTTGGGGTGTCATTTGAAACTCACGCATGATTGGTGTTGCTAGGATCGATTGCAGCGGCACGAGCGTCAGCTTCCTTCGTCAGCACTAAGGTCGTAATTGGGGTTGAGGGATATGTCAAGACAAGGGTGGCAAGCGGTCTTGATGGTGATCCCTAGCACCGCTCATGGAATTACTATGAGCGGGTTTGTAATGATGGCCATTTCTTTTCATAAATATTTTCTATTTTGCCAAGTGATGACAGGAATTGCGAGCTAGAGCAAGACAAGACTAGACACCTGTCCTAATCAAAAAACATGTGATGACTGCTAAAGATGTGCTCTAAATGCATTGTCGATATTAATTTATCTAGCATGTTGTAATCAACACTTAGGTCTTTGGCCAAAAATGAATCCGCACTTATGTTAGATTCAATATTATCTTTTTGGAAATGGACTTTTAAATAAGGCTATTAATTAGGACCTACATAATCATCTCCTCTGTGGCAACTTTTGCAGGATGAAAGTTGAATATGATCAAGGGGCTCGTTAGAACGAAGAGCATTAAACTATTTAAGAATGGAAAACACTTTTTTATGGCCTTGATGACAAGCTGGTAAAGTAAAATTTTCACCATTTCTTTCTCTATGAATTTTCACTGAGTTTGCTCTGTCCGAAGTTTATTAGTAATAAACGAGAAGCAAATTAACATACAAAAAGCCCAACTACTGCAAATTGCATGAGAAAAGGCATTTAACCTACAAGTGCATGGTTCCCACTAGTATTGAAGTCGAAGCACTTGATGACTAATGGATTCTCTAGAAACAAGTTTTACAGTATGTCAGATCACTAGTGCCTCTAAGAACAAATTAGACAATATGATGACAGCTTCAAGGAAATAGGAGGAGAACCCCCAGACTCAACTATGCTGGATGTTCTCGGGAAAGGATCCTAAGAAAAGGTAACACTGGAGTACAAGATATAAAGCAATCAAAAGATATGGTAAGGAATAATATCAAGCAGGACATTTGATGAGAGATTTTGGACAGCTTACACTTTTAGAAAATGGATATTTGTTTTCCAAACTGGGAATAACGAGATATTATTTCAATAGCAATCCTGAAGTAATAGATTCCTCAGCATGGATAGTCAATGAGTAATCAGGTTTCTCAAGCCTACTTGTACATTTTCATTAAGAAGTGGCAGGGTCAAACTCCGACTTTTCTTTATGATTGTCTGCATAAAATAGAAAGAAGATGCTTTGGACAAGATCCTGCTGGATTACCCTTGCACTTCACTGAACCCAAGTGCATGGAAAATGACATGTTCATAATGGGATCTAGGAGTAAATAACATTTTACTATGCAATCTTGTATTGATTATGTTAAATTGTGGACATTTGACTAGTATAGAGATATGCAGTACCTTAAGTGTGAACATGTCATGGAAATGGATATGGTGCTTTAAGTTTGTGAACTGTTTGATGTATTTATGAACTCATTTGAGACAACTGAATTGTCAGATCACTAAGAACTCTCATGATTGTGGACTCAAGTGATATTTTTTCATAGCTAGTAGAGAATATTGCTTCCTAATCGAACTAAAAAACAATTGCATGGTCCATATTGGCACTTATGGAAAGAGCTGTGACTATGAAGCACCAAAAAAGTTATGAGTACTACTAAAACTATAACAAGAGGAAAAGAGCAGAATTCAAACATTATCTTATAATAGCAATTAGCAAGGAAGACTTTCATACAAGTCTTCCGATGAACATATGAAATTGCAGTAGGCTTAGTAGCTGAGTGATCCTTAAATCATATGCTTTTGCAGGAGATGCATCTAAAATAGGTGATTCGTGAAGACAAATGGATCAGCTTCAATCAACTAGCCACTTTCTTGATATGTCATCACTATTTCTATGGGAGACATTAGACTCTACCCATGAGCATATTGGATTTTGGACATCTCTCTTCCTAATATGTCGCTTAACATCTAGGGGAGAGTATTGAGTAAAATGCAAAGACTACCGTGATTTGTGAATCTTGGAAAGCTAGGGCGAGTGGTTTATGAAAGAATTCCACAGAAAACTGGATCCTAGGCCTTTTTCTCTCTCTTTGATGGTCTAATGATATTCTAGCTCGAACTCATTGCAATATAGAGACTCCATCGGCATAGGCAATACTATTGTTGTGGTAAAAACACATGGATATTAGAATGGCATCAAATTTAAACAAATATTTTGCCTAGTTTCCACCAAAGTAAATTGGCATGAATTAACATTCATAAAGCAATATATTAAACATATTCACTTTTCAGTGAGGTCTTCTACCCTTCTTGTCCAGGATGGTCAAATTTAGAAACGGAAGAAAATGAATGACTAACGACCCTATATTTAGCATCGTATTTTCCACAAGAATCCGATGACCAAATCATGCGATTCAAGTGATATTGAGTTAATTAATTTTTTATCATCAAGTTATGAAGGTAGGCTAATACCTATGGATCTCTTTGTCATGAACTCAAGTAAAACAATTGAACAAGAGAGACAACTAAACTAACTTAAGTTATGATAAATTGAGTAGGATATTACCTGCCAATCCATGTTATGATGGTATTTCGGATTCTCAAGAGCTATGAACCTAATGTGTAATGAGTGTCTACTAAAAGAAGATTGGATGGAACTAATCATTATGGCATGGACATCCATAATGCTTTAAAAGCACGAGTCAACATAGACACTATGTAAAATGAGAAAGATGTACCAAGCTATGATGACCATCACTATGCTCATTGTAGAACTAGATGGTAAATGTTTTGACAAAGCTAAAACAGAATCAGATTCTGCTCTTGTCAAACAAATAGTCACTATTTTCTATATTTAACCAACAAATGAACCAACACTACATCTTGCGTATCTCAAAACAATGTCAAAGATGTTTGCATACTCCTACAAGAAGTTGTGCACATAAGCAACATCATGCTCAAGGAGGGAAAATCAGTCAAGATAAACTTTACTATCGATGCCACTTTCAATCAAAGACTGAACTAATGCTTTGATTTTTCCTTTGAACTTGTCCCACTCTATTGGTATATAGGAAGCATGGCACACATCAGCTTCCCTCACCTAGTTTGCCAAAACAAGCCTACAACTAGACATTGAGCACAGTTCTGACTTCCTATTTGTACCCACAACAGCGACTTGCCTGCATGTGACCTTGTGAGTGAGTGAAGCTGAGAGAAAGCATTATGTAGGCTGTGGTGTGCTGCCAGGACTCGTGCTTATTTGGATTCTTGGACTTTTTCCTCTTTTAGTCAGTGTATGCCACTGTTGTCATCATCCAAATAGTCCAACTCCAAAGAAACTCTTGATGCTAAATGAGGCTGCCTAAAAGCCACCACTCATACAAAATCTCCATAAAATTTGATAAAAAATAGAGCACCTCCACATTTGATTGATTATTTGCATAAACATTATGCTATACCAGTACCATTATCAAGGAAATGACATAGAGATGACATCCCAAACTAGACAAAGAATGAGATATACAATGAAGTACCTAGCCACTGTGAATACCATGTTGGCACAAAGGCTCCATGTCGAGAGGCGTCAACACCATACACTAGAACACTATCAGAGCACAGGTTGCAAAATGATTGCTTCAACATCTTATTGTAGGAGACACTTTCTAGCAAATTAAAGCAACCACTTTGATTGTAGAGAGCATGACACCTGAAAGAAACAAACATTGTCAGCAAGGCAGTCCACAAAATTAACCAGAGAAGTGGGCGAGCACATGGCCCCATATAACAAATCCTCGCAATCTTCAAAGATACATTGACAGAAATTATGCTAAGCAATTCATCAAACAGCTAGAGTGCATTGGTAAGTAAGTGCACAAAAGCCCTCAATATTCGAAATATGCAGCGATTCTATTACAACACAACCAAACATATACATTTTTTTAAGAAAGATTGACTTCATATGAGCTAATACAAAACTCGAAGAAGAACGCAAGTTTCTTCCTCGCCACCGAGTTCAGGCAGACACGATTAAGCAAACAAATTCACTTGCCTCATTGAATTTGGTGTGGATCATTCCAAGTCGATAAGGTTCGAACGGTGGTATTAAGGTCGCCCTCCCAACGTCCTTTGTCATCCTTTATGGAGAGGAGCACTTTATCTAGGTTTGGTGTCCTTAAGGCACCCTTGCAGAATATATTCATCTTGGGGCACCGCGTGATGACAATACGCTCCAATGATGGGAATCTAAAGGCGCAATTCATTGGGGAGAAGCTCTCAAGGCTTGGTAAACAATCGAGTATTAGCTCTTCCAGCTTGGGGAAAGGGATCTCCTCTGCTCCATCTCCATCATCTGTTACCACATCTTCCATTGCACCACAATCTCTTAGGGTTAGTTGGGTAAGGAGCGCCAGACTTGTCATTGCCGAGCAAGTCCCTAGATGAACTAAACTAGCGCACTCCTCTATTTCTAATTCCGTCAATCTTTGGAATGAGGCCGGAGATGGAAATACGATTGATAAACTTGGGCACCGTAAAAGGGCCAGAGCTTCAATTTGTTTGAGGATTTCAGCCATCAAGGAGCCATCTTTCCAGACTCCCCTCAGATTACACAGCTCTATCAGCTGAAGGTACTTCAGATTTCCAAGTGACTTGAGAGGTTTTTCCATGTCGGTTAATCCTCCACAGTGAGTCGCTCCCCCATGTCCAAGAGCATCTTCTGAAAATATCTCCTCGAAGGAACTACATCGTACAAGAAGCCCTTCAAGATTGGGGAATCCATAGAGAAGGAAGTTGGAGGGGAAAGCGATATTTTCATCGTGGTAGCATCCCAAAACCAGCCATCTAAGATTGTCAAAGATGTAATGCTGTGGTAACATCGCGACTTCCTCCCTCGTCAATGACAATGCCTCCAAGTTTGGGATGACCTGTGGGAATCCCTTTTAATTAGGCTACCATAAGTAAATACAGGGCACAATCACGGTTCAATGACTAAATTGTCCTTCCATTTATTAGGGAAAAGAGGAAAAAGAACCTGTAGGCTTTTAGCTGGTTTTATCTTTTAAAAAAAAATTGGAGCCAGACAAGCAAGAATTAATAACCGTTACACAAGGGTTGTATAAGGGGGACGGTTTTTGTTAGTGATTTTCCCAATTCAATCAAATTATATTTCATGAATTTGGATGAAATAAAGTTATTCGTCAATGGTATTCAGCTATTTCAATTGTCAACTAATTGAATCGAAGTGGCAAAGTAAACACATGTGAATTTCAACAAGTTCGGAGAAAAAACTCAAAACAAAACTTATTTGCTTTACCAAATCATGTTATCTATATATTAAAACAGATGTATTTCAATAGTAAGATGGCGTATTAATATGTTGCACTCTTTTCTATGCAGTTGTTCTCATATCTATTTTACTATAGTTCATCAGTAGCATATTGGATCTCCGTTCTACAACTATGAGAAATATGCATTCAAACTAAACTAATAAATAAACGTTTTTAGCATTACATACATTTAAAAACGGAACCTAATTCCATGTTGGTATATCATTGATATATCATTCAAATTAAGTTTGGTAATTTTGATTAACATTAGCAACTTCAGAAATATTGGTTAGGGGTGATTAGTTCCCAATTTGATCCGGTCCCACCTAACAACCAAAAACCAAACGGGAGGACCAGTTGCCAAATTTTGGGATCAAGGACCAAACCGGATGGTCTTAGAACTAGGAACCAAACCAGACCAAGCGATTCGATCCAGGTCCAATGGAATTGGTCACTTAGCAAAAAAAATTAAAAATTAAAAAAACTAAGAAAAATACTAGAGTTGTTACTATTTTAGGATTTATTACTATTGTAAAGAAATTTAAAAAAAGAGAGTTGGTCTGGTCCTGTTCCCCCAGAATCAAAAATCGGACAAAAAATTACCAGTTCCATAAAAATAAAATTGAGAATTGGACCGACACCCCAGGAACATTGGTGAGCCTCAAGAATAAATGTTGGCAGATTATTAAAGTAGTTGGTAGTTTTGAAAAATGAAAAAAAAATGTTCGTGCTTTTCAAAGCCTATATAAAGAAATTATCCATCGTACTGGACAATTATCAACCAGGTTCACAATGTTCGAGTATGGAACTTTGTTCCAAATGAACATAATACTAAAATTTGTTCATTTTTGGTAGACAGGCAGGTCAAATCAAATTAAATAGGTAAATCCTAACCATAAGATGAGCCGCTCATGAGAAGCAACCATGCCCATGCAAGTTAATTCAATAATTTTTTTTTTATTAAAGTAAAAGCTGGGATCACTAGATTATGTGCCAAAGACTATGAGCTAGAAATAGTTAACAGCAGTCAAATCATCAAATTTCTAAGCAATTCAAAAGCGTGTTGTGGTGAGTATTAATACGTATGAAATGATTGACAATTTTAATTTCTTGTAGAAAATAACAAAGCACTGACAGCTATGCGTATAAACCAATGAAGATAATGGCAGAGAGATAGGATTAAGGATAGTACCTTTTCAAAAGAAAAGAGTGCAAGTTGATTCTCTCTGGTAGTCGTACCTTGGCAGCTTTGGAATCCATGAGCAATTGAGAATGTCTTCATCTTGCCGCAATGTGTCATTATCAAACTCTTCAAGAGTGGCCATGTTAAAGTATGGCTATTCCTGTAGAAGCTCCTCAACTCCGACAACTCAAGTAAGTGCAAGCCAGTTAATTGAGGAAAGAAGAGATCACCTGCACTCGTCCCTACTCCATCTTCCTCTCTAATAATTTCCTCCACCCCACAGTCCCGTGCTGAAAGCTCTTCAAGCTGTGTCATACTTTTTGCTATTGAAACTGGAATTAAGCTTTTGAGACTCTCACATTTTTTAGCCTTCAAGCACTGTAAGTGTTCAAATGTAAAACTCTCGCAAGGAGCTCCACTCCACACGTGCTTCATTTTCTGAAGTCGTTCCAATTTTAATTTTCTCAATTGAAAAGTGCTTGTGAAATGAGATCCACTCATGTTAAACTCTTGGATTTGAAATACCACTTCTAAAGAACCACAATCGGTCACTTTTAACTTCTCTAAATTTTGGAATCTCGTGAGGATAGTATTGGATGAAAAAATGGACGAAAGTTTCTCACAATGCTCCACGGTTAGCTTCTTGAGTTTGCTAAAGGCAGTTAAAGCAAGCTCATCAAGCCATATCTTCTCCACGTTATCCATATGCGAGATCTTCATCAACTCCATACTAGGAAACTCAACCTGTTATTTTTTAATTTAATTCATTAAAGCTGACTCTTTGTCCCCCTCAAAGAAGAAAGTACTTTAATTTCAAGAATAAGGAAATAATAGGAGAGGCATTATTAGTAGAATAGTAAGAAAAGAAGAATAGATGCACGTTATTTTCTTTTTAGCATATACCACCCCTTAAAATATCCATTCTCCTAAATGGATCTTGTCATATTATTTTAAAGTGGAAAGGATAATTTTTTTTTCTAATATATATTAAACGTTAAGTTTGGGCAGTACCATAACCCATAGCCTCCTATCTGGCCTATCTAAGGTTTCGCTCGTTATAGCACACATATACACAATAGCCAAGATACTCTACCATTTCTTTGAACCATTTAAAAGTGCAGCTTGTACACCGTAAGGTATTGACATAAAAATAAAAAAAAACAATTAGCACAAACCAATACTTCATGGATCTTGCGGTTCAAAATTTTCTCCAACAAATAATAGTCTCCTAGAAAACACAATAGATACTGAAGAAAAAATCCGAAAATTAGATGAAAAGATGGTAAAGTACGGTAGGATGAGATTCTTCAACCACTAGCTGGTTTTGTTTCTTTATTTAGTTTAGTTATTTGTTATCTCTCTAGTTTCTCCCTCATTTTTAATTATCTGATTTTCCTCCGGTTGTTACAAATCTAAACCTAACTTTCTACATGCTTCCGTTTGACATAAGTTGTTAGAGGATCTAGATCTCTTCATCATCAATTGGTATTTGAACTAGAGCTCTTCAACATCAATTGGTATTAGAATTTTGCTTTGATTGCAACTTATCATTGTGCGATGATTCTACACCAAAGACCAATGCTATGGTACTTATTTTAGTTGCTACACTTGCATTTCTGATCCGATATGCTCATGAATAGCATTCATGCCCATTGAAATCTCAGCCGCCATGCTTGCTGATTTGGAGCCAGTCCATGTGTGGTATAATATTCTCTTTTAATATTGTTTCAATATTTATTAAGATTATTTCATTCATTGGTACGACGATTATGATTATTATGATTCTCATGTTATGTTATGTTAATAGCTTTGACAAGATTATTACAACGATTGCCGTAGTTTTGATCACCATAAATCCTATATCATCTTGAAGAGATTAAATTTTTTAAAAGGATCTGAAAGAAGATTTCAACAGTTTTGATAAGAATTTAATAGATTTAATCAAAAACTGTAAGGAAGACATGTGTAATATTGCTTGCTGATTTGGAGCCACTCCATGTGTGGTATAATATTCTCTTTTATTATTGTTCAATATTTATTAAGAGTATTTCATTCATCGGTACGACGATTATGATTATTATGATTCTCACGTTATGTTAATAGCTTTGACAAGATTATTACAGTGATTGCTGTAGTTTTGATCACCATAAATCTATAACATCTTGAAGGGATTAAATTTTTTAAAAGGATTTGAGAGAAGATCCCAACAGTTTTGATAAGAATTTAATAGATTCAATCAAAAACTGTAAGGAAGACATGAAAATGGTCCAAAATCAGTTCTCAAATGTGCAAAATGGCATGGATAAGTACTCTCAATACCTTGAAGAATCCAATAAGGACTCTTGCTGATGAGAATGGTGAAGTGAGTAGGATAAAAGTGAACTAACTAATTTGGATGACTTTAGTGAAGAGCCTTATGTAATTTAATAAATTAAGGAATGTAATTTCTCCAATTGATCACCCATAATCCTCGCTAGTGGCCCGCAAGGGTCGACCGCTCTTCTTTGACCCTGGTGAGGATTCTAGGCTCTCGACGGTGGGAAGCGCTGCTCCTAGCTCCCCGCACCCCCGCACACACCCTCCACACCACCCCCCACCCCCCAAAACCCAGTTTGGGGGACTTGCGTTGTCTCGCAGAATTATTTTAATCCAGTTTTCATATTCACTGTTTTTTCTACTGTTAGATTTTCTTCTATTTTTCAGTCCATTTTCTGTTCTTTTTGTAATTTTTCCGATGTGGCAATAGGGAAACAAGAACCTTCTGTGCTTGAGGAAGCTCCATCACTGCATTAATTGTCACGTAGGACTGCAAGTATGATCAAAACGCATATTTTTCATCTACAAAAAACAGAAGACCTTACAAGTCCTAAAAAGTGTAATTATTACGACTTGAATGCATGTAAAAGACTTTTGACAACTTAAGTGTCTAGACACAAATTTTAGGATAGGTAATGTCATTTTCCCTTGATCTTACACTGAATTAGATTTAAATTTGATCTGACCTCTTTAACATAGTCTAGACTCTAGATTAGTTAAAAGATATTAAATTAGTCCTTCGCCTCTAAGTAATAGTTGCATTTCAGTTACAATATTAAAGAAACATTATGTTAGTCTAAAATTTGAGAACGAAAGAAAAATATATCAAGCTTTTGAAACTTATAAAAAAGTTTTGATATAAGTGTCGATATGTTTATCTTAAAGAAGTAGATTTAAGTTGTTTGTTAATTATTTAAAGTCAAAAATTTGTAAAAGAATAAGTTAGCCAAAGTCACACCAGATTCCCTTACATTGTCTAGCTGATGTAGCCCAAAGGTAGGCTACTCAAATAATAGGATCGAGACTGACAAAAAACTTAATCACAAAATCAAGCAGAAATTTCAGTTCTGCACTAGCTTGGAAAAATGGACATAACATTGTCAATTCAGATCGAAATGACCTGATTCCAAAACCAAAAGAACGAGGACTCGATGATCTATAACTTTTGTGTTTTGAGTTTTTGGAGATAAGTACTGTGGAACTCTCGAATTTGAGGAATTGGGCAAAACGAAAACGGACAAAATGAGGAAAAAGATAGGAATTTCAATGGTTGCTCTTCTAGGCCTTTAAGGAAGTTGAAATGATGTTGATTTTTCGAGATTGATGGCCATAGCTCTTCAAGGATGCAGATTTTAAAAAGCTTTGACACTTCAAGGATGGAGGGAAAACTCTTCTAGATTTTCACGGGGCTTGAACTTTTCAAGGTTCAAGAGAATATTAAGCAAATTTTCATTAATCAAATTCGGTCTATTATTTACAGAGGTTTGATGACCTTTTATAGCAAAACAATAGTAAAGAATAGATTCAAACCAAAAAATCACTAGTCATTAATATACATAGAAACTAAGAACTATTAAGTGTAGAATATTTCCAATGTTTGTTGTCATCCCAAAGTGTCTTGATGTAAGCTTTGGTGCGTGGGAAATGACAAATTCTTTATAACAAAGTCAAGATGAGGCCTTATTGATAAGGCGCTCTCTCTCTTCCTTAGTTTATTGCTATCTGATTTTCCTTCGGATTTTATGATTCTGAACTAACCTTGCTATTCAATTTCATTTTATATTATCAAATTGCTAACATATGTATCATACACCTAGTAAAAAGCTCCTCAATTTTTTTGTGATAGTGAATGACAGCACATTGAATTATAGATTCCATTAGTGCAATTGATTTATTTATATATAATGCGTGTAGCAAAGGAAATATTGGCTCGTGTAGAGCCATGAATACAGATTTGCTGAGTCCAGGATTCCAATTTTTCACCAAAGCTCCTTTGATTAGCATTTGATTAAGCTGACTAGGTTTACACCAAAGTGAAAATTATCATGTCAACTATTTGCAGTTTTAGTCATAAACAAGAAATAAAGATGCATTGGAAGTCCTAAATCTTATATTTGAAATGTAGCCCAGTCCTACGTCTTTCAATTGGGTTACTCAAGTTTTAAATATTTTTTGAAAAGGCGTAATCAAGTTTTTTTAGGACACAATAACTTAGATTACCTATGCGGCAACCTCAAATTGCATTGTTTGTATTAATTTATGACTTTATTACACCAAATAAAAAGTTTGGGACTCGATTGCACTTTTTGATAAATGTTTTAAGAGTTTATTGCACCAACTGAAAAATTTATGACTCGATTGCATTTCATAAATACATTTTAGGACTTGTGGAACGATTTTCCCATCACAATATTTGCAATTGATTTTAGGAATGAGTAACAAAATGACTCCTAAAACTTATTCAAGTTTGGCATGTTTAAGAACCAAAACTTTTTTTTTTGTTTATTAGTAAAACTTGTTCCAGTTCAGCATTTGAGTCTTTCCATTACCAAAATTCGTTTAAGGAGGATGGAAAGTATATATGTCATTTTTCATCGAAGTTTCCTTTTTTTACTTGTAAAATGCAGTGCTAATGTGGAGATGCCACATTAAAAAAAGGTGACAAAAAATTTAAGGTGTACTCAGCACCCTCGCCAGGCCACCAGCAGTTGCCAAACTTGGCTCCTCGTCAGCGCGTGAGCGAGCACACTTGCCCTGCCGTAGGCACTACAAGGGTTAGCGGCCTTCTTGTGACCATAGCGAGGGTCATTAGCCCTCGTCGGCAGGAAGGGAAGGAGTAGTGGCGCTCCCTATGCAGCCCTTCGCCCCCTTGACTATCAAACTCTTGTAGGACTTCTTTTATTTCCATTTTCATATTAGTGCTGACTTTTTTTTCTAATTTTTAGTATGTTCTTAATTTTTTTTCAATTTTTCGATGCGGTAATAGTGAAACAGCTCCCTTTGTGCTTGAGGAAGCTCCATCACCGTGCCAAAGCCCATGCAAGACTGAAAATATGAAAAAAAATGCATAATTTCTCTAAAAAAAGGGATGGACTTAACAAGTCTTGAAATGCATCAATTGTGCAAATTTTAGAACTTAAGAGCCCAATCAACACAAGTTTTAGGACTTGTAGTGTCATTAACCATTGATCTTATGTTGAACAATATTTAATTTTGAGCTGATATCTTTGGCAGTGTCTAGACTCTAGATTAATTAAAAGTTGTTTATTGAATCTTAACCTCTCATTACTATTTGTGCTTCAGCTACAATTTAGTCTAAGACTTGAAAAGGAAAGAAAAAAAGTATTAAGTTTTTGAAATTTACGAAAAAAATTTGATATACATTTCAATATTTTCATATTAAAGAAGTAGCTTTGAGATGTTTCTTATTTGAGGTCAAAGATTTGTAAATGAAAATGATAAGTTATCATAAGTGACCGCTCATACCCTTAGCTCAAACCAACAGGACAACAAGCTAGACATGGCATTAGAGAAGAATGAGTGCAAACCTTTTCAACGAGTAAAAGCGGTTGATGTGTTGGACCGCTACCCTCTAATTTTTGACAATTGGCATCTCCTAAAATCACCTTCACAGCTTTACAATCTTCAATAGTAAACTCTTCCAAGGAGGGCCACTCTAAAATATGCTTCCCTTGGCAAAAACTTATGAGTTTTGGCATGTTGTGAAGATATAAAGTGACAAGTTGAGGAATTACAATTTTGTCGGTTGCTTCTTTAGGTTTCTCTTCTTTGGTGACAATGTACTCCATATCTCCACAGCCACCAAGACCCAAATATTGGAGTAGTCCTAGACTTGTTGCCATAGACATTGTAAAAAGGTTTCTTAGACGTGGGCACTCCTCAACTATCAAGGACTCCATATAGTGAAGCAGCCTCTCTGCAATGACTGAAGGAATCACATTCACTAGGTTGAGACACTGCTTCACCTTGAGGACCTTTAGACAGCAAAAGGACTCCACAAGGATTTTATTGTTCCATAGTTCTTCTTGTTGAACTCCCTCGATGTGTAGCTCTTCTAACTTTGGAAATGCAAGCTACAAATGTACAGAGATAAACCGAAAATACCCAAAATAGCTTAGGGCCAAGACACAAAAAAACAAAACAAAGAAATATAACACATCAGATAAATTAGGATATGATACCTTCTCATCAAATAGAGGATATAACCCATCACCAGCACAATTCTCTGAACTAAAACAAATCAAACTCTTGAGGTCACCAAGCTTGAGTTTGGTTAAATGAGGGAATTCGAATGTCTCTACGGTTTCCCCTTTTCCTTCATCCATCACAATTATGCCTCGTAGATTATTGCAACAGGAAACATCAAGCACTACGAGTTCATGAAGAGTTTTGGCCGTGGTACTTGAGAAGAGATATGACAAACTATGACAACGTCTCACGTTCACTTCCATCAGACTAGGAAATGTCAAGGTTACTTCGCAGTCACTCTTCATAATGTCTGTCAGCCTTGGTAGATTCAGCAACTTCACTTTTTCTAATGCAGAGAGTTCCAATGGCTTTTGCCTTTTCTCAGAGCTGAGGCTTACCGGTTCAAATAATGCTTCCAAGGAGGGACACCCAACCACCTTAATTTTACTCAGGCTCTGCAACCTATCCATTGAATTTGATGGAAAAGTATGTGACAAATTTTCACAAAGTTCAACAGTGAGGGATGCAAGTTTGCAGAAGGACTGTCCGTGGAGTTGATTGTGCCATATCCTCTTTAGTTGGCGCATGGACGAAAGCTTCAATTTCTTCAAGCTTGGAAGGAGAACCTGCGTACAAACCTCGCATATGTTGAATAACTGAAATTTTTGGTACGGAATTTAGTATGCCGATAATTTAGGGACATCTTTGGGAATGAACAACATCATGAGTTAGTTTTTGCACCATGAATTGTTAAACTTTTGGTACAGATTAATGATCCGGTTCATAAGAAATTTCTTCACTGATCAGAACTAGAAGAATGCTGAATAAATAAATAAAACTATAGATGCTTACTTACCTTTTCAATGTCCATGTCAGCCATGGATTTAATTCAACCTATGTAAGAACCTAAGATACCCCTTTCTTATCATGAAAAGATTAATTTATATGGAGAGCTAGTCATTTAGCCAAGAAAAGGGAGTCACTTCATTTAATAAATGATTTTAGCCGAGCATTATACTTTTGCAGGTTGGGTCACATTATAAACATAATTTTAATAAAATTTCAAAAAGGCTTCCCATATTTTTATTCTATACTAGCAGAATAGTTACAGAAACAGTTATATCCAAGCAATAGTGAACAAATGAATGCTAGATGTATAAATAACAAATACTTTCACAAATATTTTATTACAAAAAAAAAATTGAACATGAACAGCGCACATAAATTTTACTAGAAATATTGGAAAAGTGGTTAGGATATAGATTTGAGGTAGATTTGATCGCCACGGAAGGTCAATATTACAACCGGGAGTAGAGAAAACAAATTGGCCTATTGAATATTATATTGGATTTTACATTTTGTAGTCACATATTAGTCCATCAATTACCATAAAAGAGCATAAACAGATTTATATAATGAAAGTTCATTTAGAGCCACAATTCCACAAAAAATAAATCGAGGATAATTCTAAAATCAATACTTTGATGTGTTTATAAATGAAGTATCTAGATAATCAAATTCGAATAAACTTAATACCTTTTAATACAAAACACTACACAAAATAAATATTAGTAGACAATTTTTGTCTTTTGGTTGATAAATGCATATAAATTTGTTAAAATTATGCAAAATCTCTTAATTGAATTCTTGTTAGACGCAGCTCTTCTAATTTGGGAAATACAACCTATAGAGGCATCACCTGGCTAAAGTCAAATGATTGGCATTGAAGCAAAGTTGCTTATTTATCTAGAGCAACACAAAGAAGAAAGCAAATCACATGAACAGCGAACAGCTGAGATAAAGGAGAGAGGAAAACCTTCTTGTCAAATAAAGAGTGTGGACTTTCATCGGAACCAGCAGTTCCCTCATTCGTCGTCTCCACTCTTGGCGCTGGTTGCCTAAATATGAATGCCTTGAGTTCAGTGCACTCCAGAATTGAGAGATTTGTGAGGGAGGGAAACTCAAATGCACAACTTCCGGAGCTAAAACTAATCAAGCTCTCGAGGGAACAAAGCTCCAATATACGTAATTGAGAGAACTTCACTGCATTCAACTTTCGCTCTTCACTTTCTTCCTTGGCAACTACTTCTTGCATCTTATTGCAACCTGAAACATCTAGCATCTCGAGTTTACCAAGAGTCCCCGATGTGTCGTATGTGAAGAGATATCTCAAATTATGGCAATTGCACAAGCTAACGGTAGTCAGACTAGGAAGACTCAACGTTGCTTGGGAGCTACTTGTCACTAACGCATTCAGCTTGGGCAGGTCCCACAACTTCACTTTGTTTAAGTCTACGAAGACCAGAACTTTTGGCCTTTTCTTAGTATTGACAGCAACAATTTCAATTAATGATTCCAAAGAGGTACACTCGCCCACCTGAATCATTTTCAGGCTCCGACACCTCTCTATTAAAGTTGATGGAAAAATATGAGACAAATTTTGGCAATCTCGGATTGTGATGGATGCTAGTTTGTGGAATGATTCTTCAGAAAGTTCATTGTGCCATATCTTCATCAACCCACACGACACGATGGTCAACTCCTCCAAGCTCGGAAAAAGAATCTGTATGAACGACCATATGTTAGTTTCTCGACCAAGAACTCCTAAAAATCCAGACTTGGACGAAGTTGGTTACCCATGATAATATGCTCAATAATATATTCTCAAGAATGAAGTTGGCCACTCGAGATTACCATCGTCATAGAAAAACAACAAATGCATGCAGTAGTAAGAGGCTTTAAAGGACATGCAGACAAACAGAGTTTTCAACTGCTTCATCGGTGATAAGACTACAGTTACAAAGAATAATTTCTACGATAAACATATAATAGAAAATTCCAGAGAGATTTACGCACATTTTGATCAAAGAGTGTAGGCAAGGACAAGCTAGAGTTGACACCACCAAGTGCTCGTTGTAAACCTGTATTAGCTATTATCGTCTGTTGTTTTCCTTCCAATGAAGAGAATGTCATCATTTTGGGGCATCCAGATATCCTTAATCTTGTTAAGGTTGGACAGTGAATACAGTGTGTCCCATGAGAGAATGTTTTGATATTTGGCAATTCCTCAAGAGATAAGGAGGATAATAGAGGGAACTGTAAAGTGTGCATTGATGCAGCTTTCTTTGATTCTTCTTCTTGCCCATCTATAATTTCCTCCAACAGTTTACATCTCGCTATTTTTATTTCTTTTATTTGCTGGAGTGCTTTAGCCATGGAAGAAGAAAAAATAAACCTCAAGTTCTCACAGCCTTGAACCAGCAGTATCCTTAAGTTTCGAAAACACAACGCTATTCTTGGATTCTTGTCCCATATGTATTCCAACCTTGGTAAGTCACTCAAGATTAATGTGGTCAATTGCAATAGAATCTCGACATCCCCACTGGCTATTGACCCTTCAAGGTCGAATACTTTTCGTATAAACTGACATCTTCTAACGTTGATGGCTTCCAAATTCTGTAGCTTTCTTACCAAACTGGATGGGAAGATGCTCATGAGAAGCGCACAATCCTCTACTTTCAAAAATTTTAGGTTGCTGACATCTGAAGGAAATTGAGAGTTCCATATCTCTTTCAATTTGGGAAGTCCAGACAGTGTCGAGGACTCCAGCCCGGGCAATGAAACCTTAAAAAGTAAGGAGAATCACGTTACCAAGGCATATGCATTGATTTTTCTTCAACAGCGAGGAGTGGATAACATAACCTCACAATGCTTGTAAATAAAAGTCATGAACACGCAATGTTTGTGAAAAATTAATAACGGAAATAATCTCACATAATAGATTCGAAGATGATGGAAAAAAAAGGCGGAGTTGATTTTTGAATTTTTCCTTTTTCTTCTTTAAATTTTGTTAACTTTTACACTTGACTTATCATTTACCCTATTATGTACTAGGGCTATATTATATATATGATAAGAGGAGGAACTTATAATCCCTGAGTTATTGAGGTTATTGAATTTACGCTCACATTTGTGCTTTCTAAATTTTACAAATTAATGGCATAGACTCAATTAATTATTGTTAGAAAACCATCTCAATCATTTATACCAATTGGTCATGAACTAACAACATATTAAGTTAAAGAAAGACATAGAACAACAATAAACATAACAGTGAACATTATTTAAAGGCTTGTAATTGACAAACCGATAAAAATTACACTTTTAATTGATTGAAAGGAACTAAAAGTTGAAATTTGAGTCTGGCATTTATCTTCAAAAATTCCAAAAATAAAAAATAAAAGCTTTGTCAAAAGATTGAAAGTAATTATAAATTTATGAAGTAGCCAGAAAAAAAATTTTGTGCCCTTAAATTCTAGTATATCTGTAATGTAGATTAGATGATTTATGGAACCAAAGTGAAAAAGGGGTTCATCAATTTAAGATCTACGGTTGGCCATAAGTGTATCAAAGTCAATTTCAGCAATGGAACCTAAGTTCCCTTTCTCATCATAAATGATATTAATTTATGGGGAGAGTTAGTCATGCAGCCAAGAAAAAGAGCTACTTAATTTAATAAATAATTTTAGTCGAGCATTACCTTTTGTGGTTTGAGTCACCCGGCAAACATAACTTTTAAAAGGTAATATAAAAAAGAGTTTCCGTATATTTGTCCAGTACTAACAGAATAGATGCAGAAACTGTTAAATCCAAGCAATAATGAACAAATGAATTCTAGATGTATTTTTATAGAGGGTCATGAGCATGTAGTGAAGAGCAGTTGAAGGTCACTCCACCGGCTTATCCTCCTCCAAGGGTGTTGCCACCTACAAGGGCCACCTGCGGTAGTCCCTCCAATGAGGACGCCCGGCCAAGTTACATTCCTTATTTTAATGTTCCAATGCCTGCAAACCTTGCACCCCTCGTTGATAAGAAAATATTTTTCTTCCCCTCTAACCTAGGAATACCCCCGAATTTTACTTCCCAGAATTCAGACGAAGCAGTTTAAGAACTTGACATTAATATATTATTACAAAAAATGAAAAGAAATTTAAACATGTGTATCACACATAAATTCTACTATTAATATTAGAAATGTGGTTAGAATGAAGATTTGTGGTAGATTTGATCACCACCAAAGGTCCATATCACAACCAAGGGTATAGGAAAATTGGCCTATTGAATATCACATTTGATTTTTATTTTGTAGTCACATAATAGTCCATCAATTAACAAATGACAAAAAAATTTATGTTATGGAATTTTGTTTAAACCACATTTCTACAAAAAATAAATTGAGGATAATTCTAAAGTCAATACTTTAATTTGTTTATAAATCAAATACCTAAATAATCAAATTCGAATAAACTCTCAACCTTTTAACACAAAACACTAAAAGATATAAATGTTGCTAAACAATTGTTGTCGTTTGGTTGATAAATGCATATTGCTTTGTTAAAATCATACGAAATTTCTATACGTTATACCTCCAATGTAAATATTTCAATAAGTCATTTTTTTTAGACTTCAACTATTACCTCTGAAAGTTATGGAGGAAATTGGAAAAGGCTAATTTATATTACGTTATTTTGTCTGTCTTTCCTCAGATTTCATTATCGAGAGTATCATGAATTGAGTAATGAACCAACTCGTGCTGAAACAAGTACTTTTCTATGATTCACATATTCAGTTGAAGGCAATATCCATGTTTGTAATTCATGCATCAAAAGACTAGTCGGAGAAGGTTTCCTCCAATTAGAATGGTCCGTATGAATAGGAACATGACTCTTTCAGAAAGGATGAAACTTACCTGTTGCCCATCCAAGAAAACGATTGAACGGTCCCGGATTTTATAGAAGCTCATCAACTCTGGCAAGTTTTGTAACAACAGCCTACGCAGCTTGCATGACTTCACGCTGGCATCATCATCTATTTCATCGCTATATTCATCTGCCTCAGCATTTGCGACAATTTGCTGCATCAAGTGGCATCTAGTTATTTCAATCTCTTCTAGCTGTAAGCATATTCTTGTCATGGATGAAGGAAACAAATGTTTGATTTCACCACAGTTTTCCACTTTTACAATCTTCAGTTTGCTGAAGGATTCTGGGGCAAGACGATCGCAACAAATCTTGTCCAAGTTGTTCAAATTCTCGAGAACCAAAGATTCTAATCTCGTAAATGCAGGGCACTGTGTGGAGCAAACAATATACTGAAATGAGAGGTTATTTTCTACGTGAAGATGCTTCAATTCTGGAAAACCTTCTGTGCACAAGTCGTGAACGCTATCTCTGCCATCTCGCAATCCGTCCAAGCGAAGATCTTGCGTTCTCCCCAAACATTCCTGCAACCACACTTCATGGAGAAGATTGCCGGAATCCAACTTGAGCTTTAAAGTTCTGGATTCCGTGTATTCACCCCACCATCCCTCAGTGCCCCCAATTTGGATTTTATGCTCGTTCAGATTCCCAAATGGCAGGTGGCATGAGAGATTGGTAGAATGAGGAATGGTAATGTACAAAGCTTTCAACTTTTTCATGTTGTTCAACTCAGCCAGGCTGGCGTTGCTTTGTGTTGCTTCATCCTCGGCCTTCCATCCATCAAATTTGTCGATATACAGTTCTTCTAAATTAACCAAGCTTCCAAGCACGCCAAGTTCTATAATTTTAAGGAGGAAGCACCCTGTCAAGTCCAAAAATCTCAATTCTGTAAGTTCACCTACCTCTTTGGGCAGCCGAGTGATATTAGATCTGGTGAAACTCAGGAACTGTAATCCTTTCAACTTTCCCAAAACAGTCACATCATCTAGATAGCATTCAACAAGAGATAGTGACATAAGGTTTTCAAGGAACTCAATCGACGGAGGTAGAGTGGTGATACGTAAGCCAGTTAAGTTCAAGACTTGGAGCTTCTCCATAGATTGAAAAAATGACTGGGGGATTTCCAGAGACCGTATGTGTTCGAATATCAGAAGCATCTTCAAGTTTGGGCAATCCAGATTTGCAGGAAGCTCATCAATGCCAACATAGGGGAAGGACATGACGGTGCATTTTCTAAGCTCATCCTTTGACATTCCTTTAAACCCATAACCCTTCTTCCCAACCAAGGCATTCCATTCCGTGGAAGCAATAGAGATGGCCAATTCAACAAATATGTCATGCATTCTGAACAGTTCCTTGTCATCATTATCTAGTAACAAAGAAGAGTCCCGCAAGCTATGTAGATCAACAATCAACCTATATCTAGCTTTTTGGATGGTTTCGCTGAACGCCTTATACAAACCCAAACCAATGCAATAGATAAGGCAATCCCTCATGGATATTCTCCCAGAGGTTAGAGCACAAACCAAGAACAATGATCTGATCCTTTCTTCTTTTATGTCAGCGTAACTTAGGTCCAATACTGATTTTACATTCGACAGGTCTTTATTGATCGAAGCATTCATCCATGTGTCCAAATCTTTGTGCTTCAACATCGTTGCCAATGGAACAATCGAAAGTGGGATGCCTCCGCAATTTTTGACCACTCCATCTACCAAGGGTTTAAACTCGGAATTGTTAACTCTGTCCCCAACCGTCCTTTCAAAAAGTCTTCGGGCTTCTCCATAGTCTAACACATTGAGTTTAATTTCTCGGTCGGAGCCCATGTTAATGCGCAAAATATCTATTTTTCTAGACGTTAGCAATAGCTTGCAACCTCTTACTTTATTTCCATCGCTGCAAGGAATTCCAGCTTCTTCCAAATCAAACTTCTTCCACAAATTATCTAAAATTATGAGAATTTTTTTCTTAGAATCATCCTCTAACCTCTTATGCAACCGCTGTGCTCTCTCAACAGAAGATTCATCATTTGTTAGCTTAAGACCCAGTGCATAAGCGATTGCTCCCTGGATTTCTTTCAGTTTTGGAATGCATGATACTTCTGCCATGGCAACCACATCGAACAATTCTTCTTCCTCAACTCGCCTTTTGACTTCCTTCAAAAGCTTTGACTTGCCAACCCCACCTGCTCCCCACACCCCAACCACAGAGACCTCGTCATCAACTAAAGCATTCAGTACATTCTCCATAATTTTGGCCCTAGACTCCAGGACATCTTCTTTGTTGTCAACAGATCTTGTAGCGGAAATATTAGCAGCGACAATTCCTATGGGAGGATTCTCATAATAGACCTTCAGGAAGTTAGGACTTTGGCTTTCCTTAAAGAGCTCCTGAATGACTTTGGTTATCTTCTTCACCTTCCTGCCAATTGGATGGCGCACCACGGGGTTGGGAAGCCACCCACGGAAGCAAGCATTTTGTGCATTTTTGCCACGTTCTAACAGGTTTTCTGCTTCCTTAGCCTCCTTTTTCACACTCTCCAGCCAGTCCTGAATATCCGCGTGTATACATTTTCCATTATACACGGCTTCATCAACGGAGCTCTGCACCCTTCTCCTTGCATTCTCAAGTTCCTTGACTCCATTTTCAAGATCTTCAACGTAGCACTTGTAGCACAGCACGTACCCAAATTGGCGTCCAATGGGAGCAATAAGGCACTCGCCTAGTTTCGGCACTACATTCGACGCCACGGAGGTAGCAAATGCCTCACCCATAATTTCTTCTTTAATTTCTAGAATAACCCCCCTCTCTTTTTCTCTCGTTCCTCTTCTTGTTGCCTCCTTTTATTATTCGTTTAGACAAATGCGTGAGAAGGAAACTGAAAAGAGAACAGAACTAACCAGTTAGAACAGTGAAATAAAACCAGAGAGAGAGAGAGAGAGAGAGCGCCTGAGTGTACGGAAGCAAGAGCAATGTAAATAAATAGAGACAGAGGAATAAGAGCAAGAGCAGCTTAGAACGTAGAGTTACTTTGGATAAAACTTGGTTGCTCCACGATGATGGCTCACTACCTTCGGTGCACCCAAAAATAACCAGTTACTGGTTCACGTAGAGAACTTGCAGATGAACTTACAAACAACACGTTACTGGTCTACCATGTGCAGTAGAAGGTTAAATTTTTATTTTTTATTTCCCTACTAGTTCAACAATTGTCGATTCTTTTGAAAATGGACAGTCAAAATCATTTATTTCTTTTCATTTTCATGATTTTTCGAGAAAGCAATAGGTGCTTTTTAAAAAGATAGTTAACAAGCAACGTTTGATAGCCGGTTCTTGTTTTGACGTTTGTACCACCGCTTGGATTTGAATATGTGCGAGGTTACAAATTAGAAGATGTTGTGTACTATTTAAATAGCTGGTAATTTTTTATTTTTTTTTATGTTTATACCATCCACTATCTATTTTGATAGCTAGTGCTTCTTAGAGCTTAGCAAATACCTTGTCACCCATAAATTAAAAGAGAATTTCTTTCTAATGCCTGCATTTAAATGTGAGAAATTCTAATTTAAAGGACAATATTGCACCAATTAAAATTTTTGATAACATTAGTTTATTTTAAATAAAAGAAATATGGTGGGGGCTATTCAACCCTCATTTTGACTAGGTATACATATTCTAATTATCAATTGAACAAAATAGCTTTCTATGTTCGGAAATAAGGTCAATCACTAATTCATCCTACTTTTTCGACCTCATCCCCTCTTCACCTTCTGTGTTTATTGTCAATTGACTAAAATATCGTCCTGTTTGAAAATCAATCATACATTAATTAACCATACTTTTCGTAATTTCGCATGGATTAAATTTTGTAAATTTGTTGAGTTTGTGATTTTGGTCCATAAAATACTTGTTTGCCTAGATTGTTAATTCTATAGTGTAGTTTTTGCTATTCATCTCAATCGTAACGGGGTGGCGGGGGGCCATTTTTATATTGAGCACTACTAACTCTACTTTCTGACTTGAGCAAAGTTTGCATTGTCCTAACTTTCTCTCTCGCATGCACACATGCAACACAGATACGCATGTTCATTGTTCATCAATAAACAACTTGCAATTAAGAAATAGATTGGTGAAGAACTGTATAACAAGGGGAAATGATGAGGACAGAAACCGTCACACTGCGGTTCTGTCCAACTTGCCCAGATCAATAATTGCAAATGAGACCATCAGACAAAGACAAACAAAACAAGGCAACAAAAAATCACCACTTTATCAACACACAACTTGCTATTAAGAGATTAATTAGTTGATAACTAGTGTGTAATATTAGAGGGGAACAAAAAGATGAAGAGAAACTAATATCACCAGGTATCTCAATTCCCCTAAACACAATTTCAATCCAAACCCAGACGAACTAGGTTGTTTCCGACTTGTCGACGGCAACGACCTTTAATGTCTTTCTTTCTTTCTGTCTCCATTCTCGATAGCGCAGAAGGAGACACGGCACTTCTTTTTCATTTTCATATGTTTTTTCCATTGATCATGTTATGTGGACTTAGACAGAGTAAGTTGTTGACAAAGAGGGTTGGGGTCCAATGACCATAGTGGGTTGGAGTGTCATTTGAAGTTCTCACATAACTGGTGGGCCAACTCCAGAAAAAATCACGTTCTTATGCATCAGAGGGATAGAAATTATTTCTTTTGCTATATATGTCAAAAAAGCATGTATCCTTTCTTGGCGAACAAACATGGTCACTATTATCTTTTCCAACTAAGGGCGCTCATGTGTTAAGCTGAATTGAGATTCTATTATTCTAAGAGTAAAAGCAAAGTAAAACAGATGATTTAAAACTTAAAACAAGATAATTTTTACTAAAGAGAAAAGGCAAAAAAAAGAAAAAGAAGTAACAGAATCTTGAAGCAAAAGCAAATGTCGCAGTTTGCTTCTCTTTCTTCCTTTCAATTTCCAGAGAGATACAAACACAAAAAATAATATACAGTAAAAAAGAGGAACAATTAAAGGGGAAAAAAGTTATGAAGACGTTATATCTACCACATATAGAGCAATGATTAGACAGTTTTAAAAGGTGCAGAGGAGTTCTCTTCAATGAGTTTTGGAATTAAATATACAAAGTTAGGGTTAGGGTGGGCGATTAGTGGGACGAAAACGTGAGCCCACCATTCTCGTCATTGGGGTCAATTGGAGTTGAGAGATCAGTTGAGGCAAGACTTGTAAGCAGTTTCAATGGTCATCACCAACATCATTCACGCGATCTCTGGGCGGGTTGGTGATTGTGGCCATTCCTATTGTTTTATGTTTTTTCATTTGGTAAGCTACAAGAGAGATGGTGAGGCCGAGTAAGACCAGACTAAACAACTCGTCCCAAGCGATGTTGCCAACAGCGCCGTTTCCATGGTTAACTTTGCGGACTATGTTCGCAGGTGAAACTGATTATGGCATTGGCCACCGTAGTCGAAAGAGCACCGTAGTCGTGGCGGTTGCGGCTCCACTCCCCTCGCCAGTGCCGTGGCCACCACAACCGAACACATGCCCTTTCTGCTTCTATTTTTTTTTCTTAACAAAAATTATTTTATTTTGAGTTCAAAATTATCAAATAGCACTTTGTTTCCTTTTTTAATTGAAAAAAAAAAAATGACACGCTAACTTACTATTGTTTCTCAATTTTCTGGCCAAAAATTGATTATTTTATTTCTATTCTTTGAACGAGTTTATGAGCAAAAATACGTGTTTGATAAAAGTGCAAAATTTCTATTCCTAGAATAAATTTCATTTAATAACGACACAAAATTTATCTCGAAAGAGTTTTTATTTCTCATTTTTGTTCCAGAAATAGAAAAGTTAAAAATATTTCTGATTTATGTTCTAAACCTAATTTTGCAATAAAAAATTGTTATAGGAATAGAAAAATGAAATTGCATTATCAAAATGATTTCTGTTTCAAACTTGTTCCTAGGAATGGAATAAAAGAAAAACAGAAAAAAAAATGATAATCATGTGCACTCTTAATTTCCACATAAATTCATTTGGACATAAAAAGATAACAAAGACCGTCTCTATCCCTCGATTAAGAGTAATAGCTTTTTTGAGACATTTGAAAAGTGGGATCATTTTATGATTAAATGGGCCATCATAATTTAGGTATCAACAGTGATTTTGTAAAGACAACTTTTGACTAATGAGCAATAATTTACATTAGCTTGCCATAGGATTTCCCTTTCTCGCTTACAAATGTGTGAAAAGAGACTATTTAATTATTAATCGCTTCATCACCATATATATTAAATTGCACTTATTTATCATGTACTCTATGTATGAGTATATATCGTTGGTGAGTCGGTTCGCAGTTATGGACACCCCTCCTCCCCTCAACGCCTCCCCCTCCCCCCAAAAAAATCATTTGTCCTTTTGTGGATCCTCTCCCTTAGTATAAAGGACAAAGCAAGTTTAGAGCACCAAAGTCTAAATGCCCAACGGAATAACGTACATATACACTTGCACTTTACTTTGGGATCATCGGTTGAAGCTAATAAATTAAGAGTGAGCTTGTCTAGTAAAGAAATTTTTATGTATAGATACAAGAACCAAAGTTGAGTTCTTTTGATTAAAGATTTTCTTCTACCCTCCTTTCATGAAAAAACAGTGACTTTAAAGTCAACCATTATAGTCTGGTCAAAGATAATGTTTTGAGAACTGTACTGGAGTGAGAGCCGGACCAACCATTTATACTAATGGGTTTGAATAAAGAGAATGTATGAAGACAATGAAGCAATTTATATGATGATGATTTTGAAAAAGGGATATGCGAATTTCATATATAATATTTTGTATGCTTTAAAGGATGTAAAGTGTCTTGCATTGAGTAAAACTCTAAAATGACACACATACCAGGAGTGGCTTCAGTGTGAGGATGCAAGGGGAACTAAGATTTCTTGGCTTCACTCTATGAAAGGCAATGCAGGCCAAAGCCAGTCCTGATAACGCAATAACATAAATGGACATATCAGCTTGAGGCAAAAACAAGGGGACACTGTAGGGAAAAAGTACAGCAGGGAGCTAAAAATTCATTGAAGAGAATTGCAATCGAGGAAGATCTTCATCCTCGACTAATTGGACTAGCCGTGTGCTACTACAGAAATTAACACAATTAACAGTCAACATGTCAATGTGCCGTTCTCTAGAAACCAAACCTTGGAATTATCTCTCTCCACCCCATGTGCACATGCCTATGTTCATTGTTCATAAAAAATCAACTTGCATTTATGAAATTGTTTAAATGTATTTTAGATGGAAACGATGAGGACAGAATCATCATGTGGTTCTGTCACATTTGCCTAGGTAAATTATTGTCACGTTTGACTATTGAACAAAGAAAAATAAAACAAAAAAACAAAAAAAAAATACCATAACTTTATCAAGACAACTTGCCATTAAAAAATTGATCAGTTAAGAACTACAATTTAATTTCTAATATTTTTCCAATTTTTTTGAATTTTCAGAATTTTTATTTTTAAAATTTTAATATATTCGTATTTTTAATCTGAAATAGGGACTCGGGCTGGGCTGTTGAGCCCAGTCCAAATATGGGCTAAGCTTGGACTCTCGGGCTTGGGCCAAGAACTTAAAACATGAGAAGCCAGGAAAGAAATGGGTTTACCTACTAGGCCAATCCGACTTTAACCAAATCAAGCTTATATCTGAAAATTCTTAAGTTAGGCCCAAACCTATCAATCTAACTTTAAGCTTACATCTACTAGAGCCCAAACATGCCCACTTAAACCTATGACTAGCCCAAATTTAATCAAACTAATTAAGTTCATGCTAATTTACTCCTCCCCATTTGTCTTATTTTCTTTTCTTTTTATTACTTTTTTTATTTCCTTTTCTTTCACCCCCACGCGACTGTCTTCTTCTCCCTCGCGTCCCCTTCTCTCAACTCACCCTAACCTCCAACAATTTTTTAGAAAAACCTCATCCAAAGCTCAAGCCATTGCCGAACCACCACCCTTCATCGGTCGTCCACTCCAACCGCCACTCGTTGGCCGACTTCCCCACCGCCGGCCCGGCCGACACCAAAACAGTAAGGAAAACGCCAGGGCCAAGACAAACAAAGCTGCGGGCAGCTGGCAAACAACATCAAGCTCGAAATCGCAGCAAAATAGTAAGATCAACACACGGGAACGTCGGCTCAGCCCCGAAGAAAGAACACAGAAGCAGAGATCTAACTCAAGAATTTCACGGAAGCGGTTGGGGCGCACTATTTGAAACGACAAAAAACGAAGCGCAGAGGCTCCAACTTACGCCGGGAGTTATGAAAATTAACATACAAGTGCACATGTATCCAAATTGGCGTCCAATTGCCTCGGCCATAATTTCTTCTTTAGTGCCTAGAAATTCCTTTACCCCACTCTTTTGTTTCTTTTGTTGCTACCTCGTATGATAAATTTGCTTAAACAAATCTGGGCAAAGGAAACTGAACAGAACATAACTAATCACTTGCAATGAATGAAAAGAAAGGAAGAGCAAAGTGAAAAAAAAAATTGTGAACAACGAAACAAAACCAAAGACGAGAGAGACAGAGCACGGTAGTGCATGCAAAACCGAAAAAATAAAAATTGTACAATGACTGCACTTGATGCACTGCACCCAAGCAACATGTTAGTGGTCTACTTGGGCAATTTGCAGATGATGTTACGTGGACAAGCAGCACATTACTAGGTTAAACACGGGTAATGGAAGGCTAATTCTTTCATTTTCATTTTATTTTATGTTCCAGTTTTCTTTATTTTATGTTTCTCGACCACGGGAACGACTCTTCAAGGGCTCCAACGAATTTTGCTTTCCTGGATGTTTGTACCCTCCACCATCTAGATTTGAATAGAAAAATAGTGGGTGCTCCTGGCTGCTGACTCCTCAGCACTGACACGCCCACTTTTCAAATATTGGGTGCTCCAAGACCTCGCCACGTGTCCGGATGAGCCCATTTTTCAGATTTCTCTGACATCTGCTCATCTCACGTCTAATTTCTTTTTTGTCAAAAATTTCAAACGTCTAATTTCGAAACACCATTAACGACCTGTAACAATTTTTTCCTGTTTCAATGCACTTGGGAGACTATTTGCGGGTCTCAAGAGCCACCGAAGATGAAGAAGTCGGAGACCTTCGCCACCCGTTGCCAGCTCCACACCAACCGGCAGCCGACGGGCTGTTCTCCAGATCCAGATCTGGATGAGCAGCTAGCGAGCGACGCTGACGCTCGTCCATGGCTGTCGTCAGCGTCCTTCGGCCAGATTTGGTCGGGGGAGGTGGTGGCGGAGTCTGAGGTGGCGGAGGAGGGGGGGAGAGCTGGAGGGGGTGGAGCTTGTCAACGACACAGAGGGTGGAGGAGCTGGGGGGAGAGAGAGATGGTGAAATCGAAGTCGGAAGAGGAGGAGGACAAGAAGGAGTGGGAAGGCGACGAGGGGGGAGGGTGTGGGAGTGGGTCAAAGTCAGGGTTTTGTCTCTTCCCTTCCCTATATGGCCATGCTTGATGAAGACGATGAGCTTGGGTCGGGTTAAGCGTTCTAGAGAGAGAGGAGAAGTGGCTGACGTGGAGGTTCAGGACCACTTAATATTGAAAAAATATTGAACCACCAAAAAGAAGAAGGCTTGAGGTCGCGACACGTGTCCCAAATGGCCCAATGTCAGAATCTTTTATTTTCTCTTCTCCCTACACGTTCTTCTCTCTCCACCCTCCCCCTGCACTCTGTCAGCCGACTCTCTCTTTCGCCGCCCCCTCTCTCCCACCAAGCAGAGGCGGAGCCTCGCGGTGGTTCGTCAGACGAGCCACCGCGCCCTCGACCCACCAACGAACCACCACGCCCGACGGCGGAGGCAACCTTTCGAGACGAGGGGCATCGCATGGTGGTTCGTCAGACGTGCCATCGCGCCCTTGTCCAACCGACAAGCCACGGCACTGCCCCTCCGGCTCCGCCGTCGCCGAGTCTCTCCCTCCAGCTATGCCCTCTCTCTCTCTCTCTCTCTCTTTCTCTCTCTCTCAGTCACGACCGAGCCCTCGTCCAACGAACCACCGTGCGGCTCTGCCTCCGTGTCCGCTGTCGCAAAGTTCGTCGATCGGACGAGGGCGCACTGTGGTGATAAATACTAACATTCGATAAATTCTGACATTCGTCCCTATTTGAGACACGTGTGGCGATCTCAAGCCTTTTTTTTTTCTTTGTTGAGCAAGGGCACCCGATATTTTCTCCCTAATATTTTCATTGTGAAGGATTAAAATAAATTCTTAGGCACGGCACATGCCATGTCCCCTATAAATTAAAAGAGAATCTTTCTAAACTGGTTCTCTCTTGATATGGGAAATTCTAAATTAAACGATAACATTGCACCGAATAAAACTCAAGACATTGTGACTTTGTATTAAACAAAGGTAAATAAAATAAAATAAAGTGGGGCATTTCCGCCACCTCCTCTTTAATTTAATACATTTTTTTTTTTATTATCAATTGACTAAAATATCAATTTATGATGAGAAATAAGATCAATCTCTAGTTCATTCTTCTTTTTTCTCGCTCATCTTTTCCTTTACCTTTTATGCTTATTGTTAATTGACTAAATTTTGTAATACTCTCTCTCTCTCTCATGCAACCCATATACTCATGTCCCGTTTTCATCAATGAATAACTTGCAATTAAGAAACTGATTAGTTGAGAAATGTATTAAACCAGAGGAAAATGATAAGAACATAATTCATCCCCTGGTTCTATCCAACTTGTTCTGATAAATAACTACAAATGACCATCGGATGAAGACGAAACGAAAGAAGGCAAAAAAAAAACTAACAACATATTGACATGCGTCTTGTTATAAAGAAATTGACTGGTTAAGAAATGTTACACGGAAATGACAAAGATATATATATCTCACTAGGTATTTCGATTCCCCTGAAAACATGTTTCAACCCTAGCATAGACAAAGTCAGTCGTTTCCCAACTAACGGCAACCACCTTAACGTCTCTCTTTTTTTCTTCATTGAAGGCGTGGAAACTGACGACACTTCTTTTTCTTGTTCATTTTTTTTCATTGACCATGCTATTATGATTTAGAAAGAGCAGGTTGTTAACAAAGGGGGTTGGGTTTCAATGGCCTCGGTAGGTTGGAATGCTATTTAAAGTTCTCATATAATTGGTGAGGCAACTCCTAAAAAAATCATATATTTACATAAAAATAAAGAAAAAGCAAGTATTCTTTCTCGACGAACAAACATGGCCACTATCATCTTTTCCAACTAACATATTTGGCGAAGGGAGCTCACGTGGTAAGTTGACTTGACAGTTTTTTATTATTGTTGAAGGCAAAAAAGAAGAAGATGATTGTGAATTAGAAGATGATTTTGAACTTAAAGCAAGATGATTTTATCAAAGAGAAACCAAAAGAAAAGAGTGACAGAATCTTGAAGCAACAGTAAATGTCACATTTTTCTTCTCTTTCTTCTTTTCAATTTGTAGAGAGATACAAACACAAAAACAAAATATAGCGTGCAAAGGAAGAATGATTGAAGGCTAAAAAAAGTCATTAATCGGACGCTATACCTATTATAGAGCATTTTTCAAACAATTTTAGAAGATGTAGAGAATTTCACTTCTCAATGCGCTATGGATTTAAATATACAAAGAGAGGGCTAGGGTGAGCAATTCGAAAGACGCAAGCGCAAGCTTGCCTTCGTCGTCATCGAGTCGTAATTGAGGTTGAGAGATTGATTGAGGCAAGACTTGCAAGCAGTGTTGACGGTAATCACCGGCATCACTCATGTGATCTCTATAGTCGGAAATCATTAAAATAGCAGTTCAGTCAACATCAACTATTTTATCATAACATGATTGATGGTGACATGAATAATTTTTATAGTTTTATTGGAATTTTTCGATTTTTCTTTTTTTTTTTCTTACTCTCTTAGTCACTAGGTGGAAATCGATAAAGGAAAAAAATAAAAATAAAATAACGATATAAAAAATTCAAAAAATTTTAAAAAATTGTTCATGTTAGCAATTTCCAATAAAAATCAATTAGATGGATCACATTTAAAAATCACTAAAAAATTTAGAACTAAATTGAAAAAATTAAAAAATCTCAAAACTGAATTAGCAATAAAAAAAACTACCGATCCAGCTTTCATCTAAGAAGCCTTCTCGTCCTAAATAAAGAAAATGATAATTTTTTATTTTTCCTTATCTAACAATATTTTATAAAAATCATGGAGTGCCCAAATTTTTAAAGTCGACTAATCCACATGAATATATGTAAAATACCGCAATGATGTACATTGGGACTTATCACATACTTCTTGGAAGCGTTTTGTAGGAAGAGATATAGGAAAGCTCATGTTCATGGTTCCTAAAAGATGAACAAATATATAGTGTAATACATGAGGGATTGAATGTGGAAAGCAACTTAATTTTTTGGAACACAGTGAAAGTATACTACAATACCAATTTTCAGTTAGGTTGGAGAAACGTTCCATCATGAAAGGAATTATGAAGTGTGCCCAGGTGAAAAAGCTCACAATTTCTTTGCAATTGGAACTCTTAGGCGTGAGGAAACTTTCGAACCAAGTAATGCTATGGACAACCTTCGGCAATCGAAAGAAGTATGCTTTCAAATTCATCTTTTGCTACTTGAAGTTGTCTAATAATTGGTCTTTCACTAAATGATGCTGTACTCAACACTTAGGTGTTTCGTTAAAAAAGGAATCAATACTTATTTTAGAGTCAAGGTATTCATACGGGAAATTCCAGGTAAGTGTAGTCCCGTAATAGATTATTTTGAGTATTTATGGTTAGAATTATTTATAACTTTTTCTCGGTATTTTAAAGCTTAAAAACATTTCTTTCATTCAAAGGCTTTTGCATGAAAGCAAGTAGTCTTTTTTGAAAATTTAGTGAACAAAAACATTTGACGGCTGGTACACGTTTGGATGTTTGTACCCTCCACCGTCTGGATTTGAAAGGAAAAATAGTAGGTGCTCCTGGCTGGCTGCTGAGCCTCACCACCGAGACCACCTCTCTGAGTGGACCCACATTTCGAATATTGGGTGCTCCAGGACCTCGCCACGTGTCCCGGCGAGCTCATTTTCCAAAATTCTCTCGCATCTGCTCGTTTGACGTCTAATTTCTTTTTTGTCAAGAATTTCAAACCTCCAATTTCAAAAACCATTAAGGGCGTTTAACGCTTTTTCGTGTTTCAATGCGGTTGGGAGACCATTTGCGGGCTTCAAGAGCCGCCGAAGATGAAGAAGTCGGAGACCTTCGCCCCCCGTTCCCGGCCCCACCAACCGGCAGCTGAGCGCGGCGACGGCCCGCTCTCCAGATTTAGTCAGGATAGGCGGTTCGCGAGCGATGCCGACGCCCATTCTTGGTGGTCGTCGGCGTCCTTCGGCCAGATCTGGTCGGAGGAGGTGGTGGAGCTGCCGGAGGAGTTGCTGGAGGAGGAAGTGGTGGCGTAGTCTGAGGTGGAGGAGGAGGCGAGAAGGGTACGGATCATGGAAAGGCCCGAGGGGGGAGAGCTGGAGGGGGCAGGAGCTCGTCAACGACGCAGAGGGTGGAGGAGGAGCTGGGGGGGAGTAGAAAGGCGACGAAGGGTAGGGAGTGGGAAATTCTAAATTAAAAGACAATGTTGCAGCAAATAAAATTTTAGATATCATAACTCTCTGTAAAATTTTAGATATCATATGGTTGATGCTTCGTGAAGGCGATGAGCTTGGGTCGGGTTAAGCGTTCCAGAGAGAGAAAGAGAGAGGAGAAGTGGTTGACGTGGAATTCCAAGACCACTTAACGTTTTTTATGTGAGGGACTAAAAATACTATTTAGCACATAGCGAATGCCATGTCCTCTATATATTAAAAAGGAATTTAAAATTGGTTACCTTTTAATGTGAGAAATTCTAAATTAAAAGATAATATTGCGGCAAATAAATTTTTAGATTTTATAACTTTATGATAAAAAAAAAGGCGGAACTAATTCCAATTATTTTTTTGTTTAATACATGTCTTTGATAATCAATTGACCAAAACATTAATTTATGAAGGAAAAAAACAAGGTCAATCGCTAATTTATCCTGCCTTTTTTCCATCTCATCTTTTCTCTTCACAATTTATGTTTATTATTAAAAAAATTCGCCTATCTATCTTTCTTAGAAAAAAAAAATGGTGATTTTATAGTCAAATCATCCTAATGTCTCTGGTCAAAGGTAACGATTTGAGAACCATACTAGAGTGAGGGCCAATATACAATTCCATGGTGTCTAGTCAGACCAACTATTCACATGAACGGGTATCGAATAAAAAGAACGTATTAGGAAAAAGAAGCAATATGTCCGACAAAAATTTTGAAAAAATGATGTGTGGATTTCATATGAAATTTGTTGTATGCTTTAAAGGATGAAAGGTGTCCAACATAAAACTCAAAATGTTTTCATCCTATCAATTATAATAACTCAAGAACGAAGGAGGGGGCTTTTCTGAAGCAATAATGCAAAGACAAAATTACTGTAATGGATTTTGCATTTACCTCAGAGCAGATCAAGTTGTGTCCACGTGTCGAAAGGCAATATAATCGGAGGATTACTTTTGACGCCTCAACCTGCAGTTATCAAAGCAAACATCTCAGAACAAGAATGAGCATCTCAATGATTTATAGGGATCGTCGTGCTGTTTCTTACCGATGCAGTTTCTCCTCTTCAAGCATAAGCCCATGTCACTTGAACAAAGCTCTACTTTTTCTCTCGCTCAAAGGATGAATCGGATCTGCTTGGTATATACGAAATCTTGTGAGGGTTGCGTTTCTTTAACGAGGCAAGTTCACTTCGTTCAACCCTCACTTTTTGACCAACGCCACCGAAACGATTCCCTCCCGTTAATTGGAAAAAATACCCCTATTGTAGACTTTAAGGATATTTTCTCACTTCTCTTTGGTAATCGGACCACATGGCGACACAAATTCAAGTAAAAAGGACATTTCGAAATGATGGGTCAGAGCTCATCACGTGATCCTGTCACCTTTGTCCAGGTAAATAATTGCAAGTGCCCGTGGAACAAGGACGAACGAAACACGGCAACGATTATGGTGTGGCGTGGATCTCATGGACTAGAGGTTAAAAAAACAAAGGATTGTCCGAACCAGGGACAGCCCATACCGAATTGGTCCGATCCTGATTTCAAAAAAACCGGATGGATGATATATTTTTTATTATTTCTTCGAAAATTAATAAAATATAAACTAAATATTATATTATTTATTAGCATCATACACAATAATTCTTCACTAATCGTCGCTTATATCAATATCTTAAAATTTTGTATTCTCTCATTTTGCACTACCACTATTTAATGAAAAAAAATAAAATGGCCGATTCTATGAAGATTAGAGCAAACTGCTCAACTCTTGATCTTAGTATTAAACAATCCGATTGCATTAAACCAAAAACCAATCATCCATATCATAAACTGTGACATTTTCCTCAACCCCTTTCCATCATCTACTATGGACATGTTTTGACTAACGAGCTCCCATAAGAGTCCCTTTTCCCTCTTCTTCAATATCAATTTAATTTATTCAGCTAATTTAAATTGAAAATTACTAACGTATACGCCGCTGTTCTATATGATACAATCTATGAATAAATGACAAAATAATTTTAGAGCAAAGATGTCCAAATCTCCATTGGTATAATCTACCTATATGCTTACACTACACACTGAATAGAGTTAGCAAAATTTTCTTTAAATTAAGAGCGAGCTCATACAGTAAAGAGATTTTTCTGTATGGACACACGAATCAATGTTGAGGCCCCCTTGTAAAGATTTGCACGTGCCCTCCTCTCAAGGAAAGAACGGGGGAATTAGAAATCAACCGGTCCGGTCTCTAGCCAAAGGTAATGTTTTGAGAATCGTACCGGGCCGGAATGTGATTCCACTTGGTCCAATCGTTTGCACCGATCTGGTTTGAGTAAAAAGAAACAACGTGACGATGGTTTTGAAAAAAGTAAGGTGTGAAGGGTCCCAATGTTTTGAAGGATGTTAGGTGTACCGGGATGAGTAAATTGAAATGTGTTCTTTTCTCTTTTGCGGTGGAGTAATCCAGAAATGAAATTACCGCAGTGGGAATGTGTTTGGGAAGAATATCAAAGTGGGTCCGAGTCGCCAAAAGCGGTATGATCTGATGGGAGCTCATCGCGCGGTCCTGTTGGCATAGATGAAATAATTGCGAGGGACTGCCCTCTGACAAAGACCAAACAAAAGGAAGGTGGGAGGCGCACAACGGGTTTGGCAATGGAGCATGAGCTGTCTCGGAGCAGATCAAGGCTGTGCACGATGTCGGAAGGGCGTCCGGACAAACCATACGGGCTTGTTATATGCGAAATCTTAAGTGAGGCGAAATTACTTCTTTAACCCTCACCTTTTCCAATCTCTTCCGGTTAATCGGCAAGAACAACCCCAGGCCCACCGTAGACTTTAAGGATATATTTTCTTAGAGCTAATTCCTTTAAATCTAATCTCAATTTTTCTCTTAATTTTTTTATCTCAGAAAAAATTTTAAAATCTCAAATTTTAGATATAATCCTAAATCTACCTCAAACTTTTTTTTCTCTAAAAAAAATCATAAACTTTAGATCTAATCCAAAATTTACTGTGAATATTTCCTTTTTTCTTTTGTTCATCTTCTTCATCATCGCCAGCGAACCACCGGTGATGCCCATAGAGGGCTAGGCGAGGGTAGCCCTCACTTGATCCGGTAGGAACCACCCTTGCTTGTGGCTAGCGAGGGACAGGCGAGGCTATCTCTAGCCCTAAGGAGGTCGACCCTCACAGCCATCCGCAAGATTGGCCTTCATTGGCCACAGGTGAGGCCAACCTCGCTAGATCGGGCAAGGGTCGGCTGCCCTTGTTGGCCATGGGCAAAGACTGACCTCACAGATGGCCATTTAGATTCTAGCGAGGTCAACTCTCATTGGCCACAGGCAAGGCCGACCTCGCTAGATCCACAGAATTTGTGGATTCACTTGTGGCTAGTTGGCCACTGATGATAAAGAAAAAGATGAATCAAGAAAACAAATTTAAAAAATAAATAACAAAAATGCTCTTAATCGCTGAAAAAATAAGACTTTTATTTGAAATAAGATTCACTTCAAGTTCTTATTTGAAAAAATGATAACTTATTTGAATTAAGATCAATTTCATGCCCTTATTTGAAATAAAATTAATTTCATGTTCTTATTTGATAAAGTGATGGCATTTATGATTTTTTTTGAAATTTTAGACTTTATTTCCTTAGTTTAGCCTGTAAATGAGCCATGTGGCCATACAGATCGATGTGGAAAGGATATTTTGAAATGGCGAGGACGGAAATCATCACGTGGTTCTATTCACCTTGTCCAGATAAATAAGTGCCTCGGCTAGGGCAGAAACGCACAAAACACGGCAACAATTATGGTGCGGCTGTGGGTCCCATAAACCGTGACGTTTTCCTCAACAAATGAGCTCCCCGTAAGTCTCCCGTTTCTCTGTAACAAACGCGTGAAAAGAGACTAACATTTCTTTACTCCAAGTCACGATTCATCCAAGTGAGGACATCATCTAAAGGGCCTAAGTACTAATTTCTCCATCGCCATGCACATTTCTCATACTCGTGGTCACAACAAAATATATATTTTTTATTTCTTAATTACTTTTTTTTAAATATTTAAATAATAAACAACATTTTCATCTAATAATTTGAATTTTTAGAATAATTGACAATGAATTAACAATGATTCCATAAAATTTGACGATTTTAAATTTGAATGAATGGCTCGCCGATAGGAACTTTCATGGTAGAAAGTTAAAGGTTCTAAACAGCACACAACTAGCTTCTGTTTGAAATTCTTGGTCCAAGGCATAAAAGCAAATAGAAACCCAAGTCATTTTGATGGACAAGTATAAGTTTCCCAAATAAGCATGATTGCAAGGGTGATTGCAGGTCATTTGCCATTTCACATTCGAACCCTACGCAAACGTAAGATCGCCCAATGCATTCACTCTGACTTTCCATGATTCCATGGACATAACAATATGTAGACTACAAGACAGCTAAGGCCAATCCACCCTGGGAAAAGTGTTGTCCGACTACACTTGAACATCAGAGGAGGAGCATCTTTAGTCGATCCATAACCAATGCTAAAGAAATCTTTTCAATCTATGGGGGGATCCAACCTATCTAATGTAGCTTTTGTCCTCCCAAGTTCCTCCAGCATCCCATCTCTTTTCCACAAGTACACAATTGTTATTAGATCACTCTTCAAATCCATTGATCAAAGTTCAAAAACCTTTAGCTTTTCAATAAAATCACAAGTAGCATGATCTACTCAATTGCATTGAGTCCGCCATCTCATAAGCCATGTAAATTTTTTCATATATCTCATAGTAGAAATGTTGTGATTTATTCATGTTGTTTGTATTGACAATTACATGCTTTCCAATCAATAAAAAAGTCTCATTTAGAGTAGTATGGACTATAGTTAGGCTATGTGCTTTAGAATGAATTTAATTTTCAATGCACCCTCTCATCAATTCAATTGACAAACACTATTAATCGATAGAGTTTCTTTCTAAATGATAGAACAAAACTAAACAAAATCCAATATATAAATGAAATGATTAAGAATAGAGAAATATCATCGAGACTCCTCAGTTCCTATTTACTTTGCAATTGATTACATTCTATGGTTTGGGAGCTCGAACTTTGGTCTTTCGATTATCTTTTCCAATCTTCACCTTTCCGATGGTGAGTAATTTCCTTCTTTCTTGGCTAAACGATGGGTGACTTGAAAATAAGCGCTATGAAATCTATTGCACACTCATCGTTTTAAATAAAGCATGTAATAAGAACAAGGGGTCACAAAAAATCTTTAGCGATAGTTTCCAAAGTAAGTGTTTTTGAATCGAATAATTCAATTATCAAGAAAATACTCGAATATATAAATTTATTATCAAGATACCAGCGCTACTCGTCGCGGGATTAAGTAAATGATACGCACGTTGGACGTTCTCATCTTTTGTTTATCCGTTCTCGATGACCAGGACCAGGATGCTAGCTGGTATCCCCTTCGTTGGGGAGAGGGAGAGGAGAGGAGAAGAAAGGTAGACGAGGGGAATGGGAGAGAAACTGATGGATTGACCCGGAAATGTATTGACGTCGTGCTGGTCTGCAGTCTTTGGGGAGATCTCAGGGAAAAAGCTTGGATGACCTTGACCCTTGACCATGGATGGGGTCTTTGAATAGTTCGACATAAGGTCAATGGGTTTGACTATCCATCGCTGTGCAGAGGGAAGGGTCAACAAAAGAAAAATGGAAACGAATGTCTCCTCAATTTTGATTTATCATGTACTATCATCATTAAATTTTTAACTTATATAATGTGATTCATGGATTTTTTTTTAACGAGGGAATAACATTTTAATTTGACGGATAAGGTCAATATTTGGATTTGACTCTCCATCGCTGCATAGAGAGAAGGGTTAGCAAAAACAAAAATCAACACGAATGACTTATTAATTTTGGTTTAACGTGCAATATCATCATCGGGTTTTTATTTTTTTTAATTTAATTCATGAGTTTTGATTCAACAAGGGAATAGCATTTTAATTTGACGGATGAGGTCGATATCTGGATTTGACTCTCCATCACTACATAGAGGGGAGGGTTAGGTAAAAGAAAAATTGACGTAAATGACTTCTCAATTTTGGTCTAACGCACTATATCATCATTGAGTTTTTAACTTGATCAATATGATTAAAGTAATTTGATCCAATCGGGGGAATAACATTTTAATGTATTTGATATGATCGCTGGACTTTGGTATAATATTTAATATGGTCATTTGAACTTTTGAATATTTTGATATAGTTTAGGAGTTAAAATGAATATTTATTAATAGCTCAAAGATCACGTTTGTGCTACTGATCCCTTAGTTCCTTTCTCCATCCAATGCGTGCAATTAAACTTGTCAATCCCCGAGAGCATTAGACCACGAAAGATTGATGTCGGTGTCTCAAATGCTGGTTTTGTACAGATTCTTAACCCCATAGCCAGTACTAATAAAGTTGGACATTGGCAAAGTCGTTAGTCAGTATGTAAATACATAAATAGATATCTACCTGGTCAAGACAATAAGAGCATCCGCTTGATGCCTTAACATTGTTTTCCTAAAGGCTAACGGGAGATTATATATATTCGAAAAATTGTGTCCCTCAATAATGCGTGACCAGAGAAGTCTATAATTATGTTTTGTTGTAGTAATGAATTGTTTTGTCCTAGGCATGACAGTTTAAATTATACTCTCAACGAGTGCACAAATATGATTGGATCACTCAACCCTATCTTGAGCTTGGTGCTCTCCAATGATATATATTAATTTTCATACTTTCACACGTGAGATGACTTATAAAATCAATCGATTAAAGAATCTTAATAATTATAAGAGTTATACGCGACATCATACATCTAGCAATTGTCCCCATGGAAAGACATGTTTAAATATTACAATAATTGAAATCACTTGATTGGAAAGATAATCTCGAGTTAATATGTATAAATGTGATAATAAATCCTCTTTTATCCCAATATCTTTTCATATTTCATGCATTTTTTAATCCTATATTCGAATACTCCTTGGTTAGGTTGAACCTAAATCCAAACTGTGAGATTGCACATATAATATGTTGGTGATCAATGCCTTACTCTCATTTTAATATTGTCCAATCAAAGGCCTTTATAAGAAAATCATGGTGAATTTGCTAGAATCTTAAACTCTAGGATCAGGATGTTTTAGTTGGCAAATTGCTTCCAATTCGAAAATGAATTTCTCGCTAGAGTTTTTGCAAAGCTCTGTGGTCCACAACATTCGTGATAATTTGCTTGCTCTCTAGTGTCGGTGGATCTAAGCATATTCCTTTTCCTTAGACCATTTCGCAGGGTAATAGTCATAGCGATATTGCTTCTTGAAAATTGCCGGAGTCATGGTTTGCATTTTTTTTTCTATCCTACTTTAACTCTTAATTTACTTTTAGGCTTTTGCCTTACAAAGAGACGGGATATGAGACGGGATATGCGAGTCAAACTCCACACTTGAAACTAAATGTCTCCATCCCCAAGCTTGTCTGAGAAAATGAGAAATCGAACTCCCTATCTCCCCCTTCACATGTGGAAAGAGTGGCCACTGGGCAACCCTCAGTGGTTATGATTTGCATATTTAAGATGTGGAAAGTGCATTGTCTTGAAATTCATATTCAAATAATTCCTATTACACGAATAACTTCTAGCATATTTATCAAGATCCCGTCAAAGTAGATAATTTGATGGAAACTGGTTCTATTTCAACGGCTGAGATCCTTCTTATCCCAATTGAAGGGCCCATGTTTGTGGGGACTTTACAAGATCGTTGCCATTTTTCCCTTTCATCTGTCAAGGCACACTTGGCAAAAGGCAAGCTACTTTCCCTCCCCCCAAAATCACAATCGTGCTAAAAGGCACTATCCTTTCACCAATGGATTGACTTTTTCCAATTTTTAACTTTATTATAGGTATATATCCTCTTTGATTCAAAGGTTCCATTACATTAAATGAAAAACCAAAATTCCAAAACATTAAATATGCAAATACACTTTTCGCAACCCTCGAAGAAATCGGTTGTTTATGAAATTAAATATATTTAAAATAACCCTTCTTTTTTTATTATATAGACTTTTCGCAAAAAAGAAGAAGAAGATAATGGGCTGAAATTAGTCAAGTCTAAAAAGATTTTTCAATTTTTTTCCAACTCATAATTACAATGGGTCGATATTCCCAAATTCCCCCAATCAATATATTATGATAATTATCCTTATCCATTCCTTCCCACGTCTATCTTTTCTCCGTAGTAAATTCCAAGAACTTGCCCCCAAGACTCAATTCCTTTCCTCATGATTCAATCTAAAACACAAACACATGCCTAAGTCAACGCCTGAGTCAAGCAAAGCACATGAACTGCTCCTAACACTTCGTCATGCTCTCTCTCTCCACCATTATAAACGACTTCCCATTACATCTCCATATTGGATGTGAGTCCCCAATATCATAAGAGGATTAGTCACTAGATCTCTATGTATGGAGTATGGAGTTTTTCTAGCACTTGCATTTTTCATAGTGAGAAGAATGTTTAACCTGAAAGATCTAACAGACATTTGCAAATCGATTAGAATAAAAGAGTTATGATACATCATTTCATGATCTGATTCGGATTTGATTTAGTTTGGTCCTATTTATATTAGTTGGTGATTTTAATGATGCGTGAATTTTTGTTGAAAACATTTTGAGTTGATCGATGACTCTATGAATGATTTTGTTTCTCGACTCTTTACAAGAGCACAAGCTAATAAAAACTAATCTGTGTACTAGGCAACACTGGTAGTTTGTTGGAAACGATAATGACCACGCAATCTAGGACATTCTTCCTTTGCAATCACCAAAACTCTCCTCATGAAAGAACAATACCACAAACAAGAAAAATGTCAGTGATGGGGAACATAGTATAGGAGGGTTCAATGCAGTATCTTGAATACCAAAAGTAATAAGCATTCGAGACAAACAAACCTTGATGATTTTGCTGCCACATGACGTCAAAGCCTAGCCTTCGCAGAGTTCTGCCGAAGCATATTTGGTATCTACCTCAAAAGTTGGCCTTACAACGCACATATCTGGAAGGGGAAAATAACAAAGTATAGGTACTCGATTTTACTATTGTGACAAAAGAACCAGATGACTGATAAGAGAAGAAGTTCCATTATATTTGCCAAAAGAAGCGTCTGTGATATAGGTTGATGACGAACTCGGGGTATAGAAATCCTCCAGCATCTACATGCAGAAACCACTGATGGGATCATGCTAATAGAGAATGCTAGTGTCATAGTGATGAAAGAGACTGAGTGCAACTTCCTTTGCATGGGAGTAGCCAATTTTTGATCTAATCGATTTCCTGGCAATTGCAAAACACCATCAGAATTCAGTATTTCGAAAGAATAAGGGGTAACACGAGATTAAGAATCATTTGGTTAGCGACATGCAGGGGCACATGGTTGAAGTTGGACAGCTTTTGAAGATTGAATGTTGATCTCCATGACTTTCAACAAATAGTCCCATCTGTTATTTGATTAACTTGCACGTGAGAAAAATGATGAGAAGGCTGCTGTTGGAGTATCTTCTCTGGAGACCAATCACTGATTAGAGAGTTGTGACCAATTCTGGAGCTCCGTAAATGCGCTCAACATTGCAAATGTCCACGAAAGGGGAAGTTAGTGATATTCTGATGTGGAGTGAAATGGGGGTGGCATTTGAGGGACTAAACATGTTAGTAATGGAGAAACTGGAAAGAATAAGAAGATTCAAATATTTGAAGAACTTGCTGGGGATAATTTTTGAAGTAAGTTATTATTAGTGAGTGAGGGTTGGCCAGTGATCCTTGCTTGCCCTCAATCCAAAAAAAGAGAGAGAGTAAAGTATATGAAAAAAATTATAGAAAATTTTGAAAATATTAGAAAAAATATACATATTAATGGCAAATTTTTTTACCAATGGAGAAATCAATAAGTACGGGGTTCAAAATCTAACCACAAAAATGATTTTTGATCAAAATTGGTCGAGTTAACTCAATTCACAAATTATGAAGAGATTAACAATTAAATTAACATAATTAAAAATATTAAACTAAATTGATATAAATATAATATGTTCGAGAGTTTTTTTTTTATAATTGTTCCTTACAAAATCATTCGCACGCGTTGAAAAGTGACCAACTCGCTGGAGAATTGCTGTCACATAGTGCTGCCCCGTGCTTTTTAACACTAGAGGGTACGAGAGTGCCCCACCTCGTAGACTTTAAGGTATTAATTGGATCACGTGGCCACACAAATCAAAGTGAAGACATTTTGTGTCCAACTTCACAGAATTCCTGACTGCAATTTTGTCTGAGGCTCGCACAGATGAATAATTGCAGATCATACAAAGACAAATGAAACAAGGCGACAAAAAACCACAACCTTATCGACACACCTCAACTTGCAATCAAAGAGTCCGATTGAAAGACATGGTCGCCAATTAGTTTTTGCTTGAAGACCTTCTCAGGTATTGGGTCATTTGCTAGTAGACCTTTTGAATTTTGATCAGCACTTGGGTCTTTGGCTAAAAAAAGAATTGTATTGTGAAACTTATATTGGAGTCAAAGTGTTCGTAGTGGCATTTAATTTTTACATGATGCTACTTTTTAAAAGCCACGTAATCATATGGTTTACTAGCACCTTTCACGAGATGTCGAGTAATGAGCTTTGAAGATAATAGATTAATCAAGAAATTTATAAAAGTAGTGCCATGTTTGAAATTTTCGTGGGAATAAGCTTGGCAAGGTCAATGTCTAATTTGATTCCAAGTCATTGTTGCTAAGCAATAGGAAGGACCGTGAGGTTTACATTTTACATCGATTACTAGCATGATATCATTCATAATTGAAGATTTCTAATTCGTGCTTAATGATTTGAATAAGTGATTTAATTGTTTGGGATGTGTAGGTAAGTTTTATTTTATTTTATTTTGTGATAGATGACTTTAAAATTGTGATTGATTAGTTTTCTATTGATAATTTAGTAAAAAATACAAACATGCACATTTGGTTATTTGGAGGTCTATGAAATAACCTACCGACATCACGAACTTATTGAGTTCAAGCATTTCGCCTATGCAAGTGGCTTTAACTTAAAGGGGTTTGCATGTAATTGGTAGAATTCAAACTAATGACTTCCAATTACTAAATTGGAAAGTTTCATATCACTCTCTCTTGTAGGAAAATAACTTGGAGCAATACACTAATGTATAACAAAGCCTCCGGAAAAATCTTTTCATAGAACTCGTGTTAAAAGTTTAGGGATAACAAAAGGACTAGTGCTTTTCCTTTTCTATATGTTCAATATTGTCCATGTACTCTCTTTTTTCTCAATACGGTCTCTAATTGATATTTTCTTTTTTCAAATCGAGTTAGTCCTTTTGTTAAAATTGCAAAAGTGCTGACATATCAACCATTAATGCCACATTTTTTAGGTTGATCGGATGAACTAAAAATGAGATGGAACTCTTTTGTTGATCTAGATAAATTATTAGGAAATTAAAGAAAAATCACAAACCCTAAGAGAGAGAGAAGCTACACCTATGATGAAAATTTAACAATTTCGAAATCTTAGTTATCATCCCCAAATATAGTTAGGTACATTAGATGCTAATCCAATTTTCATGAGAACGGAACAAAAGGGCAGAGAAAGTGGAAACAACAAATAAGGCAAATGTACAGGTAAGTTAGGGGAAGTAACTAGGAAGATCCCTTGATGAGCTTGCACGTGGTAGCATTCGTCTTTGAAGTTTGAAGTTGTAAAAGAGGTGAAATGGTTATTCTTAGTATTTGATTTGTATATATCAATGTTTTTGAAATTGTAAAACTCTCTCTTTTATATTTACTTTTTACTGCATCATTTTATTTTCCTTGAAATTTACCATTTCAATGCAATTTACACCTTTCTTGCAAGTTGTTTTATTTTTCTCCACACTTAGCTCCACATTAATTCGCATTCCATTGAATCCCCACTTCGTGTACTTTGGGAGCGAGGTATGTGATTGTGAAGCAATCTCGATTGCTCTTGGCGCTATTCTTTTTATTGCTCTAATAAATATTGATCAAAATTTTGAGTTGTCTTCTGTTAAAATAAATTGTCTCCTTTAATTTTCTCTCAAATGTCCATCAATATTGGAAAATACTTTACTAATCTCACTTGGATAAATATCATTAACTATGTACCTTATTTTGAACGTGTGCTAAGAGAATTAGTTACTCAAAAAAAATAGGAGATGTGCTTGCAATGATGTGCATTCCTTACTTTGTTATGAGCACGACAAGTATAGAGTTGGTGCTACTTATTGAGATAATTGAGGTTATCAACAATTTGCTATGATTCTGATGAGTTTCCCTAAAGCTTAATGATAGTTACTATCTTCTCTTGTTCATGGAGAAGTAAGAAGTTTATTTTCTTCCAAGTTTTTAACTATAACCAGATACTTAGTGATCTTTATTCAATATACAGAGGATGATGCCTTGATGTAGAAAAGGATGACCATATGTATTAAACAAAATAATCAAGTCGAAAGTTGTAACTATAATTTTCAACATCTGATCTATCATAAGTTATTACATGAGGTTGAGAGGTAGATGGAGCCACAACAAATTGGGCCTAATTTGGAAGAAAATGTGGTCATGGGCAATTTTATGTGCTAAGCATAATAAAATACAAGTGTTAAGTCAGGACAACACCAACATCACCCATATCTATATTTGCTTGAGGTTATCCATAATTTATAATTCACTCACTAAACACATAGTTTGGTAAAATTTCCTACAATCAGGGATGTATAAAAATATAGCCCTTTTAATAAAGTATGGTAAATTTCATTTTTTATTTTTTTGCCATCAAATCAAGGAAGTTTGGTTAGTGTTTGTTTGCATAGGACTCTCTATCTCTCCTTCCGCATGGTTGAAATGATGATAGTGAAATTGTTATGAGAGAACTCACATTTAATATTTACATGCTTTAAAGAGTTTTAAGAGTTCTGCAATGAGTAAAAATCAATTTTCTCCCATCACTTATAGTAGGCTGAATTGTCTAAATGGCGCAAGCAGAGACATGTTGATGTAACCCATGATGAAGACCAATTCGTTCAATCAAGAAGATCGGTGCACATTCAAAATCAACAGCACTCTCAAGCCTCATCTTTGACTTTGTCATTTCCCATACATCACGATACTTTGGGATTGGAAACATCCTACACTTAATAGCTCCTAGTGTCTATGTATATTAATGACTATTAGTTTCTAGGTTTTCTTTTTTGATCGGAAATTAGTTTCTAGGTTTGAGTCTAGCCTTTTTACTTTTCTTTTGTTTGGATATAAAAGATCATTGAGCCTCTATAAAATGGAGACTGAATTTGATTAATGAAAATTTGCTTAGTGCAATTTTTAAACCCTGTGAAAACCTAGAAGAGTTTTCCCTTTTTCCTTGAAGAGTCATAGCTTTTCAAGTCTACATCTTTGAAGAGTTGCAGCCATTAATCTTGAAGAATTGATGCCATATCAACTTCCTTGGAGGCCTAGAGGATCATCCATTTAAATTCCTATAATTTTCCTCATTCTGTTTGATTGCGTTTTGTCCACTTCCACCTAAATTTGACAGGTCCGCAGTGCTTATTTGAGAAAACTAAACATGAAAGTTTTAGATTTTCGAATTTGGAATCAGGTCATTCTGATCTGAATTGACAAAGTTGTGCCCGTTTTTCCCGAGCTGGCGCATAATTGAAATTTCTACTCGATTTTGCAACTAAGCATCCCTATATGTAAATCACTCTCCCGATCCTATCGTTTGAGTAGCTGACCTTGGGCTACATCACATATTGATTTTCCAAGATCACCCTATTACTTTCATGTGGCGAACTAGGCTACCAACAAGAAGATATTAGACATGACGTCATGCATTGATGGAAAGAGATGGCACTTCGTTTTCTTTTCCATTTTTTCCCATTGACCGTGCTATTGCAACTTGTGCTATCTATAATGTGAACCCACATTTTTTAGGGCTATAATTTTTATACTCATCCTTAGGTATTGACCCACTTTTCTCTTTTGAGTGACCGTTATTTCACCGTATGGCTTCACGTTCGTACCTTTTTGGTGACAATTGCCCATTTGAAAATTGCTTTCATTGAAGATAGTTTATAAAAAGAATGATCGTTCATTTACGAAGGGGCATTACAAGATCTAACGCAAACCCTTTCATTCAAAAATACACCATTAGTATGCGAGGGGGTTGGGTTAATAGAGTGTGCACATAATCATTGTCAAAACTCAAACTTGAACAATGGCCGGAGCTCAAATTTATTTTTGTCCTATTTTCCGCATATGATTTTAATTGATGCTTGAATTCTGTTCGTCAATGCATGATTAGAATCGTTCGTTTATTGTCTTGCAACTTGGACGTAGCTAGTAACAACGAGCGTTGGGGCTAGTGGCCATGGTGAGTTGGGTCGTCATTTGAAATTCACACATGACCGGTGTTGCTAAGATCGATTGTAGTAGCACAAGCGTGAGCTTCCTTCGTTATCACTAGGGTCGTAATCAGGGTTGAGAGATCCGTCAAGACCAGGCTGACAAGCGGTCTTGATGGTGATCACCAGCACCACTCATGGAATTGCTATGAGCGGGTTTGCAACTATGGCCATTCTTTTTCATATATATATATTTTCTCTTTTGCCAAGTGATAACAGAGACTGTGAGCCAGAGCAAGACAAGATTAGACACTTGTCCTGATCAAAAAACATGTAATTACTGTGAAAGATGTGCTCTAAATGCATTGTCGATATTAACTTATCTGGCGCGTTGTCATCAACACTTAGGTCTTTGGCAAAAAAGAATCAGTACTTATGTTAGATTCAATATGTTCATTTTGGAAATGGACTTTTAAATGAGGCTATTATTTAGGACCTACATAATCATCTCCTTTATGGCAACTGTTGCAGGATGAAAGTTGAATATCATCAAAGGGCTCATCAGAATGAAGATTAGTCAAATATTTAAGAATGAAAAACAACTTTTCATGGCCTTGATGAAAAGCTGGTAAAGTAAAATTTTCACCATTTCTTTCTCTATGAATTTCACCGAGTTTGCTTTTTGCAAAGTTTACTGTAATAAACTGGAAGCAAATTAACATACAAAATGCCCAACTACTGCAAATTGCATGAGAAAGGCATTTACCCTACGAGTGCATGGTTCCCACTAGTATTGAAGTCGAAGCACTCAATGACTAATGGATTCTCGAGCAAGAAGTTTTACAGTATGTCAAATCACTAGTGCCTCCAGGAACAAATTAGACAATATGATGACACCTTCGAGGAAATAGGAAGAGAACCCCCGGACTCAACTAATCTGGATGTTCTTAGGAAAGGATTATGAGAAAAGTAACACTAGAGTACCAGACATAAAGTAATGTGGAAAGGAATAATGTCAAACAGGACATTCATGAGAGATTTTGGACAGCTTACACTTTTAGAAAATAGATCTTTTGTTTTCCAAACTAGGAATAACAAAATATTATTTCAATAGCAGTCCTAGAAGCAACATAATCCTCAACATGGATAATTAGTGAGTAACCAGGTTTCTTAAGCCTACTTGTACATTTTGTTTAAGAAGTGGTAGGGTCAAACTCTGACCTTTCTTCATAACTGTCTGCAGAAAATAGAACGGAGAAGATGCTTTGGACAAGATCTTGATGGATCCCCTTGCACTTCACTGAACCCAAGTGCATGGAAAATGACACGTTCATAATGGGATCCAGGAGTAAATAACATTTTACCGTGCAATCTTGTATTGATTATGTTAAATTGTGGACATTTGACTAGTATAGAGATATGCAGTACCTTAAGTGTGAACATGTCATGGAAATGGATATGGTGCTTTAAGTATGTGAACTATTTGATGTATTTTATGAACTCATTTGAGACAATTGAATGGTCAGATACTAAGAACTCTTATGATTGTGCACTCAAGTGATATTTTTTCACAGTTAGTAGAGAATATTACTTCCTAATCGAACTAAAAAACAATTGTATGGTCCATATTGGCATTTATGGAAAGAGCTATGACGATGAAGCACCAAAAAAGTTATGAGTACAACTAAAACTACAACAAGAGGAAAATAGTAGAATTCAAACATTATATGATAATAGCAATTCGCAAGGAAGACTTTCATACAAGTCTTCCGATGAACATATGAAATTGCAATAGGCTCAGTAGCTGAGTGATCCTTAAATCATCTGCTTTTGCAGGGGATGCATCTAAAATAGGTGATTCTTGAAGGCAAAAAGATCAACTTCAATCAACTAGCTCACTTTCTTGACATGTCACCACTATTTCTATGGGAGATATTAGACTCTACCCATGAGCATATTGGATTTTGGACATCTCTCTTCCTAATCTGTCGCTTAACATCCAAGGGAGAGTATCGAGAAAAATGCGAATACTATCGTGATTTGCAAATCTTGGAAAGCTGGGGCGAGTGGTTTATGAAAGAATTCCATAGAAAACTGGATCCTGGGCCTTTTTCTCTCTTCGATGGTCTAACGATATTCTAGCTTGAACTCATTGCAATTTAGAGACTCCACCATCGGCATAGGCAATACTACTATTGTGGTAAAAACACAGGGATATTAGAATGGCATCAAATTTTAACAAATATTTTGCTTAGTTTCCACCAAAGTAAATTGGAATGAATTAACATTCATAAAGCAATTTATTAGACATATTCACTTTTCAGTGAGGTCTTCTACCCTTCTTGTCCAAGATAGTCAAACTTAGAAACAGAAGAAAATGAATGACTAACGACACTATATTTAGCGTCATATTTTCCACAAGAATACTAAATCATGTGATTCAAGTGATATCGAGTTAATTGATTGTTTATCATCAAGTCATGAAGGCAGGCTAATAGCTATGTATCTCTTTGTCATGAACTCAATTAAAACAATTGAACGAGAGAGACAACTAAACTAAATTAAGTTAAGATAAATTGAGTAGGATATTACCTGTCAATCCACGTTATGATAGTATTTTGAATTCTCAAGAGCTATGAACTTAGTGTGTAATGAGTGTCCACTAAAAGAAGATTGGATGAAACTAATCATTATGGCATGGACATCGATGATGCTTTAAAAGCAGGAGTCAACATAGACACCATGTAAAATGAGAGAAAGATGTACCAAGCTATGATAACCATCACTATGCTCATTTTAGAACCAGATGGTAAATGTTTTGACAAAGCCAAAACAAAATCAGATTCTGCTCTTGTCAAACAAACAATCACTATTATCTATATTTAACCAACAAATGAACTAACACTACATCTTGCGTATCTCAAAACAATGTCAAAGATGTTTGTATACTCCTACGAGGAGTTGTGCACATAAGCAACATCATGCTCAAGGAGGGAAAATCAATCAAGATAAACTTTACTATGATGCCACTGTCAATCAGAGATTGAACTATTGCTCTGATTTTTCCTTCGAACTTGTCCCACTCTCTTGGAATATAGAAGTAGTCCACACATCAGCTTCCCTCACTCGGTTTGCTAAAACTGGCCTAAAACCAAACATTGAGCATAGTTCTGACGTCCTAATGGTATCCACAACAGCGACCTACTTGCATGTGACCTTGCAAGTGAGTGAAGCTGAGACAAAGCAATTGGAGATGAAAACATCTAGCGTGAACGGCTCCATGTAGGCTGTGGTGTATTGCTAGGTCACGTGCTTATTTGGATTCTTGGACTTTTTCCTCTTTTGGTCAATGTATGCTGTTGTTGTCGTCATCCGAATAATCCAACTCCAAAGAAACTCTTGATGCCAATTGAGGCTGCCTAAAAGCCAACACTCATACAAAATTCCATAAAATTCGATAAAGAAGAGAGCACCTCCACATTCGATTGATTATTTGCATAAATATTATGCTATATTAGTACCATTATCAAGGAAATGACATAGAGATGACATCCCAAACTAGAAAAAGAATGAGATATACAATGAAGCACCTAGCCACTGTGAATACCATGTCGGCACAAAGGCTCCATGTCGAGAGGTATCAACACCATACACTAGAACACTATCAGAGCATAGGTTGCAAAATGATTGCTTCAACATCTTATTGTAGGAGACACTTCCTAGCAAATTAAAGCAACCACTTTGATTGTAGAGAGCGTGACACCTGAAAGAAACAAACATTGTCGGCAAGGCAATCCACAAAATTAACCAGAGAAGTGGGTGAGCACATGGCCCCATATAACAAATCCTCGCAATCTTCGAAGATACATTGGCAGAAATTATCCTAAGCAATTCATCAAACAACTAGAATGCATTGGTAAGTAAGTGCACAAAAGCCCCCAATATTTGAAATATGTAACGATTCTATTACAACACAACCAAACATATACATTTGTTTAAAGAAAGACTAACTTCATATGAGCCAATACAGAACTCGGAGAAGAACGCAAGTTTCTTTCTTGTCACTAAGTTCAGGCAGACACGATTAAGCAAACAGATTCACTTGCCTCATCGAATTTGGCGTGGATCGTTCCAAGTTGATAAGGTTCGGACGGTCGTATTAAGGTCGCCCTCCCAATGTCCTTCGTCATCCTTTACGAAGAGGAGCACTTTATGTAGGTTTGGTGTCCTTAAGGCACCCTTGCAGAATATATTCATCTTGGGGCACCGCGTGATAACAATACACTCCAATGATGGGAAACTGAAGGCGCAATTAGCTTGGGAGAAGCTCTCAAGGCTTGGTAAACGATCAAGTATTAGCCATTTCAGCTTCGGGAAATGGATCTCCTCTGCTCCATCTCCATCATCTGTTACCACATCTTCCATTACACCACAATCTCTTAGGTTTAGTCGAGTAAGAAGCGCCAGACTTGTCATTGCCGAGCAAGTCCCCATATGCATTAAACCAGCGCACTCATCTACGTATAATTCCGTCAATCTCTGGAAGGAGGCCGGAGATGGAAATATGATTGATAAACTAGGGCACTGTGCAAGGTGCAGATATTCAATTTGTTTGAGGATTTCAGCCATCAAGGAGCCATCTTTCCAGACTCCCCTCAGATTACACAGCTTCTCCAGCCGAAGGTACTTCAGATTTCCAAGTGACTTGAGAGGTTTTTCCATGTCGGTTAATCCTCCACAGTGAGTCGCTCCCCCATGTCCAAGAGCATCTTCTGAAAATATCTCCTCGAAGGAACTACATCGTACAAGAAGCCCTTCAAGATTGGGGAATCCATGGAGAAGGAAGTTGGAGGGGAAAGCGATATTTTCATCGTGGTAGCATCCCAAAAGCAGCCATCTAAGATTGTCAAAGATGTAATGCTGTGGTAACATCGCGACTTCCTCCCTCGTCAATGACAATGCCTCCAAGTTTGGGATGACCTGTGGGAATCCCTTTTAATTAGGCTACCATAAGTAAATACAGGGCACAATCACGGTTCAATGACTAAATTGTCCTTCCATTTATTAGGGAAAAGAGGAAAAAGAACCTGTAGGCTTTTAGCTGGTTTTATCTTTTAAAAAAAAATTGGAGCCAGACAAGCAAGAATTAATAACCGTTACACAAGGGTTGTATAAGGGGGACGGTTTTTTGTTAGTGATTTTCCCAATTCAATCAAATTATATTTCGTGAATTTGTATGAAATAAAGTTATTCGTCAATGGTATTCAGCTATTTCAATTGTCAACTAATTGAATCGAAGTGGCAAAGTAAACACATGTGAATTTCAACAAGTTCGGAGAAAAAACTCAAAACAAAACTTATTTGCTTTACCAAATCATGTTATCTATATATTAAAATAGAGGTATTTCAATAGTAAGATGGCGTATTAATATGTTGCACTCTTTTCTATGCAGTTGTTCTCATATCTATTTTACTATAGTTCATCAGTAGCATATTGGATCTCCGTTCTACAACTATGAGAAATATGCATTCAAACTAAACTAATAAATAAACGTTTTTAGCATTACATACGTTTAAAAACGGAACCTAATTCCATGTTGGTATATCATTGATATATCACTCAAATTAAGTTTGGTAATTTCGATTAACGTTAGCAACTTCAGAAATATTGGTTAGGGGGATTAGTTCCCAATTTGATCTGGTCCCACCTAACAACCAAAAACCAAACGGAGGACCAGTTGCCAAATTTTGAGATCAAGGACCAAACCGGATGGTCTTAGAACCAGGAACCAAACCAGACCAACTGATTCGGTCCAGTCCAATGGAATTGGTCACTTAGCAAAAAAATTAAAAAATAAAAAAACTAAGAAAAATACTAGAGTTGTTACTATTTTAGGATTTATTACTATTGTAAAGAAATTTAAAAAAGAGAGTTGGTCTGGTCTTGTTCCCCCCAGAATCGAAAATCGGACAAAAAATAACCAGTTCCATAAAAATAAAATTGAGAATTGGACTGACGCCCTAGGAACATTGGTGAGCCTCAAGAATAAATGTTGGTAGATTATTAAAGTAGTTGGTAGTTTTGAAAAATGAAAAAAAAAATGTTCGTGCTTTTCAAAGCCTATATAAAGAAATTATCCATCGTACTGGACAGTTATCAACCAGGTTCACAATGTTCGAGTATGGAACTTTGTTCCAAATGAACATAATACTAAAATTTGTTCATTTTTGGTAGACAGCAGGTCAAATCAAATTAAATAGGTAAATCCTAACCATAAGATGAGCCGCTCATGAGAAGCAACCATGCCCATGCAAGTTAATTCAATAATATTTTTTTTTATTAAAGTAAAAGCTGGGATCACTAGATTATGTGCCAAAGACTATGAGCTAGAAATAGTTAACAGCAGTCAAATCATCAAATTTCTAAGCAATTCAAAAGCGTGTTGTGGTGAGTATTAATACGTATGAAATGATTGACAATTTTAATTTCTTGTAGAAAATAACAAAGCACTGACAGCTATGCGTATAAACCAATGAAGATAATGGCAGAGAGATAGGATTAAGGATAGTACCTTTTCAAAAGAAAAGAGTGCAAGTTGATTCTCTCTGGTAGTCGTACCTTGGCAGCTTTGGAATCCATGAGCAATTGAGAATGTCTTCATCTTGCCGCAATGTGTCATTATCAAACTCTTCAAGAGTGGCCATGTTAAAGTACGGCTATTCCTGTAGAAGCTCCTCAACTCCGACAACTCAAGTAAGTGCAAGCTAGTTAATTGAGGAAAGAAGAGATCACCTGCACTCGTCCCTACTCCATCTTCCTCTCTAATAATTTCCTCCACCCCACAGTCCCGTGCTGAAAGCTCTTCGAGCTGTGTCATACTTTTTGCTACTGAAACTGGAATTAAGCTTTTGAGACTCTCACAGTTTGTAGCCGTCAAGCACTGTAAGTGTTCAAATGTAAAACTCTCGCAAGGAGCTCCACTCCACACGTGCTTCATTTTCTGAAGTCGTTCCAATTTTAATTTTCTCAATTGAAAAGTGCCAGTGAAATGACATCCACTCATATTTAACTCTTGGATTTGAAATACCACTTCTAAAGAACCACAATCGGTCACTTTTAACTTCTCTAAATTTCGGAATCTCATGAGGATAGTATTGGATGAAAAAATGGATGAAAGTTTCTCACAATGCTCCACGGTTAGCTTCTTGAGTTTGCTAAAGGCGGTTGAAGCAAGCTCATCAAGCCATATCTTCTCCATGTTATCCATATGCAAGATCTTCATCAACTCCATACTAGGAAACTCAACCTGTTATTTTTCAATTTAATTCATTAAAGCTGACTCTTTGTCCCCCTCAAACAAGAAAGTACTTTAATTTCAAGAATAAGGAAATAATAGGAGAAGCATTATTAGTAGAATAGTAAGAAAAGAAGACTAGATGCACGTTATTTTATTTTTAGCATATACCACCCCTTAAAACATCCATTCTCCTAAATGGATCTTGTCATATTATTTTAAAGTGGAAAGGATAATTTTTTTTTCTAATATATATCAAACGTTAAGTTTGGGCAGTACCGCAACCCATAGCCTCCTATCTAGCCAATCTAAGGTTTCGCTCGTTATAGCACACATATGCACAACAACCAAGATACTCTACCGTTTCTTTGAACCATTTAAAAGTGCAGCTTGTACACCATAAGGTATTGACATAAAAATAAAAATAAAACAATTAGCACAAACCAATACTTCATGGATCTTGCAGTTCAAAATTTTCTCTAACAAATTATAGTCTCCTGGAAAACACGACAGATACTGAAGAAAAAATCCGAAAATTAGATGAAAAGATGGTAGAGTACGGTAGGATGAGATTCTTCAACCACTAGCTAGTTTGTTTCTTTATTTAGTTTAGTTATTTGATATCTCTCTAGTTTCTCCCTCGTTTTTAATTATAGGATTTTCCTCCAGTTGTTACAATTCTAAACCTAACTTTCTACATGCTTCCATTTGACATAAGTTGTTAGCGGATCTAGATCTCTTCATCATCAATTGGTATTAGAATTTTGCTTTGACAGCATCTTATCATTGTGCGATGATTCTACACCAAAGACCAATGCTATGGTACTTATTTCAGTTGCCACACTTTGCATTTCTGATCCGATATGTTCATGAATAGCATTCATGCCCATTGAAAGTTCAGCCGTTATGCTTGCTGATTTGGAGCCACTCCATGTTTGGTATAATACTCTCTTTTAATATTGTTTCAATATTTATTAAGATTATTACGTTTAGTGGTATGACGATTATCATTATTATGATTCTCATGTTATGTCAATAGTTTTGACAAGATTATTACAGCGATTGCCGTAGTTTTGATCACCATAAATCTTATAACAGCTTGAAGGGATTAAATTTTTTAAAAGGATTTGAGAGAAGATCTCAACAGTTTTGATAAGAATTTAATAGATTCAATCAAAAACTGTAATGAAGACATGAAAACAGTCCAAAATAAATTCTCTAATGTGCAAAAGGGCATGGATAAGTACTCTCAAACCTTGAAGAATCAAATAAGGACTCTTGCTGATGAGAATGGTGAAGTGAGTAGGATAAAAGTGAACTAACTAATTTGGATGAATTTAGTGAAGAGCCTTATGTAATTTAATAAATTAAGGAATGTAATATCTTCAATTGATCACCCATAATCCTTGCTAGAGGCCCGCAAGGGTCGACCGCTCTTCTTTGACCCTAGTGAGGGTTCTAGGCTATCGACGGCGGGAAGTGCTGCTCCCTCTTTAGCTCCCCCCCCACCACCCCAACCCCAACCCCGGGGGACTTGGGTTGTCTCGCAGGATTATTTTAATCCAGTTTTCATATTCACTGTTTTTTCTACCGTTAGATTTTCTTCTAATTTTCAATCCATTTTCCGTTCTTTTTTGTAATTTTTCCGATGTGGCAATAGGTTGTCTCGCAGGATTATTTTAATCCAGTTTTCATATTCACTGTTTTTTCTACTGTTAGATTTTCTTCTAATTTTCAATCCATTTTCTGTTCTTTTTTGTAATTTTTCCGATGTGGCAATAGGGAAACAAGAACCTTCTGTGCTTGAGGAAGCTCCATCACTGCATTAATTGCCACCTAGGACTGCATGTATGATTAAAACGCATATTTTTCATCTACAAAAAACATAAGACCTTACAAGTCCTAAAAAGTGTAATTATTACGACTTGAATGCATGTAAAAGACTTTTGACAACTTAAGTGACCAGACACAAATTTTAGGACAGGTAATGTCATTTTCCCTTGATCTTACACTGAATTAGATTTAAATTTGATCTGACCTCTTTAACATAGTCTAGACTCTAGATTAGTTAAAAGATATTAAATTAGTCCTTTGCCTCTAAGTAATAGTTGCATTTCAGTTACAGTATTAATGAAACATTACGTTAGTCTACAATTTGAGAACAAAAGAAAAGTATATCAAGCTTTTGAAACTTATGAAAAAGTTTTGATATAAGTGTCAATATGTTTATCTTAAAGAAGTAGCTTTAAGTTGTTTGTTAATTATTTAAAGTCAAAAATTTGTAAAAGAATAAGTTAGCCAAAGTCACACTACATACCCTTACATTGTCTAGCTGATGTAGCCCAAAGGTAGGCTACTCGAATAATAGGTTCAAGAGTGACAAAAAACTTAATCACAAAATCGAGCAGAAATTTCAATTCTGCACTAGCTTGGAAAAACAGACAAAACATTGTCAATTGAGATCGAAATGACCTGATTCCAAAACCAAAAGAACGAGGACTCGGTGATCTATAACTTTTGTGTTTTGAGTTTTTAGAGATAAGTACTGTGGAACTCTCGAATTTGAGGAATTGGGCAAAACGGAAACGGACAGAATGAGGAAAAAGATAGGAATTTCAATGGTTGCTCTTCTATGCCTCTAAGGAAGTTGAAATGACATTGATTTTTCGAGATTGATGGCCGTAGCTCTTCAAGGATGCAGACTTTAAAAAGCTCTAACGCTTCAAGGACAGAGGGAAAACTCTTCTAGATTTTCACGTGACTTGAACTTTTCAAGGTTCAAGAGAATTGCATTAAGCAAATTTTCATTAATCAAATTCAGTCTATTATTTACAGAGGTTCGATGACCTTTTATAGCAAAACAATAGAAAAGACTAGATTCAAACCAAAAAATTACTAGTCATTAATATACATAGAAACTAAGAGCTATTAAGTGTAGAATATTTCCAATGTTTGTTGTCATCCCAAAGCGTCTTGATGTAAGCTTGGGTGCGTGGGAAATGATAGATTCTTTATAACAAAGTCAAGATGAGGCCTTATTGATAAGACGCTCTCTCTCTCTTCCTTAGTTTATTGCTATCTGATTTTCCTTCAGATTTTATGATTTTGAACTAGCCTTGCCATGCAATTTCATTCTATATTATCAATTGCTAACATATGTATTATACACCTAGTAAAAAGCTCCTCAAATTTTTTGTGATAGTGAATGACAGCTCATTGAATTATAGATTCCATTAGTGCAATTGATTTATTTATATATAATGCGTGTAGCAAAGGAAATATTGGCTCGTGTGGAGCCATGAATACAGATTTGCTGAGTACATGATTCCAATTTTTCACCAAAGCTCCTTTGATTAGCATTTGATTAAGCTGACTAGGTTTGACCCCAAAGTGAAAATTATCATGTCAACTACTTGCAGTTTTGGTCATAATCAATAAATAAAGATGCATTGGAAGTCTTAAATCTTATATTTGAAATGTAGCCAAGTCCTGCGCCTTTCAATTGGGTTACTCAAGTTTTAAGTATTTTTTGAAAAGGTGTAATCAAGTTCTTTTAGGACACAATAACTTAGATTGCCTATGCGGCAACCTCAAATTGCATTGTTTGTATTAATTTATGACTTTATTATACCAAATAAAAGGTTTGGGACTCGATTGCACTTTTTGATAAAAGTTTAAAAGTTTATTGCACCAACTGAAAAATTTATGATTCAATTGCATTTCATAAATATGTTTTAGGACTTGTGGAATAATTTTCCCATCACAATATTTACAACTGACTTTAGGAATAAGTGACAAAATGACTCCTATAACTTATTTTGGTTTGGCATAATTAAGAACTAAATTTTTTTTTTCGTTTATTAGTAAAACTTGTTCCGGTTCGGCATTTGAGTTTTTCCATTGCCCAAATTAGTTTCAGGAGGACGGAAAGTATATATGGCATTTTTCATCGAATTTTCATTTTTTTTTTTGTAAAATGCGGTGCTAATGTGGAAATGCCACATTAAAAAAAGGTGACAAAAAATTTAAAAAGTACACTCAACACCCTCGCTAGGCCACAGCAGTTGTCAAACTTGGCTCCTCGCTAGCGCGTGAGTGAGCACACTTGCCCTTGCCGTAGGCCCCACAAGGGTTAACGGCCTTGTTTTGACCATAGTGAGGGTTGTTAGCCCTCGTCAGCAGGAAGGGAAGCAGTAGTGGTGTTCCCTATGCAGCCCTTCCTCCCCTTGACTGCCGATCTTTCGTAGGATTTACTTTTATTTCCAATTTCATATTAGTGCTGTTTTTTTTTCCAATTTTTAGAATGTTCTTAATTTGTTTTTTCAATTTTTCGATGTGGCAATAGCGAAACAGCTCCCTTTGTGCTTGAGGAAGCGCCATCACCACGCCAAAGCCCATGGAATACTGAAAATATGATAAAAAAAAAAAGCAGAATTTCTCTACAAAAAAAGGGATGGACTTAACAAGTCTTGAAATGCATTGGGCAAATTTTAGAACTTAAGTACCGAACCAACACAAGTTTTAAAACTTATAGTGTCATTAACTCTTCATCTTACATTGAACAATATTTAAATTTGAGCAAATGCTTAAGCATTTTCTAGACCCTAGATTAATTAAAAGTTGTTGATTGAAGCTTAGCCTCTCATTAATATTTGTGCTTTGGCTACACTTTAGTCTAAGACTTGAGGAGGAAAGAAAAAAAGTATTAAGTTTTTGAAATTTATGAAATTTTTTTGATATACAGTTCAATATTTTTATTTTAAAGAAGTAGCTTTGAGATGTTTCTTATTTGAGGTCAAAGATTTGTAAGTGAAAATGATAAGTTATCATAAGTGACTGCTTATACCCTTAGCTCAAACCAACGGGACAACAAGCTAGACATGCCATTAGAGAAGAATGAGTGCAAACCTTTTCAACGAGTAAAAGTGGTTGATGTGTTGGACCACTACCCTCTAATTTTCGACAACTGGCATCTCCTAAAATCACCTTCACAGCTTTACAATCTTCAATAGTAAACTCTTTCAAGGAGGGCCACTCTGAAATATGCTTCCCTTGGCAGAAACTTCTGAGTTTTGGCATGTTGTGAAGATATAAAGTGACAAGTTGAGGAATTACAATTTTGCCAGTTGCTTCTTCAAGTTTCTCCTCTTCTTTGGTGACAATGTACTCCATCTCTCCACAACCATCGAGACCCAGATATTGGAGTAGTCCTAGACTTGTTGCCATAGACATTGTAAAAAGGTTTCTTAGACGTGGGCACTCCTCAACTGTCAAGGACTCCATATAGTGAAGCAGCCTCTTTGACATGAATGAAGGAATCACATTCACTAGGTTGAGACACTGCTTCACCATGAGGACCTTCAGACAGCAAAAGGACTCCATAAGGATTTTATTGTTCCATAGTTCTTCTTGTTGAACTCCCTTGATGTGTAGCTCTTCTAACTTTCGAAATGCAAACTACAAATGTATAGAGATAAACCGGAAAATACCCAAAATAACTTAGGGCCAAAGCACAAAAAAACAAAAAAAAGAAATATAACACATAAGATAAATCAGGATATGATACCTTCTCATCAAATAGAGGATATAACCCATCACCAGCACAATTCCCTGAACTAAAACAAATCAAACTCTTGAGGTCACCAAGCTTGAGTTTGGTTAAATGACGGAATTCGAATGTCTCCACGGTTTTCCCTTTTCCTTCTTCCATCACAATTATGCCCCTCAGATTATTGCAACAGGAGACATCAAGCACTACGAGTTCATGAAGAGTTTTGGCTGTGGTACTTGAGAAGAGATATGACAAACTATGACAACGTCTCACGTTCACTTTCATCGACTAGGAAATGTCAAGGTTACTTCGCAGTCACTCTTCAAAATGTCTGTCAGCCTTGGTAGATTCAGCAACTTCATTTTTTTTTTAATGCAGAGAGTTCCAATGGCCTTTGCCTTTTCTCAGAGCTGAGGCTTACCGGTTCAAATAATGCTTCCAAGGAGGGACACCCAACCACCTCAATTTTACTGAGGCTCTGCAACCTATTCATTGAATTTGATGGAAAAATATGTGACAAATTTTCACAAAGTTCAACAGTGAGGGATGCAAGTTTGCAGAAGGACTGTCCGTGGAGTTGATTGTGCCATATCCTCTTTAGTTGGCGCATGGACGAAAGCTTCAATTCCTCCAAGCTTGGAAAAAGAACCTGCGTACAAACATCTTATATGTTTAATAATTGAAATATTTGGTATGGAATTTATTATGCCGATAATTTACAGACATCTTTGGAATGAACAACATCATGAGTTAGTTCTTGCGCCATGAATTGCTAGACTTTTGGTACAGAATAATGATCCAGTTTATAAGAACCTATACAAAGAGTGAAAACGGTCCAAAATCGAATTTCTGACATGCCAACGGCAAAATACTCTCTCAATCTTGAACAAATGAAAATAAAGGGAGAGAGCTAGGATTAAGAATTGTACCTTCTCTGCATGAAAGAGCGCAGGTAAGAGCGGCCATATCGACGTATTCTTGTAGAAGCTCCTCAATTCGGGCAACTCTTCTAATGTCAGCCCAGTCAGTCCCGGAAAGAAAAGATCACCACCTTCACTCATCCCTGCTCCATCCTCCTCTGCTATGATTTCCTCCATCCCGCAAGATGTCACCCAAAGTTGTTCAAGCTGGGTCATACTCTTTGCCACCGAGCTTGGAAATAGACTTTGAAGACTCACACATTCGGTAGCTTCGAACCATAGCAAGCATTCAAATTTAAGAGTCCCACCAGGATGTCCACTCCACACGTGCTTCAATTTTGGGAGTCGTCGCAAATTTAATTGTCTCAAAAGAAAACTGCTTGTGGTGGGAGCTTTGCTCATATTTATCTCTTCCAATGGAAATATCACTTCTAAGGAACCACAATCGGTCACAATTAATATCTCCAGTTTTCGGAATCTTGCCAAAATGGTATCCGATGAAAATATGGATGCAAGTTTCTTGCAGTGCTCCACCCTCAGCATCTTGAGTTTGCTAAAGGCATTTGAAGCAAGCTCATCATTCCATATCTTCTCTACGTTAGGCATCTGCAATATCTCCATTGAGTCAATACCGGGAAACCCCAGCTGTTATTTTTTATAATGATTTATTACAGCCGCTTCTCAATCCCCTTTCGAAAAGGAGGGAACTTTAATTTCAAGAACAAGGAAAATCACAAGACAATCATTTTTTAAAGAATAGAAAGAAAAGCGAACTAGATGTTTTTTCCTTCTTAGCACATTAACCGAAGACCAATCCTGTGGTGGTTATCTTAGTTGGTACACTTGCATTTCTGATTTGTAATGATCCTGAAAATACTTGGTAGTCATGTCTATTGAAACTTCAGCCGCCAATCTTGCTGATTTGGAGCCACTCTATTTTTGGTATTTTCTATTTGACCAACATTTCGATATTTATTAAATAAGGAACATCGAAATTCAAGAAGAGTAGGTTACCAAGATTATTAGATTGATTGGTACGAGGATTAGAATTATTATAATTACCGCGTTATGCAAAGAGTTGTGGCTGTCATGACTATTCTTACATTTGCCGTAATTATGACTATCTTAGCCCCTTAATATTGTTGAAGAGATTATCCCTAATTTTTGGGATCTGAGAAAAGATTCCAACAAACTCAATAAGAATTTGATAGATTCAGTAACAATCTATAAGGAAGAGTGAAAACGGTCCAAAATCGAATTTCAAATATGCAAACGGAAAAATACTCTCTTAATCTTGAACCAATGAAGATAAAGGGAGAGAGCTAGAATTAAGGATTGTACCTTTTCTGCATGAAAGAGCGCAGGTAAGAGCGGCCATATCGACGTATTCTTGTAGAAGCTTTTCAGTTCGGGCAACTTTACTAATGTCAGCTCAGTCAGTCCCGGAAAGAAAAGATCACCACCTTCACTCGTCCCTGCTCCATCCTCCTCCGCTATGATTTCCTCCATCCCACAAGATGTCACCAAAAGTTGTTCAAGCTGGGTCATACTCTTTGCCACCGAGCTTGGAAATAGACTTTGAAGACTCTCACACTCGGTAGCTTGGAACCATTTCAAGCATTCAAATTTAAGAGTCCCACGAGGATGTCCACTCCACACGTGCTTCAATTTTGGGAGTCGTTCCAAATTTAATTGTCTCAAAAGAAAACTGCTTGTGGTGGGAGCTTTGCTCATATTTATCTCTTCTGCTAGAAATATCACTTCTAAGGAACCACAATCGGTCACAGTTAATATCTCCAATTTTCGGAATCTTGCCAAAATGGTATCTGATGAAAATATGGATGCAAGTTTCTTGCAGTACTTCACCCTTAGCGTCTTGAGTTTGCTAAAGGCATCTAAAGCTAGCTCATCAATCCATATCTTCTCTACGTTAGGCATCTGCGAGATCTCCATTGACTCAATAGTAGGAAATTGAACCTGTTATTTTTTATAATGAATCATTAGAGCCGCTTCTCATTCCCCTTTCTAAAAAGAGGGAACTTTAATTTCAAGAACAAGGAAAATTAGAAGACAATCATTTTTGAAGGAATAGAAAGAAAAGAGGATTAGATGCAGGTTATTATATTTCTGAGCACATCCTAAACCAAACGCCAAACCTAGGGTGCTTATTTTAGTTGGTACTCTTCAACAACAGGGGTAATCCTATGTAGCTCTTCTAACTTCGGAAATGCAAGCTACAAATGTACAGAGATAAATGAAAAACACGTAAAGTTGCTTAGAGCCAAAGATGTGAAAACATAGTAAAATAACAGCTCAAATAAATTGGGATATTATACCTTCTCATCAAATAGAGGATGTAACCCATCACCATCACAACTCTCTGAATTGAAACAAATCAAATTGTCAAGGTTACCAAGCTTGAGTGTGGTTAAATTACGGAACTTGAATTTGTTTACGGTTTTCCCTTTTCCTTCTTCCATCGCAATTATGCCTTGCAGGTTATTGCAACAGGAAACATCAACCGTGGCGAGTTTGTCAAGAGTTTTGGCCGTGGCACTGGAGAAGAGATATGGCAAACTATGACAACACCTCACGTTCACTTCCATCAAACTAGGAAATGCCAAGGTTATTTTGCAGTCACTCTTCAATATGTCTCTCAGGCTCGGTAGGTCCGACAACTTCATTTTTTTAAATGCTGAGAGGACCAATGGCTTTTGCCTTTTCTCAGAGCTAAGACTTGCCGGTTCAAATAATGCTTCCAAGGAGGGACAGCTAACCACCTCAATTTCATTCAGGCTCTGCAACCTATCCATTAAATTTGATGGAAAAACCTGCGATAAATTTTCACAAAATTTAATAGTGAGGGATGCAAGTTTGCAAAAGGACAGTCCGTGGAGTGGATTGTGCCATATTCTCTTTAATTGGCCCATGGACGAAAGCTTCAATTCCTCCAAGCTTGGAAAAAGAACCTGCGTATAAACATTGTACATAAAATGACTGAAATTTTTGGTACAGAATTTTATTATGCCAAAATTTAGTGGCAACTTTGGGAATGACCAGCAGCGAGTTAGTTTTTCCACTGCCAACTGCCTAACTTTCGGGAAGGAATAATGATCCAGTCTCCACTCAATAGCTTCACTTACTAGAACTAGAAGAATGATCAACAGAAAAATACTATAGATACTTACCTTTTCATTGAAGAAGCTAGGCAAGGACAAGCCAGAGTTGATATGACTAGATAATTGTTCTAAACTTGTACCGGCTGTCATCGACTGTTGCCTTCCATTGAATGAAGAGAATGTCATCATTCTGGGGCATTGAGATATCGTTAGTCTTGTTAAGGATGGATAATGAATACTATGCTTTCCACAAAAGAATGTCTTGAGATTTGGCAATTTCACAAGAGACAAGGAGGTTAATAGAGGGAACTCTAAAAGGTCGGTGGTTGCAGCTTCCTTCAATTCTTCTTCTTGCACATCAATAATTTCCTCCATCAGTTCACAACTCTCTATTTTTATTTCTTTTATTTGCCCGAGTGCTTTAGCCATGGAAGAAGAAAAAAGAAACCTCAGGTTCTCACAGTTTTCCACCTTTAGTGTCCTCAAGTTTCGGAAATATGATGCTCTTTGTGGATTTTTGTTCCATATGTGTCCCAAACTTGGTAAGTCAATTAAGGTTAACTCTCTCAATTGCGATAGAATCTCAACTTCCCCACTGTCCATGAGTCCTTCCAAGTCAAATACTTCTCGTATTAAATGGCATCTTTCAATGGTTATTGCTTCCAAACATTGTAGCGTCATTAGCTGCAAAGGGCGAATATCCCCACACTATCTCATAATAATGCTTGTAACTAGAAATACAAGTTGCATGTGAAATAATAATAAATAAATAATCTCATACAATAGATTTAAAGATAATGGAAGAAAAAGCAGAGTAGTGATTTTTGTTATTTTGCCTTATTCTTCTTTAAGATTTATCATCTTTACACTAACTTATCATTAAGCTATTATGTACTTGGAGTCCATTGAACATATAATATAGGACAGAATTCATAGTCCCTGAAATATTGAGATTATTCAATTTATCCTCTCATTTCGTGCTTCCTATGTAAATTTTCCAAATTCATGGCGTAGGCTCAATTGAGTTTTTAGTCATTGATTATGATTTTTTGTAATATCTCAAACGAATTATTTTCTACCAAATAGTCATGAACTAAATTGACAAACAGAGAAAACTGCACTTTTAATTGATTTGCATGTGTAATATGAGGTTGGCATTGTATCCAAGGTAGTTTGAAAAAATACATCTCTTATCAAAAGATTGAAAGTAAAAAGTTATTGTAAATTGTGAGGGAAATACTAAAATGGTCACAAGATCTTGTTAGCCCCATGCATAGCGCTATAGGATCCACGATTTCCTTTCATAGATGTAATGCGGAATATATGCCACAATGGCCGAAAGTTTTTTTATTTATTTTAAAAGGTACATTACTGTTAAGATCCGAGGTTGGCCATAAGAACCATGAACCGGCCCCAACAGCACCTTATGGGCATCAAAGTCAATTTCATTATAGGAATTAATTTACCTATATAAGGACCAAATATGCGCTTCCTTTATTTAATTTTTTTTGGTCGGAAAATGCGCTTCCTTATCAAAAAGCTAATTTATATGGCAAATTCTATATAGAGGCTTGCTAGTATGATGGTGCCGTTAGACTGAGTTTCTAACAGTGCTAGGTTGACCACAATTTTCATTTTAAAAACAACTGGCTACTAGAAGTTTATCAGTTAGTTTGATTCTTAAAAAATTTAAAAAAATTCCCTGAAAAGAAAATAAATCTTAATAGCCTTTGTTTGTCCTTTCTAACTTCTTCTCCTGAATCTCATCCCATGTCCCTACGACGATCAACTTTCAGTATGATCTTTCTTTCTTCATTATACATTTTATTGTAATGAACCGTCATAATGCTCTTAAGATAAGAATTTTCATATTGAACAACGTTTTACTTTTGATAAATGTCGCAATATCTATATCATAAAATAAAACATGAAACTTATGACATTCAATTGTTTACAACAAAACTAAGTAATTATCTAAATAAGAAAAAATTTCCATTATGTAAAGTTTTGCCCTTAAAATGTAATGTTGGAAATTTTTTATTTACTATCGTAATTGTAATATTAAAAATATCATATTTTCACATATTGTATAATACGTTGCACTCGATTAAAAAACAAAATGTCGTCAGCAGTGATGCAACGTTGTAAAATTAAAATAACAAGGCGTTTTATAACATCATGTGTACATGATTACAATCAAAGGTAATAAATTTTTATAGGATATCGTAAGATAAAATATACATATTTTACTATTTTTCAAACTTGATCACATCTTCACATGGTAAATGCTCAAAATTCAATTTTGTTTAGGTCTTTCGGGCTACGTTGATTGAACACAAGTGGAAGATGTCCTAATAATTTTTTTGGTTTGGTGTACATATGACCAACTAAAATCATCATTTTTCGAAATGAATATGTGGTTCTGTGCGAAAAAATAGAGAATCACATATCAAAGATAAAAAGGGAGAGCGATGCTCTTTATGGGAATCAAATCCCACCGAGCAGGATTTTGATTTCCTAGGAAATTGGACAAATGAGTTATTCGGTTTCCTTGGTAAATTATGAGTTGCAGATTGCACCGTACCTCAGATTGCACCGTACCTCAGATTGCACCCTTCCTCCACGCAGAGGAACGGTGTAATCAGCTAAGCATTTTTCTTTTATATATGTAGCCAAGAAAAATAATTGCTTAGTTTAGCAAATGATTTAAGTTGACATCATGCTTTTTCGATTTGGCTCACATGATAAAAGTAATTTTAAAAAAATATTGTGAAAAAGGGTTTCTTATTTTATACTAACACAAAAGTTAAAGCAATTGTTAAATAAAAGCGATAGTGCACAAATTAATGTTAAATGTGTTTCTAAATAATACTTTCAAGCAATATTTTATTACAAAAAAGGAATTCATACATGTGTAGTGTACATAAATTCTACTAGTAATATTAAAAAAGAGGTTAGAACCAAGAGCTGGGATAGATTTGATCACCCCGAAAGGTCCAATAGCTTACATGAATTAGAAAATAATATGGCCTATCGTACCATATTTGATTTTTCATTTGTAGTCACGTGACAGTTCCATCATTTAACAAATAAGAGTATAATAGAACATGTGATCGTCTCCACTACTCTAAGGCTGATGTACTTACGATTGTAATTGCAAAATTATAAGTAATTGATTTGGATGTTATTTCACACACTATAGTTCAATTCACCTATTGAATTTTTTTTTAGTTCTTTCTTTCACTTTAATCAAGCGGATATAATAAAATTCTACATATATCCATTCATTATCATATAAAGGTCATAAAAATTATTAACGTCATATATACTTCCTTCAAGATATGAATATATCCATAAATGTTTGTGTATACATATTCGATTTTACCATCAAGCAATGATAAACTTCTAGATTTTCTTTAAAAAATCTATACATCTTACAGTGTTCTTTAACAATGTTGACGGCATAAACCAAATAAAATGACGTGTAATTAACTGATTTATAAATTTTTTTATTTATTCATATATAACATGGCAATTCCATTTTGAAAAATTTTAAAAATTGTTGGTCTTAATTTTTCAGGAAAACTAAATCTCAAAAACACATTATTTATACCATTTTTCTACGTCCTATTATACTCTCACATATAATATCCATGCACAAAATCTGAAAAACAAATAACATACCTGTTGTGCGTCAAATAAATCAATCGAATGGTCAGCATTTTTATAGAAGCTCATCATCTTTGGCAAGTTTCGTAATGTCAGCCTACGCAAATTGTATGATCTTACTTTGGGATCTTCATCTATTTCATCTCCATCTTCAGCCTCAACATTTGCGACAATTTGTTGCATCAAGTGGCATCTGCTTATTTCAATCTCTTCGAGCTGTGATAATATTCTCGTCATGGACAAAGGAAACAAATATTTAATTTCACCACAGTCGTCCACCTTCACAATCTTTAATTTGCTGAAGGATTCTAAGGCAAGATGGCCGCAACAAATCTTCTTCAAGTTGTTTAGATTCTCAAGAAAAAATGATACTAATCTCGTAAATGCAATGCGCTGGATATTCTCTTCTGAATGAACAACATACTGAAATGAGGGACTATTTTGTATGTGAAGATGCTTCAATTCTTGAAAACCATCGACACACAAATCATGAATGCTATCGTTGCCATCTTGCAATCCACCCAAGTGAAGATCTTGCGTTCTCTGCAAACATTTCTGCACCCACTCTTCATGAAGAAAATTGCCTGAATCCAGCTTGAGCTTTAAAGTTCTAGATACTTTGTACTCACCCAAACCATCCCAAACTTCCCCAATTTGGATTATATGCTTGTTTAGTTTCCCAAATGGCAGGTCTCTTAAGAGATTGACCCAACGAGGAATGGCAATGGACAAAGTGCTCAAATTCTTCATGTTCTTCAACTCAGCAAGGCTAACGTTATTTCGCGGTGCTTCATCCTCGCCCTCCCACTGATCAAAACTATCTTTCATATAAAGTTCCTCTAAATTAACCAAGCTTCCGAGCACACCAGGTTCGATTACTTTGAGCTTGGTGCACCCTGTCAAGTCCAAAAATCTCAATTTCGTTAATCCACCTATTTCTTTGGGCAACCAAGTGATTGTAGACTTGAGGAAACTTAGGATCTGCAATCCTTTCAGCTTTCCCAGAATAGTCACATCCCCTAGATGACACTGATCAAGACATAGGGACTTGAGGTTTTCAAGGAGCTCAATCGACGAAGGTAGAGAGGTGAAAGATAAGCCAGTAATGTCTAAGACTTGGAGGTTTCTCATAGATTCAAAAAATGATGGGGGAATTTTGAGAAATGGGTTGAATTCGAGTAATAGAAGCATCTTCAAGTTTGGACAGTCCAATTTTTCAGGAAGCTCCTCAATGCCAACACGACGGAAGGATATCACTGTGCATTTTTTGAGCTCATCCTCGGACCATTTTTTAAATCCATCACCCTTCGTTCCGACCAAGGCCTTCCATTCTGTGGAAGCAATAGAGATGGCCACGTCAACAAATATGTCGTGCATTCTAAACCATTCCTCGTCATTACTATCTAGTAACAAAGAAGAGTCCTGCAGGCTATGTAGATCCATCCTTAATCTATCTCTAGCATCTTCGATGGTCTTGTTGAATTTTTCATATAAACCCAAACCCATGCAATAGACTAGGGAATCTCTCAGCCAAGTTCTCCGAGAATGAAGAGCACAAACCAAAAACACTGATTTGATCCTCTCATCTTTTATGTCTTTGTAATTTAGTTCCACATGTGACTTTACATTTGACCCTTCTATATTCAATGCATTTCTCCATGTAGCTAAATCTCCATGCTTTAACCTTTTTGCCAACGAAACAATAAAAAGTGGCAAGCCTGCACATTTCTTCACTACTCCATCCACCAAGCTCTTAAACTCAAGATCATTAACTTTGTCCCCCACTGTCCTTTCAAAAAGTCTTCGGGCTTCTCCATGCTTTAACTCATTGACTCGGAAATCTTGGTCAGAGCCCATGTCAATGCACAAAAGGTCTCGGTATCTAGATGTTAGCAATAGTTTGCAGCATCTTACTTTATTATCATCTCCGCAAGGGATTCCAACTTCTCTCAACTCGAGTTTCTTACTCAAATCATCTAAAACGATGAGAATGGTTTTCTTAGAATTACACTCTAATCTCTCACGCAAACGATCTGCTCTCCCACGAACAGTTTCCACATTAATTAGCTTTAGGCCTAGTGTGTCAGCGATTTCTCCTTGAATTCTTTTGATATCTGGATTGTGTGAAATATATGCCATGGCAATCTCATCGAACAACCTCTCTTCCTGAACTCGCCTTTTGATGTCCTCCAAAAGCTTGGACTTGCCAACCCCACCTGGTCCATAAACCCCAATCACATGGATCTTGTCATCTGCTATAGCCTTCATTACATTATTTATGATTGAAGCCCTCGACTCCAGGGGATCCTCTTTCTTGTCGACAGATCTTGTAGCGGAAGTGGTAGCAGTGACAATTCCTGGCGGAGTATTCTCATAGTAAACCTTCTTGAGGTTACTAGTTCGGCTTTTCTCGAGGAGTCCCTTAATGACTCCAGTTGTCTCCTTCACCTTTCGGCCTATCGGGTGGCGCACCACAGGGTTGGGAATCCAACCGCGAAAGCAAGCGTTCTTTGCATTTTTGCCCCGTTCTAACAGATTTTGTGCTTCCTCAGCCTCCTTCGTCACATGCCCCAGCCAGTCCTCAACGTCAGTGTATATAGGTTTTGCGTTGTTCCTGGCTTCATCGACGGAGTGCTGCACCCTTTTCCTTGTGCTCTCCAGCTCCTTGACTTCATTTTTGAGATCTTCGACATGGCTCTTGTAGCATAGCACGTACCCAAATTGACGTCCAATGGGAGCAAACAGGTACTCACCGAGTTTCGAAACTAGGTTCACCGTGACGTTGGTAAAAAAACTCCCGGCCATTTCTTCCTTCTTTTCTAGATATTTGTTTTCCCCACCTTTTTTTACTCTTGTTTGGTCTCCTTATTTTCGCTTTGACAAATGGGCCCAAAGGAAACTGAACAGAGAACAGAACTAATCACTCGATGTATAAAAAGAAAGGAAGAGCAAAGTCATAAAACAATTAGAACCGTGAAACAAAACCAGAGCTAGAGAGTGACAGAGAGACGGAGACAGAGTGCCTCGAGTGCGCTCAAGCAAGAGCAATGTAATTTGTTTCGGTGCAATTAGGAAGCCGGGTCTAAAAGGCCGCCCAAGATGAATAAGTCAGAGACCTTTGCCACCATCCTGGCCCCACCAACCGGCAGCCAACGCTAATCCATGGCCGTTGTTGGCGCAGTTCGGCCAGATCTGGTCGGAGGAGGTGGTGGAGCTGCCGAGGAGCCGTGGGAGGAGGTGGTGGCAGAGTCTGGGGTGGAGGAGGAGGCAAGAAGGGTACGGACCATGGAAAGGCCGGGGGGGAGCTGGAGGGGCAGGAGGTGGCCCTTGTAGAAGAGCTCATTAGCGACGCAGAGGGTGGATGGGGAGCGGGGGAAGAGAGAGATGGTGAACTCGAAGTTAGAAGAGGATGACGAGGAGGAGTGGGAAGGTGTGGGGGATTAGGGTGGTTTTGTCTCCTCTCTTCTCCATGTAGTTGATGCTTGATGAAGACGATGAGCTTGGGGGGTCGGGTTAAGCGTTCCAAAGAGGAGAAGTGGCTGACGTGGAGGTCCAGGATCACTTAATATTTTCTATGTGAAGGATTACAGTCAATTCTTAGGGGACGGCACATGCCATGTCCCCTATAAATTAAAAGAGAATCCTTCTAAACTTTATATTAAACAAATAATAATAATAATAATAATAATAATAATAATAATAATAATAATAATAATAATAATAATAATTTCCATTGCGTCCTCTTTAATTTGATACACATTTTTTATTATCAATTGACCAAATAACAATTTATGATCATAAATAAGGTTTCGTCTTACTTTGTTCTCTCTCACTTTGGTTTACTAATCATAACTTTCGTTTCTCGTTATCACTAAAAAAAGAATAGAACTAATAAACAAGACTACAAAAAGAGAGAGAATAGAACTAATCGGTTAAAACTGGTAAACAAAACAAGAGAGAGAGCCTAGAGTGTACGGAAGCAAGAGCGATGTAAATCAACAGAGGCTTAGGAATATTAGCAAAAAGCAATGTAGAATGAAAGAGTTATTTGGGAAAAAACTTGGTTGCTCAATGATGGCTCTCCGCGCTTGGTGCACCCAAGCAACACGTTATTGGTCTACCATGTGCACTAGAAGCTTAAATTTTGTTTCATTTTGTGTTCCTATTACCCTTGTTTTCTTTCATACTAGTTCAACAGTTGTCGATTCTTTTGAATATTGACAGTCAAAATCATTCATAACTTTTTCTTGATATTTCAAAGCTTAAAACTTCTCTTTTCATTTTCATGATTTTGCAAGAAAACAAGTAGAGGTTACAAATTAAAAGAACATGTACATCTTAGATATAGTTAATAATTGCCATCCACCTCTTATTTTGATAGCTGGTTCTTCTTAAAGCTTAACAGATGCCGTGTCTCCCATGAAGTAAAAGAACATGTAGAACAAACGAGTTATTTGAGAAAAAACTTGGTCGCTCAATGATGGCTCATTGCGCTTGGTGCACCCAAGCAACACGTTACTGGTCTACCATGTGCACTAGAAGCTTAAATTTTGTTTCATTTTTTGTTCCTATTGTCCCTATTTTCTTCCATACTAGTTCAACAGTTGTCAATTCTTTTGAATATTGACAGTCAAAATTATTCATAACTTTTTCTCGATATTTCAAAGCTTAAAACTTCTCTTTTCATTTTCATGATTTCGCAAGAAAACAATAAGTAGAGGTTACAAATTAAAAGAACATGTACATCTTAGATATAGTTAATAATTATCATGATGTTTGTACCATCCACCTCTTATTTTGATAGCTGGTTCTTCTTAAAGCTTAGTAGATGCCGTGTCTCCCATGAAGTAAAAGAGAATTTCTTTAAAATGACTACATTTAAATATGAGAAATTCACAACATTGCACAAATTAAAAATTTTGGTTTTGTTACTTTATTTTAAATAAAATTAATAAGGTGGGGCTATTTTTACCCCTCTTTCGCTTGGTATAAATATTTTATTATTAATTGACTGAAATAACTTTTTATGTTTGGAAACAAGGTCAATGACTAATTCGCTCTACTTTTTTTCTCTCTCATCTCCTCTTCATCTTCTATGTTTATTGTTGATCAACTAAAATATCCTTCTATGTTTGAAAATCAATTAATCATTAATTAAACATACATTTTTATAATTTTGGATGGATTAAGTTTTGTGAAATTGTTAAGTTTGTAATTTTTGTCAATAAAGTATTGCTTTACTTAGATTGTTAACTTTTTAATGTAGCTATTCTATTCATGTTAATTGTAATGGGATGGTGCTAGGTTACTTTTATACTGAGCAGTGCTAACTCCTACCTTTTGATTTGAGCAAAGTTGCATTGTCCAAATTCTCCTCTCACGTGGTTCATCAAAAACAAGTTGTAATTAACATATTGATTAGCTAAGAAATGTATACTACTAATGAAAAATGATACATAAATCATCACGTGGTTTTGTCCCATTCACCTAGATAAATTATTGCAAATGACTGTTGGACAAACACAAACAAACAAGGCGACGTAATATTACAAATTTAGTGACATAGAAATGCTTAAAGCGACACATATAAGTGCCTTTGAAATGAGTTTGTGTTGCATTATTTTACCCATTTTGTTTCTTCTTCCATATTTTTTTGCTTTTGGGTTTTGTAGGGTAAAATCAATACAACCAAATTACCAAACAAAGAGGTTTAACGTGAAACAAAAGCTAATAGCATACGGAAAGTAGATAAAATAATAACACACATACCAGGAGTGGCTTCACTGTAAGGATGCAAGGGGAACTAAGATTTCTTGGACTCTCACTTTTCTGCAAGATGGATGAAAGGCAATGCAGGCCAAAGCTAGTCCTAATAACACCATAACATAAATGGACATATTAGCTTGAGGCAAAAACAAGGGGACACTGTGGGGAAAAAGTACAGCAAGGAACTAAAAAATTCATTTAAGAGAATTGCAATTGAGGAAGATCTTCAACCTCAACTTAGAATGACTAGAGGATGAATGGATTCTTTGCTAACTTCTTGCAGCGATGAATAAGCCTCGACTTTCTAGCAAAAGAAAAATAAATAAAATGAAAAGACTAAGCCCAACTTGTTGGACTGGCCGTGTGCTACAACAGAAATCAACACAATTAGCAGTCAACATGTTAATGTGTCGTTCTCTAGAAACCAGACCTTGGAACTCTCTCTCTACACCCCACGTGCCTTCGTTCATTGTTCATAAAATATCAACTTGCAATTACGAAATTGTTTAGTTCAGAAATGTATTTTAGAGGGAAACGATGAGGATAGAATCATCACATGGTTCTGTCACATTTGCCCAAATAAATTATTGTCGTATTAGACAATAGAACAAAGAAAAATAAAACAAGAAAACAAAAAAACCATAACTTTATCGAGACAACTTGCCAATAAGAAATTGATTAGTTAAGAACTACAATTTAATTTCTAAGCTTTTTCCAATTTTTGAATTTTCGGAAATTTTTATTTTTTTAAAATTTTAATATCTTCATATTTTTATCCGAAAACAGGGACTCGGGCTAGGCTGTTGAGCCTAGTCCGAATATGGGCTGAACTTGGACTCTCGAGCTTGGGCCGAGAACTTAAAACATGAGAAGCTAGGAAGGAAATGGGCTTAGCCACTAAGCCGATCCGACTTTAACCAGACCAAGCCTATATCTGAAAATTCTCAAGCTAAGCCCAAATCTATCAATCTAACTTTAAGCCCGCATCTACTAGGGCCCAAACATGCTTTAGCCCACTTGAATCCATGACTAGCCCAAATTTAATTCAACCAATTAAGCCCACGCTAATTTACTCCTCCCCATTTGTCTTATTTTCTGTTCTTTTTATTGCTTTTCTTTTTCTTTTTCTTTCGTCCCCACGCGACAATCTTTCTCCTTCGCGTCCCCTTCTCTCAACTCACCCGAACCTCCAACATTTTTTAGCCAAAACTCGGCCAAAGACCAAGCCACCGCCAAGCCACCACCCTTCATCGGTCGTCCACTCTAACCGCCACTCGTCAGCCAACTTACCCGCCACTGGCCGACGACCACACCACTCACCTGGCACCAACACGGTAAGAAAAACGCTAGGGCCAAGACAAACAAAGCTGCGGGCGGCCGCCAAACAATGTCAAGCTCGAAATCACAGCAAAATAGCAAGATTAACAACACACGGGAACATCGACTCAGCCCCGAAGAAAGAACACAGAAGCAGAGATCTAACTTAAGTATTTCATCGAGCAGTTGGGGCGCACTATCCGAAATGACGAAAGAACGAACTGGCAGAAGCTCAAACTTGCGCCCGGAGTTATGAAAATTAACAAAAGGCGAGGAGGAGAGTTGGAGGGGGAGCTCGTCGACGACGCAGAGGGTGGAGGAGGAGCTGGGGGGAGAGAGAGATGGTAAAATCGGAGTCGGAAGGGGAGGAAGGCGAGAAGGAGTGGGAAGGCGACAAGGGGGGGGCGATGGGAGTGGGTGAGTTAGGGTTTTCTCTCCTCTTCCTCATATGGCTAATGCTTGATGAAGACGGTGAGCTTGGGTTGGGTTGAGCTTCCAGAGAGAGGAGAAGTGGCTGACCTGGAATATTTTCATTGCAAAGGATTACCATCAATTCTTAGGGCATGGCACATGCCACTTCCCCTATAAATTAAATGAGAATCTTTCTAAAGTGACTATCTCTTAATAAGGGAAATTCTAAATTAAACCATAACATTGCACCGGAAAAAAGTTTAGATATTGTGACTTTGTATTAAATAAAAATTTAAAAAGGAAGTGGCAGTAAAGCGGGGGTATTTCCGCCGCTTCCTATTTAATTTTATACACATTTTTTATTATCAATTGACCAAAATATCAATTTATGATCAGAATTAAGGTCAATCACTAGTTCATCTTACTTTTTTCTCACTCATCTTTTCTCTTTACCTTCTATATTTATAATTAATCGACTAAAATATCCTTCTACGTGTGAAAATTAATTAATGGTTAGTTAATCATAGCTTTCGTTTCTCACATCACGCTTCTTCCATTATCTTTTTAAAGCATGATGAATTAAGTCTTGTAATGCTTTTAAATTTGTAAGTTTGGTCCATGAATAGTACTTTGTTTAGACTGTTAGTTTTTTAGGGTAACTATTTTATTCATCTTAATAATAATAGGACAACGTGAGGCCATCTTTACATTGTTCAAACTCTCTCTCTCTCTCTCTCTCTCTCTCTCTCTCTCTCTCTCTCTCTCTCTCTCTCTCTCTCTCTCTCTCTCTCTCTCTCTCTCTCTCTCATATGCAACATGGATACTCATGTTCTCTCTCTCTCTCTCTCTCTCTCTCTCTCTCTCTCTCTCTCTCTCTCTCTCTCTCTCTCTCTCTCTCTCTCATATGCAACATGGATACTCATGTTCAGCGTTCATCAACAAACAACTTGCAATTAAGATAATTATTAGTTGAGATATGTATAATAGTAGGGGGGAAGTGATGAGGGCATAAATCATCGTGTGGTTATGTCCAACTCCCCCAGATTAATATTTGCAAATGACGATCATATAAAGACAAACAAAACAAGGCAACCAAAATACACAACTTGCAATTAGGAAATTGTTTAGTTGAGAAATAGTGTGTAACATTAAAGGGAAATAACGAAGAGGGATGGATATCACCATATATCTCAGATCTCCCTAAAGACATATTTCAACCCTAGCCTAAACGGATTCGGTAATTTAAACATGTTCAAAACGTTATTTTTTGGTAAAACCTCTTGCTTAGTATAAGTACCAAGCAGTTTTAAAGCAACAATATGCAGTTCCTCATAAGGATGATATACAATATGTACATTTTCAAATAAAGCATATGGGATTTTAGTCCAGTAAAGAAATTTTCGGTACAGAAATAAGTACCAAACGTGAAGGCCCTTCGTTGAATATTATTACGTATCCACCTTTTAAAGAAAAGTGAATGACTTTTAGTCAATAATTACAATATTTGATTATAGGTAATGTTTTACTTTACTACTATAAAGATCATAAGCTAAAATTTTACTTAAATGGAACTATCATAATATTTATAAAGAGTAAAAATATTTAAAAAGGGTAATAAAAAGATTGCATATATATATTATTCATTTATGAGAAGGATTGAAAAGATAAAAAATTCTAAAATCTAGACAACAATATAATTATGAAAACTTATTAGTAATAAAATTGATTTGTCTTTGTTGGAAAGTTGATAGACTAAATTGAACAAATTAAAAAAATTGGGAACTCTATTGAACATTTAGAAGTAATTCAATGATTACCCATTTGAAAATGTTATGTGTCAATTCGCAAGTTATAATTGTGTGCTTTAAAAGATTTTAGGTGTTCTGCAATTAGTGGATATCAATTTTTTTCTTATCAATTGTAATAGGCTAGATAAGCTAAATGCTTGTGAGGAGAGACTTGCTATTTTTCCAAGTTCATCCTATTATTTACGAGTCACAAATTACACTAGCTACTAGAAGATGGTTAAACATGATGTCATACAACTACCATTTTACAGATATATAAAGCTAAGAGAGATAGTTATTGGGGTCATTGCAATGAGTTTATGTCGCAGTTATCTCACCCATTTTTGTTTCTTCTTCCTTTTTTTTTGGCCTTTATGTTTTTAGGGTTCAATCAATAGAACCAGATTACCAAACAAAGGGTGAAAGTGAAACAAGCGTTGATAGCATACAAAAAGTAGATATACAATGACACACATACCAGGAGTGGCTTCACTATAATACAAGAGGAATCGAGATTTCTTGGCTTCACTTTTGACTTTTGTGCAAGATGGATCGTCAATCAGGCAAAAACCATTACTGACAACAGCAGAATATAAGTGGATATATCAGCACCCAAAAAAAAAAAAGTGGACACTGTGGGGGAAGAAAACAATAGGGAGCTGAAAATTCATTCAATAGAAAATGTAATGGAGGAAGATGTGACGATGCCTTCAGCTTCGACTTGGAACGACTAGAGGATGAAGGGATTCGTTGCTAAGTTCTTCTAATGGGCCGATGACATAGAGAGAGAGGAAAACACATAATTGCCGAGAATATATTTAAACCAATATGTATAAGGGCCAATCACGTGGTTGGCCATTTTTATACTGAGCGCTACTGGCTCTGGACAAACTGGCATTAGGTAGTCAATACTGTTCCTAGATCAAATACTAAACCCGACTTCTTGGATTGGCAGCTATATTCAATTTCACAAGCCAAACACAATTAGCGGCCAACAAGTCAATGTGTTGTTCTCAAGAAGTCCTACCTCGGCATTTTTCATGCAATTCAAATACCCATGGTCATTGTTCATCAATGAACAACTCACGATTAAGAAATTGATTAGCGGAGGAAAGTATAATATTAGACAGAAATGAAGGGGACAGAAGTTAACACGTGGTTCTCTCCAACTTCCCCATATGAATAATTGCAAATGACCAGCGGACAATGATAAACCAAGCAAGGCAACAAAAAATCACAACTTTAACAACACAACTTGCAATTAAGAAATTGATTAGTAGAGTAATAGTGTGTAATATTAGAAGGAAATGACGAAGCGGAACATTAGTATTATCCGGAGCTTGAATTTCTATCATTTTTCTCGTCCTAATAAAAAAATAGAAAAAGCTAATTTTCCTCATCAAATATTTGTTTGTTAAAAGACATGCATTACTTGAACTTTTAAAGACAGATCAATCCACATGAATGAATGTAAATCACCAAATTTATGTACATCGGGACTTATCAAATATAATTGGAAAGTGTTTTGTAGGAAGAGAAATAGGAAAATTTGTGTTTATGATTCCTAAACTTGAACAAATTCACAATGTATTGAGGATCGAACACGGATAAAAAAATTAATTTCTTGAAACACTTTGAAATTATGTGCAATACTAGCACCCGTTATGTTGGAGAAACATTCATCCAAAAAGGAGTTATAAAGCATAAGCAAGTGAAAAAATCGCAATATCGTTGCAATCGAAACTCGTAGGAGGGCAAATTGGACAGCCTAAGGAAACTTTCAATACCAATTATTGCATAGGTCAAGCTTCAGCAATCGATAGAAATATCGAGTCAGATGCAACTAAGAACTTTGATGACTGGCCATATTAGAATTGTTTGCATTTGTCGAAGATGCACTAAGTACAATTCACCGGATGCCAAAAAAGCCATAAACTTATTGCATTGATACCAATTCAGTTCTAAACCTTTTAATTTAATCATTTTAATCCTAAATATTTTCACATTAGTACAAATTCAGTCCATTCGGTTAATTTAGACCAAAAATCGGTGACGTGGATATCGGCCGTCTTACGTGACATTAGCACACCGACATTGACATAGACATTTTTAGATAATTTTTTAATAATTTTTCATTTTTTTTAAATTTCATTTTTTCATTTTTTTTCCCTTTTTTTTCCATATTCTTTTTCCTTTGGTATGTGGCCGGGCCATGGCCGGCGACATAGAGGGTTGGGGAGCGGGGGTAAAGAGAAATGGTGAACTCGAAGTCGAAGAGGAGGAGGACGAGAAGGAGTGGGAAGGAGACGGGGGGGGAGGGTGCGGGAGTGGGTGATTTAGGGTTTTGTCTCCTCTTCCCCAGATGGTTGATGCTGGATGAAGACCATGAGCTTGGGTCGGGTTAAGCGTTCCACAGATAGAGGAAAGTGGTTGACATGGAATTCCAGGACCACTTAATGTTTTTTATGTGAGGGACTAAAAATACTATTTAGCACATAGCAAATGCCATGTCCTCTATTTATTAGAAAGGAATTTAAAATTGGTTACCTCTTAATGTGGGAAATTCTAAATTAAAAGACAATATTGCGGCAAATAAAATTTTAGATTTTATAACTTTATGATAAAAAAACAAAAAAAAAGGCGGAACTATTTCCAAATCTTTTTTTGTTTAATACACGTTTTTTATTATCAATTGACCAAAATATTAATTTATGAAAAAAAAAAGGTGAATCACTAATTTATCTTGCCTTTTTCCCTCTCATCTATTTCTCTTCACAATTTTTGTTTTTTATTTAAAAATTTCGCTTATCTATCTTTCCAAAAAAAAAAAAAAAAAGTTGACTTTATAGTCAAATCATTCCACTGTCTCTAGTCAAAGGTAATGATTTGAGAACCATACTAAAATGATGGCTAATATACAATTCCACCGCGTCCAATCAAATCAACAGTTCATATGAATGGGTTTCGAATAAAAAGAATGTATTAAGAAAAAGAAGCAATATTTCCGACAATAATTTTGAAAAAATGATGCGTGGATTTCACATGTAAGGTATCGTTTGCTTTAAAGGGTGAAAGACGTCTTGCATAAAATTCAAATGTTTTTCATCCTATCAATTATAATAAACTCGAGAATGAATGAAGGTGGGGGCTTTTCTGAAGCAACAACACAGAGACAAAACTATTGTAATGGATTTTGCATTCCAGAAGAGGTTACCTTGGAGCAGATGAAGTTGTGTCTGCGTCCCAAAAGGCAATATAATTGGAGGATTACCTTCACGCCTCAACCTGTAGCAATCAAAGAAAATATCTCAGAACAAGAGTACAAAAAATCTGGAGTTTGAGAGCAGAAGGAATTGAGGTGGATCCATTTTCTTTGTTTCTGCAAGCAGAAGTGTTAACAGAGGCGTAAGGCGGTCATGATGAAGTCGAAGGGAGTGCAATGAAAGGAGAAGGGAAGACGGTCATGATGAAGTGGAAACTGAAGTTCAGTTTAGTGGGTCTCCTGGAGCGGAGCTCCAAGAGTGAAGGAGAGCGCGCGTCGCGTGAAGACGGGAGGGAGACACAGACCCCAGAAAGACAGAAAAATGGAAGTGGGTTGAGAGAGGGAGTCGGCACCAACATAGGAATGAAGCAAGTGGAGAGAGAGAGAGAGAAGGGGGCCCGCCAAAGTTTTAAACATTTCTGACACGCGGGCCCGGGTGCGACACGTGTCGCAAGATAAATGAACCAAGATCTTGCTGAGTTAGCTATTAATATTTTATCGTGGATCTTTAGAGTCTGTTTGCAAACAGGTCAAGAATATATTATTCCCTTTTTCAGAATAAAAAGGAGAAGAAAAATTGATTTGATAACATTTTTGTTTTGGAGAATAAATTTATTCTTGAAAATAAATTTAAAACAGAATCAAGAAAGTTGCTTCTTTATTTTCAAAAATAATTCCAAAATCAAGCAAAATCATATATTTTTCTCTTTTTTTTATTCTTTTATTTTTTTCCTTTTCTCTTCTTCTCCCTTTAGTCAATTGCAAAAATATAATAAAATTATTAAAATAAATTAAAATATTTTTTTTTTAAAAAGAAAAAAACCACAAAATAAAATTATACTAAAAGATCGATAAAACTATATAATAAAATTATATCATAAAATTATATGAAAAATATAACAAATTACATAATAAAATTATATTAAAATTATGATAAAATTATATAATAAAATTGAAAAAAATTATTTTAAAATTAAAAGAAAAAAATATAATAAAATTATTAAAAAGTTAAGAGTAATTATAAGTCACAAAAAAATTAAGATCGTATCAAACACATTCCTATTACAAAAATAGAAATTTTGGGCGGTTATCAAACGCCTTCAAATGCTCACAAACTCGTCCAAGAAAGAGAATAAAAAAAAATCGTTTCTAAACAAAAATTATTTTCAGAACAAAATGATTACCAAACATACTCTTAATGTCTCTCTTTATTTCTATCTTCATTCTCGACAGCATAGAAGGAAACATGGTACTTCTTTTTTATTTTCATATTTTTTTTTTCATTAATTGCGCTATGTGGACTTAGACGGAGCAAGTTGTTAACAAATAGTGTCAGGTCCAATGAGCACGATGGATTGGAGTGTCATTTGAAGTTCTCACATAACTGGCAGGCCAACTCCAAAAAAAAAAAAATCATGTTCTTACATCAGAGAGAGAAAAATGATTTCTATTGCTATATATGTCAAAAGAGCATATATTATTTCTTGACGAACAAACATGGTCACCTTTATCTTTTCCAAGAAGCATACGTGGTTAATAGCGCTCGTGTTAGGCTAAATGGAAATTTTATTATTATAAAAGTAAAAAGAAAAAGTAAAACACATGATTTTGAACTTAAAAAAAGATAATTTTATTTAAGAAAAAAAAAAGAGAGTAACAGCACCTTAAAGCAAAACCAAATGTCTCATTTTGTTTCTCTTTCTTTCTTTCAATTTGCAGAGAGATAAACACAAAAAATAAAAAACAGTGAAAAAGAGGAATGATTGAACGGAGAAAATGTTATGAATCGGGCATCGTACCTACCATGAAGAGCATTGATCAGACAGTTTTAAATGATGCAGAGGAGTACTCTTCAATGCGCTTTGAAATTAATTGTACAAGGTGAGGCTTAGGGTGGGTGATTAGAGGGGGCAAGCGCAAGCCCGCCATTCTCATCATCGGGGTCCTAAACTGGATTGAGAGATCAATCGAGACAAGGATTGCCAGTGGTTTCAATGGTCATCACCAACATCACTCAAGTGATCTCAATGAGCAGAGTTGTGAATGCGGCCAGTCCTTTTAACTTTTCCTTTTGCCGAGCTACAAAGAGACTAGACAGCTTGTCCCAAGCGACGTTGCCAACAGCGCTTTCTCCATCGTTAACTTTGCGCACTATGTTCGCCGGAGAAGCTGATTATGGCATTGGCACCATAGTCGTAAGAGCACCTAGAGCGATGTCGTGGCAATTGCAGCCCCACTTACCTCGCTAGTGCCGTGGCCACCACAACTGAACACATGCCCTTTCTGCCTCTAATTTTTTTGTTTTTTTTAACAAAAATTATTTTATTTTGAGTTCAGAATTATTATTAGTACTTTGTTCAGCTTTTTAATTGAAAAAAATGACACGTCATCTTGTATGTAAGCGTGTCTATCGCTTTAGTTTCCATATAGGTCCATTTAGACATAAATAGATGATAGTGACCCTCTCTATCTCTCAATTAAGAGTAAGAGCTTTTTCTAGAGACATTTGAAAAGGGGATCATTTTTGTCCCTTATGATATTAAACAAAATTTTACGGATTTGAATTTTTCGTCTAAGAATCCTTCTCATCCTGAACAAAAGAAAATGAAATTTTCAATTTTTTCTTATCTAATAATTGTTTTTTTATGAAAATCATGGAGTGTTTGGACTTTTAAAGTTGACTAGTAGACATGAACGAATGTTAAATCACTGCACCGATGTACATTGGGGCTTGTCAAATACCTTATTAAAGCATTTTAGTAGGAAAAGAAATAGGATAATTAGTGTTCATGGTTCCTAAAAGTTGAACAAATATGCAATGTAATCAATGAGGGGTCGAATGTGGAAAACACCTTAATTTCTTGAAACATTTTGAAAGTATATGCAATACTAGCCTTTGTTAGATGGGAGAAAAATTTCATCAAGAAAGCAGGTATTAAGCATAACCAATTAAAAAAGACGCAATGTCTCTGCAATTGGAACTCGTAGGAGGGCAAATTGGATAGCATAAAAAAACTTTCCAACCAATTAATACCTTGGGTGATTTAAACAAATAGGGTCTGAAATTGGTCTTTTGCTAATCAACTTATTGGTCTTTTGCCAAAAGATGTTTTAATTAACACTTAGGCCTTTGCCAAAAAAATAAATGTGATACTTATGTAAGATTCGTCGTGTTCAGAGTGAAAATTATTTATATAAATGATGCTATTCTTTTAGTGCCTTGTAATCATCTTCTTCACTAGCAACTTATGCTTCGAATTATTCTCTTTGACTCAACCGAAAGGTGTCATTTGCTAATGACCATAATTTATGAAAATTATGATGTTATTGTGGTCCTGTAAACTAAAACGTTCTCCTCTAACCCTTCCCATCTAATAAGGCTAATTTTTGGTTCATGAGTAATAAATTACATTAAATCACAGTAGGATTTTCCTTTCTCGCTTACAAATGTTCGAAAAGAGACTAACATTTTATTATTAGTTACTTCATCACCATATACATTTTATCACACTTATTTATTATTTGCTCTATATATGAATATATATCACTAGTGAGACAGCTCGTAGTTATGGACAGGTTTCTCTCTATGCACTTCCAAATCGTTGTCCATTTGAGGATACTCTCAATTAGTATAAAGGATGAAGCAGTTTAGAGCAACAGTGTCCAAATCCCCATTGTAAAATTTACATAAACACCTGCACTTTACTTTGGGATCATCAGATGAAGCTTTGATAAAGTAAGAGCAAGCTTGTCCAGTAAAGAAATTTTTATGGATAGATACAAGAACCAAAGTTGAGGTCCCTTGATTAAAGATTATTGCCTTTCCACCTTTCAAGGAAAATAGATGAATATAAAGTCAACCATTCTAGTGTCTCTGATCAAATGTAATGTTTTTGAATCATACTAAAGTGAGGGTTGGCATGCGAATCTACTGTGTCCAATTAGACCAGCCGTTTGTACCAACGCGTTTGAACAAAAAGAACGTATTAAAAAAAAAGCAATATATGTGATGATAATCATGAAAAGTGATGTGTGAATTTTACTTATAATGTTTTGTGTGCTTTAAAGGGTACAAGGTGTCTATTAACACCTAAATTTTGGTGATTTGTTTAATCATTCATTAATTACATAAAAAATTAGGGTTTGATTTTTAACTTCCAGAAAAAATTAATTAAATTGCATGGCATATAGACATTAGGAGGATTCGCACTAAAAAATTATTAATTAAATTTTAAAAAAAAGGAGCGAGACCGGGCCAAGGCTAGGCCGGCCCGGCCTTCTTTCCTTTCTCTTCTTTTTCTGTTCGCCTGGGCTCGGCCCAGCCCTCCCTTCATCTTTCCTCGGCCCAGCCTTCTCTCTTTTCCCCAGCCCGGCCTCCTTCTTTCCCTCTCGTTTCTTCCTCACGCGAGCAAAACAACAAATGCCAGAACGCGACAAACAGAGGACGAAGGACGGCGTCCGAGGGAAGGACGACGAAGGACGAGGCGAATGTCGCGCGCGCAACGCTCTGCCAGGACGCTCGATCAGGCAGCTGGCGTCTTCCGGGAGGAGAGAAGGAGTGAGAGGGACGAGAGGAGGTGTCGTTGAGGTGCCCCGGGGGGCGGGTGTGGTGTGTTCGTGTGTTCTTTTGGCTGAAAACAAAGAGAGGGAGAGTAACCGAGAGGGAGAAGGGGAGAGAGCCTGAGAGAAAGGAGCCCTCCGGCCATCCGGCCACGCCCGAAGCTCGCCCACCGGCTCCCGGTCGTACCCTCGTGCCCGTAGCCCTTGTTCTCCCCAAGCTGCACCCGAGGTAGGCTGCAGCTCGAATATCGCTTGTCTTCCCCGGGCACATCAAGCTCTTGAGGATTCGGGTTCAGAGGTGTGCGAGGCGCCCGGACCTGGTCCGATCTATCGAGCTCGCCCTCATTCGCCACCCCCGAGCCGGATAGGGAGCACCATTGACGGCCCTTATAGTGCCTTGTTTTTGGACCCCGTTTCAGGCTCGCCGGACTGGGCTATTGCTGCCCGTTTCGTGCAAGTTCCGACAAGAGCCATGATGAATTTCTGCTTTTTGGTCGTTAGGGGACCCCTACTGCGTGTCTTGATCCTAGGTTCGGTCCGGGAACGTTTGTTAAAATGTCTAAATGAAACCTAAGTCCACGTGGTTCGTTTTGGCCGAGATTCGTTGTTTTTAATCTTACCCGTGCTAAGTGCTAACGATTCGTATCTGAGTTGATCTTGAATGTTACCAGTACCTAGTATGTTGGTCTCTGCCCGAAGAGGAGCCCCCGATGAAGGTATGTTTTCCCTTTAGCTGATGCACTCTACATGTTCGATAAAATGCCTCATAGAAGGCCGAAGCCAGTCCATGTTTCAACTCGAGATCAATTCGTGTTTGCTTCTATAGCCATGGAATCATGCTTTCTTTTCTTTTGTTTATCGTGTTTTCGTGGGATTTTCGTGAAATAGTCCTTTGTTGTCCAGTCGGTGGGGGTTTTTCTGCGCATTGGAAAGTAGCTTGGTTGTCACTGGAATAGGTGGCTGGCGGTGGTCGACGGCGGTCAGGGTGAACGACCGGGGGATGGTGGTGGTTCGTCGATGGAGTGGGTGCCGGTTGCTTAGGCCAGCTTCAGGCAGGTGGTCGCTCGGGTCTGGAGAAGACGACGCGCAGGGAAAAAGAAAATTGAAAAGAAAAGGTAATAAAATAAAATAAAATAAGAAAGAAAGAAAAATGGGTTTCGGGCTTGCTGGTATTGTAGGCTCGGAAATATTGGGCTGAGAATAGAATTTGGAAATGGGCCTTTTGTTAGAAAATCTTCGTGTTCCACCTTTGTTAGTTCCGAGTGGGCCTTGGGGCCAACCTGGTTTTTAGTCCAACCTAGACCGATAGGTTCCGGGTCGATTTAATAACCCAGTCGGAATTCCTTTTTTAATATTAAAATTCAAAATAAAAATATTTTCTAAAAAAATCCAGAAATATAAAAATTAAAGAAAATCATAAAAATATTTAAAAAATAGAAAATTTTCGAAATACTACAAAAATATAAAAAAATTCAGAAATTCATAAACTGTTGAAAACAATCCAGAAAATGCTTAATTAATTAAAAATAAAAAATATTTTAAAATTCATAAATTCGGTAAATAATAAAATTGTGGGAAATTCAAAACTTCAGAAAAATTTAGAATTCCACAAAAATTCCAAAAAATTCCAAAAAAAATATTAAAACTCCTTGAAATGCTTAAAAATAGTTTCTGAATAATTTTTTTAAAAAAGTGAACCTTTTGATATAAAATTATGCTCAAAATTGAACAAGCCTCTAGAACTCCATTAAAGGATTCTGATTATTCTTAGAGAAAAATGCCTTTGATTGTGCACTTACATAGTGATTCTTGTTTATCGTTAGCTTGGTTAAAATTGGCATTTATTTCATGCTAGATGTTTATTTTCCTCGTCAATTTATCTAATGCTTTATTGGTTGTTGGTTGTCATCTTAATGTTTGCGCACTTGTGCGATCACTTCACATGTTAGTAGATTGATTACCTTAATCAATCTAGGCTACCTGCTAAAAACCATTTTGAGATGAACAAGGTTAGGTATAAAAAAAAACACTAGTTAACTAATTAGGATAATTACATCTCCGACCTCAAATTTTTCAATTGCGTAAGAAGTGAGGTACACTAGCAACTCCTCATTTGAAAATTTTTACAGTGTCAATTTGAACATTCGATGTTGCGTGAAATATTGGCTTGAGAGAACCCGTGCCTAATCATGGCCATAGGGCCGTCTTTTATGCAATATCTTTAAACCTATTCTCTCTCTCAAATTATAAGTCACGACAGTGTCTTGCAATGAGTAAAACTCTAATATCAGTATAATAAACTAAAGAATGAAGGCTGACTTTTTGAGAGGAGCAACGTAGATGAAATTCATTGCAATGGGTTTTGTGTTTTAGAAAAAGTTACCTTGAAAAGCAAATCAAGCCATGTTCGAGTCAAGAAAGGCAATACAGTTGGAGGAAAACCTTCACACCTCAACCTGTAGTCATCGAAGCATATCACAAACTATTCCGGTGTCTCTAGTCAAATGTAATATTTCAAGAATCATTCTAGAGCAAGGGCCAATATGCGATTTCCACCGGTCCAACTAGACCGACAGTTTATAAGAGAATGTATTGAGAAAAAGAAGCAATTCATGTGATGATGATTTCAAAAATGTGATGTGTGAATTTCACATGTAAATGGTTTGGATGCTTTAAAGGATGTAAGATGTCCCACAATGAGTAAACCAAAAGTGTTTGTCATCCATCAATGATAATAAACTAGATTTATGATAAACTAAAGAATGAAGTTTGGGGCTTTTATGGAGTAGCAACGCAATGATGAAACTACTATAAATGGTTTTGTGTTTTAGAAAAGTTACCTTAAAGTAGATCAGGTCGTGTCTGAGTTTTGAAAGGCAATACAATCAGAGAATTTCCTTTGCCTCTCACACTGTAATCATCAAACCAAATATCTAAGAACAAGAATGAGCTTCTCGATAATTGGTTGTGATTGTGGTGGTGTTTCTTACCGATGCGTTTCTCCTCTTCAAGCACAAGGCACAGACCCTCGCCACTCGAACAAAGCTCTACTTTTTCTCTTGCCTCAAACGATGAAACCGGATGTGCTTTGGTATATACGAACTCTTGCGGTGGTTGCTTGCGTTTCTTTAATGAGGAAAACTTCTTTTAACCCTCACCTTTATGACCAAGATCAGGAAAACAATCCCTTCCTGTTAATTGGCAAGAATACCCCCAGACTCTAGACTTCAAGGAAATTTTCTTCGGTGTTTTTGTGATTGGACCGCGTGGCCACGCAAATCGAAGTGAAAAGGAAATTTGTGAATGATGAGGACAGCACTCGTCTCGTGGTTCTGCCTGCCTTGTCCAAATCAATAATTGGAAGTGACCATTGGACAATGACAAAAAAAAAAAATGCAACAGTAACGGTGTGGCGTGGGTCCCGTAAAGCGAGACGTTTTCCTCGAACTCTTTGTCCCGTTGCGATTGATTAGCAAATACAATTCACAGGAGCTCACCATAAGATTCTTTTCTCTCTCTCTCTCTCAAACGTGTGGAAAGAGGCTAATGTTGTTTTACAAAAGCTAAGATTTGTGCAAGACAAAACACAATTAAAAGTAGAGGTGAACATGATTATAGCATAGGCAATCGGATTGATTAGAATATCGATTTCAAAAAATAGAGTAAATTCTAAATTTCAAAAATTAAGGAATTAGTTTCAATAAATAGATCTTCGGACCTAGAACAATTTTTTTATTCTATATTTTTACGCAATCTCACGGCATTTTATGCCGTCCAATGGTAATTGTGTAATTTAGACTACTAATTTGAACTTTTATTTCCGATGATATTTATGATTGGGCATTTTGCTTTGTTAATGTTTTATATTCATTATGTGTGTAAATATGAATTGTGGTCGATTGATAGTAAATAATAATCATTAAATGTGATGATTCATTATAATTATTCAATTACAAATGGAACTAGTGATAATGTAAGTTCGAGATTCTCGAATATACATAATAGGTTTCAAGCTTCAAAATTTAGGGAATCAATTCCATTGAGTAGGGTCTAGCACTACATTCGCTCACCCCTAATTGAAAGGGCTTAAGTAATACTATCTTCGTACAACATATACAATTTAGGGAAAATTTCAAATAAAAACTTAAAATGATAATTTTTAAATAGGGTTTAAAGTGGAAATTATCTTAAATAAAAATATAAAGTAACCAACTTAATTTCAAATAAAGGTTTGATGGGCAATTTTATCCAAAATTTTTTTCTCTCTTTTCGTTTTCTTTTTGTTTTTTCCATTCATCTTCTTCTTACTCGTTTGTCCGGCTAACTCTTAGGTTCATCTTTTTAGTAAAAAAAATATATTGATCATTGGTTAGGCTTTCACCGATTGCTAATAATTTTTCAAGAAAAGAAAGAGAAAAGAGAAAAGGGTTTAATACCATAAAAAATCTCAAATTTGTACACTTATACCACATTAATCCTAAATTAATTTTTTTATCAATAGAACTCATAAAATTTGTATAATTGTGATATAGTTACTCTAAATTAATTTTCACATTATAAAAATTCTCAAACCGATATACCGTACCATATTTATGATTAACCCGTGACAAATTTACCCCCAAAATAATCCTAAGCTTACTATAATTTGGAGTAAAATGTGTCACGAGTATACTAATTTGAGGTAAATGTAGTACGAATATATCAATTTGAAATTTTTTACAACACAAAAATTAATTTGGGGTTTATATATATATGAGCTTTCGGTAAATATGGCAGGGTTGCACCAATTGTGAGCATATTTACCAAAGAAAAAAATCACACCAACGAATTCGGGCAAGAGAATTCAATATCCCCTCCACAGTTTCTCTTCCTCCATGCTTTGCCCTTTCTTCTCCGATCAACAGCGACATATGTGCGTCTGCGGTGTTCAGAGAAAAAAAGTAAAAAAAGAAAAGAAAGAAAGAACAATGAAGCGTGCATTTCTCACAATCTTGTTCTCTTGTTCCCTCATCTGCATGTCGATCTTAAAACGCTTCAAATGCCAAAAATGAGGTTTTGTTTGAAAGGTGAAACACCCATACCCAAGCTCATCCAAACCCCTTCAACGGCTTCCTCCAATCTCCACCTTCTCTCCTATATCTCCACCACCATTCACATCCTCAAGAACCTGCTCTCACATCTCATGACCTCCACAAGACTCCACTTCTTATCGCTTATTGTTACATTCCTGTCACTCTGTTTATGGTCATGTGGCCTCTCACCTTACACTGTAGCCTTGGATGACAAGCAAACCGCCATCCTCTTCTGGGGCTTCGTTCATAGGAGGTCTAAGAAGCCATATTCGTTCCTCATCCATGGCTATGGAGACAACCCAAGGTGGCGGTTTTTGGCATAAGTCGGCCCTTTATCTCAGAGGTTCAACCATTTTCATAACAAATTAGCTCTCATTCGGCAAATCACAAACGCTCAGTCCAAGCGCAAGCCGTCATCGTCGACGAAGAAGAAGATGATATAATAGAAATGAAAAGAAAAAAGAAAGAAAGAAAAAAGAAAAAGGAAAAATCGTTGACGGAAATTCCCAGACCAAAGCTTGGATTGGCACGTGAAATGCATGTATTCGCCAGGCTCTTATTTTGAGATTAATTTGATAATTTTATACTCGACTTTGAGGTAAAGTCTATCTTGAATCCTTTTTGAAAAATAATCTCACTTCGAATCCTTATTTAAAATTTTCCCTAGATTATATCACGCACACTACTATGTGCTTGGTGTGATCACTTGCCTCGAATCCAAAATAAAGGAAAACGTTCTTTTATCAAGTGTTCAGGAAAAGATATGCCACATCTGACGTTTGGGACACAAAGAAGTACGCAATAATTTTCAAAAGAGGGGTTCAAGTATCAATTGACAAATAGTTAGCCCTGATTCGAGAGACTCACGCATGAACGGAAAAATATCTTGCACATGTGAGGCTAAAACTAAGAAAATCTCACGTTAAATATTTGGAGTGAAGATGATTGGAGCAATTGATAATATTTTATCAACCTATAATTTTTTTAAAAAGGTGTGTGTTTATTGGCAGTTTTGACATCCAAAAAAATTGTTCAAGTTCTTATATATCATTATGGTGTTGGTTCTGAGTTGTCGACAGAGTAATCAATAGGTGTAGTCACTAATTGATAAATTAGCGTCTTCTTATCGATGATAGTGTTGATGGGTGATGATGGACCTAAACGGTCAACAACATACGATGATAAATGGTCGATTATGTTACAAAAACATGTAAAGTGAAGATTGTTTGGAAATGTTTGATCCATGATTGAGCTGGAGAATATTCAAGGGATCATAGCTGCTTATAAAAAAGGATGCGTCGTTGAAGTTAATAAGAGCAAATCCAAGAATTTCGGGGACAATTCAGATTTTTATTTGAAAAAGATAACCGCATATGGACGGTTATATTTTGTACAAGGATGACAAATTATGTCAGAGTCAAGGTGTTGATAGTGGATATTATTATCGCCTTTACTTGGCAACTTATTGCGAGGTGTTCATAGCGGAAACCACTTTTTCTCTTGCCCCAAAGGATAAATCATTTCCTCCTTCTGAGATTGGCAAGTAAACCCTCCCCCAAGGACTTAAAAAATAATTGGTTTCTTGCTAAAAGAAAGACGTGTTAATCAACACTTAGATCTTAGACCAAAAAAGAATCGTTTCTCATGTTAGAGTCAAGTTGTTCACACGGGAAATTAACTTTTGCATGATGCTATCCTTTAGAGTCAAGATGTTGAATAGTTATGCTTTGAAAATGGTGGATTAATTGAGAATTTTTGCTAAAGCAATGCCGTGTTTAAAATTCTGTGGAAATATTTTGGAAGAAGCTTGGATGACCTCTGTTGTTTGACGTGTGTGTTACGAGCTAGTCTGTGACACATGCACCTCTTAATAAGTTGATGGAAAAGATCAATGTCGGATTTTACTCTTAGTCACTGTGAGAGGAAAGAGCTAAGGAACCTCGCAGCGACCCGTTGCTCTCCACGCAGTTTCTTTTTATTTAGGTTTTTGGCACATGGTTAGGTGGATTTAATGGATTTTGATCAAAATTTTAATTTGTCTTTTGTTAAAGCAGATTGTCCCTTTTTAATTTCTCTCACATGTCAGCTTTACAAATCCTACTTGGATAAATGTCATTTAATTTGTCTCTGATTTTGTACGCATGATAAAGAAAATTGATTTCTCACTAAAAAATTAGGAGATATGTCCACGTCCATGCTCATCCCTGTACAACTTATTGAGATAACTTGAGGTTATAGATGATTCGCTAAGATCTGGATAATATTACCTACAGCACAACGATACTTGCTATAACCTCTTGTTCATGGAGAATATAAGCATTTTATTCTTTTAGTTAGACAAGTTTTTAATTGCGACCTCGCCAGCTCTCATTTGGTTGGCCATTGGTGACCGGCAAGAGGAAGAAGGAGAGAAGGAAAAAGAATAAAAATAATAAAATAATTAAAAATAATTAAAAATTAAAAAGAAATTCTAAGTCATAAAAAAATCTGAGTGTCGTACGAAACACATTTCTGTTCCCAGAATAGAAATTTTTGATAATTATCAAATGCCTTCAAATGCTTAGAAACTTGTCTTAGGAATAGAATCAGAAAAAATTATTTCTGAGTATAAATTATTTCGGGAACATAATGATTATCAAATGCATTCTTAAACTTTGAATCGAAATTGCATCATCAAATACAAGATTGATGTCTTCTAATCTATGAACTGCTCTTAACTCCTTGTCATGCTCTCTCACTCTCTCAAATGCTAGTAGAAATCTCAAGGTACGGACCTCTAGAGTGCCAAAAGTTGGCACAAAGGGATACTTAAGTGCCAAAAGTTACAAAAGGTACACTTAAGTACCAAAATCGGAGCAAAACGGATCACTTAAGTGCCAACGGCGAAAAATTCCGGCCAAATTGCCACGTGTCAATTTTCCGGCGACTTTATTTGCTGACGGAGCATTTTTTTCAAAATAAAAAATCCGCGTGGCCTTTTTTTCAAAATAAAAAAATCCACGTGGCAATTTTTTTTAAAAAATTATCCACGTCAGATTTTTTTAAAATTAAAATCGATTTTATTAAAAAAAAAAAAGAAGGGGAGGAGGGGATCGGCGAGGGCAGATTTTATAATAATTTATTTTTAATTATTTAATATTATTTAATTAATAATTTTTAAATCCACGTCAGCCAAAACGACGTCGTTTTGGCTGATGTTTGGCCGATTCAGTTTCCGGCGAGCCACGTAGGCAAGAAAATTAATAAAAAATTGCCACGTAGGATTTTCGACAGGATTCCGGCGACTTGGCACTTAAGTGATCCATTTTTAAAAAAAAATAGCACTTAAGTGTACCTTTTGTAACTTTTGGCACTTAAGTGTCCCTTTGTGCCAACTTTTGGCACTCTCGCTGTACTTATGCCTAGAAATCTCATTTCGCAATGAGAGAAGTTTTGAAATATGGTAATAACCCAAATGTTGTAAATCTAGAATAGACCTTAATAAATGAATCCCAATTGTATTTTCAAAACTTCAAACCATGAAAAGCGGGCCAAAGAACTCAGTGAATGAATAGTTTTAAAAAAATATATCGGGTACTCAGAATGGTTAGACGATTGGTTGCTAAATCTCCTTATAATGGACGGGTGATCTTTCGTGATTGGTGTAGTGTGCTTATCTCGGGACAAGCGAAGCAGAGATCCTGCTTTCCTCTTCAAGCACAAGCCCTTCTTGCCCTTAAACCAGGCTTTATCTTTTCTATTGCCCCATAAGATGAACCAGATGCGCTCGGGATATACAAAATCTTGTGGTGGATTGCGTTTCTTTGTATGAGGTTAATTTAGGATTTAAGTAAGTTTTTAAATTATTTCGTCTGAACTTTGAGATATTCTCATCTTATAAGGGAAGAAAAATATATAAATTGGAATAAGGGGTGCAAAGTGCATGGACACCGGCACGTTAAAATAAGAAACGTAGCTAGACTAGGTACACTTACTGGAGGGACTACTGTTAGCGGTTCTTATAGGCGAAAACACCTTACTTCTTTAGTCCTCACCCTTTGTCCAACACCAAAAAAATTCCTTCCTCTAAAGGCTCCTGTACACTTCAGGACATTTTGTTAGTTCTCTTTGTAATTGGATCACGGGCCACGCAAATCGAAGTAAAAAGGATATTTAATTATAACGAGGACAGAATTCATCGACGTGGTTTTGTCCTACTTGCCCAAATAAATAATTGCAAGGTGATAAAACATCACGACTTAATCAACACGACTTTATTTCGCTTTTATTGGGGTTAGATTACCACTTTAGACACTTTACATGACTTTATTTTGCTTTCACGGTGGTGGTTAAATCACCACTTTATCAACACATGACTTTGATGCCGGTCTCACGTCCCCACCCCAATCGACCACCCATCTGCTAGGCCGCGCCCCTTGTGTAAAACAGAACTTCTTGGACAACTCTCTTGATAAACTTTGTGTGGAAAATTTCGGGATTCTAGAACCATCAATGCTATACTATTTTTGATGTGTACGATGTTGTTTTGATACTTCGTTTTTACCAATATAATCCTTAAACTATATGCCTTTTTATTTTGGCAAGTCATTCCGTTAAAATTGCAAATTGAAATGCTATTGTGTTTGTCATTGGTGCCACGTCGAACATGAATGAATAAATTAGAGATGAGATAGAATTTTTTTGTTGACTGGGATAAAATTATTAGAAAACTAAAAAAAAATCGCAAACACTCTGTCTCAGAGAGAGAGAGAGAGAGAATATGAGTGAGTGTGTGTGTGTGTGTGTGGAGGAAGCCATCGAAATCTTAGTTATTATCACTAAATGTAGCAAGGTATATTATATACTAATTTGACATTTATGTATCTCATTTTTGTTGGTGAAGCAATATTAAGACCCGTGTTTTTGTTTTATAACTTTTTTTTTTGCAATCATGGCCAACTTTTTTCGTTGAATTTTTATTGATTTCTATAATTTTAATATTTTTTAATTTGTAAAATACATGCTAATTAGATTATTTATTGTGAGAATTTTTAAAATATAATACCAAAACCCCTTCAAAAACTCATTCAAAAGCTTAGTTTTTCTTACTCCAAAGTTTATTCTCACTAGTTATAAAGTGATAGGAATTCTCTTCATCAGCAATAAGGTGTTCGGAAATATGGGAAATCCTAAAACTTTTACCTATTTACTTGTCAGATCGAATATTTTGCAAAGATCCATTCATTGCTAATATGATATATCATACTATAAAATTTTCCAATTAATGTTCCGTTTATCATATAAAATTTTGACAAGCTCTGTGTAATAATTAAATCATGTGTAATAAACTAAAAGTGAATTGGCAGGAATACCAAAACAACCACAACCCCCGATGGGGAGGGTAGAATCTAAAGATACTTTGTTAGTCGTCTTTGTAATTGGATCGACTGGCCACGCAAATCAAAGTGAAAATGGGCTCTCCCTGCCCCACTAAATGAGGTAATCAATGGTTTATGTTAAAAATCAAGATGTCGATAGTGGAAATTTTCATCTCATTTGCTTGACTTTTGCAAGGTACTCGTAGTGGAAACCACTTTTTCTCTTGCCCCGTAGGACAAATTAGATTTGCTTGAGATATGAAATCTTGTGATGGATTACATTTCTCCAATGAGTCAAATTTACTTTCTTTACCCTCGCTTTTTGTCCAAGACCAGCAAATCAATCCCTTCCTCTAGATTGGCAAGAATACCCTCCCCAAAGACTTCAAGGATAATTGGCCTTTTGCTGAGACATTTTTAATCTACACTTAAGTTTTTGGCCAAAAAAATATTGATGCTCATGTTAAAGTCAAGTTGTTCACACTGGAAATTAACTTTTGCATGATGCCATTCTTTAAGAGCCACGTAATCATCTCCTTTACTAGAAACTTTTGCAAGCTGTTAAAAAGTTATGCTCTGAAAATGATGGATTGATCGGGAATTTTCACTAAAGCGGTGCTATGTTTGAAATTTTGTGGAAATATCTTGGAATAAACTTGGATGACCTTTGATGCTTGAGTCGTGTGTCACGGGTCAATTCGTGACACATGCATCTTTTAATAAGTCGATGGGTAAGGTTAACGTCAATTCAACTCCTAGTCATTGTGATAGGGAAGAGCTAAGCAATTCATAGGAGCATGAGGTTTACATTTTTACTTGATTCATGTTAGCATGAAGTAATTTATAATATAAAATTACCACAAAAAAAATCCTCACCTTATTATATTTGTGTCAATTCAATTATATATATATTAATTTGTTCAATTTATTCCAAACATTTTAATCATTTACTAATTTAGTTATTCCGGTCAATTTTGATGGGAAATCACCGAAGTGGATAATTTTATAATTTTCATTTTTAAATTATTATTATTTATTTTTTAATAGGTAAAATAAAGAATGGAATTGTGTGGGTGCTTCTTGTACAAATTTAATTTTTCTCCCCACTTAGCTGAACATAAATTCGCACTCTGTCGAATCTCAACTTTGGGTACTTTTTGAGCGAGGCAAGGAACCTTGCAGCCATCCGTTGCTCTTGTTTAGATGGATTTAATAGATTTTGATCAAAATTTTAATTTGTCTTTCGATTTTCTCTTATAAATTTATCTCAAGTGTTAACCTTACAAATCCTACTTGGATAAATATCATTAAATTTGTCCCCAATATTGTACATGTGATAAGAAAATTTATTTCTCACTAAAGAATTAGGAGATACGTCAGCGACCATAATCATCCCTTATTTCATGATAGACAATGTTAGTGTACCAAGGTACTACTTATTAAAATAACTTGAGGTTATAGACGATTTGTTATGGTTTGGATGATATTACCTAGAGCTCAGTGATGCTTACTATGATCTCTTGTTCACGAAGAAGATAAGCATTTTATTTTTTTAAGTTAAACAAATTTTTAATTACAGCCATTTATGTATTGATCTATATTAGAATATGAGGATGATGTCTCGATTTACAAAATATGCTGAATAGAATAATCAAACTGAAAGCTTGGCTATAATTTCCAACATTTGTTTTATCGTTAGTTACCACATGAGATTGTGAGATGGTTGTAGTCTCCATAAGTTGGGCCCTTTATAGTTAGATAATATAGTAATAAATACAAGCATTTAGTTAGGATAACTTAGACATCATTCGCGTTTATCTTTGCATGTGTGTGATGTCCATAGTTTATAATCCACCAACTAAAGGCATGGTCCTGCCGAAAAAAAGGCATGGTCTGAGAAAGTTTTTTTCAATTAAGGAGAGGTAAAATAATAGCCCTTTATATAAAATTCAGTAAATTTTATTTTTTTTACTCTTTGTTATCAGGTCGAGGAATTTTTTTTTAGCATGTGCTTGCATAGGACTCTCTCTCTCTCTCTCTCTCTCTCTCTCTCTCCCTCCCTCCCTCCCTCCCTCCCTCCCTCCATATGTTTGAAAGATAAATTTTTGTGGATCCTCTCGCTTGGGAAAAGGAGGAAACGGTTTTAGAACAATGATATCCAAATTCCTATTGGTATAATCTATACATACACTCGCATTTCGTAGATGATATCCAATACCCATAGGTGTAATGTATATACACACTTACACTTCTCTTCGCTGAAACCGGATGGAATTTTAATAAAGGGAAAATATTATCAAAAACCCCAAACTATACCATTTGATATAATATTACCTTGAACTTTTTTTTATACCATAAAAAATCCTAAATTATGCCACTTGAGACAATTTTACCCTAAACTTTTTTTTTACTAACAAAAATCCCAAACTATGTTACTTGGGACAAATTTACCCTTAACTTTTTCTTGTACCATAAAAAACCCAAACTATGCTATTCAAGATACATTTACCCTAAGCTCTTTAGTTGAAGGGTATTTTCGACTTTTTCTTTTATTTTTCTTTCTCCTCTCTTCCCTCTGTTGGCCGTGGCAGAAGGAAGCCAGCGAGGGCTACCCTCACCGGCAGCGGAATTGGGCGAGGGTGGCCCTTGCCCAAGTCGGCAAGTGTTGCCCCCGCCAAATTTGGCGAGGGCTGCCCTCACCTGAGTTGGGCGAGGGCTCCCTGACATCGGGAGAGGGCAGCCCTCACCTTGGGCAAGTGAGGCGGCTGTTGCTCGAGTCAGTGAGGGTCGCCCCCGCTAGATCCGGCGAGGGCATCCCTCGCTTGAGTTGGGTGACGACCGCCCTCGCTGGATTTGGCAAGGGTGACCCTCCCCGGCGTCGAGCAACGGCTGCCCCCATCCGCTACCGCCGCCAGCAAGGGTGGCCTTGGTCGGCTTCCCTCTGCTATGGCTGATTGAGAGAAGAGAGGAGAAAGAAAAAAAAGAAAAATGGAAAAATGGAAAAAGATGAAAATGCCCTTAGTCAAATAGTTTGGGGTAAATGTATCTCAAGTAGCATAATTTGGGGTTTTTTGTGGTATAAGACAAGTTCATGATACATTTTTCCCAAGTAATATAGTTTGGGATTTTTGGTATTACAAAAAAAAGTTTAGGATAAAATTGTCCCAAGTGGCATAATTTGAAGTTTTTGATGGCACAAAAAAAGTTCAGAATAAAATTGTCTCAAGTGGTATAGTTTGGGGTTTTTGGTGATATTTTCCCTTTAATAAATTAAGAGCGCAGTCATCCATTAAAAATGAATAGATGTATGAATAAAAGGTGAGGGCCTTAATTATAGATTTCGACATACCTATCTTTCAAGAAAAACAGATGAATTCAGTCTACCATTCCGGTCTCCAATCATAGGCAATGTTTTGAAAATAGTACCGGAGGTTGAATCGGAGTGAGGGCTAATGTGCAATTCCACCCGTTCAACTGGTTTGACTTTTATAAAACCATTTGAACACAAAGAATGAAGTGAGAAAAATGATATATGAAATGATCATTTTAAAAATATTATGTGTGGATTCACACTGAGTTGATCCGCAATGTGTAAAAATCAATTTTTTTTCCCTATTATTGTAATAGGCTGAATTGTGGGTAGAGGCTTGCTAGTTTCTCAAGTGTGCCTATTATTTTTTAGTTGCAAATTATGCTACCAGGAGAGAGGGTGCCCGCGAAACAAGAGCCGATAACAGGAATGATGACACATATACCAAGATTGGCTTCACTGCAAGGGTGCAAGAGGAACTGAGGATATGAGTGGACATATCAGCACAATACAAAAACAGGTGGATACTCGTTGGGGGGGGTGCAAACGAAGACACTTTCAACCCAAGCACAGATAATTTCGATCGTTTCTGACTTGGTGAAGAGGACGACTGCATCGTCTTTCTTCATTCTCGATGGCGTGGAAAGAGATGGCACTAGGTTTTCCTTTTCATTTACTTTCATCGACCATGCTATTGCGACTTGAAAATAGCAATTTACTAACGAAGAGCACTAGGGCCTAGTGGCCATGGGGGATTGAAGTTTATTTTAGAGTTCTGACACAATAGGTGGGGCAAATCTCAAAAAACTCATGTACTTTTATGAAAGGAATAAAAATAACCTCACTTTTCAAATATCCCCTACAAGGCAAATATTAAACATAATGACCAGTATCATCTTTTTCAACAAGTTTACATGGCCAACAACGCTTTGATGATGAGTTTACATGGCATTTTTATTATTGAAAAATTTAAAAATAAATGAAATAAATGATTTTAAATTCACAAGAAAATGATTTTTATCAAAGAGAAAAGAAAAACCAAACAAATGTCACGTTTTCATTCTTTTTCTTCCTTTCAATTTGTCTAGAGAAAGCATCTTGCATATGCCAATGTAGTTGCCTTATTAAGGCGTGTAAATTATGTAATCCCCTCAACCTTTTCCATGTAGGACTAACTTCTACAATAAGTTGATTAAGATAAGAATCTACCGTTCCCACAAGACCCTTGGATACATGGACAATTGGCAGTGATGGTTGGAAAAGCTCGGTGATGTTGATCCCAGAAAAATAATTCAAGAAGATTTGGTATTATCTTACTTGGTGTGCTTTTATATTTGTCGGCCATTACATTTGGTTACAGTTATTTGCATTATTGTCCTTGTTCTATCGATCAACAATTGCTAAAAAATGTGGACAATTGGGAGCGATGGTTGGCAAAGCTCGGTGATGTTGATCCCAGAAAAAGGATTCAATAGCAGTTGACGTTATCGTAATGTGCTTTTTTTTTTGTCGGCCATTATTTTTGGCCACAGCAAGTTGCATTATTGTCCTTTTTACGTTGACCAGAAACTTGCTGAAGTTTGAGAGTCTCATCTTATATATTAATGATGTCTTGAGACTACATGCATTCTTGTCTCATATTGTTTTTAGTCCTTACCACAACTCTTTCTGATATCAGAGCCAACTTTATCAACGTCAAACTAAGATTAGCATTGTACATTTGATAGTTAATCAGTGCTATAGGAAGTAAACACCAACATCTAGCTGAAGTGAGAAAGAGGAACGATTGAAGAGAAAAAATATACAGAGTAGCTACCATCGATGCACTACATATTTGAATCTACAAGGTCAGGATTAGGTGGCTGCTTAGAGGGGGGAGAGATTGGTCGTTAAGGTTGTAATTAGGGTCAAGAGATTGGTCGATGGCTTCCCCGCCCTTGTCAAGGCAAGGCTTGCAAGCGGTGTCGATGGTGATCACCAGTACCACTCATGTGATGGCTATTAGCGGGATTGTGATGGTGGCCATTGTTTTTCTTTAATGTGTTTCTTTTGCAGATTGCTAAGAGAGATGGTGAGGCCAAGCAAGACTAGACAGAGACATTGTCTTAAGCAAAGTCGCCAATGGCACTTTCTCATGGTTGCCTTTTTTGACTATGTTCCGCGGAGAGACTGATAATGATGTCGAGCATCGATTCGAAAATAACACTGAAGGTGACCAGCGTGGCCGCCACCACCGACCACACCCCCTTCCCCTCTCTCTGCTTTTATTTATTTATTTATCTTCTCTCTTTGATAAAAATCATTTTGTTTGAATTTAGAATTTAAAATTCTATAATTATTTTATTTTTAATAAAAAAAACGACACATTAGCTGACCATGAAGTGCCGTGTAGTTGCCACGCTGGCTCATTTGGACGTAAAACATGACGGTGGCCATTTTGTCCCTCAATAAGAGCACGGGCTTGTTTCAGGACAGTTGAAAAGCGGGACATTTTTTCCCTTGTTTTTTTTTTTTTTGGTAAAGGTGTCCTCCAATGTTTATCCATGCTATTTTTGGAAATTGTTTGAAGAATTGGTAAGCCAGTATAAAAGTCGTTCGCATTAGTGAAGGTGGGAGAGGGAGGTGAAAAACCTTCTCCTAGGCTGATTTGTGCTTCACATAGTATCTTTCAACCAACTTATTAGCCTAATACCTCTGGTTGAAAGACATTGTGCAAATCTACCTTTATAGTTAAAGAAACAAAGATAGTAAAAAAATAAAATAAAATACAACTTCGAATTCTTAACTAAGCGAATTTAGAGGGGAACACGAAGCAAAGATGTAAAGAAGAAACAATGTCAGTGAAAATTCAAAAACAAATGTCAAAAGATAAGAAATGATCGTTACTGGGTAGCCTAGCATAGACAAGAGGTCTAAGATGCTTTTCTCAATGCGGAGTCACTTTCACTTTTGCTTGAGGTACCATTTTGGACAAGTCTAAGAGAGAATGGTGGTGGTTGACTAAATTGTCACAACTCGAGTGTTTTCTCTACTGGCTCTGAATAAAATTCGAGTCCGGTGGCTTCGAGATCATATGAATTGTTCAAAGGTCTAACTTGTCAATTCGATTGCCTCTCATCTAATTTGATCTTTTTTTGGTGTGTATTTTTCTCCTTCGCTCTATTTATAAGATTTTCCAAAATACATAAATTTTTGCAGTGAGAAAGCATTTCTCATAGCACCGAATAAAACTGGCATAGAATCACTAGGTCATTGAGCTCCCTTTGCTCCATAGTTAATGTACCTATTCTGATGATGAATACTTTTGATTGGTTGATTGCTTCATGTTATCTTCTCGTACCAATACAATCGTAAATTTTTTTGTTAAATATGCTTAGTATGCCCCTTTAGAATACTAGATAGTGGCCATCATTGTGATATTGCTACTGGTAATAACATTTCCTAGCGATCCTTCAAAGTAGAGCAGAAAGTGGGGGAAGTCCATATCTTTATTACGAAAGCATGTCAATTATCCAAATTCCCACACTCTTTTAGATTTAAATTATCTAATGAAGTCTCAATTGCCTTTACTCCTCCCAACGTAGAAAAATGGGGCACTCAGTCCATTTAAGCGCAAAATTATGAGTTATGTGATGCATTCTAAAATGATAATGTTGTCATAATATTGTCATCAAGATAAAATAGAGCAATTGTGATAAGGAATGATGAAATTGTCTCAATACAAAAAACTGATTTTTTGCTAGTGGTTAAGTCCCACTAAACCACCAACCAAAGCAGATGGTTAAATCACAATCGCCGGTCGTCATTTTCCACTTTCAACTTACCCCCTCATGTATCATCAACCATTTGCAAAGTGCAGGAACAATGATTATTTTTGGAAGGGCATGATTGGACTCTTAAAAGAGAGACCAACTTCTATACTTTTCCCTTAATATGCAGTATAGACATAGATATTATCTTCTTTTGCAAGGAAAAAAAGGAAAACACTTTGAAATTTGATTTTAGTATTCATCTGAGAAAGGATCAAAGGGCAGATCAATCTAATATCGGGTCCAAATATTCGAGCACCAGCAGGACCCAAAAAAAAAGAATATTAAACTCAATATGACGTGATAGAGAAGGCCTAGGCCTAGCTATGGGGACTGGGCTCAAGGAGTAAACCAGCTGATTGCACTTCGGTTTGGTCCACAAAATTTGGGTCTTTCTTTCCATAAAAGCCTCTATGCTTACCTTCATGAAATAATTCTCATCTGCTGGCTTAGCCCTCCAGATCCTTGCATCGATCCCGAATTGTACCCCTATAATCTACAATATCACTAGTAGTAAGAGCCTAATCTTGTGAATATACTCAACTCGTTTCTTCATTCATGAAGGAGATTCCAAGAAAATTTTCTTATTATGAGCAGTATGGCCTGGTTTCTGCTACCCTTTTTCTTTTGGCTAATTAGCTTTTCAATATGATCACGAGTACCGCGACCTACTCAACTGCATCGCATCGGCCTACCCCATAGCCATCTGGACTTCCATTTGGTTTAAAAAAGTGTGATACAATACCATCATCCTCCAAATCCCCAAGTAGTAATCCATATATCCGGATCCCAAGACTGAATAAATTCTCCAATTTCCATTATAGCCCAAAGTGTTGGCACCGCTATGAAATATTTGAATGTATGACATCAATTGATTATAAGGAAAGAAAATAACATGTACCTTTGAAGTATATTTTATGTTATTCCATATTAAAACGTCATCAGAAGGCTACTGTGAAATTGTTACAAATGACCATGTTCAGGAGGCAAATTAAAATATAACTGCTGGTGGAATTATATATTTCTAAAGGATCATCGTCATGCAAGGGATCTGGATTTCCATTTGAAGCTGAAAAGCCCACAAGCATCAGAATGAAATGAGGTCGAGCATCAAAGAGATAAAAGTTTTATACGATAAATAAATATCCAAATGATCATGTACCTGTAAAGTCGATAGCAACCGTAAAAGTAAGTTCAAAAGCCACTTGATATGTAATCAAGAAAGCTGTACTGTTGCTTCTCACAAAATTGATCCACGAAGAGCTGACTCTTGAGAGCCTATACAGAGAAGTTATAAAACTGATCAAAGGGCTCATCAGAATGAAGAGTATTGAACTATATAAGAATGACAGGCACCTTTTCATGGCCGTGATGAGAAGCTGGTAAAGTAAAATTTGCAGCATTTCTTTCTTTGTGAAGTTTCTCCAAGTCTACCATGGACTTCTGAAGTTTACAGTAATAAACAAGAAGCAAATTAACATACAAAAAGCCTAAGTACTACAAATTGCATTAGAATTGGCGTTTACCCTATAAGTGCATGGTTCCCACTAGTATCAAAATCAAAGCACACAAAGACTAATGGATTCTCCTACAACAAGTCTTATAGTATGCCAAATCACTAATGCAGTAACCATCAGACAATATGATGGCAGGCTCTGCGTAAAACTTGTCGTTGATAAGTTCGGTTTTGCAAATAGGAAGAGAACCCCGGACTCAACTAGTCTGGAAATCCTCAGGAAAGGACCCTAAGAAGGGGTAACATCGGAGTACAAGCCTTAAGCAATGAAAATATATGGCAAGGAACAATACCAAACAGGACCTTTCAAGAGAGGTGGAGAGCTTACACTTTTAGAAAACGTATCTTTGTTTTCCAACTGGGAGCAGTGGAATATTATTTCAACAGCAGTCCTGGAAGCGAAAGATTTCTCAGCATGGACAGTCAGAGTAACCAGGTTTCTCAAGCCTACTAGTAAATTTTTATTATGAAAGTGACAGGATCGAACTCCAACTTTGCTTTGTGACTATCTACAGAAAATAGAAAGGAGAAGATGCTTATCTAGATGGATTACTCTTGGACTTTACTGAACCCAAATGCATGGAAAATGACACGATAACAATGGGAGCCAGGAGTAAGTACCTCTGACAGCACATAGCTAGCTTCTACTAAAAACTCTTGGTCCTTCAGCTTTTACGTCTGCACTGAAGCCTCCCGATCAAGATACTATTGAGATTTCTTCTTCTTCACATGAAAAGACATAAGGCAAATAGAAACCCAAGTAATCTGAATGGACTAGTACATATTTCCCAAATAAGCATGATTGCAAGTCATGATTACTTGAACACCATTTAACATTTGAATTCCTACGCAAACATAAGATCGTCCAATGCATTCATTTTGTATTTTTAGAACTCCAGGGACGTAACATTCTGTAGACTGCAAGACAGCTAAACCAATCCACCCTGGAAAGTGTCGTCCTACCACACTTGAACATCAAAGGTAAGAAAGGAGATGAACCCTTGTCTTTATAATTCCTACTTTTAGACAAAACCAAAAATGCAGTTGATCTATAACCATAGTACAAGTAGTTAGTACATAAGTTGGAGAAACTTTGCAATCAATCTGAGACCACTCCTTATATTACTCCAAACAGTCTCTCCGTTTTCATTAAATTTGAGTTAGACCCCTAGGAAGATTGACTGAAATGTGGCATATAACATAGAACTGCAGTCGGATACATTGTTCATGTTTAGCCGGGAAATGCCATGCATAGCTCTGACTTCGCCCAAAAAATTCAGGGGGGAAAATAAACCAAAGCTAGAAAAAAAGAAACAATGTTATTGAAAATCCAAAAAGAAATATCAATGTGAAATGATTAAAATAACCGACACACCTTTACAGGTACGTCGTAATATTTTGTGTCAACATCATATACATGAAACCTGAAAAGAGATAAAAGCAAACAAACAAATGGTTTTACATAATATAGTCAAGACTAAACAAAGATTGAATAAATTATACTTTGCCGTACATGGAAAACGCCAGATGCTGAACAGTCTCAAAGTGATGAGCTAAAGAATTCTTTTCAATCCATGCAGGATCCAAACTATTTAATATGACTTCTGTCCTCCCAAGTTCCTCAAGCATTCCTTTCTTTTTCCTCAACTACACAGCTACCACGGGATCCCTCTGCAAGAAACCATTAATCAAAGTTCATAAACCTTTAAGTAAGCTCGAATTTGGGCATAAAAGAAAGAAACACAAACATGCAAAAATCTACAGGAATAAGTCATTCATTTTAGTTATGAGTTATTTAACTATATTAGTTCAGGTTTCTTAGACAGCCTGAAATATGATCAAGAGTATATATCCAAGTTTTGACAAAAGCCAAAGTTGCTATGGCAGAAATTTTGGCAGATGAGATTTGCCACATATGAAGCACACAAGTTATACAGAAAATGGCATGACATACGCATGCAAAGACTGTCCTAGATGTGTTTTCTGCAGCACAAGTCTTCCAGTCATAAGGTAATTTCAGCAACACACAAGTACTGAAGACACAAATAACAGGCATCAACCAGAAATGCATACATCATACGCTGTGATGTCCTAAATTTTTGCAAGCATAAGAAGACAGAAAATCAAGTTATAAGTCATGTAGTTGAAATTTTGCTTCAAAAAAGAAGAAGAAGTTACACCCTTCTGTGACAACCAAATAAAAAAAATAATCCCATGTGAATGTGAATACAAGATGCAGAAAAAATAGAAAAACTACATGCTAGTAGCAAGATGTACCTGAAAATGCTAATGAAGTTTCTCACCTTTGACATGACGTCACGATCACAATGTAATCCTGAAGCACATCATACAAAATAGGGCATTAGATTTCAAGATCAATGCCCACGAGAACACCATATGCAATGCACGAAGTTTGTTGTTGGTATGATATGCTTAATCTGTACCATCTCCTTCCCAGATATCCTATTCGTATTTAAGCTAAATCAGCAATACCGAGTTTAGATTTTGAAAAGCGCCACATAATTCAGAGAGTAAAAAACTCTGTTTCTGAAAAAAAAAACAGAGTAATGGCGCACAAGTGCAAGGCTTACTTAGACTGTCTAAACTAGCAGCCCTTTTGAAAAAAACAGATGCAAAGCATTCCCACTTCACTTGTCGCAGCATGTAGTTCTTGTCATTTGCATGAGTTCCAAAAGGTCACAGCTCACAAGGCAGACTAAAATTTTGGTTCAAAGGAAAGAAAGGAAAAGAAATCTTGTCAAGTCAAGTCTAATCAGGAAAACAAGAAGAGAACTCCGGTTAGACGAGCATGTTGGGAACACGTAACCAGAAGTTCTTCATTTTATATAACATCGATTAGTTCAGTAGCGAGGTTTGAGGAGGATCCCCATTGTGAACTTTGCTTCTCATTTTTTCCTCAAACAATCCTATGATAGACTGGTTTTTCCGGCCAACTCATCGTTTTGGCCGAAAAAGCAAGAATAAAAATCTTACTACATTGACTCAGGTCCGAAGAAAACGAAGTTACCACCCCAGCATGTCACAACAGTGACAGTAAATGTATGCATAAAATGATTTCACATTGAAAAAAGCGCGCATAATTCAAGAGCAGGCGAGAGACACAAAACTCAATTTGAGAGAAGAGACCGGGTAGACCGCGAGCTCGGAAGAAGTGGTCAACGGCGTCGTTGCGCCCCCACTGTTGCTTCCTCCTCTTCCAACCCTGCTTCACCTATGTATGGGGCTCTGTTGGGTCCCTCCGGCGATCGCGTCTTTGTTGACCTCCTCTCCCATCCAAAAAAAACAACGACACCTCATCTCCAATTTCAACTCCTCCGACGATTCGAACCCCAATCCCGTTGTCGTTGTCGGCCACTCCTCGTCTCTCCCTGAAAAGCCCTTTTTTCCACAGGGACTGCTCCTGGTGAAAATTGTCGCGCCCACTCTCTCTCTGTGTGCCTTCAGCACGTGGGGGTCTGTTGTTTGTCACGTCTCGATCGAAACTCCGACGGCCTTATCCGAATCTACGAAACGAAACCCACGTTGAACGATCCGCGCGCACAGCGACGGGACATGAAAGTGGTTTCCTTTCTGGAGGGCTGCGAATGGCGTTGGAAGTGAATCGAGCTCGGACCTTTGCGCGTGCTCTGGTATTCTTGGAGAAAGTTCGTTGCTATATAGAGAGAGAGAGATAAGAGCTCGGTTCGACGTGTGACTAGGTGTTTCGACGACATTCCATAACACGATGACCATCACCAGGATTCTGTATCCCCTTTGTTGAGGAAGGAGAGCAGGGGATCGAGTGGAGAGGAATGCTAGAAGAGGGAGTGAGAGAGAAAATGATGGATTGACCAGAAAAACATTGGGTTATGCCACCTCATTTTTGTAATAGTCCACTGATTGCGCGACATGTGTCCTTGCTGGACCCACCGGCCCCTCTCTCTCTTCCCCCTCCACGCTGGCTTCCGTCGTCCCCTCTAATGAACACTCCCCCAAGAAGAGCAATACAACAATGTTAGGACTATGTAGAACCTATCCTAGCGCTGGCTTCCGTCGTCTTGTTTTAGGCTGATTTCTTTCTTGAATTTTGCAGAGGGGACACGAAGAGCTGTGACAAGAGTGTGAGGTTTTTACATTCTTGCCTACATTCATGTTAGCATGGAAGCATTAATAATTAAAAAAATTTTAATTCATGATTTAGAGATTTCATATTGGAGATGCATGTGACCCTTGTCCAAAACAGTTTTATTACGTAGCTTATGGAATTCACACATGTGACGTCCAATTTCCGAGCTGGAAATTCTCTGATATCTCCATCGTTTGTGCTAATTTTGGGAATTGAAATTTTATATTCTTGCTAGTAACATCTCAAATATATTGCCAAATCGTAGATTTGACCATCATGCACTATTGAGAGAGGGGGTTGGTGATGCGTTGGATCCCAAGGTTTAAATTTAGCCTATTCATGTTAGCATGAAGAATGAAAATCACCCTTTAGATTCCACAAACTTGTCCGTTGGAATGGCGGACTTTCGGTTTGGTGATTGATAGTTTTATGAGCGAAATATATTGTTTGAACACGTCCTCAAAGTCTTATAATTTTGTTAGTAGCCTCTTAAACTTATTGGTAAATCAAAGATCTAAAAAAATCATTCCGAAATCACCATTGCCTGTCTTTAATTGAATGTTTAATAATTGAACTTGTACAAGAACTTGCAAGGTTGTGTTATTACATGGATTAAGCATGTCCTATGTATTGAATTTACATTCCCTATTGAAACTGTCTCCATTTTATATTTTTTCTCACGTAAATGGATGTACTTTTATTAGTATAACATGTAATGTAATCAAGCGATCATGAGTTTGCTTTTAATCCCTATGATAGGATTTTAAAGTGTTATTTTCTTTGATTTTTAACATATTGCAACCCAAGTTGTCTTATCGTATAGCTAATTAGTGAGTGCCAATACTGATTTGAATGGATGGAATTATCATTTGATTTTACAGAGAAAAGGGGATATCCTTGTGCATGTGCAAAAAAAATGAGATACGAGTATAATCACCATCTAAAAGATAGTACTCATGATTTTTTTTTCCGAAGTAGTCTGAAAAGTGAGGAGAAAAAATTGGATGTCAATGAGCTATGGATTTATTAAGTGGTTAGATTTGTAAGTATAGGCATCTTACTCAAAATTTGACTCGTCATGTTCAAATTTATTGCAATAATTCATTTACATTAAACATAGGCATGATTGAAATGTAGGTAGATTATTAACTTTCCTAGTAGGTTACACATAAATTATGCACTCCATATTTAATGATAAATTTATCTCTTTATGAATTAATTGGCCCCTCCGCATGATTACTTGATTGCCATTTAACTTTCAAATTCCTACACAAACATAAGATCGTCCAATGCATTCATTTTGTTTTTCCAAGAGTTCCATAGACATATCAATCTGTAGACCACAAGACGGTTAAAGCGAAGATTGAAAACCTAGAGATGGACGAGAGAATTGAGAACTCAGCCTTAAGAGAACAAAAGTTACATGCGCTCCCGGAAGTGTTGTGTGTTATGAATCTCGCAAAGCTGGAACACAGTTGTTTCAGCTAATAGTAGGGTGGATGAAAGAAGTTTATTCCTGCATGCCAAATCGCCAAGAGAATGGGAGTCCCTGGCTGTGTGTGCTGGTTGCATTACATTACAGAGCCAATGAAATGGCCCAACGATAGTTAAGCAAATTCCCCGCACCGTAAGTTGTCATGTAATTCAGAATGAAAGGGCAGAATGAGTTTATATAAAAAACTAGGTCCAAGCAGTCCTTCAGAATCTCACCACAGCGCAAGATGTTGATCAAGAAACCTAAAGTGCTTGAATGCAACTTCTTCTGTATAGGATGAGCCAATATCTCATCTTATCGGTTTTCATCAACTGCAAAACATCGTTAGAATTCAGCATTTTGAGAGAATCAGGGGTAGCACATGAATAAGGACTTGGTTCAGATACGTAGTGGTATATAGTCGCATTGAACAGCTTTTGAAGAATGCATATTGATTGGAGAGTAGCGATCAATTCTTGAGCTCTGTGAATGTATGCTGCATTACATCTCTCAACGAAATGGGGAAGTTAGTAAAGTTCTAAACTGGAGTGAAATGGAGTCGGTATTTGGTGGACTAAACATGTTACAAGTGGAGAAACTAGAAAGAACAAATAGATTCAAGTATATGAAGGACTTGCTTAGGTAATTTCTGAATTGTGGTATTCTGGTCACCATCCTGACGTCTAAAATCAACAATAGAGAATACTAGAATTAAGTCCGTGCACATCTCTTATCACTAATAATGAAATTAGATGTACTAAACCGATTTTTGAAGCATGAAGATCCAATTACTTGTGGCAAATTTCCTATTGTGATTTCGTGCTCAATTTGTCAAAGATGTTTTCTCACATACAACATAAACTTTGATTGGCAATATCCATAGAAACCACGGATTATTTTCTATGTAAATCCATTCATTATTGGCATTAATTAGATTAAGATTGAAATTAGGTATACAGATTACAACACTCATCATATGATAATTAGTTATTTCTTTTTTTGTGGAAAATAAATTGACCGTTTTGAAGATTTGTTTATGTCATCCTGCCAATGAGTATCAAATGTAGGCAGTCACAATAATAAATCTAGGTAGATTAAAAATATGTTGTTAAATGACTAAAATTAGTTGATATCTTAATGTGATGAATGTTGGTATGTCAATCAAATTAAGGTTGCTAAATTTGGAATAAAAAAGTTAATAACTTGTGAAGCACCGGTAAACCCCTTGTCTGCCACTTCTCTCTCCCTCTGAGACACTGTTTCTGGTGAAAATTGTCGCCCCATTCTCTCTCGACGCCTGATTAGGTGTTTGTTCACTAATTCGACATTCCATCGTTTGTAATCCAAATATGATGACCCTAACCAGTTTGTGGCTCCACTTTTGTTGATGAAGTAGGGGGGATTGAGAGAAAGGGAAAGTAGACGAGGGAACGAGAGAGAAAATGATGCATTTGAAATTCTGTGGAAGTCTCTTGCAAATAATGCTTGGATTGCCTCTGATTTCAATAAATTGATAGATGAGGTCAATGTCTGGATTTGACTCTCAGTCGCTACGGAGAGAGAAATACTTTTGTTCATGCTGTTCTATGAAATCCTCCTGAAATCATTGTTGTCTTTATGCTTGTGCCATGGATTGAACATGTCATATGCCTTGAATTTCATATGCACTATTGATCTCCATATTATATTTGTCTGTGTAAATGGATGGAGTCCTATTGTAATAATAGTCAATATAATCACGCGAGTTTGCTTTTAATCCCTACGATAAGATTTTAAAGTGTTATTTCTTTTGATTTTTAAATTATTGTATCGTGAAGTGCCTTGCAGTATGGCTGGTTAGCATATGTCAATAATCATCCGAATGGCCGGAATTATCATCTCATTTTATGGAAAAAACGGCGCATGCTTTTGTGTGTGCAAAAACATGAGATAAGTGTACAATCTTAATTTAAAAGATAATATCTACGATAAACTTTTTATTTAAACTAGTCGAATAGTGAGGAAAAAAATTGGATGAGGATGAGCTGTGGATTTGTTAAATTGTTAGATTTGCAACTACCAACATCTTACTTGAAATTTTAATCATCACGTTCAAATTTTTGCAACATTCCATTTATATTGAACATAGGTATAATTGAAAACGTAGGTAGAAAGATTATTACTTTTGGTAGTAGGATCTCCCACTCAATATTTGATGAAAAGAATTATCTCTTTAAGAATTAATTGGCCCCTCAGTCATGATTACTTGATTGCCATTTAATTTACAAATTCTTACGCAAACAAAAGATCATTCGAACGCATTCATTTTGTTTTTCCAGAATTCCATGGACATAACAATCTGCAGATTCCAAGACAGCAAAAGCCTAAAACTGAGAACCTACTGATGGACTAGAGAATTGAGAACCCAGCCTTAAGAAAATAAAAGTCACATGCGCTCCCCGAAGTGTTGTGAGCTATGAATCTCGCAAAGGGAGAGCACAATCATTTTCGGTCCCTTGACCAATCGCCAAGAGAATGGCAGTCCATGGCTGCGTGTGCTGGTAGCATTATATTCCAAATCCGGTGAAATGTCCCAACGATAGTTTAGCAAATTCCCCATAGGAAAAGTCGTCACTTGATTCAGAATGAAAGGGAAGAATGAACTGATATAAAAAAAAAAAAAAGTCCAAGCAGTCCTTGAGAATTTCACCACTGCCTAAGACGATGATCAAGAAAAGCTGAAGAGGTCGAATGCAACTTCTTCTGCATTGGATGAGCCAATTTTTCATCTCATCGGTCTCTAGCACCTGCAAAGCATCATCAGAATTCAGTATTTTGAGAAAATAAAGGGTTACACATGAAGAAGGACTTGCTTCATGATAGAGTGCAAACTGATTCGAGAGTAGCAATGAATTCTTGAGCTCTGTAAATGTGTGATACATTATGTCTCTCAGCGAATAGGGACGTTAGTGAAGTTCTAAACTGCAGTGAAATGGAGTCGCATTTGGTGGACTAAACATGTTAGTAATGAGCAAAAAGATTCAAGTATACGAAGGACTTGCTGGGGATAATTTCTAAATTGTGGTATTATGGTCACCCTTGTGATGCCATTCAAAATCCACAATAGACGATACTAGAATTAAGTTGGTGCCTTGGAAGGGAACGATGTAAGATAAGTAGAACATCCTATGTTACAATTAATATGTCACGGAATTATATGAGATTATTGAGGTATTCAGAAGTTAAGTCATAGATTATGTTATTCCACATTGGTAATATTAGTACTCTATACTCCATTTTCAATCTCTCGACAAACTAAATACAATAACCATAAGCACAACTCTAATCACTAATTATGCAATTAGATGTACTTGACCGATTTTTGAAGCATGAAGATCCCATTGGTTGCGGCAAATTGCATATTGTGATTTCATGTGGTCAGCTTGTCAAACATGTTTTCTCACATACAACATAACATTTGGTTAGCAATATCCGTAGAAACAATAGACGAATTCTTTTCTATGTAAGTCCATTCATTACGGGCATTAATTACATTAAAATTGAGGTGTATTTGGAAATTGAAGAAAAGAAAAGGAAAGTATAAGATGTTTCGTTAGGTATACTGATTTGCCACACTTATCATATGACAATTAGTTATTTTTTTTTCCTTTTGTGAAACCTAAATTGATTGTTTTGAAGATTTGTTTACGTCATTTCGCCAGTGAGTATCAATTGTAGGTGGTGCTTTCCACATGACATACAATTATCAATTAAAAATTATGCAATGACATTATATCAATAGATTGTTTTGGATTTTTTAAATAATTGACTTTAAGTAAATTTCACGCATGCAAGTGTTGGATTGCAAAATGGAGCAGGTGCTACAATTTTTTTCTACTTAAGTCATATTGAGAAATAAAATCTCTTCGAATCATTAAGAAGATGGATCTCTTTACAGTGGCATTGACATTGATAATTTAATTTTCCTTCAACATTTATTTGAGTGATAAAGGTAAATGAAATCGAACTTTTAAAAATGAAGGTTGAGGGTAAAAGTGTAATTTTCACTTTAAAATTCACAAATAGAGAGATGTTATTGACCATCCAATATATTTAATATTTAGAGTAGAGAAATAGTTTATGGTAATACCAAACTATTCTACCAACTCTGAAAAAAGAAAAAAAAGAAAAAAAGAAAAATGGTGAGAATTTTTCATGGAAGCTACGTCATCACTTTCACCATAGCAAACACTTCTTTTGCTTTAATTTATATAAATTACTTTATCCGTAAGCAACAATGCAAGCAATTATAGAATCCACGACGGGACATGTTCATTATTATAATAGTCTGTGGGCAGTAGTAAAATCAAAACATTTAGTGTCTTTTGAATCTTAAAAAAAATATAAATCTTTTAATGTATGTGCATTCCAAGTGACACTTCTTCTATCTTGAAAAATTGAGAAAAAAACGAGAAGGCCGGTATTGCTATTTTGATGAAGAGAAATTTTATTTCTTCTTTTTAATTTTTTTGGATAATGACGGTACAAGTCCTAAAACTTTTTCGTGTCAGTCCATCCCTTAGATCCATTAGATTTTAGTGGAATGTAAATCTATCCACATTTTTGTTATTAAATTTCCTTATTTTTAGTGGATAGAAAATCTATAACAATTTCTACAATAAGATATTTCATAAGAAAAAGCATTTACCTGACTTACTAAATCCGGTGGGGATCATTTCATGTTGATAAAGTTTGGATGGTGGTATTAAGGTCGCCCTCCCAATACCCTTTATCATCTTCTTCAGAGAGGAGTACTTCATCTAGTTCTGGTGTCCTCAAGGCACCATTGCAAAATATATTCATCTTGGGGCACTGCGTCACAATAATACGTACCAATGCTGGGAACCTAAAGGCACAAGTCATGGGGGAGAAGCTGTCAAGGCTTGGTAAATTATCAAGTATCAGCTCTTCCAATTTGGGAAAAGAGATCTCCTCTACTTCATTTCCATCATTAGTTACCACGTCTTCCATTGCACCACAATCTCTTAGGATTAGCCGAGCAAGGTGCACCATAATTGTCATTGCCGAACAAGTCCCCATATGAACTAAACCAGCACAATCCTCTACCTCTAATTTCTTCAATCTTTGGAATGAAGTGGGAGATGGAAGTACGATTGATAAACTAGGACACAACCAAATGAACAGATCTTCAATCTGTTTGAGGATTTCAACCATCAAGGAGCCAGCTTTCCAAACTTGCCTCAGATTACAAAGCTTATTCAACCGAAGTTTCTTTAGATTTCCAAGAGCCTTCAGACTCGCTCCCCCATGTCCAAATGCATCTTCTGGAAATATCTCCTCAAAAGAACTACAGGTTAAAAAAAGAGTTTCTAGATTGGGGAAATTCTGGAGAAGGAAGTCGGAGGGGAAAACGTCATTTTTATCATGGTAGCATGCCAAACCCAGCTCTCTGAGATTGCCGATGAAATAATGCTGCATCATCACAACATCGTCCTTCGCTAATGTCAACAGATCCACGTACGGAATGACCTGGGGGAATTCGTTTAATCAGATCACCAGAAGTCCATGTCATAGCTATTGCCGAAGCCACGACCTAATGACTAAAATGTCCTCCCATTTAGGGAAAAAGGGAGGGGTAAAAAAAAAAAGAACCTGTGCAAGTTATGTATAAAAGGGATGTTTGTTGTTGATGATGCACCCATTTTAATCAAAATATGTTTCGTGACTCTGGATTAAAAAGTTATTACTCAAAAAAAAAAAAAGGTACTGCTGATATGCTAATTATTAACTAATTAAAATTCAAAAGGCAAAATAAACTCATCATTGGCAAAAGCGAAAAAAAAAAAAAAGAAGGTGGGGGGGGAGGGGATGGGAAAAAAAGGACAAAACATTATAGAGATTACATCTCAAAATTTCGATGGAAAAAGAGTAAATAATTAAAGACAACTTGCTCATTCTTACAATAGCAAAATGAAACATCATATATAATAAGAAACAAATAGAAAAGTACATGAACCCAAATAAACCAACTTTTAGTGTTCCATGGGGTTAAAAACGGAACCTGTTCTGTGTTGGTATATCACTGACATACCAGTCAAATTAAGGATGGTAATTTCCAATAAACGTTAGTAACTTCAAAAGGGTTGATAAGCCAGTGGAATAAACGTTGGTAGATTATTAAAATAGTCGGTGACCTTGAAAATATAAAGAAATATTAATACTTTTCAAAATCCACAAGATAAGAAGTTGGTCAATGACTAAAATCAGTTGGTATATTAACTTGATGAATGTTGGTACATCAATCAAATCAAGGTTAGTAATTTGAAAGCTGTTGTTTCATCACAAGAATAAATATTGGTTGATTATTACATTAGTTCGTAATTTTGAAAATATTGGTAATTTTCAAAACCTAACAAGATAATAAGTTGGCAAGTGACTATAATCGGTTAACGTAATGAATGTCGGTACACCAATCAAATTGATTTCAGTTAATTCAAGTAAAATTAGTGATTGCAAATGTATTGGTGAGCCACAAGTTTAAATGTTGGTAGATTATTACAGAAGTGGATCATTTTGAAACTAGAGAAAAAAAGTAGGTGCTTTTCAAAGCCAATTGATAAATTATTAAACAATTATTGGATAAGCAAGTTATCCGCAATAGTTGACAGTTCCCAACCGTGTTCACAAAATTTGAGCATGGAACTTTCTTCCGGAGCTAAGCTAGCAATATGCGGAATGAACGTAATACTTATTTTGATTTTGATTTTGGCGAACTGGATAGGTCAAATTAAATTAAATTGATAAATCTCAACCATAAGACGGGGGCAGCTCATTAGAAGCATGACTGTCCATGCAAGTTATTCAATATATTTTTTTTCTAAGTAAGTAAAAGCTGGGATAACTAGATTATATTCCAAAAAATATGAGCTGAAAATAATTAACTGTAATCAATCTTCATATTTCTAAGTAATTCACAGATGTGTGTAGGTGAGTATTAATAAGCATTAAATGTTTGACAATTTTAATTTCCTACGGAAAAGAACAAAGCACCGAGAGCTATGCACATAATGAAGACAACAATAGAGAGCTAGAATTAGGAACATTACCTTTTCAAAAGAAACTAGTGTTGGTTGGTTCTCACTGGTAATTGTACCTTGGTAGCTTTGGATTTCACAAGCGAATGAGAATGACCTCATCTTGCCATTGTGTTTCACTCGCAATTCCTTCAAGAGTGGCCACGTTGAAGTATGACTATTCCTGTAAAAGCTCCTTAGTTCTAGCAACTCAACTAGAGTCAGATAAGTTAATCGCGGAAAGAATAGATCACCTACACTCATCCCTGCTTCGTCTTCCTCTGCAATAATTTCCTCCACCCCACAATCCCATACCACAAGTTTTTCAAGCCATGTCATACTTTTTGCCACTGAGCTTGGAAATAAAATTTTGACACTCTCACACTTGACAACCTCCATGCATTGTAAGCATCCAAAGATAAGACCTCCTTGAGGAAGTCCACTCCACACGTGCTTCATTTTTGGGAGACGCATCAAAAATAATTCTTTCAATTGAAAGATGCTTATAGAACGAGCTTCGCTAAAATTGAATTCTTGGATGTGAAACACCACTTCTAAAGATCCACAATTGGTCACAATCATCTTCTCTAGATTTTGAAATCTCGTGAGCATAGTATAAGATGAAAATATGGATGAAAGTTTCTCACAATACTCCACTTTTAGTGCCTTGAGTTTGCAAAAGGCATTTGAAGCAAGATCATCCATCCATATCTTTTCCACATTATCCATGTGCGAAATCTTCATTGACTCCATACTAGGGAACTCAACCTGTTATTTTCATATTAATTCATTAAAGCTGGCTCTCTATTTCCCATGAAAAAGAGAAAATTACAATTTCAAGAACAAGGAAAATCATAAGATAAACAATATTGATAGAACAGAAAGAAATAAAAGACTAGATGCATGTGTTTTTTCTTTTTAGCATATGCCACCCCTAAAATCCATTCTCCTGCCATATTATTTTTAATTAGAAAGCATAGATTTATCTGATATATATATCAAGCATTATGTTTGGGCAGCTTAACCCCCTCAGTTAGACAAGAATAATCATTTTGTGCATCATTTGTTTCCCGTAAACTTCAAATTTTTCCTATCTCAGATTCCACTCATTACAGCACACAAATACACAATACCCAACATACTCTCCCATTTGTTTGAGCCATTTAAAAAATATAGCTTGTGCATTATTAGGTATTGATCACAAAAAATAAAAACCAATTAGCACAAATCAATGCTTCATGTATCTTCCAATTTAAAATTTCTCCAACAAAGAATAGACTTCAAGAATACCGTAACCCATAGCCTCCAATCTGACCTATCTAAGGTTTCGCTCATTATAGCACACACATACACAATAGCCAAGATATTCTCCCATTTCTTTGAACCATTTAAAAGTGCAGCTTGTACACCGTAAGGTATTGACATAAAAATCAAAAATACAATTAGCACAAACCAATACTTCATGGATCTTGCAGTTCAAAATTTTCTCCGACAAATTATAGTCTCCTGGAAAACACAACAGATACTGAAGAAAAAATCCGAAAATTAGATGAAAAGATGGTAGAGTACGGTAGGATGAGATTCTTCAACCACTAGCTGGTTTGTTTCTTTATTTAGTTTAGTTATTTGATATCTCTCTAGTTTCTCCCTCATTTTTAATTATCTGATTTTCCTCTGGTTGTTACAAATCTAAACCTACCTTTCTACATGCTTCCGTTTGACATAAGTTGTTAGCGGATCTAGATCTCTTCATCATCAATTGGTATTTGAACTGGAGCACTTCAACATCAATTGGTATCAGAATTTTGCTTTGATTGCATCTTATCATTGTGCAATGATTCTACACCAAAGACCAATGCTATGGTACTTATTTTAGTTGCTATACTTGCATTTCTGATCCGATATGATCATGAATAGCATTCATGCCCATTGAAATCTCAGCTGCCATGCTTGCTGATTTGGAGCCACTCCATGTGTGGTATAATATTCTCTTTTAATATTGTTTTAATATTTATTAAGATTATTACGGTCATTGGTACGGCGATTTTGATTATTATGATTCTCATGTTATGTTAATAGCTTTGACAAAAATTATTACAGCGATTGCCGTAGTTTTGTTCACCATAAATCCTATATCATCTTGAAGAGTTTAAATTTTTTAAAAGGATCTAAAAGAAGATTTCAACAGTTTTGATAAGAATTTAATAGATTCAATCAAAAACTGTAAGGAAGACATGAAAACGGTCCAAATCAATTCTCTAATGTGCAAAAGGGCATGGATAAGTATTCTCAATACCTTGAATAATCAAATAAGGACTCTTGCTGATGAGAATGGTGAAGTGAGTAGGATAAAATTGAACTAACTAATTTGGATGAATTTAGTGAAGAGCCTTATGTAATTTAATAAATTAAGGAATGAAATTTCTCCAATTGATCACCCATAATCCTCGCTAGTGGCCTGCAAGGGTCGACCGCTCTTCTTTGACCCTGGTGAGGGTTCTAGGCTCTCGACGGCGGGAAGTGCTGCTCCCTCTTTAGCTCCCCGCACCCCCAAACACACACCCCCAACCCCGGGGGACTTGCGTTGTCTCGCAGGATTATTTTAATCCAGTTTTCATATTCACTGTTTTTTCTACTGTTAGATTTTCTTCTATTTTTCAGTCCATTTTCTATTCTTTTTTGTAATTTTTCCGATGTGGCAATAGGGAAACAAGAACCTTCTGTGTTTGAGGAAGCTCCATCACTGCATTAATTGTCACGTAGGACTAAGTATGATTAAAACGCATATTTTTCATCTACAAAAAACAGAAGACCTTACAAGTCCTAAAAAGTGTAATTATTACGACTTGAATGCATGTAAAAGATTTTTGACAACTTAAGTGTCTAGACACAAATTTTAGGACAGGTAATGTCATTTTCCCTTGATCTTACTCTGAATTAGATTTAAATTTGATCTGACCTCTCTAACATAGTCTAGACTCTAGATTAGTTAAAAGATATTAAATTAGTCCTTCGCCTCTAAGTAATAGTTGCATTTCAATTACAGTATTAATGAAACATTACGTTAGTCTAAAATTTGAGAACAAAAGAAAAATATATCAAGCTTTTGAAACTTATGAAAATTTTTTGATATAAGTGTCAATATGTTTATCTTAAAGAAGTAGCTTTAAGTTGTTTGTTAATTATTTAAAGTCAAAAATTTGTAAAAGAATAAGTTAGCCAAATTCACACCACATTCCCTTACATTGTCTATGTCTAGCTGATGTAGCCCAAAGGTAAGCTACTCGAATAATAGGATCGAGAGTGACAAAAAACTTAATCACAAAATCGAGCAGAAATTTCAGTTCTGTACTAGCTTGGAAAAACGGACATAACATTGTCAATTCAGATCGAAATGACCTGATTCCAAAACCAAAAGAATGAGGACTCGACAATCTATAACTTTTGTGTTTTGAGTTTTCAGAGATAAGTACTGTGAAACTGTCGAATTTGAGGAAAGTTGGGCAAAACAGAAACGGACAGAATGAGGAAAAGGATAGGAACTTCAATGGTTGCTCCTCTAGGCCTCTAAGGAAGTTGAAATGACGTTGATTTTTCAAGATTGATGGCTGTAGCTCTTCAAGGATGCAGATTTTAAAAAGCTCTAACACTTCAAGGAGAGAGGGAAAACTCTTCTAGATTTTCACTGGGCTTGAACTTTTCAAGGTTCAAGAGAATTACATTAATCAAATTTTCATTAATCAAATTCGGTCTGTCATTTACAGAAGTTCAATGACCTTTTATAGCAAAACAAGATAAAAGACTAGATTCCAAATCAAAAAATTACTAGTCATTAATATACATAGAAACTAAGAGCTGTTAAGTGTAGAATATTTCCAATGTTTGTTGTCATCCCAAAGTGTCTTGATATAAGCTTTGGTGCGTGGGAAATGACAGATTCTTTATAACAAAGTCAAGATGAGGCCTTATTGATAAGGAGCTCTCTCTCTCTTCCTTAGTTTATTGCTATTTGATTTTCCTTCAGATTTTATGATTCTGAACTAACATTGCTATGCAATTTCATTTTATATTATCAGTTGCTAACATATGTATCATACACCTAGTAAAAAGCTCCTCAAATTTTTTGTGATAGTGAATGACAGCACATTGAATTATAGATTCCATTAGTGCAATTGATTCATTTATATATAATGCGTGTAGCAAAGGAAATTTTGGCTCGTGCGGAGCCATGAATACAGATTTGCTGAGTCCATGATTCCAAATTTTCACCGAAGCTCCTTTGATTAGCATTTGATTAAGCTGACTAGGTTTGACCCCAAAGTGAAAATTATCATGTCAACTACTTGCAGTTTTAGTCAGAATCAAGAAATAAAGATGCATTGGAAGTCCTAAATTTTATATTTGAAATGTAGCCAAGTCCTACGCCATTCAATTGGCTTACTCAAGTTTTAAGTATTTTTTGAAAAGGTGTAATCTAGTTTTTTTAGGACACAATAACTTAGATGGCCTATGTGGCAACCTCAAATTGCATTGTTTGTATTACTTTATGACTTTATTACAAAAGCTAAAAGGTTCGGGACTCGATTTCACTTTTTGATAAAAGTTTAAGAGTTTAGCACCAATTGAAAAAATTTATGACTCAATTGCATTCTATAAATACGTTTTAGGACTTGTGGAATAATTTTCCAATCACAATATTTACAAATGATTTTAGGAATAAGTGACAAAATGACTCCTGTAACTTATTCTGGTTTGACATATTTAAGAACTAAAACTTTTTTTTTTCGTTTATTAGTAAAACTTGTTTCGGTTTGGTATTTGAGTATTTCCATTGCCCAATTTAGTTTTAGGAGGACGGAAAGTATATATGGCATTTTTCATCAAATTTTCATTTTTTTTACTTGTAAAATGCGATGCTAATGTGGAGATGCCACATTAAAAAAAGGAAACAAAAAATTTAAAAACTACACTTAGCACCCTCGCCGGGCCACCAGTAATTGCCAAACTTGGCTCCTCGCCAGCGCGTGAGTGAGCACACTTGCCCTGCTGTAGGCCCCACTAGAGTTAATGGCCTAGTTGTGACCGTAGTGAGAGTTGTTAGCCCTCGTTGGCAGGAAGGGAAGCAGTAGTGGCGCTCCATATGCAGCCCTTCCCCCCCTTGACTGTTGATCTCTCGTTGGACTTCTTTTATTTCCAGTTTCATATTACTGCTGATTTTTTTCTCTAATATTTAGTATGTTCTTAATTTTTTTCAATTTTTTGATGCGGTAACAGTGAAACAGCTCCCTTTGTGCTTGAGGAAGCTCCATCACTGCGCCGAAGCCCATGCAAGACTGAAAATATGATAAAAATGCAGAATTTGTCTACAAAAAAGGGACGGACTTAACAAGTCTTGTAAAGGCTCGATTGTGCAAATTTTAGAACTTAAGTGCTGAACCAGCACAAGTTACTCATAGTGCCATTAACCCTTGAACTTACATTGAGCAATATTTAAATTTGAGCAGATGTCTTTAGCATTGTCTAGTCTCTAGATTAATTAAAAGTTGTTAATTGAAGCTTAGCCTCTCATTAATATTTGTACTTTAGCTACAATTTAATCTAAGACTTGAAAAGGAAAGAAAAAAATATGAAGTTTTTGAAACTTATGAAAAAGTTTTTATATACATTTCAATATGTTTATATTAAAGAAGTAGCTTTGAGATGTTTCTTATTTGAGGTCAAAGATTGTCAATGAAAATAATAAGTTATCATAAATGACCGCTCATACCCTTAGCTCAAACCATTAGGACAACAAACTAGAAATGCCTTTAGAGAGGAATGAGTACGGACCTTTTCAACGAGTAAAAGCGGTTGATGTGTTGGACCACTACTCTCTAATTTTCTACAACTGGCATCTCCTAGAATCACCTTCACAGCTTCACAATATTCAATAGAAAATTCTTTCAAGGAGGGCCACTTTGAAATATGCTTCCCTTGGCAAAAACTTCTGAGTTTTGGCATGTTGCGAAGATATAGAGTAGCAAGTTGAGGAATTACAACTTTATCAGTTGCTTCTTTAGGTTTCTCCTCTTCTTTGGCGACTATATACTCCATATCTCCACAACCACCGAGACCAAGATATCGGAGTTGTCGTAGACTTTTTGCCATAGACATTGTAAAAAGGTTTCTCAGACATGGACACTTCTCAACTGTCAAGGACTCCATACAGTGAAGCAGCATGTTCCACATGGATGACGGAATCACATTCACTAGGTTGTCACATTGCTTCACCTTGAGGACCTTTAAATGGCAAAAGGATTCCACAAGGATTTTATCGTTCCATAGTTCTTTCTGTTGAACTCCCTCGACATGTAGCTCTTCTAAATTTGGAAATGCAAGCTACAATTGTATAGAGAGATATGAATATAGGTTAGGGCCAAAGCACTAAAAACAAAGTAAAATAGTAGATTAGATAAATCGGGAGATGATACCTTCTCATCAAATAGAGGATGTAACCCATCACCAGCACAACTCTTTGAAGTGAAATAAACCAAACTCTTAAGACCGCTAAGCTTGAGTTTGGTTAAATGACGAAACTTGAATATCTCTACAATGTTGCCTTTTCCTTCTTCCATCACAATTATGCTGCGTAGGTTGTTGCAACAAGAAACATCAAGCACCGCAAGTTTATCAAGAGTTTTGGCTGTGGCACTTGAGAAGAGATATGGCAAACTATGACAACGCCTCACATTCACTTGCGTTAGACTTGGAAATGCCAAGGTGACTTTGCAGTCACTCATCAATATGCCTCTCAGGCTTGGTAGATTCAACAACTTCATTTTTGTTAATGTGGAGAGGACCAATGGCTTTTGCCTTCTCTCAAAGCTGAGACTTACTGGTTCAAATAATGCTTCCAAGGAGGGACACCCGACTGCCTCAATTTTATTCAGACTTTGCAACCTATCCATTAAATTTGATGGAAAAACATATGACAAATTTTCGCAAAGTTCAACAGTGAGGGATGAAAGTTTGCAGAAGGACTGTCCATGGAGTTGATTGTGCCATATCCTCTTTAATTGGCACATGGAAGAAAGCTCTAATTCCTCCAAGCTTGGAAAACGAACCTGTGTAAAAACATCATATATATAGAATGGTTGAAATTTTTGGTATAGAATTTTATTATGCGGAAATTCAGGGGCAACTTTGGGAATGACTAGCAGCGAGTTAGTTTTTCCACTGCGAAGTCCCCAATCTTTCTTTTTCCACTGCAAAGTTGCCACTCTTTTGGTATAGAATAATGATCGAGTTTCTATTCAATTGCTTCACTGACTAGAACTAGAAGAATGATCAACAGAAAAACATTATAGATGCTTACCTTTTCATTGAAGAAGCCAGGCAAGGGCAAGCCAGAGCTGATACGACCAAGTGCTTGTTGTAAACCTGCATCAGCAATCATCGACTGTTGATTTCCTTCGAATGAAGAAAATGTCATCATTTTGGGGCACCCACTTATTGTCAGTCTTGTTAAGGATGGATAGTGAATACAATACTTTCCATAAGAGAATGTCTTGAGATTTGGCAAGTCCACAAGAGACAAGGAGGTTAATAGAGGAAACTCTAAAGTGTCGGTGGTTGTAGCTTCCTCTAATTCTTCTTCTTGCACATGCATAATTTCCTCCATCAGTACACAACTCGCTATCTTTATTTCATTTATCTGCACGAGTGCTTTAACCATGGAAGAAGAAAAAAGAAACCTCAGGTTCTCACAATTTTCCACCTTCAATGCCTTTAAGTTTCGGAAACATGATGCTCTTCTTGGATTCTTGCTCCATATGCTTTCCAAACTTGGTAAGCCATTCAAGGTTAAGCTAGTCAATTGCCATAGAATCTCAATATCCCCACTAGTTGTCAGTTCTTCAAGGTCGAATACTTCTTGTATTAACTGACATCTTTCAACGGTTACAGCTTCTAAATTCCGTAGCTTTATTAGCTACAAGGTGTGAATAACGCCAAATAATCTCATAACAATGCTATTAACTAGAAATTATGAATACAAGTTTCATGTGAAATAATAACAGAATAAATAATCTCATATAATAGAGCTAAAGATAATGGAAAGTAAGCGGAGTAGGATTTTGAATTTTCTCTTATTCTTCTTTAAAATTATCTATTTTACACTTACTTATCATTTATTTATTATGTATTTGGACTTCATTATACATATATTAACAAGAATGAATTATTGAGGTTATTGAATTTACCTGCACATTTTGTGCAATCTACCTAAATTTTAGAAACTCATGGCATAGGCTCAATTGATTTTTTGATGAGGTCTGATATAATACCTAAAATGACAGTGTAAAAAACAATCTTAATAATCTTCTCCTAAATAGTTATGAACTAAATTGATAAACTAATAAAAAGTATATTTCTAGTTGATTTGCAAGTGTAATTTGAGCCTAGCATTTTTTCTAAACTGTTCCACACAAAAAAAAGTATCTTTTGAGAGAAATACTAAAGCAGTCCTAAGATTTTATTGTACCCGTGCATAGCACTATAAGATCCATTATTTTCTGGTATTGATGTAAAGTTGAATAGATGCCTCATCGACCAAATGTTAGAAATGAGTTGGTCATAACAGCGCGGTATGGCCATCAAAGTCAATTTCAGCAGAGGATTTAGTTTTAATATATGAGAACCTAAGATACGCGTCCTCATCATAAAAAAAGTTAGTTTATGTAGAAAGTAGAAAGTTTTAGTCATGCAGCCAAGAAAAAGAATTGCTTAATTTGATAATAATTTCAGTTGAGCATCATGCTTTTGTGGTTTGGGTCACGTGATAAACATACTTTTAAAAAATATTTGGAACAGAGTTTGCAATTGTTTATTTTATACTAACAGAATAGTCATAAAATTTGTTAATTCCAAGCAGTAGTGCACAAATGAATGCTAGATGTGTTTCCAGTTAATACTTTCAAGCGACATTTTATTACAGAAAAATGATATTTAAACATGCACCGCGATTCTACTAGGAATATTAGAAAAGTTGTTGAAATGAAGATTTATGGTGGATTTGATCACTACAACAAGGTCCATAGCTCACATAAATTAGAAAAAAAAATTAATTGTTCCACAAACATCTCATTAATGTACCAAGAGTAACAAATGCAAATTGGCATTATTATATTTGAATTTTTATTCTGTCATCGCATAATAGTTCCATTAACTAACATATGGGTATAGAAAATTATGTATGATGGACCTTTATGTAGACCACATTCCACTAAGGTCCATTCACCTACCCTAACTTTTTACAGTTATAGGAGAGAAAAAACAGCAACTTTTTTTTTTTTTTTCTGTTAGGGAAATACAACTTAATCGTCTCAATTACCCTAGCATTGATGTGCTTAAGATGAAAATTGAAAAATAATTTAATTTAATCAATTGATCTGGATGTTTTTTTTGGTAAATTGATCTGGACGTTATTTCCCACATAATCACTAAGTTAAATTCACTGGGATTTTTTTTTTAGTTCTGTTTTTTCCCCTTTAATCAAGCGGATGTAATAGAATCCTAAAATTTTCCATAATTAATAAATGAAGGTCATACAAATTATATAGGTCATATATACTTTCTTTAAGTTACAATTGTATCCGTAAATGTCTCTGTATATACTTTACCATATACAATGGTAAACTTTTAGACTTTTTAAAAATCGATACATTGCATGGTGCTTCCTTATTTTTTGGGATCCATGAAAAGATTCCAACAAATTCGGTAAGAATTTGATAGATTCAGTCAAAAACTAAAAGGAATAGTGAAAACGATCCAAAATCGAATTTCTAACGTGCAAACGGAAAAATACTCTCTCAATCTTGAACCAATGAAGATAAAAGGGAGAGAGCTAGGATTAAGAATTGTACCTTCTGTGCATGAAAGAGCGCAGGTAAGAGCGGCCATATCGACGTATTCTTGTAGAAGCTCCTCAGTTCGGGCAACTCTTCTAATGTCAGCTCAGTCAGTCCCGGAAAGAAAACATCACCACCTTCCCTCGTCCCTGCTCCATCCTCCTCCGCTATGATTTCCTCCATCCCACAAGATGTCACCAAAAGTTGTTCAAGCTGGGTCATACTCTTTGCCACCGAGCTTGGAAATAGACTTTGAAGACTCTCACACTCGGTAGCTTTGAAGCATTCCAAGCATTCAAATTTCAGAGTCCCACCAGGATGTCCACTCCACACGTGCTTCAATTTTGGGAGTCGTTCCAAATTTAATTCTCTCAAAAGAAAACTGCTTGTGGTGGGAGCTGGGCTGATATTTATCTCTTTGATTGGAAAAAGCATTTCTAAAGAACCACAATCGGTCACAGTTAATTCCTTCAGGTTATGGAATCTTGCCAAGATGGTATCCGATGAAAATATGGATGCAAGTTTCTCACAATGGTCCACCCTTAATGTCTCGAGTTTGTTGAAGGCATCTGAAGCAAGTTCATCACCCCATATCTTCTGCACATTAGGAATCTGCGAGATCTCCATTGACTCAATAGCAGGAAATGCAACCTGTTATTTTTCATTACGATTCATTAGAACTGATTCTATATCCCCCTCCGAAAAGAAAGAACTTTAATGTCAAGAACAAGGAAAATCACAAGACAAACATTTTTAAAAGAACAGAAGAAAAAGAAGACCAAATGCACGTTATTTTCTTCAAAGAAGATTCTAAAGCAACAGGCCAATCCTATGGTACTTATTTTAGTTGGTACGTGAGCATTTGTGATCTCAAATGATCCTGAAGATACTTGGCAGTCATGCCCAATAAAATTTCAGCCGCCATGCTTGCTGACCTGGAGCCACTCTATGTTTGATATTTTCTCTTTGCCTATCGTTTCAATATTTATTAAATCTGGAACATGGAAATATAAGAACAGTAGGTTATCAAGTTTATTAAGTTGATTTGCACAACGATTAGAATTATTAAGAATATCGCATTATGCAAAGCGTTTTGGCAGTCAAGATTATTGTTATACTTGCTGTAATCACGAATATCTTAACCCCTCAATATTTTTGAAGAGATTATCCTTAATTTTTGGGATCTGAGAAAAGATTCCAACAAACTCCGTAAGAATTTGATAGATTCAGTCAAAAACTATAAGGAAGAGTGAAAACGGTCCAAAATCGAATTTCTGACATGCCAACGGAAAAATACTCTCTCAATCTTGAACCAATGAAAATAAAGGGAGAGAGCTAGGATTAAGAATTGTACCTTCTGTGCATGAAAGAGCGCAGGTAAGAGCGGCCATATCGACGTATTCTTGTAGAAGCTCCTCAGTTCGGGCAACTCTTCTAATGTCAGCTCAGTCAGCCCCGGAAAGAAAATATCACCACCTTCACTCGTCCCTGCTCCATCCTCCTCCGCTATGATTTCCTCCATCCCACAAGATGTCACCAAAAGTTGTTCAAGCTGGGTCATACTCTTTGCCACCGAGCTTGGAAATAGACCTTGAAGACTCTCACACTCGGTAGCTTTGAAGCATTTCAAGCATTCAAATTTAAGAGTCCCACCAGGATGTCCACTCCACACGTGCTTCAATTTTGGGAGTCGTTCCAAATTTAATTGTCTCAAAAGAAAACTGCTTGTGGTGGGAGCTTTGCTCATATTTATCTCTTTGATTGGAAAAAGCATTTCTAAAGAACCACAATCGGTCACAGTTAATTCCTTCAGGTTATGGAATCTTGCCAAGATGGTATCCGATGAAAATATGGATGCAAGTTTCTCACAATGGTCCACCCTTAATGTCTCGAGTTTGTTGAAGGCATCTGAAGCAAGTTCATCACCCCATATCTTCTGCACATTAGGAATCTGCGAGATCTCCATTGACTCAATAGCAGGAAATGCAACCTGTTATTTTTCATTACGATTCATTAGAACTGATTCTATATCCCCCTCCGAAAAGAAAGAACTTTAATGTCAAGAACAAGGAAAATCACAAGACAAACATTTTTAAAAGAACAGAAGAAAAAGAAGACCAAATGCACGTTATTTTCTTCAAAGAAGATTCTAAAGCAACAGGCCAATCCTATGGTACTTATTTTAGTTGGTACGTGAGCATTTGTGATCTCAAATGATCCTGAAGATACTTGGCAGTCATGCCCAATAAAATTTCAGCCGCCATGCTTGCTGACCTGGAGCCACTCTATGTTTGATATTTTCTCTTTGCCTATCGTTTCAATATTTATTAAATCTGGAACATGGAAATATAAGAACAGTAGGTTATCAAGTTTATTAAGTTGATTTGCACAACGATTAGAATTATTAAGAATATCGCATTATGCAAAGCGTTTTGGCAGTCAAGATTATTGTTATACTTGCTGTAATCACGAATATCTTAACCCCCTCAATATTTTTGAAGAGATTATCCTTAATTTTTGGGATTTGAGAAAAGATTCCAACAAACTCGGTAAGAATTTGATAGATTTAGTCAAAAACTATAAGGAAGAGTGAAAACAGTCCAAAATCGAATTTCTAACATGCCAACGAAAAAATACTCTCTCAATCTTGAACCAATGAAAATAAAGGGAGAGAGCTAGGATTAAGAATTGTACCTTCTCTGCATGAAAGAGCGCAGGTAAGAGCGGCCATATCGACATATTCTTGTAGAAGCTCCTCAGTTCGGGCAACTCTTCTAATGTCAGCTCAATCAGTCCCGGAAAGAAAATATCACCACCTTCACTCGTCCCTGCTCCATCCTCCTCCGCTATGATTTCCTCCATCCCACAAGATGTCACCAAAAGTTGTTCAAGCTGGTTCATACTCTTTGCCACCGAGCTTGGAAATAGACTTTGAAGACTCTCACACTCGGTAGCTTTGAAGCATTCCAAGCATTCAAATGTCAGAGTCCCACCAGGATGTCCACTCCACACGTGCTTCAATTTTGGGAGTCGTTTCAACTTTAATTGTCTCAAAAGAAAACTGCTTGTGGTGGGAGCTTTGCTCATATTTATCTCTTCCACTGGAAATATCACTTCTAAGGAACCACAATCGGTCACAGTTAATATCTCTAGTTTTCGGAATCTTGCCAAAATGGTATCCGATAAAAATATGGATGCAAGTTTCTTGCAGTACTTCACCCTTAGCGTTTTGAGTTTGGTAAAGGCATCTGAAGCTAGCTCATCAATCCATATCTTCTCTACGTTAGGCATCTGCGAGATCTCCATTGACTCAATAGCAGGAAACTGAACCTGTTATTTTTTATATTGATTCATTAGAGCCGTTTCTCAATCCCCTTTCGAAAAAGAGGGAACTTTAATTTCAAGAACAAGCAAAATCACAAGATAATCATTTTTGAACGAATAGAAAGAAAAGAGGATTAGATGCAGGTTATTATATTTCTGAGCACATCCTAAACCAAACGCCAATCCTAGGGTGCTTATTTTAGTTGGTACTCTTCGACAACAGGGGTAATCCTATGTAGCTCTTCTAACTTCGGAAATGCAAGCTACAAATGTACAAAGATAAATGAAAAACACGTAAAGTTGCTTAGAGCCAAAGATGTGAAAACATAGTAAAATAACAGCTCAAATAAATTGGGATATTATACCTTCTCATCAAATAGAGGATGTAACCCATCACCATCACAACTCTCTGAATTGAAACAAATCAAATTCTCAAGGTCACCAAGCTTGAGTGTGGTTAAATTACGGAACTTGAATTTGTTTACGGTTTTCCCTTTTCCTTCTTCCATCGCAATTATGCCTTGCAGGTTATTGCAATAGGAAACATCAACCGTGGCAAGTTTGTCAAGAGTTTTGGCCGTGGTACTGGAGAAGAGATATGGCAAACTATGACAACACCTCACGTTCACTTCCATCAAACTAGGAAATGCCAAGGTTATTTTGCAGTCGCTCTTCAATATGTCTCTCAGGCTCGGTAGATCCGACAACCTCATTTTTTTAAATGCTGAGAGGACCAATGTCTTTTGCCTTTTCTCAGAGCTAAGACTTGCCGGTTCAAATAATGCTTCTAAGGAGGGACAGCTAACCACCTCAATTTCATTCAGGCTCTGCAACCTATCCATTAAATTTGATGGAAAAACCTGCGATAAATTTTCACAAAATTTAATAGTGAGGGATGCAAGTTTGCAAAAGGACAGATCAGTGGAGTTGATTGTGCCATATTCTCTTTAATTGGCCCATGGACGAAAGCTTCAATTCCTCCAAGCTTGGAAAAAGAACCTGCGTATAAACATTGTACATAAAATGACTGAAATTTTTGGTACAGAATTTTTATTATGCCAAAATTTAGTGGCAACTTTGGGAATGACCAGTAGCGAGTTAGTTTTTCCACTGCGAACTGCCTAACTTTTGGTATGGAATAATGATCCAGTCTCTACTCAATAGCTTCACTTACTAGAACTGGAAGAATGATCAACAGAAAAATACTATAGATACTTACCTTTTCATTGAAGAAGCTAGGCAAGGACAAGCCAGAGTTGATATGACCAGATAATTGTTCTAAACTCGTACCGGCTATCATCGACTGTTGCCTTCCATTGAATGAAGAGAATGTCATCATTTTGGGGCATCGAGATATCGTCAGTCTTATTAAGGATGGACAATGAATACTATGCTTTCCACAAAAGAATGTCTTGAGATTTGGCAATTCCACAAGAGACAAGGAGGTTAATAGAGGGAACTCTAAAGGGTCAGTGGTTGCAGCTTCCTCCAATTCTTCTTCTTGCACATCAATAATTTCCTCCATCAGTTCACAAGTCTCTATTTCTATTTCTTTTATTTGCCCAAGTGCTTTAGCCATGGAAGAAGAAAAAAGAAACCTCAGGTTCCCACAGTTTTGCACCTTCAGAGCCCTTAAGTTTCGGAAACACAGCAGTCTTCTTGGATTCTTGCTACATATGCATCTCAAACTCTGTAAGTCACTCAAGGTTAATTTGGTTAATCGTGACAAAATCTCGACATCCCCATTAGTTATCAATCCTTCAAGGTCGAATACTTCTTGTATTAACTGACATCTCTTGATGGTTATGGCCTCCAAATTCTGTAGCTTTATTGGCAAATTTGATGGGATGATGCTCAAAAGGACTCTGCAATCCTCTACTTTCAGAAATTTTAGGTTGCTCACATCAGAGGGAAATTGAGAGTTCCGTATCTCTTTTGATATGGGAAGTTCATCTCCATCTTCATCTGCCTCGGTGTTTGCGACAATTTGCTCCATCAAGTGGCATCTACTTATTTCAATCTCTTCGAGCTGCAAGAATATTCTCATCATGGACAAAGAAAACAAATGTTTGATTTCACCACAGTTATCCACTTTCACAATTTTTAATTTGCCAAAGGATTCTGGGGCAAGACAGCCATTACAAATCCTTTTAAAGCTTTTCAGATTATTTAGAAACAACGATTCCAATCTTGAAAATGCATTACACTGGGCATACTCCGACGAGTGGACAATGCACTGCAGTGAGATGCTATTTTGTATGTGAAGATGCTTCAATTCTTGAAAACCTTCAACACACAAATCGTGAATGTTATCATTGCCATCATGCAAACCATCCAGGTAGAGATCTTGCGTCATCCGCAAACATCTCTGCACCCACTCTTCATCAAGAAGATTTCCTGAATCCAGCTTGAGCTTTAAAATTCTGGCTTGTTTGTAATCACCCAACCAATCCCACACGTCCCCAATTTGGATAGCATACTCCTTCAGTTTCCCAAATGGCAGGTCTCCTAAGAGATTGCTAGAATGAGGAATAGAAATGACTAAAAAGCTCAGATCCCTCATGTTCTTCAACTCAGCCAAGCTGGCATTCCTTCGCGGTGCTTCATTCTCGTCCTCCCACTGATCAAAGCCGTCTCCTATATCCAGTATTTCCAAATTAACCAAACTTCCAAGCACGCCAGGTTCGATAACTTCGAGACTGGTGCACTCGGACAAGTTCAACATTCTCAATTCTGTCAGTGCACCTATTTCTTTGGGCAGCCGAGTGATTGACGAGTTATTGAAATCTAGACATTGCAATCCTTTCAACTTTCCAAGAACTGTTACATCTTCCAGATGGCAATTATTAAGATTTAGGCACTTAAGGTTTTCAAGGAACTCAATCGACGAAGGTAGATAGGTGAAAGATAAGCCAGTGATGTCTAAGACTTGTAGATTCTCCATAGATTCGAAAAATGACTCTGGAATTTTGAGAGATGGGTTGTCTTCAAATAACAAAAACATCCTCAAGTTTGGGCAATCCAATTTTTCAGGAAGCTCATGAACACCAACAAAATGGAAGGACATCACGGTGCAATTTCTAAGTTCATCCTTTGACCATTCTTTAAACCCATAATCGTTCCTCCCGACCAAGGCATTCCATTCCGTTGAAGCAATAGAGATGGCCATGTCAACATATATGTCATGCATTCTTATCTTGTTGTCATTGTCATCACTATCTAGTAACAAAGAAGAGTCTTGCAGGCTACGTATATCCTGAATCAGCCTATCTCTAGCTTTTTCTATAGTCGAGACAGATTTCTTAAATAAACCCAAACCTACACAATAGACCCAGGAATCCCACTTACAAATTCTCCCAGAGGATAGAGCACAAATTAAGAACAATGATTTGATCCTCTCATCTTCTAAGTCATTGTAATTTAGTTCCACTATCGATTTTACATTTGACTCTTCTATATTGGTCAAAGCATTCCTCCATTCTGGCAAAACTCCATGCTTCAACCTTTTTGCCACCAATAGAATCAAAAGAGGCAAGCCTCCACATTTTTGGACCACTCCATCTATCAAGGGTTTAAACTCTGGATCATTAACTCTGTCCCCCACTACTCTTTCAAAAAGTCTTCGTGCTTCTCCATGCTCTAGCTCATTGAGGCAAAATTGTTGGTCACAAACCATATCCCTACGCAAAACATCTCGGTATCTCGACGTTAGCAATAGCTTGCAACCTCTTACTTTATTATCATATTCACAAGGGATTCCGACTTCTTTCAACTCTAATTTCTCCCACAAATTATCTAAAATTATGAGAACGCTTTTCTTAGGATCACACTGTAACCTCTTACACAAACGATCTGCTCTACCACGAGCAGGTTCGTCATTTGTCAGCCTCAAACCGAGTGCATATGCAATTTCTCCCTGGATTCTTTTTAGATCAGGATTGCGTGAAACATTTGCCACGACAACCACATCAAACAACTTCTTCTCCTTAACTTGCCTTTCGATGTCCTCCACAAGCTTGGACTTGCCGACACCACCTGCTCCCCACACCCCAATCACACAGAGTTTGTCATCAACTATAGCCTTCATTACATCCTCCGCGATCTTGGCCCTGGACTCCAGATCATCTTCATTGTTGTCAACAGATCTTGCAGGAGAAGCGGTAGCAGCGACAATTCCTATTGGAGGATTCTCATGATAGACCTTCTGGAAGTTACTATTTTGGCTTTTCTCATACAGTCCCCGAATGACTTGAGTCATCTTCTTCACCTTCTCGCCAATTGCATGGCGCACCATGGGGTTGGGAAGCCACCCGCGGAAGCAAGCGTATTTTGCACTTTTGCCACGTTTTAATAGGTTTTCTGCTTCTTCAGCCTCCTCGTTCACACTATCCAGCCAATTCTTAACATCAGTGTGTATATATTTTCCATCATACACGGCTTCATTAACAGATCCCTGCACCCTTTCCCTTGCAGTCTCTAGCTCCTTGACTCCATTTTCAAGATCTTCCACGTAACTCTCGTGCAACAGCACATACCCAAATTGACGTCCAATGGGAGCAAACAGGTACTCACCAAGTTTTGCCACAAGATTCGCCGCAACATTGGCGAAAAAAGCCCCGGCCATTTCTTCCTTGTTTTCTAGAAATTTTTCCCTTCCTTTTTTCCCCCTCTTTTTATGTCTTCTTGTTTTTGCTTAAACAACTGGGCACGAAGGAAACTGAGAGAGAACAGAACTAATCACTGGATGTATGAAAAGAAAGGAAGTGCGAAGAGATAGAGTGCCTTGAGTGTACGGAAGCAATAGCAATGTAAATAAACAGAGCGAGGACTATCAGCAAGAGCAATTTAGAATAACATTAAGGCCTTGGTTGGAAAAAAACTAGGTCGCTCCTTGGCTCACTGCATTAAGTAACACGATACCATTCTACGTGGATGATTGGCTGATGATCTTACGTGGACAACCAACACGTCACTGGTCTACCACGTGGACGATGGGATGACTCTTCGAGGGTTCCGACAAATTTTGCGGTCTTCATCACAGTCACATGCTCTCACAGTTTTTCTCCAAATTTAGATATAAAACATTAAGAAGAAACATTACATGCATATTGTCGATTTTTTAAAATACCGACAGTTGGAATTATTTTGAATTTTTCCTCGTTTATTTTAAAAATTAAAGCATTTCTTTCATTTTCAGGACTTTCGCAAGAAAGAATTAGTTTTTCAAAAAAGATAGCAAACAAATAAAAACTTGACGGCTGGCGATGAGAAAGCATGCAACAGTGATGCCACGTTAGATTTGCACAAGTCTTTTGATCAATTGACGTGTCACATGCGGGTCCACTATCAAATATTTTGAGAGTCTCTCTCCCTCCGGACTCACGTGACAACTCTGCTCCCATGCGGTTCGGCCCAGGATGAGAAGTGCTCCCGGCCACCGCTATGTGGGGAGGGACTGCGCGTGCTCAGCCAGCGGAACATGCTGGACAGGTGGAGGCCAGCGTGGAAGACACCGGCACGAGCGGGGTCCACGTCGGGGACGCGGCGTGGCTGGCTCTCGAAGTGAGCGGGGAAGATCATCTCGGCGATGAACTGGTGGATGGCGTACCAAGTGCCACAGCCACTGTGGGCAATGCCAGTGACAGAGGAGACGAGGCGGCCGAGGCCGCAAAGGCACGTGTCGGAAAATAAAGGCATAAAAAGTGTCATATCTTTTTTAAAGAATGACTTGAAAGCATTTTCGTGCCTTTTTTTTTTTTTTTTTCTCTTTTCAATATTTTTTTTCCATAAAAAAAGACAAACTTAAAAAAGAAAAAAAGACTAAAACTAAAAAAAAATCACAATTTTTTTATAAAAAAACCAGGCAGGAGGATGCCCCAGCATATCCACCTATGGCCACCGCCCTGTCGCAAAGATTCTAGTGAGGGGCCCTCTCCTCAGGCTGGTGAGAGCCACTAGCCTTCAGCGGCCATAGGTGGGAGAAGGGCTAATAGCCCTCCGATGCTCTTTTTTTTCTTTTCTTTTTTTTTATCTTTGTTCAAAATTTTAGCCTTTTTTTCGTTTTTAATTTTTTTGGAAAGGAAAAATTAGAAAAAGAAAATAAAGAAAAATGATGGACAAAAATGTCCTTGTCCATCATACCTTTCTTTAAGATTAATATAGCCATTTTAGACTCTTATTTGAAGTAAGGTCTATTTTAGACCAATATTAAGAAAATTAAGAGTATTTCAGATTTTTATTTGAGAAATTATGAGCACTTAGGATCTTTATTTAAGTTTTTTTTGTCATTTTTTTGGGTTTGAATCGCATTACTGGTTTACCATGTGCAATAGAGGGCTAATTCTTTCCTTTTTGATATCTATTGTCTCAGTTTTCTTTACTTTATGTTTCTTGAAAATGGGGATGACACCATTAACGGCGTGCAACGATTTTTTCATGTTTCAATGCATGCAATTGGGAGACCATTTGCGGATCTCAATTGCCACCGAAGATGAAGAAGTCGGAGACCTTCGCCGCCCGTTCCCAGCTCCACCAACCAGCAGCCAACGGGCTATTCTCCAGATCTAGATCTGGACAAGCGGCTCACGAGCAACGCTAATGCTCGTCCATGGCTGTCGTCATCGTCCTTCAGCCAGATCTGGTCGGAGGAGGTGGTGGAGCTGCCGTAGGAGTCGCAGGGGGAGTTGGTGGCGAAGTTTGAGGTGGAGGAGGAGGCAAGAAGGGTACAAACCATGGAAAGGCCCAGGGGTTGGTGTTGGATGTTTGTTTGTAAAACAAACTAAGCATGCCTTTTCCTTATCCCACATAGAAAAGTTTGGAAAAGACAAGTCACTTTCTAAATGTAAGCTTTTCCAATTTGTGAAAATGAAAAGTTGGAGTGTGGGCTAAACCCCACTATACCAACGTGCGGGTGCGCGATTATTAGACGCACTATGCACTTTAATTAGCGTTAATCCCTTATCTTTTTTTTTAATGTTATATGGTTATTTTGTTAATTGAAAGGTTGCCTTTAATTTTAGCATTTTGGAAATTATTTAAAAAAATTCCGATTATTATTATTGTTATTGTTATTGTTATTATTATTATTATTATTATTATTATTATTATTATTATTATTATTATTATTATATTCCGAATTTTCATATGTATATATTCAAGACAACTTTTTGAAATTATACTAGTTCGGTTTGTAACTTTTCTCGAAAGGTTACATTGATTCATTTTGCAATTTCTTTTGAAAAGTTACATTTGTTCGTTGTGTAACTTCTTTTGAAGAGATATTTTAATTAATTTTTTGCAACCTTTCATAAAGAGGTGTCTATATTTCTATATATAAGTCAGTTTTGAAAAACCTATAAATTATTACAATTTTCGAGTCCTCTTTCCAAAACTATAGCCAAAATTTTCAATTGTTTCCTAGAGAGGCCCTAGAGAAATATTAGAATTGCTATCTAGTATTCTCATTTGAGACTTTGTTATATCTTGGAAGATATTTTCCGGTGACCATTAACAACTTCGTGGGGCAAATAAATCCTTAAAGAAAGTGATATCACGCTTTAAAATCCGATGTGATTGCTCTATTAATTCAAACACACATTCATTTCATTGTTCTACCCAAGTACGAAGACGATTCTTTCCAACAGTTAGAGCTAGAGGGGCAAGAGCTAGCCCTTGTAGAAGAGCTCGTCGGTGATGTAGAGGGTGGATGAGGAGCTAAGGGTAAAGAGAGGTGGTGACGTTGAAGTCAAAAGAGGAGGAGGATGAGAAGGAGTGTAAAGACGACGAGGGAAGGGGATGGGAGATTAGGGTTTTGTCTCTTCTCTTCCCCATGGTTGATGCTTGATGAAGACGATGAGGTTGGTTTGGGTTAAGCGTTCCAGAGAGAAGTTTCTATGTGAAGGATTATAATCAATTCTTAGGGGACGGCACATGCCATGTCCCCTATAAATTAATAGAGAAGTTTTCTAAACTTTGTATTAAACAAAAATAAAAAAAATAAATTGGAGAATTTTTGCTGCGTTCTCTTTAATTTGATACACATTTTTTATTATCAATTGACCAAAATAACAATTTATGATCAGAAATGAGATTTGTTCATACTTTGTTCTCTCTCATCTTTTCTCTTCACATTTTATATTTATAATTAATTGACTAAAATATCCTCTGTGTGTGAAAATCAATCATTGGTTAACTAATCATAAGTTCAGTTTCTCGCTATCACTAAAAAGAGAACAGAACTAGTAAACAAAACCAAGAGAGAGAGAGAGAGAGAGAGAGAGAGAGAGAGAGAGAGAGAGAGAGAGAGAGAGATGTACGGAAGCAAGGGTGATGTAAATTAACGGAGGTTGAAGAATATCAACAAGAACAACATAGAACACAAGAGTTATTTGGGAAAAAACTTGGTCGCTCAATGATGGCTCACTACGATTGGTGCACCCAAGCAACATGTTACTGGTCTACCATGTGCACTAGAAGCCTAAATTTTGTTTCATTTTTTGCTCCTGTTGTCCCTGTTTTCTTTCATAGTTTTCTTTCATACTAGTTCAATCGTTGTCAATTCTTTTGAATATTGACAATCATAATCATTCAAGACTTTTTCTCAATATTCCAAAGCTTAAAAACATCTCTTTTCATTTTCATGATTTCGCAAGAAAGCAATAAGTGGAGGTTACAAATTAAAAGAACATGTCCATCTTAGATAGTTAATAATGATTTTGATGTTTGTACCATCCACCACTTATTTTGATAGCCGGTTCTTCTTAGAGCTTAACAATGCCGTGTCTCCATGAATTAAAAGAGAATTTCTTTAGAATGACCACATCTAAATATGAGAATTCACAACATTGCACAAAGTAAAATTTTTGATTTTGTTACTTTATTTTAAATAAAATTAATTGGGTGGGGCTATTTTTACCCCCTCTTTCACTTGGTACAAATATTTTATTTTTAATTGACTGAAATAACTTTTCATGCTCGGAAACAAGGTCAATCACTAATTTGTCTTACGCTTTTTCTCTCTCGTCTCCTCTTCTTCTTCTATGTTTATTGTTAATTAACTAAAATATCCTTCTATGTTTGAAAATCAATTAATCACTTACTAAACATATTTTTTTATAATTTTGCATGGATTAAATTCTGTGAAATTGTTAAGTTTGTAATTTTTGTTAATAAAGTACTACTTTACTTAGATTGTAATTTTTTGATGTAGCTTTTCTATTCATGTTAATTGCAATGGGATGGCACTAGATCATTTTTATACTGAGTAGTGCTGCCTCCTACCTTTTGATTTGAGCAAAGTTGCATTGTCCAAACTCTCCTCTCACATTGTTCATCAAAAAACAACTTGTAATTAACATATTGATTAACTAAGAAATGTATAATATTAGTGAAAATTGATACAGAAATCATCACGTAGTGCTGTCCCATTTACCCAGGTAAATTATTGCAAATGATTGTCAAACAAAGACAAACAAACAAGGCAACGTAATAGTGACATAGAAATGCTTAGAGCGACACATGTCAGTGCCTCTTAAATGAGTTTGTGTTGCATTATTTTACCCATTTTGTTTCTTCTTCCATATTTTTTTTCTTTTGGGTTTTGTAGGGTAAAATCAATACAACCAAATTACCAAACAAAGAGGTTTAATGTGAAACAAAAGCTGATAGCATACGAAAAGTAGATAAAATGATACACACATACCAGGAGTGGCTTCACTGTAAGTATGCAAGGGGAACTAAAATTTCTTGGCTTCGCTCTAACTTTTCTGCAAGATGGATGAAAGGCAATGCAGGCCAAAGCCAGTCCTAATAACACCATAACATAAATGGACATATCAACTTGAGGCAAAAACAAGGGAACACTGTAGGGAAAAGTAAAGTAGAGAACTAAAAATTCATTGAAGAGAATTGCAATCGACTTGGAATGACTAGAGGATGAAGGGATTCTTTGCTAACTTCTTGCGGCAATGAATAAACCCCAACTTTCTAGCAAAAGAAAAAATAAATAAAATGAAATGACTAAGCCCGACTCATTGGACTGGCCATGTACTACTATAGAAATCAACACAATTAGCAGTCAATATGTCAATCTATCGTTCTCTATAAACCAGACCTTGGAATTCTCTCTCTCTCTCTCTCTCTCTCCACCCCACATACACATGCCTACGTTCATTGTTCATAAAAAATCAACTTGCAATTACAAAATTGTTTAGTTCATAAATGTATTTTAGAGGGAAACAATGAGGACAAAATCATCACATGGTTTTGTTACATTTGCCCAGATGAATTATTGTCACATTTGACTATTGAACAAAAAAAAAAAAACAATAAAAAAACCATAACTTTATGGAGAAATTGATCAGTTAAGAACTACAATTTAATTTCTAATCTTTTTCCAATTTTTTTGAATTTTCAGAATTTTTTTTTTAAATTTTAATATATTCGTATTTTTTATTCGAAAATAGGGACTCGGGCTGGGCTGTTGAGCCCAGTCCGAATATGGGTTGAATTTGGACTCTCGGGCTTAGGCTGAGAACTTAAAACATGAGAAGCCCGGAAGGAAATGGGCTCACCTACTAGGCCGATCTGACTTTAACCGGATCAAGCTTATTTCTGAAAATTCTCAAGCTAAGCCCAAACCTATCATTCTAACTTTAGGCTTTAGAGCACAAACATGCCCACTTAAACCTATGACTAGCCCAAATTTAATTAAACCAATTATGCCCATGCTAATTTACTCCTCCCCATTTGTCTTGTTTTCTTTTCTTTTCTTTTTTTTCTTTTTCTTTCACCCCCGCGCGACTGTCTTCTTCTCCCTCGCATCCCCTTCTCTCAACTCACCCGAACCTCCAACATTTTTTTTGCCAAACCTCGGCCAAAGACCAAGCCACCGCCAAGCCACCACCCTTCATGGGTAGTCCACTCCGACCGCCACTGGTCGACCGACTTCCCCGCCGCCGGCCAAGGACCACACCACTTGGCCGGCACCAACACAGTAAGAAAAATGCTAGTGCCAAGACAAACAAAGCTGCTCGCGGCCGCTAAACAACGTCAAGCTCGAAATCGCAGCAAAATAGTAAGATTAGCAACACACAGGAACGGTGACACAACCCCAAAGAAAGAACACAGATGCAGAGATCTAACTTAAGTATTTCATCGAGCAGTTGGGGCACACTATCTGAAATGACAAAAAAAGGAATTGGCAGAGGCTCAAACTTGTGCCGGGAGTTACAAAAATTAACATACAAGAACACACGTAACTATATTGGTGTCCAATTGCCTCGGCCATAATTTCTTCTTTAGTGTCTAGAAATTCCTTTTCCCCACTCTTTTGTTTCTTTTGTTGCTGCCCCCTATGATTAATTTGCTTAAACAAATCTGGGCAAAGGAAACAGAACAGAACAGAACTAATCTCTTGCGATGTATGAAAAGAAAGGAAGAGCAAAGTGATAAGAAAAATGTGAACAGCGAAACAAAACCAAAGACGAGAGAGACAAAGCCCGATAGCACATGCTAAAAAACAAATTGTACACTGACTGCACTCGATGCACCCAAGCAACACGTTAGTGGTCTACGTGGGCGATTTGCAGATGATAGTACGTGGACAAGTAGCACGTTACTAGATTAAACACGGGCAATGGAAGGCTAATTCTTTCATATTCATTTTATTTTGTGTAGTCCCAGTTTTCTTTATTTTATGTTTCTCGACCACGGGGACGATTTTTCTAGGGCTACAACGAATTTTGCTTTGCTGGATGTTTGTACCCTCCACCATCTGGATTTGAAAAGAAAAATAGTGGGTTCTCCTGGTTGCTGACCCTCACCACTGATACGCCCACTTTTCAAATATTGGGTGCTCAAGGACCTCGCCACGTGTCCGGATGAGCTCATTTTTCAGATTTCTCTCGCATCTGCTCATCTCACGTCTAATTTCTTTATTGTCAAAAATTTCAAACGTCTAATTTTGAAACACTATTAACGGCCTGTAACGATTTTTTCATGTTTCAATGCAGTTGGGAGACCATTTGCGGGTCTGAAGAGCCACCGAAGATGAAGAAGTCGGAGACCTTCGCCATCCGTTGCCGGCTCCACACCAACCGGCAGCCGACGGGCTGTTCTCCAGATCCAGATCTGGACGAGCGGCTAGCGAGCGACGCTGACGCTCGTCCATGGCCGTTGTCAGCGTCCTTCGGCCAGATCTGGTCGGAGGAGGTGCTGGAGGAGTCTGAGGTGGCGGAGGGGGCGAGAAGGGTACGGACCATGGAAAGGCGGGGGGGGAGAGTTGGAGGGGGAGGAGCTCGTCGACGACGCAGAGATTGGAGGAGGAGCTGGGGGAGAGAGAGATGGTGAAATCGAAGTCGGAAGAGGAGGAGGAGGACGAGAAGGAGTGGGAAGGCGACGAGGGGTAGGGAGTGGGTGAGTCAGGGTTTTGTCTCTTCCCTTCCCCACATGGTCGATGCTTTGATGAAGACGATGAGTCTGGGTCGGGTTAAGCGTTCCAGAGAGGGAGACGAGAAGTGGCTGACGTGGAGGTCCAGGACCACTTAATATTGAGAAAATATTGAGCCAGCACAACAAAAAAGAAGGCTTAAGGTCGCGACACGTGTCCTAAATGAGCCCAGTGTTAGAATTTTTTTTTTCTCTCTTCTCCCTGCACGTTCTTCTCTCTCACCCGACTGTCTCCCTTTCGCCGCCCCCTCTCTCTCCAACCAAGCGGAGGCGGAGCCTCGCGGTTGTTCGTCGGACGAGCCACCGCGCCCTCGACCCACCAACGAACCACCACGCCCGACGGCGGAGGCAACCTTTCGAGACGAAGGGGCGCCGCACGGTAGTTCGTCGGACGAGCTATCGCGCCCTTATCCGACCGACAAGCCACGGCGCCGCCCCTCCGGCTCAGCCGTCGCCGAGTCTCTCCCTCCGGCTGTGCCCCCCGCCCCCCCTCTCTCTCTCTCCTGCAGAGTCACGACCGAGCCCTTGTTCGACGAACCACTGCGCGGCTCCGCCTCCATGTCCGCCGTCGCAAAGTTCGTCGGTCGGACGAGGGCGTGGTGGCCACCGCGCGGCTCTGCCTCCGCTCGGTGGGAGAGAGAGGGGGCGGCGAAGAGAGAGATAGGTCAGAGAGAGTATAGCGGAAAGCGGAGAGGAGAGAAGAACGTGCAAAGCAGAGAGAAGAGAGAGGAGTTTTTGATAAATTCTGACATTCGTCCCTATTTGGGACACGTGTGGCTTTTTTTTTTATGCTGGCTTACACAAGGGCACCCGATATTTTCTCCCTGAAATTTTCATTGTGAAGGATTACAATAAATTCTTAGGCACGGCCCATGCCATGTCCCCTATAGATTGATAGAGTCTTTCTAAACTGGCTATCTCTTAATATGGGAAATTCTAAATCAAACGTTAACATTGCACCGAATAAAAGTCTAGATTTTGTGACTTTGTATTAAACAATAGTAAAAAATAAAAATAAAGTGGGTATTTCCGTTGCCTCCTCTTTAATTTAATACACATTTTATTATTATTAACTGACCAAAATATCAATTTATGATGAGAAATAAGGTCAATCTCCAATCCATCCTTCTTTTTCTGGCTCATCTTTTCCCTTCACCTTTTATGCTTATTATTACTTGACTAAAATATCCATTTATGTGTGAAAATCAATTAATGGTTGGCTAATCATAACTTTCATTTCTTGTTGTCACGCTTCTCCCATTATCTTTTTAAATTATGATGAATTAAATCTTGTAATACTTTTAATTTTGTAAGTTTGGTCCATAAATACTAATTCGCTTAAATTGTTAATTCTTTAACGTAACTATTCTATTCATCTTAATAAAAAATAGGATGGCCTGAGGTAATTTTTACAATGTTCTCTCTCATGCAACCTAGACACATGTTTCGTTTTCATCAACGAATAACTTGCAATTAAGCAATTGATTAGTTGAGGAATGTATAATACTAGGGGAAAATGATGAGGACATAATTCATCATGTAGTTCTATCCAATTTGCTCAGATAAATAATTGCAAATGATCATCAGACGAAGACAAAACAAAACAAAGGTAACAGAAAATCACAACTTATTGACATACGCCTTGCCATAAAGAAATTAATTGGTCGAGAAACATTACAAGGAAATGACAGAGATATCACCAGATATCTCAATCCCCCTAAAGATATGTTTCAACCGCAGCCTAGACGGAGTCGGTCATTTCCGACTAGTCAAGGGCGACCACCTTAACGTCTCTCTTTCTTTCCTCATTCTCAATGGCGTGGAAAGAGACGGCACTTTCTTTTTCTTTTTTCATTCTTTTTTCATTGGCCATGCTATGGTGACTTGGAAAGAGCGAGTTGTCAATAAAGAGGGTTGGGTTTCAGTTTCAATGACCTCGGTGGGCTGGAATGTTATTTAAAGTTCTCACATAACTGGCAGGCCAACTCCAGAAAAAAGCATGTATTTAAATAATAAAAAAAGCAAGTGTTCTTTCTTGACGAGCAAACATGGCCACTGTCATCTTTTCCAACTGACCTAAGTGGCAAATGGCGCCCACGTGGTAAGCTGAGTTGACGTTTTTTATTATTGTAAAAGGCCAAAAAAGCAAGGTGATTTTGAACTTAAAACAAAATGATTTTATCAAAGATAAACGGAAAAAAAGAAGAAAAAGAGTAACAGAATCTTGAAGCGACAGCAAATGTCACATTTTTCTTCTCTTTTTTTCAATTTGCAGAGAGGTACAGACACAAAAGCAAAATATAGCGAGCAAGAAGAATGATTGAAGGGAAAAACGTTATTAATTGGACGTTATACTTACAATAAAGAGCATTGATCAAACAATTTCACAAGATGTGGGGAATTTCCCTTCAATTCGCTATGGATTTAAATATACAGCGAGATGGCCAGGGTGGGTGATTCAAGAGGCACAAGTGCAAGCTTGCCTTAGTTGTTGTTGGAGTTGTAATTGAGGTTTAAAGATCAATTGAGGTAAGACTAGCAAGTAGTCTCGACAGTTATCAGCAATATCACTCATATAATTTTTGTAGTTAGAAATTGCTAATATGACAGTCCGGTCAACATCGACCGTTATATATGACATGGTTGAAGTTAACATAAATAATTTTTGTAATTTTATTTAGCTTTTTCAAGTTTCCTCTTTTATTTTATTTGTTTTTTTCTTTCTCTACCAATCATTAGGTGGAAATCCAATAAAGGAAAAAGAAAGAAAGATAAAATAACAAACTAAAAATTTCAAAAAAATTATAAAAATCATCCGTATTAACAATTTCCAAAGAAACTCGACTAGATGGACCAAATTTTTTTAAAAAATCATTAAAAAGGTAGGATTAAATTTTAAAAATTAAAAGTTTAAAATTAAATTAGCAATTGTATAATTTTTAAAAGCTTTATGGACAATTTTTCTTAGTTTTTAACAATAAAAAACAATCGATCCAGCTTACATGCGGTGTTATTAACATTAACTAGCACATAGGTTTATTTGGATAGAAAAGATAACAGTGGCCATCTCTATCTCTCGATTATGAGTAAGTGCTTTTTTAGAAGACATTTGAAAGGGGATCATTTTTGTCCCTTTTGATGTTATACAAAATTTTATGGATTTAGAATATTCATCTAAGAAACCTTCTCATCCCGAATAAAGAAAACGATCACTTTGATTAGTCTTTATCTAATAATTTCTTTTGATAAAAATCATGGAGTACCTAAATTTTTAAAGTCAACTAATCCACAAATAAATGATTGACACCGCATGGATGTACATCTGGACTTATCAAATACATCTTGAAAGCATTTTGTAGGAAGAGATATAGGAAAACTCATGTTCATGGTTTGTAAAAGATGAACAAATATGTAGTGTAACACATGGGGTTGAATGTGGAAATTAACTTAATTTTTTGAAACACTTTGAAAGTATGCTACAATACCAATTTTCAGTCAGGTTGGAGAAACGTTCCATCCTGAAAGGAGTTATAAGCATGCCCAATCGAAAAAGTCAATTTCTTTGCAATTGGAACTTATAGGCGTGAGGAAATTCTCGAACCAAGTAATGCTATGGTCATCCTTTGGCAATCGAAAGAAGTACGGTTTCAAATTGGTCTTTTTCTAATAGAAGTTGTCTAATAATGGGTCTTTCACTAAATGACATTGTACTCAACACTAAGGTCTTCAGCCAAAAAGGAATCTATACTTACACTAGAGTCAAGTTATTCATACAGGAAATGATGGGTGGTGTAGTCCCGTAAACTAAGACATTCTCCTCAAACCCATCCCACTTTTTGATTAATGAGAAATAATTTACATTAGCTCTCCATAGGATTCCCTTTCTTACTTACAAATGTGTGGGAAAAGACTAATATTTCATTGTTAATTACTTCATCACCATCCATATTTTCTCATACTGAAATAAATTTATTTATTAATTAGTCTATGTGTAAAAATATGTAGCTAGTCAGACGGCTCACAGTTACGAATCTCTCTCTTTGAGTGCGCACTTCCAAATCGTTAATCCGTTTGTGGATCCTCTCATATAGTAGAAAGGATTAAATAGGTTGAGCATCGATATCAAAATCCCCATGGATATCATTGAGATATCCTTGGGGATATATGGGGATATCTCAGATGAAGCTTTAGGATCATCAGATGATGGTTTTATATAAGTCAAAAGCGAGCTTGTCCAGTAAAGAAAAATTTGAGTATGGATACAAGAACCAAGGTTGAGGTCCTTAACGAGAGATTCTCGCTTACCCACCTTTTAAGGTCAATCGTTCCGGTGGTCAAAGGTAGTGTTTCGAGAACCGTACTAGAGTGAGGGTCGGTAAGCCATTCCACCATGTCCAAACAAACCAACAGTTTATATCCACTGGTTTTGAATAAAAATAATGTGTCAAGAAAAAGAAGCAGTATGTGTGATGATAATTTTGAAAAAGTAACGTGTGAATTTGTATGCTTTAATGAATGTAGAGTGTCCCGCAGCTAGCAAAACTCAAATATTTTTCATCCTATCAATTATGATAAACTAGAGAATGAAGATGGGGCTTTTCGGAGGAGCAATGCAAAGAAAAAAATTATTGTAATGGGTTTTGTGTTTCAGAATAAGTTACCTTAAAGTAGATCAAGTCGTGTTTGAATCTCAAATGGCGATGCAATTGGAGGATTAACTTCACGCCTCAATCTATAGTCATCAAAGTAAATAACTCAAAACAAGAACAAGCGTCTCAGTGATTTCTTAGGATTTGCATGGTGTTTTCTTACCAATGCTATTTCTCCTCTTCAAGCACAAGCCAAGCAAAGCTTTACTTTTTCTCTTGCCCCTAAAGGATGAAAAAGTAATATATGAATTTGTATGCTTTAAAGGATGTAAAGTGTTCTACAATGAGTAAAACTCAAATATTTTTCATCCCATCAATTTTAATAAACAAGAGAATGAAAGTGGGGGCTTTCTAGAGGAGCAATGTAGAGATGAAATTTATTATAATGGGTTTGTGTTTCAAAATAAGTTACCTTGAAAAAGATCAAGTTGGGTTCGAATCTTGAAAGGCAATACGATTAACTTCGTGCCTCAACCTCTAGTCATCAAAGTAAATATCTTAAAACAAGAAGGAGCATCTCACTAATTTCTTAGGATCTGCATGGTGTTTCTTACTGATGCGGTTTCTCCTTTCAAGCACAAGCCATCTCTTGCCCCAAAGAGATGAAAAAGTAATATGTGAATTCATATACTTTAAAGGATGTAAAGTTTCTCACAACAAGTAAAACTCAAATGTTTGTCATCCTATCAATTTTAATAAACTAGAGAATGAAGATGGGGCTTTTCTGGAGGTTACCTTGAAACGGATCAAGTTGTGCCTACATCCTGAAAGGCAATATGATCAGAGGATCAACTTCACGCCTCAACCTGTAGTCATCAAAGTAAATATCTCATAACAAGAAGGAGCGTCTTGATTTCTCAAGATCTGCGTAGTGTTTCTTACCGATGCAGTTTCTCCTCTTCACGCACAAGCCAAACAAAGCTTTACGCCCCCAAAAGATGAAAAAGTAAAATGTGACTTTGTATGCTTTAAAGGATTTAAAGTGTTTTGCAATGAGCAAAACTCAAATGCTTTTCATCCTATCAATTATAATAAACTAGAGAATGAAGGTGGGAGTTTTCTGAAGTAGCATCATAAAGATGAAATTTACTATAATGAATTTTGTGTTTGAGAATAAGTTACCTTGAAACAAATCAAGTCATGTCTGAGTTTCGAAAGGCAATACAATCAGAGGATTAACTTCACACCTATAGACATCAAAGCAAATATTTCGAGAAGAGCATCTCAGTGATTTCTCAATATCTGCGTGGCGTTTCTTATAGATGCAGGTTCTCCTCTTTAAGAACAAGCCCTCGCCACTTAAAGTAAGCTTTACTTCTCTTGCCCCAAAGGATGAACAGGACGCGCTTGGTACATACGAAATCTTGTGATGGTTACGTTTCTATTATGAGGCAAATTTACTTCTTTAACCCTTACCTTTTTGACCAAGACCACCGAAACAATCCCTTCCTCTTAATCAGCCTTTAGACTTTAAGGATGTTTTCTTAGGTCTCTTTGTGATTAGACCACGTGGTCACAGAAATCGAAGTGAAAAGGACATTTAGGAACGATGAATGATGAGGACCGCACTCATCACGTGGTCCTCCACAGTTTCTCTTCCTCCATGCTTTGCCCTTTCTTCTAAGATCAACAGCGACGTTTGTCTCCGGTGTCAGAAAATTTGAAAAAAGAAAGAAAGAAGAATGATGCGCGTGTCGATCGGGAACGCTTCAAATGCCAGAAATGAGGTTTGATTGAAAACTGAAACACGCATATCCAGTCTCATCCATACCCACTTGAATGGTTTCCTCCGATCTCCTCCACCTCCTCTCTTTCTATCTCTCCACCACCATTCACGTCCTCAAGAACCTGCTCTCACATTTCGTGACCTCCACAACACGTCACTTCTTGTGGCTCATTGACACATTCCTGTAACAAACGCTCAGTCCAAGCCCAAATCGTCATTGTATACAAAGAGAAAAAGAAAAGGAACAAAAAGAAAAGAAAAATTCCTAGACGTAAATGCCCATAGCAAAGCTTGGAAGTATTTTCAAACTAATTTTGTTATTTTATGCCCTTCTTTGAGGCAACAAGTCCACTCCAAATTGTCTTTTAAAAGAATAATCTCACTTCAAGTCATTCTTCGAAAATTTTCTTTACATTTTATCACACTAGTTTGCACAATAATTCAGCAAGTGCTTAGTGTGATTACTTTCCTCAATTCAAGACGACAAAGCGTTTGAAGTGTTCTTTAATCAAGTGCTTGTATGACGTGAAAAGAAATGCCACATTTGACGTTTGTGATACAAAGAAGTACTCAATAATTTTCAAAAGAGGAGCTCGAGAATCAATTGACAATAATTAGCCCTAGTTGAGAGACTCACACATGAGTGGGAGAATATCTAGTGCACATGTGAGGTAAGAAATTACAAAAATCTCACATTAAATATTTGGAGTGAAGAGGATAGGAGCAATTGATAATATTTTATTAGCCCATTAATTTTGAAAAAGAGGTGTGTGTTTATTTGGAGTGTTGACACTAATAAATAATTCAAGTTCTTATAAATCGATATGGTGTTAGTACTAAGTTGTCGAAAGAGTAATCGATAGGTCTAGTCACTTATCAATAAACTACTGACACAAGACCATTGTTATGTTACCGATGAAAGTGTCGCCACGTGATGATGGACCAAAATGGTTATCGACATACGATGGCAAATGGTCGATTTTGTTACAAAAATATGCAAGGTGAAGATTTATAAGAATTTATGACCGATGGTTGAGCTGGAGGATATTCAAGGGATAGTAATTGCTTATGGATAAGGATGCGTAGTTGAAGATAGCCAAGAATCTGTACAAGATTATATAAAACCAAGATTTACCAGTTGTAAAGTATCTACAATCAATGATCACTTAAACAATTTCTCAAGATTTATTAGTTTTATCCTCAATTTTTTAAATTAGCTTTTTCCTTTATTTAGAGTTAGTAATTCTTATTACACAAATTCATGACACTATAGCATTATTGTAGCAATCACTGCAACACTATGTTGGATATTTCAGTAGTTTTGAAAATATTTGTTAAAAATTATTACCACGACATAGACTGTCAATTTTGTAACAGTTATACAACAACAGTTTAATGACTTTCTAACGGCCGTATAATGGTTTTCTAACAATTTTGTAATGTTGAATTTATTTTATAATGGCTATACAACGGTCATCTTCTTTAATAATTACCAATTTATTTATAACTATTTATTAACAGCTCTCTTTCTTGTTTACCTATAAATTTTTACTCCAAACATAATTGGAAAGAGATATCAATATATCAAATTAGAAAATCTTTATTTCTCTTCTCCTATCTTGTTACGTATTTTTCCTTTCATTATTGGGTTATATATATATAATGTTGTTTTGTTTCCTTCTATTATTCAGTGCGGAAGAAAGAAGGTCTGTTATATCTTGGGAGGATAGCCACTAAAGCCTTACATACCGAGTTTCGTACTCCGTGAGGCGGAATTATCCTTAAGGAGAATACTTGCACGCCTCGAACAATGTATTTATTTTCTAATCTTTTTCAATGTATTTTCAATAATTATTATTATCATTATGTATTCTAATATTTTTCCAACATACTGTAGAAGGTTGCTCTCTGAATCGTCATTGTGACCTTTTTAAGATATGGCGAAGGCCAAAGATTCTAGACAACACATAGCTAGTTTCTCCTATAAAGTATGGATCCTTCAACTTTAACCTCTTCCATGAAACCTCCAGATCAAAAACACTATTGAGATATCATCTTCCTCACATGGAATGACAAAAGGCAAATAAAAGTTCAAGTAATTCCAATGGGCTAGTAAATATTTCCCATATAAGCTTGATTGCAAGCGTAATTGCGAGTCATGATCCCCTCAATTGCCGTTTAATAATTGAATTTCAGCACAAACATAAGGTCGTCCAATACATTCATTTTTGTTTTCCTGGACTCAGGGATATAGCAATTTGGAGATTACAAGACAGCTAAGGCCAATGCACCCCGGAAAATTTGCCGGCCTACCACACTTGAACATCATAGGTAAGAAAAGACGAGCGTTTATCTTGTCCTACTTCAGGACAAAACCAAAAATTAGTCGATTTATAACCAGGAAAATGTGACGCAGAATTGCAGTCATAGACACCGTGAATGTATAACTAGGAAACGCCATGCATCGAGCATGGCTTCACACATAATACTTAGAGGGGAAAAAAGAACCAAAGATGGCAAAAAAAAAAAAAAATGTTAGTGAAAATCCATAAAGGAATATCAAAAGATACGCTAATTTAATAGCTTTGTATCTCATTTTTGCTGGTGAAGCAATATTAAGACATGTTTTTGTTTCATAACTTTTTCGAAATCATAGGCAACTTTTTTCGTTGACTTTTTTTTTTATTGATTTCTATAATTTTTATAATTTGTAAAATACGTGCTAATCAATTGTGAGAATATTGAAGATATAATACTGAAACCCTTTCAAATAACTACTCCAAAGCTGACTTCAAAATTTATTATTCTTTTTATAAAGTGATAGGAATTCTCTTTGTTGGCAATAAAGTGATAGAAAATCTTTGAGGTCGTAAAAATTTCACCTATTTACATGTCGTATCAAATATTTTGCAAAGATCCATTCATCGCCAATATGATGATCATATCATGCTATCAATTTTTCCCCGCATATAATAATTAGACATAATAAACTATAGATGAGAATCCAAAGACACTTTGTTAGTTGTCTTCGTAATTGGATTAGGTGGCCAAGCCGATCAAAGTGAAAATGGGCCCCTGGCCCACTAAATGAAATAATGGATACTTTATGTCAGAGTAAAGGTGTTGACGGTGGAAATTATCATATCATTTTCTTGGCTACTTTTGCAAGGTGTTCATAGTGGAAAGCACTTTTTCTCTTGCCCCAAAGGATAAATCAATCCCCTCCTCTAGATGGGCAAGTATACTCTCACCCAAAGACTTCGAGGATAATTGGTCTTTTGGTAAAAGACGTGTTAATCAACAATTAGATGTTTGACCAAAAAAGAATTGATTCTCAGTTAGAGTCAAGTTGTTCATACTGCAAATTAACTTTTGCATGATGCTATCCTTTAGACTCAAGATGTTGAATAGTTATGGTTTGAAAATGATGGATTGATTAAGAATTTTTGCTAAAGCAGTGTCGTATTTGAAATTCTATGGGAATATCTCGGAAGAGGCTTGCATGACCTCTAATGCTTGATGCGTGTGTTAGGGGCAGTCAATGACACATGTGCCTTTTAATAAGTTGATGGAAAATATCAATGTCGGATTCGATTCTTAGTCATTGGGAGAGGGAAGAGTTAAGTAACTCGTAAGAGTGCGAGCTTTATATTTGGCCTTGATTTAGTCATAAACCTTTCAATTTGATCAGTTTATCTCAAACCTTTTGACCATTTATAAATTTAGTCATTTCGTCCATATTTTGTCTAGAAATTGCTAATGTGGTAGTTTAGTTAACGCCAGTCGTCTTACATGGCACAGTTAACATTAGTGTGGACAATTTTTACAATTTTTATTTTTTTATTTTTTAGAATTATTTATTATTTTTTCTTGTTTAATAGGTGGAATGGATGATGGAGTCATGTGGGTGCTTCTTGTCCCATCTTTTATTGAGGATGATGCCTCGATTTACAAAGGGATGACAGACTATGTTGAACAGAATAATCAAGCCGAAATTTGGGCTATAATTTTGAGCATTTGTTTTATCATCAGTTATCACATGAGATTGTGAGATGGATGGAGTCTAGACAAGTTGGGCCTTTTCTAATTAGATAATATTGTAATAAATGCTAGCATTAAGTTGGGATAACATGAACATTGTCCACATTTATCTTTACATGCATGTGATGTTCATAATTTGCAATCCACCGACCGAAGATATTGTCTGATAAGGTTTTCTTCCATCAAGGATGGGAAAATACAGCCCATTGCATAAAATATGACAAATTTTGTTTTTACTCTTTTGTTATCAAATTGAGGAAGTTTCTTTAGCATGTGTTTGCATAGGACTCTCTCTCTCCCCCCGCCCCCCTCCCTCCCTCTATATGTTTGAGCGGTTAATTTTTGTGTGGATCCTCTCGCTTGGAAAAGGAGGAAGCGGATTTAGTGCAACGATATCCAATTTCCCATTTGTATAATCTATATGTACATTTGCACTAGATGAAATTTTAATAAAGTAAGAGAGTTGTCATCCATTATTAATGGATAGATATATGAATCAAAGATGAGGGTGTTAATTAAAGATTTCCACACACCCATCTTTCAAAAAAAAACTGATGACTTTTAGTCCACCATTTTGGTCTTTGATTATAGGCAATTTTTAAAATGGTACCGTAGGTTAAATAGGAGTGAGGGCTAGTGTGCAATTCCCTAGTTCAACCAATCCAACCTTTATAATGACATTTTCAGTAAAATTTTATTGTCAAATTACTGATTGAATAATACATGATAATTGATAAGTGTACCGGTTTGGGATTTTATCATCTATTTATCATATGTGTATCGGTTTATGATTTTTCGTGTTATTAATTCAATTTAAGAAAAATTAACGAATGGTAGATTCGTCATAAATGTATCAGTTTGAGATTTTTGGTGATTAAAATATTAATTTGGCATAAATTTGTCACATATATACTAATTTGGAGTTTTTCATAATATTAATCGAAAAAATTATGACTTAGATGTAATACCTAGAATAGAGAGGATTGATTTGACAGTTTTAGAAGATAAGGAGGAGCTACCGTCGATGCACTTCATATTTGAATTCACAAGATTTGGGTTAGGGTGAGCGATCAAGAGGCGAGAAATAGGTCGTTGGGGTTGTAATTAGGGTCGAGAGATTGGCCGATGGCTTCCCCACCCTTGTCTAGGCAAGGCTTGCATGCGATGTCGATGGGGATCCCAACATGACTCATGGGACAGCTATGAGCGAGATTGTGATTGCGGTCATTATTATTCTTGTCAGTTTTTCTTTTGCCGAGTGCCGAGAGAGGTGGCGAGGTCGTGCAAGACAAGCTAGAGACCCTGTCTCAAGCCACAATGCCAAGGGCGCCTTCCTACCATGAAGTGCCGTTCGTTGTTACCACGCAGGCTCATTTGGACGTAAAATATTACGTTGGCCATTTTGCCCCTCAATTAAGAGCACGGGCTTGTTTTAGGACATATGAAAGGTGGGGACATTTTTGTCCCTCTAGTGTATATACATGCTTTTTTTTATGACATTAATACAACATTTTACGGCCTTTGAGGGAATCTTTCTTGTCCTAAATGAAAGAAAATGAAATTCTGACTTTCTTTATCAAATTTCTTTTTATTGGGGTAGTTGAATTTTTAAAGTCGATTAACTCACAACATGCAGTCACCGAATTTATGTGACACTTATCAAATACTTTTTCAAAGCATTTTTGTGTGAGGAGAATTAGGAAAGTTCCTGTTCATGTTTCTAAAATTTCAATAAATTCATAACGTAATCTATTGGCGATCGAATGTGGAGAAAATTTTAATTTTTTGAAACAATTTGAAAGCATATGCAATACCAATACTTGTTAGGTTGGAGAAATGTTTCATCAAGAAAGATAGTTATGAAGCATAATCGAGTAAAAGAATCACAATATCTTTGCAATTGGAACTTGTAGGAGGGCAAATTGGATAGCATAAGCAAACTTTCGGACCAATTAATGCTATAGCCAACTTTTAGTGATCGAAAAAATTTGATCTCAAATTGGTCTTTTGCTACTAGATTTTCTCAAATTATTGGTCATGTTACTAAAAGACATTTTAATCAACATTTAGGTCTTCAGCCAAAATAATAATCAATACTCATGTTAGAGTCAAGGTGTTCATACTGGAAATAAATTTTTAAATGATGCTATTCTTCAAGAGCCAAGTAATCATCTCCTTTCTGGCAACTTTTGGAAGCAGATGAATAGTATGCTTCGAATTATTTTCTTCAACCTAAAGGCATTGTGCTCTAATGACCTTGCTTTCTGGAAATTTTGGTGGGGTGTGGTCCTATAAACTAAGACAAGTTTTGATTAACAAACAATAATTCTCATGAAAAGGTGTAAGATTCCCCTTTCTCACTTACAAGTGTGTGGAAAGAGACCAACATTTCTTTTGTTTAAGCTATGATTAGTACCGGACAAAACATAATGCTAAGGTTCTAAGTAAAAGTTTCTTCATTGCCATATTTTATTAATTATATACTCTTATCTTGGAAAACATCTAGCTAATGGACGGATCATAGTTAGGAACTTCCACTATTGTCATAATTGTAACAAGCCTACTTTATTTGACTATATGAATTCATACGAAGATTCTCTTAGTTAAGTAGGCCCTTTTCACAACAAATAAATTTAATAATTTGAGTGCTTGGTATGATCACTTCCCGTCCAAAAACAAACAAAAAAGGGGAAGAAAGAAGAAACACTTTAAAGTCACCAATAAAAACCAATTTATCGCCCTCAAAAGATTTTGCTTCGTTTGTTGAAGATTTTGCTTTTCTTTTTGGCATTATTAAATACATTTTAAAGCATTCCTTTATTTAATGTATATATGAGGTGAAAGAATGCCACATCTGACATTTGGGATAATAACAAGTATTCAATGATTCTCAAAAGAGAATTTCATGTATCAATTGGCAATGAGACCTTGAAATTTACTCGGATGTGAGAGGAGAATGTCTAGTGAACATGCGAGGGGACAATTATTGTCATAATTGTAACAAGCCTATTTTATTTGACCGTATAAATTCATATGAAGCTTCTCTTAGTTAATTAGGCCATTTTCACAACAAATAAATTTAAATAATTTGAGTGCTTGGTGTGATCGCTTCCCTTCCAAAAAAAAAAAAAAAACAAAAAGGGGGGAAAAGAAGAAACACTTTAAAGTCGCCAATAAAAACCAATTTACGGCCCACGGAAGATTTTGCTTTTCTTTTTAGCATTATTAAATACATTTTAAAGCATTCCTTTATTTAGTGCATATATGAGGTGAAAGAATGCCACATCTGATGTTTGGGATAATAACAAGTATTCAATGATTCTCAAAAGAGAATTTCATGTATCAATTGGCAATGGGGCCTTGGAATTTACTCAGATGTGAGAGGAGAATGTCTAGTGAACACGTGAGGGGACAATTATTGTCATAATTGTAACAAGCCTATTTTATTTGACCATATAAATTCATATGAAGCTTCTCTTAGTTAATTAGGCCCTTTTCACAACAAATAAATTTAAATAATTTGAGTGCTTGGTGTGATCGCTTCCCTTCCAAAAACAAACAAAAAAAGGGAAAAAGAAGAAACACTTTAAAGTCGCCGATAAAAACCAATTTATGGCCCACCGAAGATTTTGCTTTGTTTGTTGAAGATTTTGCTTTTCTTTTTGGCATTATTATATATTAGAGCATTTCTTTATTTAGTGCATATACTAGGGGAAAGAATGCCACATCTGACATTTGGGATAATAATAAGTATACAATAATTCTCAAAAGAGAATTTCATGTATCAATTGGCAATGAGGCCTTGCAATTTACTCGGATGTGAGAGGAGAATGTCTAGTGAACATGTGAGATGCGGGAAATAAAAGAAATCTCACCCTAGATATTTAGAGTTAAAAAGTGTACACCAATCAAAATTGGATGGGAGGATGACATCCTAAGTCATCTTGGGTACATCTACTCCTCATAACATTATTATATCTTTCAATAAAGGCATCATATTGATTGGCTACAAGATCTTAATATCAACTGTATTAAAAAAATTGACATTAACCTTTCTGATTCGTAAGATTTAATGAAGTTAAATGTTCTAAAATCCTAATTTTATTAACAAAATTTTGTAGGATAGTCATATCTTGGCTCATCTATCATTTTTCCTAGTATCATTAATCCTTAGTGAAGATAAAGCTCACGAAGCCACCGCAAAACCCTTAGTTGTTACTTGTTAGGTTGGAGAAATGTTTCATCAAGAAAGATAGTTATGAAGCATAGTCGAGTAAAAGAATCACAATATCTTTGCAATTGGAACTTGTAGGAGGGCAAATTGGATAGCATAAGCAAACTTTCGGACCAATTAATGCTATAGCCAACTTTTAGTGATCGAAAAAATTTGATCTCAAATTGGTCTTTTGCTACTAGATTTTCTCAAATTATTGGTCATGTTACTAAAAGACATTTTAATCAACATTTAGGTTTTCAGCCAAAAAAATAATCAATACTCATGTTAGAGTCAAGGTGTTCATATTGGAAATAAATTTTTAAATGATGCTATTCTTCAAGAGCCAAGTAATCATCTCCTTTACTAGCAACTTTTGGAAGCGGTTGAATAGTATGCTTCGAATTATTTTCTTCAACCTAAAGGCATTGTGCTCTAATGACCTTGCTTTGTGGAAATTTTGGTGGGGGTGTGGTTCCATAAACTAAGACAAGTTTTGATTAACAAACAATAATTCTCATGAAAAGGAGTAAGATTCCCCTTTCTCACTTACAAGTGCGTGGAAAGAGACCAACATTTCTTTTGTTTAAGCTATGATAAGTACCGGACAAAACATAATCCTAAGGTTCTTTAGTAAAAGTTTCTTCATTGCCATATTTTATTAATTATATACTCTTATCTTGGAAAATACCTAGCTAATGGACGGATCATAGTTAGGAACTTCCACTATTGTCATAATTGTGACAAGCCTGCTTTATTTGACTATATGTATTCATACGAAGCTTCTCTTAGTTAAGTAGGCCCTTTTCACAACAAATAAATTTAATAATTTGAGTGCTTGGTATGATCACTTCCCGTCCAAAAACAAACAAAAAATGGGGAAAAAAGAAGAAACACTTTAAAGTCACCAATAAAAACCAATTTATCGCCCTCAAAAGATTTTGCTTCGTTTGTTGAAGATTTTGCTTTTCTTTTTGGCATTATTAAATACATTTTATAGCATTCCTTTATTTAGTGTATATATGAGGTGAAAGAATGCCACATTTGACATTTGAGATAATAACAAGTATTCAATGATTCTCAAAAGAGAATTTCATGTATCAATTGGCAATGGGACCTTGGAATTTACTCGGATGTGAGAGAACAATGTCTAGTGAACATGCGAGAGGACAATTATTGTCGTAATTGTAACAAGCCTATTTTATTTGACCGTATAAATTCATATGAAGCTTCTCTTAGTTAATTAGGCCCTTTTCACAACAAATAAATTTAAATAATTTGAGTGCTTGGTGTGATCGCTTCCCTTCCAAAAACAAACAAAAAAGGGAAAAAGAAGAAACACTTTAAAGTCACCAATAAAAACCAATTTATGGCCCACGGAAGATTTTGCTTTGTTTGTTGAAGATTTTGCTTTTCTTTTTGGCATTATTATATACATTTTAGAGCATTTCTTTATTTAGTGCATATATTAGGGGAAAGAATGCCACATCTGACATTTGGGATAATAATAAGTATACAATAATTCTCAAAAGAGAATTTCATGTATCAATTGGCAATCAGGCCTTGCAATTTATTCGGATGTAAGAGGAGAATGTCTAGTGAACATGTGAGATGCGGGAAATAAAAGAAATCTCACCCTAGATGTTTAGAGTTAAAAAGTGTGCACCAATCAAAATTGGATGGGAGGATGACATCCTAAGTTATCTTGGGTACATCTACTCCTCATAACATTATTATATCTTTCAATAAAGGCATCATATTGATTGGCTACAAGATCTTAATATCAACTGTATTAAAAAAAATGGACATTAACCTTTCTGATTCGTAAGATTTAATGAAGTTAAATGTTCTAAAATCCTAATTTTATCAACAAAATTTTTGTAGGATAGTCATATCTTGGCTCGTCTATCATTTTTCCTGGCATCATTACTCCTTAGTGAAGATAAAGCTCACACAAGCCACCACAAAACCCTTAATTGTTACCTGATATATTATTTTAACGTATTATATTCTTTTTTCTTCAATTCCTATAATAGATTAAAGTGTTAAAAAGTAACATCTATCAAATTTGATTTTTTGATAGCTATAAATAATTTTAGTTGCACCTTCTATTTACAATTTGTCACTGTTGACATTAAATAAATTTTGATTATTCCAAGACACATTTTTTCATATTTGTAATTGTTACAAGCTATTTGAATATGATTTCTACAATTTTGAGTTGGCTGGTAAGAGTTAAAGAAGGCCTAATCTGGTATGAAAGTAGGTTCGGCCAGATACCCGTTTATGTTGAGTTCAAATTTGAATTTTGTCTCGCCTAATCTAGCGCGTCTAGCGATTTCTTTCAAAACCCGAGGCTTCAATGGTAAAAAAAAACTAGCTATTATAATGTTAGTAAGCGCTAATAATAATTGTCTTGGGCATGTGTACAAGAAAATTACTTGCAAATCTCTTTTGTATTCACTTTGTAAATCAATTTTTTGTGAGATTAAACATTTGGGAGCAATTGTTTGGAAAGACGACACCTTGTTCATAGAGGAGCGTTGGCTCTTATATAAACCAACCTTTGTATGAGGCTTAGGGCCCTGTTTAGTTCAGCTTTGGGGAAATGACTTTGAATTTCCCCAAGTATCTTTGGTTCAAGGGACATTTGGTGAAAGATAAAGTATTTGGCAATTTACATCCTAAACGAATTTTTTGATTGACCTAAATATTGTTTGGTAAACATACATTTGGAATGAGCTTTTATTGATTTTTTTTTCTTTAAATTAAAACTAAACCTACATTTGTCGACCACCGCCGGTGACATTAGCCGATGGCTAGATCTGGTGGCCAGCATTGCTATTCGGTTGCCGCCTGAGGTCATGACCTCCGTCATGACACTTGGGTTTGAGTGACCTAGGCAACATCGCCTGGGTTTACGCGACCCAAGCACTGTGGCTTGAAGCTATGACCTCTACCGCAACGCCTAGGTTGTGTGGCCTCAAGCAACATCGCCTGGGTTCGCCACCTTCGGTGACACCACTTGGGTTTGCGCAACCCAGGCGGTGCCATCGGAGGTTGTGTGACCCCCAGGCAGTAGTTGCCGGAGGTGGCGGGGCCAGTGCTAGAGATTTCCAAAACTAAAAAAAAGAGAGTCAAAGATGGTTTGACTTGCATCTCCCAAATGCTAAAAGCCCAAAACATGTCCCCACTTGCTTTGAGCTTTCAGCATTCCAAATACTAGTAGTTGGTTAATGAGGACCCCAAATACGAACCAAATGCTTGATATTTTTCCCAAGGGCTTTTGGGGGTTCAAGCCCCGTGAAAATGCTTAACCAAACGGGACCTTAGTATGGTGGATTGGTCAACACTCCCAAACGATCTCGGGAGTGGATTACGAGTAATTTGGGCTGGAACAGTATAAATAGATTGAGCATCTCTCTTCCCCCACCATCTTTTAATATCCACACATGTCAAGTGTTTGATATATTGATTGCCGTAAACATATTTTTAGATATTTTAAAGATACATCATCATTAGGAGTGCGGTATCCGAGAAATTCATCTTTTGCTCTTCATGCTTATCTGGATGCAGATTTTGGTGATTGTAAAATCAGTAGAAAAGGTACTAGTGGCTAAAGGGCAAGTGTTGATTGGCTTTTTTTTTTTTTTTTTAATGAGCACTACTAACTCTTATCTTTTGTCTTGAGCAGACATGCTCGCATTAGGTAGTCAAACTGATCCTAAATCAAATAATAAGCCCCACTTATGGAACTAGTAGCTATCCACAATTTCATAAGCCACGGGCTGTTAAACAAATCAAGAAACACAATTAGTAACCAATTGTCAATATGTTATTCTCATGATATATTAATGAACGAGTAAGGTAATTACTTCATGATCCTAAGATTTGACATTTGGATGTTAATGTATGTATCTTCATATGATTGTGATGTATTGCTTGCTCCCTATTTCTTCAAATAGACGCATGTGAGGACCGACTTAAGTTAATGTTCAAGGTTAAGGATGAATTTGAGGTATCTACGAGTAACTCAATGTTTGATACTACGGTTACATGCACTGTTTCAAAAGGAATGGACTTATTGGATGGAATGACCTTTACTCGAACCTTCAAGGCTTTTGATCGTGATCTCAAGGGGGAAACTTTATGATATGGTCAACGCATTGGAGAGTCCACACTAAAAGTATGGACATCTAGAGGCGACAAGGAGTTTGGATAAGAGAAAACGGATGGGATGTCCAACCGTAATCCAGAGTGTGTCCACACCCTTGACGCGTTCTTAGAGTCGTTGAAATTGACGAAGATGAGGATGACGATAAGATTAGCCATCAGTTGAGATACTTTATAACCGAGCTAAGTTCACTTTAGGGAGAAATCCATATGGTCAGCAAAGAAATACTAGAAGTTTTTCACCACCTTCGACAGGGCATTGGGCTCCCAATTCGCCCTATATTTTCTTTAAAATCCTCAACTTATTTCCCAAATAGTCTCCGTCTCCTCCTCCTATATTGTAAACTCACATTTAGATTGATTTGTAATTTATGTTGAACTTGTTCTATATTTGTGTTGCATTTAATGATCGTAGACCTTGTGTTGAATTGATGTTTCGTGAATATTTTTGGTATACAAATGGTTTCTCTATGTTTGATGATACATTCCACCTTAAGCCCTTTTTGATGTAATGATGAAAGGGGAGAATAGAATAATGTCATATTATATGTGATGTAATCACTTGATTTATTTTCCCTGTAGTATGTTGAGGGGTGGTCTAACTTGAAGTTTTAAAAGTGATTTTGTCATCATAGAAAAGGGGAGATTGTTGAGCTTAAATTAATTTTCATGATTCTAAAACCCACTTTTGTACAATTGTAATCGCTACAAATCATTTGGATGTGTTTTTTTGTAAGTTTGTACAGGTTAGAAAGGATTATAGAAGATTGGATCCGGCCTGAAACCCTGGCCAAGTAATTGCAAGATAATAGTAATAGGTTGAGATTGGCGGAATACTCTGCTCTGCAATATAAATTTTGATTTTGCTTGCCCAATTCCCCTAAAGCAATCACTAATTCCCCAAAGAATTGGAGCTATTACAATTTTCTTTTTTTGGGGAATTAAAATATTCAAGATCTCAAGCTTTCCAAATACGACCACACCATTGTTTACGTGTACTGAATTGATCTTTCCTTACCAAATTTACATGAATATACCTTTACTCAAACCTTTCAAGTTGAAAGCAATGTGGATGCGAAAAGAGCAGGAGGTTCGCCAGTTGCCGCTGTACACCCTCGACTTGTGCCCGCAGGGCCTCGAAACAGAGCAATTACAAAGATGAGAATGACCGACAGAAAAGGAGAAACACATTTAGTGAAGACAACGAAATGCAGAGAGAAGAATGGAGAGGCCATAGTTATGATTGTGGCCTTGTAAAGCACAGTCAGCGAGCTTCTCCGAGCTCGCTCTCAATCACCGCTTCAAAGATTGAGGTCACCACCTTCGTTCGCTGGCCACACCACGGACACAGTGAAGACACGTGAAAGCAATACCGAATATGGATAAGGGAAAATGAGATATGATAGAGAAATCTGAGCATATAAAAAACGATTCCAACACTGAACTCTGCTTGTATAGAAGACAACTCAAACCAGAGAAATCAAGATGCAATTTCAGACATGAGAATCATAACACCAATTCAATAACAAATGAGCATAGTATTCCAACTAAATCGGTCACAATGAGGTTTCATAAGTCAAGAATGAGTTGAGTTGATGCATTAATTTCGGCTCAATGATTTAATAGAAACACATCCGCATCTGGTTCAAGCATTTCATCAAACATGTGATATGCATTTCGATCAAAGAGGTTGTACGCGAATTTGAATCAACGGTTCACTTTTAGATCATCGCAACAACATCGGAGCAAGCTTAAATCCTTAATAGAACCACAATCGTGGCCGATTTTCACGCAAACAGTAACAATTTCACCTTGATGATGGTGCGATCGTAGTCGCGATCAGCTATTGAACTTACAAGAGGGAGTCCTGGGCGTGTCACCGATGATGATCGGAACTGACAAAGGAGGATTAAGCGAGTACAAGGCACTTCGAGATCTCCGAACAACAAACAGAGCAGAACAGAGAGATGCGATCAGTGAAGCTTAAGAGCCGCTTCGATCGGCCACAACTTCCGCATCTTTCTGTCAATACTTGGTTTTCATCTCTCCGACCTGGCTAAGCTCAAAGCAACCAGAGGTGGAGGCGCCTCGGCCGACGGAGATTCGAACGTTTGCGGCGGTGGAAGATTGGACTGGAGTCGACGTCGTAGGATCAATCGAGTATCCAGGAGAGCATTCTCATCTTGGAGTCTCAATGCTTCAATGGAGAAAGGTCCGAGAGGGAGCCGAAATCTGTTTCTCGCTTAACTTCCGCTCCGGCGAAAAGGACTGGTACTGGTGGTGATAGACCTGGAGCGCGGCCGTCCAGCTTTGACTGGATATCGCGAGCGATCGACCGCTGGAATACAACAGGCAACAGCCAAGAAAGATGATCGGAGCAGCCCCAGATTTTCATTTGTTTTGGTGGGTTGAGATATGAAGATGGACCGGAGCAGTCGGAGCACCTTTTTTTTTTTTTTTTTTTTCTGTTTTTTTTTGTTTGTTATTTTATTAATTTGATTTTTATATCTATCTTCTTCTTCTTGTTCTTTTCACAAAAAATGCAATTTGACGGCGGAAATTATAGGGCTTGATTGTGCATTTTAAAAATTTTAGAATTTGATTACGCATTTTTCCTAATAAATATTTAGATTTCTAGTGTGCATATTCCAAATAATTCCGACTGCTATATCGACGATAAAACTGAATATATTGCTACAAGCAATTATTGTGCTCGAGTTTCGCGGCTAAAACATCAATTGTGCGATTATGAAAATTACTGTGAGAAAATGTTCCCATTGGGTTTGATAAACAGTAGTGCTACTAGCATGTCTAAAAATCCAATTCAACATTCTCGCGCTAAGCATAATGATATCTCATGCTCTAGTTTGTGGACATCAGTAATTAAATAGCAGATAGTTTTATCAAGTCCTTGGGTAAAATAAAAAATGATGAATTTTGAAAGATTTAGGTCAATTTTCCATTTTTTTGGCTACATATTCTTTATTTATTATTAAAAAAATAAAAATGAGGGGGCAAAACAGGCCCGACTCGGACAGATAGACGCAGAAATCCGACAAATAACCAGAAGCCACAAGCTCTGCTTCCAAGCTACGTCGAACCTTCACTCACTCAAATCTTCATCACCCGCTCCATTTTACTTCAAAAATTTCTACGAATCAAAGCCAAAAATCACTTCCTATTCACTCCAATCTTACTCAAAATCCACCCTTCCTCCTAAATCCATTCGATATCATCCTAAACACTCAAAACCTAACTATTGTTTCACCAGAATCCTCTCTTTCCTTTGAGTATGCCGATCGAGTATATAGCTAGGAAGAGGCGAATCCATCAAACCGGGAACAACGACACGGGGAAAAGAGGAGTTCGAGTCGGTTCCTCTGCAAGCTGGGTTCAATGAAAAGTATCTTTGGAGCCAAGCTTCCTTTGAGAGATAATCAACATTTTGCGTATTTTTCATCCGATTGCTGATATATTGCTTACTCCCCATTTATGGATATCGGACTGATGTATTTGAGGACCCAATTGTTGCGACCTACCCTCAAGGGGCTGCCTTCTATAATTGATTTAGAGGTATATGCTTACGAGACGATTTGAATGGTTTGTACGAGCAATAGTCTTGGATGGACTATCACTTGATAACACTGCACTTGCTGATGTACGTGGGTCCTCTCTCTCTATATACTTGTGTGATTGTGTCGCAAATGGGTTAAAGCACCATATCTTCAACGTCCATAGATATCATCCGGTAAGAATTGACATGATTTTGACGAGTGCACACGTAAACGCCTTTGAATAAGTGGCAATATGCACTTGGGTTCCTCGAGTTCAATGGCGTTATCGATGTGCAACAAGTCATGTCCTTATTTTGTGGAGTAGTTAGCATTCTTGTACTCAGAATTGGGGTTGAGAGGTGTCGCAACCTTCTTGAGAGCCCTGTGCCCGAGCACAGAGGTTAATGACTTAACTAAGTCTATGCTTAGTCTGGACTCTCCCAAGTCCACCAATTTGCCCCTTATAGTCCAAGTTTTTAACCTACAAATCAATTTCATTTAAGAATCGCCACTAATCGGTTTGTGATAGGTCAATTGAAAATCTTAGTAAAATATTGAGAGAAATATTTTTACTACTGAACCATAAAAAAAACTAGAATCAAAGATTTAATTATACTAATTAATCAAATTAAGCATTTCATATTCCTAATCTTGTTTAAACATCAAGTAAAGCATTTATGCAGCATTGTAATATGAAAAATGTATACAAGGACATTCTAGAGTATCTTTTGGGGATAAAATGGGAAATATACTTTGTATTTTAAATGCAACACCCAAAACATCACGCATAACATGAGATCTTTCTTTAGATTGTTTATTATCTTTTAAGCATGTGAAATCACAATAAAATAATCACATTAAAACGAACACATTATGATGCATCAATTTTAAGAAGAAAATCGGGTCGATTGCCGTTACCACACCCATACTTCTGCACCAAAAACTTGTTCTTACAAGAGTCGAGTCATTTTTCCACGGATCAACAACCTCCTTCACTGGCACATCGCCGTCGCCATCAAAGCTAGAGGGACCATAAGGTCCCTTGATGGTCCTGCCAACTCTCCGCTGATATTAAAATTCCAAGCGACAAATCGAAGGATCCACTCTCGCAACCCCACGTCTATCCATGTAATAGAGTTATACTAGTGTAAACTATCGCTGAATGGAGAGAGCATACATCTTGATATTCGCAATCAAACTATGTGGGAAGTTCAAGTAGTAATGGCGGTGTGGGATCCATCCTACAAATCTGTAAACAACAGCCCTAATAATAGTCAGCTTTTGCATAACATCGCATTAGCCTCTGTTCTTGATCCTAGACGTGCCGTGACAGAAGGTTCCAAACCATGCCTTGCCGAGGAGAAATCCCGATCGCCATTCCTGGTCTGACCCGCAAGAGGATGTTCTGGATGGCGTCTCCAATGAATATGAGCATGGGTGACGGAGCTTCTAGCGGGATTGGTCCACTTCGGGTCTCCTCTGCCAAAAACAGATATGAACAGGGGAGGGAAGGTGCGGCTTGAAAAAAAAAACCGAGAGTGGCAGCGATGAAGGCTTGTCAGGATGCTGAGGGAGTGGTGGTGAGGACTCCGAGATGCCGTAGGGCTGCTAGCGGGCGCCGGGAGACCTGCAAAGGACAAGCAGGTTTCGTCGGAAATGCTGGAGGGGCGCTCGGGTACTGCTGCTTGGCAACTGAACCGGGCGTACAAGGACTGTGGGCATGTCATGGTGCGTGAGGGATTGTGAGGCATGGGTGTGGCCCTGGTGTTCGCTGGAGGTGACTCAAGACTCGCTGGTGGTAGGCCGAGGAGCACCGAACCTGCTGAGTGCACCGGTGTCAAGGAGGTGCTGGGACTGACCGGAGTGGCGCGGCAGCGACCGCATGATGCAGCAGCTGCGTGAGAGCAAAGCGTGGCGATGACAGTCGATGGGGCGGCAGTAACTCCCAGGAAGAAAGAGAGCTCGTTCTTCTGGCATCGGTTTACCACATACAACCCGTCGTATGTGAAGATGCCGCTCCAATCCTTGCGGATCACCCTCACTGCCTTGCTCCTCTTCATGCTGTTCGCTAGAGCTAATTGCCGGGAGCAAGCTTCTGATCTTCGGCCTTCATGTCATGACTAGGGATTTCGCCGCCCTGGCCCAAGTGAACCAGCTCCTCAGGATTTGTCAGGTCATCCGCATAATATCCGGAAGCCACGACACTTGTGGCTAGGATTTCTAGGTGAGGCCCCATGCAGTAGATGCCGCTCTGAAGAGGACGATGGCGAGCTCCATCCTGTAACGGAATTTATCTCCCACCTCCACTCCCGGCACGTCTCTGATGAACTGCCGGGTGCCGTGCATGTATCCGGCTCTTCTCTTCACTTCTTTCGCTGCATGACAGTCTATCCTTCCAATCCACGCTCTCTTTACGTCCTCTTGATTTTTCCCGTTCGAGCTTGTGACAAATGTCTCCGCAAAGCTTTAGCGTTGTGATGACTCTCTCTCAGGCCGAATCATGTCGGTCGTTACATGCGGAGTTCGCACTTCTGAGCTCAGAAAAGGAAGGCCTTGCGATGTCTGACCTGTCAAGACTTTGGTCCTTCGAAATAGGGGATGCACCGGGAGAACGTTGAAGACTCTTCCCCGCCTCTTTAAATGTTGCTTGAGGAGAATCTCTGACCATATAATTTTCAGTAAAGCACGGCTCTTAAACCCAATCAAAAGGTGATTGCCCATGGAACATGACATCGTTTGCATTCACTGAGCTCTTGACTGAAGTAGCATCGGGAGATCTATCAGGGATGAATTCCCCTTCTTCTATTCTTTCTGTCTCGTGTTTTCCTCAACATTCTCCATCATACCATAATGGTCTTGCTTCAAATTGCTTGTCGAGCCATCAGAATGTGATTTGTATTGCAATATGCATGTGTAAAGGGACGAACATCTTGAAGTGGGGAAAATAGTTCTGTCGGTAGAGATATTGCTGGGCATGGCTATAACTATCAATCACGAAGAAATCGTGAATCTTGATACCCAAAAACAGCATATGAAACTCACAAAATCCTAATCATCAATCACGAAACAAAAACCATAATCCCGCTGTTGATGGACGGTTTGCTAGAGAAGTTCCTGACTGTCTGGAAGCACGAAGCTAATGCCTCGAGCCGAGAAATAAGATGAAGGCCGAGGATTTGAAGCTCGAGAAAGACAGTTCAGATCATAAGCACAAGAACAGAAGGTGAGATTCACTCGTTTAAAATCAAGCCTAAAAATATGTGGCTCCCTAGATGAGGTGCAACATGCAAAATAAATATTACAGAGCCAGTGAATTGCTAATGTGATTTTTAGATGTATATGGAATTTCTTTTTCTTTTTTTCTTTTTATTTTCTTGATTAATTGAAATAAGAAACCAAGTATTCTAGCTTACCTTCTAAATTAGGAAAGTAACCAATTTGGATACTATGTTATCTAAATTCCCTTTGAGCAATATTATGGCATGGGTTCACAACGCGATATGGCGGTGATGTACTTAATAGGTGCAGTATGGAACTTGATAGGAGTGGCAAGACTTTGCTGGTGGTGTCGAGGAACACCTCATCAATAGGGGTGGTTGGTTCTCAGTCCAATCTAATACCCGAAATTCAAAACCGGGGACCGGACTGATTGGTCCTAGCACTGAAAATGCCTCACCAGTAGGGTCGGAACTCACCTTTAATGTCAAAACCGAGCAGCAGCCTAATGACCCAAATGAAAGGCTTGCCACTCGATTGCATCATGTGGCTGGGACTTGCAGTGTTCTGTGAACCAAAGGAAATGTACGAAACGGAGTTTGGAAGATGTGAATTCAGTAAGTCCAAGCATTTCTCTAGGGACACTCCAAGAGCTTTTCCCGTACGCTTTTGGAGGGATTTTAATGTTGAGTTGGGAGAGATCAGTGCAAATACGTAGGTCCTCTTAGGTTTCGTTGGTTTCGCGGAAAATGTTGCTTTTCTAGAAAATATTTTCCAAGAAGCTATTTTCCAGATAAACGTAATTATTTTCCAGTGTTCGGATGAAACTTGATTTTGAAATGGAATATATTTTCTGCTATTCACTTGGGAAAATATTTTCCTTTATAAATTAATTTTTAATAATTTTATTCATATGTTATTTTGTAAAATCGTTATTTATTATTTTTTTAAATTGATTATTAATTATTTTTGTCTTTTTTCTGCGTTCTCTCCTTCCTTGGCCGGTCGCCGGCCACGGCGGCGGTCGGCAATCGGCCATGCCTTGAGCTCGCCTCACCAAATCAGCAACGCCTGGGTGTCGCCAAACAGCGGTGAGGCTCGGGTCTCGTAGATTGACGATGCCTGAGCCTCGGTGCAACCCGGCGACGCTCGAGCCTCGTCAATCTACGAGGCCCGAGTCTCGTCGTCGTCCAGCAACGCTTGGGTGTCGTCGATTAAATTCTGCCACATGTCTCCATTGTAGTTTTTAGATCTTCGTCGACAATTAAATTCCATCATAACATCTTCTTCTCATAGCGCTTTGTCTTTGATTAAATTCCGGCAAGGTTTTTCATGCCATCGAACTCAATCATTGATTAAAAATCTAATGTAGCATATCCATTGATAAGACTCCCATCCGGAATTGTCACAAAACCTGTCTCTATTTAAAAAAGATCAAAGAACAAATTTTAGTGAAAGATATTTCGTTTCCGATCAAATTTCGACGGAATAGTAGTCCGTCTATCGAATTCAAATTTCTATTATCTTACTAAAAAACCACTTGCATTAATCAACAACCGCATGCACGACAGCTAATTTATATATAATGGAAGTGTATCACGGGATTTAGTACACGGGATTTAGTACACAGGCTTTAGAATTAAGTTTTAGTTTGTCAAGATTCGATTTCAAAACAATGAGTAACGTTAAATATTTCAGGACAAGTACATAAAATTAATGTGAGAAATAAGATGTCGGAATATAAGTAGATATCTTAATATCAATTTTGGAAATTAATGGTAATATACGACAAATCACAATTATTAGTACTTAGAAAATCCGGGTATACGAAACGACCTGACGAACTCGCGCCCAAACACGGGAGAGAGAGAGAGAGGAATGAGAGATGCAACCGAGGCGGCCCGCGTCAAGGTCTTTTTGGGGACCGGGGTTCGGCATCTCGCTTTTCCGCCATCGCGGGCTGTCGCGAACGGTGGCATGGCGGAACTTAAGGCGGTATGATCTGGTGGTGGACGACGTTCTGTGGACGTTACTCGTCACGGTGCTGGAGTCGCTGGCTCCCGGTCGCTATGCTCTGTTTCTTCCTTTCTTTCTGTGGCTGTACCATCTGAAGTCGACCATGAGCAGCTTGGTTGCGATACGCTGCAAAATACCCAAACTTCTTTCATTCATGAATCTAGTTAACGATTACATGTGAATCGAAGCTGCTTGAATTTACTCTGCAGCAAAAGCCTGGATCATCGTTGAGCTTTAGTTGCTTCTTCCCTGTTTATCGTGGCCTTTTCCATTGGAGCTGGGTCAATTGCTGAATTCTGATATCGCATCGACCCATTTCTGTGGAGGAAAGGCCGAAAATTTTTATGGTAGTTGGATCGATATTCCGATTGAGAAGACAGATTTCAGTTCCATGGACGAAGGAAAAGAAAAGAGCTTTTTGCCTATATATATGTATGATTATGGTGGGAGGGCTTCTTGCCGATTCTCTACTGTTGATGATAAAGAACACAGCCACCAGCGATCACATTAATTCCTCGCACGTGCTTCATTTGGTCCCCCACGGGTTTTTTTCTTCCATTCCAGCAACGTACGATCGATTCAGGATTTGTCGAAACGAAAAGCATCGGGCCAACACCAGTTTGGCCCCTTCAAAAAATCTGGTATCAGGTCTTTCGACGTGCTATTTCTAGGCCAAAAACGTTTTCCCAATCCAAAAAAGTAGTTTTATATGCTCATGATCGACGATTTTCTCTTAGAAATGGTATTGCCTTTATTACTATTAGAATATAATTAAATATTAAAATAATGTCTTTGTCTAACAGTTTGAATTGTTAGAATAGTTAGCAGTGGTCCAATAAAAATCTCACAATAATTTTGTTTTCTCAGTGAACTCACCAAAATATCCAAAATTACTTGAGAAAAAAAAACCAATAAAATCTCCCTTGATCCAAAAAAATTCCACTAGATAGAATTGGCTGGTGGATGCTCCCATTTGTCCAACTCATATTGTTATGCACTCGGTCAGTTTCGAGCAATTGAAAAATGCATCGATCGGTCCCAAATAGCGATGAATTTCGAATTCGATTTCCGTGTGCTTCTTTGAATAAACACGGCTGGCTCCTTGAATATTGAATAATGGAATCACGATAGAGATTTCCCCTCGTACTCATATTGATATGCTACTCGCTTTCAAGAAATTCAAAGAAGAACCAACCGATCCCCAGTAGCAATGTTATCATAGGCTCGCTGATCTTCCGTCGAAATAGCCCAAGCCTAAGCCTGGGGGAGGAGGGAAAGAAGCAAAAGGAGGCGAAGAACAGCTCTGCATCTTGAATGCCGTGTCTTAACCAGAGTGGCAAATTCTAGATCGGACGGAAACCTGCCGAGTCATCTTAATTGATTCCGCCCCATTCTGCACCTACAGTTTCACATACGTCCTGTCTGGCCAGTGTTTCTAGACCTTTGATTTTCTTTGGTTCTGCTCAGTCAATGCCATCCATCGCTTTATTCGTCTCTTGCCGCCATTAAGAAACCATGCAATTTTACACTCATTTCCCCCATTAACTTCTTGAACCATTCCGCGTCGTTGCCACTGACGGATGAGAACAATGTTGTATCCGAGCTGCTTGAGGTGTTGATAGGCATGGTGGATCAGCTGGGGGCTTGAAGCTGTACACCCTCGTCTTCATGCTCGCAGGGCCTCGAAACAGAGCAATAACAAAGATGTGAATGATAGACAGCAAAGGAGAAGCACGTGCAATGAAGATGACGAAATGCTGAGAGAAGGATAGAGAGTCCATAGTTATGATTGTGGCATTGTCAAGCGCAGTCAGTGAGCTTCTCTGAGCTTCTATTTCGAGAGACAAGCTCTCGCTCGATCATTGGTGCAAAGATTGAGGTCACCACCAACCTTTGCCAGCCACACCGCAAACACAGCGATGACATGCCAGAGTAATAAATGGATAAGGGAAAATGAGATATCACAGAGAAATCTGAGCATACAAGCAGCGATTTCAACACTCAACTCCGTTCGCATGGAAGACTCAACTCAAACCAGAGAAATCAAGGCAGCAATTTCCAATGTGAGAATCATAACACCAATTCAATAACAAATGAGCATCGTATTCCAACTAACTTGGTCACACCGAGGCTCCAATAAGTCAAGAATGAGTTGAGTTGATGCATTACGACTTTCAGCTTAATGATTTAATAGAAACACATCCGGATCTGGGTCGAGCATTTCATCAAACATGCGATATGCATTTCGATCAAGGAGTTTGTACACGAATATGAATCAACAATTCACTTTTAGATTATCAGAACAACACCGGAGCAAGCTCAAATCCTTAATAGAACCTCAGTCGTGGCCGATTTTCACAAAAACAGTAACAATTTCACCTTGATGATGGTGCGATCGCAGTCGCGATCAGCTAATGAACTTACAAGAAGGAGTCCTGGGCGTGTCACTGATGATGATCGGAAATGACAGAGGAGGATTAAGCGAGTGCAAGGCACTTTGAGATCTTCGAACAAAAAACAGAGCAGAACAGGGAGATGCGATCAGTAAAGCTCAGGAGCAGCTTCGATTGCCTGCGACTTCAGCATATTTCCGTCTATACTTCGTTTCATCTCTCCGGCCTGGCTAAGCTCAAAGCAAGCAGGGGTGGTGGCACCCGGTCGACTGAGATTCAAATGTTAGCGGCGGTTAGGGGTGTCAAATGGGTGGGTCGGGTCGGGTTTGGATTGGGTCGGGTCGAAAATGGTCCGATCCATATTAACCCATTTAACCTGTTTTGACTCAAATTCATGTAATGTAAATCTAGTGACCCATACCCGACCTGACTCATATCCGACCCATACCCGACCTGACCCGTATTGTTAAAAGCCATTATTATTGTAGAGAAACCCAAACTCACTCTAAGCTTTATGTTAAATGATTCACTCAATCCATATTTGATCAATATTTAACTTTTACTTGATCCATATTTAACCCATATTTAACTTTCACTTGACTCATATTTAACCCATTTAACTAAAAGTGAGTCATAATATGAGTTTATGACACATTTTGACACCTCTAGCAGCGGTCGAAAATTGGACTGGAGCCGACGTCATAGGATCAATCAAGTATCCAGGAGAGTATCCTCATCTTGGAGTCTCAATGCTTCAATGAAGAAAGGTCCGAGAGGGAGCAGAAATCTCTTTTCGCTGGACTTCCTCTCTGGCGAAAGGGACTGGTAGTGGTGGTGATAGACCTGGGGCGGCGGTGTAGCTTCGACCGGATTTCGCGAGTGATCGGTTGCTGGAATAGAACAACCAAGAAGGATGATCCGAGCAGCGCAGAATTTTTCAGAAGCTCGCCAGACGAATCCCTTGTTAAATAGAATTGACATTCGAACTTGAATGATCTTTGGTCTGGTGGGTTGAGGTATGATGATGGACCAGCGCAATCTGAACACCTTTTTTTTTCTTTTTCTTTTTTCATTTGATTTTTATATCCCCTTCTTCTTCTTCTTTCCAAAAAAAATGCAATTTACCTCCAAAAATCATAAAACTTGATTGTGCCTTTTGAAAATTTTAGGAATTACAAGTTTTAGGATTTTTAGTGTGCAAATTCCAAAAGATTTCAGTTGCTATATTGATGACAGAAACCAAATATATTACCGTGGACAATTCGTGTGCTCAAGCATCGTGGCTACAATGTCAATTGTGTGATTATGGAAATAACAATGAGAAAATGTTCCCATTGGGTTTGACAAACGGTAATGCTACGTAAAAATCCAATTCGACAATCTCGCGTTAAGCATGATGATATATCGTGGTTGAGTTTGTAGACACCAGTAGTTAAGTAGCGGATAGTTTTATGAAGCCCTTGGGTAAAATAAAAAATGATGAATTTTGAATGATTTAGGTCAATTTTTCCTTTTTTCTGGCTGCATATTCTTTATCTATTATTAAAAAAATAAAAATGAGGGGAAAAGCAGGCCCGACTCGGACAGGTGGATGTAGAAATCCAGCAAATAGCCAGAAGCCACAGGCTTCTTCCAAGCCTCTGTTCAGGTACTGCTTTTGTAAAACCACGATCTGTCACTCTAATTCCACGAATCTCACTCACCTCGAACCTTCACTCACTCAAATCTTCATCACCCGCTCCATTTAATCTTCAAAAATTTCTTCGAATCAAAGCCAAAAAATCGCTTCGTTTTTACTTCAATCTTCCTCAAACTCTAACCTTTATCCTAAATCCATTCAATTCGGTCCTGAACAGTCAACACCCACCTTTTTTTTTTCACCAGAATCGTCTCTCCTCTGAGTACGCCGTCGAGTACATGGCTAAGAAGGGGCGAATCCATCGAACCCAGGAACGGCGACACAGAGAAAGAAGATGTCAAGTTGGTTTCTCTACAAGTTGGGTTCGATGGACAGTACCTTCGGAACCAACCTTCCTTTGATAGATATCGACATTTTGCTACTAGAAGGGTGTTAGAAGGCCACAAGATAGACTTTGAGTTCTTCACACGGGAAAGATTTTCCATTTAGGCGATGGTTTAAACGGTTGGGGTGGACTGAATATCAACGTACGGACCCATAAGTCAGTAATCTTAAGCGCGAGGTTGGACACTTAAGCCCATAACTTACAAACGGTACACTTAAGTGCAAAATCGGAGCAAAAAGGATCACTTAAGTGCCAATGGCGAGAAAATCCGGCCAAATTGCCACGTGTCCATTTTTAGCGACTTCATTTGTTGACGGAGCATTTTTTCAAAATAAAAAATCCACGTGGCGATTTTAATAAAAAAAAAAAAAATTTAAAATCGATTTTATTTAAAAAAAAAAAAAAGAAGAAGGAGGGGATCGGCGAGCGTGCAGCCCTCACCGATCCCCCCTTCTTTTTTTTTTATAAATAAAATCGATTTTATAATAATAATTTTATTATTATTTAAATTATTTTATTAATAAATTTTTATAAATCCACGTCGCCCAAAACGACGTCGTTGTTTTGGCTGATTTTTCATCGATTTAGTATTTCCGGCGAGCCAAGTAGGCAAAAAAATTAATAAAAAAATGCCACGGTAGAATTTCCGGCAAGGTTCCGACCACTTGGCACTTAAGTGATCCATTTTTTTTGAAAAGTGGCACTTAAGTGTACCGTTTGTAAGTTATGGCACTTAAGTGTCCCTCCGTGCCAAGTTGTGGCACTCCCGCTGTACTTATGCCACTGAATATCTATGTCTAATTGAGGAAATTTATCTGAATGATGTCGAGTGTTATGGGGATGGGACTCTGATTATCCTTCAACGATCGATCTTGGATAATATTTTCTTCATTGATTCTCAGGAGCATTTAAGGATATTAACTGTCGTTGATATCTACATGACTATGAGAAATGGTTTAAAAGAATCCCTTCGAGCATTTCATCAAACATGTGATGTGCATTTCGATCAAGGAGCTTGTACTCTAACATGAATGAACGGTTCATTTTCAGATCATCGCAACAACATCGGAGCAAGCTCAAATCCTTAATAGAACCTCAATCAATGATGTGTGATTGCGGTCGCGATCAGCTGTTGAACTTACAAGGAGTCCTGGACGTGTCGCCGATGATGATCAGAGTGGGCAAAGGAGGATTAGGTGAGTCCAAGGCACTTCGAGATCTCCGAACAAAAGACAGAGCAGAACAGGGAGATGCGATCAGTGAAGCTCAGGAGCTGCTTCGATCAGCCACGACTTCGACATCTTTCTGTCAATACTTCGTTTCATCTCTCCGGCCTGGCTAAGCTCAAAGCAACCAGAGGTGGAGGCGCCAAGGTCGAGGAAGATTCGAATGTTTGCGGCAGTGGAAGATTGGACTGGAGTTGGAGTTGTAGGTTCAATCAAAGTATCCAGAAGAGTATTCTCATTTTTGGAGTCTCAATTCTTCAATGAAGAAAGGTCCGAGAGGGAGCAGAAATCACTTTTTGCTCGACTTTCTCTCCGGCGAAAAGGACCGGTACCGGTGGTGATAGACCTGGAGCGCGGCGGTCTAGCTTCCACTGGATTTCGCGACCGATCGGTGGCGGGCATAAAACACCCGAGAAAGATGATCTGAGCAGCGCGGATTTTTATCAGAAGCTTGCCGGACGAATTCCTCGTGAAATGGAATTGTAACTCGAACTTGAATGATCTTGGTCCGGTGGGTTGAGGCATGATGATGGACCAGAGCAATCTGAGCACTTTTTTTTTCTGTTTTTTTTTATTTGATTTTTATATCCCCTTCTTCTTCTTTTAAAAAAAATGCAAATTGCCGCAAAAAATCCTGAGACTTGATTGCGCATTTTGAAAATTTCAGAAATTGATTGCACCTGTTTTGCGACAAGTTTTAGGATTTTTAGTATGCAAATCCCAAAAAATTTTAGTTACTATATCCACAACAGAAACAGAATATATTGCTACGGGCAATTATTGTGCTTGAGCTTCATGGCTAAAACATCAATTGTGTGATTATGGAATAATTGAGAGAAAATGTTCCCATTAGGTTTGATAACATTAGTACTACTAGCTTGTGGTAAAAATCCAAGTCAACCTTGGCATTAAGCATAATGATGTCTCGTGGTTGAGTTTGTGGACACCAGTAGTTAAATAGTGGATAGCTTTATTAAGCCCTTGGGTAAAATAAAAAATGATGAATTTGAATTATTTATGGTTAATTTTTATTCACTACATACTCTTTATTTATTATATAAAAATAAAAAAAGAAAGGGAGAGAAACAGACTTCTTTCAAACCTCTGTTTGGATAGCTGAAGATGGCAGCTTTGCTTTTGTAAAACCACGATTTGTCTCTCTGAATCCACGACTCTCGCTCACCTCGAACCTTGACTCACTCCAATCTGCATCACCCGCTCCATTTAATCTTCAAAAATTTCTTCGAATCAAAGCCAAAGATGACTTCCTTTTCACTTCAATCTTCCTCAAAATCCAACCTTTCTCCTAAATCCATTCGATTCCGTCCTAAATAGTCATCACCTAAATTTATTTTTGACCGGAATTGTCTCTTTCCTTGGAGTATTCCAATCGAATACATGGCCAGGAAGAGGGGAATCCATCAAACCTAGAATAACTACACAAAGAAAAGAAGAGATCGAGTAGGTTCCTCTACTAGTTGGGTTCGATGAACGGTACTTTCGGAACCAGGCTTCTTTCGAAAGATATCAAAAGTTTGCCACCAGAAGTGTGTCACGAGGCTGAATGATAGAGTTATTCACTCGAGAATGATTCCATTTGATATCGAAAGAAGTTGTAGATCGGATGAATTCATTTTTCGAGCCTTACTCCTTCTGTCCAAGATGGTCAAATTCAGAAAATAGAACAAAAAGAACGTCAAAACAGCAATAATAATGCGAGATCAAGAAATTGATTATTCATTATCAAGTCAGGAAGGTAGGCAAAGTAATATCAGTGCACATCTATATGCTATGCACTCAAGTAAAACAATTGAACAATAGACAAACTAAACTAACTTAAGTCATGATGATTTGAGTACGACATTACTTGTCAATCCAAGTGACGTTAATACTTTGGACTGTCTAGTGCTGTGGACCTAACCTTGCAATTGAGGGTTTGCTAAAAGAAGATGGACGGCCATCCTAATGTTTCAAAAGCTGAAGTCAATTTCAACACAATGTAAATTGTAAACTTGAAGAAAATATATATATATATATATATATATATATATATATATATATATGAAGCTATGATAGCCATCACAATGTTCATTCGAGAATCCAGGAGGTTAATGTTTTGACAAAGCCAAAACAAAATCTGATTCCCCTACTGTCAAACAAATAGTCAGCTATTATCTAAATTTAACCAGCAAAAGAACCAACACTAAATCCTACATAATTTCAAAACAATGTGATAGATGTCAGTACACTCCTATTAGGAGGTGTGCACATAAACAAGATCATGCTAAGAGGAAAAATCAGTCAAGATACACTTTAATATCGATGCCACTATCAATCAAAGAGGGAAAATATCAAGATATACTTTATACTCGGTTTTTTGACCTTTTGTCTCCTTCTTTTCTTTATATAACCCTCCAGAGTTGGCACTTATAAATGGGGTGTTACAAGATTTCCAAATCGGGAACTAAACTCACCTACTTAAATACCACCAACAGTACTAAGTCTCGGCCATACATGCATAGATTAAATGGCTAAAACTTAACTGTTGATTGGGCTTGCAATGTGTTCTCTAGGTGCCTATTAACTGGCTCTTTATGATCATGCCCAGGAATTATCAGGAAAAAAAATAATGAATGCATATAGTTGATAAGCAAATACTTAGAAAAGTCCATAGTGATATTAGAATGACGTTAAATTTTCGGCAAGATCTTAAATCATAAGAAAAAAGCGTTGATTATAATAGACCCGAAGCATAAGTCATACATAGTAAATTACTTCTTCAGTGGGCAGTACTCGTAAAAAAAAGGTACAGGAAAATCACAATTGAAAATCTACCAAATCTATTATTTATAAAAATTCTCTTCCCAAATGCCTATTAGCATATCCCTGCTTGAAATTAATCAGTGTTACAACATTGGTAATATATTTCTTCAAGAGGTGGTAGAAGAGTGTATCAGTTTGATCGGTAGCATACTCGCTTTCTCTCATCTCCGTTGGAGGTTTGTTTTCTGTTGCACCTTCACTTGAATTGTATTTCTATAACACCATTTGGATTGTCCTTGTATTTCTACAACACCATTTGGACTATCCTAAAAAATAATGATGACGTAAGTATCATAGTCTTTAAAAATTTGCTTAAATTGTTGCTTTAGAGACACGAGGACGTGCAGCTCAGGTGATTATCCTCATTCTGGGGGAATGGGATTAAGTTTTTTGCATCGAATTTTGATTTCGTATTTTTAAGTCAACGAGGATGATGTTGTGTTATAGCCAATGCATGGTCTTAGCATCGAGCAAGGAACATTAGGCGCTGTACAGCGGCAATATGGGGCAGCAAGACTCGGCGTTCTCAGGTGATTTATATCATCTCATCGTTTGTGCTCATTTGCTTCCAATTTTTTTAAAGATTTTTTTTGAAATATTTATTGATAACATTATACTGCATATCTCACCATACATTAATTATATTAAATTTTGGAATTCTTTCTCGCGCAATGCACAGACGTTTGACTAGTTTAGAAACATGTAGTACTTTAAAGCACGGATTGTTGTGATCTTCCCAAGGGTGATATAAGATACGTACAAGGAAATTTGATAGATTGCTAAACAGAGAATGGTTCTTTTCAATAGATAGGGCCTACGCCTAGCATGTGCTCTTTCAAGTCCTACCAATCGTAATTTAGTTTTTCCAATTAATCATTCATTCAAGATCATGTTAAAGAGTCACTATTAACCTATTATGAGCTAGTTAGAAACTTGGGTAAGATGAGAGAGCCTACAAACCAAAGACTCATGTGTCCTAGAACTTGAGTACACTAAATTAATTTAATGTCATTTCAGCATGTTTCGTAAAAAAAGTTTACACATAGTCTCCTCAATTTTTGTTTTCCTGAATCCTCTAATATGGGAAAGATGTTAATGCATAGTGCTCGAGCAGTAAAAAATAAACAAGCAAGCAATAATAAATATTAACCATACTAATAAAGAAAAGGCACAGAAAAATAAAGAACCCGAGTTATGTGGGTTAAAATTTTATGAAGCCTTTTTACTAAAGCTCAGAATAGGACTGTAGTGAGCTATAAATGGAAACTCAATATAAACTCTCCAAAATAAACCACCGCTTAAAAAGAAACAAATATGAAAACGCAAGGTACTATATGAATACTAAATGAATTATTTCCCTAAACTGAACTATGACATATGGAAATAAGAATCTAATTGATGCTATTTAAATGTAATGCAATATGCTTTTATTCACTTAAGTGCAATTCCAAGTGTAATTTTCTATGCAAATACAATCCTAGATGAAATTAATGAAATTCTCAATAAGAAGTAATTTGAGAATACATAAAATTTGCTAAAGAACACGCAGCAAATTCGGAAGGCTTGTAAGTTATTTTCTCTCTGTACTGAGAGCTTCTCTCTACCATTTGTGGTAGCTTCCCCAAAATCCAAAACCCTAAATTTCCTCATCAAAGACCTGAGATTGAAGAATGGCCAATCTATATCCCCTTACCCACAACCCATTGCCACCGTAGAATGGATTCCCACCTCCCACATCATAAATCCCATATACCCACCTTCAACCCAAATATTCACCGCCCACAATGACCACAGGCTCTCCCTCACATTAGTCACCCAGTTCAACAATCCAAGTTCCTGACAAGGAGGAGTTGCAGTCCGTTTTCAAGCTGGTCTCTCATCTTCTCCCCAAAGCCAGGTGACACCACCACAGTTGCTGGAGTCCTTAGGATGGAGGCATCTGAAAAGGATAATGTGAGGCTAGCTGTGCTATGTAAAAGGTTAGGCAAACTCTGGTCAAATCAAGTTGTTGTAGAAGTGGATGATGTGATTCCTGCAGAAAAAGTTAGGGAATGTCAGCAAACCCTAATCGGGCAATTGTATCAAAACCCTAAAATTAATTTCCAAGCATTTTAGACTATAATGAAAAGGGTTTGGAAGATGGAAAACGTGGATATTAATATGCTAGCACCAGGTTTATTCGCTTTTCGATTTGCTTCAGAATAGGACAGAGAAAGAGTCATATCAATGGGCCCTTGGTCATTTGCGAGCCACCTACTATTGCTAAAATCTTGGGAACCGAATACCCCACCGGCATGTTATAAATTTGACACTTGCAGCTTCTGGGTCCATATTTATGGACTACCTACAGAGTGGATTGTTGATGATGTAGTAGAGTGGATTGTTGATGATGTAGTAGAGTGGGTAGTGGGAGAAATAGGGCAAGTAACAAAAGTGAAAATAGAGGCAAAAGGCTATATGCCATACATGATAGGCAAGGCCAGGGTCGTTGATATGCTGAAACCTCTGAAACCAGGGGCTCTTTTTAGCAACAAGGGATAGAAAATTTGGCTCGATTTTAGATACGAGCGTTTGCCACACTACTGTTACTCTTGTGGTAAGCTGGGGCATTATGCTCAGCATTGTTTGGACATCCCATATCAAGAAGAGAAGTTTTTTAACAGGAAAGATATGTTGTTTGGCTCGTGGATGAAGGTAGAAGCGAATGAACCTAGCCCGTTTTGGGACATATTCTATGGAAAATCAGTGGAGGAACTGCTGGAAGAAGATGATGATGCCCCAGCATTAACAGTTAATTCAGAGGAGTTGGTTCTTTATGAACAGCACAGCGAAGATAGACTCTCCTAGTAGAAAGACAAAGGAAAATGCAAAGAAGCAGCCCCTGAAGACATGACCTGGACTCAAACAGATCACATACAAGTAAAATCTTGCATGGGCTACTCCTTAAGCCCACTCTCCCATAGCACTCGAAAGGGATTTGGTTTATCAGGGGAAAAGCATGGAAAGGAACCTAAACTACCAGGTCAAAAAAAGCTTAAACATTACTCACCCTATGAGTCTCAGGGGTCGAGCAAGCAAACACTTGATGAAACAAATCTGATAGAAACTCCCATTCTTACAGTAGAAGAAACAAGCAGTTGGGCATTGCTGGCTTGCCCTAATAAGCCACAGAGTTCAAAATGAAGCTTATCAGTTGGAATTGTCAAGGGCTGGGCAATCCCTTGACAATTCAAGCTATTAGAGCCCTTGTGGCTCAAGAGAGGCCCGCTGTTCTCTTTTTAATGGAGACTAAAAACAAAGCAGAAATTTGTAAGAGGCTTCAACGAAGATTAAATTTCCAGCATAGCTTTATAGTAGATCAAAGAGGAATTGCTTGGGGATTGGCTATTTTCTGGAGCGACAATGTTTCAATTACAGTAGATTCAAGTAATATGCACTATATAAATTTAACATGCTACTATGGGGAGATGTCTCAACATATGAATATTTCGTTTGTTCACGCACCAACTGATTTTCAAGAGAGGTTGAGAGTTTGGCTGAACTAAGCATCATTCGGGGTCCACAAACCATGCCTTGGGTGTGTGTAGGAGATTTCAATAAAATGCTCTACGTTTGGGAGAAGGTAGGCAAGAGACCGGCTAAGAACTACCGGATGAAAGCTTTTCAGGAATTTCTAGATTCTTGCTGCCTTATGAATATGGACAGTAAGGGGTGTGCATTTACATGGACGAATAATAGAGAATGGGATGAATTTGTGAAGGAGAAACTTGACCGGGCTCTGTGTAACATGGAATGGAGAGTAGAATTTCCAACGGTTGAAGTATATGCCTTACATGCAGTAGGATCAGATCACAACCCACTACTGCTGGATATATACCCTCTAGTGGACAAACGGAGAAAAGAATTCAAGTTCAAAGCTTATGGGTTAGAGGATGAGGAGTACGAGCAGGTGGTGCGGGACTCGTGGAACAGGCCTGTGGAAAATAACAATGGACTGTCCAGTAAACTCCAAAACGTAGTTGGGCAACTTTCAAGGTGGAGCAGGAAAAAATTCTCAAATGCGCGCAAGGGAATCGAAGTTCTAAAGGGAGAATTGTTGTTTTGGACTAATAATACTGAGCATCCTTATAACAAAGAACGAATACAGTGGCTAAAGGGTGAAATCGAACAGTTATGGAGATAAGAGGAAATCTATTGGGGGATGAGGTCACGCATTCAATGGCTACGATGGGGGGACAAAAACACAAAGTTCTTCCATGCTACAGTGGTTCAAAGAAGGCATAGAAATAATATTACTATGCTCAAAAATTCCAATGATGAGTGGATTAGAGGCCCAGACCAGCTTAAACAAATGACAGTTGAATTCTTTAAAGAGCTATACCAATCAGTTGGGGAACGTAATTTTCAACCTGTGCTAGACCAGATTCCATATGTGGTGACGGAAGAAATGAATAGTGCTCTAATAGAAGAAGTCACAATGGAGGAAATCAAACATGCCACCTTCCAGTTGGGAGCTTTAAAGGCTCCAGGGCCTGATGGGCTAAATGGACAGTTTCACCAGCATCATTGGAGTGAAATTGCTCAAGATATATATGATGAAATTCACCTATTTTGGGTGACGGGATGTCTTAATACAGAGTTGAATAGAACCCTCATTACCCTCATTCCCAAGGTCCCAAACCCAGAAAAGATTGAACAATTCAGACCCATCAGCTTATGTAATTTTGTCTATAAGATTATTGCGAAAGTTCTGGCAAATAAGCTGAAAAAATGGATGCCACAGCTGATCACTATGGAACAAAGTGCATTTGTACAGGGTAGGCAAATCCAAGACAACATTTTAATTGTCCAAGAAGTGCTTCATCAGCTAAGAACTAGAAAAAGATGCAGAAAATTCCAGGCTATTCTAAAACTTGACATGAGAAAGGCCTATGACTGAGTAGAGTGGGATTTCCTGCGGGCTAGCATGCTTAAATTGGGTTTTAGTGAAGTTTGGGTTGATTGGATTATGCAATTAAATTGTCTCCACCGTGGCCTTTAGTGTTAAAATTAACGGGCAACCTCAACCCTTCTTTTCCCCCTCGAGAGGACTACGTCAAGGTGACCCGCTCTCTCCCTATCTTTTCATTATAGTCGCGAACGTTTTATCTCATATGCTCCACAAAGCAATTGAAGATGGCAGTATAAAAGGGATTCAGTTAAATAGGGCGTGCCCCACACTTTCACATCTAATGTTTGCGGATGATTTAATCCTGTTTATGGATGGAAAAGTCACAGAAGGCCAAAACATAGCTGCTGTCCTAAATCAGTACTGTTTTGCTTCGGGACAAGCAATTAATTTGAATAAGTCTGGCATATTCTTTAGCAAAGATTGCCCTCACGCTTTGAAACAAAATCTAGTGACTGAAATGAGAGTGGTCGAACTAAACAAAATAGGGAAATACCTAGGAATCCCTTCAGATTGGGGTGGGACAAAAAAGGAAATGTTTGCTTGGATTCTAGCTAGAGTGAATGCAAAACTCGAAGGTTGGAAAGTGTCACGCCCCGAACCCCGGGCACGCGACAACCCCTTACCATGGTCGATTGAAAGCGACGTCCCAAGACTCGTCGACGACCATTCATTTTAATCTTTCGTTATGCGCAAGTGGAAGACGAACTATCCCCAGTCCAACAATCAATTAATCAATCAATTAGGGATAGAGGGATGAACAACAAGAACAACCATCACTACTCATTTATACAATTTATTAGATTAACCAACAGAGGATCGTTTTCCGATTTACAAGCCCGACAACAGGGGCTGATCCATCCTCTAAGCCAAACCAAAAAGGAACTAGGCTAGGCTAATCCAGCAGTACAAAATGAACCCTCGAGTTCAACACCACGGTCACTTGGACCCATCGGACTCGACTCCGTCAGGTCGATCACTAGATAAGCGGGGGCAGGATTCTCCACTGCGGGTGCGCCATTCTAGGGGCCTAAAAATGGTTAACCACGACAGGTTGAGATAAAATCTCAGTGAGTTCTTCCCCTAAGCCCCGGTTAGTACACCAACTCAACCCAGGGTATCTTTCCAGAACCACCCCTCACTCAACCCAACCACAGACAACCAGCAACCCGCAAACAAACAACAGACAAGGGCAACCAACAAACAATTAATCGGTTTGCATGCAACCTTACTCGGTATGCCATACCCTGCACGTAAAACCTCATACAATACAAGCAATGCAACTAACAATCACATAGTCGGTTCGCATGCAACCTTACCCGGTATGCCATACTCTGTACGTTATAAGTCAGCACAATACACGCAATGCACATGGCTGTTAGATGATGCAGTTCATCAATCACATGAGAGTCGCGTCACAAGCGATCTCACCTGGCCATTGCTACACCCTGTATGTTATCAGTTCATGCATGTGTGCCATAAATGATGATGTGATCACCTCATGCATAATCGGAACCAATGATGCCATATTTTCTCATGCACTCTCGCATCCACATGTGTTTTGATTATTACTGCCTCAAAAGGCTATAACTTAGCCAAGGTGCAACGACGCTATGGTGCCTTTCCTCCGCAGAGGTACAACCGTGCCCTTCCGTGCTATTGCTACGGCGCTACGGCGCCCTTCCTCTGCAGAGGCGCAACCGTGCCCTTCCGTGCAGACCGAGGCGCTACGGCGCCCTTCCTCCGCAGAGGCGCAACCGTGCCCTTCCGTGCAGACCGAGGCGCTACGGCGCCCTTCCTCCGCAGAGGCGCAACCGTGCCCTTCCGTGCCCTCCCTTTCCATAATCTCCGATAACGCGGGTTCAACTTAGTGATCATGCAAGCATACCATCACAACACACTTATTATCTTTGAGCATTAGCCAATGCACACATGCTTGCATATAAAACCTCAAATCATTTCTCACAAAAGCGGTCTATTTTCGGTGTCCCTTGGAAAAACCATTTTCCCCCACCTTTCTCATAAAAACGGTCTATTTCCAGTGTCCCTTGGACAAATCACTTTCTTTCTCATAAAGGCGGTCCATTTCCAGTGTTCCTCGGACAAACCATTTTTCCCTTTTTGTGAAATTCACACAATTCATGCGAATGTTCATGCCACGACACATCAATTTCACTTCATATGATCAAGACACAAGAAATTATGCACAATTTCACTTTCGGGTGAAAAAGTCCGTGAGCAACGATGTCCGTGAACGGTAATTTTCGAAATTCAATTAATAATAAATTAAATTCAGAAATTAAACAAAACATTGATTAAACACAAATTAATCAATCAATTAAGCTAAACAAGCTTAATTATCACATAATCCACAAATAAGCACAATTAAGCATAATCAAGCATAATTAAGCAAGATTAAGCTAAGCTAATATTAATTGCCTATCTAACCACCTATCTTAGGGCTAATATAACTTAATTAACCCTCCTAAACCAACATTAACACTAATTAACCTAACCCTAAGCAAGTTTAGGCACTAAATAAAGATTAGGGGCTAAACTCACCCATTAAGCGGGCCGGCGACACGGGCGCGGCGGCGGCGACGAACCCGACACCCGGGGACTTCTCCCACGACACTCCAAGGCGGTCCCGGGCCAGAAATCACAGCAGCAACCTCTGCTCAAACCCCAAACTCCAAAGGACAACACTGTAGTGGGAGGAGGCTGTTGGTCGGAGCAAAAACAAGCTGGCCGGAGCTTCGGCGAGCTGGTGGCCGGTGGCTGGTGGTTCCAGGGGATCAAGGGGGAGTTGTGTGTGGCTGGTGTGGGCAGTGGGTAGGTCAAAAATGGAGAGAAACGGAAGAAAACAAAAGATGCACAGGAGGCGCTGCATAGTGACGGACGGAGGACCGCCGACTTCAGGCCGCCGTACGGGACGGCCTGCGACTGGTTCTGGCGATCGGCCAACGTGGCTGGTACGGATTTCCTGTGCTGATCAGATTGATAAGTGGCTCGGCCCGAGATTCCACCGGGAAGGCAACGAACAACTCCAATTTCGGTGAGAGGTCCAAAGCAAAAACTGCAGAAATGCAAGGAGAAGCAAGGGGAGAGAGAGCTGCGATTTTCTGGGCTAAAGAGGGGAGAGAGAGAGTGGAGTGAGGGCTTCTAGAAGACCCCTTCAATGCCATTAAATGCCTTGCTTCAAATCCCAACCAAATGACATCATCTTCTCTCTCTTCCTTTGACTTTTCTTCAAAATATCTAGGGGCAAAATGGTCATTTCCACCTTGCACATTTCCCAATGTGCCCTTGGGCAAAAAGTGAAAGGCGGGCCTAGGAAACGGGCCAGAAAATAAATAGGAACAGGTTCGGGAATTTGTTGGGCTCGAATCGGCTCAAGTTTAGACAATGGGCTCGGAAGGGTAAATGCTCGGTTTGGTCCAACGGGCTCGTTTGTTTCTCTCGGTCTTCCACGGTGGCCATCCCATCTTAGGCGTGTGGCCCACACTACTCTTGCCCGGCCCACGTCCTTGTAGGCTCGTTTCCTCGGTCCGAAAATCCCTTTCCCAAAAACTCGGCTAAATCGACACTGTCGACTGTCAAGGAAGCATCGTCCAAAAGTCCATCCCAGACGTTCCCGAAAATTCGAAGTCCAATATTGGATTCTCATGTCTTGTCAATTTCGCCCCAAACATCATTTTGGTACTACTCAGATTGACAGGCGGCTTCGAGGACTCACGCGTAACCGACTCGTGCCAGTTCACGTTCAAGACTTCTCGAAGACTACATGAAATTGCGAATGATCGATTCTTATTTCAAAGTACACGATTATTAAGGATCGGCATAGGGTCGTTTGCGGGTTCGATAATAGTAGACAGAATCACCCGTCGTCCCATTATTTTTGTTCGCGAATCGACTTCTAATCGTCCCTGAAATCGGCCTGCATGACTACAGGATTGTCCTTACGCCAGTTTCACGGTCAAGTCGTTTTCCCAGGTCAAGTTCTTTAGTCGCACGAGTTTTGTCCTCACTAACCTTTCTCCTCAAGGTCAGTATCTCAGGAGTGTTCAGTTCCGAGTGAGATCAACCAACAATGCACTGGTGAAATTAACGTTCAATCCTCCCTCAAAGGGCTCGAATTTCAGGATATCACAATTCTTCCCCCTTACAAAAATTTCGTCCTCGAAATTTGCAACCACTAATAAATCCTCAAGAGATGGGGGTGCTGATGCTTCATCACTTCCTCACTTTTCCATGTCACTCCCTCTATTCTGTGATGCTGCCAAATCACCTTAACCAAGGCGATAGTCTTGTTTTGAAGCATTTGCTCTTTACAGTCATCTATCCGTATTGACCTTTCCACATACGACACCTTGTCGCCTACATCCATTTCCTTAAAATTCAATACATGAGTCGGGTCCTGTTCATACTTTCTCAACATGGACACGTGGAAAATATCATGTACTTGAGCAAGTTTCGGTGGCAACGTAAAACCGTATGTTAAAACCCCGATCCTTTCCAAAATTTCAAAGGATCCAACGTACCTTGGACTTATTGCCAAATCTAGAAGTACCCCTCATCGGCGATACTTTCAGAAACACATGATCGCCCACCTTAAACTCCAACGGTCTACGACACTTATCTGCATAACTCTTCTGACGATTTTGAACTGTCTTTAGTCTGTCTCTGATAATCTGAACCGCATTCAATAACTGCTAAACCAATTTTTTTTTTAAACTAGCGATTCTCAATTCCCTGACCTCTTTCCACAGACTGGAGTTCCACAAACTTGACCACAATTCAGTTACACCATTCCGATAAAATCTTTTCCCACAAGCACTCTCTTTTTACACAGTGCGTAGTTCAATTCATTTTTGCCCCTTTTAACATCCTAGAAGCCTGCCAAGAGTCGCTCCTTGCTCAGGCACTCTAGCCCCGGCGACCACTCCCCGCCCTCGTCGGATCAGTCGTTACGGGCATCTTTGAACTACACCACTACTAGTCCCTTTTTAATATGCACCATCTCATAGAGGTATTATCCGCTTTGGCCTGTCCCATACCAAGCCTCACGGTTTTAACCTCGTTTGAGCACCTTAAGTTCAAAACTTTCTCCAACTCGTCAATCCATGAGCTCGTTTCCACGGGTCACTTATCGACACTTGAAATCTGATTCACTGAATTTCCATCGAACTGCTATCCGAATTCCACAAGCCACTAATTTTTCTTTCAATATTCCTTTCACGTCCATTTAATAACCAAACCAAGAATTCGTCTCAACCACATGAAAATTAGTGCAAACCAAATGGCATTTATCGCACTAAAGGCTTTTGAATACTTCTTCAAATCCTTTCTGATTGATCGTCCGTCTGCGGATGGTATGCCGTACTATACTGCAGTTTCGTCCTCAAAGCCAATTGCAAACTTTTCCAGAAAGTTGCCACAAACTTAGGATCACGATTAGAAGTGATCATCACTGGAACTCTATGAATGCGTACAATCTGACGCACGTACAATTCCACATTCCTATCCAACGTGAAATCTTTTCGTATCACAATGAAGTGAGCTGACTTTATCAATCTGTCAACAACTACCCAAATTGAGTCATTGCCTTGCTGACTCCTTGGCAATCCTATCACAAAATCCATCGTAATGTGTTCCCACTTCCACTCGGGAATCTCAACTACGATGAGCTTCCGACAAGACTGCTTCTATAAGCTCTGCATCTTTCGGAATGCACAATCGTCCTTGAAACCTTAACGTCCCATCATCGGACACTTGAAAGTCTGCTTTCCTCTTTGCCTGATCTATCTGCAAGATCTTAAGAATTTCATGATCTGTCGCTTGGCACTTTTAATCTTACTTTGCATCTTGGGTTCCACCCTAAGAGTGGCCATTAGACTAGCAAGATGGCCGACCTCAAATTTAAAATCTGAGTCCTCGACTCCCTCTAAGAGAATCCATTCTCGTACCCTCATTTGTGCAATTGTCGACTTTCGACTGAGCGCATCTGCCACTTTATTCGTTTTCCCCGGATGATATAAAATCTTGCAATCATAATCCTTAAGAAGTTCCATCCATCATTGTTGAACATGAGGCAAAGATGATCACCGCTAATTCTAAATCATGCGTCAGATAGTTAAGCTCGTGAAGCCTTAACTGTCGAGATACGTATGCAACCACCTTGCCATGTTGCATTAACACGCAGCCTAGTCCTTTATACGACACATCACTGTAGATCTCGTATCCATCAGGACCAAACGGTATTATCAAGATAGGTGCAGTAGTCAATTTACTCTTAAGCATTTTGAAAACTACACTCACACTTGTCTGTCCAATTAAACCTCTCCTCTTTCTTTAACAACCTCATCAATGGCATGGCTATCGCAAAGAAACTTCTCCATGAAACATCTGTAATATCCCACCAATGCCAAGAAACTTCGAATCTTAGTTACCGTCATAGGTCTCGGCCAATTCATGACCGCCTTGATCTTAGTCGGGTCAACAACGATCCCTTCACCTGAAATTACATGCCCTAAAAATGCCACGCGAGATAGCCAAAACTCGCACTTGCTAACTTAGCATAAAGTTCATGCTTCCTCAAGGTCCGATCTCGGGTCACTTATGATGGACTCTCGAGTATTTCTCATGATCCTCGGGACTCCACAAGTCTCAACGAACTGTCCTTTATCTAGTAGCTCTTGCATCTGCACTTTCAATTCTTTCAATTCTGACAAGGCCATCCTATAAGGCACCTTGGAAATCAGTTCAATCCCAGGGGCCAACTCAATCACAAACTCGATTTCTCTCTCTAGAGGCAATCCCGGCAATTCTTTGGGAAACCCGTCCATGTACTCTTGTATTATTGCAATATCCTCCACATTTGATCATTCTACCAGCATATTTGCCACCAATGCCAAATACTCTTGACACCCAGATTCCAACAATCAAGTCACCTCAAGTGACAAAATCAAAAGAACAGAGGGTTCTCCTCGATTTCCCACAAACTCAAAACAACCACCCACTATTGGGTTAAACTGAATTGTCTTTCCATGACAATCCACCATATGCAATGACTTCCTCGCGACCTACTTTCGGGCGGTCGGCTTTCCCATGTAATTCTTTCTGTCGGGTGGGATGAGATTCCTTTGCCCCATCATCGGTCCCTTTCGAAACCGATAATTGTCTCTATTAGGCACGAATCACGAGCCAAATGCGGTCGCCCTTTCGATCATGTTCCCTCCTATCATCTGGACCCTCTCGTACATCTCATTAAAACTTTTCAAGTTCAAGGGCACTAGCTGGGCTTTCAATCCTGGCTTCAAGCCATCTCTGAAACGTCTCGCCTTATCCAAGGGTCCTCCACAAACTTCAGCTATTACTTAGCCAACTCAACGAACTTCACCTCATACTGATCTACTGATATATGATTCTGACGAAACTGTTGGAACTCTGCCATCTTTGACTCTCTCGCACTGTCTAAGAAGCACTTCCCATTGAAAGCTTCACGAAAGGCACCCCAAGTCTGAGTCGTGCCTTCAAGGAACACTCTTCCTTGAGTGGTTTCCCACCAATTAATGGCATTAACTTGAAGTTGATAAACTGCCAGAAGTACTCTGTCTTACTTTGAACACCTCAGCACTGAAAAAGGTCCTCTCACTATCCCTTATCCAAAGGGTCGCAGCTTCAGGGTCGCCCACGCCACTGACCTCGGTGGCTTCAGTCTCAGGAATTGCTCTACTAGCCTAGGCATCGGTCTTTCACAGACCTCTCCTCTCACTAGGCAAACTACAAGGACCACAGCAGGAGCACTCAGCTTGCTGTCCTAACAAGGTCTCTAGCGCTAGCAAGATCCCTTCTAACCTAGGATCTGCCTACACGCTACCTCTAGCATTGGTCTGACCAGATGCTGTCCTATGCCTAAGGGCTCTCTCTGCTCAGGATTGCTCATCACTCTGGACTATGAGCAACCCGCCACCACACAAAGCCACACAAGGCCACAAAAGCAATCACAGGCACATAATATAAAACCATCCCTATCTCACTATCCTAAAAATCCCACGCACCTTATCACTCCAAGTCTCGACCTCACTCTAATACCAAAACCGACGGGGATATCACACCCCGAACCCCGGGCACGCAACAACCCCTTACCATGGTCGATTGAAAGCGACGTCCCAGGACTCGTCGACGACCATTCATTTTAATCTTTCATTATGCGCAAGCGGAAGACGAACTATCCCCAGTCCAACAATCAATCAATCAATCAATCAGGGATAGAGGGATGAACAGCAAGAACAACCATCACTACTCATTTATACAATTTATTAGATTAACCAACAGAGGATCGTTTCCCGATTTACAAGCCCGACAACAGGGGCCGATCCATCCTTTAAGCCAAACTAAAAAGGAACTAGGCTAGGCTAATCCAACTGTACAAAATGAACCCTCGGGTTCAACACCACAATCACTCAGACCCATCGGACTTGACTCCGTCAGGTCGATCACTGGAGAAGTGGGTGCAGGATTCTCCACTGCGGGTGCGCCATTCTAGGGGCCTAAAAATGGTTAACCATGACGGGTTGAGATAAAATCTCAGCGAGTTCTTTCCCTAAGCCCCGGTTAGTACACTAACTCAACCCGGGGTATCTTTCCAGAATCACCCCTCACTCAACCCAACCACAGACAACCAGCAACCCGCAAACAAACAACAGATAGAGGCAACCAACAAACAATTAGTCGGTTTGCATGCAACCTTACTCGGTATGCCATACCCTGCACGTAAAACCTCATACAATACAATCAATGCAACCAACAATCACATAGTCGATTCACATGCAACCTTACCCGGTATGCCATACCCTGTACGTTATAAGTCAGCACAATACACGCAATGCACATGGCCGTTAGATGATACAGTTCATCAATCACATGTGAGTCGCGTCACAAGCGATCTCACCTGGCCATTGCCACACCCTGCATGTTATCAGTTCATGCGTGTGTGCCATAAATGATGATGTGATCACCTCATGCATAATCGGAACCAATGATGCCATGTTTTCTCATGCACTCTCGTATCCACACGTGTTTCGATTATTACTGCCTCACAAGGCTACAACTTGGCCGAGGTGCAACGGCGCTACGGTGCCCTTCCTTTGCAGAGGCACAACCGTGCCCTTCCGTGCTATTGCTACGGCACCCTTCTTCCGCAGAGGCGCAATCGTGCCCTTCCGTGCAGGTCGAGGCGCTACGGCGCCCTTCCTCCACAGAGGCGCAACCGTGCCCTTCCGTATCCTCCGAAGCGCAACGGCTCTACGGTGCCCTTCCTCCGCCGAGGCGCAACCGTGCCCTTCCGTGCCGTCCCTTTCCATAATCTCCGATAACGCGGGTTCAACTTAGTGATCATGCAAGCATACCATCACAACCCACTTATTATCTTTGAGCATTAGCCAATGCACACATGCTTGCATATAAAACCTCAAATCATTTCTCACAAAAGCGGTCCATTTCCGGTGTCCCACGGAAAAACCATTTTCCCCCACCTTTCTCATAAAAACGGTCCATTTCCAGTGTCCCTTGGACAAATCGCTTTCTTTCTCATAAAGGCGGTCTATTTCCAGTGTCCCTCGGACAAACCATTTTTCCCTTTTTGTGAAATTCACACGATTCATGCGAATGTTCATGCCACGACACATCAATTTTACTTCATATGATCAAGACACATGAAATTATGCACAATTTCACTTCCGGGTGAACAGTGTCGTGAACGATGTCAAGTGAATAATAATCAATGAGTGAATAGTAATCCATGAACAGTTATTTCCGAAATTCAATTAATAATAAATTAAATTCAGAAATTAAACAAAATATTGATTAAATACAAATTAATCAATCAATTAAGCTAAACAAGCTTAATTATCACATAATCCACAAATAAGCACAATTAAGCATAATCAAGTATAATTAAGCAAGATTAAGCTAAGCTAATCTTAATCGCCTATCTAACCACCTATCTTAGGACTAATACAACCTAATTAACCCTCATAAACCAGCATTAACACTAATTAACCCAACCATAAGCAAGTTTAGGCACTAAATAAGGATTAGGGGTTAAACTCACCAATTAAGTGGGCCAGCAACACGGGCTCGGCAGCGGCGACGAACCCGACACCCGGGGACTTCTCCCACGACACTCCAAGGCGGTCCCGGGCTAGAAATCACAGCAGCAACCTCTACTCACACACCAAACTCCAAAGGACAGCACTGTAGTGGGAGGAGGCTACTGGTCGGAGCAAAAACAAGCTGGCCGGTGGCTGGTGGTTCCAGGGGGTCAATGGGGAGTTGTGTGTGGCTGGTGTGGGCAGTGGGTAGGCCAAAAATGGAGAGAAACGGAAGAAAAACCAAAGCTGCACAGGAGGCGCTGCACAGTGACGGATGGAGGACCGCCGACTTCAGGCCGCCGTACGAGACGGCCTGCGATTGGTTCTGGCGATCGGCCGACGTGATTGGTACGGATTTCCTATGCTGATCAGATTGATAGGTGGCTCGGCCTGAGATTCCACCAGGAAGGCAACGAACAACTCCAATTTCGGTGAGAGGTCCAAAGTAGAAACTGCAGAAATGCAAGGAGAAGCAAGGGGAGAGAGAGCTGCGATTTTCTGGGCTGAAGAGGGGAGAGAGAGAGTGGAGTGAGGGCTTCTAGAAGACCCCTTCGATGCCATTAAATGCCTTGCTTCAAATCCCAACCAAATGACATCATCTTCTCTCTCTTCCTTTGACTTTTCTTCAAAATATCTAGGGGCAAAATGGTCATTTCCACCTTGCACATTTCCCAATGTGCCCTTGGGCTGAAAGTGAAAGGCGGGCCTAGGAAACGGGTCTGAAAATGAATAGGAACGGGCTCGGGAATTTGTTGGGCTTGAATCGGCTCAGGTTTAGACAATGGGCTCGGAAGGGTAAATGCTCGGTTTGGTCCAACGGGCTCGTTTGTTTGTCTCGGTCTTCCACGGTGGCCATCCTACCTTGGGCGTGTGGCCCACACTACTCTTGCCTGGCCCACATCCTCGTAGACTCGTTTCCTCAGTCCGAAAATCCCTTTCCCAAAAACTCAGCTAAACCAACACTGTCGACTGTCAGGGAAGCATCGTCCAAAAGTCCATCCCAAACGTTCCCGAAAATTCGAAGTCCAATATTGGATTCTCATGTCTTGTCAATTTCTCCCCAAACGCCATTTTGGTGCTACTAAGACTGACAGGCGGCTTCGAGGACTCACGCGTAACCGACTCGTGCCAGTTCACGATCAAGACTTCTCGACACATGGATGTCCTTGACTACATGAAATTGCGAAGGATCGATTCTTATTTCAAAGTACACGATTATTAAGGATCGGCATAGGGTCGTTCGCGGGTTTGATAACAGTAGACAGAATCACTCGTCGTCCCATTATTTTTGTCCGCGAATCGACTTCTAGTCGTCCCTGAAATTGGCCTACATGACTACAAGATCGTCCTTACGCAAGTCTCACGGTCAAGTCGTTTTTCCAGGTCAAGTTCTTTAGTCGCACGAGTTTTGTCTTCACTAGCCTTTCCCCTCAAGGTCATTATCTCAGGAGTGATCAGTTCCGAGTGAGATCAACCAACAATGCACTGGCGAAATTAACGTTCAATCCTCCCTCAGAGGGCTCGAATTTCAGGACGTCACTGAAAGAGAAGTTGATGTCTAAAGCGGGGAAGGAGATCCTGATAAAAGCAGTAGTGCAAGCTATTCCTCAGTTTGTTATGTCTGTGTTTAAAATACCATTATCGGTTTGTCGGACTATTGAGAGAAAAATTGCAAACTTTTGGTGGAAAAGTAGTGATCAGCATAGAGGAATACACTAGCAAAGTTGGGAGAAAGTAAAAAATCGGAAAGCTAAAGACGGCCTGGGATTTAGAGACCTAACTACTTTCAATGAAGCTATGCTTAGGAAGCAAGCTTGGAGACTACTTCAGCAACCAGAATCTCTATGGAGCAAGTTGTTTCAGGGCTTATACTACCTGCACACTCATTTCCTACAAGCTAGAAAAGGTAACAAACCGTCTTGGGGATGGCAAAGCCTTATTTCAGGGCAAAACACTCTTAAACCATCTCTTCGATGGATAATTGGTAGTGGGCAGCAGGTGAATATTCGCCACGATCAGTGGTTGCCTAGAGGGGTTATTGGAGGTCCAGCTAATAAAGAAGATCCTATCATGGCGGCTGAGTTGATTGACGAGACACAAACAAACTGGAAAGAACACACCATTAGGGTCATTTTTGACCAGCAAACAGCCGAGCAGATTTTAACTATCCCATTAAGTTTAGCCATGAAGAAGGATCACCTAGTATGGACACAAACCAATACAAGCCACTACACAGTCAAAAGCGCCTACCATACCAGGAGAGAAAATCATAACACAAGCAAACAGAGTGAGGCATCATCCTCTTTCCAGAACCCAAAAGCACTATGGAAAAGGATTTGGCAGGCAAAGACACAATCGAAACTCAAATTCTTCCTATGGCAGCTGTGTAATAATGCACTTCCTACCCGCTCAAATCTAAAACGAAGGCATATAATACCTGATGATAGCTGTGCCTTGTGTCGACGCCAACCCGAATCTAGCGAGCATCTCTTTTTGCTCTGTCCCTGGACAAAATTAGTATGGGAGAGTTCAGAAATTCAGCTATACTGTGATTTTCGAAACATTACAAGATTAGAAGCATGGATCGCACAATTTACCCATAACACGACCTCATTCGAGCTACTTATACTCCTCTTGTGGCAGATCTGGTGCGCTCGGAATGAATTTGTATTTCAGAACATCCCACCTCAACCTCGGCACATTATTGACACAGCAATAGCGCAAGATCAAAACTTCAGCAAGTGGATTACCAGGAAAAGCAGCAGATCAGTCAAGCAACAGACCCTACCTCTCCACTGGCGCCCTCCCGAATGCGGCTTCTTGAAGTGGAACATCGATGGGTCCTTTGCGGGGGATACTGGAGACGCAGCAGTTGCAGGAGTTTGCCGCGACTACGCCGGAACGCTGATTGACTGCTTCGCGCTGTCTGTGCGCATGGAATCAGCTGTACAAGATGAAGTCTTTGCCCTGCTTGAAACTCTAAAAAGAACGAAAGAAAGCGGAGCAGCAGGAGGCCGAACAGAGTAGCTGGTAATTGAAACTGATCTGCTGGAGATAACTGATCTGATAAGCACTCCTCCAGATCAAGTTCGCTGGGAAGTTCGAGCACCTATCAGCGAAGCCCAGGCCCATCTACAACTCCTGCGGGCCACGAAAATAGTCCACTGTAAAAGAGAGGCTAACCAGGTAGTGGATTGGGTGGTAAAAGCCCAACGCAACCGATATCTACCGGCTAATTGGGTCCGTTATCCTCCGGCGAGTCTTCTAGATTTACTATGTTCTGATATGAATTGTCTAAACACTCAGTCCCTTACTTAATGAATGTTATGAATTTCCGACCAAAAAAAAATTCGGAAGGCTTTTGTGGGGGGTTGATAATAGACCTGGGCTTCGTTGATAAGAGCAAGTACTTCCTAACTTGCTTGATCTGCTAGTACCGATAATCCCAGCTACCACATCAGATTGATATGTCTCAACTTCCTAATTCAGTTCACGTAGCTTCACTTCGCCGAGGCTTACAAAGTATTTTGGTGCTTCCGGAATCCCCATTGCTTCAGCTTCAGTATTTTGGTCACCGAGCAGGCACGACCATCAAATCAGTGTTCTGTGGCAGTCACTGCGCACAAAAGCTATGGCGCCTTCCCCTGTTTCTGGGACAAATGACCCATTGGGGTTGATTTTTGAGCATGCCAGGAGCTGGCGCTGTCCAAATCGGGGGTAAAATCGCTTCTTTTGAGTCCTCTATGAAGTTACCGTCACCCACTTGGCGATGATGAACTGGGGGTACGGATTTTGAGCTCTGAATACAAAATTGTTGCAGGCTTTCCAAATCTGCCAGAGTAACGAAGAGAGGAGTTCGAATGAGACTGAGGTGCATTTGAAATTCGCTAGCCATGCCTCAAACCCTGGTTAGTTCGTGAATGTCGATTCTTATACTGATTGATGAGTTTTCCCAAATTTTGCTTTGTCCAGAGACACAGGAGGAAGAGATGTCCGGTGGTTTCTTGGATGTTGCCTACATGGTGTGCAAGTAGTCTCAGTTAGAATCTCTCTTTTGCATAAATTTTCCTTGGTTGTGAGTGCGTTTTGACATAGCTGCCTGAGAAAGATTGGTGGTGGTGATAATCGTCTTCCATCTCCAATCAGTAACAGCCTCCATCAGATTTCCGTCGCTGACCACAGCAGCCTAGGATGCAACAAAGCAGAGCATCGACGCTCATCACCACCACTAATAAAACTTCTCTCTCGTCTAACACGTTGGAGATTCCTTTTAAGCTGATGATTTCATGCTCCGCAGGAGAATTCACAGCAACAATGACAACCACATTGCACTATATGAAGCTTGGTGCGTGCGTGAGAGCTTGGAGATTTATACGATTGTTCTGTATTGCCTTCTGCTGAAAGCTTTAAATTGCTATCTCAATTGTTGTCTATTACTGGGCCTCAGATTTGTTGATTCCTCTCATGTTATATTCCTCTCCCATTGATAGGAATTCCTATTTTTATAACACCTCTATTGGTTAATGGCTTGCTAAGTCTAGGCTTAGCATGGGCTCTTCTAAGCCCATTAATTTGCGACTTAGGGTCCGAATTTTTACCTTGGAAATCATTTTCACTTAGGAGTTGCTGCTAATCGATTTGTGATATGTCAATTAGAAACACAATATGGGAGAAATACTTTACTCCTATGCGACTAGAGAAATTAAGATAGGGGACATGATTACACTAATTAATCAACTAATGCTTTTCTAATACATAATCTTGTTTAAACGTCAAGTAAAGCATTTATGAGTCATTTTATAGCAATCACGAGTCCTAAAATTCAATTCCTAACATGCTAAGGAAATAGCAACCCCTGCATCATGAGGGCGTAATTATAATAAAGGAAATTTACAAACAGCAAACCCACATTTGCTTTCAAGAATTTGACCACAATTTCTTTTTGTTTTCTTTTAAGGATTTCACATAGTTTAAGGAAAAACCGCTCAGTCTGGCGGGCTCTCTTTTTTTCTTGAATAATATATATATTTTTAATATTTTATAATTTTCTATTTATCCAAAATGCAGTAAAATAAGGGCAAAAAGAATTAAAAATAAAACTTAGTTGATGTAGATACTATTAATACCTATGTGATGTGAAAATTCTTTTTGTTAAGGCCAAATTGGCTCCTAATTTTCTATGTAGCGTATGCCTAAATATTTAACGAAAATTTAGGTGTCAACATCTTCGCCTTATATAAATATCAAATATCACTAGTAACACTGGTATATGCTGACGATTTTTTTTCTATTGTTGTGCCAACAAAGGACACACGGTGATACAAAATTGGTATAACTTAAAATAGTTGTGCTCGTGACATTGTGTTTCCCTAATTGAGCTTCTTGCTTCTTCATTAGTTATAATTTGGATTGCTTCAAGCTTGTAATCCCAATCCCGAATCCAAAATCCGGACTCACTAAAATTGTTTTCTCCTCAAAACTACCCCCAGCTCACAATCCCCTGCAAAACTCATGGGTTCCATACTAAATCCTAGTTTACATTTCACGCTTGGTTCTTCTTTTAATTCTACACCATTCCCTAAGTTTGCATGAACAGGTCGTGCCTGACATGCTAAAGAGATTCGGAAGGAATTAGTCCCAGCCTGAGCAGAGTCTCATGAGATTACAGTGTCAAAACCAAATTTAGGATGAACATATTTTGCGGAAAATAAATGATTTGAAATTTTTTTTGTAAAAATAACTTATTGTGTCATTTACAAAAGTACATAAACGAAAGATATTTTAACTATCCATAGAAACATGTAGTTATAACTTGTTGTTGATTATAAAAATATTTTTCATTAACTAATTATTTCAAGCGAAATAAGTAATCATCTTTAAGAAATACTTTTTTAAGTTACAAAATAAATGAACCATGAGTATTATGCTTCTTCTAGCATAAAGTTTCGATAGATTTATCAATATGATCATTTTCAAGTACCAAATTAAATTCACTTGGTCAATTCAGTAATAATTTTATGCAATTCTAAATGGATCAACTCTTATTTTTATTAGGCTAAACGTGTAGCCCAGGCACCCTAGAACTTGTGGTCCTGGCCACATTGTCCAACCCGCTAAGAAAGCAAGAATTGTGACTCCTTCCGAACGGCAAGACAATGAAAACGACTTTCCTTTGTTTGTCCGAAAAGGACGTAATTCAGTGACAATATGTTGGCTTAGATGATGAGAGTTTGCTCCTTTTGTTCTAGTCTTGAGTTCAAATCTTATTGAGAACACTATAAGAGTAAAGTCCTGAACATATTAGGATGATATGGGAGAATGCGCCTTTAAGATAGCATGACAAAGTGGACCAGTTAAGATGTGTAAAAGCTAGCTCGAATGTTACCTAATTATTTAAAAAGAAGAACTAATTCCCTGCAAATTTTGGATTTGCAATTTGAGGTCGCAACCTTGTATCAAAGATGTGATAGACTAGTGAAGAAGAATCATTGGGCTTTTGGTATGGCAACAGTAGTAGTGGCAGCGGCGACGGCGTGTTGATGGTGATCAATTTTTTGAGGGTGGAGGCTATGTCTAGTAGGATAGAAAGTAGCAGCGCTAGAAGTGGCGAAGTTCGCTGGTGGTCTTGGCGTTCAAATGGTGGTGTCTTTTGAAGCAGTGATGTCGAGTTTAGTAGGGGTCGATCTTGTGGCAACGACAGTTGAGTTGGGCACCACTATGGAGCAGGGCAGCCACGGTTGCTCAGTGTTGATGTGCGAGTTTCCATTATAGAAGAGATCAGAGTTGTGATGTGAAATCTTAGTGATTGTCACATGGACGCCAATTATAAAATTAATGGTAAAATTGATTGTATAAGTCGATGTCCATATTTGCTAACATCTTTAGTATTAGAATATTTAACGAAATGATAAATGTTTGCTTGAATTTTTAAAATTTAAGGATTGCATTTCATAAAATAAAATAAAAAATTTTAACTTAAGGTGTTGTTACGTTGATACTAGCTAAGGGAAATGTGAAAGATGAAGAAAAGAGTTAATTGTTTTGAGACGTGCCCAGACGACGAACCGCAAATTGTTCCCTCCTTGAAAATACATCTCTAGCCCCAGTTCTGGCCTATGACGGAGTCTTCCTAATTGTATGTTTAGTTATCACATAATATATATATATATATATATCTTTAAAAAATTATTAACGAATGTGCAAAATATTTGTTAAACATACTTAATTCAATGAAAATTTGATTTTTTTTTTCAATTTTAGGTTATTATGAGGGCACTTGTTAAGGAAAGACCCATTAAAAATATCATCAATAAATGAGTAAGCAGTAACAAGTTATATTTAATTACAAACAAGCTTTGTTTTAACATATTGATTATTCATAATAAGAGAGTAATCGACACATTAAAAATTTGCACAGCTTTTTAATTGATCACTTAATAAGTCTCTTGAGGACAATAAACAAGGACAACATGCAACACCTTGCTTTCACCATATTATATGCAATAGATATACTCTGTAGACTAAATATGCTTGACATGTACTTTGTTAACATTTCTTAAGGAAATTATTATTATTATTATTATTATTATTATTATTATTATTATTATTATTATTATTATTATGATTGCAAGCAATTAGCGAAAATGGTGGAATTGTCAAAATCTCATTAGAGCGAAATGCAGGTGTGAAGTGAAGTCGTGGCATTAGGTTATGTGATGTGGTGAACGCACGTGCTAAATTACATGAAAAATGCCCATATATGCTGAGGATGATATAGAAATTGAATTTAGTTAATCAATGTTAGCCCGGAATTCTTTTGGGTGTGCCTTTGTGGTACAAACTCATTACGAGCGACATGGTGATGAAAATGGGCCCCACCAAATATTTTGAGGACTTCTTCGGATGTCACATCTCTAGGTATATGCAGTGATTTGACATTCGGACTCACTAAGAAAAAGATTTCACATCAACATGAATATGACAGATTTCATATGATAGGATCGATAAACATGGGTTTGGACATGAGCACATAAATCTACCATTCAATTTCGTGATTAGAGAAGATAACTTTGGGCTCCAATCAAGTTGAACGCAATAAAAGTAAACTAAGGATTATAGGTTCTCACGTAGATGATTCCAAGGACAACAGTGGACAGCAGAATATCTGCTCCTTCCGGCCTAGTCTTCTCAGCTCCTCAGTTCTACTTGGGAGAAGGATATGAAAGTGTGAGGAATTTTCTTTAGCTTATTGTGAGTCATAAATTCTTGAAATAGTGACTTCACAATAATTTATAATTATTTATTATTTAATTTTTATGGTTCAGAGCAGATGATTATTCTCACATTAGATTAAAATTGTTGTCTAATTATTTTTCAAAAAGTGAATGGGAGTGGTTACGCATGGGTATAGAATTTGTGGTTTTCTCTCAATCTTTTAGAATGAGAGTAAACGCCTCACCGATTCTCTTCCTCCTTTCCATCTTTGTTCTTATTTTCCTTGTCCCCGACCTTCCCACAATCTTCTTTTCCTTTTTCGCGTTCTGCCGAGCCACCAAATCCATTTCCTTTCCTATCTTTTACCATTTCCTCTTTCGATCCTTCTTTACAATGCTAATGCAAATGCATTTTCTCTAAACCTACATGTTTCTAATGTCTAGATGCAATAAAGAATGTAAAATGTAAAATTATGCCATGTCAATATTTTTGTTTAGCAGTCAAATTATATTGTTATCCACAAATTCGATCCCAAATTTTCTTAGGAAAATGAATGACTAATCTACGAACCAAAATTTATGTGTCAACACAAATGAAATGAATATGGTACTCTAATTTTGTGAGCTATTTGACAAAATTTAGGAACTCGTTTGAAACAATTAAAGAGTCAGGTTACAAAAAACTAGATCCAACGCCTTTTTCTCCCTCTTTGACGGTCTGACGATGTTTTACCCTGAACTCATTGCACTTGAGAGAGAGACTCACGTCGGCATGATTGATACTACTGTTGAGATGAAAATGCATACTCTATATAGGGGATACAACTTGTAAATGTTTTTCTTAGTTTCCACCAAAGTGAATCTGCTATTTATAAAATTCAAAAAGTACCGGGTCAAATGAGTTCATCTTTCAATGAACCTTCCTCATCTTGTCCAAGATAGTCAAACTCAGAGAACAAAAACTATGGCCAATTGATTATTCATTATCTAGTCAAAAGGGTGGGCAAAGTAATATCCATGTAAATCTATATGTTGTGAACTCAAGTTGAACAGTATACAACCAGGGAAAAAAAAAAAACTTAAGTTGAACAGTAGACAACTGAAATAACTTAAGTACAGATAATTTGAGTAGGATACTACTTGCCAACCCATACAATGATTGTACTTCATACCGTCAAGAGGTGTAGACCTAACTTTGTAAAAAAGTGTCCGCCCAAGGAAGATTGGATGAACTAATCATAATCATCATGGCATGGACATCCATGATGTTCTAAAAGCTGGAGTCAATACTGACACTATGAGAGAAAAATAAACGGAGCAATGATAACAATCACAATGCTCGTACAAAAATCCAAAAGGTAGATGTTTCAACAAAACCTTTGTCAAACAAACATTCACTGTTATCTATATTTAACCAGCAAATGAACAAAACTACATCATGCACGTTCTCCAAACAATGTCTAGTACATTCCCATTTAGAGTTATGCACATAAACAAGATCATGCTTAAGGAGGGGAAATCAATCGAGATAAACTTTAATATCGATGCCACTATCAATTAAACAGAACTACTGCTCTGAATTTTCCTTCAAACTTGTCCCTCTCTCTTGGAGTATACGAAGCCATACACACATCAACTCTTCCCTTGCCTGGTTTGCCAAAATCTGCCTTCGCCCAAACATGTCGGCATGTCTGATTGAGACTTGAGAATAGCTCTGATGTCCTTAGAATTGGTACCAGCAACAACGACCTACTTGCACGTGACCCTATGAGTGAGTGAAGTAGAGACGAAGTGCCTGGAGATGAAAACGTCTAGCGTGAACGGCTCCATGTAGGCTATGGTATGCTGCTTGAAGGACACGTGCTTATTTAGATTCTTGGACTTCTTTTCCTTTCTAGTCAATGTGTGGCTGTAGTTGTCATCATCCGAATAGTCCAACTCCAAATTTCTTGGTGCTAAATGAGGTTGCCTAAATGCCAACACTAAAACAAAATGTCTATACAAATCGATAAAGGATAAAGCACACATCCATATTCAATTGATTATTTGCTTAACCATTATGCTGCGTCAGTACCATTATCAAGAAAATGAAGCACTTGCCTACTGTGAATATCACATGTTGGCACAAAGAAGCTATGTATATGTATCAACACCGTGAATTGGAAAACTATAAGTGCACAGCTTGCAAAAAGCTTGCTTCAACTTCCAACCACTTTAATCATAGTGAGCATGACAACTGAAAGAGACAAACATTGTTAGTAAGACATGTCTAAATAATGACAATCCTCAAGATTAACCAGAGAAGTGGACAAGCACGCAGCCCCATAAAACAAAAACCCATTCTTTGAAGCTACATTGACAAAAGTTATGCTAAGCAATTCATCAAACAGCTAGAATGCATTGGTGGATAAGTGCCCCAAAGCCCCTACAATTCGAATTATGTTACAATTTAAAGAAATGCCGACTTCATATGATCCAATATAGAACTTGAAGAAGAATTCAAGTTTCTTCCTTTCGACACTGGGTTTAGGCAGACATGATTAGGCATGTTGATTTACCTTACTGAATTCAGTGTGGATTGTTTCATGTCGATAAAGATTGAATTGTGGTATTAAGGTCCCCCTCCCAACGTTCATAATTTTTGTCAACAAGGCATACTCCATGTAATTTTGGTGTACTCAAGGCACCGTTGCAAAATATATTCATCTTGGGGCACAGCTTCACGGTAATCCACCACAATAATGAGAAACTAAAAGCGCAATTTATTGGGGAGAAGCTCTTAAGGCTTGGTAAACCATCAAGTATCAACCCTTGCAACTTGGGGAAAGAGATCTCCTTTGCTTCATTTCCATCATTTGTTACCACGTCTTCCATTTTACCACAATCCCTTAGGATGAGCCAAGCAAGGTGGACCAGACTTGACATTGCTGAGCAAGTCCCCATATGAACCAAACCAGCGCAACCCTTTACTTCTAATTCCGTCAATCTCTGAAATGTAGTCAGGGATGGAAATACGATTGATAAACTCGAGCACTCTGAAACGAGCAGAGAATTAATCTGTTTAAGGATTTTAGCCATCAAGGAGCCATCTTTCCAAACTCGTTGGAGTTTACACAGCTTATTCAGCTCAAGTCGCGTCAGATTTCTGAGTGCCCCAAGAGGTGTTTCCACGTTAATTAATTCTCCGTAGGGAGTTGCTCCCCCATGTCCAAACACATCTTCTGGAAATATCTCCTCCAAGGAACTACAAGACAGAGAAAGTACTTCTAGATGGGGGAATCTATGGAGAAGGAAGTCGGAGGGGAAAGCGACATTCTCATCATGATAGCATGCCAACTCCAGCTCCTTGAGATTGCCAAAGATGTAATGTTGCTGCATCATCATCATAATATCTTTCCTCGTCAATGTCAATCCCTTCAAGTTTGTTATAACCTGTGGGAATCCCTTTTAATTAGTCTACCAAAAGTAAATACTAGGCGTGGCCATGGCACAATGAGTAAAATGTCCTTTTATTTTAGGAAAAAAAAGAGGAAAAATAACCCAAGAGCCAATACAAGGAATGTTTGTTCGTTAGTGGTTTGCCCAATCCAATCAAACTATCTTTCGCGAATTTGGACAAAGAGAGTTATTTGTCAATCATACTTGAGCTATTTCAATTGTCAACTAATTAAATCCAAAAGCCAAAAATATGTGAATTTCAACAAGTTCGTGGCAAAAAGTTAAAACAAAATTCTTTTTGTTTTACCAAATCGTGTTACTTGTATAGTAAGTAGATGTGTTTCAATAGTAAGATGTTGTATTAATATGTCGCACTTTATTTTTTAAACTGCAGTCTATGACTCTGGTAAGATTGCATTCAAACTGAACTAATCGTTGGCAAAAGCGGTAAGGAAATTGAATGATGGGAAATGGACGAAAAAGCAATAATTATACAACCAAAATTTAATGGAAAAAGAATGAATAATTAAGACAAGTTGGTCGTCCTTACAATAGCACAATGAAACGTCATATTATCTAAGAAACAAACCAAAAGTACATAACCCCCAAAAAAACAAACGTTTTTAGCGTCGCTAACAACAAAACTTAATTCCGTGTTAGTATATCACCGATACACACTCAAAGTGAGGTTGTAATTTTAAATAAACGTTATTATCTTAAAAAACATTGGTAAGTCATCGAAATAAACTTGGGTAGATTATTAAAGTAATTGGTGATCTGGAAAGTTTAAAGATATTAGTAAATTTCAAGATCTACAATACAAAAAGCTAGTAACTATAATCGGTTTGTTTCTTAATTTGGCAAATTTTGGTACATCAATCAAATTAAGGTTTGTAAAATCAAATGAAAATATTTCAAAGGCGTTGGTTATCCACATAGATAAATATTAGTTAATTATTAATGTAGTTTGTAAGTTTGCAAGTATAAAGAAATATTGGTACTTTTAATAACTTAACCAAAAAAAAAAAAAAGGTCGACAAGTGAAAATTAGTTTGTATGTTAATGTGACGGATGTTGATACACCAATCAAATCAAGTTCAGTAATTTTGAATAAAAGTTAAGCAAATTCAAATACGTTGGAGAGCCACAAGAATAAATGTTGGTGAATTATGAAAAAGTTGGTCATTTTGAAAGTAGAAAAACTTGTTTGTACTTTTCAAAACCAAACAAGATAAAAAGTTTGTAGGTAACGAAAGTCAGTGGGTGGGTTAATGGGACGAAACTGGTAAATCAGTTACATTAAGAATTGTAATTTCAATTAAAAGTTAGCACATTAAAAGCGTTGGTAATCACAATGACAAATGCAGATAGATTATAAAAAGCAGGTATGTAAGTAAATTTAGTTGATACCTTAACGTAATGAATGTTGGTAAATCAATTAAATTAAGATTGATAATTCCAAATAATAACTAGTAACATTCAAGGCCTTGGTATACTACAAGAATTAATTTGCTGATCATTGAAAGAGTTGGAAATTTTTTAAGTAAAAATAAATGTTTGTACTAGTTAAAATATGTTAATAAGTTAATAACAATTGAAAGCAAGTTATTTGCAGGAGTTGATAGTTACCGACCATGTTCAAGATGTACAAGCATGGAACTCCGTTTCGTGTTGAGAGTGACAGAAAGCTAGCAACATGCCATATAAACATTATACTAACTTAAAAAAAAAAAAATTGATGGATGAGGAAGCTCAGCATAAATTAAATAGGTAAATCCCAGCCATTAGAAGTGCAACTATCAATGACAAGATAAAGGTAGAGAACTAGCATTAAGGATTGCACCTTTTCAAAAGAAAAAAGTGCTCGTTGGTCGCTGGTAGTAGAACCGTGGCAGCTTTGGATTAAACCAGCGAATGAGAATGACCTCATTTTGCCGCAATGTCTCACTCGCAATTGCTTCAAGATTGGCCATGTTGAGGTACGGTTATTCCTATAGAAACTCCTCAAATTGGGCAACCCAAGTAACCTCAAGTCAGTCAATTGCGGAAAGAAGAGATCATTAGCACTCATTTCCACTCCGTCTTCCTCCGCTATGATTTCCTCCACCCCACAAGAACTTACCAAAAGTTGTTTAAGCTGGGTCATACTCTTTGCCATCAAGCTTGGAAATAAACTTTGAAGACTCTCACACTCGGTAGCCTTCAAGAACCGCAAGCATTCGAATTTAAGAGTCCCACCGTGATGTCCACTCCACAAGTGCTTCATTTTTGGGAGTCGTTCCAAATTTAATTGTCTCAAAAGAAAACGGCTTGTGGCGGGAGCTGTGCTAATATTTATCTCTTCAATTGGAAAAAATATTTCTAAAGAACCACAATCGGTCACAGTTAATTCCTTTAGGTTATGGAATCTTGCCAAGATAGTATCCGATGAAAATACAGATGCAAGTTTCTCACAATGGTCCACCCTTAATGTCTCGAGTTTGTTGAAGGCATCTGAAGCAAGTTCATCAATCCATATCTTCTGCACATTAGGAATCTGCGAGATCTCCATTGACTCAATAGCAGGAAATGCAACCTGTTATTTTTCATTATGATTCATTAGAGCTGATTCTATATCCCCCTCCGAAAAGAAAGAACTTTAATGTCAAGAACAAGGAAAATCACAAGACAAACATTTTTAGAAGAACAGAAGAAAAAGAAGACCAAATGCTCGTTATTTTCTTCAAAGCATATTCTAAAGCAACAGGCCAATCCTATGGTACTTATTTTAGTTGGTACGTGAGCATTTGTGATCTCATATGATCCTGAAGATACTTGGCAGTCATGCCCATTAAAATTTCAGCCGCCATGCTTGCTGACCTGGAGCCACTCTATGTTTGATATTTTCTCTTTGCCTATCGTTTCAATAGTTAATAAATCTGGAACATGGAAATATAAGAACAGTAGGTTATCAAGTTTATTAAGTTGATTTGCACAACGATTAGAATTATAAAGAATATCGCATTATGCAAAGAGTTTTGGCAGTCAAGATTATTGTTATACTTGCCGTAATCACGAATATCTTAACCCCCTCAATATTTTTGAAGAGATTACCCTTATTTTTTGGGATCCATGAAAAGATTCCAACAAATTCGGTAAGAATTTGATAAATTCAGTCAAAAACTATAAGGAAGAGTGAAAACGGTCCAAAATTGAATTTCTAACATGCAAACGGAAAAATACTCTCTCAATCTTGAACCAATGAAGATAAAGGGAGAGAGCTAGGATTAAGAATTGTACCTTGTCTGCATGAAAGAGCGCAGGTAAGAGCGGCCATATCGACGTATTCTTGTAGAAGCTCCTCAGTTCGGGCAACTTTACTAATGTCAGCACGGTCAGTCGCGGAAAGAAAAGATCACCACCTTCACTCGTCCCTACTCCATCCTCCTCCGCTATGATTTCCTCCATCCCACAAGATGTCACCAAAAGTTGTTCAAGCTGGGTCATGCTCTTTGCCACCGAGCTTGGAAATAGACTTTGAAGACTCTCACACTGGGTAGCTTTGAAGCATTTCAAGCATTCAAATTTAAGAGTCCCACCAGGATGTCCACTCCACACGTGCTTCAATTTTGGGAGTCGTTCCAAATTAAATTGTCTCAAAAGAAAACTGCTTGTGGTGGGAGCTTTGCTCATATTTATCTCTTCCACTAGAAATATCACTTCTAAGGAACCACAATCGGTCACAGTTAATATCTCCAATTTTCGAAATCTTGCCAAAATGGTATCCAATGAAAATATGGATGTAAGTTTCTTGCAATACTCCACCCTTAGTGTCTTGAGATTGCTAAAGGCATTTGAAGCAAGCTCATCAGTCCATATCTTCTCTACGTTAGGCATCTGCAATATCTCCATTGAGTCAATACCGATAAACCCCAGCTGTTATTTTTTATAATGATTTATTAGAGCCGCTTCTCAATCCCCTTTCGAAAAAGAGGGAACTTTAATTTCAAGAACAAGGAAAATCACAAGACAATCATTTTTGAAAGAATAGAAAGAAAAGAGAACTAGATGTTGTTTTCTTCTTAGCACATTAACCGAAGACCAATCCTGTGGTGGTTATTTTAGTTGGTACACTTGCATTTCTGATTTGTAATGATCCTGAAAATACTTGGTAGTCATGCCTATTGAAACTTCAGCCGCCAATCTTGCTGATTTGGAGCCACTCTATTTTTGGTATTTTCTATTTGACCATCGTTTCGATATTTATTAAATCAGGAACATCAAAATTTAATAAGAGTAGGTTACCAAGATTATTAGATTGATTGGTACGACGATTAGAATTATTATAATTACTGCGCTATGCAAAGAGTTTTGGCTGTCATGATTATTCTTACATTTGCCGTAATTATGACTATCTTAGCTCCTTAATATCGTTGAAGAGATTATCCTTAATTTTTGGGATCTGAGAAAAGATTCCAACTACCTCGGTAAGAATTTGATAGATTCAGTCAAAGACCATAAGGAAGAGTGAAAACGGTCCAAAATCGAATTTCTAATATGCAAATGGAAAAATACTCTCTCAATATTGAACCAATGAAGATAAAAGGAGAGAGCTAGGATTAAGGATTGTACCTTTTCTGCATGAAAGAGCGCAGGTAAGGGTGGCCATATCGACGTATTCTTGTAGAAGCTCCTCAGTTCGGGCAACTTTACTAATGTCAACTCGGTCAGTCGCGGAAAGAAAAGACCACCACCTTCACTCGCCCCTATCCCATCTTCCTCTGCTATGATTTCCTCCATCCCACAAGATGTCACCAAAAGTTGTTCAAGCTGGGTCATACTCTTTGCCACCGAGCTTGGAAATAGACTTTGAAGACTCTCACACTCGGTAGCTTCGAAGCATTTCAAGCATTCAAATTTAAGAGTCCCACCAGGATGTCCACTCCACACGTGCTTCAATTTTGGGAGTCGTTCCAAATTTAATTGTCTCAAAAGAAAACTGCTTGTGGCGGGAGCTGTGCTAATATTTATCTCTTTGATTGGAAAAAGCATTTCTAAAGAACCACAATCGGTCACAGTTAATTCCTTCAGGTTATGGAATCTTGCCAAAATAGTATCCGATGAAAATACAGATGCAAGTTTCTCACAATAGTCCACCCTTAATGTCTCGAGTTTGTTGAAGGCATATGAAGCTAGCTCATCACTCCATATCTTCTCCACATTATGCATTTGCGAGATCTCCATTGACTCAATAGCAGGAAATTGAACCTGTTATTTTTCAATATGATTCATTAGAGTTTATTCTCTATCACCCTCGAAAAAGAGAGAACTTTAATTCCAAGAACAAAGAAATCACAAGATAAACATTTTTGAAAGAATAGAAAGAAAAGAGGATTAGATGCAGGTTATTATATTTCTCAGCACATCCTCAACCAAACGCCAATCCTAGGGTGCTTATTTTAGTTGGTAGTCTTCAACAACAAGGGTAATCCTATGTAGCTCTTCTAACTTCGGAAATGCAAGCTACAAATGTACAGAGATAAATGAAAAATACGTAAAGTTGCTTAGAGCCAAAGATGTGAAAACATAGTAAAATAACAGCTCATATAAATTGGGATTATACCTTCTCATCAAATAGAGGGTGTAACCCATCACCATCACAACTCTCTGAACTGAAACAAATCAAATTCTCAAGGTCACCAAGCTTGAGTGTGGTTAAATTACGGAACTTGAATTTGTTTACGGTTTTCCCTTTTCCTTCTTCCATCGCAATTATGCCTTGCAAGTTATTGCAACAGGAAACATCAACCGCGGCAAGTTTGTCAAGAGTTTTGGCCGTGGCACTGGAGAAGAGATATGGCAAACTATAACAATGCCTCACGTTCACTTCCATCAAACTAGGAAATGCCAAGGTTATTTTGCAGTCACTCTTCAATATGTCTCTCAGGCTCGGTAGATCCGACAACTTCATTTTTTTAAATGCTGAGAGGACCAATGGCTTTTGCCTTTTCTCAGAGCTAAGACTTGCCGGTTCAAATAATGCTTCCAAGGAGGGACACATAACCACCTCAATTTCATTCAGGCTCTGCAACCTATCCATTAAATTTGATGGAAAAACCTGCGATAAATTTTCACAAAATTTAATAGTGAGGGATGCAAGTTTGCAAAAGGACAGTCCGTGGAGTGGATTGTGCCATATTCTCTTTAATTGGCCAATGGACGAAAGCTTCAATTCCTCCAAGCTTGGAAAAAGAACCTGCGTATAAACGGTGTACATAAAATGACTGAAGTTTTTGGTACAGAATTTTATCATGCCAAAATTTAGTGGCAACTTTGGGAATGACCAGCAGCGAGTTAGTTTTTCCACTACGAACTGCCTAACTTTTGGTACGGAATAATGATCCAGTCTCTACTCAATAGCTTCACTTACTAGAACTAGAAGAATGATCAATAGAAAAATACTATAGATACTTACCTTTTCATTGAAGAAGCTAGGCAAGGACAAGCCAGAGTTGATATGACCAGATAATTGTTCTAAACTTGTATCGGCTGTCATCGACTGTTGCCTTCCATTGAATGAAGAGAATGTCATCATTTTGGGGCATCGAGATATCGTCAGTCTTATCAAGGATGGACAATGAATACTATGCTTTCCACAAAAGAATGTCTTGAGATTTGGCAATTCCACAAGAGACAATGAGGTTAATAGAGGGAACTCTAAAGGGTCGGTGGCTGCAGCATCCTCCAATTCTTCTTCTTGCACATCAATAATTTCCTCCATCAGTTCACAACTCTCTATTTCTATTTCTTTTATTTGCCCAAGTGCTTTAGCCATGGAAGAAGAAAAAAGAAACCTCAGGTTCTCACAGTTTTGCACCTTTAGTGTCCTCAAGTTTCGGAAATATGATGCTCTTTGTGGATTTTTGTTCCATATGTGTCCCAAACTTGGTAAACCAATTAACGTTAATTCTCTCAATTGCGATAGAATCTCAACTTCCCCACTGTCCATGAGTCCTTCCAAGTCAAATACTTCTCGTATTAAATGGCATCTTTGAATGGTTATTGCTTCCAAACATTGTAGTTTCATTAGCTGCAAAGGGTGAATAACCCCACACTATCTCATAATAATGCTTGTAACTAGAAATACGAGTTGCATGTGAAATAATATTAAATGAAATAATCTCATACAATAGATTTAAAGATAACGGAAGAAAAAGCAGAGTAGTGGTTTTTGATATTTTGCCTTATTCTTCTTTAAAATTTATCATCTTTACACTTACTTATCATTAAGCTATTATGTACTTGGAGTCCATTGAATACATAATATAGGACAGAATCCATAGTCCCTGAAATATTGAGGTTATTCAATTTATCCTCTCATTTTGTGCTTCCTATGTAAATTTTCCAAATTCATGGCGTAGCCTCAATTGAATTTTTAGTCATTGATTATGATTTTATGTAATATCTCAAACGAATTATTTTGTACCAAATAGTCATGAACTAAATTGACAAACAGAGAAAACTACATTTTTAATTGATTTGCATGTTTAATATGAGGTTGGCATTGTATCCAAGGTATTTTGAAAAAATTCATCTCTTATCAAAAGATCGAAAGTAAAAAGTTATTGTAAATTGTGAGGGAAATACTAAAATAGTCAGAAGATCTTGTTGTCCCCATGCATAGCGCTATATGATCCATGTTTCCTTTCGTAGATGTAATGCGGCATATATGCCACATTGGCCGAAAGTAAAAGAAAAAAGAAATAGGTACATCACTGTTAAGATCCGAGGTTGGCCATAAGAACCATGAACCGACCCCAACAGCACCTTATGGGCATCAAAGTCAATTTCATTATAGGAATTAATTTACCTATGTAAGGACCTAAGATGCGCTTCCTTTATTTAATTTTTTTTGGTCGGACGATGTGCTTCCTTATCAAAATGCTGATTTATATGGCAAATTTTATGTAGAGGCTTGCTAATGTGACGGTGCCGTTAGACTGAGTTTCTAACAGTCCTATGTTGACTACAGTTTTCATTCCAAAAACAACTAGCTACTGGAAGTTTATAGGTTAGTTTGATTCCTAAAAATTAAAGAACAATTCCCTGAAAAGAAAATAAATCTTAAAAGCCTTTGTTTGTCCTTTCTAACTTCTTCTCCTGAATCTCATCCCGTGTCTCTACGACGATCAACTTTGCAGTATGATCTTTCTTTCTTCATTATACATTTTATTATAATGAACAGTCATAATGCTCTTAAAATAAGAATATTCATATTGAACAACGTTTTACTTTTGATAAATGTTGCAATATCTATATCATAAAATAAAGCATGAAACTTATGACATTCAATTGTTTACAACAAAACTAAGTAATTATCTAAATAAGAAAAAATTTCCATTCTGTAAAGTTTTGACCTTAAAATGTAATGTTGGAAATTTTTTATTTACTATTATAATTGTAATATTAAAAAGATCATATTTTCACATATTATATAATATGTTGCACTCGATTAAAAAAAAAATGTCTTCAGCAGTGATGCAATGTTATAAAATTAAAATAACAAGGCATTTTATAACATCATGTGTACATGATTACAATCAAATGTAGTAAACTTTTATAGGATATTGCAAGACAATATAAATATATTTTACTATGCTTCAAACTTGATCACATCTTCACATGGTAAATTCTCAAAATTCAATTTTGTTTAGGTCTTATGGGCTACGTTGATTGAATCCAAGTGGAAATTGTCCTAATAATTTTTTTGGTTTGGTGTACACATGACCAACTAAAATCATCATTTCTCAAAAGGAATTTGTGATTCTGTGCGAAAAATAGAGAATCACATGGCAAAAGATTAAAAGGAAGAGCGATGCTATCTATGGGAATCAAATCCCACCGAGCAGGATTTTGATTTCCAAGGAAATCGGACAAATGAGTTATTCGGTTTCCTTGGTAAATTATGAGTTGCAGATTGCACCGTACCTCAGATTGCACCCTTCCTCCACGCAGAGGAACGGTGCAATCAGCAAAGCATTTTTCTTTTATATATGTAGCCAAGAAAAATAATTGCTTAATTCAGCAAACGATTTTAGTTGACATCACGCTTTTTCGATTTGGCTCACATGATAAAATTAATTTTAAAAACAATTGTGAAAAAGGGTTTCTTATTTTATACTGACATAACAGTTAAAGCAATTATTAAATCAAAGCGATAGTGCACAAATTAATGTTAAATGTGTTTCTAAATAATACTTTCAAGCAATATTTTATTACAAAAAAGGAATTCATACATGTGCAATGTACATAAATTCTACTAGTAATATTAAAAAAAATACATGTGCAATGTACATAAATTCTACTAGTAATATTAAAAAAAGAGGTTAGAACCAAGAGCTGGGGTAGATTTGGTCACCCCGAAAGGTCCAATAGCTTACATAAATTAGAAATTAATTTGGCCTATTATATTATATCATGTTATTCTAATAATGTTGACCTTTAGGACTAATCTAATTGTTACCATGATTATGATTATCATAAATCCTTAACAATCTTGAAGAGTTTAAGTAAATTTTAGTGGTCCGAGAGAATATTTCAACAATTTTAGTGAGAATTGAATAGATTCAATAAAAACTGTAAGGAAGATATGAAGACAGTCCAAAATCAGTTCACTATGGAGTAAAAGAGCATGGATAAGTGCTCTCTGTCTTCAAGAGTAGAATAAGGACGCTACTTGTGGAAATAGTGACGTGAGTAGAGTAAAATTCTTCCAACTAATCTGGATGAATTTATATAAATACCTTCTGAAATTTAGTAAAATGTACAATGTAATTTCTCCTATTGATCATTCACATAAGGGCAAATTCGTGATGCTAAAATTTGTACTGAAATACTTAGTATAGTCTTATACTTCCAAGGTGCATATTCAAATCTCCCTTTTGTGGAGATTGATATATGACATGATTCTTTAACCACCTTGCAATTTATTTGTTTCATTTATGCTTGCTTAGTTAAAACTCTTGCTTTTATTATTATTATTTTTTTGGTGAGGGACTCTTGTTTTAACTACCTATGATATCGGCCAAGATACATTTTGAGGATAAATTCATTAAGACTAATACTTCCTCACCTAATTTGGCATCTTTCTCTCTCAATTTTTCCCTTGTTTATTGCTATCTCATTCCCCTTTGGAATTTATGATTTTGAACCTACCTTGCTATGCAATTTCATTCTATATTATCAGTTGCTAACAGATGTATCATACACCTAGTGAAAAGCTCATAAAATTTTTTATGATAGTGAATGACAGCGCATTGAATCATAGATTCCATGTCAGTGCAATTGAATGCAGCAGCCACTCTCTTGCCATGCAAAGAAAACTTTGGCTCGTGTCGAGCCATGAATACATATCTCTGGGTCCATGATTCCGATTTTACACCAAAGCTCCTTTGTTTGGCATTTGATTAAGTTGGCTAGGTTTGACCCATAGTGAAAAATATTATGTTAACTACTTGCAATTTTAGTCATAATCAAGAAAAAAAGGTACGTTGGAAGTCCTAAATCTTATATTTGAAATGAAGTCATGTCCTAAACCTTTCAATTGATTTACACAAGTTTTAATTTTTTTTTAAAAAGCGTAATCAAGTTCTTTTAGTTCACAATAAAATAGATTTTCTATGTGGCAAACTCAAATTCAGTTGTTTGTATTAATTTCTGACTTAATTACGCCAACCAAAAGGTTTAATACTTGATTACACTTTTTGATAAAGGTTTAAAAGTTCATTACGCCAACTGAAAAATTTATGACTTGATTGCATTTCATAAATACATTTTAGGACTTGTGGAACGATTTTCCCATCACAATATTTACAATTGACTTTAGGAATGAGTAACAAAATGACTCCTAAAACTTATTCCAGTTTGGCATGTTTAAGAACCAAAACTTTTTTTTTTGTTTATTAGTAAAACTTGTTCTGATTCAGCATTTGAGTTTTTGCATTGCCAAAATTAGTTTAAGGAGGACGGAAAGTATATATGGCATTTTTCATCGAATTTTCCTTTTTTTACTTGTAAAATGCGGTGCTAATGTGGAGATGCCACATTAAAAAAAGAAGATAAAAAATTTAAGAAGGTAGACTCAGCACCCTCGCCAGGCCACCAATAGTTGCCAAACTTGGCTCCTCGTCAGCGCGTGAGCAAGCACACTTGCCCTGCCGTAGGCCCTACAAGGGTTAACAGCCTTGTTGTGACCATAGCGAGAGTCGTTAGCCCTCATCGGCAGGAAGGGAAGCAGTAGTGGCGCTCCCTATGCATCCCTTCGCCCCTTTGACTATCGAACTCTCGTAGGACTTCTTTTATTTCCAGTTTCATATTAGTGCTGACTTTTTTTTTTTCTAATTTTTAGTATGTTTTTTAATTTTTTTTCAATTTTTCGATGCAGCAATAGTGAAACAGCTCCCTTTGTGCTTCAGGAAGCTCCATCACAGCCCCAAAGCCCATGCAAGACTGAAAATATGATAAAAATGCAGAAATTCTGTAAAAAAGGGACGGACTTAACAAGTCTTGAAATGCATCAATTGTGCAAATTTTAGAACTTAAGTGCCGAATCAACACAAGTTTTAGAACTTGTAGTGTCATTAACCCTTGATCTTACGTTGAACAATATTTAAATTTGAGCTGACATCTTTAGCATTGTCTAGACTCTAGATTAATTAAAAGTTGTTAATGGAAGCTTAGCATGTCATAATATTTGTACTTTAGTTACAATTTAGTCTAAGACTTGAAAAGGAAAGGAAAAAAATGTATTGAGTGTTTGAATTTTAATGAAATTTTTTTGATATATGTTTCAATATTTTTATATTAAAGAAGTAGCTTTGAGATATTTCTTATTTGAGTTCAAAAATTTATCAACTTTACACTTACTTATCATTTAGACATTATGTAGTTGGATTCCATTGACTATATAATAATAAGACAATTCACAGTCCCCGAAATATTGAGGTTATTAAATTTACCCTCACATTTTGTACTTTCTCCCTAAATTTTCCAAATTTATGGCATAGACTCAATTGAATTTTTAGTCAGTGATTATGATATTATAAAATACCTCAAACGAATTATTTTCTACCAAATAGTCATGAACTAAATTGACAAACAGAGAAAACTACACTTTTAATTGATTTGCCCGTATAATCTGAGCTTTGCATATAATATTTTAAAAAAAAATACATCTCTTATCAAAAGATTGAAAATAGAAAGTTATAGTAAATTATGAGAGAAATATTAAAGTAGTCAAAAGATTTTGTTGTCCCCATTCATAGCACTATAGGATCTGTTATTTCCTAACATAGATGTAATGCGGAACACATGCCCCATTGGCCGAAGGTCGAAAGTTAAAAAAAAAATGGTTCATCACCGTAAGATCCAATGATTCATGGTTGGCCATAGGAACCGCGAACTGACCTCAACAGCACTTTATGGGCATCAAAGTCAATTTCAGTAAAGGAATCAATTTACTACCTATATAAAAACCTAAGATGCGCTTCCTCATCAAAGAGCTAATTTATATGGCAAATATTATTTATAAAGCCAAGAAAATGAATTGCTTTATTCAGCAAATGATTTTAGGGAGCATGATGCTTTTGCGGTTTGGCTCACATGATAAACACAATTTTTAAAAGTAAATTGAAAAATCGTTTCCATTTTTTTTTATTTTACACTAACAGAACAGTTAAAGCAATTGTTACATGAAAGTGATAGGGCACAAATGAATGTTAAATGTGTCTCTAATTAATACTTTCAATCAATATTTTATAGCAATGAAAGAAATTAAAACTTGTGAAGCGCACATAAATTGTATTAGTAATACTAGAAAAGTTTCCAGAACAAAGATTTGTGGTCGATTTGATCGCCACAAAAAGTCTAATAGCTTATGCGAGTTATAACAAAAAAAAAATTGATTATCCCACTACCATCTCATTAATGCACCAAGGTTCCAAAGATAATTTGGCCTGTGGAATACTATATTTGTTTTTTCATTTGTAGTCACATAATAGTTCTGTCATTTAACAAATAAGAGTATAATGGAACTTTTTGTCGAATAAGAGTATAGTAAAAGTTTGTGTTGAACCACAATTCCACAAAGGTCCATTCACCTACTACAACTCTTTACAATCACTGAAGGAAGAAAAAAGCAACTTAATCATCTCAACTTTGACGCAGATTTGCTTACGATTAAAATTGCAAATTTATAATTAATTTATTTGGATGTTATATGACACAAAGTCACGGTAGTCAATTCACCTATTAAGGATTTTTTAGTTCCTTCTTTCACTTTAATCAATCAAATATGATGGAATTCTACATATGTCCATTCATTATTAAATAAAGGTCATAGAAATGATTTAGGTCGTATGTACTTCGTTCAACTTGTGGGTATATCCATATATGTTTGTGTAGACATGTTCAATTTTACCATCAAGCAATGATAAACTTCTAGATTATTTAAAAAATCTATACATCATACGGCGCTTCTCTTACTATGTTGATAACATAGCACAAATAAAATGTGATGTAATTAACTAATGTATAAATGTTTTTATGTGTATATGCATCACTTACCAATCCCATTTTGCAAAATTAAATTATTGTTGTTCTTATTATTTTGAAAAAAAATTTCAAAATCAAATTATTTATCCAATTTTTCTATGTTTTATTATACTCTCACATATCCATGCACAAAATCTCAAAAACAAATTATGTACCTCTTGCTCGTGAAAGAAACCAACCGAATGGTCCGCAGTTTTGTGGAAGCTCATCATCTTTGGCAAGTCTCGTAATATTAGCCTACGCAAATTGCATAACTTCACTTTGGTATCATCATCTATTTCAACTCCATCTTCATCTGCTTCATAATCTGCGACAATTTGCTGCATCAAGTGGCATTTGCTTATTTCAATCTCTTCAAGCTGTGATATTATTGTCTTCATGGACAAAGGAAACAAATGTTTGATTTCACTACAGTTATCCACTTTCACAATCTTTAATTTGCTGAAGGATTTTGGGGCAAGACAACCATGACAAATCTTGTCCAAGTTGTTCAGATTCTCAAGAAACAAAGATTCCAATCTAGTAAATGCAGTGCATTGGACATTCTCTGTGGAGCAAACAACATACTGAAATGAAGGGCTATTTCGTATGTGAAGATGCTTCAGTTCCTGAAATCCTTTATCGCACAAATCGTGAATGCTATTGATGCCATCTTGCGATCCATCCAAGTGGAGATCTTGTGCTTTCTGTAAACATTTCGACACCCACTCTTTAAGAAGAGGATTGCCTGAATCCAGCTTGAGCTTTAAAATTCTGGATTCTGTGTATTTACCCGACCAATCCCAAACGCCCCCAATTTGGATTTTATACTTGTTTAGTTTCTCAAATGGCAAATCTCTTGGGAGATAGGCAGAATAAGGGATGGCAATGTACAAAGTGCTCAACTTTTTCATGTTCTTCAACTCAGCTAGGCTTGCATTGCTTTGCGTTGCTTTATCCTCGATCTCCCACTGATCAAAACTGTCTTCCATATATAGCTCTTCTAAATTAACCAATCTTCCAAGCACTCTAGGTTCGATAATTTTGAGCTTAGTGCAACCTGTCAAGTTCAAAAATCTCAATTCTATTAGCTCACCTATTTCTTTGGGCAGCTGAGTAATTGTCGATCTATAGAAACTTAGGAACTGCAATCCTTTTAGCTTTCCAAGAATAGTCACATCCTCCAAATGGCAGTAATCAAGACATAGCGACTTGAGGTCTTCAAGGTACTCAATCGACAAAGGTAGAGAGGTGAAAGATAAGCTAGTAAAGTCCAAGACTTGGAGCTTCTTCGTAGATTCAAAAAATGACTCAGGAATTTTAAGAGACACGTTATTTTCGAACAGCAAAAGCATCCTCAAGTTTGGGCAGTCCAATTTTTCAGGAAGCTCATCAATGCCTACAAAAGGGAAGGACATGGCGGTGCATTTTCTGAGCTCATCCTTTGACCATTCTTTAAACCCATAATTCTCACTCCCAACCAAGGCGTTCCACTGAGTGGAAGCAATAGAGATGGCCACATCAACAAATATGTCATGCATTTTTAACTTTTCCATGTCGTCACTATCCAATAACAAAGAAGAGTCTTGTAGGCTATGTAGATCCATAATCAACCTATCTCTAGCATCTTCCACGGTCTTGAATTTTTTATATAAACCCAAACCCATGCAGTACGCAAGGGTACACCTCATGAGAATTTTTCCCGAGTCTAGAGCAGAAACCAAGAACAACGATCTGATCCTTTGATCTTTCAAGTCATTGTAATTTAGTTCCACTAATGATTTTGCATCGGACAATTCTAAATTGGTCGAAGCATTCCTCCATTCAGCCAAGTCTCCATGCTTCAACCTTTTTGCCACTGATAGAATCAAAAGAGGCAAGCCACCACAATTCTTGACCACTCCATCCACCAAGGGATTAAAATCAAGATCGTTAACTCTGTCCCCCACTGTCCTTTCAAAAAGTCTTCGTGCTTCTCCGTGATTTAACTCGTTGAGTCAGAATTCTTGGTCAATGCCCATGTCAATGCGCAAAACATCTCGGTGTCTAGACGATAGCAATAACTTGCAAACCTCTTATTTTATTATCGTCGCCGCAAGGGATTCCAACATCCTTTAATTCTAGCTTCTTCCACAAATTATCTAAAATGACGAGAATGTTTTTCTCATGATCACACTCTAACCTTACATGCAAACGATCTGCTCTCCCTCGAGCAGTTTCCACATTCCTTAGCTTCAGGCCAAGTGTGTCAGCAATTTCTCCCTGTATTCTTTTTAGGTCCAGATTGCGTGATACATTCACCATGACAACCACATCAAACAGTTTCTCTTTCTTGACTCTCCTTTGAACGTCCTCGAGAAGCTTGGACTTGCCAACCCCACCTAGCCCATACACCCCAATCACACTAAGCTTGTCGTCAACTATAGCTTTCATTACTTCCTCCATGATTTTAGCCCTTGACTCCAGGACATCTTCTTTCTCGTCAACGGATCTTCCAGTGAAAGTGGGAGCAGTGATGATTCCTGTCGGAGTATTCTCATAGTAGACCTTCTCGAAGTTACTATTTGCGGTTTCATCATGAAGTCCCTCGATGACTTGAGTCATCTTCTTCACCTTTCTGCCAATTGGATGGCGCACCTTAGGGTTGGGAAACCACCCACCGAAGCAAGCATGTTTTGCACTTTCACCTTGTTTTAACAAATTTTGTGCTTCATTAGCCTTATTCTCCACGCTATCCAACCATTTCTTAATATCAAAGTGTATAGGTTTTCCGTCATACACGGCTTCATCGACGGAGCTCTGCACCCTTTTCCTCGCATTCTCCAGCTTCTCGACTCCATTTTTGAGATCTTGTACGTAGCTCTTGTAGCACAACACGTATCCAAATTGGCGTCCAATGGGAGCAAACAGGTACTCACCTAGTTTGGACACAAGATTCGATGCAACGGAGGTAGTGAATGCCTCGGCCATAATTTCTTCTTTAATGTCTAGAAATTCCTTTTCCCCCCACTTGTTTCTTTTGTTGTTGCCTCCTACGATTAACTTGCTTAAACAAATCTGTGCAAAGGAGATTGAACAAAACAGAACTAATCACTTGCGATGTATGAAAATAAAGGAAGAGCAAAGTGATAAAAAAATGTAAATAACGAAACAAAACCAAAGGCGACAGAGACAGAACACAACAGTGCACGCCAAAAAAAGAAAAAAGTACAGTCAGTGCACTCAGTGCACCCAAGCAACACGTTATTGGTCTACGTAGACAAGTTGCAGATGATCGCATGTAGACAAGCAGCATGTTACCATGTTAACCATGTGTAATGGAAGACTAATTCTTTCCTTTTCATTTTATTTTCTGTTGTCCCAGTTTTTTATTTATTTTATGTTTCTAGACACTTGGGACGTCGAGACGATTCTCTGAGGGCTCCAACAAATTTTGCAATCTCCATCACAATTCCATGCTGAGAAAGTCCTAGTGTGTTTTAATTTAAATCCAAAGCATGAGAAGAAACATGATATGCATATTATTATCGATTCTTTTGAGTATCCACAGTCAGAATTATTTAGAAGTTGTTCTTATTATTTTAAAGCTTAAAAACATTTATTTCGTTCTCAGGATTTTGCAGGAAAGCAAGTTAGTCCTTTTCAAAATTTTGTGAACAAAAAACATTGGACAGCCGATACATGTTTGGATGTTTGTACTAACCACCGTCTGGATTTGAATAGGAAAATTAGTGAATGCTCTTGACTTAAGTAGCACCGACACGCGGTACATATGTATTAAAAAGTGGTGAGAGATTGATCAAGTATTGAATTTTTCGACATCTATTAATCCAGCGTTGAAAAGTATTAGACAATGTCAGGGTGTTCAATGCAACGCGTAAAACTTCTAAAGTGTGTCTATACTTCCCTGCTACTGAGTGCTTACCCTCACCACTAAGACCACTTCTCTGAGTGGGCTCACTTTTCAATTATCGGGTGCTCAAGAACCTCGCCACGTGTCCGGGTGAGCTCATTTTTCAGATTTCTCTTGCATCTGCTCATTTCACGTCTAATTTCTTTATTTGTCAAAAATTTCAAATGTCTAATTTCGAAACACCTTTACGGCGTGCAACGATTTTTTCATGTTTCAATGCAGTTGGGAGACCATTTGCGGGTCTCAAGAGCCACCGAAGATGAAGAAGTCGGAGACCTTCGCCACCCGTTGCCGGCTCCACACCAACCGGCAGCCGACGGTTCTCCAGATCCAGATCTGGACGAGCGGCTCGTGAGCGACGCCAACGCTCGTCCATGGCCGTCGTCAGCGTCCTTCGGCCAGATCTGGTCGGAGGGGGTGGTGGAGCTACCGGAGGAGCCGCGGGAGGAGGTGGTGGTGGAGTCTGAGGTGGAGGAGGAGGCGAGGAGGGTACGGACCACGGAAAGGCGCCGCGGGGGGGAAGACGAGAAGGAGTCGGAAGGCGACGAGGGGAGGGTGTGGGAGATTAGGGTGGTTTTGTCTCTTCTCTTCCCCATGTAATTGATGCTTGATGAAGACGATGAACTTGGGTTATTTGGTTAAGCGTTCCTGAGAGATAGGAGAAGTGGCTGACGTGGAGGTCCAGCACCTCTTAATATTGAGAAAATATTGGCTGCCCCTCGGTGTAGGCCAGCACAACAAAAAAGAAAGCTTGAGGTCGCGACACGTGTTCCAAATGGGGCCCAATGCCATAATCTTTTCTCTTCTGTCTCTTCTCCCTGCACGTTTTCTCTCTCCACCCTCGCCTGCTCGCTCTCTCTCACCCGGCTATCTCTCTCTTTCGCTCGCCCCCTCTCTCTCCCACCAACGGAGGCGGAGCCTCGCGGTGGTGTCGTCGGACGAGCCACCGCGCCCTCGACCGACCAATTAACCATCACACCCGACGGTGCAGGCAACGTTTCGAGACGGAGGCGGCGCCGCACGGTGGTTCGTTGGACGAGCCGTCGCGCGCCCTTGTCCGACCGACAAGCCACGGCGCCGCCCCTCCGGCTCCGCCGTCGCCGATTCTCTCCCTCCGGCTGTGCCCTCTCTCTCTCTCTCCTGCGGAGTCACGACCAAGCCCTCGTCCGACGAACCACCGCGCGGCTCCGCCTCCGTGTCCGCCATCGCAAAGTTCGTCGGTCGGGCGCGGTGGTTCGTCGGTCGGACGAGGGCGCGGTGGTTCGTGGCTCGTCTGATGAACCACCGCGCGGCTCCGCCTCCGCTCGGTGGGAGAGAGAGGGGGCGGCGAAGAGAGACAGGTCAGAGAGAGTACGGCGGAAGCGGAGAGAAGAGAGAGGAGTTTTCAATAAATTCTGACATTGATCCATTTGAGACATGTGTGGCGATCTCAAGCTTTCCTTTTTTTTTCTTTTTTTTGGTTGTGCTGGCTTACATAAGGGCACCCAATATTTTCTCCCTAATAATTTCACTGTAAAGGATTATGATAAATTCTTAGGCACGGCACATGCCATGTCCCCTATAAATTGAACGAGTCTTTCTAAACTGACTATCTCTAAATATGGGAAATTTTAAATTAATCGATAACATTGCACTGCCACCTCCTCTTTAATTTAATACATTTTTTTTATTATCAATTGACCAAAATATCAATTTATGATGAAAAATAAGGTCAATCTGCAGGTCATCCTTCTTTTTTTCGCTCATCTTTTCCCTTCACCTTTTATCCTTATTGTTAATTGACTAAATTTTGTAATACTTTTAAGTTTGTAAGTTTGGTCCATAAATACTAATTTGCTTGGACTGTTAATTCTTTAACATAACTATCTATTCATCTTAATATAAATAGGATGGCCTGAGGTAATTTTTACAATGTTCACTCTCTCTCTCTCTCTCTCTCTCTCATGCAACCTAGATACTCATGTCCCGTTTTCATCAATGAATAACTTGCAATCAAGAAATTGATTAGTTGAGAAATGTATTAAACCAAGGGAAAATGAAAAGGAGATAATTCATCGCGTAGTTCTATCCAACTTGCTCTGATAAATAACTACAAATGACCATCGGATGAAGACGAAACAAAAGAAGGGAAAAAAAGATCACAACATATCGACATGCATCTTGTTATAAAGAAATTGACTGGTTAAGAAATGTTACATGGAAATGACAGAGAAATATATATCACTAGGTATTTCGATCCCCCTGAAAACATGTTTCAACCCTAGCATAGACAAAGTCAGTTGTTTCCCAACTAGTCAACGGCAACCACCTTAACGTCTCTCTTTTTTTCTTCATTGAAGGCATGGAAAGTGACGACACTTCTTTTTATTTTTTATTTTTTTCATTGACCATGCTATTACGATTTAGAAAGAGCATATTGTTAACAAAGGGGTTGGGTTTCAATGGCCTCGATAGGTTGGAATGCTATTTAAAGTTCTCATATAATTGGTGAGCCAACTCCAGAAAAACCATATATTTACATAAAAATAAAGAAAAAGCAAGTATTCTTTCTCGACGAACAAACATGGCCACCATCATCTTTTCCAACTAACCTATGTCGCGAAGGGAGCTCCCGTGGTAAGTTGACTTGACGGTTTTTTATTATTGTTGAAGGCAAAAAAGAAGAAGATGATTGTGAATTAGAAGATGATTTTGAACTTAAAGCAAGATGATTTTATCAAAGATAAAAATAAAAAAAAGAGTGACAGAATCTTTGAAGCAATAATAAATGTCACATTTTTCTTCTCTTTCTTCTTTTCAATTTGCAGAGAGATACAAACACAAAAACAAAATATAGCGAGCAAGAAGAATGATTGAAGGCTAAAAAAAGTTATTAATCGAACACTATATCTATTACAGTAGAAAAGTTACCTTAAAGCAGATCAGGTTGTATCTGAGTTTTGAAAGGCAATACAATCAGAGAATTTCCTTTGCCTCTCACGCTGTAATCATCAAACCAAATATCTAAGAACAAGAATGAGCTTATCGATAATTTGTCGTGATTGTGGTGGTGTTTCTTACCAATGCGTTTCTCCTCTTCAAGCACAAGGCACAGACCCTCGCCGCTCAAATAAAGCTCTACTTTTTCTCTCGCCTCAAACGATGAAACCGGATGTGCTTTGGTATATACGAACTCTTGCGATGGATGCTTGTGTTTCTTTAATGAGGAAAACTTCTTTTAACCCTCACCTTTATGACCAAGACCAGGAAAACAATCCCTTCCTGTTAATTGGCAAGAATACCCCCAGACTCTAGACTTCAAGGAAATTTTCTTCGGTGTTTTTGTGATTGGACCGCGTGGCCACGCCATTCGAAGTGAGAAGGAAATTTGTAAATGATGAGGATAGCACTCGTCTCGTGGTTCTGTCTGCCTTGTCCAAATCAATAATTGGAAGTGACCATTGGACGATGACAAAAAAAAGAAAAAGCAACGCAACAGTAACGGTGTGGCGTGGGTCCCATAAAGCGAGACGTTTTCCTCGAACCCTTTGTCCCGTTGCGATTGATTAGCAAATACAATTCACATGAGCTCACCATAAGATTCTTTTCTCTCTCTCTCTCTCAAACGTGTGGAAAGATGCTAATGTTGTTTTACAAAAGCTAAGATTTGCGCAAGACAAAACACAATTAAAAGTAGAGGTGAACATGATTATAGCGTAGGCAATCGGATTGATTAGAATATCAATTTCAAAAAATATAGAGTAAATCCTAAATTTCAAACATTGAGGAATCGGTTCCAATAAATAGATCTTCGGATCTAGAACAATTTTTTTTTATTCTATATTTTTACACAATCTCACGGTATTTTATGCCGTCCAATGATGAATGTGTAATTTAGACTACTAATTTGAACTTTTATTTCCGATGATATCTATCATTGAACCTTTTACTTTTTAATGTTTTATATTCATTACATGTGTAAATATGAGTTGTGGTTAGTTGATTGTAATAGTAAATGATAATCATTAAATGTGATGATTCATTATAATTGTTCAATCACAAATGGAACTAGTGATAAGGTAAGTTCGAGATTCTCGAATATGCATAGTAGGTTTTAAGTTTCAAAAATTAGGGAACCAATTCCAATGAGTAGGGTCTAGCACTACATCCGCTCACCCCTAATTGAAAGGGCTTAAGTAATACTATATTTGTACAACATATACAATTTAGGAAAAACTTCAAATAAAAACTTAAAATGATAATTTTTTAAATAGGATTTAAAGTGGAAATTATCTTAAATAAAAACATGAAGTAATCAACTTAATCTCAAATAAAAGTTTGATGGGCAATTTTATCCAAAAGTTTTTCTTTTCTCTTTTCTGTTTCTTTTTGTTTTTCTCCATTCATCTTCTTCTTCCTCGTTTGTTTGGCTAACTCTTAGATTCATCTTTTTCTTAAAAAAAAAAAATATTGATCATTGGTTAGGCTTTCGCCGAATGCTAATAATTTTTCAAGAAAAGAAAGAGAAAAGAGAAAAGGGTCTAATACCATCAAAAACCCCAAATTAGTACACTTATACCACATTAAACCTAAATTAATTTTTGTATCAATAAAACTCATAAATTTGTATACTCATGACACATTTACTCTAAATTATTTTTCCCGTCATAAAAATTCTCAAACTGATATACTTGTACCATATTTATGATCAACCCGTGTCACATTTACCCCCAAAATAATCCTAAGCTTACAATAATTTGGAGTAAATTGTGTCACGAGTATACTGGTTTAGGGTAAATGTAGTACGAATGTATCAATTTGAAATTTTTTACAACACAAAAATTAATTTGGGGTCTATATATATAAGCCTTCGGTAAATATGGCAGGGTTGTACCAATTGGGAGCATATTTACCAAAGAAAAAAATCACACCAACGAATTCGGGCAAGAGAATTCAATATCCCCTCCACAGTTTCTCTTCCTCCATGCTTTGCCCTTTCTTCTCCGATCAACAGCGACATATGTGCGTCTGCGGTGTTCAGAGAAAAAAAAAGTAAAAAAGAAAAGAAAGAAAGAACAATGAAGCGTGCATTTCTCACAATCTTGTTCTCTTGTTCCCTCATCTGCATGTCGATCTTAAAACGCTTCAAATGACAAAAAATGAGGTTTTGTTTGAAAGGTGAAACACCCATACCCAAGCTCATCCAAACCCCTTCAACGGCTTCCTCCAATCTCCACCTTCTCTCCTATATCTCCACCACCATTCACATCCTCAAGAACCTGCTCTCACATCTCATGACCTCCACAAGACTCCACTTCTTATCGATTATTGTTACATTCCTGTCACTCTGTTTATGGTCATGTGGCCTCTCACCTTACACTGTAGCCTTGGATGACAAGCAAACCGCCATCCTCTTCTGGGGCTTCGTTCATAGGAGGTCTAAGAAGCCATATTCGGTCCTCATCCATGGCTATGGAGACCACCCAAGGTGGCGGTTTTTGGCATAAGTCGGCCTTTATCTCAGAGGTTCAACCATTTTCATAACAAATTAGCTCTCCTTCGGGAAATCACAAACGCTCAGTCCAAGCCCAAGCCGTCATCGTCAACGAAGAAGAAGATGATATAATAGAAATGAAAAGAAAAAAGAAAGAAAGAAAAAGGAAAAAGGAAAAATCGTTGACGAAAATTCCCAGACCAAAGTTTGGATTGGCACGTGAAATGCATGTATTCGCCAGGCTCTTATTTTGAGATTAATTTGATAATTTTATACTCTACTTTGAGGTAAAGTCTATCTTGAATCCTTTTTGAAAAATAATCTCACTTCGAATCCTTGTTTAAAATTTTCCCTAGATTATATCACGCACACTACTCTGCAAACTAATTTACTATGTGCTTGGTGTGATCACTTGCCTCAAATCCAAAATAAAGGAAAACGTTCTTTTATCAAGCGTTCAGGAAAAGATATGCCACATCTGACATTTGGGACACAAAGAAGTACGCAATAATTTTCAAAAGAGGGGTTCAAGTATCAATTGACAAATAGTCAGCCCTGATTCGAGAGACTCACGCATGAACTTGCACATGTGAGGCTAAAACTAAGAAAATCTCACGTTAAATATTTGGAGTGAAGATGATTGGAGCAATTGATAATATTTTATTAACCTTTAATTTTTTTTAAAAGGTGTGTTTATTAGGAGTTTTGACATCCAAAAAATTTGTACAAGTTCTTATGTATCATTATGGTGTTGGTTCTGAGTTGTCGACAGAGTAATCGATAGGTGTAGTCACTAATTGATAAACTACCGATGCTAGATTAGTGTCTTCTTATCGATGATAGTGTTGATGGGTGATGATGGACCTAAATGGTCAACAACATACGATGATAAATGGTCGTTTATGTTACAAAAAGATGTAAAGTGAAGATTGTATGGGAATGTTTGATCCATGATTGAGCTGGAGAATATTCAAGGGATCATAACTGCTTATAAAAAAGGATGCGTCGTTGAAGATAATAAGAGCAAATCCAAGAATTTCGGGGACAATTCAGATTTTTATTTAAAAAAGATAACCACATATGGACGGTTATATTTTGTACAAGGATGACAAATTATGTCAGAGTCAAGGTGTTGATAGTGGATATTATTATCGCCTTTACTTGGCAACTTATTGCGAGGTGTTCATAGCGGAAACCACTTTTTCTCTTGCCCCAAAGGATAAATCATTTCCTCCCTCTGAGATTGGCAAGTAAACCCTCCCCCAAGGACTTCAAAAATAATTGGTTTGTTGCTAAAAGACGTGTTAATCAACACTTAGATCTTAGACCAAAAAAGAATCGTTTCTCATGTTAGAGTCAAATTGTTCACACTGGAAATTAACTTTTGCATGATGCTATCCTTTAGAGTCAAGATGTTGAATAGTTATGCTTTGAAAATGGTGGATTAATTGAGAATTTTTGCTAAAGCAATGCCGTGTTTAAAATTCTGTGGAAATATTTTGGAAGAAGCTTGGATGACCTCTGTTGTTTGACGTGTGTGTTACGAGCTAGTCCGTGACACATGCACCTTTTAAAAAGTTGATGGAAAAGATCAATGTCGGATTTTACTCTTAGTCACTGTGAGAGGAAAGAGCTAAGCAATTTGTAGGAGTGCGAGGTTTACATTTCGCCTTGATTCATGTTAGCATGAAGTCATTCATAATAGGAAAATTATGAATAAAAATCCTAAATTTATATTACTTGTATTAATTCAATCATAAACCTTTCAATTTAATCATTTTGTCATAAATATTTTGACCATCTGAAAATTTAGTCATTTAAGCTAATTTTGATCGAAAATCCTTGACATAGGGGTCTAGTTAGTGTCAGCCATCCTACGTGGCACAGTTAGCGCTTGCGTGAACAATTTTTATTTTAATATTTCTTTAAATTTTTTTCTTTTTAATAGGTGGAATGAATAATGGAGTTGTATGGGTGCTTCTTGTCCAATCTTTTATTTTTCTTCCAACTAAGCTTCACGTGAATTCACACTCTGTTCAATCTCCACTTCGTGCACTTTGTGAGCAAGGAAAGGAACCTCGGAGCGACCCGTTGCTCTCCACGCAATTTCTTTTTATTTAGGTTTTTGGCACATGGTTAGGTGGATTTAATGGATTTTGATCAAAATTTTAATTTGTCTTTTGTTAAAGCAGATTGTCCCTTTTTAATTTCTCTCACATGTCAACTTTACAAATCCTACTTGGATAAATGTCATTAAATTTGTCTCTGATTTTGTACGCATGATAAAGAAAATTGATTTCTCACTAAAAAATTAGGAGATATGTCCACGTCCATGCTCATCCCTCGTGGTACAACTTATCGAGATAACTTGAGGTTATAGACAATTCACTAAGATCTGGATAATATTACCTACAACTCAACGATACTTACTATAACATCTTGTTCATGGAGAATATAAGCATTTTATTCTTTTAGTTAGACAAGTTTTTAATTGCAACCTCACCAGCACTTGTCTGGTTGGTCGCTGGTGACCAACAAGAGGAAGAAGGAGAGAAGGAAAAAGAAAAAAGAGAAAAAAATAATTAAAAATTAAAAGAAATTCTAAATCATAAAAATATTTAAGAGTCATACGAAACGCATTTCTATTCTCTGAATAGAAATTTTGGACAGTTATCAAATGCCTTCAAATGTTCAGAAACTTGTCATAAGAATAGAATTAGAAAAAACTATCTTTGAGTAGAAATTATTGTAAGAACATAATGATTATCAAACGCATTCTTAAACTTTGAATCGAAATTGCATCATCAAATACAAGATTGATGTCTTCTAATCTATGAACTGCTCTTAACTCCTTGTCATGCTCTCTTTCTCTCAAATGCTAGTAGAAATCTCATTTCACAATGAGAGAAGTTTGAAATATGGTAATAACCCAAACGTTGTAAATCTAGAATAGACCTTAATAAATGAATCCCAATTGTATTTTCAAAACTTCAAACCATGGAAAGCTGACCAAAGAGCTCAGTGAATGAATAGTTTTTAAAAAAAAAAATCGGGTACTCAGAATGGTTAGACGATTGGAAGGGTGATCTTTCGTGATTGGTGTAGTGTGCTTATCTCGGGACAAGCGTAGCAGAGATCCTGCGGCTCTCCTCTTCAAGCACAAGCCCTTCTTGCCCTTAAACCAGGCTTTATCTTTTCTCTTGCCCCATAAGATGAACCAGATGCGCTCACGATAAACAAAATCTTGTGGTGGATTGTGTTTCTTTAAATGAGGCAAATTTAGGATCAGAGTAAGTCCTTAAATTGTTTCTTCTTAACTCTGAAACGTAAGACGCTGGGATATTCTCACCTTATTAGAGAAGAAAAATATACAAATTGGAACAAGGGGTGTGAAGTGTGTGGACACCGACACGTTAAAATAAGAAACATAGCTAGACTAAGCACGCTCACTGGAAGGACTACCATTAGCGGGGTGAAAACACCTTACTTCTTTAATCCTCACCCTTTGTCCAACACCAAAAAAATTCCTTCCTCTAAAGGCAAGAAGAATACCCCCCTGTACACTTCAGGACATTTTGTTAGTTCTCTTCGTAATTGGATCACGGGCCATGCAAATCAAATTGAAAAGGATATTTAATTATAACGAGGACAGAATTCATCGACGTGGTTTTGTCCTACTTGCTCAAATAAATAATTGCAAGTGAACATAGGACACAGGCAAAAAAAAACAAGGTGATAAAACATCACGACTTAATCAACACGACTTTATTTCGCTTTTACTGGGGTTAGATTACCACTTTAGACGCTTTACATAACTTTATTTTGCTTTCACGGTGGTGGTTAAATCACTACTTTATCAACACATAACTTTGATGCCGGTCTCACGTCCCCACCCCAATCGACCACCCTCTGCTAGGCCGCGCCTTGTGTAAAACAGAACTTCTTGGACAACTCTCTTGATAAACTTTGTGTGGAAAATTTCGGGATTCTGGAACCATCAATGCTATACTATTATTGATGTGTACAATGTTGTTCTGATACTTCTTTTTTACCAATATAATCCTTAAACTAAATGTCTTTTTATTTTGGCAAGTCATTCTGTTAAAATTGTAAATTGAAATGCTATTGTGTTTGTCATTGGTGCCACGTCGAACAAACATGAATGAATAAATTAGAGATGAGATAGAATTTTTGTTGGCTGGGATAAAATTATTAGAAAACTAAAAAAAATCGCAAACACTCCGTCTCTGAGAGAGAGAGAGAGAGAGAGAGAGTGAGTGTGTGTGTGTGGAGGAAACCATCGAAATCTTAGTTATTATCACCAAATGTAGCAAGTTATTAGATACTAATTTAATATTTATGTATCTCATTTTTGTTGGTGAAGCAATATTAAGACCCGTGTTTTTGTTTTATAACATTTTTTTATTTTGCAATCATGGCCAACTTTTTCGTTGAATTTTTATTGATTTCTATAATTTTAATATTTTTTAATTTGTAAAATACATGCTAATTAGATTATTTATTGTGAGAATTTTTAAAATATAATAACAAAACCCCTTCAAAAACTCATTCAGAAGCTTAGTTTTTCTTACTCCGAAATTTATTTTCACTAGTTATAAAGTGATAGGAATTCTCTTCATTAGCAATAAAGTGTGAGGAAATATGTGAAATCCTAAAACTTTCACCTATTTACGCGTCGGATCGAATATTTTGCAAAGATCCATTCATTGCTACCATGATATATCATACTATCAAATTTTCCAATTAATGTTATGTTTATCATATAAAATTTTGACAAGCTCCGTGTAATAATTAAACCATTTGTAATAAACTAAAAGTGAATTGGCAGGAATACCAAAACAATCCCCCGGGGCAGGGTAGAATCCAAAGATACTTTGTTAGCCATCTTTGTAATTGGATCGACTGGCCACGCAAATCAAAGTGAAAATGGGCTCTCCCTGCCCCACTAAATGAGATAATCAATGGTTTATGTTAAGAATCAAGATGTCGATAGTGGAAATTTTCATCTCATTTACTTGGCTTCGCAAGGTACTCGTAGTGGAAACCACTTTTTCTCTTGCCCCGAAGGACAAATTAGATTTGCTTGGGATATATGAAATCTTGTGATGGATTTCATTTCTCCAATGAGTCAAATTTACTTTCTTTACCCTCGCTTTTTGTCCAAGACCAGAAAATCAATCCCTTCCTCTAGATTGGCAAGAATACCCTCCCCCAAAGACTTCAAGGATAATTGGCCTTTTGCTGAGACATTTTTAATCTACACTTAAAGTTTTTGGCCAAAAAATTATTGATGCTCATGTTAAAGTCAAGTTGTTCACACTGGAAATTAACTTTTGCATGATGCCATTCTTTAAGAGCCACGTAATCATCTCCTTTACTAGAAACTTTTGCAAGCTGTTAAAAAGTTATGCTCTGAAAATGATGGATTGATCGAGAATTTTCGCTAAAGCGGTGCTATGTTTGAAATTTTGTGGAAATATCTTGGAATAAACTTGGATGACTTTTGATGCTTGAGTTGTGTGTCATGGGTCAATTCGTGACACATGCATCTTTTAATAAGTCGATGGGTAAGGTTAACGTCAATTCAACTCCTAGTCATTGTGACAGGGAAGAGCTAAGCAATTCATAGGAGCATGAGGTTTACATTTTTACTTGATTTATGTTAGCATGAAGTAATTTATAATATAAAATTGCCACAAAAAAAAAATCCTCACCTTATTATACTTGTGTCAATTCAATTATATATATATATATATATATTAAGTTGTTCAATTTATTCCAAACATTTTAATCATTTAGTAATTTAGTTATTTTGGTCAATTTTGACGGGAAATCACCGAAGTGGATAATTTTATAATTTTCATTTTTAAATTATTATTATTTATTTTTTAATAGGTAAAATAAAGAATGGAATTGTGTGGGTGCTTCTTGTACAAATTTTAATTTTTCTCCCCACTTAGCTGAACATAAATTCGCACTCTGTCGAATCTCAACTTTGGGTACTTTTTGAGCGAGGCAAGGAACCTTGCAGCCATCCGTTGCTCTTGTTTAGATGGATTTAATAGATTTTGATCAAAATTTTAATTTGTCTTTCGATTTTCTCTTATAAATTTATCTCAAGTGTTAACCTTACAAATCCTACTTGGATAAATATCATTAAATTTGTCCCCAATATTGTACATGTGATAAAAAAATTTATTTCTCACTAAAGAATTAGGAGATACGTCAGCGACCATAATCATCCCTTATTTCATGATAGACAATGTTAGTGTACCAAGGTACTACTTGTTAAAATAACTTGAGGTTATAGGCGATTTGTTATGGTTTGGATGATATTACCTAGAGCTCAGTGATGCTTACTATGATCTCTTGTTCACGAAGAAGATAAGCATTTTATTTTTTTTAGTTAAACAAATTTTTAATTACAGCCATTTATGTATTGATCTATATTAGAATATAAGGATGATGTCTCGATTTACAAAATATGTTGAATAGAATAATCAAACTGAAAGCTTGGCTATAATTTCCAACATTTGTTTTATCGTTAGTTATCACATGGGATTGTGAGATGGTTGTAGTCTCCATAAGTTGAGCCCTTTATAGTTAGATAATATAGTAATAAATACAAGCATTAAGTTAGGATAACTTAGACATCATTCGCATTTATTTTTGCATGCGTGTGATGTCCATAGTTTATAATCCACCAACTAAAGGCATAGTCCTGCCGAAATAAAAGGCATGGTCTGAGAAAGTTTTTTTCAATTAAGGAGAGGTAAAATAATAGCCCTTTATATAAAATTCAGTAAATTTTATTTTTTTTACTCTTTGTTATCAAGTCGAGGAATTTTTTTTTAGCATGTGTTTGCATAGGACTCTCTCTCTCTCTCTCTCTCTTTCTCTCACTCCCTCCCTCACTCCCTCCCTCCATATGTTTGAACGTTAAATTTTTTGTGGGTCCTCTCGCTTGGGAAAAGGAGGAAGCGGTTTTAGAACAATGATATCCAAATTCCTATTGGTATAATCTATACATACACTCGCATTTCGTAGATGATATCCAATACCCATAGGTGTAATGTATATACACACTTACACTTCTCTTCGCTGAAACCGGATGGAATTTTAATAAAGGAAAAATAAACCCCAAACTATATCACTTGAGATAATTTTATCCTGAACTTTTTTTATACCATAAAAAATCCTAAATTATGCCACTCAAGACAATTTTACCCTGAACTTTTTTTGTACCAACAAAAATCTCAAACTATGTTACTTAGGACAAATTTACTTTTAACTTTTTCTTGTACCACAAAAAACCCAAACTATGCCATTCGGGATACATTTACCCTAAGCTCTTTAGCTGAAGGGTATTTTTGACTTTTTTCTTTTATTTTTCTTTCTCCTCTCTTCCCTCTGCTGGCCGTGGCAGAGGGAAGCCGGTGAGGGCTACCCTCACCAGCAGCGGAATTGGGCGAGGGTGGCCCTTGCCCAAGTCGACAAGTGTTGCCCCCGCTAGATTTGGCGAGGGTTGCCCTCACTGAGTCGGGTGAGGGCCGCCCTCGCCAAATCTGGCGGGGGCAACCCTCCCTAACATCGGGAGAGGGTAGCCCTCACCCTGGGCAAGTGAGGCGGCCGTTGCTCGAGTTAGTGAGGGTCGCCCCCGCTAGATCCGACGAGGGCATCCCTCGCTTGAGTTGGGCGACGACCGCCCTTGCTGGATTTGGCAAGGGCGACCCTCCCGGCGTCGGCGGATCGCCGCCCTCACCCGCCGCCGTCTTGGGTGAGGGTGGCCTTTGTCGGCTTCCTCTCGCTATGGCTGACTGAGAGAAGAGAGGAGAAAGAAAAAAAAGAAAAAAGAAAAAATGGAAAAAGATGAAAATATCCTTAGTCAAAGAGTTTGGGATAAATGTATCTCAAGTAGCATAATTTGGGGTTTTTTGTGGCACAAGAAAAAATTCAGGATAAATTTTTCCCAAGTAATATAGTTTGGGATTTTTGGTAGTACAAAAAAAAGTTTAGGATAAAATTGTCCCAAGTGGCATAATTTGAGGTTTTTGATTGCACAAAAAAAGTTTAAAATAAAATTGTCTCAAGTAGCATAGTTTGGGATTTTTGGTGGTATTTTCCCTTTAATAAATTAAGAGCCCAGTCATCCATTAAAAATGAGTAGATGTATGAATCAAAGGTGAGGGCCTTAATTAAAGATTTCGACATACCTATCTTTCAAGAAAAACAGATGAATTTAGTCTACCATTCCGGTCTTCAATTATAGGCAATGTTTTGAAAATAGTACCGGAGGTTGAATCGGAGTGCGGGCTAATGTGCAATTCCACCCGTTCAACTGGTTTGACTTTTATAAAACCATTTGAACACAAAGAATGAAGTGAGAAAAATGATATATGAAGTGATCATTTTAAAAATATTATGTGTGGATTCACACTGAGTTGATCCGCAATGTGTAAAAATCAATTTTTTTCCCTATTATTGTAATAGGCTGAATTGTGGTTAGAGGCTTGCTAGTTTCTCAAGTGTGCCTACTACTTTTGAGTCGCAAATTATGCTACCAAGAGAGAGGGTGCCCGTGAAACAAGAGCCGATAACAGGAATGATGACACATATACCAAGATTGGCTTCACTGCAAGGGTGCAAGAGGAACTGAGGATATGAGTGGACATATCAGCACAATACAAAAACAGGTGGATACTTTTTTTGGGGGGGAACGAAGACACTTTCAATCCAAGCACAGATAATTTCGATCGTTTCTGACTTGGTGAAGAGGACGACTGCATCGTCTTTCTTCATTCTCGATGGCGGGGAAAGAGATGGCACTAGGTTTTCCTTTTCATTTACTTTCATCGACCATGCTATTGCGACTTGAAAATAGCAAGTTACTAACGAAGAGCACTAGGGCCTAGGGGCCATGGGGGATTGAAGTGTATTTTGAAGTTCTGACACAATAGGTGGGGCAAATCTCAAAAAACTCATGTACTTTTATGAAAGGAATAAAAATAACCTCACTTTTCAAATATCCCCTGCAAGGCAAATATTAAACATAATGACCAGTAGCATATTTTTCAACAAGTTTACATCGCCAACAACGCTTAGATGATGAGTTTACATGGCTTTTTTTTTATTATTGAAAAATTTTAAAATAAATAAAATTAATGATTTTAAATTCATAAGAAAATGGATTTTATCAAAGAGAAAAGAAAAACCAAACAAATGTCACATTTTCATTTTTTTTTTTTTTTCTTCCTTTCAATTTGTCTAGAGAAAGCATCTTGTATATGCCAATGTAGTTGCCTTATTAAGGCGTGTAAATTATGTAATCCCCTCAACCTTTTCCATGTAGGACTAACTTCTACTATAAGTTGATTAAGATAAGAATCTACCGTTTCCACAAGACCCTTGTATATATGGGCGATTGGCAGTGATGGTTGGCAAAGCTTGGTGATGTTGATCCCAGAAAAATAATTCAAGAAGATTTGGTATTATCTTACTTAGTGTGCTTTTATATTTGTCGGCCATTACATTTGGCTACAGTTATTTGCATTATTGTCCTTTTTCTATATGGACAATTGGGAGCGATGGTTGGCAAAGCTCGGTGATGTTGATCCCAGAAAAAGGATTCAAGAGCATTTGACGTTATCGTAATGTGCTTTTATTTTTGTCGGCCATTATTTTTTGGCCACAGCAAGTTGCATTATTGTCCTTTTTACGTTGACCAGAAACTTTCTGAAGCTTGAGAGTCTCATCTTTTATATTAATGATGTCTTGAGACTACATGCATACTTGTCTCATATTGTTTTTAGTCCTTACCACAATCCCTTTATGATATCAAAGCCAACTTTATCAACGTCAAACTAAGATTATCATTGTACATTTGATAGTTAATCAGTGCTATAGGGAAGTAAACACCAACCTCTAGCTGAAGTGAGAAAGAGGAACGATTGAAGAGAAAAAATATACAGAGGAGTTATCATCGATGCACTACATATTTGAATCCACAAGGTCAGGATTAGGTGGCTGGTCAGAGGGGCAAGATATTGGTCGTTAAGGTTGTAATTAGGGTCGAGAGATTGGTCGATGGCTTCCCCGCCCTTGTCAAGGCAAGGCTTGCAAGCGGGATTGATGGTGATCACCAGTACCACTCATGTGATGGCTATTAGCGGGATTGTGATGGTGGCCATTTTTCTTCTTTAATGTGTTTCTTTTGCGGATTGCAAAGAGAGATGGTGAGGCCGAGCAAGACTAGACAGAGACCTTGTCTTAAGCAAAGTCGCCAACGGCACTTTCTCATGGTTGCCATTTTTGACTATGTTCCACGGAGACTGATAATGGTGTGAAGCATCGATTCGAAAATAACATGAGGGTGACCTTAACAGTAGCGTGGCCACCACCACCGGCCACACCCCCTTCCCCTCTCTCTGCTTCTAGTAATTTATTTATTTATTTATCTATCTTCTCTCTTTGATAAAAATAATTTTGTTTGAATTAAGAATTTAAAATTCTATAATTATTTTATTTTTAATAAAAAAACGACACATTAGCTGACCATGAAGTGCCGTGTAGTTGCCACGCAGGCTTATTTGGACGTAAAACATAACGGTGGCCATTTTGTCCCTCAATTAAGAGCACGTGCTTGTTTCAGGACAGTTGAAAAGTGGGGACATTTTTGTCCCTCCAATGTATATACATGCTATTTTTATGACGTCAATACAATATTTTACGGCCTCTTTCTGGTCCTAGATAAAAGAAACTGAAAATTCTGACTTTTCTTTATGAAATTTCTTTTTATTGGGATACCTGAATTTTTAAAGTCAACTACCCCATGACATGCAATCACCGAATTTATGTACAATAAGACTTATCAAATACTTGTGTGAAGAGAAATAGGAAAGTTCATGTTCACGTTTCCTAAAAGTTCACAAAATCCATAGCGTAATCTATTAGGGATCGAACGTGGAGAAAATTTCATTTCTCAAAACACTTAAAAGTATATGCAATACCAATATTTGTTAGTTTGGACAAATGTTTTATCAAGAAAGAGAGTTTTGAAGCATAACAGAATCAAATAATCACAATATCCTTGCAATTGAAATTTGTAGGAGGGCAAATTGGATAGTATAAGTAAACTTTCAAATCAATAAATGCTATGGCCAACCTTCAGTGATCAAAGAAATATGGTCTCAAATTGGTCTATCGCTAATAGATGTTCTCAAATAATGGGTCTTGTTGCTAAAATATATTTTAATCAACAATTAGGTCTTCGACCAAAAAAGAATCAATACTCATGATAGAGTCAAGGTGCTCATACTGGAAATTAATTTTTAAAAGATGCTATTCTTTAAGAGCCAAGTAATCATCTCTTTCACTGTCAACTTTTGGAAGCTGTTAAATAGTATGCTTCGAATTATTTTCTTCAACTCAACCAAAAGGTATTGTTCTATTGAATGGCATGCTTCGAATTATTTCTAACTCAACCAAAAGGCATTGTTCTCTAATGACCTTGCTTTGTGGAAATTTTGGTGGGGTTTGGTCCCACAAACAAAGACAATTGTTGATTAACAAGCAATAATTCACTTGAACATGCCATAACTCTTTCTCGTGGAAGGAGACTAACATATCTTTTGTTTAAGCTATGATTAGTACAAGACAAAACATAATCCTAAGGTCCTAAGTGAAAATTTCTTCATCACCATATTTTATTAGTTAAATACTTTTATCTTTGAAAATATCTAGCTAGTGGACGGATCATAGTCAAGAACTTTCACTAATGTCATAATTGTAGCAAGCCTTTTTCATTTGACTATATGGACTCATACGAAGCATCTCTTAGTTAATCAAGCCCATTTCACAACAAATAAATTTAAATCATTTGAGTGCTTGTGGAGACCAAAAAGGAATCAATATTTATCAAATCAAATATATCAGAAAAAAAGGGGCATCTCGATGATTTCTCAGGATTAGTGTGGTGTTCTTACTAATGTGTTTCTTGTCTTCAAGCACAAGCCCTTGCACTTCAACAAAGCTTTACTTTTCCTCGTCCCAAAGGATGACCCATATGTGGTTGGTATAAACGAAATCTTGCGGTGGTCGCGTCTCTTTAATGAGGCAATTGACTTGTTCAACTTCACCTTCCGACCAAGACCAGCAAAACAAGCCCTTCTTCGAGACATAAAAGATATTTTCTTTGTTGTCTTTGTAATTGGACCATGCAAATCGAGGTGGATGATATTTAGAAACGAAAAGGATGAAATTCATCACTGTGCTTCTGTCCAACTTGTCCGGATCAAAAATTGCAAATGGCCAAGACTTTTTCATCTTACAATTACAAAATGTGTGGAATGAGACCAATTATTTCCTTTTCTAAGCTACAATTCCTGCACAATAAATTTAAAACATTTATTAATTACTCTGTGATCGAAAAATTTTTAGCTAGAATGTGATAGATTACAAGCCCATTTCATTGGACCGTGTGGACTTCGTGCAAAGCTTTTGTTGGTTGATTTGACTCTTTTCCCAAGAAATTAATTTTACCTGAATCATTTGATTGATTAATGTGATCACATCCCTTAATTCCAAAAACACAAAAGGCTTGAAAGTTGGCAATACAAACCAATCTACGGCCCAGTGAAGGTTGTGCTTTTTTATTTTGGGAATTAGGAAATACATCTTGAAGCATTCCCATTATCAGTCCACATATGAGTTGAAAATAAATGCCACATCTGACAATTGGGATAAGAAGGAGTCTCAAAAAAGAGGAGGGAGTTGGGGAAGTGATCATGGAGGGAGTTATCTAGTGCACAGAAAAGTGGAAAATAAGAATAATTTCATACTAAAATTTTGGAGCGCAAAGGATTGAAGCAATCAATAAAGCCTTATTTTTTTTTTTTAAAGAGGTGCATGTTTAATAGGAGTAAAGATAGTCAACCAAAAAGAGTGGGTCATATGTGCCGGCCAAACTTAGATGGCATGATGGCATCCTTAATAGTCGAGCATTGTCAACATTTACCCTCATAACTATCTTGTAAATTTCAATTATTGTTTCATATTAATTGGCTAATTTAAGTTCTTTCTATCAGCCATCTTAAGAAAAATGGACATGTATATTTTTTATTTAAAAGATTTAACGGCCTTGAGACCGCACATGGCTAGCTTCTCCTAGAAAACTCTCCATTGAATATTCTATTGAGTTTTCTTCTTCCTCACATGAAAAGACAAAAGGCAAACAGGAACCAAAGTAATCTGATAAGATTAGTCGATATCTCCCCAATAAGCACGATTGCAAGTGTAATTTCAAGTCTTATAAATGTCTCCATAGATAAACAAAACTGATTGGTAGCAACTGCTGACTCTAGCGTTTTTGGCATATTTTCGCAGAGGATATCAAGGTGATAGAGAAAATAAGAAATTAGATGTCTTTTATATTGTATAATTATATTTAACTAGAATACATAAAATCGCACAATATCAACCTTTTCTTGTGATTGTCTATTTCGACGTAACATTTGAATTCGCACGGAAACTTTAGATCCACCCATGCATTCATTTTGTTTTTTCCAGGATTACAAGACAGCTAAAGCCAATCTATCTTTACAACTAAAGAAACAAAGATAGTAAAAAGGAATATAACTTGGACTTGAGTACATTCTCAAACTGTTTCGTTTAAACTCTTGAAAGTAAAACACAAGGGTATTCTCTCCTAAGTGAGGAAGATAAATATACACTTGAGAATTAGGGGGCTCTCTCAGGTGGAAAAGGTAGACTCTACCGTAACTTTTTTGGAAATTGTTTGAGGAATTGGTAAGCCAGTATAATAGTCATTCGCATCAGTAAAGGTGGGAGAGGGAGGTGAAAATCCTTCTCCTAGGTTGACTTGTGCTTCACAGAGTATCTTTCAACCGACTTATTAGCCTAATACCTCCGGTTGAAAGACATTGTGCGAATCTACCTTTATAGCTAAACAAACAAAGATAGTAAAAAAAAAAAAGAATACAACTTTGAATTATGAACTATGGGAATTTAGATAGGAACACGAACCAAAGATGTAAAGAAGAAACAATGTCAATGAAAATTCGAAAACGAATGTCAAAAGATATTAAATGATTGTTACTGGGTAGTGTAGCATAGACAAGAGGTTCAAGATGCTTTTCTCAATGCGGGGTCACTTTCACTTTTGCCTAAGGTACCATTTTGGACAAGTCCAAGAGAGAACGGTGGTGGTTGACTAACTTGTCACAACTCGAGTGTTTTCTCTGCTGGCTTTGAATAAAATTCAAGTCCGGCGGCTTCGAGATCATCTGAATTGTTCAAAGGTCTAACTTGTCAATTTGATTGCCTCTCATCTAATTTGATCTTTTTTGAATGTGTATTTTTCTCCTTCGCTCTATTTATAAGATTTTCCAAAATACATAAATTTTTGCAGTGAGAAAGCATTTCTCATAGCACCGAATAAAGCTGGCAGAGAATCACTAGGTCATTGAGCTCCCTTTGCTCCATAGTTAATGTACCTATTCTGATGATGAATACTTTTGATTGGTTGATTGCTTCATGTTATCATCTTGTACCAATACAATCGTAAATTTTTTTGTTAAATATGCTTAGTATGCCCCTTTAGAGTACTAGATAGTGGCCATCATTGTGATAATGTTACTGGTAATAACATTTCCTAGCGATCCTTCAAAGTGGAGCAGAAAGTTGGGGAAGTACATATCTTTATTACGGACGCACGTCAATTATCCAAATTCCCACACTCTTTTAGATATAAAAAATCTAATGAAGTCTCAATTGCCTTTACTCCTCCCAATGTAGAAAAATGGGGCACTCGGTCCATTTAAGCGCAAAATTATGAGTTACGTGATGCATTCTAAAATGATAACGTCGTCGTAATATTGTCAGCGAGATAAAATAGAGCAATTTCGATAAGGAACAATGAAATTGTCTTGATATAAAACTATTTGCTAGTGATTTTATTGCTACTGGTGATTTTCCCTCGCTTAAGTCCCACTAAACCACCAACCAAAGCAGATGGTTAAATTACAACAGCCAGTTGTCATTTTCCACTTTCAACTTACCCCCTCATGTATCATCAACCATTTGCAAAGTGCAGGAACAATGATTATTTTTGGAAGGGCGTGGTTGTACTCTTAAAAGAGAGACCAATTTCTATACTTTTCCCTTAATATGCAGTATAGACATAGATATTATCTTCTTTTGCAAGGAAAAAAGGAAACACTTTGAAATTTGATTTTAGTATTCATCTTAGAAAGGATCAAAGCGCAGATCAATCTAATATCGGGTCCAACTATTCGAGCACCAGCAGGACCCAAAAAAAAAAAGAATATTAAACTCAATATGACATGACAGAGAAGGCCTAGGCCTAGCTATGGGGACTGGGCTCAAGGAGGAAACCAGCTGATTGCACTTCGGTTTGGTCCATAAAATTTGGGTCTTTCTTTCCATAAAAGCCTCTATGCTTAACTTCATGAAAATAATTCTCATCTGCTGGCTTAGCCATCCAGATCCTTGTATCGAGCCCGAATTGTACCCCTATAATCTACAATACCACTAGTGGTAAGAGCCTAATCTTGTGAATATACTCAACTTGTTTCTTCATTCATGAAGGAGATTCCAAGAAAAATTTATTATTATGAGCAGTATGGCCTAGTTTTTGCTACCCTTTTTCTTTCGGCTAATTGGCTTTTCAATATGATCATGAGTACCGCCAACCTACTCAACTGCATCGCATCTGCCTACCTCATAGCCATCTGGACTTCCCATTGGTTTTAAAAAGTGTGATACAACACCATCATCCTCCAAATCCCCATGCGATAATCCGTCTATCCGAATCCCAAGACTGAATCAATTCTCCAATTTCCATTATAGCCCAAAGTGTTGGCACCACTACTAAATATTGAATGTATGACATCAATTGATCATAAGAAAGAAAATAATATGTAACTTTGAAGTATACTTTACGTGATTCCATATTAAAACGTCATCAAATGGCTACTGTGAAATTGTTACAAGTGACTAGGTTTAGGAGGCAAATTAAAATGTAACTGCTGGTGGAATTATATATTTCTGAAGGATCATCGTCATGCAAGGGATCTGGATTTCCATTTAAAGCTGAAAAGCCCACAAGCATCAGAATGAAATGAGGTCGAGCATCAAAGAGATAAAATTTTTATAGGATAAATAAATATCTAAATGATCATGTACCTGTAAAGTCGATAGCAACTGTAAAAGTAAGCTCAAAAGCCACTTGATATGTAATCAAGAAAGCTGTACTGCTGCTTCTCACAAAATTGATCCACGAAGAGTCGACTCTTGAGAGCCTATACAGAGAAGTTATAAAACTAATTAAAAGGCTCATCAGAATGAAGAGTATTAAACTATTTAAGGATGACAGGCACCTTTTCATGGCCGTGATGAGAAGCTGGTATAGTAAAATTTGCAGCATTTCTTTCTTTGTGAAGTTTCTCCAAGTCTACCATGGACTTCTGAAGTTTACAGTAATAAACAAGACGCAAATTAACATACAAAAAGCCTAAGTACAACAAATTGCATTAGAATTGGCGTTTGCTCTATAAGTGCATGGTTCCCACTAGTATCAAAATCAAAGCACACAAAGACTAATGGATTCTCCTGCAACAAGTCTTATAGTATGTCAAATCACTAATGCAGTAACCATCAGACAATATGATGGCAGGCTCTGCGTAAAACTTGTCGTTGATAAGTTCAGTTTTGCAAATAGGAAGAGAACCCTGGACTCAACTAGTCTGGAAATCCTCAGGAAAGGATCCTAAGAAGGGGTAACATCGGAGTACAAGCCTTAAGCAATGAAAATATATGGCAAGGAACAATACCAAACAGGACCTTTCAAGAGAGGTTGTGGAGAGCTTACACTTTTAGAAAACATATCTTTGTTTTCCAACCGGGAGCAGTGGAATATTATTTCAACAGCAGTCCTGGAAGCAACAGATTTCTCAGCATGGACAGTCAGAGTAACCAGGTTTCTCAAGCCTACTAGTAAATTTTTATTATGAAGCGACAGGATCAAACTCCGACATTGCTTTGTGACTATCTACAGAAAATAGAAAGGAGAAGATGCTTATCTAGATGGATTACTCTTGTACTTTACTGAACCCATATGCATGGAAAATGACACGATAACAATGTGAGCCAGGAGTAAGTACCTCTGACAGCACATAGCTAGCTTCTACTAAAAACTCTTGGTCCTTCAGCTTTTACGTCTGCATTGAAGCCTCCAGCTCAAGATACTATTGAGATTTCTCCTTCTTCACATGAAAAGACATAAGGCAAATAGAAACCCAAATAATCTGAATGGACTAGTACTTATTTCCCAAATAAGCATGATTGCAAGTCATGATTACTTAATCGCCATTTAACATTTGAATTCCTATGCAAACATAAGATCGTCCAATGCATTCATTTTGTATTTCCAAAATTCCATGGACGTAACATTCTGTAGACTGCAAGACAGCTAAACCAATCCACCCGGGAAAGTGTCATCCTACCACACTTGAACATCAAAGTTAAGAAAGGAGATGAACCCTTGTCTTTATAATCCTACTTTTAGGCAAAACCAAAAATGCAGTTGATCTATAACCATCATACAAGTAGCCAGTACATAAGTTGGAGAATTTTTGCAATCAATCTGAGACCACTCCTTATATTACTCCAAACAGTCTCTCCGTTTTCATTAAATTTGAGTTAGACCCCTAGGAAGATTGACTGAAATGTGACGTATAACATAGAACTGCAGTCGGATACATTGTTCATGTATAGCCAGGAAACGCCAAGCATAGCTCTGGCTTCGCCCAAAAAATTCAGAGGGGAAAATAAACCAAAGCTAGAAAAAAAGAAACGATGTTATTGAAAATCCAAAAAGAAATATCAATGTGAAATTATTAAAATAACTGACACACCTTTACGGGTACTCGTAATATTTTGTGTCAACATCATATACATGAAACCTGAAAAGAGATAAAAGCAAACAAACAAATAGTTTTACATAATATAGTCAAGACTAAACACAGATTGAATAAATTATACTTTGCCGTACATGGAAAACGCCAGATGCTGAATAGTATCAAAGTGATAAGCTAAAGAATTCTTTTCAATCCATGCAGGATCCAAACTATTTATTATGACTTTCTGTCCTCCCAAGTTCTTCAAGCGTTCCTTCTTTTTTCCTCAACTACACAGCTACCATGGGATCCCTCTGCAAGAAACCGTTGATCAAAGTTCATGAACCTTTAAGTAAGCTCAAATTTGGGCATAAAAGAAAGAAACACAAACATGCAAAAATCTACAGAAATAAGTCATTCATTAGTTATGAGTTATTTAACTATATTAGTTCAGGTTTCTTACACAGCCTGAAATATGATCAAGAGTATATATCCAAGTTTTGACAAAAGCCGAAGTTGCTATGGCAGAAATTTTGGCAGATGAGATTTGCCACATATGAAGCACACAAGTTATAGAGAAAATAGCATGACATATGCATGCAAAGACTGTCCTAGAAGTGTTCTCTGCAGCACAAGACTTCCAGTCATAACTTATGACTCTTAAGGTAATTTCAGCAACGCACTAGTACTGAAGACACAAATAACAGGCATCAACCAGAAATGTATACATCATACGCTGTGATGTCCTAAATTTTTGCAAACATAAGAAGACAGAAATCAAGTTATAAGTCATGTAGTTGAAATTTTACTTCAAAAGAAGAAGAAGAAGTTACGCACTTCTGTGACAACCAAATAAAAAAAGAACCAAGAAGATCCCACGTGAATGTGAAAGCAAGATGCAGACAAAATAGAAAAACTAGATACTAGTTGCAAGATGTACCTGAAAATGCTAATGAAGTTCCTCACCTTTGACATGATATTGCAATCACGTAATCTTGAAGCAGACAATGATAACTACAGCATAGACAATAAAGCACATCATACAAAATACGGGCATTAGATTTCAAGATCAATGCCCACGAGAACACCATATGCAATGCACGAAGTTTGTTGTTGGTATGATATCATTAATCTGTACCATCTCCTTCCCAGATATCCTATTCGTATTTAAGCTTAATCAGCAACACCAAGTTTAGATTTTGAAAAGCGCCACATAATTCAGAGAGTTAAAAAACTCTGTTTCTGAAAAAAAAAACAGAGTAATGGCGCACAAGTGCAAGGCTTACTTAGACTGTCTAAACTAGCAGCCCTTTTGAAAAAAACAGATGCAAAGCATTCCCACTTCACTTGTCGCAGCATGTAATTCTTGTCATTTGCATGAGTTCCCAAAGGTCACAGCTCACAAGGCAGACTAAAATTTTGGTTCAAAGAAAAGAAAGGAAAAGAAATCTCGTCAAGTCAAGTCTAATGAGGAAAACAAGAAGACAACTCCGGTTAGACGAGCATGTTGGGAACACGTAACCAGAAGTTCTTCATATTATATAACATCGATTAGTTCAGTAGCGAGGTTTGAGGAGAATCCCCATTATGAACTTTGCTTCTCATTTTTTCCGCAAACAATCCTATGATAGACTGGTTTTTCCAGCCAACTCATCGCTCTGCCCGAAAAAGCAAGAATAAAAATCTTACTACATCGACTCGGGTCCGAAGAAAACGAAGTTAACACCCAGCAGGTCACAACAGTGACAGTAAATGTATGCATAAAATGACTTCACATTGAAAAAAGCGCGCATAATTACATGAGCAGGCGAGAGACACAAAACTCAATTCGAGAGAAGAGACCGGGTAGACTGCGAGCTCGGAAGAAGTGGTCACCGGCGTCGTTGCGCCCCCTACTGTTGCTTCCTCCTCCTCCAACCCTGCTTCTCCTATGTATGGGGCTCTGTTGGGTCCCTCCGGCGATCGCGTCCTTGTTGACCTCCTCTCCCATCCAAAAAGCAACAACACCCCATCTCCTCTCAGTCTCTCGATCAACTCCAATTTCAACTCCTCCGCCGATTCGATTCCTACCCACAATCCCACTCGAGAAACCCTCGTTGTCGGCCACTCCTCGTCTCTCTCCCTGAAAAGCCCTTTTTTCCACAGGGACTGCTCCTGGTGAAAATTGTCGCGCCCACTCTCTCTCTGTGCCTTCAGCACGTGGGGGTCTGTTGTTTGTCACGTCTCGATCGAAACTCCGACGGCCTTATCCGAATCTACGAAACGAAACCCACGTCGAACGATCCGCGCGCACAGCGACGGGACGTGAAAGTGGTTTCCTTTCTGGAGGGCTGCGAATGGCGTCGGAAGTGAATCGAGCTCAGAGCTTTGCGCGTGCTCTGGGATTCTTGGAGAAAGTTCGTTGCTATATAGAGAGAGAGATAAGAGCTCGGTTCGACGTGTGACTAGGTGTTGATTTCCCCCGTTCGACGACATTCCATAACACGATGACCATCACCAGGATGCTGTATCCCCTTCGTTGAGGAAGGAGGAAGCAGGGGATCGAGTGGACAGGAATGCTAGAAGAGGGAGCGAGAGAGAAAATGATGGATTGACCAGAAAAACATTGGGTTATACCACCTCATTTTTTGTAATAGTCCACTGATTGCGCGACACGTGTCCTCGCTGGCCCGCCGCCCCCCCCGCCCCCTTTTTCCTCTTCCCCCTCCCCGCTGGCTTCCGTCGTCTTGTTTTAGGCTGATTTCTTTCTTGAATTTTGCAGAGGGGACACGAAGAGCTGTGACAAGAGTGTGAGGTTTTTACATTCTTGCCTACATTCATGTTAGCATGAAAGCATTAATAATTTAAAAAATTTAATTCATGATTTAGAGATTTCATATTGGAGATGCAGGTGACCCTTGTCCAAAACAGTTTTATTACGTAGCTTATGGAATTCACACATGTGACTTCCAATTTCCGAGCTGGAAATTCTCTGATATCTCCATCGTTTGTGCTAATTTTTGGAATCGTAAATTTTATATTCTTGCTAGTAACATCTCAAATATATTGCCAAATCATAGATTTGACCATCATGCACTATTGAGAGAGGGGGTTGGTGATGCGTTGGATCCCAAGGTTTAAATTTAGCCTATTCATGTTAGCATGAAGAATGAAAATCACCCTTCAGATTCCACAAACTTGTCCGTTGGAATGGCGGACTTTCGGTTTGGTGATTGACAATTTTATGAGTGAAATATATTGTTTGAACACGTCCTCAAAGTCTTATAATTTTGTTAGTAGCCTCTTAAACTTATTGGTAAATCAAAGATCTAAAAATTCATTCCGAAATCACCATTGCCTGTCTTTAATTGAATGTTTAATAATTGAACTTGTACAAGAACTTGCAAGGTTGTGTTATTACATGGATTAAGCATGTCCTATGTATTGAATTTACATTCCCTATTGAAACTGTCTCCATTTTATATTTTTCTCATGTAAATGGATGTACTTTTATTAGTATAACATGTAATGTAATCACGCGATTGTGAGTTTGCTTTTAATCCCTCTGATAGGATTTTAAAGTGTTATTTTCTTTGATTTTTAACATATTGCAACCCAAGTTGTCTTATCGTATAGCTAATTAGTGAGTGTCAATACTGATTTGAATGGATGGAATTATCGTTTGATTTTACAGAGAAAAGGGGATATCCTTGTGCATGTGCAAAAAAAAAAAGAGATACGAGTATAATCACCATCTAAAAGATAGTACTCATGATTTTTTTTTCCGAAGTAGTCTGAAAAGTGAGGAGAAAAAATTGGATGTCATTGAGCTATGGAATTATTAAGTGGTTAGATTTGTAAGTATAGGCATCTTACTCAAAATTTGACTCGTCATGTTCAAATTTATTGCAATAATTCATTTACATTAAACATAGGCATGATTGAAATGTAGGTAGATTATTAACTTTCCTAGTAGGTTACACATAAATTATGCACTCCATATTTAATGATAAATTTATCTCTTTATGAATTAATTGGCCCCGCCGCATGATTACTTGATTGCCATTTAACTTTCAAACTCCTACACAAACATAAGATCGTCCAATGCATTCATTTTGTTTTTCCAAGAGTTCCATGGACATATCAATCTGTAGACTACAAGACGGTTAAAGCAAAGATTGAGAACCTAGAGATGGACGAGAGAATTGAGAACTCAGCCTTAAGAGAACAAAAGTCACATGCGCTCCCGGAAGTGTTGTGTGTGATGAATCTCGCAAAGCTGGAACACGATCATTTCAGCTAATAGTAGGGTGGATGAAAGAAGTTTATTCCTGCAAGCCAAATAGCCAAGAGAATGGGAGTCCATGGCTGTGTGTGCTGGTTGCATTACATTACAGAGCCAATGAAATGGCCCAACGATAGTTAAGCAAATTCCCCGCACCGTAAGTTGTCATGTAATTCAGAATGAAAGGGCAAAATGAGTTTATATAAAAAACTAGGTCCAAGCAGTCCTTCAGAATCTCACCACAGCGCAAGATGTTGATCAAGAAACCTAAAGTGCTTGAATGCAACTTCTTCTGTATAGGATGAGCCAATATCTCATCTTATCGGTTTTCATCAACTGCAAAACATCGTTAGAATTCAGCATTTTGAGAGAATCAGGGGTAGCACATGAATAAGGACTTGGTTCAGATACGTAGTGGTATATAGTCGCATTGAACAGCTTTTGAAGAATGCATATTGATTGGAGAGTAGCGATCAATTCTTGAGCTCTGTGAATGTATGCTGCATTACATCTCTCAACGAAATGGGAAAGTTAGTAAAGTTCTAAACTGGAGTGAAATGGAGTCGGTATTTGGTGGACTAAACATGTTACAAGTGGAGAAACTAGAAAGAACAAATAGATTCAAGTATATGAAAGACTTGCTTAGGTAATTTCTGAATTGTGGTATTCTGGTCACCATCCTGACGTCTAAAATCAACAATAGAGAATACTAGAATTAAGTCCGTGCACGTCTCTTATCACTAATAATGAAATAATGAAATTAGATGTACTAAACCGATTTTTGAAGCATGAAGATCCAATTACTTGTGGCAAATTTCCTATTGTGATTTCGCGTGCTCAATTTGTCAAAGATGTTTTCTCACATACAACATAAACTTTGATTGGCAATATCCATAGAAACCACAGACGGATTATTTTCTATGTAAATCCATTCATTATTGGCATTAATTAGATTAAGATTGAAATTAGGTATACAGATTACAACACTCATCATATGATAATTAGTTATTTCTTTTTTTGTGGAAAATAAATTGACCGTTTTGAAGATTTGTTTACGTCATCCCGCCAATGAGTATCAAATGTAGGCAAAGTCACAATAATAAATCTAGGTAGATTAAAAATATGTTGTTAAATGACTAAAATTAGTTGATATCTTAATGTGATGAATGTTGGTATATCAATAAAATTAAGGTTGGTAATTTGGAATAAAAAAGTATATAACTTGTGAAGCACCGGTAAACCCCTCGTCTACCACTTCTCTCTCCCTACGAGACACCGCTTTTCGGTGAAAATTGTCGCCCCATTCTCTCTCAACGCCTGATTAGGTGTTTATTCATTCATTCGACATTCCATCGTTTGTAATCCAAATATGATGACCCTAACCAGTTTGTGGCTCCACTTTTGTTGAGGAAGTAGGGGGGATTGAGAGAAAGGGAAAGTAGACGAGGGAACGAGAGAGAAAATGATGCGTTTGAAATTCTGTGGAAGTCTCTTGCAAATAATTCTTGGATTGCCTCTGATTTCAATAAATTGATAGATGAGGTCAATGTCTGGATTTGACTCTCAGTCGCTGCAGAGAGAGAAGAGCGAGCATTACTGTTCATGCTCGTTCTATGAAATCCTCCTGAAATCATCGTTGTCTCTTTATGCTTGTGCCATGACACGGATTGAACATGTCATATGCCTTGAATTTCATATGCACTATTGATCTCCATATTATATTTGTCTCGTGTAAATGGATGGAGTCCTATTGTAATAATAGTCAATATAATCACGCGAGTTTGCTTTTAATCCCTGCGATAAGATTTTAAAGTGTTATTTCTTTTGATTTTTAAATTATTGTATCGTGAAGTGCCTTGCAGTATGGCCGGTTAGCATATGTCAATAATCATCCGAATGGCCGGAATTATCATCTCATTTTACGGAAAAAACGGCGCATGTTTTTGTGTGTGCAAAAACATGAGATAAGTGTACAATCTTAATTTAAAAGATAATACCTACGATAAACTTTTTATTTAAACTAGTCGAATAGTGAGGAAAAAATTGGATGAGGATGAGCTGTGGATTTGTTAAATTGTTAGGTTTGCAACTACCAACATCTTACTTGAAATTTTAATCATCACGTTCAAATTTTTGCAACATTCCATTTATATTGAACATAGGTATAATTGAAAACGTAGGTAGATAGATTATTACTTTTGGTAGTAGGATCTTCCACTCAAATTTGATGAAAAGAATTATCTCTTTATGAATTAATTGGCCCCTCAGTCATGATTACTTGATTGCCATTTAATTTACAAATTCTTACGCAAACAAAAGATCGTCGAACGCATTCATTTTGTTTTTCCAGAATTCCATGGACATAACAATCTGCAGATTCCAAGACAGCAAAAGCCAAAAACTGAGAACCTACTGATGGACTAGAGAATTGAGAACCCAGCCTTAAGAAAATAAAAGTCACACGCGCTCCCCGAAGTGTTGTGAGCTATGAATCTCGCAAAACGAGAGTACAATCATTTTCGGTCCACCAATCGCCAAGAGAATGGCAGTCCATGGCTGCGTGTGCTGGTAGCATTTATTCCAAATCCGGTGAAATGTCCCAACGATAGTTTAGCAAATTCCCCACAGGAAAAGTCATCACTTAATTCAGAATGAAAGGGAAGAATGAATTGATATAAAAAAAAAGAAGTCCAAGCAGTCCTTGAGAATTTCACCACTGCCCAAGACGATGATCAAGAAAAGCTGAAGAGGTCGAATGGAACTTCTTCTGCATTGGATGAGCCAATTTTTTCATCTCATCGGTCTCTAGCACCTGCAAAGCATCATCAGAATTCAGTATTTTGAGAAAATAAGGGGTTACACATGAAGAAGGACTTGCTTCATGATAGAGTGGCAGATAGTTGCACTGAACAGCTTTTTGAAGAATGCAAACTGATTCGAGAGTAGCAATGAATTCTTGAGCTCCGTAAATGTGTGATACATTATGTCTCTCAGCGAATAGGGACGTTAGTGAAGTTCTAAACTGCAGTGAAATGGAGTTGGCATTTGGTGGACTAAACATGTTAGTAATGAGCAAAAAGATTCAAGTATATGAAGGACTTGCTGGGGATAATTTCTAAATTGTGGTATTATGGTCACCCTCGTGAGGCCATTCAAAATCCACAATAGACGATACTAGAATTAAGTTGGTGCCTTGGAAGGGAACGATGTAAGATAAGTAGAACATCATATGTTACAATTAATATGTCACGGAATTATATGAGATTATTGAGGTATTCAGAAGTTAAGTCATAGATTATGTTATTCCACGTTGGTAATATTAGTACTCTTTACTCCATTTTCAATCTCTCGACAAATTAAATACAATAACCATAAGCACAACTCTAATCACTAATAATGCAATTAGATGTACTTGACCGGTTTTTGAAGCATGAAGATCCCATTGGTTGCGGCAAATTGCATATTGTGATTTCATGTGGTCAGCTTGTCAAACATGTTTTCTCACATACAACATAACATTTGGTTAGCAATATCCGTAGAAACAATAGACGAATTCTTTTCTATGTAAGTCCATTCATTATGGGCATTAATTAGATTAAAATTGAGGTGTATTTGGAAATTAAAGAAAAGGAAAGGAAAGTATAAGATGTTTTGTTAGGTATACTGATTGCCACACTTATCATATGACAATTAGTTTTTCTTTTCCTTTCGTAAAACCTAAATTGATTGTTTTGAAGATTTGTTTACGTCATTTCGCCAGTGAGTATCAATTGTAGGTAGTGCTTTCCACATGACATACAATTATCAATTAAAAATTATGCAATGACATTATATCAATAGATTGTTTTGGATTTTTAAAATAATTGACTTTAAGTAAATTTCACGCATGCAAGTGTTGGATTGCAAAATGGAGCAGGTGCTACAATTTTTTTCTACTTAAGTCATATTGAGAAATAAAATCTCTTCGAATCATTAAGAAGATGGATCTCTTTACAGTGGTATTGACATTGATAATTTAATTTTCCTTCAGCATTTATTTGAGTGAATAAAGGTAAATGAAATCGAACTTTTAAAAATGAAGCTTGAGGGTAAAAGTGTAATTTTTACTTTTAAATTCACAAATAGAGAGATGTTATTGACCATCCAATATATTAATATTTAGAGTAGAGAAATAGTTTATGGTAATACCAAACTACTCTACCAACCCTGAAAAAAGAAAAAAAGAAAAATGGTGAGAATTTTTCATGGAAGCTACGTCATCACTTTCACCATAGCAAACACTTATTTTGCTTTAATATATATAAATTACTTTATCCGTAAGCAACAATGCAAGCAATTACAGAATCAACAACGGGACGTGTTCATTATTCTAATAGTCTGTGGGCAGTAGTAAAATCAAAACTTTTAGTGTCTTTTGAATCTTAAAAAAAATATAAATCTTTTAATGTATGTGCATTCCAAGTGACACTTCTTCTATCTTGAAAAATTGAGAAAAAACGAGAAGGCCGGTATTGCTATTTTGACGAAGTGAAATTTTATTTCTTTTTAATTTTTTGGATAATGACGGTACAAGTCCTAAAAAATTTTCGTGTCAGTCCATCCCTTAGATCCATTAGATTTTAGTGGAATGTAAATCTATCCATATTTTTGTGATGAAATTTCCTTATTTTTAGTGGATAGAAAATCTATAACAATTTCTACAATAAGATATGTCATTAGAAAAAGCATTTACCTGACTTACTAAATCCAGTGCGGATCATTTCATGTTGATAATGTTTGGATGGTGGTATTAAGGTCGCCCTCCCAATACCCTTTATCATCTTCTTCAGAGAGGAGTACTTCATCTAGTTTTGGTGTCCTCAAGGCACCATTGCAGAATATATTCATCTTGGGGCACTGCGTCACAATAATACATACCAATGCTGGGAACCTAAAGGCACAAGTCATGGGGGAGAAGCTGTCGAGGCTTGGTAAATTATCAAGTATCAGCTCTTCCAGTTTGGGAAAAGAGATCTCCTCGACTTCATTTCCATCATCAGTTACCACGTCTTCCATTGCACCACAATCTCTTAGGGCTAGCCGAACAAGGTGCACCAGAATTGTCATTGCCAAACAAGTCCCCATATGAACTAAACCAGCACAATTCTCTACTTCTAATTCCTTCAATCTTTGGAATGAAGTGGGAGATGGAAGTACGATTGATAAACTAGGACACAACCAAATGTACAGATCTTCAATCTGTTTGAGGATTTCAACCATCAAGGAGCCAGCTTTCCAAACTTGCCTCAAATTACAAAGCTTGTTCAACCGAAGTCTTTTTAGATTTCCAAGGGCCTTCAGACTCACTCCCCCATGTCCAAACGCATCTTCTGGAAATATCTCCTCAAAAGAACTACACGATAAAAAAAGAGTTTCTAGATTGGGGAAATTCTGGAGAAGGAAGTTGGAGGGGAAAACGTCATTTTTATCATGGTAGCATGCCAGATTCAGGTCTCTGAGATTGCCAATGAAATAATGCTGCATCATCGCAACATCGTCCCTCGCTAATGTCAACTTATCCACGTACGGAATGACCTGGGGGAATTCGTTTAATTAGATCACCAGAAGTCCATGTCATAGCTATTGCCGAAGCCACGACCTAATGACTAAAATGTCCTCCCATTTAGGGAAAAAAGGGAGGGGCAAAAAAAGAACCTGTGCAAGGTATGTATAAAAGGGATGTTTGTTGTTAATGATGCGCCCATTTTAATCAAAATATGTTTCGTGACTCTGGATTCAAAAGTTATTACTCAAAAAAAAAAAGGTACTGCTGATATGCTAATTATCAACTAATTAAAATTCAAAAGGCAAAATAAACTCATCATTGGCAAAAGCGAAAAAAAAAAAAGGTGGGGGGAGGGGATGGGAAAATAAGGACAAAACATTATAGAGATTACATCTCAAAATTTCGATGGAAAAAGAGTAAATAATTAAAGACAACTTGCTCATTCTTACAATAGCAAAATGAAACGTCATATATAATAAGAAACAATAGAAAAGTACACGAACCCAAATAAACCAACTTTTAGTGTTCCGTGGGGTTAAAAACGGAACCTGTTCTGTGTTGGTATATCACTGATATACCAGTCAAATTAAGGATGGCAATTTCCAATAAACGTTAGTAACTTCAAAAGGGTTGATAAGCCAGTGGAATAAACGTTGGTAGATTATTAAAATAGTCGGTGACCTTGAAAATATAAAGAAATATTAATACTTTTCAAAATCCACAAGATAAGAAGTTGGTCAATGACTAAAATCAGTTGGTATATTAACTTGATGAATGTTGGTACAATCAAGGTTAGTAATTTGAAAGCCGTTGTTTCATCACAAGAATAAATATTGGTTGATTATTACATTTGTTCGTAATGTTGAAAATATTGGTACTTTTCAAAACCTAACAAGATAATAAGTTGAAAAGTGACTATAATCGGTTAACGTAATGAACGTCGGTACACCAATCAAATTGATTTCAGTTAATTCAAATAAAATTAGTGATTTCAAATGTATTGGTGAGCCACAAGTTTAAATGTTGGTAGATTATTACAGAAGTGGATCATTTTGAAACTAGAGGAAAAAAGTAGGTGCTTTTCAAAGCCAATTGATAAATTATTAAACAATTATTGGATAAGCAAGTTATCCGCAATAGTTGACAGTTCCCAACCATGTTCACAAAATTTGAGCATGGAACTTTCTTCCGGAGCTAAGCTAGCAATATGCGGAATGAACGTAATACTTATTTTGATTTTGATTTTGCCGAACTGGATAGGTCAAATTAAATTAAATAGATAAATCTCAACCATAAGACGGGGGCAGCTCATTAGAAGCATGACTGTCCATGCAAGTTATTCAATATTTTTTTTTTCAAAGTAAAAGCTGGGATAACTAGATTATATTCCAAAAAATATGAGCTGAAAATAATTAACTGTAATCAATCTTCATATTTCTAAGCAATTCACAGACGTGTGTAGGTGAGTATTAATAAGCATGAAATATTTGACAATTTTAATTTCCTACGGAAAAGAACAAAGCACCGAGAGCTATGCACATAATGAAGACAACAATAGAGAGCTAGAATTAGGAACATTACCTTTTCAAAAGAAAATAGTGTTGGTTGGTTCTCACTGGTAGTTGTACCTTGGTAGCTTTGGATTTCACAAGCGAATGAGAATGACCTCATCTTGCCATTGTGTCTCACTCACAATTTCTTCAGGAGTGGCCACGTTGAAGTATGACTATTCCTGTAAAAGCTCCTTAGTTCTGGCAACTCAAGTAGTCTCAGATTAGTTAATCGCGGAAAGAATAGATCACCCACACTCATCCCTGCTTCGTCTTCCTCTGCAATAATTTCCTCCACCCCACAATCCCATACCTCAAGTTTTTTAAGCCATGTCATACTTTTTGCCACCGAGCTTGGAAATAAAATTTTGACACTCTCACACTTGACAACCTCCATGCATTGTAAGCGTCCAAAGATAAGACCTCCTTGAGGAAGTCCACTCCACACGTGCTTCATTTTTGGGAGACACGTCAAAAATAATTCTTTCAATTGAAAGATGCTTATAGAACGAGCTTCGCTAAAATTGAATTCTTGGATGTGAAACACCACTTCTAAAAATCCACAATTGGTCACAATCATCTTCTCTAGATTTTGAAATCTTGTGAGCATAGTATAAGATGAAAATATGGATGAAAGTTTCTCACAATACTCCACTATTAGTGCCTTGAGTTTGCAAAACGCATTTGAAGCAAGATTATCCATCCATATCTTTTCCACATTATCCATGTGCAAAATCTTCATTGACTCCATACTAGGGAACTCAACCTGTTATTTTCATATTAATTCATTAAAGCTGGCTCTCTATTTCCCATGAAAAAAGAAAATTACAATTTCAAGAACAAGGAAAATCATAAGATAAACAATATTGATAGAACAGAAAGAAATAAAAGACTAGATGCATGTGTTTTTCTTTTTAGCATATGCCACCCCCCAAATCCATTCTCCTGCCATATTATTTTTAATTAGAAAGCATAGATTTATCTGATATTGAAATGAAATCTTTAGGAGAAATCAATGCAATTTAGGAGAAATCAATGAAAGGACATCAATTCAAATCCTGGATTTTCGAATTGAGAGAGATATTGAGAGAGATCAAGAATTCTCACTATTTCTTAGATTCATGGACCCAATTCAATTCCGAGAGAAGAATAATCATTTTGCGCATCATCTGTTTCCCGTAAACTTCAAATTTTGCCTATCTTAGATTCCACTCATTACAACACACAAATACACAATACCCAACATACTATCCCATTTGTTTGAGCCATTTAAAAAATTATAGCTTGTGCATTATTAGGTATTGATCACAAAAAATAAAAACCAATTAGAACAAATCAATGCTTCATGTATCTTCCAATTCAAAATTTCTCCAACGAAGAATAGACTTCAAGGATACCGTAACCCATAGCCTCCTATCTGGCCTATCTAAGGTTTTGCTCATTATAGCACACACATACACAATAGCCAAGATATTCTCCCATTTCTTGGAACCATTTAAAAGTGCAGCTTGTAGACCGTAAGGTATTGACATAGAAATAAATAAAAAAACAATTAGCACAAACCAATACTTCATGGATCTTGCAGTTCAAAATTTTCTCCGACAAATTATAGTCTCCTAAAACACGACAGATACTGAAGAAAAAATCCGACAATTAGATAAAAAGATGGTAGAGTACGGTAGGATGAGATTCTTCAACCACTAGCTGGTTTGTTTCTTTATTTAGTTTAGTTATTTGATATCTCTCTAGTTTCTCCCTCATTTTTAATCATCTGATTTTCCTCCGGTTGTTACAAATCTAAACCTAACTTTCTACATGCTTCCGTTTGACATAAGTTGTTAGCGGATCTAGATCTCTTCATCATCAATTGGTATTTGAACTAGAGCACTTCAACATCAATTGGTATCAGAATTTTGCTTTGATAGCATCTTATCATTGTGCGATGATTCTACACCAAAGACCAATGCTATGATACTTATTTTAGTTGCTACACTTGCATTTCTGATCCGATATGCTCATGAATAGCATTCATGCCCATTGAAATCTCAGCCGCCATGCTTGCTGATTGGGAGCCACTCCATGTATGGTATAATATTCTCTTTTAATATTTTTTTAATATTTATTAAGATTATTATGGTCATTGGTACGACGATTTTGATTATTATGATTCTCATGTTATGTTAATAGCTTTGACAAGATTATTACAGCGATTGCCGTAGTTTTGGTCACCATAAATCCTATATCATCTTGAAGAGATTAAATTTTTTAAAAGGATCTGAAAGAAGATTTCAACAGTTTTGATAAGAATTTAATAGATTCAATGAAAAACTGTAAGGAAGACGTGAAAACGGTCCAAAATCAATTCTCTAATGTGCAAAAGAGCATGGATAAGTACTCTCAATACCTTGAATAATCAAATAAGGACTCTTGCTGATGAGAATGGTGAAGTGAGTAGGATAAAAGTGAACTAACTAATTTGGATGACTTTAGTGAAGAGCCTTATGTAATTTCATAAATTAAGGAATGTAATTTCTCCAATTGATCACCCATAATCCTCGCTAGTGGCCCGCAAGGGTCGACCGCTCTTCTTTGACCCTGGGAGGGTTCTAGGCTCTCAACGGTGGGAAGCGCTGCTCCCTCTTTAGCTCCCCGAACCCCCGCAAACACCCCCCCTCCCCCGAACCCCGGGGACTTGCCTTGTCTCGCAGGATTATTTTAATCCAGTTTTCATATTCACTGTTTTTTCTAGTGTTAGATTTTCTTCTATTTTTCAGTCCATTTTCTATTCTTTTTTGTAATTTTTTCGATGTGGCAATAGGGAAACAAGAACCTTCTGTGCTTGAGGAAGCTCCATCACTGCATTAATTGTCATGTAGGACTGCAAGTATGATTAAAACGCATATTTTTCATCTACAAAAAACAGAAGACCTTACTAGTCCTAAAAAGTGTAATTATTACGACTTGGATGCATGTAAAAGACTTTTGACAATTTAAGTGTCTAGACACATTTTAGGACAGGTAATGTCATTTTCCCTTGATCTTACACTGAATTAGATTTAAATTTGATCTGACCTCTTTAACATAGTCTAGACTCTAGATTAGTTAAAAGATATTAAATCAGTCCTTTGCCTTTCAGTAATAGTTGCATTTCAGTTACAGTATTAAAGAAACATTACGTTAGTCTAAAATTTGAGAACGAAAGAAAAATATATCAAGCTTTCGAAACTTATGAAAATATTTTAAGTTTTAAGTGTCAATATATTTATCTTAAAGAAGTAGTTTTAACTTGTTTGTTAATTATTTAAAGTCAAAAATTTGTAAAAGAATAAGTTAGCCAAAGTCACACCATATTCCCTTACATTGTCTAGCTGATGTAGCCCAAAGGTAAGCTACTTGAATAATAGGATCGAGAGTGACAGAAAACTTAATCACAAAATCGAGCAGAAAGTTCAGTTCTGCGCTAGCTTGGAAAAACGGACATAACATTGTCAATTTAGATCGAAATGACCTGATTCCAAAACCAAAAGAACGAGGACTTGACGATCTATAACTTTTATGTTTTGAGTTTTTGGAGATAAGTACTGTGGAACTCTCGAATTCAAGGAATTGGGCAAAATGGAAACGGACATAATGGGGAAAAAGATAGGAATTTCAATGGTTGCTCTTTTAGGCCTCTAAGGAAGTTGAAATGACGTTGATTTTTTGAGATTGATGGCCGTAGCTCTTCAAGGATGCAGATTTTAAAAAGCTCTCACTTCAAGGACGGAGGGAAAACTCTTCTAGATTTTCACGGGGCTTGAACTTTTCAAGGTTCAAGAGAATTGTATTAAGCAAATTTTCATTAATCAAATTCGGTCTGTTATTTACTGAGGTCTGATGACTTTTATAGCAAAACAATAGAAAAGACTAGATTCAAACCAAAAATTACTATTCATTAATATACATAGAAACTAAGAGCTATTAAGTGTAGAATATTTCCAATGTTTGTTGTCATCCCAAAGTTTCTTGACGTAAGCTTTGGTGCGTGGGAAATTATAGATTCTTTATAACAAATTCAAGATGAGGCCTTATTGATAAGACGTTCTCTCTCTTCCTTAGTTTATTGCTATATGATTTTCCTTCAGATTTTATGATTCTGAACTAACCTTGCTATGCAATTTCATTCTATATTATCAATTGCTAACATATGTATCATACACCTAGTAAAAAGCTCCTCAAATTTTTTGTGATAGTGAATGACAGCACATTGAATTATAAATTCCATTAGTGCAATTGATTTATTTATATATAATGCGTGTAGCAAAGGAAATATTGGCTCGTGTGGAGCCATGAATACAGATTTGCTGAGTCCATGATTCTAATTTTTCACCAAAGCTCCTTTGATTAGCATTTGATTAAGCTGACTAGGTTTGACCCCAAAGTGAAAATTATCATGTCAACTACTTGCAGTTTTGGTCGTAATCAAGAAATAAAGATGGATTGGAAGTCCTAAATCTTATATTTGAAATGTAGCCAAGTCCTACACCTTTCAATTGGGTTACTCAAGTTTTAAGTATTTTTTGAAAAGGCGTAATCAAGTTCTTTTAGGACACAATAACTTAGATTGCCTATGTGGCAACCTCAAATTGCATTGTTTGTATTAATTTATGACTTTATTACACCAAATAAAAGAATTGAGACTCGATTGCCCTTTTTGATAAAAGTTTAAAAGTTTATCGCACCAACTAAAAATTTATGATTCAATTGCATTTCATAAATATGTTGTAGGACTTGTGGAATAATTTTCCCATCACAATATTTACAATTGACTTTAGGAATAAGTGACAAAATGACTCCTCTAACTTATTGGCATATTTAAGAACTAAAACTTTTTTTTCGTTGATTAGTAAAACTTGTTATGGTTCGACATTTGAGTCTTTCCATTGCCCAAATTAGTTTCAGGAGGACGGAAAGTATATACGGCATTTTTCATCGAATTTTCCTTTTCTTTTTACTTGTAAAATGCGGCGCTAATGTGGAGATGCCACATTAAAAAAAGATGACAAATAATTTAAAAAGTACACTCAGCACCCTCGCTAGGCCACCAGCAGTTGCTAAACTTGGCTCCTCGCCAACACGCGAGTGAGCACACTTGCCCCTGCTGTAGGCCCCACAAGGGTTAACGGCCTTGTTGTGACCATAGTGAGAGTTGTTAGCCCTCGTCGGCAAGAAGGGAAGTAGTAGTGGCGCTCCCTATGCAACCCTTCATCCCCTTGACTGTCGATCTCTCGTAGGATTTACTTTTATTTCCAATTTCATATTAGTGCTGATTTTTTTTTTCTAATTTTTAGTATGTTCTTAATTTTTTTTCAATTTTTCCATGCGGCAATAGCGAAACAGCTCCCTTTGTGCTTGAGGAAGCTCCATCACCGCTCCAAAGCCCATGGAAGACTAAAAATATGATAGAAAAGCAGAATTTCTCTACAAAAAAAGGATGGACTTAACTAGTCTTGAAATGCATTGTGCAAATTTTAGAACTTAAGTGCCGAACCAACACAAGTTTTAAAACTTGTAGTGTCATTAACCCTTCATCTTATGTTGAACAATATTTAAATTGGAGCAGATGCTTAAGCATTTTCTAGACCCTAGATTAATTAAAAGTTGTTGACTGAAGCTTAGCCTCTCATTAATATTTGTGCTTCAGCTACAATTTAGTCTAAGACTTGAGGAGGAAAGAAAAAAAGTATTAAGTTTTTCAAATTTATGAATATTTTTTGATATACATTTCAATATTTTTATATTAAGAAGTAGCTTTGAGATGTTTCTTATTTGAGGTCAAAGATTTGTAAGTGAAAGTGATAAGTTATCATAAGTGACCGCTTATACCCTTAGCTCAAACCAACAGGACAACAAGTTAGACATGCCCTTAGAGAAGAATGAGTGCAAACCTTTTCAACAAGTAAAAGCGGTTGATGTGTTGGACCGCTACCCTCTAATTTTCGACAACTGGCATCTCCTAAAATCACCTTCACAGCTTTACAATCTTCAATAGTAAACTCTTTCAAGGAGGGCCACTCTGAAATATGCTTCCCTTGGCAGAAACTTTTGAGTTTTGGCATGTTGTGAAGATAAAAAGTGACAAGTTGAGGAATTACAATTTTGCCAGTTGCTTCTTCAAGTTTCTCCTCTTCTTTGGTGACAATGTCCTCCATCTCTCCACAACCACCGAGACCCAGATATTGGAGTAGTCCTAGACTTGTTGCCATAGACATTGTAAAAAGGTTTCTTAGACGTGGGCACTCCTCAACCGTCAAGGACTCCATATAGTAAAGCAGCCTCTTTGACATGAATGAAGGAATCACATTCACTAGGTTGAGACACTGCTTCACCTTGAGGACCTTTAGACAGCAAAAGGACTCCACAAGGATTTTATTGTTCCATAGTTCTTCTTGTTGAACTCCCTCGACGTGTAGCTCTTCTAACTTTGGAAATGCAAGCTACAAATGTATAGAAATAAATCGAAAATACCCAAAATAACTTAGGACCAAAGCACAAAAAAACAAAGAAATGTAACAGATCAGATTAATCAGGATATGATACCTTCTCATCAAATAGAGGATATAATTCATCACTAGCACAATTCTTTGAACTAAAACAAATCAAACTCTTAAGGTCACCGAGCTTGAGTTTGGTTAAATGATGGAACTCGAATGTCTCTGCGGTTTTCCCTTTTCCTTCTTCCATCACAATTATGCCCCGTAGATTATTGCAACAGGAAACATCAAGCACTACAAGTTCATGAAGAGTTTTGGCCGTGGTACTTGAGAAGAGATATGATAAACTATGACAACGTCTCACGTTCACTTCCATCAGACTAGGAAATGTCAAGGTTACTTCACAGTCACTCTTCATAATGTCTGTCAGCCTTGGTAGATTCAGCAACTTCATGTTTTTTAATGCAGAGAGTTCCAATGGCTTTTGCCTTTTCTCAGAGCTGGGGCTTACCGGTTCAAATAATGCTTCCAAGGAGGGACACCCAACCACCTCAATTTTACTCAGGCTCTGCAACCTATCCATTGAATTTGATGGAAAAGTATGTGGCAAATTTTCACAAAGTTCAACAGTGAGGGACGCAAGTTTGCAGAAGGACTGTCTGTGGAGTTTTTTTTTTTTTTTTTTTTTTTTGGTAAGGTAAGGTAATAATATAAAGACCAACAAAGTGTACAAAACGAGTGAAACATGGCACCAACAGGCACTCGATTAGACAACATGTCATTGGAGTGACCGGGTACCACGATCACAAGTTGAGAAGAAAAAACATGTACAGTCACATGGCTACAAGAGGACCTAAGGTCCCAAACGGTCCTAAGGATGAGCCAATGGAAGCTCTATATCAAAGATATGCAGGTCAATCCCCCAACATCGCTGCATCCTCCTATTTCTATGGTTGTCGTCAACTCTCTTAAAAGTCATGGCCTTGTCCTTGACCGCCTTGCATAGTTGTAGCTTCATGGAAGAGATTTGAAAACTTTGGCCATGGAATATGGTATCATTCCTGGTTTTCCAGATGATGTAGCAAAGAGCGCCAAAGGAGAACCGAGCAATCTCACAGTAGAAACCTTTGCCAGAAGTAACATTACTAACCCAAGAAAGGTTATCCTGCCAAGTCGAATTAATCCAAGGAAGATTACATTTCGCAGCCCAAAAGTTTGCAAGGGAGTTGGGGACGCCGCAATCAAAAAACAGGTGGTTGACAGAGTCAGGCCTAGAGTTGCAGAAAGCACAATCCGAGGAGGGTATTCTGCCATAGGCCATGAGAAAGACTTGGGTTGGAAGACGGTTCCTGGAGATGAGCCACAACAGGAATTGGTGTCGAGGGGCTAAGGTCTTATTCCAGACGAAAGAAGACTAGGAGACCAGGTTGGCCTTGCCTCGAATAGTAGCCCAAGCTGATGCCATCGAGAATTTACCAGCAGGGTCCTCCACCCAACAGAAGGAGTCCGGATCACGTAAGAGTGGGGGAGCCGAAATTTGCCACAAGGCCAATTCTTGCAGTGTTTGGAGCCCATCCGGAGAGTATAAGTCCCTAACCTTCGCTTGCCTGGGAAGGTCTGACTCGTGAATATAATTGTCAGTAAAGATCAAGTTAAGTGGGCCAACCTCAAGCCAAGGATCAAACCACAATGATGTATGGACACCATCTCCTATCTTCCATCTAAAATGGGGTTGGAATTCTTTCCTAAGCGCAAGGATCTTACGCCAAGCCCAAGAGCAAAGGGTTGGGGTAGAAGATAGCCAAAAATTTTGTCTTTTGAGGTAGGTGGCATGGATCCATTTACACCATAATGATTCTTTGTCAGTAAATAGGATCCAGATGTGTTTAGCCATGGCCGCTTTATTACTGTCCCTAATTTTTCTCAAGCCAAGACCTCCTTCCGAGGTGGGAAGACAAATATCAGCCCAAGCCACTTTTGCACCTCCAGGTCCCATGGTTGGTCCTTTCCAGAGAAATTGTCTGCATATTTGTTCAATTTTGTCCACCACCGAAGCTGGAAACCAGAATATGGATGCCCAGTAAGCTTGGATGGCATGCAATACTGACTTAATAAGTTGAAGCCTCCTGCAAATGAGAGGAACCGGTGTGTCCAAGATTGGACTCTAGACGTGAGGTGGCAAACTAGTGCATTACAATCCACTTTGCTCAATCGAGAGGTGATGATAGGCACGCCCAAGTACCGCAGGAAGGAGCCGGGGAGAAGCCAAGTATTTGTACAATCTGGTCCCTAGCTGCGTCAGATCCACCCGATATAAATACTTCGCTCTTGTTGGTATTTGGAGTCAAGCCACTCCATGAGGAGAACATATTGATCCCATCCTTGATACGAGATATGGAGGCAAGGCTCGCTTGACTAAATATAAAGACATCATCCGCAAAAAATAGATGGGATAGCCGCGTGGCCTTGCAACGCCAATAGTATCGGAAATCCGGATGCCGAGTATGAGAATCAATGATCCTTGTGAAGACCTCATAGCTAGGGTGAAGAGATATGGGGACATGTGATCTCCTTGTCGAATACCTCTTCCACTGGAGAAGAAACCGTGGAGTTCACCATTGATAGATATAGAAAACTTGGGGGTTCGAACACATACCATGATCAACCTTATAAGATTGGAGGGGAATCCAAAAGCTAGGAGGGTGTTCTCTAAGAAGTCCCATCCGAGGTATCATATGCTTTCCTGAAGTCTACCTTGATAGCACATTTGGGGATGTGGGGCTTATTGTGAAACCCTCTGAAAAGTTCTTGTGCAAGAAGGATATTGTGCCATATCCTCTTTAGTTGGCACATGGATGAGAGCTTCAATTCTTCCAAGCTTGGGAAAAGAACCTGCATACAAACCCCGTATATGTTGAATAACTGAAATATTTTGTACGGAATTTATTATGCCATTAATTTAGGGTCCTCTTTGGGAATGAAAAACATTATGAGTTAGTTCTTGCACCGTGAATTGCTAAACTTTTGGTACAGAATAGTGATCCAGTTTATAAGAAATTGCTTCACTGACCAGAACTAGAAGAATGCTGAAATAAAAAAAAAAAAAAACTATAGATGCTTACTTACCTTTCCAATGTCTATGTCAGCAATGGGTTTAATTTTATCTATATGAGAACCTAACATACCCCCTTTCTCGTCATGAAAAGAGTAATTTATGTGGAGAGCTAGTCGTGTAGCCAAGAAAAAGGAGTTACTTCATTTAATGAATGATTTCAGCCGAGCATTATGCTTTAGCAGTTCGGGCCACATTATAAACATAATTTTAAGATAATTAAAAAAAAAGGTTTCCCATATTTTTATTCTATACTGGCAAAATGGTTACAGAAACTGTTATATCCAAGCAATAGTGAACAAATGAATGCTAGATGTATTTCTAACAAATACTTTCGCGAATATTTTATTACCAAAAAAGAAGAAGAAACTTGAACATGTGCAGCGCACATAAATTTTAATAGTAATACCATTACCAAGGAAATAACATAGAGAAGACATCTTAAACTAGAAAAAGAATGAGGTATTCAATGAAGCACCTACCCATTGTGGATACCAATGTTGGCACAAAGACGCCATGTCAAAGAGGCATCAACACTATGCACTAGAACACTATTAGTGAACACCTTGCAAAAAGCTTGATTCAACATCTTACTATAGGAGACACTTTCTAGCAAATGAAAGTAGCCACTTAGATCATAGCTAGCATGACACCTGAAAGAAACAAACATTGTCAGTAAGATATGTCTAACTACTGACAATCCTCAAGATTAACTAGAGAAGTGAGTAAACATATAACCCCATCTAACAAAACCTCACAATCTTCGAACTTACACTGATAGAGGTCATGCCAAGCAATTCGTCAAATAGCTAGATTTTATGGTTGAGTAAGTGCTCAAAAAACTCCTAATTATAGAACGTGTGACAATTCCTTTAAAAGTCAAACATTCTTTTAAGAACGACCGACTTCATTTGAGTCAATATAGAATTCGAAGAATGCAAATTTCTTCCTTTTGTTGCCAGATTCAAGCAAGCATGATAAGGCACACAGATTTACCTGTTTCACTAAATTCATAATGGGTTGTTTCAAGCCAATAAGGCTCGGATGGTGGTATTAAGGTCGCCCTCCCAATGCCATTCATCATCCTCGTCGGAGAGGAGTACTTTATCTAGTTTTGGTGTCCTCAAGGCACCCTTGCAGAATATATTCATCTTGGGGCACTTCATTATGATAATACGCACCAACGATGGGAATCTGAAGGCATAGTTAGTGGGGGAGAAGCTCTCAAGGCTTGGTAAACTTTCAAGTGTCAAACATCGTAGCTTGGGGAAAGAGACATCAACTCCATTTCCATCATCTGTCACCACGTCTTCCATCACACCACAATCTGTTAGGGTTAGCCAAGTAAGGTGCACCAGACTTGCCACTGCTGAACAAGTTCCCATATGAACTAAACCAGCGCAACCCCTTACATGAAAGTGCTTCAACCTCTGGAATGAAGTCGGGGATGAAAATACAATTGGTAAACTCAGGCACTCCAAAATGAACAGAAATTCAATCTGTTTGAGAATTTCAACCATCAAAGATCCATCTTTCCAAACTCGCTTCAGGTTATTCAGCTTGTTCAGGACAAGTTGCCTCAGATTTTGTAGTGCTTGGAGAGGTTTTTCCATGTCAGCTAGTTCTCCACAAAGAGTAGCTCCCCCATGTCCAGACAAATCTTCTGGAAATATCTCCTTGAAGGAACTACATACCACAACCAACATTTCTAGATTGGGAAATTTGTGGAGAAGGAAGTTGGAAGGAAAAGCAACATTTTGATCATGAAAGCATGCCAAAGATACTTGTTTGAGATTGCGGAAGATATAATTTTGCAGCATCATCACAACATCCTCGCTTGATAATGTCAATCTCTCTAAGTGTGGAATGACCTGCAAGAGGGAATCCATTTAATTAGGCCACCAAAAGTCCCATGACTAAAATGTCCTCTTGTTTGGAGAAAAAATGAGAAACACAACTTTCTATAAACAGACAAGCAAGCATCGATGACTTATACGAGGGATGGTTGTTAACAGTGGTGTGCCCTTTTTTTTGGTTAATGTGGTGTGCCCAATACAAGCACAATATATTTCATGAATTTGGATAAAGAAAGTGATTAGTCAATGGTACTTCAGCTATTTCAATTGTCAACTAATTAAATCCAAAAGGCAAAATAACATTTGCTTGTTTTAACAAATCATGTTATTTTTATAATTAGTATATGTGTTTCAATGGTAAGATGTTGTATTAATGTTGCACATTGTTTGCGAAGTTGCAGCTTTCATATCTATTTTACTATAGATCATAAGTACCATATGGCTTCACCTTTCTGTAACTTTGAGAAGGATGCATTCAAACTCAACAAATGATTGGCAAAAAAAGAAATAAAGAAAGAAAAAGAAAAGAAAAATTATATTGATGGGACATGGGTGAAAAAAGTGATAAAACAAAATAAAGATTGTAGTTTAAAATTTTGATGGAAAAAGAGTAAATAATGAAGACAAGTTGTTTACTCTTACAAAAGCAAAGTGAAACATTAGATGAGCAAAGAAACAAATCAAAAGTACATAACCCAAAATAAACATATGTTTTTAGCATCTCATGCGGTTAAAAAAGAACCTAATTCCCTGCTGGTATGTCAGAGATATACCCTTCAAATTAAGTTTGGCTTTCAATTGAATGTTTGTAATTTTAAAAGCGTTGGTCAACCATCGAAATAAACATCGGTAGATTTTTAATGTGGTTGGTGATCTTGAAAGTATAAAGATATATAAGATAAAAAGTTGGCCAGCGAATAAAATCTGTTGGTACCTTAATTCGATGACTTTTTGTACGTTAATTAGATTTCTGTTTGTAATTTCAAATTAAAGTTAGTTATTTTAAAGTCATTGGCTTATCACAAGAATAAATATTGATTGATTATTAAAGTAGTTCATAATTTTGGAAATGTTGGCACTTTTCAAAACCTAACAGGATAATAAGGTGGTAAGTAACTAAAATCAGTGTGTAATTTATAGAAAATGAATGTTTTGAAAAATATTATTCTAAGAATGGTCGTTTGTATCTCTTAATAATAATTAGTCAATGAAAATTATTTTCATTATTAATGACAATATATGTCTAAATATTTTATTGGATTATGAAAACATTTTTTGTTTATTCAATTTTGTAAGCAATACAAACGATCATTTTTAGAAAAATGTTTTCCATAACATCCATTTTTTGTAAAATGAATGGAGTCTTAATGTGATGAATATTGGTACATCAATCAAATTAAGTTTGGTAAATTCAAATAAATTTAGTATTTTCAAATATGGTGGCGAGCCACAAGAATAAAAGATGGTAGATTATTATCGTAGTTGGTGATTTCGAAAGTAGAAAAAAAAGTTTGTCCTTTTTAAAGCCGATTGATAAATTATTAACATGTGACCAGACAAGCAAGTTATTCGTGGTGCTTGACAGTTTCCAACCATGTTCAAGATGTTCGAGCATGGTAATCTGTTTTGTAGCTAAGCTAGCAATATGCCAAATGAACATAATACCAATTTTTTTTTTCTTTTTATAGTTTGGTGGACAAGGTAGGTCAAATTAAATTATATAGGTAAATCCCAAACATAAGATATGAGCGGCTCATTAGAAGCATGACTATCTATGTAAGTTAATTTAACAAAAAAATATTTTCTTCAAGGTAAAAGCTGGGATCAATAGATTATATACCAAAGAATATGAGCTGGAAATAATAAATTGCAAACAATCTTTAATATTCTAAGCAATTCATAGGTGTGGTTAGGCGAGTATTAACAAGCATGAAATGTTTGACAATTTCAATTTCCTAGAGAAAATAACAAAGCCCCGAGAGCTACGCACATAAAGCAATGAAGACAATAGCCAAGAGCTAGAATAATTAATAAGGGCAGTACCTTTTCAAAAGAAAAAAGTGAGGGTTGATTCTCATTGGTAGTTGTATCTCGGTAGCTTTGGAATTCACAAGCAAATGAAAATGATTTCATTTTGCCGCAATGTCTCAATCGCAATTCCTTCAAGAGTGGCCACGATGAAGTATGACTATTTCGGTAGAAGCTCCTCAGTTTTGACAACTCATATAATTTCAGGTTAGTTAATTGCGGAAAGAAGAGATCACCTTCACTCATCCCTACCCAGTCTTCCTCCTTGATAATTTCCTCCGCCCCACAATCTAGTACAAAAAGCTCTTTGAGCTGTGTCATACTTTTTGCCATTGACCCTGGAAATAAACTTTTGAGGCTCTCACATTCGTTAGCCTTCACGTGTCTTAAGTGTCCAAAGGTAAGACCTCCTTGAGGAAGTCCACTCCACACATGTTTCATTTTTGGGAGCCGCATCAAAACTAATTCTCTCAGTTGAAAAATACTCGTAGAGCGAGCTTCGCTAAATTCGAACTCTTGCATGTGAAATACCACTTTTAAGGATCCACAATCGGTCACAATTATTTTCTCTAGGTTTTGAAATCTTGTGAGCATAATATAAGATGAAAATAAGGATGAAAGTTTCTCACAATACTTTACGACAAGTGTCTTTAGTTTGCCAAAGGCATTTGGATCAAGATCTTCAAGCCATATCTTCTCCACATTATTCATATGCAAGATCTTCATCGACTCCATACCAGGAAAATCAACCTATTAATTTTCCATTTAATTAATTAGAGCCGATTCTCTATTGCCTCAAAAAAGAGAATACTTTAATTTAAAAAAAGAAGAAGAGAAAATCACAGGATGGACATTATCAAAGAATAGAAAGAAAGAAGACTAGATGTACGATATTTCATTTAGCAGAGGCTATCCCCTAAAATTCATTCTCCTGTCATATAATTTTTAAGTAGAAAGTATAAATTTTTCTAATATATATCAAGCATTATGTTTAAGCAATAGCATGACCATAGCCTTCTTAGTTAGACAACTATATTCATTTCGTGCATAATTTGTCTCCCATGAACCTCAATTTATCTTAGATTTAGCTCAATACAACATTGAAAAACTCAATAGCCTATACACTATCCCATTTCTTTGAGTGCAAACGACAACCCATTTGCACAAACCAATGCTTCATGGATCTTGCACTTCAAAAGTTCTTTGACAAAGTATAGACTCTGAGAAAACACAACAAATACTGAAGAAAAGAATCCAACAATTAAATCAAAAGATGGTAGAGTGCAGGTATGTATTGTTTAATTGATGTTGTACAGGATTCTCCAATCACTGGCTAATTATAAGTTTGTTATTCAAAATTATCAAGACTTAGGATATTAATCTTAATTTATTTCTGTTAATAGTTGATCTCTCTTTTTAAGTTGCCTATAAATTTGAACCAATTAATTATTTTTTTGTAGTTCCAATAATGAATTGATTTGATAACTAAGTTTCCCTATTTGACGTTTGTTTTTCCCCGCCCAAAGTGGCCATTCTATCTCTTTCATCTCTCTTTAGTTTCTCCATTTTTTCTTATTATCTGAATTTCGTCCACTTTCGATGGATCGAAACCTAACTTTCTTCAGGCTTTCGTTCAACATTAGTTGGTATCGGATCTAGATCTATTCTTCATCAATTGGTCATCGAGCTAGAACTCTTCAAAGATTAATTGATATCAGAACTTTGCCTTAAATACGTTTTATCGTTGTGCAACTGTTCTAGACCAAGGGCAGCACTATGGTACTTACTTTTGTTGCTACACTTACATTTTTTGATCTTATATGCTCATGAAGAAATATGGCATTCATGCCTATTGATACTTCAGCCTCTATGCTTGCTGATTCGGAGCCACTCTATGCTTGGTACAATTTTTTCTTTGAATAATATTGCAATATTTATTAACTCTAGTATATCGAAATTTGAAAAGAGTTGGGTTTATCAAGGTTATTATGTCGATTGTTATGGCAATTATTATTATTATGATTACCATATTATTCTAATAATGTTGACCATCAACAGTAATTCGACTATTGCTGTGATTGTGGTTATCTAAATCCTTAACAATGTCTAAGAGGTTAAACAAATTTTAGTCGTTTGAGAGAATATTTCAACAATTTTAGTGAGAATTGAATAGATTCAATAAAAAATATAAGGAAGACAAGAAAATAGTCCAAAATCAGTTCGCCATTGAGCAAACCAACGTGAATAAGTGCTCTCGATGTCTTCAAGAGCTAAATAAGGACTCTGTTTCTGGTTGTGGGAATAGTGGAGTGGAGTAAAATTCTACCAACTAATTAGGATGAATTTATAGAAACACCTTTTGAAATTTAGTAAAATCTGGAACGTAATTTATCCTATTGATCATTCACAGAATTGCAAATTTATGATGCCAAAATTTGTACTAAAATACTTAGTCTAGCCTTATACTTCCAAGGTGCATATCCAAATCTTCCTTTTTTGGACATTAATATATGACATGATTCTTCAACTACCTTGCTATTTATTTGTCTTATTTATGCTTGCTTAGTTTGAAGTCTTGTTTTTTTTTTTTTTTGGTAAGGAACTCTTGTTTTAATTACCTCTCATATTGGCCAAGACACTAATTTTCTTCAGTTATGAGGAAGTTTACCTAATTTGAAGTTTCTTCTTCCTCACCTAATTTGACACCTAGCTTTTCCTTAGTTTATTGCTATCTGATTTCCCTTCGGATTTTATGATTCTGAACCAACCTTTTAATCCAATTTCGTTCTTTTATTATCAGTTGCTAACATATGTATCAGACACCTAGTAAAGAGCTCCTCAAATTTTTGTGATAGTTAATGAGAACACATTAAATTATAGATTTCATGCTAGTGCAATTGAGTTATTTACATATAATACATGTAGCGAAGAAAATATTGGCTCGTGTGGAGCCATGAATACAGATTTGCTGAGTCCATGATTCCAATTTTACACCAAAGCTCCTGGTGTTTAGTATTTTGATTAAGCTGACTAGGTTTGACCCCAAAGTGAAAAATATTATGTTAACTATCTGCAGTTTTAGTCATAATCAAGAAATAAAGATACATTGGAAGTGCTAAATCTTATATTTGAAATGTTGTCAAGTCATAAACCTTTTAATTGGCTTACTCAAGTCTTAAATATTTTTCAAAAAGTGTAATCAAGTTCTTTTAGTACACAACAATTTTGATTGGCTATGCGGCAACCTCAAATTGCATTTGTTTGTATTAATTTATGACTTAATTACACCAACTAAAAGGTTTATGACTTGATTGCAATTTTTTATAAAGGTTTAATAGTTCATTACACCAATTGAAAAATGCATGACTCGATTGCATTTCCTAAATATGTTTTAGGACTTGTGGAACAATTTTCCCATCACAATATTAACAATCGACTTTAGGAATAGTGACAAAATGACTCCTAAAACTTATTTTGGTTTGGCATGTTTAAGAACTAAAACTTTTTTTTTCATTTATTAGTAAAACTTGTTCCGGTTCATCAGTTGAGTCTTTCCATTGCCCAACTTATTTTCAGGAGGACGAAAAGTATATATGGCAATTTTCATCAAATTTTCCTTTTTTTAATTGTAAAAATGCCGTGCTAATGTGATGATACCACATTAAAAAAGGTGACAAAAAATCAAAAAGTACATATAAGAAAACAAGGCAGGAGAAAGAGCAGAGGGGGGAGGGGGGTCTTAGGTAGGGGTGTCAAAAAGGCCCGAGCCGACTCAACCCGACCTAGCCCGACCCGACCCAACCCGACCTAAACTTAGGTATTTTCCAATACCGGCTCCATACTTGGATAAGATTTTGACCCTACCCGAAAATACCCTAAGTTTAGGGTCGGATCGGGTCGGGCGGGGCCGGGTCGGGCGGGGCCGGGTCGAAACGGGTCGGCGTGGGCCTTTTTGACATCGATACCGCCCATGCGTTTTGGCTCTCATCCATTGAGAGAAAATGGTAAAGTAGGATCAAATAAACAAAAGAAAAGAAGCAATCCCCTCTCTCCGTGCGTTTTGGCCCTCATCCGTTGCTCAACCCTCTAGAGTTTTTGAGCTAAACACAAAATTGAAACGAAACTTGTAAAGGGTCACGCTCTGGCCCGACCCGACCCGACCCGATTTTTTTGTTTGGGTCTAATGCGTTTCGGGTTAGGTCGGGTTGGGTCAAAGCATAACCTTTTACGATTGGGGTCGGGTCGGGTAACATCAAAACCCGACCTGACCCGGCCCATTGACATCCTAGTCTTAGGGCTTTTTTATTGGCAAGGGCCACAATCATCACACGGGTCATGGCTAGGGCACCCTGCACCCTTGCCAGGCCACCAACAGTTACCAAACTTGGCTCCTTGCTACCACATGAGTGAGCACACTTCCCCTTACCCAAATTGGCAACGGCAGTAACAGTCATAGCTTGCTCACGGTGAGGGCTAGCCCTCGCTGTTAGCCCTACGAGGGTCAACGGCATTGTTGTGACCCTAGCGACAGTTGTTAGCCTTTGTCGGCAGGAAGGGAAGCAGTATTGGTGCTCCCTATGCAGCCCTTCCCCTCCCCCTATTAGTGCTGACTTTTTTCTCCTAATTTCTACTCCTCTAATTTTTTTTTAAAATTTATCGATGTGGCAATAATGAAACAGCTCCTTTTGTTCTTGAGGAAGCTCCATCACCGCGTCAAAGGCCATGCAAGACTAAAAATACGATAAAAATGCAGAATTTCTCTAAAAAAAGGGACGGATTTAACTATTCTTGAAATGCATCAAATGTACAAATTTCAGAACTTAAGTACCGAACCAACACAAGTTTTAGAACTTGTAGTGTCATTAACACTTGATCTTACATTGAACAACATTAAAATTTGAGCCAACATCCTTAGCATTGTCTAGACTCTAGATTAATTAAACATTATTAATTGAAGCTTAGGCTCTCATTAAAATATTTGTACTTGAGCTACAATTTACTCTAAGATTTGAAAAGGAAAGAAAAAACATTAAGTTTTTTAAACTTATGAAAAAATTTTGATATACATTTCAATATGTTTATTTGAGGTCAAAGATCTGTAAAAGAAAATGATTAGTTATCATAAATGACCCCACAAACCCTAACATTTCTTAGCTCAAACTATCAGGACAACAAACTAGATATGCCATTAAAGAAGAATGAGTACAAACCTTTTTGAGGAGTAAAAGCGGTTGCTTCATCGGAACGCTGTCCTCTAGTTTTCTACAACTAGCATCTCCTCCTAGAATCACCTCCACAGCTTTACAATCTTTGACGGTAAACTCTTTCAAGGAGGGCCACTCTGATATATACTTTCCTTGGTAGAAACTTCTGAGTTTTGGCATGTTGTGAAGGTACAAAGTGACAAGTTGAGGAATTACAAATCTATCAACTGCTTCTTTAGGTTTCTCCTCTTCTCTGGCAACAATGTACTCCATCTCTCCACAACCACCAAGACCAAGATATTGGAGTTGTCCAAGACTTTTTGCCATAGGCATTGTAAAAAGGTTTCTTAGACGTGGGCACTCCTCAACAATCAAGGACTCCACGCGGTGAAGTAGCCTCTTCCACATGAATGAAGGAATCACATTCATTAGGTTGTGACACTGCTTCACCTTGAGGACCTTTAGACTGCAAACGGACTCCACAAGGATTTTATTGTTCCATAGTTCTTCTTGTTGAACTCCCTTGATGTGTAGCTCTTCTAACTTTGGAAATGCAAGCTACAAATGTATAGAGATAAATAAAAAATACACAAAATTTCTTAGGGCCAAAGCATAAAAAAATATAGTAAAATAAAAGATGAGGTAAATTGGGATATGATACCTCCTCATCAAATAAAGGATGTAACCCATCACGAGCACAACTCCCTGAGTAGAAACTAATAAAATTCTCAAGGTCACCAAGCTTGAGTGTGCTTAATTGGCGGAACATCAACTTCTCTACAATTTTCCCTTTTCCTTCTTCCATTGCAATTATGCTCCGCAGGTTATTGCAACAAGAAACATCAAGCACAGCAAGTTTATCAAGAGTTTTGGCCGTGGCACTTGAGAAGAGATATGGCAAACCGTGACAACGCCTGACATTCACTTCCATCAAACTAGGAAATGCCAAGGTTACTTTGCAGTCACTCTTCAAAATGTCTCTTAGCCCTGGTAGGTTCAACAACCCCACTTTTTTTAATGTAGAGAGGACCAATGGCTTTTGCCTTCCCTTAGTGTTAAGACTTACTAGTTCAAATAATGCCTCCAAAGAGGGACACCCAACCACCTTAATTTCATTCAGGCTCTGCAACCTATCGATTGAATTTGATGGAAAAACATGGGATAGATTTTCACAAAGTTCAAGAGTGAGGGATGCGAGTTTGCAGAAGGACTGTTCGTGGAATTGACTGTGCCATATCCTCTTTAATTCGCATATAGACGAAAGTTTCAATTCCTCCAAGCTTGGAAAAGGAACCTGCAAAAAAAACCTCATATATGTTGAATAACCGAAATTTTTGGTACGGAATTTATTATGCAGATAATTTGGGGGTATCTTTGGGGATGAACAACATCATGAGTTTGTTCTTGCACTGTGAATTGTTAAACTTTTGGTAAAGTATAATGATCCAGTTTATAAGAACTTGCTTCACTGACCAGAACTAGAAGAATGGTGAATAGAAAAACGCTATAGATGCTTACCTTTTCATTGAAGAAGACAGGCAAGGACAAGTTAGAGTTGACATGACCAAACAGTTTTTGTAAACCTGCATCAGCTGTTATCGACTGTTGTTTTCCTTCTAATGAAGAGAATGTCATCATTTTGGGGCACCCAGATATTGTCAATCTTGTTAAGGTTGGACAGTGAATACGATACATCCCATAAGAGAATGTCCTAAGGTTTGGCAATTCTTCAAGAGATAAGGAGGTTAACAGAGGGAACTCTAAAGTGTCGATGGATGTAGCTTCCTTTGATCCTTCTTCTTGCACGTCTATAATTTCCTCCAACAGTTTACATCTCGCTATTTCTATTTCTTTTATTTGTTGGAGTGCTTTAGCCATGGAAGAAGAAAAAATAAACCACAAGTTCTCACAATTTTGCACCTTCAGTACCCTTAAGTTTCGGATACACAATGCTATTCTTGAATTCTTGTTCCATATGTGTTCCAATGTTGGTAAGTCACTCAACGTTAATGTGGTCAATCTTGATAGAATCTTGACATCCTCACTGGTTGTCAGTCCTTCAAGGTCGAATACTTTTCGTATAAACTGACATCTTTCAATGGTGATGGCTTCCAAATTCTGTAGCTTTATTACCAAATTTGATGGGAAGATGCTCAAGAGGAACGCACAATCTTTTACCTTCAAAAATTTTAGGTTGCTCACATCTAAAGGAAATTGAGAGCTCCATATCTCTTTCAATTTGGGAAGTTGAAACAGTGTCAAGGACTCCAAACAGGGCAATGAAACCTTAAAAAGTAAGGAGAATCATGTTATGAAGGCATATGCATTTATTTTTCCTTAGCTACAAGGACCGGATAAACCCACACAATCTGAACAATGCTCGTAACTAAAAGTCATGAACACGCGGCTTTTGAAAAATTAATAAAGGAAATAATCTCACATAATAGATTAGAAGATGAAGGAAAAAAAGGCCGAGTAGTGATTTTTGAATTTTACCTTTTTCTTCTTTAAATTTTATCAACTTTTACACTTGAGTTATCATTTACATATTATGAACTGGGACTTTACTGCATATATGACAAGAGGAGGAAGTTATAACCCCTAAGTTATAGAGGTAATTGAATATACCCTCAAATTTTGTGCTTTCTAAATTTTACAAATCATGGCATAGACTTAATAAATTCTTTTAAGTCATTAATTGTAGTCTTATATAATGTTTCAAACGACAATGTTAAAAAACACCATTTCAATTATTTTCCACCAAATGGTCATGAAGTAACAGCATATTTAGTTAAAGAAAGACATAGAACAACGTTAAACATAACAGTGAACATTATTTAAAGGGCTTGTAATTTTATTTTTTTGGTCGATAAAGGACTTGTAATTGACAAACCGATAAAAACTACACTTTTAATTGATTATAAGGTGTAATTTGAATCTGGTATTTTTCTTCAAAGTATTCCAAAAAAAAAAAAAGCCTTATCAAAAGATTGAAAGTAAAAGTAACTATAAATTTATGAAGTAGTCAGAATAATTTGTTGTCCCCGGGCATAACATGGGCTAAAATTATCGTATATCTCTATTGCAGAATAGATGACTTATCAAACCAAAGTCAAAAAGAGGCATCAATTTAAGATCCATGGTTGGTCATAAGACCCATGAACTGGTCGTAGCAGTACCACATGGGCATCAAAGTCAATTTCATCAATGGGATTAATTCTACCTATATAAGAACCTGAGATACCCTTTCTCGTCATAAAAAAGACTAATTTATGTGGAGACTTAGTCATGTAGCCAAGAAAAATGATTTTAGTCGAGCATCGCTTTTGCAGTTTGGGTAACACTATTAATATAATTTCAAGATAATTTTTAAAAAGAGTTTCCATATTTTTATTCTACATTAACAAAATAGTTACAGAAACTGTTAAATCCAAGCAATAGCGAACAAATAAATGCTAGATGTATTTCTAATAAATACTTATAAGAATATTTTATCACAAAAAAAGAAAAAGAAAATAACTGTGCCATCTTGTCTAAATTTTAAAAATTCATGGCATAGGTTCAATTGATTTTTCGGTTTTTGACTGTGAGATGATATAATATCTCAAATGAGTGTAAAAAAACAATCTCAATTATACTCTCCCAAATAATTATGAACTAAATTGACAAATAAAAGCTAAACTTTTAGTTGTTTTGCAGGTGTAATTTGAGCCTGGCATTTTTTCGAAAGTTTCTAAAAAGAAAAAAATTCTCATGAAAAAAGTGAAACTTAAAAGTTATTATGAGTTTATGAGAGAAATACTTAAGGAGTCAAAAGAATGTATTGTCCCCATAGCACTATAAGATCCATTATTTTCTGGTATTGATGTAAAGCGGAACAGATGCCACGTCGACCAAATGTTAAAAAAATGGTTCATCTCCATAAGATCCGTTATAGACTATCCATGAACTGGTCACAACAGCGCCATAAGGCATCAAAGTCAATTTTAGTAAAGGATTTATTTTTTCCTATTTAAGGACATATGATACGCTGCCTTGTTATGAAAAAAGCTAATTTATGTGGCAAATTTTAGTTAAGTAGCCGAGAAAAAAAATTAATTAATTTAACAAATGATTTCAGTCGCACATCATGATTTTGCGGTTTGGCTCACATGAAAAACATAATTATCCCTTAATCTTACATAGATAAGATTTAAATTTGAGCCAACCTCTTTAGCATCATCTAGATTTTAAATTAGTCAAAAAGATGTTAATTGGAGCGTAGCCCCTCAGGAATATTTGTGATTTTACAGTATTAATGAAGCGTTACGTTAATCTAAAAATTGAAAATGACAAAAAACTGTGCTAAATTTTGGAAACTTATGAATAACTTTCAATATACATCAATATGTTCATATTTGAAGTAGCTTTGAGATGCTTATTATTAATAAAAGTCGAACATTAGTAAGGGAAAACGATAAGTTAGCATAAGTCACCCCTACAGAGCCTTAAATTGTCTAACTCAAATTACAAGGGAAAAGAAACAATATACCATTAAAGAGGAATGAGTGCAAACCATTTCGACCAGCATAAACGATTGCTGCGCTAGAATGTTGCCCTCTAGCTTTCTACAGCTGGCATCTCCATTAATCACCTCCACAACATTACAACCTTCAACTATAAACACTTTCAAGGAGGGCCATAGTGATATATGCTTTCCATGGTAGAAACTTCTAAGTTTTGGCATATTGTAAAGATCCAGAGTGACAAGTTTGGGAAGCACAATTATATCAGCTACTTCTTCAAGTTTCACCTCTTCTCTGGCAACAATGTACTCCATATCTCCGCAACTATGTAAACCAAGATATTGGAGTTGTCCCAAACTTTTTGCCATAGACATAGTAAATAGGTTTCTTAAATGTGGGCATGTCTCAATTCTTACAGTAGTCAGGTTGTGAAGGCAAAGATTCAGCAAATCCTCATTCTTCCATATGTATGTCAAATTTGGGAGATCGCATAATGTTAGCTCTCTCCATGGACTGCTTCTCGCAGCTTCTCTCTCCATTACATCGTCGCCCTCGAGTATGAATATACCTTCTATCAAATTGCTAGACTCCACTGTTAGGTACTCCATACAGTGAAGCAACCTCTTCGACATGAAAGAAGGAATCACATTCATTAGGTTGCGACATTGCTTCACCATGAGGACCTTTAGACAGCAAAAGGACTCCACAAGGATTTTTTGGTTCCATAGTTCTTTCTGTTGAACTCCCTCAATGTGTAGCTCTTCTAACTTTGGAAATGCAAGCTACAAATGTATGGAGATAAATGGTGGAGATAAATGGAAAATACATGAAATTGCTTAGGGCCAAATCATAGAAGATAGAATAAAATAAGAAATTAAATTAAGCGGGATATGATACCTTCTCATCAAATAGAGGATTTAACCCATCACCAACACAACTTGCTGAGCGGAAACTAATCAAGTTCCCAAGATCATTGAGCTTGAGTGTGCTTAAATGACGGAACTTCAATGTTTCTACGGTTTCACCTTTTCTTCCTTCCATTGCAATTATTCTCCACAGGTTATTGCAACAAGAAACATCAAGAACCGCAAGTTTATCAAGAGTTTTGGCTATGGCACTTGAGAAGAGATATGGCAAACTATGACAAAGCCTCATGTTCACTTCCATCAAACTTGGAAATGCCAAGGTGACTTTGCAGTCACTCTTCAAAATGTCTGTCAACCTTGGTAGATTCAACAATTTCAGTTCTTTTAATAAAGAGAGTTCCAATGGTTTTTGCCCTTTCTCATTGCAGAGACTTACTGGTTCAAATAATGCTTCCAAGGAGGGACACCCAACCACCTCAATTTTATTCAAGCTCTGCAACATATCCATTGAATTTGATGGAAAAACATGTGACAAATTTTCACAGAATTCAACAGTGAAGGATGCGAGTTTGCAAAAGGACTGTCTAGGGAGTTGATTGTTCCATATCCTCTTTAATTGGCACATGGATGAAAGCTTAAATTTCTCCAAGCTTGGGAAAAGAACCTGCATAAAAACAATGTATTTGTAGAATGACTGAAATTTTCGGTATAGAATTTTATCATTCCGAAATTTGGGGGCAATTTTGGGAATGGCCTTCAACGAGTTGGTTTTTCCGCTGCAAACTGCTAAACTTTCGGTACAGAATAATGATCCAAGTTTTATTAAAATGCTTCACTGATTAAAACTAGAAGAATGGTTAACAGAAAAATACTGTAGATGCTTACATACCTTTTCATTGAAGAAGACGGGCAAGGACAAGCCAGAATTGATATGACCAAAGTCTTGTTGTAAACCTATATCATTCGTCATCGATTGTTGCTTTCCTTTGGATGAAGAGAATGTCATCATTTTGGGGCATCTAGATATCGTCAGTCTTGTTAAGGATGGACAGTGAATACTGTACTTTCCATAAAAGAATGTCCCAAGATTTGGCAATTTCTCAATTGATAAGGAAGTTAATAGAGGGAACTCTAAAGGGTCAGTGGTTGCAGCTTCCTCTGATTCCTCTTCTTGTACCTCAATAATTTCCTCCATCAATTTACAATTCACTATTTCTATTTCTGTTATTTGCCTGAGTGTGTTAACCATGGAAGAAGAAAAAAGAAACCTCAGGTTCTCACAGTTTTGTACCTTCAATGTCCTTAAGTTTTGGAAACACAATGCTTTTCGTGGATTTTTGCTCCATATGTGTACCAAATTTCGTAAGTCACTCAAGGTTAATTCTCTCAACCGCAATAGAATCTCGATTTCCCCGTTGGATTTCAATCCTTCCAGGTCAAATACTTCTTGTATTAATTGACAGTTGTCAATGGTCATGGCTTCCAAACTTTGTAACTTTATTAGCTGCAAAGGATGAATAATGCCACACAATCTCATAATAATGTTTGTAACTAGAAATACGAGTTGCACGTGAAATAATAATAAAGGAAATAATCTCACACAATAGATTTAAACATAATGGAAGAAAAAGCTGAGTAATGATTTTTGAATTTTACATTAATTCTTCTTTAAAATTTATCAACTTTACACTTACTTGTCATTGAGCTATTATGTACTTGGACTCCATTGAATATATAATAATAATAAGACAGAAGTCATAGTCCTTGAAGTATTGAGGTTATTAAATTTGCCCTCACATTTTGTGCTTTCTACCTTAACTTTCCAAATTCATGGCATAGGCCCAATTGAATTTTTAGTCATCGATTATGATTTTATATAATACCTCAAATGACTTATTTTTTATCGAATAGTCATGAACTAAATTGACAAACAAAGAAAACTACACTTTAATTGATTTGCAGGTGTAATCTGAGCTTCCTTCACATTTTGTCCAAAGTATCTTATCAAAAGATTGAAAGTAAAAAATAAAAATACTAAAGTAGTTTGAAGATTTTGTTGTCCCCATGCATAGCACCATAGGATCCATTATTTCCCAACATAGATGTAATATGGAATATATGCCGCATTGGCTGAAAGTAAAACATAAAACTAAAAATGTCATCACTGTAAGATCCATAGTTGGCCATAAGATCCATGAACCGACGCCAAAGTTAATTTCATTAAATGAATTAATTTATCCATACAAGGACCTAAGACGCGCCTCCTTATCAAAGAGCTAATTTATATTGCAAAATTTATTTTTGTAGCCAAGAAAATGAATTGCTTAATTCAGCAAATGATTTTAGTGGAGCATCAAGCTTTTGCAGTTTGGCTCACATTATCAAAATAATTTGAAAAAGGTTTTTCATTTTTTTTATACTGACAGAACATTTAAAGTAATTGCTAAATCAAAACGATAGTGCACAAATGAATATCAGATGTGTTTCTAATCAACATTTCCAAGCAATATTTATTAAAATAAATAACTTTAGACATGTGCACCGGACATAAATTCTACCAATAATATTAGAAAAGTGGCTAGAACAAAGATTAGTGGTAGATTTGATCACCACAAAAGGTTCAATAGCTTACATGAATTAGAACAAAAAAAAATCCCCCTAACATCTCATTAATATACTAAGGTTACAAAAACAATTTGGACTATCGAATATTATATTTGATTTTTCATTTGTATTCACATAATAGTCCCATCATTTAACAAATAAGAGTATAATGGAACTTTGTGTCGAATGACACTTCCACAAAAGGTCCATTCACCTACCACAACTCTTTAAAATTATTGAGGGAAGAAAAAAAAAACAACTTCATCGTCTCAACTACTCTAGTGTTGATGATTAAAATTGCAAATTTTTAATTAATTAATTTATATGTTATTTGACACACAGTCACTGTAGTTAAATTCACCTATTGAAATTTTTCTCCAATTCTTTCTTTCACTTTAATCAATCGAATATAATATTCTGAGTATGTCCATTCATTATTAAATAAAGGTCAAAAAATTATATAGGTCCTATATAATTCCTTCAATTTATGAATATATCCATAAATGTTTGTGTATACATATTCGATTTTACCATTAAGCAACGATAGACTTCGAAATTATTTAATACCATACATCGTGCTTTTTAACTATGTTGATAACATAACACAAAAAAAAAGTGAGATCTAATTAACTAATTTATAAATGTGTTTATATATTCAAATATAGCAATTCCATTTTGCAAAATTAAATTATTGTTTGTTGTAACTATCCTATAAAACAAAATCTCATTATCAATTTATTTATCCAATTTTTCTACATCCGATTATACTCTCTCATATCCATTCACTAAATCTCAAAAAACAAATTATATACCTGATGCCCATCGAAGAAATCAACTAATTGGTCCGTGGTTTTACAGAAGTTCGTCATCTTTGGCAAGTCTTGAAATGTCAGCCTACGCAAATTGTATGACCTCAGTTTGGTATCACCATCTCTATTATCTCGATCTTCATTTGTCTCAGCATCTGCAAGAATTTGCTGCATCGAGCGGCACTTGCTTATTTTAATCTCTTCGAGCTGAGATATAATTCTCTTCATGGACAAAGGAAACAAATATTCGATTACACCACAGTTCTCCAGTTTCACAATCTTTAATTTGCTGAAGGATTCTAGGGCAAGACAACCGCGACAAATCTTCTCCAAATTCTTTAGATTCTCAAGAGACAAAGATTCCAATGTAGTAAATGCAATGCGCTCGACATTTTCTGGGGAGCAAACAACATATTGAAATGAGGGGCTATTTTGTACGTGAAGATGCTTCAATTCCTGATATCCTTCGACGCACAAATCATGAATGTTATCGATGTCATCTTGCAATCCATCCAAGTAGAGATCTTGCGTTTTCTGCAAACATTTTGACACCCACTCTTTAGGTAGAGGAGTGCCCAAATCCAGCCTGAGCTTTAAAGTTCTGGATTCCTCGTATTCGCCCGACCAACCCCAAGCGTCTCCAATTTGGATTTTATGTTTGTTCAATTTCCCAAATGGCAGGCCTCTTGAGAGATTGGCAGAATGAGGAATGACAATTGATAGAGTGCTCAAATCTTTCATGTTCTTCAACTCAGCCAGGCTAACGTTGCTTCGCGGTGCTTTGTCCTCGGCCTCCCACTGATCAAAACTGTCTTCCATATATAGTTCTTCTAAATTAACCAAGCTTCCAAGCACACCAGGTTTGATTACTTTGAGCTTGGTGCACTCTGCCAAATCCAAAATTCTCAATTTTGTTAGTTCACCCATTTCTTTGGGCAGCTGGGCAATAGCAGATCCCTTTAAAATTAGGAACTGCAATTCTTTCAGCTTTCCAAGAATAGTCACATCCTCTAGATTACAATAATAAAGACATAGCGACTTGAGGTTTTGAAGGAACTCAATCGACGAAGGTAGAGCTGGGAAAGATAACCCAGTAAAGTCCAAGACTTGGAGCTTTGCCATAGATTCAAAAAATGACTCGGGAACTTTGAGAGACGGGTTGTGTTCACCTAACAGGAGCATCCTCAAGTTTGGGCAGTCCAATTTTTCGGGAAGCTCATCAATGCCAACAAAAAGGATGGATATCGCGTTGCATTTTCCGAGCTTATCCTTTGACCATTCTTTAAACCCAAAATCCTTTCTCCCGACCAAGGCGTCCCATTTCGTGGAAGAAATAGAAATGGCGGCATCAACAAATATGTCATGCATTCTGAACCAATTCATGTCACGACTATCTAGTAACAAAGAAGAGTCTTGTAGGCTATGTAGATCCATAATCAACCTATCTCTAGCATTTTCAATGGGATTGCTGAATTTTTCAAATAAACCCAAACCCATGCAATAGACAAGGGAATCCCTCAAGTAAATTCTCCCAGAGACTAGAGCACAAATCAAGAACAATGATTTGATCCTCTCATCTTGTAAGTCATTGTAGTTTAGTTCCACCATTGATTGTACTTTCGACACATTTATATTGGTCGAAGCATTCCTCCATGCAGCCAAATCTCCCTACTTCAAAAACTTTGCCAATGAAACAATCAAAAGTGGCAAGCCTCCACAATTCTTGACCACTCTATCCACCAAACTTGTAATTTCACCATCGTGAACTCTGTCCCCAATTGTCCTTTCAAAAAGTCTTCGTGCTTCTCTATGCTCTAACTCATTGAGTTGAACTTCTCGGTCAGAGCTCATGTCAACACGCAAAACATCTCGATATCTAGACGATATCAATAGCTTGCAACCTCTTACTTTGTTATCATATCCGCAAGGGATTCCAACTTCATTCAACTCTAACTTCTTCCACAAATTATCTAAAATTATGAGAATGTTTTTCTTATGAGTACTCTCTAACCTTCGACACAAAAGATTTGCTCTCCCACGAGTAGTTTCCTCATCCGACAGTTTCAGACCCAGTGCAAAAGCAATTTCTCCCTGAATTCTTTGTAAATTTGGATCACGCGATACATTTGTCATGGCAACCACATCAAACATCTTCTCATCCTTAACTCGCCTTTCGATGTCCTCCAAAAGCTTGGACTTGCCAACCCCACCTACTCCCCACACCCCAATCACACAGACATTGTCATCAACTATAGCCTTCATTACATCCTCCATGATTTTGGCCCTGGACTCCATGACATCTTCGTTGTCGATAGATCTTGCAGCGGAACTGGCAGCAGTGACAATTCCTATTGGAGTATTCTCAGAGTAGACCTTCTGGAAGTAATTATTTCGGCTTTTCTCATGGAGTCCCTGAATGACTTTAGTCATCTTCTTCACCTTCCTGCCAATTGGATGGCACACCACGGGGTTGGGAAGCCACCCACGGAAGCAAGCTATTTCTGCATTTTTGCCACGTTTTAACTGGTTAAGTGCCTTGTCAGTCTCCTCCTTCACACTCTCTAGCCAATTCTCAACATCAGTGTGTATAGGTTTTCCGTTATACACGGCTTCATCGACGGAGCTCTGCACCCTTTCCCTTGCAGTCTCCAACTCCTTGACTCCATTTTCGAGATCTTCGACGTAGCTCTTGTAGCACAGCACGTACCCAAATTGACGTCCAATGGGAGCAAACAGGTACTCGCTCAGTTTCGACACAATATTCAATGCAACGGAGGTAGCAAATGCCTCGGCCATAATTTCTTCTTTAATTTCTAGAAATCCCTTCCCCTCCCCCGTCCTTCTTTTGTTCCTCTTGTTGTCGACTCCGTTTATTGTGAGCTTAAAGAAACGGGTTCGAAGGAAACTGAACAGAGAACAGAACTAATCACTCAAAATATGAAAAGAAAGGAAGAGCAAAGTTATAAAACCGAGAGACCTAGGAATGTCAGCAAGGGCAATTTAGAACGTACGGCTAGTGAGAAAAGGCTTGGTTGCTCCTAGGCTTACTGCGCTCGATGCACTCAAGTAACCCGTTACTGGTCTACCTTGTGCAATTAATTTCTTTCATTTTTTCTGTTAGCCCTTTTTTCTTTTTCTTTTTTTTTTATTTCTTGACAATGTGGATGACTCTTCGAGGGTTCCAACAAATTTTACACCCTCAAAGTGTTTCGGAGAGAAAGTTCAGAGTGTGTTCCAATTTAAATCGAAAACTTGAGGAATAAACATTTACATGCATGCTAGTTCACCATTTATCGAATTTTTTTAAACATTGACTGTTAGAATTATTTGGACCTTTTTCCCAATTATATTATAGCTTAAAACATTTCCTTGCATTTTCATGGTTTTGCAAGAAAAGCAATAAGTACCTTTTGAATAAACATTCCATAGCTGGTACCTGTTGCGATGTTGTACCACCCACCACTTGGATGTGCGTAAGTGAGAGGTTACAAACAATTTTTAGAGCATAACAATCCTATAACTTCAATTAGAAAAGAATTAATTTAAAATGGCTACTTATGAATGTGATAAATTCTAAATTAGAGAACAACATCGCACAAAGTAAAAGTTCGGATCCTATTACTATTTTTTACATAATAGAAATGAGGGCTATTACTACCCCATCTTTTATTTGATATAAACTTCTATCAATTGATCAAAATAACTTTATATGTTCAGAAACAAGGTCAATCACCAATTCACTTCCAATTGACTTCTCTCTCTCGCCCTCACCCTCGCCCTCGCTCGCCTTCGCTCCCACTCCCATGCACCCGCTCCCTCCCTCCCTCCCTCCCTCCCTCCTCTCTCTCTCTCTCCCTCTCTCTCTCTCTCCAAGGTCAATCACCAATTCACTTCCAATTCTCTCTCTCTCTCTCCACCTTCTATGTTTAATGTTAATTGACCAAAATATCCTTCTATATTTGAAAATCAATTTACCATTAATTAACCATAATTTTGAAAGTATGACCAATTAAAATTTATAAAATTGTTAAGTTTATAATTTTGGTCCTTAAAATGCTACTTTGCTTAGATTGTTAATTATTCAATGTAGTTTTTCTATTCATCTTCATTGTAATGGGAATGGGAGAGCAAAATTTGCATTGTCCAAACTCCCTCGCTCATTTGTTCATCAACAAACAACTTACAATTAAGACATTTATTAGTTAAGAAATGGATAATACTAGAGGGGAACGATGAGGAGGTTCTGTCCAACTTGCCTAGATAAATCATTGCAAATGATCATCGGACAAAGACAAACAAAATAAGGCAACAAAAGACCACAATTTTATGAAAAACACAACTCACTATTAAGAAATTAAACAGTTATGAAATAGTGTATAATATTAGAGGGAAACAAAATCATAAAGAGGGCCAGATATCACCAGGTATCTTGATCCCCCTAAACACAATTTTAACCCAAGCGCAATGGTCGTTTCCAACTTGTCGACGGCAATGACCTCAACTTCTTTGCTTTTTTCATTCTTTTTCATTGACACTGTTTTTTCGAGTTGGACATTGCAATTTGTTAACAAAGAGAGTTGGGGCCCAATGGCCACAGTGGGCTGGAGTGTTGAAAGAAGTTCTCACATAAATGGTGGGCCGAATCCAAAAAAAAAAAAAATCATATAGTTACATCAGAGAGATATAAAAAAAATAGATTTCACTTTCGAAATATGTCAAAAAAAATTACGTATTCTTTCTTGATGAACAAACATGGCCACTGTTATTTTTCCAACAAGCCGATGTGGCAAATAAAGCTTAAGAGGTGGGCTGATGGGATATAAATTATTAATGCAAAAGTAAACGAAACATAAAATTGATGATTTTAAACTTACAACAAGATGATTTTTATAACGAGAAAATAAAAAGCGGAAACATATTCTTGAAGCAAAAGCGAGTCTCTCATTTTTCTTCTCTTTCTTCATTTCAAATTTGCAAAGAGATGCAAATACAAAAACAAAATGCAGTAAAAGAGATGAAGGCAAAGGTTGCAAGCGCTGTTGATGATGATCACCGGCACCACTTATGTGATCTCTAGGAGTGGAGTTGTGATTGCTACCATTCCTTTTCTTTTATATTTTATTCTTTTGCGAGTGATAAGAGAGATGGTGAGGCTGAGCAAGACGCCTAGACAACCTGTCCTGAACAACCACGCCTTCTCCATGATTGCCTTTGTGGACTATTATGTTCCCTGGAGAAGCTGATTATGGCATCAGCCACCCGAGTCAAAAAGAGCACCGAGAGCGACGTGGTAGCGGTTGTGGCCATGCTTTACCTTGATGGTGGCGTGGCCACCACCGCAGACACACACCCCTCTCCTCTCATAGCTTCTAGTCTTCTTCTTTTTTCCCTTTTCTCTTCGATAAATATCATTCTTTGGAGTTTTTCTTTTTTTAATAATAAAAAAATACATCAGCGCTATTTGTCACCTCAGTTGCCACGTAATTCATTTGGACATTAAAATAACGTTAGCCATTTTAGTTCCTCAATAAGAATAGGTGCTTTTTTTAAGACATTTGAAAAGTGGGGTCATTGTTGTCCCTTTAATATAAAAGTATGTCCTTCTTCCATCATGTTATGCAATATTCTACGGACATCAAATTTTCATCTAAGGAACCTTCTCGTCCTAAATAAAATAAAATTAAATAAAATAAAGCTTATTCTTTCTCATCAAGTACTCTTTATTTTTTAAAACATGGGTACTTGAACTTTTAAAAGTTAGACTAATCCACGTGAATGCATGTGAATCACTAAATTTATGTACAGCATGACTTGTCAAATACTTTTTGAAAGTGTTCATGTAGGAAGAGAAATAGGAAAATTCGTGTTTATGCTTCCTAATAGTTGAACAAAGCCGCAGTGAAATCTATTCGTGGGTTGGATGTGAAAAAACCTTAATTTCTCAACACTGTGAAAGTATTTGTAATGACTTATCTCGTTCTTAATCTATTAAAGTTCCATCTACTTTATTCGAAGGAAAGTGCAGGAATGAATCATGAGTACAGGGCCGGTCCAATCGTTTATATTGACCGATTTGATTATAAAGAATGAAGTAATAAGGAATATACATAATGATAACTTTGAAAATGTTATGTGTGAAAACACATGTAATACTAGTATGCTTTAATGGATTTTTGGTGTTCTCCAAAGAGTAAAATTAAATTTCTTTGTTATCAAATGCAATAGACTGAATTGTCTAAATGTCTTATAGCAGAGACCTGCTAATTTTCCTATATTCAAGTCGCAAATTACGCAAACAAGAAGATAGTTAAACGTGATGTCATGCAATTTTAGAGATATAAGGCTTAGAGAGACAAATATCGGTGCCTCTTAAATGAGTTTATGTTGCAGTTTTAGTTTCTTCTTCCTTTTTTTTATTTTTTGTTTTTAGTTTTTTCAGGATTTAATAATAGAACCAGATTACCAACAAAGAGAGTGAACGTGATACAGGCGACACACATACCAGGAGTGGCTGCTCTATAAAGATGCAAGAGGAACCAAGAATTGCTGACTTGTCTGCACGATGAAAGAAGAGGGATGCAGGCTGAAACCAGTCCTGACAACACAGAGTATAAGGGGACATATCAGCACAACGCAAGAACAAGGGGACACTGTGGGGGAAGAATACATCAGGGAACTGAGAATTCATTGAAGAGAAAATGTAATCGAGGAAGATCTTTCATTACCGTCAGCTTCAACTTGGAACGACTCAGAGGATGAAGGGATCCTTTGCTGAGTTCTTGAAACGGGCCAATGACAGAGACAGAGGCGAGAACATATAACTGCCGAGGATATTTAAAACCAACACGTCTGAAGGGCAAGCAGTCCATAGCTGTCATTTTTATAGTGAGCACTAAAATTGTTCCCTGATCAGATGCTAAGCCCGACTTAGTGGCCAAGAAAGAATCGATACTTATGTCAGTTTTGAGGTGTTCCCAGATCAACTTTTTGCAAGCTTCATGTCGAAGAGTATGCGTCCAATTAGTTTCTTCAACTCAACCTAAAGGCAATATTCTCTAATGTCCGGGTAGTTTCTTCAACTCAACCAAAAGGCAATATTCTCTAATGTCTGGGCTTTGCGAAAATTATGGCATGGCGTGGTCCCACGAACTAAGACGTTTTCCTCAAACCCTTCTCATCTAATATGGACAGGTCTTGATTAATGAGCAATAATTCACGTTAACTTCCCCAGTTGTTGTAATTGATAATGGGCCTATTTATTTTAACTATATGGACTCGTGAAGCTTCTGCTAGTTAATTTGGCCCTTTTCACAAGAAATGAATTTCACTTAAATTATTTGAGTGCTTGGTGGGATCACTTCACTAAAATCCAAAAACAAAAACAGTGCTTGATGGTCAAGCAATACAAACAAATCTATGGCCCACTAAAGATTTTGCTTTATTTTTTTTTGTTTCTGGCATTAGTAAATATATTTTAAAGCAACCCTTTATTGGGTCCATATATAAAGTGAAAAAAAGTGCGACGTCTGGCATTTGGGATATAAAGAAGTACCTAAAGAGGAGGTCATGTTTCTATTAGCGATGCTTCGCCTCAGCTTAATGAACTCACACATGAGAGGGAGATTATCTAGTGTACATGTGAGGTAAGAACAAAAGAAAATCTCAAACTAGATATTTGGAGTGAAAAGGACTAGAGCAATTGATAATATCTTATTAGCCCGTGATTAATCAAAAAAAGGTGCACATTTTTCAGGAGGAAAGAGAGTCTAAAAAAAAGGGTGGATCATTTGCACCAGTCAAAATTGGATGGCATGATGACATCCTAAATAATCGGGCATTATCAACCTTCATTCCTCATAATTATGTTCTATATTCTAGTAAATGCATCATATTAGTAGGTTAATTCAAGATCTTACCATTAGCCGTGTTATAAAAAATGGACATGTATCTTTTTATTTATAAGATTTAAAGGAAGATAAAAGGTTCTAAACAGCACACAGCTAACTTCTCCTAGAATTCGACCACAAAAAAAAATTCTCCTAGAAACTCTTGGCCCTTCAGCTTTAACGTCTATTAGGAAACCTCATGATTAAAGATACCATCTAGATTTCTTCTTCCTCGCATGGAAAGGCAAGAGGCAAATAGAAACCATAGTAATCCAAATGGACTATTATATATTTCCTAGATAAGCATGATTGCAAGGGTAATTGCAAGTCATGATTACTCAATGACAAATGATTAGATAACAATTTTTAATTTACTATGAAAATATAAGTCTATTCTAGATCATAAAAAATTAAATAATAAAAAATTATAAATTATTGCAGGTCCACTCATTCAAGAATTTATGACTCACAACAAGCTATTATTCTCACAATAGCTTAAAAATTATTATGCTAACAAAGCTCTTACTTAATTGCAATTTAACATTCAAATTCCTATGGCAAACATAATATCAGCCAATGCATTCATTTTACTATTCCAGAATCCCAAGGACATTACAATGTGTAAAGACTCCAAGACAGCTAAAGGCAGTAACTCCGGAAAAGTGTGGTTCTACCCCACTTGAACATCAAAGGGAAGAAAAGAGGTGAGCATTTATCTTTACTGTATTCCTTACTTCATGACAAAAACCAAAAATTGAGTTGATCCATAACCATAGTAAAAGTAGCTCGTATATAAGTTGGAGAAACTTGGTAATAGATCTAGGACCACTCCCTATATTACTCCAAACAGTCTCTCCATTTTCGTATAATTTTGAGTTAGACCTCTAGGAAGAAATTTCTTTGACTAAGATGTGACATAGAATTGCAGTTGGAGACATTGTTAATGTATAACAAGGAAAGGCCATGAACAGCACATGGCTTCACACATAAGATTCAGAGGGGAAATACCCAAAAAGAACTAAAGAAAGAAAAAAGAAACAACCTTAGTTAAAATCTAAAGAAGGGAATATCAAAAGATATGAAATGATTAAAGTGACTGACATGCCTTCATAGGTATGTTGTGACATTTTGTATCGACATCATATACATGAAAGATGAAATGAGATAAGAACAAATAAAGAAATAGGTTTACATAATAAGTCAAGACAAAATAGAGACTGATAAATTATACTTTGCTATACTTGGAATACTCACCAAATGCTGAACAGTCTCGAAGTGATAAGCCTAAGAAATCGTTTCTATCTGTGCGGTATCCCAACTATTTGATATAAACTTCTGTCCTCCCAAGTTCCTGAAGCATCCCATCTCTTATCCTCAAGTACACAATTGCCATCGGATCACTTTGCAACAATCCATTGATCAAAGTTCAAAAACCTTTAAGCGAGCTCGAATTTGGGGAAAAAAAAGGGAGAAAACACGAACATGCAGAAATCTCCTGGAATCATTCATTTATTGTAAATATGAGCTACTGAACTATTTCGGTTCAGGTTTCTCACATAGCCTGAAACCGGATCAAGAGTATATATGCAAGTTTTGATATGAGCTGAAGTGCTAGGGAAGAAATTTTGGCAGATGAGATTTGCCGCATGAGAAGCACACAAGTCAAAAAGAAATTAGCATAATATGCGCATGCAAAGACTCTCCTACAAGTGTTTTCTGCTGCACAAAATTAGTCCTCTAGTCAATAGGGTAATTCAGCAACACTCCGGTATTAAAGACAAATAATACAGATCAACCATTAATGCATACACCATATGCTGTCATGTCTTAAATTCTATAAGCATGAGAATACTGTATATCTAGTTTTAAGATGAGTTGTTGAAAGTTTATTTGAAAAATAGAACGAACATAATTTACAAGCATCAAGTAGAAATGCAAAGACTGTCCTAGAAATGTTTTCTACATAACAAATGAATCTTCCAGTCATAAGGTAATTTCAGCAACACACGAGTACTGAAGACACAATTTACTGGCATCAACTAGAAATGCATACATCATGTGCTGTGATGTTCCTCAATTTTTGCAAGCATAAGAAGACAGAAAATCAAGTTTTAAGATATATTGTTGAAATTTTACTTTAGAAGAAGAAGAAGAAGAAGAAGTTATCCCCTTCTGTGACAACCAAATAAAAAAGAACCTAGAATATCCCAGGTGAATGTGAAAGCAAGATGCAGACAAATTATAAAAACTACATACTACCAGCAAGATATACAAGAAATCCGCAGATAATGCTAATGAAGTTTCTCACCTTTGACACAACATCACATAATTTTGAAGCAGACAAGGATAACTGCAGCATAGACAATAAAGCACATCTTGAAAACTATAAGCATTGAATTTCAAGATTGATGCTCATGACAACATCATATGCAATGCAAGAAGTTTGTTGCTGAGAAGTATGATATGTTTAATTTGTACTAGCTCTTACCCAGAAATCCTATTCGTATCTATGCTTAATCAGCAACGCCAAGTTTAAATTTTGAAAGGCAACACATAACTCAGATAGTAACATCATAAGCTTCCTACGGTGGAATCCGCATAAAAGAAAGACAAAATCCAAAAATCGGAGAGAGCCGGCCAAGTGGATACCTTCGGCAATACCCTGAAGCTGAACGTGGATATCTCATGGGTGGAAAGCGAGATGCCATGCTCAATCGCCGGAATTCTAAGAAACTCGAACAGGGTGGTAGAAGGTGGCTTCTTGAAAGAGATCCAAGCTGCTTCCCCTTTGCAAGTCGAAGCCCAACCATTGAGGTACCTGAAACAGAGTCAGAGACGTGGGTGAAGTACAGAAGAAAACGCTAGATTTGGAGTGTGAGAGCGACAGTTGGATCTTAGTGTAGAGTGTGCTGGGCCAAGAAGAAGCTCCATGATCCATGAGGAATATTTTAGATGAAAGCAAAAAGATTCTAGCCCAGTTTGATCACGTGAATGTTGCCCATTCCCCAAGGGAAGGAAATCGAGTTGTAGATTGGGTAGCAAAAACCTTCATATGAATTGGATGTCTTCCTCTCCCCAATCCCTTTGGGATATTCTACGTTCGGAAGCTTGTTTACCTTCCTCATGTTATCATCGTATCAATGAATGAAAGAAATCACATGTTTTATAAAATAAGAAAAAGAAAAAGAAAAAGAGAGACAATGATGGATTGTCTGAAAAATTCATTGACTCTCAGTCTTTGTGGAGAGAATGATTGCATGGAAACTGGCTTTATTTCAACGACTGAGATCCTTCTCATCCCAATCGAAGGACCCATATTTGTGAGAACCATACAATATCGTTTGCCATTTTCACCTTTCAACTTTCAAGGCGCACTCATGATTCATGACTCAGCAAAAGGCAAAGCTACTTTCCTTCCCCCAAATCACAATCGTAATATCCTTTCCCCAATGGATTGGTTTTTTACAAATTTTATCTTTATTATGGGTATACACCTTCTTTGATTCAAATATTTCATTATAGGAATTTATTAACAAATATTTCATGATACCTACCACTAAGAAATCAAATGACAAATTAAATTTCCAAAACATTAAATTTGCTAATGAAATATATAATCTGTATATTTAAAAAAACCCTCTATTTTTTATATTGCACTTTCTGCAAAATATATATAATGGGCTGGAAATATTCAAGTGTCAAAAGATTTCCAATTTTTTCCCAACCCATCATTGCACAATCTGGGTTGAAATTCCCAAATTCCCCCTATCAAGATATTATAATAATTATCCCTATCCACCCCTTACCATATCTGTCCTTCCTCCTTAGTGAATTTCTAATAACTTGCTCTCAAAACTCGATTCATCTCCTCAGGATTCGATCCAAAACACACACGCCTAAGTCAATGCTTGAGTTAAGCTAAGCACATGAACTCTCTCTCTCTCTCTCTCTCTCTCTCTCTCTCTCTCTCTCTCTCTCTCCACCATAATAAACGAATTCCCATTATATCTTCATATTATATCGAGTCCCCAAGGTCATAAGAGGATCAATCACTAAATCTCTATGCATGGAGTATGGAGTTTCTCTAGCACTTGCATTTTTCATGATGAGAAAAGTGTTTAACCTAAAAGATCCAACAAACATTTGCAAATCAACCAAAATAAAATATTTGTGATATATCATGTCATGGTTGGATCCAGATTTGATTTAGTCTGGTCCTATTTTGTAATAGTTGGTAGTTTGATTGATGTGCAAATTCTTGTTGAAACATTTTGAGTTGGCCGATGATCTTATGAATGATTTTGTCCCTCAACTCTTTACAAGTGCACAAGCTCACATAAACTAATCTATGTGCTAGGCAACATTAGTAGTTTGTTGGAAACGATAATGACCATGCAATCTAGGACAGTCCTCCTTTGCAATCACCAAAATTCTCCTCTTGAAAGAACAATCCCACCAACAAGTATACCGATGGCGATGGGGAACACAATCGTAGGGTTCAATGTAGTCTCTTAAATATTGAAAGCAGTAAGCATTCAAGATGAACTAACCCGGATGATTTTGCTGCCACATGGCATCAAAGCCCAACCCTTGCCTAGTTCCGCCAAAACACACTTGGTATTAGGGGTGAGCATCGGTCCAGGGTTGACCCTGGACCGACCCTGGACCGGCCCAACCCTGCCAGTCCTGGTCCGGTTCCCAAGGGGACTAGGTCGGTCCTTGGTCCTAAAATCCCTGGACCGGTATAGTGTGGGTTAGTCCTCGGTCCTAGGAGTTTCGGGTTGGTCCAACCCGGACCAACCCTGGCCTTATATATTGTATTATACATAATATATTTTTATTTATGCTAAAGAGTAAACCCTAATTCAAATGGCGTCCTCCTCCAGTACTCTTGCTCTCTTCTTTTTACTTTATCCTTTTAGTATTCAATTTGCCAAGTAAAATCGAAAGAAACAACTTCACTCGTGAGCAATCTTGCCCCGCTTGCCACTTGACACTCATTTCGCTCATTTTTGGTCGCTCACCACTCGACACTCACCCCGCTTGCCATGCTCACCACACTTGTTGCTTAACGCTTGCGCCGCTTACCTCTATTTGTTAACCTTGCTCGTTCTGAGTAAATCATAAGGAAATAAAGTCCTAATTAGAAGTTCTTTTTGCTCATGAGCAACCTCATCTTGCTGCTGCTCTATAAAAAATCTTAATTGTTTTTATGGTTTCTTACTTTTAGCAAGTGTGAAATTTTTATTATTACCTTATTTTAAAATTGTTGAATATGTATTAGTACTTATAGTTTAGTTAAAATCACAATATCGATAAATATATAATTTGAAATAATTGGTTCAATTTTTCAGAAATACAAAAAAAAATGAAAAAAATTAATGATTGGTCCTGGATTAACCCTGGAACCAGACCGAACCCATTGGGTCGATCCGGTCCTCGATCCTAGGCTCAATAGGGTCGGTCATCGGTCCCAAAAATTGAGGACCAACACTATGCGGGTTGGTCCTAGGGTTAAGGGGTGGACCAGCGCAACTCGGACCATGCTCACCCCTACTTGGTATCTAACTCAAAGGTTGGTTGCACAACGCACATATCTTGAAGGGGAAAATAACAGAGCATAGGTACGGAGTTAGTACTATTGTGACAAAAGAGCTGGATGATTGATAAGAAAAGAAGTTCCATTATATTTGCTAAAAAGTGTCTGCGATGTAGGTCGATGACAAACTTCAGGTACAAAGCTCCTCATGTATCTACATGCAAAAACCACTAACGGGATCATGCTATTGGAGAATGCTAGTCTCATAGTGATGGAAGAGCTTGAGTTGCGACTTCTTCTGCATCGGACCGGCCAATTTCTAAACTAATCGATTTCCGGCAACTGCAAAACATCATCAGAATTTGGTATATCGAGAGAATCAGGGGTAACACATAGGGGTGAGCGCGGTTCCCGGGTAGAACCGAGAACCGGAGAACCGAACCGGAGGGTCCGGTTCGGTTCCCGGTTCTAGGGAGACCGGTTCCGGTTCCCGGTTCCTCATTTCCCGAACCGGCGGTTCCGGTTCCGGTTCCCGGTTCCTCATAGAATCAAACCGAACCGAACAGGAACCGGAAGGGAAATAAAAAATGGAAAGCAAGCAGCAGCAGAAGTCGCAGGAAGCAAAGCAGGAGAAGGTCACACGACGGGGTTAGGTCGGCGAAGTCGGATGGCGAGAGGAAGTCGGACGGCAGCAGCATGTTGCCGAGGATAAGGGCCGGTTTCGGAGGAGCTGCTCGAGAGAGGTTCTTCAGAGAAAAATCGGGAGGAGGAGGGGGGAGAAAAAGAAACCGAGAACCGAGAGAAGAAAGAAGGGGGGAGACGGGAGAAAAACGAAAAAAAAATGAGCTAGAGAAGGAGAGAGACCGAGGGGCGGAGATCGGAGAGAGCCCGAGAGAGAAAAGGAAGGAGAAAGGAGAGAACGAAAAAAAAAAAGCGAGAGATAAAAGTGAGAGAGAGACGTGTGTTGACTGAAAAAGACAGGGAGAAAACAAGTGAAAAAGCTTCAAGAGAGGAGAGCAACCGAGAGAAGGGAAAGATCCGGGAATCGAGTGCGAGAGGGAGGCTCGAGAGGGTCTTCTATTGTTGCCGGAGGACCACCTAGTAACCGCCGCCCGTCGCAACCACCGAACGAACCAGGTTAGTTTGTTTATTTATTTACCTTTTTCACCGGAATACCTGGTTTTGTAAGGCGTCGGGCCGGAGCTCGCGCGAGCAAGTTCGCGTGAGCCCGGCCCTTGTCGTCCCTCCACTGAATTTCCTTTGCATGCTGCCATGTTTAGTTGGAAGCCTAGTCCCGGTATAAGTTCGGTTCGAGTTGGAAACCCTTCGGTTTATTCATGCCCGCCAAGTGTTTGATGAAATGCCTTATAGAAAACCGAAGGGGTTCATACTTTTAGTCGAAAACCGATCTGTTTTCATGCTCTTTTATCTATAGAATCACTATGTATTCATTCATATTCGAGGTTCCATGATGATTCGTATGAAAAACCCGTGTATTGTCGAATCGGTGAGGGTTTCGCAGCCACCGAAATTTATGGCCAGCGGTGGCCGATGTCGACGGGGATGAGTGGCTGATAAAAGGGTGGTGTCTTGGTAAGGAGAGAGGAACCATGGGGTTTTCGGTTGGAGTCGAAGGTATTTCGGATAAAAAAAGAAGAAGAAGAAGAAAAGAAATAGAGGAAGAAGAAGAAACGCGAGTGAGGGACGTCGGGAGGTTGAAGACGCTGCATGGGGAGGAAGAAAGCTGCAGCAGAAAAATAAAACAAGAAAAAGACAAAAAAAATATTAAACAATTAAAACATTAAAAAAATAATAAAAATTGTTAAAATTTCCTTTTTTTAGTCCGATCGGGTAGGATCCGGGTAGCCGGGCCAGGTTGTCAAGTGCGGATCGGTTAACCGGTCCAAACCCGTTACCCGAATATTATATATAATATAAAAATCCAAAAAAAAATCAAAAATTCAGAAAATCACGGTTCCCGATTCTAGGGAGGAGGTTGCAGTTCCGGTTCTTCTTTTTTCAGAATCGGAACCGGCTCCACTTAAATGAAAAAAAAAAAAAAAAAACCTGTTGGACCCGGAGCCGAACCGGAACCCTGTAAGAAGGTAGGTTCTAGGTTCAGGATTTCGACGGGTAGGTTGGTGTTCCAAAAGCGAGAACCATGCGGTAGTAGGTTAGGGTTCCAAGCGGAACCTGTAAGGAACCTGGAACCGCTCACCCCTAGTAACACACGTAGAAGAAGCACTTGGTTAACGACATGGAGGGGCACATAGTTGCAGTTGGCCGGCTTTTGAAGAATGAATGTTGACCTCCATGATTTTTAGCAAATATTCCATCTGTTAATCAGTAAAACGTGCACGTCAGAGAAAAATAATGAGAAGGCTGCTGTTGGAGTATCTTTTTTGGAGACCGACTACCGATTAGAGAGTGATGACCAATTCTTGAGCTCTGTAAATGTGCTCTACATTGCGGATGGTCCGTGATGCTCACGTCTCCTTCCTTGTCCGGTTGCCACCATTTTACCCTCCTGGACCCACTCTTTGCGCATCATTAAACCCCTAAACCAGCCACAATCCAAATCCTAATGGAACTAGGAAACTTGAACAAGAAATGAACTAGAGTTGAGAGGATGGATTGGAGGCAAAACCGACGGACTTGCAGCTGTCCATTTCTCGGTAGAGCCAGATGGGATTGGACGCAGAATTAAGCCCAAAATGGAAGCTGTCTTGGCTGCAAAACTGGACAAAACAGAGCTGTAGCAGAGGATAAAAGGGTGAAGATGCAGAGAGAAGGAAGGGAAAGAACCGGCAGAAACTTCAAGAAACCGGCGGCTGAACTTATAGGGGCCAAGGAGTAAACGCCAGCTTCGCTAGAGCAGCTTCAGCTGAGTTGATGATTGGACAAAGAATGGGGGAAAGAACCAGCTGAACATGAAAGGGTCGATGGACAAAGAGTTCCGAGGAAAGGGCCAACAGCCATGGCGCCGCGCCCTTGCCCTGCTTGGCCCGATTTCTGACGCCCATCAACACCTCCTCGTCATCCACATCCTTCAGATAATACCGAAAAGGCCTAAGGAGAGAAAATGTGGAGAGGGAGGGGAAGTGCAGCACGCCACTTTGAAATCTCCAACGCCTGCGGACAGGAGGTAAAGCGTACACGCCTACGCATGAGGAAGAAGACCAAGTTGCCGTCTAGCGTCCCGGTGTTCCTCCAGCACGTCGCTCGATTGCTTGACGTCCTTGCCTATCATCAATGATTTCTGGCTGTCACGCGCATTGCTGATCAAGCGAAGGCTCCTTTTGTTTCTCAGCAAATCGAGGTCGCTCGGCGTGGCCAAACCAGATCTCAGTTTCGCTCAAGATCCCGGGCAAGTCCAGGTGTTCCCGGTGTTGTCCCAGAATGGACTCGTGCGTTTCCAACGGGTAAGCAAGCATAGTTGAAGACCACAGTTCTATGGCCGTACCAGCCCTACTGTTGGAAGACTTTTCATGTCTATGAGAGACGAGCTCTTTTTCAATTGAGAAGATCCTTTGATAAAGTTAATGCTGTCTACCATGATCTGGTAAAGCCAAAGTATAAAAATCAGCTTCAATTAGTTAACTGTTGAGTGAAAGTACGATCGTGGACACACCGAAGGCACAAGGAAAGAAACAGAAGTGAACCCGTTTTCCCTTCATAACTTTCGGAGAAGTGAGAATGAAATTATCATCATCATTAGATATCAAGAGCAAGAGATACCTGAACTGCCCCAAGCTACAATCAAGTTATATACAGGACATCTGCAAATGTAACGGGTGTATATCAGGTTTAGGCTGTGCTGTGAACTAAATACCTAAAGTATGAAGCTTTGATTCCTCCAAGGAAACTTGGGTAACTAATCCTTAATGAGCATTATAATTTCCTTTACTTACACAAAAACAAAACAAAAAGATCATGAAAGTGACATGCCGTATTCTTCTCCTTCAAACATTTCAGACCATATAAAGCTATGATTTCATCAGGGACTTGAAAAATCATAACTGTATCAAAATTTCCTGACTGCTAAGGCCTCATGAGATAACTATGGGACCTATTAACAGCGCCGTAACAGATGCATCCCTGTTAATCCTCCCTAAGAAGCTTGCAAGTTTCAGACCTATTTTAGCTTCTGGCACCAATATAGTAATTTTCCCCTTTTTTGGGTATGTGCACCAATGTAGTATTAGCACAACTTGATCAATTCAAAGACCATAACACATACTCCAGGGGTCAAACATTCCCTGTTAGAAAAATAACTAAACAATGGCAAGTTGTTAAGCTGGACTGTATTTCCAGACTTTATGTAAGATGTCAATAACAAAGTAAAATAGAAATGATCATCCAGCTTCAATATTCTAACCTCAGATCATAAGACTGCAGGAAATGAAACTCAGACCGTACAGGTTGAAGACTTGTTCTATAAACATTATATGACGGTAATAACCTCATGGACAAGAACTGATTTACTTATGTTATGGTGTCACACTAGGATATAAGTTACAACTGCATAAAGTGCATAAAAGTGTAGCATTCCCAACATTTTGCAGAGATTCTTACATTTGCTATGGTGAGCCTTTTGAGTAATTTTTCTGATTTGGTAGATTCGGTGTTCGGATATGCAAGAGGATCCAGCAGGGTACCTCAACAGTATCTTTCTCCATTTTAATGAATAGGACATCCGAAGGATGCTTAGCTTTCAAGATCCAGAGGATTACGACAAGTGATCCATCATCTCCAGATGTTCCGGCTCGTGATGCAGGTATTCATCAGATTGCTTTGAAAGGCTACTGATATTCGCTGATGTCGACATAATTTCAGTACGAAAGATATCTATCCTAAGAGCGTGTGATGTTACTGGCAAGGATTATCAAGACTAAAATCCAACTTATGCTGAATCTGTCCTTTTGGATAATGGGATCGAGAGGTAAGTCCTTGCTGACATTTGGAGTGCAAGCTCAGATTACCTAAGATTCAATGAATTTCATTAATTATAGAAGAATCCGTTGTGTCCTCTATAGTCATATAGAACTAGGAAACCTCTAAATAAGAAGCAGAATACCCAACTTCAAACAGAACAAGGAACACAATGGAGAAAGGGAAAGGCAACGCACTAAATTCCCAATGGACCTTTAACTGAATACTTGTGATATCAAGAAAACGTTTGATTTAGATCTAAACTGGAAATCCAAATTTTTTTGAAAGCTATATAATATACTGAAGATCCAAATTTAACACGCCTTTTACAGGTCTACCCTATTTCAAACATTCTGCAAGAGAATCAAGGATGAAAAGTCAATGCACCGTCTTATCAGTAGGGCTTTTGAATATTACGGGAGAAATATGAGTTATCTGTCATAGTCAATCATATTACTCACAAATAAAGAACGACTTCTCCAAGTGCAAGTTCTTTATTATTTAGAATGCTCAACCACCCCTCTTTCTCTGCATTGTCAAAACAAGCATTCTCCTGCATGTTTTTCCTTCAATAGAACAAGGAAATCGATCTCAATGATGTTATTAAATTGAGATCTTTCACAATGTAGTTGTTAAGGATCACTGCTCTCTAGTTCATATAGCCTCGTTTTTAGATTTACACTCCTGCAGATAGAAGGAAATGAAAGAAAAAAGGATGGCAAAGTCCTGTGTAAATTAACATGGTTATAGGATTATCTTATTGCACTTGGATGAGTTGATGCATCTAATGCTCTCACAGGAGCATTTTTAGCACAGATATAATTGTTCGATCAATTAATTTTAGCGCTGATCTAGTTGTTCTGTTGATTAGTACTTGCAAATTATACTGCCGCAGAGGATAGAGACTGATTGTGAGGAATATAGCAGATAAATCGAGAATCAAGGTCGAGCATATAATTCTAGCTCCTCCCCCACATGTTCATGTCAAATCATTTTGAAGATGGATCCAACAGAACTATACCATTTGATACCTGAATTATATGATTTCACCAGGTGGCTCAATACAAAAATCTATTCATCCTTATCATATCTTTATAAGTTGTGTATGATTCACAATCCATTCTATCAAGCACTATATCTCAAAACAATTATGCTTATATAGAACCAAAGCAAATACTTTGACACGGATTGAAAAGAAAATCTGCTGACTGAAAGACTTTTAAATGTACTAAAAGATACATAATTTGTTTCAACTCAAACCCCAAAAAGGGTAACCCGACCAGAGGACCTTACTCAAAGAGTTAAAGAGGAACCCACGATCCAACGATATTGTGCGTTCAAAATTACAGTTCAGAGAATTACCTGGACCTTGGTCTGACCCTGGTTAACGTCTAATGGGGGTCGATTTGCTCTCAGTTGTCCAGGAATACAGAAATGATCATTTTCTCTCAGATGTAAAGTCACAACATGAGCCAAATCACCTTCAAATGTGCTGGGAGTCCTGTTAAGAAGACGGTCGAAAGGATTTACAAAATACTCCCGGTGGAATACTAGTAGCTAGCGTTCCAAAAACAGCATGTCTACTCAGCATGAAGCAAACCCAATTCATCTTTCTACATAATAGCAAGATAAATAATTTCGTGATTTAATACAAAAAATGGACAAACTTCTGAATTAGAATACCGGAATAATTGCTAAGTGATCCCACAACCGTTGAAATTCACGTCCCGAGATGACGAGAATAATCGCACATTTTCTCTTTCTCTACTTAAATTGAACTGCTTTCGCTTCTCCAGGCGCAAATTCTTAGCTAGTATCTGAGAAAGGAGAAACCCAAGAACGAAGAATGGCCAAACGAACCGGAGCGGCGGAGAGTCCGGAGACTCGTTGCGGGTGACGACGTTGCCCGCCCAAAGCTTGCCGTCGGGACCGTTCTGGGATTGAACCGGCATGCGGATGCGACCGATCAGAGTGACGGAGCTGGCGACCTTGGCCTGAAACGGTATCTCTCTCGGCCTCGGCCAATCGACGACGGTGGAGGAAGCACCAGAACCACCATCGCTCCATGGTTTATTGGCCGACTTGGCCACGAGAGTGGCAGTGGGAGTGGACATGGACTTCCATGCCACGGCGGGTGAAGCGGCGGAATGGCGCTCGAAAGAAGACGAGGAGCAGAGACGCTGTAGTGCTGGTACGGCGGCACTGGATGGCGGCGCTGGACGGCGGCGATGAAGCAGCTCGCCGGAGCGATCGAGCGAGCGAACTCATTTTAGCTTCCTTTGGAATTTGTACAGAGAGAAAGACGATGAATTTCTTTTTATCTTGCATAAAGAAAGAACAAAAGAAAAAAGTCGTTATTAAGTGATAATTAGGGAAATTGTTCACTTTTTTTTTCATAACTATAAATTACAAATAAATAATAATTCTTTTCAAGATTTCCAATTTGCTAATGAGAAACATTTTATTGATAATGCGAGAACATGCATCTTAACTTTGAACACGATACCACCTTAAATGTTTTTAAAATTTTTATTCTGATTAAAAATATTAATTTCCACGAATTAGGCTCGTTATCACGAAAATGAAGACGAGATATGAAAGTTGCAGCACATTTTAATCTGGTGCTAACTTTTTAGTCTCTGCAATTATGCCCTAAACATTTCATCGAAGGAGGTATGTAAGCCAATTCTAAACCTTTTTAGCACGTGAAGCCAATTCTGTCCATTTTATGGACGTGTGCAAGTAAGACTTTCGCATCGGCAATTTTCCCACTAAGAAAACAGACAACACTTTGGACCAAAAATTTACGTGACTTTCGAACTAAGAAGATGATGAGCTGGAATGCATGGCCACCAAGGAAGTCACAGATGCCATCCTCAATCTCGATCGAGGTGTCGTGCTTCCCTTTCTCCGCGATCACCCCGTTCTTCACCACCGCTATCAAGTCTGCGCCTTTGATCGTGGACAACCGGTGCTGCACCACCGCCGCCACTGTGGCGGCTCAGTCCAGCGCGTCTCACCCTGCATGCTCGGACTCAGCATCGAGGGCGCTCGTGGCTTCATCGAGCAATTTCCGATCAAAAAGTAGGATCGAAAGAAGTACGTAGTCCGGACTCGTGCAATCTATTCATCCCCGGCCGCTGTAGAAAAAGTAGGATCTCATCGGATGGATCAAAAAGGGACGAGCAAGAACTAATATTAGTCTGCTTGTCTGGTTTCATTTCCAGGATGTCAATAGAGAAATATTCAGGTTCTTTCCATGATTAGGATTTGCGAGCTCAGCAGCCGCTCTGATTTCTTCAGCAGCAGTTGTACCGCTAGGTATGCAAAAAGAGAATCCACTAAAGTGTTGTTCATTTGGCCTACAAGGGTGACTGAAATACACATCCCTTACTTCGACATCGCCAGGAATGTCCTCCAGTGCTCGTCCTGAAGGACCTTACGCATCTCTCTGTCTACGGCTTTCTGTTGATCGCCTCAAACAGCTTGAGTGCCGCAGCTTCTCCCGCACCATATGCACCCATGCAGGAAGCCGCCTGTCCTACGGCCCTTATAAACCCAAAAGGGTCGGTGTAAATGCGACGGTACAAATCCCATCTACTACATTCTGCATGGCAGACCATTCTCTGATAGAGGAAAAGGACGACATCGTGATGGGTTTGAGGACCGGAAGAATCATGTACACTCGACAGCTCATAAATTTGTAATGTTCTTACGAACTTAAGGACCCAACCGAGACAATACAAATTCGCTCCGCATGCATTACGAAAAAGTATTACCCTTCTTATATAAGTTAATCAGGTAAGATGAGACGTTAGGAGAACCGATCTTACATTGATCCAGACATTACACTGACGACAACATGAACAATGTCCTCCCCTGTATACCCTTTCTCAAGGATCATCTTCCCACCAGACCAAATTGCCAACGAAAATGTGCAAAACACGACCAACGTCAGTGCACCAGATACCATCCCTGAGACCATGCCCCTGTGCACGCCAGATTCATAGGCTTTGGTCCTAGATTCATCGTACATAGCAATAACTTTCTTCTCTCTGGTAAATGACGCGACCTGGAAGGGAAATGCTCTTTCAATCAAAATCACCAGAGTTTTGATTCGAAATATTTGAATTAAAGAACTGATGACTAAGGTTTCTGTTGCAGATAAAATGTACAGTTCTTAATGACCCGACTGTCTGCTCTACAACAGCTGCTGCTTGCGAGTATGAAGTCTGCCCCCGAGAAGCCAGCTTTTCAACAGTTCTGCTAGGAACAGCAACGGACAAGATGATGAGAGGGATTGAAGATAACATAACTAGCATGAGCAGTCAACCCTTTGATGAAGATGATAACAAAGCTTCCGAAGAATATGGCAATTTGCCGCATGAACTTTCCCACCCAAACCACACAATTAGAAGGAAAATGTTCCAAGAAATATGATAAAAGATCATGATTGAAGCCTTTTCGTATAAAAAATTGGGCATTATACCTTCTTGCCCATGGCGTCTTGGATAAGAACAGTGTTGCCCGTCATCCTTCCAATGATTTTGCCAGTATATGTTTCCTTGTCAAAGCAGCCAATTTCCTGCCACAACAATGTCTTCAAGTATAAGCTTCTTATCTTTGTAGCTTGTCTCTCTCCAGTGACCATCCAACAAGCGACCTCCGGTGTCGTAGTTAAAGAAAATGTTGGACGGTTTCGAGAACACCACCTAACTTTATACGTCAGTAAGCATACTAGCAAAACTTACGCGTGAAAGCCGCAACACCAGATCCAACAGCCAAGTATACAAGCTTCAGACAAACCTGAAAAAACATATAGAGTTAACGAAGGAATGCTAGAAAAGGGGACCCATCAAGCAGAAACAAGGAGGAAGCTGATTTCACGACTCTTACGTCATTTTTGTCAAACAATCTATAAGCAAGAGAAAGACAGAATGAACTTCAAAGCAGTAGTGTATAGTCAGGACTATTCCAGATGAGAGAGTGGATACCATTAGCCAAAACTCGAGTTTTCATGGAGATGAAAGCAAGCTGTGAAAACGAAAGAAATTGAGGAAAAACATTACTACTTGATAAAGCTTTGAAGAAAAGATTGGCACGTAGGGCCAATGAACCTTGCTACTTTCCCTTTTCCTCTTGTCCTTTTCTTGGTGGACTTAACATACAAGGCGAGAGGATCTTGAAAATTTCTTGGAGAAAGCTTTTGCACGCAGCCGAGTAGCCGACTAAGGGTATCTATCATGATGGTAACATTTTTAGAGTCAGGGTCTCAAACCTGAAGTTTTCTCAAAATTTTTGCTTCATCAACGTTTTTTTTCTCTAGTTGCGCAGAAGCAGAAGTGCTTGAATTTTGTCAGATTGTCTTAATCATCTTGTATTTGCCTATGTTCAGCTTGTTGGTTGACATCGATTGGTAAGACAAATGAAAATAACATCTACCCATGTTCAGTTTTTTGTTCAACATCAATTGGTAAGTCATAAGGTAGGATTTTATATTTCCATAAAACAAATTAGCACGGTATTCAATAGAAAATTAAATGCCAATATTGAAGTTTCGATCTCTGGATTAAGTGTGAAGGGGTCCAAGGTATATATCTGATTCGATAGGCACGAAGTTTGAGTGCAGTGGCAATCAAGCTCGGAAAAAATTATGAGAAAAATTCTTAAACCTATTGTATTTGTATTGGTTTAGTTATACACCTTTCAATTTTACTAATTAAGTTCTAAACATTTTGACAATTTACCAATTTAATTCTTCTAGCCAATTATGATAGGAAATTGTTGATGTGTATATAGATCGTCCTACGTTACACAATCAATGCTGAAATAGATAGTTTTTCTATAAAAAAAAAAGTCACATTATTTATAAAAAAAAATTTCTTTCTCATTCTTCCTCCACCAATCACAAGGCCTCATCGATTGACCATGACCATAGGCGAGGGCTGACATCACTAATTCTTGGTGAGCTCGAGCCTCACCATCCTCAAGTGAGGTCAACCTCCTCAAGATCTAGTGAGGCTCGAGCTTGCTCGGTTCAACAAATCCCAATGAGGTCAACCTTGTCAACCTTGGGTGAGGCTTTACCTCACTAGATCCTAGTGAGGGCGAGCCTTGCTTGAAGCCTACGAGGTCATCAGCCCTTATTGACTCACCTTTGCAGCCGAAAGCGAAGGAAGAAAGCAAAAGAAAATGAAAAGAATAGAATTAAAAAGTAAATAAAAAATTATTAAAAATTAATTTTTTAAATTATCCACATCAACGTCAGCCATGCAAAATGGGACAATTAGTGTCCATGTCAACAATTTCGAATCAAAATTGGGGAAATGATTAAATAGACAAATTGTCAAAAGGTTTATGAAGATTTAAGATTGAATTAGTGTAGGTGTATAGATTTAGAACTTTTTTGGTAATTTTCTTGTCAAGCTTATAACTCTTTGCGGATGATTGTGATCGTTTGAAGGCAAGTTCGAGGTGCGATTTTAAAAGAGTGACCTGTCTAGAGAAAAGACGGCATCGCAATGTGAAGATGTGGAGTCGAAAACCATAGAGACACGAAAGTGTGCCTAAAACCACTAAAGACCTGCCTATAAGTAAATATGTTGTAAATACAACAAATATTAGCGTGTGCGCTACAGAAACCTTAAGCAAACAATAAAAAGCTTATTATCTTTCAATTCTTGTATACAGTTGTAGTTTCCAAATATTTAGTTGTCAATTGAATTCTGCCACATGTCTCCGTTGTAGTTTTTAGATCTTCATCGACAATTGAATTGCATGATAGCATTCTTGTCATAGCGCTTTGTCTTCGATTAAATTCCGGCAAGGTTCTTTATGCCGTTGCACTCGATCATTGAATAAATATCTAATATAGCATATCCATTGATAAGACTCCCATCTGGAATCACCACAAAACCTATCTCTATCTAGAAAAGATCGAAGAACAAATTTCGGTGAGAGATATTTCGTTTCCGATCAAATTCCGACGGAATAGTAGTCCGTCTATCGAATTCAAATTTCTATTATCTTACTAAAAAATCACTTGCATTAATCAACAATTGCGTGCGTGGCAGCTAATTTACATATAATGAGAAGTGTATGACGGGATTTAGTACATAGGATTTAGAATATAGTTTTAGTTTGTCATGATTCGATTTCAAAACAATGAGTAACGTTAATTATTTCAGGACAAGTACATATGATACCTTAATATCAATTTTAGAAATTAATGGTAATATAAGACAAGTCACAATTGTCAGTCCTTAGAAAAATCCAGGTATACGAAACGACCCGACGAACTCGCGCCCAAACACGGGAGAGAGGGATAGGAACGAGAGATGCAACCGAGGAGGCCCGCCCGCGTCGACGTCTTTTTGGGGGACCAGGGTTCGACATCTCGCTTTTCCGCCGTCGCGGGCTGTCGCGGACGGCGGCCTGGTGGAGCTTAAGGCGGTATGATCTGGCAGTGGACGACGTTCTGTGGACGTTACTCGACACGATGCTGGAGTCGCTGGCTCCAGGTCGCTATGCTCTGTTTCTTCCTTCATTCTTTCTGGGGCTGTACCATCTGAAGTCGACCGTGAGCAGCTTGGTTGCGATACACTGCAAAATGCCCAAACTTCATTCATTCATGAATCTAGTTAACGATTATATGTGAATCAAAGCGGCTTGAATTTACTCTGCCGCAAAGGCCTGGATCATCGTCGAGCTTTAGTTGCTTCTTCCCTGTTTATCGTGGCCTTTTTCACTGGGGGTAGGTCAATTGCTGAATTCTGATATCGTGTCGACCCATTTATGTGGAGGAAAGGCCGAAAAATTTTACGGTAGTTGGATCGATATTCCGGTTGAGAAGACAGATTTCAGTTCCATAGACGAAGGAAAAGAAAAGAGTTTTTTGCCTATATCTATGTATGATTATGGCGGGAGGGCTTCTTGCCGATTCTCCACTGTTGATGATAAAGAACACAACCACCATCGATGACATTAGTTCCTCGCACGTGCTTCATTTGGTCCCCCACGAGTTTTCTCTACCCACGAGCGGTTCCTCGGCTTAGGTGTAATGGGTTCGGTCGAATGGACCAATTTTTTCTTCGATTCCAGGAACGTATGATCGATTCAGGATTTGTCGAAACGAAAAGCATCGGATGAACACCAGTTTGGCCCCTTCAAAAAAATTTGGTATCAAGTCTTTCGATGTCCTATTTCTAGGCCAAAAATGTTTTCCCAATCCAAAAGAGTAGTTTTATACGCTCACGATCGGTGATTTTCTTTCAAAAATTGCGTTATCTTTATAACTGTTAGAATATAATTAAATATTAAAATCATGTCTTCGTTTAACAGTTTAAGCTATTAGAATAATTTGTAATGATCTAATAAAAATCTCACAGCAACTTTGTTTCCTCAGTAAGCCCACCAAAATATCCACAATTACTAAGAAAAAAAAACCAATAAAATCTCCCTTGATCCAAAAAATTTCCACCGGATAGAATAGGCCAATGGACGCTCCCATTCGTCCTACTCATATTAATATGCACTCAATCAGTTTTGAGAAATCGTAGAATGCACTGATCGGTCCAGAATAGCAATGAATCTCAAATTTGATTTCCGTGTGCTTCTCTAAGTAAACACGGATGGCTCCTTTGCATATTGAATAGTGGAATCACGATAGATATTTTCGTTGGAATCATCAGATGCCTACAACCCTTTTCCTCGTACCAATATTGATATGCTACTCGTTTTCGAGAAATTCAAAGAAGAACAAATCGATCCCGAGTAGCAATGTTATCATAAGCTCGCTGCGCTTCCGTCGGGGACTAAATCGAAAAGATTCTCAAAACATAACGTAGGGCCATTGCAGGAGATGAAAGAGGAACAAAGGAGTACCGTCCTCGCTATTTGCTAACCGGAAGCCACTCGCTCGGCCGATGTCGATAATCGTCTGCACATCTATCGATAGTCATAATGATGATGTGATAGGGGGCAGTTTCGAGGGAGGTTCAGTCAAGCCTAAGCCTAAGCCTAAGCCTGCGAGAGAAGGGAAAGAAGCAAACGGAAGCAAAGAACAGCTTTGCATCTTGAATGCCATGTCTATACCAGAGTGGCAAATTCTAAATCGGACGGAAACCTGCCTAGTCATCTTAATTAATTCCGCCTCATCTCTGCACCTACAGTTTCACGCGTGTCTCGTCTGGCTAGTGTTTCGAGACCTTTGATTCTCTTTGATTCTGTTCAGTCAATGGCAGCAAGAGACCATCCATCGCTTTATTTGTCTCTTGCTGCCATTAAGAAACCATGCAATTTTGCACTCATTTCCCCATTAACTTCTTAACACCATGGACTCATTTCTCCACTTTTGCACCAGCATGAATGATGACGCAGTCTTCTTGACTGTCCACGTCGGGCACGAAAATATATTAGGTAGATTTTGTACTCCACGTAAGGAATGTGAAAAATTATACAAATTTTGACACATGAAGGTCAGGTTCACGGAAAAGTTCAAACTCTGCAGACTCCTTTCTCTCTCTTTCGTCTCTCTCAGTTAAGCGGGCCCACCACAGAGCAAACCATTTCTCTCCTCTGTGCTCTCTCCCCCCATTCTCCGTTCTGGTATGGGGGAGAACAAAATCACGAAGTGAGGGTGAAGGGTTAAAAAATCGTTATGCTCTCTCTTCCTCTCCTCATCACACCTCTCTTCCAACGCACCGCGACGTCGATGTCCCTCTGCCTCGGTCTCAGCCGGAGTTGATTGTTCATTAGTTCAGTTTGAGTTCTTTCTATAGGAAATCGGCCTATCTACCCTCAACCTTTCTCTATGAAAGATGCTTCAATTAGGTTCTTTATCTCTATGAATTCCTATAGATTCAAACTCAAGGGGACCAAAAAAGGCCTTTCCTTTTCCCCCCTTCATCGGCCCCTGCCGCCTTCCTTAACAAGCCCTTGAGCCTCCTTATAGATCCAAACATGTGGGTCCATATCATCTGAAAGCTTTCGTGTTCCATTAGAACACGGTTCTTTTCGTCGTTAGGGTCGGGGTCGGCGAGCAGGGGCGCCTGGCAGAAGAGAGAGAGAGAGAGCGGAGCGGAGGTCACGAGAGCGAGGGAAAAACATGACGGCAGAGGCGGAGGCGAAGGCGTCGGGTCGGGGTCCACGGGCAAGGGGTGCTTCGGGGAGAAAAGAGAGAGAGAGCGGAGCAGAGGCCGTGAGAGTGAGGGAAAACTGCGACGGTGGGCTAGGGGAGGCGGCAGTTGAGACAGAGGCAGAGGGGCATTGGCGTTGCGGTGCGCTAGAAGAGAGGCGTGATGAGGAGAGAGAGAGTAGAGCGATTTTTTAACCCTTCACCCTCATTTCGCGATTTTGTTCTCCCCTATAACGGAAGGAACAATGGGGAGAGAGAGCAAAGAGGAGAGAAATGGTTTGCTCTGTGGTGGGCCTGCTCAAGAGAGAGAGAGAGAGAGGAGAGAGGGGAGTATGCAGCGTTTGAAACTTTTCTATGGCCCGAACTCCACGAGAAAATATTGAGTAGGTGAGATATTACACGTAGGCGGTGTAGCTCACCACTCAGAGGACGACACGTGGCGTCCACGTCGGCGGTGGGGCCGAACCCCTCTCTCCTCTCTCCTCTCTCCTCTCTCCTCTTTCTCTTCTGCTGAACCGTACGTCTCCTCTCTCCTCTGTCTCCTCTCTCCTCTCTGCTCTGTCCTCTCTCTCCTCTCTCTCTCCCCCGCAAAGGGAGACCTCTCGCTCCGGCGAAGGGGGAACGCGACGGCGGGCACTCGGCCACTCCCCTCCTAATCCGGCTCCACCACCACCACCGAGGCCACCTCCTTCGCCGATGCCGCTGCCCGCTCCTCCACCTAATCCTCCACCAGCACCGAATCCACCTTCGCTACCCACGCCACCGCCAAGACCTCCACCACCTCCCGCACCACTAACGCCTTCCCCTAGGCCTCCGCCAGCTCCACCGCCAAAGCCGCCGCCTCCTCCAGCTCCTCCTCCGAGTCCTCCTCCTCCACCCACTCCACCACCGAAACCACCTCCGACTCTAGCACCTCCACTAGCCCCACCTCCAAGACCCCCTCCACCTCCTAAACCGCCACCACCTCCTAGACCGCCCCCACCACCAAAGCCCCTCCAGCACCCCCGCCGGCCCCACCTCCGAGTCCACCTCCACCCCCTAAGCCCCCACCACCGCCATATCCTCCTCCAAGACCGCCTCGACCAAGCCCGCCGTATCTAAAACTCTTTCTCGTCTAGGCGGGGCTCGGGGAGGCAGAGGCGGGGAGTGCCTGAGTGCCCCACCGTCGGGTTCCCCCCCACCGGAGCAGAGGTCAGGCCGTCGGGTTCCCCCAGCAGAGCAAAGGTCGGGCTTCTCTCTCCCCTTTGCAGCGGAGAGAGAGGAGAGAGAGGACAGAGGACAGAGGAGAGAGGAGAGAGGAGACGTACGATTGGCAGAGGAGAGAGAGGACAGAGAGGACAGAGTAGAGAGGAGAGAGGAGACAGAGGAGAGAGGAGACGTACGATTGGCGGAGGAGAGAAAGGAGAGAGGAGAGAGGGGTTTGGCCCCACCGCCGATGTGGACGCCATGTGTCGTCCTCTGAGTGGTGAGCTGCACCGCCTACGTGTAATATCTCACCTACTCAATATTTTCTCGAACGAGAACTCCACATGTTAAATATTTTGTGGTGTTTTCCACGTCGCCTACGTGGAGAGTGAAACCTACCTAATATTTTCTCCGAGTGCTCAACGAGCATTCATGTCACATAGTGCCGAGTCACTTTAAAATGGGGAAAGCCCTAACCGTTATAAGTGCAGAGACCCCCTCCGAGCAAAGCAAAATGGCTTCCTCCCTATGCACAGCTCCTCCTCTGCCTTCTCCTCCTCGTGATACTGCCAGCGATGGTGGCCGGCAAGCTCGTCCAGGACACCTACAATAGCACTCCGCATTACCAGCTTTGCGTGGAGACCCTCCGGAAGGACCCGCGGAGCCTGATGGCCGATCCCAAGGGACTGGCCCTCATCGTCCAAGACGCGACGATGCCAAAGGCGGTGGAGACGCTGGCCAACATAGCGGCCCTCTCTAGGCTGGTGGGCCCTGAACAAGCACCACGGCTGTGGTACTGCAACTTCCTCTACAGTCCGTAAGCAAAGTCTACCGACAAGAGAGTAGGACTCTACAGCAAGGCCAGTATGCAGAGATGAAGCAAAGTCTTGGCAATGCCAAGACTGTGCGCCGGACGTGCCAGAAGCAATTCAAGGCCGCGTGGTTGCCATTGACAGATGAGAACAATGCTGTATCCGAGCTGTTTGAGGTGTTGATAGGCGTGGTGGATCAGCTGGGGGCTTGAAGCGAGAAGTTGAGAATATGACAGAAAATTAGCTGGGTGTCCTCTGCTCTGTCTTTATGGCTTCGGGGTAGTGCCCCATTTTGTCTATCAGCTGGGTGTCCTTTGCTTCGCCTTTGTTGTTTCGTGGTAATCTAGTGCCCCTGTTTGGTCTAAGTGTTTGTCCTGTCCGCGGATGTTCGGCTTGGCTTGGTTTTTTTAACTGGTTTGTTTTGTTCTGTGTGTTCACGTACGTGTCTTGGGGATGCTTGGTTAATGTATAATAGGAGATCCTTTATTCAAAGCTTTTGCTTGTTCCCGTTGAATATTTGATAAAGTTGATGACGTTGGGTGGATGAAGAGAACCGAAGTGACTGTGGAGAAGACAGATCTATCATTTGAGAAAGACGGTGACGGATGATGATAATGTGGGCTCATCTCATTCGGTGAGATAGACCTCTAGTCCATCTTGGGCTCAAACTCGGCCATGGATGACAATGATTGGTGCTGGGCTTGTCGGGACATGATTTAGAGTGATAAGTAGTGTTTACGGCCTGACTGAGCATCACGGGCCGGGCCATGTTTAAAACCTCTCGGTCAAGCTGATGACGGTCGATTTCCTACTTCCACTTCTCTCCAACCAAAGCAGTAGTTTTACCGCTAGCTGATATCGCTGCGAACGTCGTCTAGTGCTCGTCCTGAAGGACCAGAAGCATCTATATACGACTTTCTGTTGATTGCCTCAAACAGCTTGAGCGCCGTAGCTTTGTCTTGCAGCGAATGCACTCATGCATGGAGCTGCCTGTCCTAAGGCCTTGAAAAAACTCAAAAGGGTCGGTGTAAATGCAACAGTACAAATCCCATCCACTATATTCTGCTTGGCTGAGAAATTTATTGACTCTCAGTCTTCGTGGAGAGAGAGGGAAGGAGAAGTGGGTAATTGGATGGAGACGGGCTCTATTTCAACGGCTGAGATCCTTCTCATCCCAATCGAAGGGCCCATATTTGTGAGAACCTTACGAGATCGTTGCCATTTTACCCTTTCATCTTTCAAGGCGCACTCGTGATTCATGACGTGGCAAAAGGCAAGCTACTTTCCTTCTCCCAAAATCACAATCGCGCCAAAAGGCAATAACACCCTTTCACCAATCAATTGGCTTTTTTAACTTTTATCTTTATTATAGGTTCACAATTTCTTTGATTTAAAGGTTTCATTATAAGAATTTATTAATGAGTATTTCCTGATAACATTACATAGAAATCTAATGAAAAATTAAATTTCCAAAACATTAAATTTGCTAATCAAATATACAATCGACCATTTCTGAAATTAATTACATATTAAATAAACCATCTTTTTTTATATTACACTTTTGGCAAAACAATATATATAATGGGCTGGAATTTTTCAAGTCTCAAAAGATTTTTCAATTTTTCCCAACTCATAATTACACAATGGGAGTCAAAATTCTCAAATTCCCCCGATCAAGATATTATAATAATGATCCCTATCCACTTCTTCCCACATCTGTCCTTCTTTCAGAGTAAACTTTTAGGAACTTGCCCCCAAGACTCAATTTATTTCCTCGTATTCGATCCAAAACACACACAGATGCCTAAGTCAATGCTGAAGTCAAGCCAAGCACATGAATTGCTCTTAACACCTCATTATGCTCTCTCTCTCTCTCTCTCTCTCTCTCTCTCTCTCTCTCTCTCTCTCTCTCCACCGTAATAAACGAATTCCCATTTCACTAATTTCTATGCATGGGGTATGGAGTTTCTCTAGCACTTGCATTTTTCATAATGAGAAAAGTATTTAACTTGAAAGATCCAACAAACATTTACAAATCGACCGTAATAAAATGTTCATGATACATCATTCCATGGTCAAATCCAAATTTGATTTAGTCTAGTCTTATTTTGTAATAGTTAGTAGTTTAATTGATGCGTGAATTCTTATTAAAACATTTTAAGTTGGCTCATGATTTTGTGAATGATTTTGTCCCTCGACTCTTTAGAGGAGCACAAGCTAAAAGAAACTAATTTTAGCAAATATTCATTCTGTTAATTTGTAAAACGTGCACGTAGGAGAAAAATGATGAGAAGGCTGCTGTTGGAGTATCTTTTTTGGAGGCCGACCATTTATTAGAGAGGTGCGACCAATTCTTGAGCTCTGTAAATGTGCTCTACATTGCCGATAGTCCGTGATGCTCACTTCTCCTTCATCATCCGGTTGCCACCATTTTACCCATTTGTATCCACACTTTGCGCATCATTAATAAACCACCAGCCACAATCCAAGTCCTAATGGAACTAGGAAACTTGAACAAGAAATGAACTAGAGTTGAGACGATAGCTTGGAGGCAAAACCGACGGACTTGCAGCTGTCCATTTCTCGGTAGAGCCAGATGGGATTGGACTGCAGAATTAAGCCTAAAATGGAAGCTGTCTTGGTTGCAAAACTGGACAAAACATAGCTGTAGCAAAGGATAAAAGGGTGAAGATGCAGAAAGAAGGAAGGGAAAGAACCGGCAGAAACTTCAAGAAATCGGCGGTTGAACTTAAAGGAGCCTAGGAGTAATCGCCAGCTTCACTAGAGCAGCTTCAGCTGAGTTGATTGGACAAAGAATGGGGGATAGAACCAGCTGAAAATGAAAGGGCCAACGGACAATGAGCTCCAAGGAGAAAAACAGAATAGAAAACACAGAGCGAGAGCTAAGAGAGATGAGAGTGAGGGGGTGAAGAACGAGGGGCACAATCTCCTTCCAGCGGGTCGCCGCTCCCGCCTGTCTCTCCCCGAGCAGTCAAGGAATTCGTCAGGCCAAACCCCGACGGATCTCCAGCATACTCACGCCGGCTTCAACGATTTCAGGCGAAACCCGGGCCACCCTTGCGTAATCCCGCTGGTGTCGCTACTCTAGCCGTGACTCTATAACAGCACCCTCCGATTCCGCTACGAAGTCAGTGACGCAAGCGAGTTTCAGGCCAGCCATGGCGCCGCGCCCTTGCCCTGCTTGGCCCGATTTCTGACGCCCATCAACACTTCCACTTCATCCACATCCTTCAGATAATACCGAAAAGGCCAAAGGAGAGAAAATGTGGAGAGGGAGGGGAAGTGCAGCACGCCACTTTGAAATCTCCAACGCCTGCGGAGACGAGGTAAAGCGTACACGCCTATGCAGGAGGAAGAAGACCAAGTTGCTGTCTGGCATCCCAGTGTTCCTCCGGCACGAACTCGATTGCTCGACGTCCTTGCCTACCGCTATCATCAATGACTTGGTGCCGCGGCTCATCGTCTGCCTGTCGCGCGCTGCCAACCAAGCGAAGGCTCCTTCTGTTTCCAGGCAAATCGAGGTCTCTCGGCGCGGTCAAACCAGATCTCAGTTTCGCTCGAGATCCCGGGAGAGTCCAGGTGTTCCCGGCGTCGTCCCAGCCTCGCTCAATGACCACCTTGCAATACTGCTGCGACGCTACCAAAACCAACCCGCATCGGTCCCTCGACGAGTTCAACGCGTCGTCAGCCGCGATGTCCTGCACAACCTGCTGCCCCAAGACCAATATCTCTGACGCCATTGACGAAGCAGTTGGGCTCCTGCCCATGACGATCCTTGCCGCTGCCTAAGCTGATCCTCCGGCCTGTTCCTCCATGTCCAAAGCCCATAACAACGGGTCATTAAGATTCCAGACAACATCCTTGCGTCCTTGGTGTTTCTTTTTGCATGATAAAGAAAAATACAAGCGGTGGTCAAAAGAGTCTTGGCCGGGACCGGGGTCGAACTAAAGAATAGTGATTGGTCAAAAGAAAAGTTCTACTCGGAAATCATAATTTGCACACACACAGGAAAATGTTTCCTCTTTTCCTCAGCCACTTCTGAAGTCCAGCCGATTACTTGTCGTGTCAAACAACACCATCACACACCCCATTGCCGGGCACTCACCGAATTCCCACTAGCCCGAGAGACGTTGGATTTCCCTTTTGCAGGTTTTCTATGGTTCCGAATCAATCGTCGAGCGGAGCACCCTCGTCGACCACCAAAAAGACGAAACTGCCTTGCTGTCACGGCAAGAACCGTGATACCCCTAGCCCTCGCCACAAGTCCACCGTGCGCCGGCCATCCTCTGAGCCTCATCCAAAAGTTCGAGTCGATTCCAATAAGATTACCCGCGTCCGAATTGGGCAATGATTCTATCCAATTTGACTTTGAATGTTCGATCGCAATTTACCGATATATTTTGTTATCTAATTGATTTTTAGTGAGATTCTAGACATTATCCAAATTAGGGGTTAAAGATAACAGTTGATTTAATTACTAATTTGATCTGTAAAGATATTGAATCCATTTTTTTAAATATTTCAACTCAACATTGGATAAACATTGTCCCTAAAGATTGTGATAAACTTCAATTTAAGACGAGGGATTATTATTGTATCCTTCAATTTCAAATTTTTACGGAATGCGTGTGCGGGTTAGGGGAGTTCATATCTCTAATGTAGATAACATGCCATGTTTTCAAATATCAAAAATCCAAAAATATTGCATTTACATACCATACCATTTAGAGTTGATTTTATATATAGGATTGCATGAGAGGATTAGATGGAATATTTTCCTATTTAATCTGAATGCATGTTTAGACAATATCTAAACTAGATAATATTTTTTAATTAAATTTCATGTTAAGACAGGCTTCTGTTTTATAACTTAAATTAGATAATATCTCACTTTAGGTGCATTTCTATTTTAATTTATTTAGAGTTACCAATTTTTAATAGAAAAGCAAAAAATGTCATAAGCAATAGTTGCATCATCATATGTCATGTTATACGGTTTGATTGCATCACAATGCCATGCCATCTATATGCTATGTTATATAGTTTATGTACGTCATTATATACGCACATCATTTAGTGATTGCATATTCAGGGCCATTTAATTAGAATTGCATGTTATGTTAGCAATTAGGTCATGTAGTTCTAATTGCATATCACGCATTTCATATGATTTAATTTTTCCTTAAATAGAAAACCTTTGAAAAGAACTATGTTAGGTTAGGCATTGCATGCATTTTTAATAGATATATTGCAGTTGGGGAATTAATGTGTTTGCATTAAGATATGTGAATTATTTCCATATCGTTATTTATTGCATTGTTTATTGGGTGTTTCAATAATCTTTAAGCATCCACATGAACACCTCACATGTTACTAGATAGAGTAAAATCTATCCAAGCTACCGAAAGGGTATTGAAGTAATCTAGCATAATCAAGTTCCTAAATCCTCTTATTCATAGAAGTAAAGCAAGTCTTAATTACTTTACTTGGTAGCTAATCAACCCACCATAAACTCATTAGTGACGATTCCTACTTGCAAATAATTTTGCATGTTAAGAACTTGGATCATAAGTCACAAATTGGTACCGGCTTGGGAAAGCCCGAGTTAAGTCTAAGCTCAATAATCCATTAGGCGAGCCCTAGGTGGCTCATGCAAGGGTAGGTCACGACAATTATCAACACTTAGGTCTTTGGCCAAAAAAGATCGATAGTATGCTAGATTCAAGATGTTCATTGTGGAAATTTACATGAACTTATCTTGCATGTTATAATCAACAGTTAGGTTTTTGGCCAAAAAACATATCAATAGCATGTCAGACTCAAGATGTTCATTGTGGATATTTACATGATGCTACTCTTTAGGACCTACGTAATCATCCGCTTTACTAGCAATATTTGCCAAATGCATGTCGAAAATGATCAAAGGGCTTGTCAGAATGAAAAGCAATTATTTAAGAATGATAGACACCTTTTCATAGCTTTGATGAGAAGCTGGTAAAGTAAAATTTTCCCCGTTTCTTTCTCTGTGAAGTTTCCCAAATCTGCTATGGACTTACTGAATTTTACCGTAATAAACGAGAAGCAAATTAACATACATAAAGCCCATGTGCTACAAAATGCATGAGAAAAGGCATTTACCCTCCAAGTGCATGGTTCCTCTAGTATTTAAGTCGAAGCACTCAATGACTAATTTATTCTCCACCAACAAGTTTTGCAGTACGTCAATTGACTAGTGCCTCCAGGAACATATTAGACAATATGATGACAGCTTCAAGGAAACAAAAGAGAACCACCAGACTCAATTACTTTGGATATTCTCTGGAAAAGGATCTTAAGAAAAGGTAACACCAGATTACTTGATATAAAGCAACGAAAAGATATGGCAAGGAACAATATCAAAAAAGACATTTAATGAGAGATTTTGGATAGCTTACACTTTTAGAAAACAAATCTTTGTTTTCCATACTGGGAATAGTAAAATATTATTTCAATAGCAGTCCTGGAAGCAACAGATTCCTCAGCATGGATAGTCAGTGAGTAACCGGGTTTCTCAACCCTACTTGTACATTTTTATTAAGAAGCGGCAGGGTCAAACTCTGACTTTTCTTTGTGACTATCTGTAGAAAATGGAAAGGAGAAGATGCTTTGGACAAGATCTTGATGTATTACCCTTGTACTTCATTGAACCCAAGTGCATGGAACAAGTGCATAATGTGATCCGGGAGTTAATAACATTTAACTGCACAATCTTGTATTGATAATTTTAAATTGTGGACATTTGACTAGTATAGAGATATCAAGTACTTTTAAGTGCAAACATGTCATGGAAATGAATATAATGCTTTAGGTTTGTGAAATATTTGATGTATTTTATGAACTCATTTGAAACAATTAAATAGTCAGATTACTAAGTATTCATATGATTGTGGACTCGAATGACATTTTTTCATAGCCAATGGAGAATATTACTTCCTAATCCAATCAAAAAACAGTTGAATAGTCCATGTTGGCGCATATGGAAAGAGATTTGAGTATGAAGCACCAAAAAAGCAATGAATACAACTAAAACTACAACAAGAGGAAAAGAGCATAATTAAACATTATCTGATAATAGTGACTAGCAAGTGAGCCTTTCTTCTTCATACTAGCCTTTCGGTGAACACATGAAATTGCAGTAAGCTCCACACCGGAGTGATCCTTAGATCATTTGCTTTTGTAGAAAATGCATCGAAAATAGGTGAATCGCGAAGCAATTAGATCACCTTCAATCCACTAGCTTACTTTTCTAACATGTCAATATTGGACTCTACCTAAGCATATTAAATTTTGGAGATCTCTCTTTTTCCTATAAATCAGTAAGAATTAGCCTTCAAAAAGCAGCAGATCACATAAGTTCACTTTTCAATAAGGCCTACTCTTTTTGTCCAAAATAGTCAAACTTAGAAGCAGAAGAAAAAGAATGATTAGACGATACTTTTATATTTAGTATCATATCTTCCACAAGAATACAATGACCAAATCAGGTGATATCAAGTTAATTGATTTTTTTATCATCAAGTCACCAACCCAGGCAAAGTAATATCTATGTATCTCTCTGTTATGAACTCAAGCAAAACAACTGACTAGTAAACAACTAAACTAACTTAAGTTATTATAATTTGAGTAGGATATTACTTGCCAATCCACATGATGATAGTACTTTGGACTCTCAAGAGCTGTGGACCTAACCATGTAAATAAGTGTTCGTTAAAGCAGATTGGATGAAACTAATCATTGTGGAATGGACATCCATAATGTTTCAAAATCAAGAATCTAAATTGATACCATGTAAAATTAGAGAAAGATGTATGAAGCTATGATATCCATCACAATGCTCATTCGAGAATTCAAATAGTAAATGTTTTTACAAAGCCCAAACAAAATCGGATTCTGCTCCTGTCAAACAAATAGTCACTATGTATATTTAACCATCAAATGAACCAACACAACATTCTGCGTATTCTCAAAATAATGTCTAAGATAATATTTTCATCCAAGCAGTTGTGCACATAAACAAGATCATGCGCAAGGAGAAAAATCAGTCAAGATATACTTTAATATTGGTGCCGCTATCAATTAGAAACTGAACTACTACTCTGATTTTTCCTTCAAACTTCTCCCTCTCTCTTGGAGTATAGGACGCAGTGCACACATCAACTTCCCTCCCCCGGTCGGCCCAAAACTGGCCTACAACCAAATGTGCTAGTATGTCCAATCGAGACTTGAGCACGGCTCTAATGTCCTTAGAATTGGTACTCGCAACAGCAACCTAGTTGCATGTGACCTTGTGAGCAAGTGAAAGCTAAGATGAGGCGCTTGGAGATGAAAACATTTAGTGTGAACGGGTCCATGTAGGCTATGGTTTGCTGCTTGAAGGACACATGCTTATTTGGATTCTTGGACCTCTTCCTCTTTGGTCAGTGTATGGCCCCTGTTGTCATCATCCAAATAGTCCAGCTCCAAAGAAAAACTTGGTGCTAAATAATGTTGCTTAAAAGCCAACACTCAATAACAAAATCTCTATACAATTCAATAAATGATACAATACCCCCACATTCCAACCATTATGCTACGCCAGTACCATTATCAAGGAAATAACAAAGAGGACATCCCAAACTAGAAAAAGAATGAGACATTCAATGATGCACCTGCCCACTGTGAATGCCATATGTGAGCACAAAGATGCCATCTCAAGAGGCATCAACACCGTGACACCTAAAAGAAACAAATATTGTTAGCAAGACATGTCTAACTACCGACACTTCTCAAGATTGACCAGAGAAGTGGGTAAGCATACAACCCCATGTGACAAAACCTCACAATCTTCGAAGCTGCACTCACATAGGTCATGCTAAGCAATTCATCAAACGGCTAGAATGTATGGGGGAGTAAGTGCTCAAACAGCCCCTAATTGTCGAATCGTGTAGCAATTCCTTTAAAAGTCAAACATTCCTTTAAGAAAGACCAACTTCATACAAGCCAATAAGTAATTCAAAGAATGCAAATTTCTTCCTTTTGACACTAGATTCAGGCATGATTAGACGCATAGATTTACCTGTCTTACTGAATTCGAAGTGGATTGTCTCACGCCGATAAGATTTGGATGGAGGTATTAAGGTCACCCTCCCAACATCCTTCATTGTCGTCTTCGAAGAGGAGTACTTTATCTAGTTTTGGTGTCCTCAGGGCACCCTTGCAGAATATATTCATCTTGGGGCACTTCATGACAATAATACGCACCAACGATGGGAATCTGAAGGCACAATTTGTGGGTGAGAAGCTCTCAAGGCTTGGTAAACCGTCAAGTATCAGCTCTTCCAAATTAGGGAAAGAAATATCCTCTACTCCATTTCCATCATCTGTCACCACGTCTTCTATTGCAACACAATTTCTTAGGTCTAGCCAAGTAAGGTGCACCAGACTTGTCATTGCTGAGCAAGTCCCCATATGAACTAATCCAGTGCAATCCTGTAAAACTAATTGCTCCAAGCTCTGGAATGAAGTCAGGGATGGAAGTACAATTGATAAACTCGGGCACTCTCCAACCCACAGAACTTTAATCTGTTTGAGAATTTCAGCCATCAAGGAGCCATCTTTCGAAACTCGTTTCAGGTTACATAGCTTATTAAGGTAAAGTAGCTTGAGATTTTGCAGTGCCTGGAGAGGTTTTTCCATTTCAGTTAGTTCTCCACAGGGAGTCGCTCCCCCATGTCCAGACGAATCTTCTGGAAATATCTCCTCAAAGGAACTACATGTCACAACAAGCTCTTCTAGACTGGGGAATCCGTGAAGAAAGAAGTTGGAAGGAAAAGCAACATTTTCATCATGGTAGCATGCCAAAACTAGCTCCCTGAGATTGCGAAAGACGTAATGCTGCGGCATCATCGCAACATCCTCCCTTGCTAATGTCAATCCCTCCAATTGTGGAATGACCTACGAGAGGGAATCCGTTTAATTAGGCCTCCAAAAGTCCAATGACTAAAATGTCCTTCTATTTAGGGAAATAAACGCAGCTTTTTGGAAGCAGACGAGCAAGCATCGATGACCATTATTTATACGAGGGGTGATCGTTGTTTGGTGGTGTGCCCAATTTTATTTTATTTTTTTGGTCGATGTGGTGTGCCTAATTTAATCACAATATATTTCGTTAATTTGAGTAAAGAAAGTTATTAGTCAATGATACTTCAGCTATTTCAATTATCAACAAATCAAATCCAAGAGGCAAAATAACATTTGCCTATTTTAACAAATCATGCTATTTTTATAGTTAGTATATGTGTTTCCATAGTAAGATGATGTATTAATGTTGCACATATGGCTTCACCTTTCTGTAACTTTGAGAAGAATGCATACTCAACAAATGATTGGCAAAAATAAAAAGAAAAGAAAAATTAAATTGACGGGACATAGGTGGATAAAGCAATAAAACAAGAAGGAGATTATAGTTCAAAGTTTCATTGGAAAAAGAGTAAATAATCAAGACAAGTAATTCATTCTTTCAAAAGCAAAGTGAAACATTAGAGGAGCAAAGAAACAAACCAAAAGTACATGATCCCAAATATACAAATTTTCTAGCGTTCCGTGCTGTTAAAAAGGAACCTGATTTCGTGTTGGTATATCACTTATTTACCACTCAAATTAAGTTTGGTAATTTCGATTGAACGTTTATAAGTTGAAAAGCATTGGTTAGCCATTGGAATAACATTGGTAGATTTTTAATGTAGTTGGTGATCTTGAAGTGCAAATAAATATTAGTACTTTTCAAGATCTATAAGATAAAAAGTTGGTTAGTGAATAAAATCCGTTGGTATCTTAATTTGATAATTGTTGGTACATCAATTAGATTTTTGTTTGTAATTTCAAATTATAGTTAGTAATTTGACAGGCGTCGGCTTGTCACAAGAATAAATATTGGTTGATTATTAAAGTAGTTCGTAATTTTGGAAATGTTGGTACTTTCCAAAACCTAACAAGATAATAAGGTGGCAAGTAACTAATATTAGTTTGTATTTTATAGAAAATAATTTTTTTGAAAAATAATTTTTAAAAATGATCACTTATATTGCTCGATAATAATAAGTCAATGAAAATTCTTTTCATTATTAATGATAATTTATATCTAAATATTTTTGTGGATTACGAAATCATTTTTCGTTCATTCATTTTTGTAAGCAATATAAGCGGTCATTTTTCGAAAAATATTTTACATAAATTTCATTTTTTGTGAAACGAATGGATCCTTAATGTGACTAATATTGGTACACCAATCAAATTAAGTATGGTTAAAGTTAGTAATTTCAAATATGTTGGTGAGTCATGCAATAAAAGTTTGTAAATTATTAAAGTAGTTGGCGATTTTGAAGGTAGAAAAAAAAAGTTTGTCCTTTTTAAAGCCTATTGATAAATTACTAACATGTGATCAGACAAGCAAGTTACCCCAATGCTTGACAATTACCAATCATGTTGAAGATGTTCGAGGATGGAAATTTGTTTTCTAGCTAAGCTAGCAATATGACAAATGAACATAATACTAATTTTTAAAAAAAAAAAAATTTTATGGTCGGGGTTGGCCAAATTAAATTAAATAGGTAAATCTCAATCATAAAATACGAGTAGCTTATTTGAAGCATGACTGTCTATGCAAGTTAATTTAATAAAGAGTTTTTTTTCTTCAAAGTAAAAGCTGAGATCAATAAATCATACACTGCAGAATACGAGTTGGAAATAATTAACTGCAAACAATCTTCAAATTTCTAAGCAATTCAAAGGTGTGGTTCTGCAAGTATCAACAAGCATGACATGTTGGACAATTTCAATTTCTTAGAGAAAATAACAATGCACCAAAGAGCTATGCACATAAACCATTGAAGACAATAGCAAAGAGCTAGAATCAATAATAAGGGCAGTACCTTTTCAAAAGAAAAGAGTGCGGTTTGGTTCTCGCCGGTAGTTGTACCTTGGCATCTTTGGAATTCATGAGCGAATGAGAATGACCTCATCTCGCCGCATTGTCTCACTCGCAATTGCTTCAAGAGTGGCCACGTTGAATTATGATTAATCCCAAAGAAGCTCCTCAGTTTCGGCAACTCAAGTAATCTCAGGTCAGTTAAATCCGGAAAGAAGAGATCGCCTACATTCATCCCTACACCGTCTTCCTCCACGATAATTTCCTCAACCCCACACTCCCGTACTAAAAGTTTTACAAGTTGTGTCATACTTTTTGCCACCGAGCTTGGAAATAAACTTTTGAGACTCTCACACCTGACAACCTTCATGCATTGTAAGTGTCCAAAGCTAAAACCTCCTTGAGGAAGTCCTCTCCAAACATGCCTTATTTTTGGGAGCCGCTTCAAAATTAATTCTCTCAATTGAAAAGTGCTTGGCGAACGAGTTTCACTAAAATTAAACTCTTGGACTTGAAATACTACTTCTAAGGATCCACAATCAGTCACAGTTATCTTCTCTAGGTTTTGAAATCTAGTGAGCAAATTATAAGATGAAAATATGGATGAAAGTTTCTCACAATACTTCACTTTTAGTGTCTTGAGTTTGCTGAAGGCATTTGAATCAAGATTATCAAGCCATATCTTCTCCATGTTATCCATGTGCAAGATCTTCATCGACTCCATACTAGAAAACTCAACCTGTTATTTTTCAATTTAATTAATTAGAGCTAATTCTTTATTCCCTCAAAAAGAAAATGCTTTAATTTCAAGAACGAAGAAAATCACAGGATGGAGATTATCAAAAAATGGAAATTCATTTTAGCAAATGCCACCCCCTGAAATTCATTCTCCTGTGATATAATTTTTAAGTAGAAAGCATAAATTTTTCTAATATATATCAAGCATTATGTTTAAGCAGTAGCATAACCATAGCCTTCTTAGTCAGACAACCATTTTCATTTCGTGTGTAATTTGTCTCCTGTGAACCTCATATTTAGCCTATCTTAGATTTAGCTCATTACAACACCGAACACAAAATAGCTGATACACTATCCCATTTATTTGAAGGGCAAATGACAAAACATAAACCAATTCGCACAAACCAATGCTTCATGGATCCTACACTTAAAAAGTTCTCCAACAAAGTATAGACTCAAAGAAAACACAACAAAAACTGAAGAAAAGAATCCAACTATTAAATCAAAAGATGGTATGTGCAAGTATGTAATGTTTAATTGATGTTGTACGGGAATCTCCGATCACTAGCTAATTTGTTTCTTTATAAGTTTGTTATTCAAAATTATCAAGACTTAGGATATTAATCTTGATTTATTTTTGTTAATAGTTCATCTCTTATTTAAATTGCCTATAGATGTAAACCAATTTAATATTGTTCTTTAGTTCTAATGATGAATTGATTTGATAACTAATTTTTCCTATTTGACGTATTTTTCTCCCCGCCTCAATCAACCTTTCTCTCTCTTCATCTCTCTTTAGTTTCTTCATCTTTTTCTTATTATCAGCTTTTCCTCCACTTTCAAGGAATCTAAACCTAATTTTTTTCATGCTTTCATTCAACATTAGTTGGCATTGGATCTAGATCTTTTCTTCATCAATTGGTCATTAAGCTAGATCTGCTCAACATTAATTGGTATTAGAACTTCACTTTAAGTGTGTATTATTGTTGTGCAACTATTCTAGACCACTTATTTTAGTTACTGCACTTGCATTTCTTATCTGATATGCTCATGAAGATATATGGCATTCGTGGCATTCGTGCCTATTGAAACTTCTGCCCCCATGCTTGCTGATTTGTAGCCATTCTATGTTTGGTATCTATTCTTTTTTAATAATGTTGCAATATTTATTAACTCTGGTTTGTCAAAATTTGAAAAGAGTAGGGCTTATCAAGATTATTACATCAATTGTTATGGCAATTATCATTATCAATATTATCATGTTATTCTAATAATGTTGATTATTAGGAGTAATCCGATGTTGCCATGATCATGATTATCATAAATCTTAACAATCTTGAAGAGTTTAAACAAATTTTAGTGAGAATTGAATAGATTTAATCAAAAACTGTAAGGAAGATATGAAGACAGTCCAAAATCAGTTCGGTGTGGAGCAAAACAGCATGGATAAGTGCTCTCGATGTCTACAAGAGTTATATAAGGACTATGCTTGTGGGAATAGCCACGTGAGTAGAGGAAAATTCTTCTAACTAATATGGATGAATTTATATAAATACCTTCTGAAATTTAGTAAAATCTACAACGTAATTTCTCATATTGATCATTCACATAAGGGCAAATTCTTCTGATGCTAAAATTTGTGCTGAAATGCTTAGTATAGTCTTATACTTCCAAGATGCATATTCAAATCTTCCTTTTGTGGAGATTGATATATGACATGATTCTTTAACCACCATACTATTTATTTGTCTTATTTATGCTTGCTTATTTAAAACTCTTGATATATATATATATATATATATATATATATATATATATATATATATATATATATATTTTGGGTAAGGAACTCTTGTTTTAATTACTTATGATATCGGCGAAGATACGTTTTGAGGATAAATTCATTAAGACTAATACTTCCTCACCTGATTTGGCATCTCTCTCTCGAATTTTATGATTCTAAACCAACCTTTCTATGCGATTTCGTTCTATTTTATCAGTTGCTAACAGATGTATCATACACCTAGTAAAAAGCTCCTCAAAATTTTTATGATAGTGAATGACAGCGCATTGAATCATAGATTCCATGTCAATGCAATTGAGTTATTTACATATAATGCATGCAGCAGCCACTCTCTTGCCATGCAAAGAAAACTTTGGCTTGTGTGGAGCCACGAATACATATCTAAGTCCATGATTCCAATTTTACACCAAAGCTCCTTTGTTTAGCATTTGATTAAGTTGGCTAGGTTTGACCCATAGTGAAAAATATTATGTTAACTACTTGCAATTTTAGTCATGATTATGTTGGAAATCCTAAATCTTATATTTGAAATGAAGTCATGTCCCAAACCTTTCAATTGATTTACACAAGTTTTGAATTTTTTTTTTAGAAGCGTAATCAAGTTCTTTTAGTACACAATAACTTAGATTTTCTACGTGACAAACTCAAATTTCATTTGTTTGTATTAATTTCTGACTTAATTACACCAACCAAAAGGTTTATCATTTGATTACACTTTTTGATAAAGGTTTAAAAGTTCATTGTGCCAACTGAAAAATTTATAACTTGATTGCATTTCATAAATACATTTTAGGACTTGTGGAATGATTTTCCCATCACAATATTTACAATTGACTTTAGGAATGAGTAACAAAATGACTCCTAAAACTTATTCCAGTTTGGCATATTTAAGAACCAAAACTTTTATTTTTGTTTATTAGTAAAACTTGTTTCGATTCAGTATTTTGAGTCTTTCCATTGCCAAAATTAGTTTCAGGAGGATGGAAAGTATATAAGGCATTTTTCGTCGAAGTTTCCTTTCTTTACTTGTAAAATGCAGTGCTAATCTGGAAATGCCACATTAAAAAAAGGTGACAAATTTTTAAAAGTACACTTAGCACTCTTGCCAAGCCACCAACAGTTGCCAAACTTGGCTCCTCGCCAGCGCGAGTGAGCACACTTGCCCCTACTGTAGGCCCTACACGGGTCAACGGCCTTGTTGTGACCATAGCGAGGGTTGCTAGCCCTCATCGGCAGGAAGGGAAGCAGTAATGGTTCTCCCTTCGTCCCCTTGACTGTCGACTTCTTGTAGGACTTCTTTTATTTCCAATTTCATATAAGTGCTGATTTTTTTTTCTAATTTTTAGTATGTTCTTAGTTTTTTTTTCAATTTTTTGATGTGGCAATAGTGAAACAGCTCCTTTTGTGCTTGAGGAAGCTCCATCACCGTGTTAAAGCCCATGCAAGACTGAAAATATGATAAAAATAAAGAATTTCTCTTAAAAAAGGACAGAGTTAACAAGACTTGAAATGCATCAATTGTGCAAATTTTAGAACTTAAGTGCCGAACCAACACAAGTTTTAAAACTTGTATTGTCATTAATCCTTCATCTTACGTTGAACAATATTTAAATTTGAGCAGATGCTTAAGCATTTTCTAGACCCTAGATTAATTAAAAGTTGTTGATCGAAGCTTAGCCTCTCATTAATATTTGTGCTTCAGCTACAATTTAGTCTAAGACTTGAGGAGGAAAGAAAAAAAGTATTAAGTTTTTGAAATTTATGAAGAAAAAATTATATACATTTCAATATTTTTATATTAAAGAAGTAGTTTTGAGATGTTTCTTATTTGAGGTCAAAGATTTGTAAGTGAAAATGATAAGTTATCATAAGTGACTGCTTATACCCTTATCTCAAACCAACAAAACAACAAGCTAGACATGCCATTAGAGAAGAATGAGTGCAAACCTTTTCAACGAGTAAAAGCGGTTGATGTGTTGGACCGCTATCCTCTAATTTTCGACAACCGGCATCTCCTAAAATCACCTTCACAGCTTTACAATCTTCAACAGTAAACTCTTTCAAGGAGGGCCACTCTGAAATATGCTTCCCTTGGCAGAAATTTCTGAGTTTTGGCATGTTGTGAAGATATAAAGTGACAAGTTGAGGAATTACAATTTTGTCGGTTGCTTCTTCAAGTTTCTCCTCTTCTTTGGTGACAATGTACTCCATCTCTCCACAGCCCCCGAGACCCAGATATTGGAGTAGTCCTAGACTTGTTGCCATAGACATTGTAAAAAGGTTTCTTAGACGTGGGCACTCCTCAACTGTCAAGGACTCCATATAGCGAAGCAGCCTCTCTGACATGAATGAAGGAATCACATTCACTAGGTTGAGACACTGCTTCACCTTGAGGACCTTCAGACAGCAAAAGGACTCCATAAGGATTTTATTGTTCCATAGTTCTTCTTGTTGAACTCCCTCGACATGTAGCTCTTCTAACTTTGGAAATGCAAGCTACAAATGTACATAGATAAACCGAAAATACCCAAAATAACTTAGGGCCAAAGCACAAAAAACAAAAAAAAGAAAAGAAATAGAACACATCAGATAAATCAAGATATGATACCTTCTCATCAAATAGAGGATATAACCCGTCACCAGCACAATTCTCTGAACTAAAACAAATCAAACTCTTGAGGTCACGAAGCTTGAGTTTGGTTAAATGACGGAATTCGAATGTCTCTGCATTTTTCCCCTTTCCTTCTTCCATCACAATTATGCCCCGCAGATTATTGCAACAGGAAACATCAAGCACTACGAGCTCATGAAGAGTTTTGGCTGTGGTTCTAGAGAAGAGATATGACAAACTATGACAACTTCTCACGTTCACTTCCATCAGACTAGGAAATGTCGAGGTTACTTCGCAGTCACTCCTAAAAATGTCTGTCAACTTTGGTAGATTCAGCAACTTCATTTTCTTTAATGCAGGGAGTTCCAATGGCTTTTGTCCTTTCTCTGAGCTGAGGCTCACCGGTTCAAATAATGCTTCCAAAGAGGGACACCCAACTACCTCAATTTCACTCAGGCTCTGAAACCTATCCGTTGAATTTGATGGAAAAACATGTGACAAATTTTCACAAAGTTCAATAGTGAGGGATGCGAGTTTGCAGAAGGATTGTTCGTGGAGTTGATTGTGCCATATCCTCTTTAGTTGGCACATGGATGAAAGCTTCAATTCCTCCAAGCTTGGAAAAAGAACCTGCGTACAAACATTTTATATGTTTAATAACTGAAATATTTGGTACGGAATGTATTATGCCGATAATTTACAGACATCTTTGGGAATGAACAACATCAGAGTTAGTTCTTGCGCCATGAATTGCTTAACTTTTGGTACAGAATAATGATCCAGTTTATAAGAATTGCTTCACTGACCAGAACTAGAAGAAAGCTGAAATATATATATATATATACTTACCTTTTCAATGTCAATGTCAGTAGTGGGTTTAATTCTACCTATATAAGAACCTAAGATACCCCTTTCTCGTCATGAAAAGATTAAGTAATATGGAGAGCTAGTTATGTAGCCAAGAAAAAGAATTTATTCATTTAATAAATGATTTTAGCCGAGCATTATGCTTTTGCAGTTTGGGTCACATCATAAACATAATTTTAAGATAATTTATAAAAGATTTCCCATATTTTTATTCTATACTAGCAGAATAGTTATAGAAACCGTTTTATCCAAGCAATAGTGAACAAATGAATGCTAGGGTGCGTTTGTTTCAATGAAAGTAGTTTCCCGGAAAGTGTTTTCCAGACTTTCCGTTGTTTGTTTTTCCAAAAAAATTTGAGGAGTTCCTCAAGGAGGTTTTATCTTTGGACGCTTACAATGCATGAAGGTTGTCAAGTGTGAGAGTCTCAAAAGTTTATTTCCAAGCTCGGTGGCAAAAAGTATGACACGGCTAGTAGAACTTTTTTTTAGAAGCATGATCAAATTCTTTTAGTACACAATAACTTAGATTTTCTACGTGACAAACTCAAATTTCATTTGTTTGTATTAATTTCTGACTTAATTACACCAACCAAAAGGTTTATCATTTGATTACACTTTTTTATGAAGATTTAAAAGTTCGTTGTGCCAACTGAAAAATTTATGACTTGATTGCATTTCATAAATACATTTTAGGACTCGTGGAATGATTTTCCCATCACAATATTTACAATTGACTTTAGGAATGAGTAACAAAATGACTCCTAAAACTTATTCCAATTTGGCATATTTAAGAACCAAAACTTTTATCTTTGTTTATTAGTAAAACTTGTTCCGGTTCGATATTTGAGTCTTTTCATTGGCAAAATTAGTTTCAGGAGGATGGAAAGTATATAAGGCGTTTTTCATCGAATTTTCCTTTCTTTACTTGTAAAATGCAGTGCTAATCTGGAGATGCCACATTAAAAAAAGGTGAATTGTTTTTTTAAAAGTACACTTAGCACCCTTGCCAAGCCACCGACAATTGCCAAACTTGGCTCCTCGCCAGCGCGAGGGAGCACACTTACCCCTACCATAGGCCCTACAAGGGTCAACGGCCTTGTTGTGACCATAGCGAGGGTTGTTAGCCCTCGTCAGCAGGAAGGGAAGCAGCAGCGGCGCTCCCTATGCAGCCCTTCGTCCCCTTGACTGTCGACTTCTTGTAGGACTTCTTTTATTTCCAATTTCGTATTAGTGCTGAGTTTTTTTTTCTAATTTTTAGTATGTTCTTAGGTTTTTTACAATTTTTTGATGTGGCAATAGTGAAACAGCTCCTTTTGTGCTTGAGGAAGCTCCATCACCACGTTAAAGCCCATGCAAGACTGAAAATATGATAAAAATAAAGAATTTCTCTAAAAAAAGGACAGACTTAACAAGACTTGAAATGCATCAATTGTGCAAATTTTAGAACTCAAGTGCCGAACCAACACAAGTTTTAAAACTTGTATTGTCATTAACCCTTCATCTTACGTTGAACAATATTTAAATTTGAGCAGATGCTTAAGCATTTTCTAGAGCCTAGATTACTTAAAAGTTGTTGATCGAAGCTTAGCCTCTCATTAATATTTGTGCTTCAGCTACAATTTAGTCTAAGACTTGAGGAGGAAAGAAAAAAAGTATTAAGTTTTTTGAAATTTATGAAAAAAAAATTAAATACATTTTAATATTTTTATATTAAAGAAGTAGTTTTGAGATGTTTCTTATTTGAAGTCAAAGATTTGTAAGTGAAAATGATAAGTTATCATAAGTGACTGTTTATACCCTTATCTCAAACCAACAAAACAACAAGCTAGACATGCCATTAGAGAAGAATGAGTGCAAACCTTTTCAACGAGTAAAAGCGGTTGATGTGTTGGACCGCTACCCTCTAATTTTCGACAACCGGCATCTCCTAAAATCACCTTCACAGCTTTACAATCTTCAACAGTAAACTCTTTCAAGGAGGGCCACTCTGAAATATGCTTCCCTTGGCAGAAATTTCTGAGTTTTGGCATGTTGTGAAGATATAAAGTGACAAGTTGAGGAATTACAATTTTGTCGGTTGCTTCTTCAAGTTTCTCCTCTTCTTTGGTGACAATGTACTCCATTTCTCCACAGCCACCGAGACCCAGATATTGGAGTAGTCCTAGACTTGTTGCCATAGACATTGTAAAAAGGTTTCTCAGACGTGGGCACTCCTCAACTGTCAAGGACTCCATATAGCGAAGCAACCTCTCTGACATGAATGAAGGAATCACATTCACTAGGTTGAGACACTGCTTCACCTTGAGGACCTTCGGACAGCAAAAGGACTCCATAAGGATTTTATTGTTCCATAGTTCTTCTTGTTGAACTCCCTCGATGTGTAGCTCTTCTAACTTTGGAAATGCAAACTACAATTGTATAGAGATAAACCGAAAATACCCAAAATAACTTAGGGCCAAAGCACAAAAAAACAAAAAAAAAAGAAATATAACACATCAAATAAATCAGGATATGATACCTTCTCATCAAATAGAGGATATAACCCATCACCAGCACAATTCTCTGAACTAAAACAAATCAAACTCTTGAGGTCACGAAGCTTGAGTTTGGTTAAATGACGGAATTTGAATGTCTCTGCCGTTTCCCCTTTTCCTTCTTCCATCACAATTATGCCCCGCAAATTATTGCAACAGGAAACATCAAGCACTACGAGTTCATGAAGATTTTTGGCTGTGGTACTTGAGAAGAGATATGACAAACTATGACAACGTCTCACGTTTACTTCCGTCAGACTAGGAAATGTCAAGGTTACTTCACAGTCACTCTTCATAATGTCTACCAGTCTTGGTAGATTCAGCAACTTCATTTTTTTTAATGCAGAGAGTTCCAATGGCTTTTGCCTTTTCTCAAAGCTGAGGCTTACCGGTTCAAATAATGCTTCCAAGGAGGAACACCCAACCACCTCAATTTTACTCAGGCTCGGCAACCGATCCATTGAATTTGATGGAAAAACATATGACAAATTTTCACAAAGTTCAATAGTGAGGGATGCAAGTTTGCAGAAGGACTGTTCATGGAGTTGATTGTGCCATATCCTCTTTAGTTGGCACATGGACGAAAGCTTCAATTCCTCCAAGCTTGGAAAAAGAACCTGCGTACAAACCTAGTATTTGTTGAATAACTGACATATTTGATACGGAATTTATTATGCCGATTATTTAGGGACATCTTTGGGAATGAACAACATCATGAGTTAGTTCTTGCACTGTAAATTGCTAAACTTTTGGTACAGATTAATGATCCAGTTCATAAGAAATTTCTTCACTGATCAGAACTAGAAGAATGCTGAATAAATAAATAAAACTATAGATGCTTACTTACCTTTTCAATGTCAATGTCAGCCATGGATTTAATTCTACCTATGTAAGAACCTAAGATACCCCTTTCTCGTCATGAAAAGATTAATTTATATGGAGAGCTAGTCATGTAGCCAAGAAAAGGAGTTACTTCATTTAATAAATGATTTTAACCGAGCATTATGCTTTTGCAGTTTGGGTCACATTATAAACATAATTTTAAGATAATTTAGAAAAAGGTTTCCCATATTTTTATTCTATACTAGCAGAGTAGTTACAGAAACTGTTATATCCAAGCAATAGTGAACAAATGAATGCTAGATGTATTAATAACAAATACTTTCACAAATATTTTATTACAAAAAAAAGGAAATTTGAACATGTGCAATGCACATAATTTTTACTAGTAATATTAGAAAAGTGGTTAGGATTTAGATTTGCGATAGAATTGATCACCACAGGTCAATATTACAACCAGGGGTAAGGAAAAAAATTGGCCTATTGAAATTATATTGGATTTTTCATTTCGTAGTCACATATTAGTCCATCAATTAACATATAAGAGTCAAAACGATTCATTTAATGGAAGTTTATTTAGAGCCACGTTTCCACAAAAAATAAATTGAGGATAATTCTAAAATCAATACTTTAACGTGTCTATAAATTAAATATCTAAATAATCAAATTCAAATAAACTCAATACCTTTTAATACAAAACACTAAACAAAACAAATGTTAGTAGACATTTTTGTCGTTTGGTTGAAAATACATATAAATTTGTTAAAATTACGCAAAATCTCTTGATTGAACTCCTGTTAGAAGTAGCTATTATAATTTGGGAAATACAACCTATAGAAGCATTACCTGGCTAAAGTTAACATGACTGGCATTGAAGCAAAGTTGATCATGTATCCAGAGCATCACAAAGAAGAAAGCAAATCACATGAGCAAAGATACAGCTCAGATAAAGGAAAGAGGAAAAACCTTCTCGTCAAATAAAGAATGTGGACTTTCATCAGAACTGGCAGTTCCCTCATTTGTCGTCTCCACTCTTGATGCTGGCAGCCTTAGTATGAAGGCCTTGAGTTCAGTGCACTCCAGAATTGCGAGATTTGTGAGGGAGGGGAACTCAAATACACAACTTCCTGAGCTGAAACTGATCAAGCTCTTAAGGGAACAAAGCTTCAATGTATGGAAACGAGAGAACTTCACTTCCTTCAACTTTTGCTCTTCGCTTTCTTCCATGGCAACTACTTCCTGCATCTTATTGCAATCAGAAACATCTAGCGTCTCAAGTTTTTCAAGATTCCTGGACGTGTCATATGTGAAGAGATATCTTAAACTGGGGCAATTGCGCAAGCTAACGGTGGTCGGACTAGGAAGACTAAATGTTGCTTGGGAGCCACTTGTCACTAATGCATCCATCCTCGGCAAGTCCCACAATTTCACTTCGTTTAAGTATAAGAAGACCAGATTTTTTGGCCTTTTCTTAGTATTGACAGCAACATGTTCCATTAATGATTTCAAAGAGGTACAGTTGACCACCTCAATCATTTTCAGGTTCTGGAACACCTTTATTATATTTGATGGAAAAATATGAGACAAATTTTCACAATCTCGGATTGTGATGGATGCCAGTTTGCGGAATGATTCTTCAGAAAGTTCATTGTGCCATATCTTCATCAACCCACACGACACGACAGTCAACTCCTCCAAGCTTGGAAAAAGAACCTGTATGAAACAAGCATTTGTTAGTTTCTCAACCAAGAACTCCTAAAAGTCCCGATTTGAATGAAGTTGGTTACCCATGATAATGTGCTTGATAATATATTCTCAAGAATGAAGTTGGTTACTCGAGATTATACCATCATCATAGAAAAACAACAAATGCATGGAGTCGCAAGAGGCTTTAAAGGACATGCAGACAAACAGAGTTTTCAACTGCTTCATTGACGACAGGACTACAGTTACCAAGAATAATTTCTACTATAAAAATATAAAAGAGAATTCCAGAGATATTTACGCACATTGTGATCGAAGAGTATAGGCCAGGACAAGCTAGAATTGACGCCACCAATTGCTTGTTGTAAACTTGTATTAGCTATTGTCGTCTGTTGCTTTCCTTGGAATGAAGAGAATGTCATCATTTTGGGGCATCCAAATATCCTCAATCTTGTTAAGGTTGGACAGTGAATACGGTGCGTCCCATGAGAGAATGTTTTGAGATTTGGCAATTCCTCAAGAGATAAGGAGGATAACAGAGGGAACTCTAAAGTGTCCATAGATGCAGCTTTTCTCGATTCTTCTTCTTGCACTTCTATAATTTTCTCCAACAGTTTACATCTCGCTATTTTTATTTCTTTTATTTGTCGGAGTGCTTTAGCCATGGAAGAAGAGAAAATAAACCTGAAGTTTTCACAGCCTTGCACCTTCAGTACCTTTAAGTTTCGGAAACACAACGCTATTCTTGGATCCTTGTTCCATATGTGTTCCAACCTTGGTAAGTCACTCAAGGTTAATGTGGTCAATTGCGATAGAATCTCGACATCCCCCCTAGCTGTCAGTACTTCAAGATCAAATACTTTTCGTATAAACTGACATCTTTCAATGATGATGGTTTCCAAATTCTGTAGCTTCATTACCAAATTGGATGGGAAGATGCTCATGAGAAATGCACAATCCTCTACCTTCAAAAATTTTAGGTTGCTCACATCCGAAGGAAATCGAGAGTTCCATATCTCTTTCAATTTGGGAAGTTTAGATAGTGTCAAGGACTCCATCCAGGGCAACGAAACCTAAAAAAGTAAGGAGAATCACGTTATGAAGGCATATGCATAGATTTTTCCTGAGCTACGAGGAGTGGATAACCCCATATAATCTCACTATGCTTGTAACAAAAAGTTATGAACACGCGTTGCTTGTGAAAAATTAATAAAGGAAATAATCTCGCATAAAAGATTTGAAGATGATGGAAAAAAAAGAGAGGCCGAATAGTGATTTCTGAATTTTACCTTTTTTCTTCTTTAAATTTTATCAACTTTTAGTCTTGACTTATCATTTACATATTATGTACTAGGACTTTACTACATTTATGACAAGCGGAGGAAGTTATAATCCCTAAGTTATTGAGGTAATTGAACATACCCTCAAATTGTGTGCTTTCTAAATTTTACAAATTCATGGCATAGACTAAATTAATTCTTTTAAGTCATTAATTGTGGTCCTATATAATGTTTCAAACGACAATGTAAAAAAAAAAAACCATTTCAATTATTTTCTACCAAATGGTCATGAACTAACAACATATTTAGTTAAAGAAAGACGTAGAACAACGTTAAACATAATAGTGAACATTATTTAAAGGGCTTGTAATTGACAAACCATAAAAACTATACTTATAATTTTTTAAGAGGTGTAATTTGAGTCTGGCATTTTTCTTCAAAGTATTCCAAAAAAAAATTCCTTATCAAAAGATTGAAAGTAAAAAGTAATTATAAATTTATGAAGTAGTCAGAAAATTTGTTGTCCCCAGGCATAACATGGGATAAAATTCTAGTATATCTGTAATGCGTCATAGATGACTTATCAAACCAAAGTCAAAAAGGGGTTTATCAATTTAAGATCTATGGTTGGCCATAAGATACATGAACCGGTCGCAACAGCATCATATGCGCAACAAAGTCAATTTCAGCAATTAATTTAATTTTACCGATATAAGAACCTAAGATACCCTTTCTCTGTCATAAGAAAAAATTAGAGATATGTTCACTAGAAATCCTAAAACTTACCGTGAAAGTGCAATTGAGTCCTAAAACTTGCAAAAAGTGCAATCAAATCCTAAAACTTGTCAAATTAGTGCAATCAAGTCTTAAAGTGAACATGGTCAATTTGATTAATGGAAAAATACTGACGTGGCATTTTTAAATTAATTTTTGATATCATGTCAGCATTTTTATCATTTTTTATTCAATTCTTATTTAAATAAGATTAAAAATTGAAAAAGAAAACCTAAAATTTTATTAAAAACAAAACTAGGAAAAAAAAAGAAGAGCAAGGGCTTCAGTCGCCCATCGCCAAAAGGGCCATTGGCCCTCACGAGATGCCGTGACCATCGTGGGCCCGGCTAGGTGAGGGTCGACCACCCTTGCCCTAGGCCGGCAACGTCAACCCTTTTAGCGATGGGTAGCGGCGACGATGGCAGAACCTTCTTCTTTTTTAATAAAATTTTAGGCTTTCTTTTCAAGTTTTTAATCTAATTTAATTAAGAATCGAATAAAAACTTATATAAAAAAATTGCTGATGTGGCATAAAAAATAATTTTAAAATGCCACATCGGCTTTTTCCGTTAGTGAAATTTACGGTGTTAACTTTAAGATTTGATTGCACCAATTTAATAAGTTTTAGGACTTGATTGCACCAATTTAATAAATTTTAGGACTTAATTGTATTTTCACATTTAATTGTATTTTTGCAACAAGTTTTATGACTTCTAGTCAACAAAACCCAAAAATTTAAATTATATGGAGACTTACTCATGTAGCCAAGAAAAAGAGTTAATTAATTTAATAAATAATTATAGTCGAGCATCATCTTTCGTGGTTTGGGTCACACGACAAACATAAGTTTTAAAAGACAATTTAAAAAAGGCTTCCGTACATTTTTTCCATACTAAAGAGTAGTTACAGAAACTGTTAAATCCAAGCAATAGTGAACAAATGAACGCTAGATGTATTTCTAATAAATATTTCATGAATATTTTATTACAAAGAAAAAGGAAATTTAAACATGTGGAGCGCACATAAATTCTACTTGTAATATCAGAAAAGTGGTTAGAATGAAGATTTGTGGTAGGTTTTGATCACCATAAAAGGTCCATGTTACAAGCAGGGGTAACGAAAACAAATTGGGCTACTGAATGTTATATTTATTTTTTCGTTTCGTAGTCACATAATAGTTTGTTAATTAACACATAAGACTAAAAAAAAAATTATATAGCGAAGTTTGTTCAGAGCCACATTTCCACAAAAAATAAATTGAGGATATTTCTAAATCAGTATTTTAATGTGTTATAAATCAAATATGTAAATATTTTGAATAAATTCAAATACCTTTTACACAAAACACTAAACGATACAAATGTTACTAAATAAATGTTTTTGTTTAGTGGAGCACATTGTTAAAATTACACAAAATTTCTATACATTATATCTCCAAAGTAAATATTTCAATAAGTCAATTTTTCAAAGACTGCAAAATGTGTGGGACTTCAACTGATATTATTGAAAGGTATGGAGGAAATTGGAAAAGGCAATGAAAGTTGGAAACATTATTTACCTAATTTTTTCTATCTTTCCTCATATTTCATTGTCAAGAGTATGGAGAATTGAGTAATGAACTGACTCATTCTTAAACAAGTATTTTTCTATGATTAAAATATTCAGTTGAAGGCAATATCCATGTTTGTACCTCATGCATCAGAAGACTAGCCAGAGAAGGTTTTCTCATGGTCCGGATGAATGGGAACATGACTCATTCAAAAAGAATGAAATTTACCTGTTGCCCGTCTAGGAATACGACTGAATGGTCCTTGGATTTATAGAAACTCGTCATCTCTGGCAAATTTTGTAATGTCAGCCTATGCAATTTGCATGATTTCACGTCAGCGTCATCATCTATTTCATCTATATATTCATCGGCCTCAGCAGGTGCGACAATTTGCTGTATCAAGTGGCATTCGGTTATTTCAATCTCTTCTAGCTGCAAAACTATTCTCGTCATGGACGAAGGAAACAAATGTTTAATTTCACCACAGTTGTCCACTTTGACAATCTTTAGTCTGTTGAAGGATTTTGGGGCAAGACAATCGCGACAAATCTTCTCCAAGTTGTTCAAATTCTTCAGAACCAACGATTCCAATCTCGTAAATGCAGGGCGTAGTGCAGAGTCAACAACATATTGAAATGATGAGTTATTTTTTACATAAAGATGCTCCAATTCCTGAAAACCTTCATTGCACAAGCCATGAATGCTATCTCTGCCATCTTGCAATCCATCCAAGTGAAGATCTTGCGTTCTCCCCAAACATTCCTGCATATACACTTCATGGAGAAGACTGCCGGAATCTAGCTTGAGTTTTAAAGTTTTGGATTCTTTGTATTCATCCCACTGATACGTAACTATCCCAATTTGGATTCTATACTCATTTAGATTCCCAAATGGCAAGTCGCTTGTGAGATTGGTAGGATGAGGAATGGTAACGTACAAAGTTCTCAACTTTTTCATGGTCTTCAACTCAGCTAGGCTCGCATTGCTTAGCGCTATTGCATCCTCAGCCTCCCACTGATCAAAACTGCCTTCCATATACATCTCCTCTAAATTAACCAATCTTCCAAGCACTCCAGGTTCGATAATTTTGAGCTCAGTGCAACCAGTCAAGTTCAAAAATCTCAATTCTATTAGTTCACCTATTTCTTTGGGCAGCCGAGTAATTGCAGATCTAGAGATACTTAGGAATTGCAATCCTTTCAGCTTTCCAAGAATGGTTACATCCTCCAGATGGCAATCATCAAGACATAGCGACTTAAGGTCTTCAAGGTACTCAATTGACGAAGGTAGAGAGGTGAAAGATAAGCCAGTAAAGTCTAAGACTTGGAGCTTCTTCGTAGGTTCAAAAAATGACTCGGGAATTTTGAGAGACGAGTTACTTTCGACTAATAGAAGTATCCTCAAGTTTGGGCAGTCCAATCTTTTAGGAAGTTCATCAATGCCAACACGAGGGAAGGATAAGGCAGTGCATTTGATGAGCTCATCCTTTGACCATTCTTTAAACCCATAATCCTCCCTCCCAACCAATGTGCTCCATTGAGAGGAAGCAATAGAGATGGCGACATCAACAAATATGTCATGCATTTTGAACACTTCCATGTCATCACTATCTAGTAATAAAGAAGAGTCTTGTAGCCTATGCAGATCCATAATCAACCTATTCCTGGCTTCTTTGATGGTCTTGAATTTTTTATACAAGCCCAAACCCATGCAGTAGACAAGGGTCCACCTCATGAAAATTTTCCCCGAGTCTAGAGCAGAAACCAAGAACAATGATTTGATTCTTTCATCTTCTAAGTCATTGTAATTCTGTTCGACTATTGATTTTGCATCTAACAATTCTATATTGGTCGAAGCATAACTCCATTCAGCCAAACCTCCATGTCTCAACCTTTTTGCCACCGATCGAATCAAAAGAGGCAAGCCACCACAATTCTCGACCACTCCATCCACCATGTGTTCAAAATCAAGATCGTTGACTTTGTCCTCCACTATCCTTTCAAAAAGTCTTCTTGCTTCTTCATGCTTTAACTCATTGAGCCGAATTCTCGATCAATGACCATGTCATTGCGCAGAACATATCGATACCTAGACGTTAGCAATAGCTTGCAACCTCTTACTTTATTATCTTCACCACAAGGGATTCCAACTTTCTTCAACTCTAGCTTCTTCCATAGATCATCTAAAATTATGAGAATCTTTCCCTTATAATTCTCCAACCTTTTACGTAAACGATCTGCTCTCCCACTAGTAGGTTCATCATTTGTTAGCTTGAGACCCAATGCATAAGCAATATCTCCCTGAATTTGTTTTAGATTTGGATTGCGTGATATGTCTGCCTTGACTACCACATCGAACAACTTTTCTTCTCTAACTCTCTCTTTGATGTCTTCCAAAAGCTTGGTTTTGCCAACCCCACCTGGTCCATACACTCCAACCACACAAACCTTGTCATCAGCTATTGCTTTCTTCACATCCTCTGTGATGGAAGCCCTTGACTCTAGGACATCTTCTTTCTTGTGAACAGATCTTGCAACGGAATCGGGAGAAGTGACAAAGCCAATCGGAGTACCCTCATAGAAGACGTTCTCGGAGGTGTATTTTGTGCTTTTGTCATGGAGTTCTTGAATGACTTGAGTCATCTTCTTCACCTTCCTGCCAATTGGATGGCGCACCATGGGGTTAGGAAGCCACCTACAGAAGCAAGCATTTTTTGCACTTTCACCATGTTCTAGCAGGTTTCGTGCTTGCGTAGCCTCATTTTCCACACTCTCCAGCCACTTCTTAACACCCTCTTCTATACACTTTCCATTATTCTTTGCTTCTTGGACGGAGTGTTGCACCCTTTCTCTCGCAGTTTCTAGCTTCTCGACTCCATTTTCGAGATCTTGGACGTAGGCCTTGTAGCACAGTACGTATCCAAATTGGCGACCAATGGGAGCAAACAGGTACTCACCTAATTTCGACACAAGATTTGACGCGACAGAGGTAGCGAGTGCCTCGGCCATATAATTTCTTCTTTAATGTCTAGAAATTCCTTCTCCGCCCCCCCCCCCTCTTTTGTTTCTTTTGTTGTTGCCTCCTATGATTAATTTGCTTAAACAAATCTGGTCAAAGGAAACTGAACAGAACAGAAATTATCACTTGCGATCTATAAAAAGAAAGGAAGGGCAAAGTGATAGAAAAACGTGAACAACGAAACAAAAGCAAAGACGGGAGAAACAGAGCACGGCAGTGCATGCAAAAAAAAAAAATGTAATAGTTACTGCACTCGATGCACCCAAGCAACACGTTAATGATCTACGTGGACAAGCAGCGAGGTACTAGGTTAACTACATGCAATGGAGGGCTAATTCTTTCATTTTCATTTTTATTTTCCGTTTTCCCAGTTTTCTTTAAAAATTTAGCGAACAAATAACATTTGACAGCTGGTACCCGTTTGGATGTTTGTACCCTCCGCCATCTGGATTTGAATCGAAAAACAGCGGGTGCTCCTGGCTGCTGACCCTCACCACCACCGAGACCACTTCTCTGAGTGAGCCCACTTTTCAAATATTGAGAGCTTTAGGACCTCGACATGTGTTCAGGTGAGCTCATATTTTCAGATTTCTCTCGCATTTGCTCATTTCACGTCTAATTTCGAAACACCATCAATGGCGTGCAACGATTTTTTCATGTTTCAAAGCAGTTGGGAGACTACTTGTGGGTCTCAAGGGCTATCGAAGATGAAGAAGTCGGAGACCTTCGCCACCCGTTCCCGGCTCCACCAACCGGCAGCCGACGGGCTATTCTCCAGATCCAGATCTGGACGAGCCGCTCGCAAGCGACGCTGACGCTCGTCCATGGCGGTCGTCGGCATCCTTCGGCCAGATCTGGTTGGAGAAGGTGGTGGAGCTGCCGGAGGAGTCGCGGGAGGAGGTGGTGGTGGAGTCTGAGGTGGAGGAGGAGGCGAGAATGGTATGGAAGCTGGAGGGGGTGGAACTGGCCCTTCTAGAAGAGCTCATCGGCGACGCAGAGGGTGGAGGAGGAGCTTGGGGGAGAGAGGGATGGTGAACTCAAAGTCGGAGGTGGAGGAGGACGACGAGGAGTGGGTGAGTCAGGGTTTTGTCTCTTCCCTTCCCCATATGGTCGATGCTTGACGAAGACGATGAGCTTGGATCGGGTTAAGCGTTCCAGAGAGAGAGGAGAAGTGGCTGACGTGGAGGTTCAGGACCACTTAATATTGAAAAAATATTGAACAACCACAAAGAAGAAGGCTTGAGGTCGCTACACGTGTCCCAAATGGGCCCAATGTCAAAATCTTTTCTTTTCTCTCTTCTCCCTACACGTTCTTCTCTCTCCACCCTCCCCTGCACTCTCTCAGCCGACTCTCTCTCTTTCGCCGCCCCCCTCTCTCCCACCAAGCAGAGGCGGAGCCTCGCGGTGGTTCGTCGGACGAGCCACCGCGCCCTCGACCCACCAACGAACCATCACGCCCGACGGCGGAGGCAACCTTTCGAGACGAAGGGGCGCTACACGGTGGTTCGTCGGAAGAGCCATCGCGCCCTTGTCCGACCGACAAGCCACGTTGCCGAGTCTCTCCCTCTGGCTGTGCCCTCTCTCCTCTCTCTCCTACAGAATCACGACCGAGCCCTCATCCGACGAACCACCACGCGGCTCCGCCTACCGTCGCAAAGTTCGTTAGTCGGGCACGGTGATTCGCCCGTCGAACGAGGGCACGGTGTGGCAACAAATTCTGACATTCGTCCCTATTTGGGACGTGTGGCGATCTCAAACCTTCTTTTTTCTTTGTTGTGCTGGCTTACACAAGGGCATCCAATATTTTCTCCCTAATAATTTCATTGTGAAGGATTACAATAAATTCTCAGGCACGGCACATGCCATGTCCCCTATAAATTGAAAGAGAATCTTTGTAAACTGGCTCTCTCTTGATATGGGAAATTCTAAATTAAACCATAACATTACACCGAATAAAAGTCTAGACATTGTGACTTTGTATTAAATAAAAGTAAATAAAACAAAATAAAGCGGGATGTTTTTGCGGCCTCCTCTTTAATTTAATACACATTTTTTTATTATCAATTGACTAAAATATCAATTTATGATGAGAAATAAGATCAATCTCCAGTTCATCCTTCTTTTTTCTCGCTCATCTTTTCCCTTCACTTTTTATCCTTATTGTTAATTGACTAAATTTTGTAGTACTTTTAAGTTTGTAAGTTTGGTCCATAAATACTAATTTGCTTGGATTGTTAATTCTTTAACATAACTATCTATTCATCTTAATATAAATAGGATGGCCTGAGGTAATTTTTCAATCTCTCTCTCTCTCTCTCTCATGCAACCTAGATACTCATGTCTCGTTTTCATCATCGAATAACTTGCAATCAAGAAACTGATTAGTTGAGAAATGTATTAAACCAAGGGAAAATGAAAAGGAGATTATTCATCGCGTAGTTCTATCCAACTTGCTCTAATAAATAACTACAAATGACCATCGGATACAGACGAAACAAAAGAAGGGCTACAAAAAATCATAACATATCGATATGCATCTTGTTATAAAGAAATTGATTGGTTAAGAAATATATATATCACCAAGTATTTTGATCCCCTGTTTCAACCCTAGGCTAGACAAAGTCAGTCATTTCCGACTAGTCAACAGCAACCACCTTAACGTCTCTATTTTTTTCTTCATCCTCAATGGTGTGGAAAGTGACAACACTTCTTTTTCTTTTTCATTCTTTTAATTGACCATGCTATTACGATTTAGAAAGAGCAGGTTGTCAACAAAGAGGGTTGGGTTTCAATGGCCTTGGTGGGTTGGAATGCTATTTAAAGTTCTCATATAATTGGTGAGCCAACTCCAAAAAAAAGCATATATTTACCTTTAAAAAAAAAACAAGTATTCTTTCTCGACGAGCAATGGCCACTATCATCTTTTCCAACTACCCTATGTGGCGAAGAGAGCTCACGTGGTACATTGACTTGACGGTTTTTTATTATTGTAGAAGGAAAAAAAGAAGAAGATGATTTCGAACTTAAAGCAAGATGATTTTATCAAAGAGAAACAAAAAAAAAAAAAAAAGAGTGACAGAATCTTGAAGCAACGGTAAATGTCACATTTTTCTTCTCTTTCTTCTTTTCAATTTGTAGAGAGATACAAACACAAAAACAAAATATAGCGAGCAAGAAGAATGATTGAAGGCTAAAAAAAGTTATTAATAGGACGCTATACCTATTATAGAGAGCATTTTTCAAACAGTAGACTATGTGGAGAATTTCACTTCTCAATACGCTATGGATTTAAGTATACAAGGAGAGGGCTAGGGTGGACAATTCGAAAGATGCAAGCGCAAGCTTGCCTTAGTTGTCATTAGCGTCGTAATCGAGGTTGAGAGATTGATTGAGGCAAGGCTTGGCAAGACTTGCCAAGCAGTGTCAACAATGATCACTGGCATGACTCATGCAATCTTTGTAGTCGAAAATTGTTATAATGGCAGCTTAGTCAACATCAACCATTCTATATGACATAATTGATGGTGACATGAATAATTTTTATAATTTTATTTACATTTTTTTCTTTTTCTTTTTTTTTTTTTTTTTCCCTTGCTCTGTCAGTCACTAGGTGGAAATCTGATAAAGGAAAAAAATAAAAAAAAAAAATAATGAAATAAAAATTCAATTTTTTTTTAAAAAATCATTCATATTAGCAATTTTCAAAGTGAAAATCGAGTAAATTGATTACATTGAAAAATCATTAAAAAATTTAGAACTAAATTGAGAAAATTAAAAAAATCTCAAAACTAAATTAGTTTTAAAAACTTTTTGGACAAGTTTTCTTTTTCTCAGTTTTCAGCAATAAAAAACGTTCGATCCAGCTTACATGTAAGCGGTGTTATTAACATTAGTTGCCACGCAGGTTTATTTGGATAGAAAAGATAACAGTGGCCATCTCTATCTCTCGATTAAGAGGAGGTGCTTTTATAGAAGACATTTGAAAAGGGGATCACTTGTGTCCCTTTTGATTATACCTGTCAAAATGGGTGTATAACCTATTTATGACCCATTTAAATATTAAATGGGTCATAAATGAGTCAGGCTTTCTTTTAACATAACCCATTTATGACCCATTTAAAGAAAGCATGACTCATTTATGACCCATTTAATATTTAAATGTGTCATAAATGGGTTATACACCCATTTTGGCAAGTGTATCTATAATGGGTTTAAAAATTAAAAAAACTAAAATACATGGGTTGTTAATTAGTTTAAAATCTTTAAAAAAAAAAAAAAAAAAATTATAAGAATAGTTTTTCCTAAGTTTAGTTAAATAGAAAAATGTTTTAACAATATGGGTCGGGTCGGGTATGGGTCGGGCATGGATTGGGTTGAGTATGGGTCAAAAATTTTATATTATACTTAAATAGGTCATAAACGGGTTAATGGGTCAATTTGGGTCGGACCATTTATGACCCGACCCAAACCCAACCTAACCCACTCGTTTAACAGGTCTACTTTTGATGTTACACAAAATTTTATGGATTCAGAATTTTCATCTAAAAAACCTTCTAGTCCTAAAAAAAGAAAATGATAATTTTTTTATTTTTCCTTATCTAATAATATTTTATAAAATCATGGATTGCCCAAATTTTTAAAGTCGACTAATCCACATGAATATATGTAAAATACCGCAATGATATACATTGGAACTTATCACATACTTCTTGGGAGCGTTTTGTAGGAAGAGATATAGGAAAGCTCATGTTCATGGTTCCTAAAAGATGAACAAATATATAGTGTAATACATGAGGGATTGTACATGGAAATCAACTTAATTTTTCGAAACACAGTGAAAATATACTGCAATACCAATTTTCAGTTAGGTTGGAGAAACGTTCCATCATGAAAGGAATTATGAAGCGTGCCCAAGTGAAAAGGACAGAATTTCTCTGCAATTGGAACTAGCGGGTGTGAGGAAACTTTCGAACCAAGTAATGCTATAGTCAACCTTCAGCAATTGAAAGAAGTATGCTTTCAAATTCATCTTTTGCTACTTGAAGTTGTCTAATAATTGGTCTTTCACTAAATGATGATGTACTCAGCACTTAGGTCTTTTGCCAAAAAGGAATCGATACTTATTTTAGATTCAAGGTATTCGTGCGGGAAATTCTGGGTGGGTGTAGTCTTGTAATAGATTTTTTTGAGTATTGATGGTTAGAATTATTTAAAAAATTTTCTCGGTATTTTAAAGCTTAAAAACATTTCTTTCATTCAAAGGCTTTTTTGCATGAAAGCAAGTAGTACTTTTTGAAAATTTAGTGAACAAAAACATTTGACGGCTGGTACACGTTTGGATGTTTGTACCCTCCACCATCTGGAATTGAAAAGAAAAATAGTAGGTGCTCCTGGCTGCGAGCCTCACCACCGAGACCACCTCTCTGAGTGGGCCCACATTTCAAATATTGGGTGCTCCAGGACCTCGCCACGTGTCCGGGCGAGCTCATTTTCCAAAATTCTCTCGCATCTGCTCGTTTCACGTCTAATTTCTTTTTTGTCAAGAATTTCAAACCTCCAATTTCAAAAACCATTACCGACGTGCAACGATTTTTTCGTGTTTCAATGCAGTTGGGAGACCATTTGCGGGTTTCAAGAGCCGCCGAAGAAGAAGAAGTCGGAGACCTTCGCCCCCCGTTCCCGACCCCACCAAGCGGCAGCTGAGCCCGGCGACGGCCTGCTCTCCAGATTTAGATCTGGACGGGCGGCTCGCGAGTGACGCCGACGCCTGTACTTGGCAATCGTCGGCGTCCCTCGGCCAGATCTGGTCGAAGGAGGTGGTGGAGCTGCCGGAGGAGTTGCTGGAGGAGGAAGTGGTGGCATAGTCTGAGGTGGAGGAGGAGGCGAGAAGGGTACGGACCATGGAAAGCCCCCGGGGGGAGGGGGAAGTAGCTCGTCGACGAAGCAGATGGGGTACTCGAAGTCGGAAGAGGAGGACGAGAAGGAGTGAGAAGACGATGAGGGGTAGAGAGTTGTTGAGTCAGGGTTTTGTCTCTTCTCTTCCCCCAGATAGCTGATGCTTGATGAAGACGATGAGCTTGGGTCGGGTTAAGCGTTCCAGAGAGAGAGAGAAAGGAGAAGTGGCTGACGTGGAATTCCAAGACCACTTAACGTTTTTAAATGTGAGGGACTAAAAATACTATTTAGCACATAGTAAATGCCATGTCCTCTATATATTAAAAAAGAATTTAAAATTGGTTATCTCTTAATGTGGGAAATTCTGAATTAAAAGACAATATTGCGGCAAATAAAATTTTAGATTTTATAACTTTATGATAAAAAAACCAAAAAAATAAATAAAATAAGGCCGAACTTTTTCCAACTCTTTTTTTTTTTAATACACGTCTTTGATTATCAATTGACCAAAACATTAATTTATGAAGGAAAAAAACAAGGTCAATCACTAATTTATCCTGCCTTTTCCCTCTCATCTTTTCTCTTCACAAGTTATGTTTATTATTAAAAATTTTCGTCTATCTATCTTTCTAGAAAGAAAAAATGGTGACTTTATAATCAAATCATTTCAGTGTCTCTAGTCAAAGGTAACGATTTGAAAACCATACTAAAGTGAAGGCCAATCAGACCAACAATTCATATGAATGGGTTTCGAACAAAAGGAATGTATTAAGAAAAAGAAGCAAAATGTCCGACAGAAATTTTGAAAGAATGATGTGTGGATTTCATATGAAACATATTGTATGCTTTAAAGGATGAAATGTGTCCCACATAAAACTCAAAATGTTTTCATCCTATCAAATATAATAAACTCAAGAATGAAGGAGGGGGCTTTTTTGAAGTAGCAATGCAAAGATAAAATTACTGTAATGAATCTTGCGTTCCAAAACAAATTACCTTAGAGCAGATCAAGTTGTGTCCACGTGTCGAAAGGCAATATAATTGGAGGATTACTTTCACGCCTCAACCTGCAGCTATCAAAGCAAACATCTCAGAACAAGAACGAGCATCTCGATGATTTATCGGGATCGTCGTGGTGTTTCTTACCGATGCGGTTTCTCCTCTTCTAGCAAAAGCCCATGTCACTCGAACAAAGCTCTACTCTTTCTCTCGCTCCAAAGGATGAATCAGATCTGCTTGGTACATACGAAATCTTGTGAGGGTTGCGTTTCTTTAACGAGGAAATTTCACTTCATTCAACCCTCACTTTTTTACCAACGCCACCGAAATGATTCCCTCCCGTTAATTGGCAAAAATACCCCCCACTGTAGACTTTAAGGATATTTTCTCACTTCTCTTTTGTAATCGGACCACATGGCCACACAAATTCAAGGAAAAAGGACATTTCGAAATGATGGGGTCAGAACTCATCACGTGATTCCGTTCACAAAATAATTGCAAGTGCCTGTGGAACAACGACGAACGAAACACGGCAACGATTATGGTGTGGCGTGGATCTCATGGACTAGAGGTAAAAAAAGGGGCTGTCCGAACCAGGGACAGCCCATACCGAATCGGTCCGTTCCGATTATTATGAGCGTTAATTTGATTTTTGATTCCTAAAAATGAAGTCGGATTTCTGATTTCAAAAAAGACTGGATCGAGTATATATTTTTTTATTATATCTTAAAAAATTAATAAAATATTAAACTAAATATTATATCATTCATTGATATCATAAGCCACGTCACAATAATTCTTCACTAATCACTGCTTATGTCAATATCTTAAAATTTTTTATTTTTTTATTTTGCACCACCACTCTTTAATGAAAAAAATAAAATGGCAGATCTATTAAGACTAGAGCGGACCGCTCAACTCCCGATCTTAGGATTATACAATCCAATAGCATTGGACCAAAAACCAATTGCCCTCGTAAACTGTGACATTTTCCTCAATCCCTTTCCATCATCTACTATGGACATATTTTGACTAACGAGCTCCCATGAGAGTCCCTTTTCCTTTTTCTTCAATATTAATTTAATTTATTCAGCTAATTTAAATTGAAAATAACTAACGTATAAGCTGACTGTCTTATATGACACAATCTATAAATAAATGACAATAATTTTAGAGCAAAGATGTCCAAATCTCCATTGGTATAATCTACATATATGCTTACACTGCACCTTGAATAGAGTTAGCAAAATTTTCTTTAAAAACAAACATGGCTACTATTATCTTTTCCAACCAGCGTACGTGGTCAACCACGCTTTAAGCTGAATTGAAATTTTATTATTATAAAAGTAAAAAAAAAAAAGTAAAACGGATGATTTTAAACTTAAAACAATATTATTTTTATTAAAGAGAAAATGAAAAAAACTGAAAAAGAAGAAGAAGAGAGTGACGGACACTTGAAGTAAAAGCAAAGGTCTCATTTTGCTTCTCTTTCTTCTTTTCAATTTGCAGAAAGATTCAAACACAAAAAACAAAATACAATGAATAAGAGGAACGATTAAAGGGGGAAAAAAGTTATGAATCAGACATTATACCTACCATAGAGAGCATTGATCAGATAGTTTTAAAAGATGAAGAGGAGTTCTCTTTGATGTGCTTTGGAATTAAATGTACAAGGTCAGAGTTAAGCAGGGTTAGGGTGGGCGATTAGAGGGGTGCAAGTGCAAGCGCACTGTCCTCATCATCGAGGTTATAGTCGGGGATGAGAGATTGGTTGAGGCTAGGTTTGTAAGTGGTTTCGATGGTCATCACCAATGTCACTACCGTGCTCTGAGTGAGCGGATTTGTGATTGCGGCCATTCCTTTTCTTTTATGCTTTTTCTTTTGCCGAGCTATAAGAAAGATGGTGAGGCTGAGAAAGACAAGACTAGACAGCTTGTTCCAAGGGACGTTGCCAACAGCACTTTCTCCATGGTTAACTTTGCGCACTATGTTCGCTGGAGAAGCTGACTATAGCATTGGCCACCGTAGTCAAGGAGCACCCAGAGCTACGTCGTGGCGATTGCGGCCCCACTTAACTCGATGGTACCGTGGCCACCACAGCCGAACACATGCCTTTTTTGCTTCTAGATTTTTTTTTAACAAAAATTATTTTATTTTGAGTTGAGAATTTTGTGCTTTGTTTACTTCTTAACTTGAAAACAAAAAGATGCGTCAGCTTACATTTAAGCAGCATTTGTCGCATTAGTTTCCACGTGAGTTCATTTGAACATAAAAAGATAACAGTGACCCTCTCTGTCCCTTGATTAAGAGTAAGCTTTTTCTAGAGACTTTTGAAAATATAATCATTTTTGTCCCTTATGATATTATACAAAATTTTATGGATTTGGATTTTTCATCTAAGAATCCCGCTCATCCTGAATAAAAGAAAATGAAAATTTCGATTTTTCCTTATCTACTTATTGTCTTTTTATAAAAATCACGGAGTACTTGCACTTTTAAAGTTGACTAATAGACATGAACGAATGTTAATCACCGTACTGAAGTACATTGGAGCTTATCAAATACCTTGTTAAAGTGTATTAGTAGGAAGAGAAATAGGATAATTGGTGTTTATGGTTCCTAAAAGTTGTACAGATACGCAAAGTAATCAACATATGAAAATGTGTTGCTAGTAAAGAAGTTCAATTGAATCATCTACTTTACTAGCAACTTATGCTTCAAATTATTCTCTTTGACTCAACCAAAAGGCATCATTTGCTAATGACCATAATTTATGAAAATTATGGTGTTTTGCGGTCTTGTAAAATAAGACGTTCTCCTCAAACTCTTTCCATCTATTAAGGATGACTTTTGCTTCATAAGCAATAATTTACATTAAGTAGCCATAGGATTTTCCTTTCTCACTTACAAATATGCGAAAAGAGACTAGCATTTTATTATTAGTTACTTCTTCACCATATACATTTTATCTCACCTATTTATTATTTACTCTAGATATGGAAATATATCATTGGTGAGATAGCTCGTATGTTATGGACAAGTCTCTCTCTATGCACTTCCAAATCACTGTCCATTTGTGGATACTCTCACTTTGTATAAAGGATGAAGCAGGTTTAGAGTAACGATATTCAAATCCCCATTATAAAACTTACATAAACACTTGCACTTTCCTTTGGGATCATTAGATGAAGCTTTAATAAATTAAGAGCAGGCTCATCTAGTAAAAAAAAATTTATCTATAGATACAAGAACGAAAGTTGAGGTCTCTTGATTAAACATTATCGCCTACCCATCTTTCAAGGAAAACGGATGAATATAAAGTCAACCATTCTGGTGTCTTTGGTCAAATGTAATGTTTTTGAATCATACTGAAGTGAGGGTTGGCAAGCGATTCCATCGTTTCCAATTGGACCAACCATTTATACCAGCGGGTTTGAACAAAAAGAATTTATTTTAAAAAAGCAATATATGTGGTGACAATCATGAAAAGGTGATGTGTGAATTTCATATATAATGATTTGTATGCTTTAAAGGATGTAAGGTTTTTATTAACACCTAAATTTTTGTGATGTGTTTAACCATTCATTAATTGCATAGAAAATTATGGATTGATCTTTAGCTCCTGGAAAAAATTAATTAAATTGCATGGCATATAGACATTAGGAGCATTTCACACTAAAAAAATTATTAATTGAATGAAATAAAATTCAAGAAAAAGGAGCGAGACAAGGCCGGGCCAGGCCAGGCCTTCTTTCCTTTCCCTTCTTTTTCTTTTCGCCTGGGCTCGGCCTATCCCTCCCTCTTTCTTTTCCTCGGCCCAGCCTTCCCTCTTTCTTTTCCTCGGCCCAGCCTGGCCTCCTTCTTCCCCTCTCGTTTCTTCCTCACGCGAGCAAAACAACAAATACCAGAACGCGACAAACAGAGGACGAAGGACGGCGTACGAACGAAGGACGAGGGGAATGTCGCGCGCGCAACGCTCTGCCAGGACGCTTGGTCAGGCAGCTGGCGTCTTCCGGGAGGAGAGAAGGAGTGAGAGGGACGAAATAAAAGGGACGAGAGGAGGTGTCGTTGGGGGAGTGGTCCTTCGGCTGAAAACAGAGAGAGGGAGAGTAACCGAGAGGGAGAAAGGGAGAGAGCCTGAGAGAAAGGAGCCCTCCGGGCATCCGGCCGGGCCCGAAGCTCACCCGCCGTTTCCCGGTCCTACCCTCGTGCCCGCAGCCCTTGTTCTCCCCAAGCCGCACCCAAGGTAGGCTGCAGCTCGAATATTGCTTGTCTTCCCCGGGCACATCGAGCTCCTAAGGATTCGGGCTCAGAGGTGTGCGAGGCGCCCGGACCTGGTCCGATCTATCGAGCTCGCCCTCATTCGCCGCCCCCGAGCCGGATAGGGAGCACCACTGACGGCCCTTACAGTGCCTTGTTTTTGTACCCCGTTTCGGGCTCGCCGGACCGGGCTATTGCTGCCCGTTTCGTGCGAGTTCCGACAGTAGCCACGATGAGTTTCGCTGCTTTTTGGTCGTTAGGGGACCTCTACTGCATGTCTTGATCCTAGGTTCGGTCCGGGAACGTTTGTTAAAATGTCTAAATGTAACCTGAGTCCACGTGGTTCGTTTTGGCCGAGATTCGTTGTTTTTAATCTTACCCGTGCTAAGTGCTAACGATTCGTATCTGAGTTGATCTTGAATGTTACCAGTACCTAGTATGTTGGTCTCTGCCCGAATAGGAGCCCCCGATGAACGTATGTTTTCCCTTTAGCTGGTGCACTATACATGTGTCGATAAAATGCCTCACAGAAGGCCGAAGCCAGTCCATGTTTTAACTCGAGATCAATTCTTGTTTGCTTCTATAGCCATGGAATCATGTTTTTTTTCCTTTTGTTTATCCTGTTTTCGTGGGATTTTCGTGAAATAGTCTTTTGTTGTCCAGTCGGTGGGGTTTTTCTTCGCACTGAAAAGTAGCTTGGTTGTCGCTGGAATCGGTGGCCGGCGGCGGTCGACGCCGGTCAGGGTGAACGACCGGAGGATGGTGGTGGTTCGTCGATGGAGTGGGTGCCGGTTGCTTAGGCCGGCGTCGTCGTTCGGGTGATATTCAGGAAAGCCAGCTTCGGGCAGGTGGTCGCTCGGGCGTGGAGAAGACGACGCGCGGGGAAAAAGAAAATTGAAAAGAAAAAGTAATAAAATAAAATAAAATAAGAAAGAAAGAAAAAAGGGTTTCGGGCTTGCTGGTATTGTAGGCTGGGAAATATTGGGCTGAGAATGGAATTTGGAAGTGGGTCTTTTGTTAGAAAATCTTCGTGTTCCACCTTTGTTAGTTCCGAAGTGGGCCTTAGGGCCAACCAGGTTTTTAGTCCAACCTAGACCGATTTAATAACCCAGTCGGAATTCCTTTTTAATATTAAAATTCATAATAAAAATATTTTTTAAAAATCCAGAAATATAAAAAAAAAATTAAAGAAAATCATAAAATGTTTAAAAATAGAAAAGTTTCGAAATACTACAAAAATCTAAAAAAAAATTCAGAAATTCATAAAATGTTGAAAACAATCCAGAAAATACTTAATTAATTAAAAATAAAAATAAAAAATAAAAAATAATCATAAAATTTGGTAAATAATAAAATTGTGGGAAATTCAAAACTTCAGAAAAAATTTAGAAAATTCCACAAAAATTCCAAAAAATTCCAAAAAATATTAAAACTCCTTGAAATGCTTAAAAATAGTTTGAATAACTTTTTTTTTTAAAAAGTGAGCCTTTCGATATAAAATTATGCTCAAAATTAAACAAACCTCTTGAACTCCATTAAAGGATTTTGATTATTCTTAGAGAAAAATGCCTTTGATTGCGTGCTTACATAGTGATTCTTGTTTACTTTTAGCTTTGTTAGAATTGGCATTTATTTCATGCTAGATGTTTATTTTCCTCATCAATTTATCTAATGCTTCATTGGTTGCTGGTTGTTATCTTAATGTTTATGCACTCGCGTGATCATTTCGCATGTTAATAGATTGATTACCCTAATCAATCTAGGTTACTTGCTAAAAACCATTTTGAGAGGAACAAGGTTAATTAATTAAGGTAATTACATCTCCGACCTCAAATTCTTTAGATGCGTAAGAAGTGAGGTACACTAGCAACTCCTCATTTGAAAATTTTTACGATGTCAATTTGAACATCTTAATGTCGCGTGAAATATTCGTTTGAGAAAACTCATGTCTAACCATGGCCATAGGGCCATCTTTTAGGCAATATCTCTAAACCTATTCTCTCTCTCAAATGATAAGTCACGGCAATGTCTTGCAATGAGTAAAACTCCAATATCAATATAATAAACCAAAGAATAAAGGCTAACTTTTCAAGAGGAGCAACGTAGATGAAATTCATTGCAATGGGTTTTGTGTTTTAGAAAAAGTTACCTTGAAGCAAATCAAGCCATGTTCGAGTCACGAAAGGCAATACAGTTGGAGGAAAACCTTCACACCTCAGCCTGTAGTCATCGAAGCAAATATCTCAAACTATTTCGGTGTCTCTAGTCAAATGTAATATTTCAAGAATCATTCTGGAGCAAGGGCCAATATGCGATTCCACCAGTCTAACTAGACCAATAGTTTATAAGAGAATGTATTGAGAAAAAGAAGCAATTCATGTGATGATGATTTCGAAATTGTGATGTGTGAATCTCACATGTAAATGGTTTGGATGCTTTAAAGGATGTAAGATGTCTTGCGATGAGTAAACCAAAAACGTTTGTCATCCATCAATGATAATAAACTAGATTTACGATAAACTAAAGAATGAAGTTTGGAACTTTTATGGAGCAGCAACGCAATGATGAAACTGCTATAAATGGTTTTGTGTTTTAGAAAAGTTACCTTAAAGCAGATCAGGTTGTGTCTGAGATTTGAAAGGTAATACAATCAGAGAATTTCCTTTGCCTCTCACACTGTAATCATCAAACCAAATATCTAAGAACAAGAACGAGCTTCTTGATAATCTGTCGTGATTGTGGTGGTGTTTCTTACCGCTGCGTTTCTCCTCTTCAAGCACAAGGCACAGGCCCTCGCCACTCGAACAAAGCTCTAGTTTTTCTCTTGCCTCATGCGATGAAACCGGATGTGCTTTGGTATATACGAACTCTTGCGATGGTTGCTTGCGTTTCTTTAATGAGGAAAACTTCTTTTAACCCTCACCTTTATTACCAAGACCAGGAAAACAATCCCTTCATGTTAATTGGCAAGAATACCCCCAGACTCTAGACTTCAAGGAAATTTTCTTCGGTGTTTTTGTGATTGGACCGCGTGGCCACGCAAATCGAAGTGAAAAGGAAATTTGTGAATGATGAGGACAACACTCGTCTCATGGTTCTGTCTGCCTTGTCCAAATCAATAATTGGAAGTGACCATTTGACAATGACAAAAAAAAAAACCGCAACAGTAACGGTGTGGCGTGGGTCTCGAAAAGCGAGACGTTTTCCTCGAACCCTTTGTCCTGTTGCGATTGAATAGCAGTACAATTCACATGAGCTCACCATAAGATTCTTCTCTCTCTCCCTCGCTCAAATGCGTGGAAAGAGGCTAATGGTGTTTTACAAAAGCTAAGATTTGCGCAAGACAAAACACAATTAAAAGTAGAGGTGAACATGGTTATAGCATAGGCAATCAGATTAATTAGAATCAATTTCAAAAATTAAGAAATTAGTTCCAACAAATAGATCTTGAGATCTAGAACAAATTTTTTTGTTTTTTCATTCCATATATTTACGTAATCTCACAGTATTTTATGCCGTCCAATGATGAATGTGTAATTTAGACTACTAATTTGAACTTTTATTTCCAATGATATTTGTGATTGAGCCTTTTGCTTTGAAAATGCTTTATATTCATTACGTGTGTAAATATGAGTTGTGGTCAGTTGATTATAACAGTAAATAATAATCATTAAATGTGATGATTCATTATAATTATTCAATTAAAAATGGAACTAGTGATAAGGTAAGTTCAAGATTCTCGAATATATATAGTAGGTTTCAAGTTTCAAAATTTAGGGAATTAATTCCAATAAGTAGGGTCTAGCACTACCTCCGCTCACCCCTAATTGAAAGGGCTTAAGTAATACTATCTTCGTACAACATATACAATTTAGGGAAAATTTTAAATAAAAACTTAAAATGATAATTTTTTAAATAGGGTTTAAAGTGGAAGTTATCTTAAATAAAAATATAAAATAACCAACTTACTTTCAACTAAAAGTTTGATGGGCAATTTTATCCAAAAGTTTTTTTCTCTCTTTTCTTTTTCTTTTTGTTTTTTCCATTCATCTTCTTCTTACTATTTTGTCCGGCTAACTCTTAGGTTCATCTTTTCTTAAAAAAAAATATATTGATCATTGGTTAGGCTTTCGCCGAATGCTAATAATTTTTCAAGAAAAGTAAGTGAAAAGAGAAAAGAGAAAAGGGTCTAATACCGTCAAAAACCCCAAATTTGTACACTTATACCACATTAATCCTAAATTAATATGTTTTTTTTTGGTAAATATCCTAAATTAATATTTGTATTAATAGAACTCATAAAATTTGTATAATCGTGATATAGTTACTTTAAATTAATTTTCACATTATAAAAAATCTCAAACCGATATACCTGTACCATATTTATGATCAACCCGTGTCACATTTACCCCCAAAATAATCCTAAGCTTACTATAATTTGGGGTAAATTTTGTCACGAGTATATTGGTTTGAGATAAATGTAGTACGAATATATCAATTTGAAATTTTTTACAACACAAAAATTAATTTGGGGTTTATATATATGAGCTTTCCGTAAATATGGCAGGGTTGCACCAATTGGGAGCATATTTACCAAAGAAAAAAAATCACACCAACGAATTCGGGCAAGAGAATTCAATATCCCCTCCACAGTTTCTCTTCCTCCATGCTTTGCTCTTTCTTCTCCGATCAACAGCGACATATGTGCGTCTGCGGTGTTCAGAGAAAAAAAAGTTAAAAAGAAAAGAAAGAAAGAACAATGAAGCGTGCATTTCTCACAATCTTGTTCTTTTGTTCCCTCATCTGCATGTCGATCGTAAAACGCTTCAAATGCCAAAAAATGAGGTTTTGATTGAAAAGTGAAACACGCATATCCAAGCTCATCCATACCCACTTCAATGGCTTCCTCCAATCTCCACCTCCTCTCCTATATCTCCACCACCATTCACATCCTCAAGAACCTACTCTCACATGTCAGGACCTCCACAAGACGCCACTTCTTATCGCTCATTGTTACATTCCTGTCACTCTGTTTATGGTCATGTGGCCTCTCACCTTACACTGTAGCCTTGGATGACAAGCAAATCGCCATCCTCTTCTGGGGCTTCGTTCATAGGAGGTCTAAGAAGCCATGGTCCTCATCCATGGCTATGGAGACGACCCAAGGTGGTGGTTTTTGGCACAAGTCGGCCCTTTATCTCAAAGGTTCAACCATTTTCATGACGGATTAGCTCTTCTTCGGGAAATCACAAACTGCTCAGTCCAAGCCCAAGCCATCATCGTCGACGAAGAAGAAGATGATATAATAGAAATGTAAAGAAAAAAAGAAAGAAATAAAGAAAGAAAAAGGAAAAAGGAAAATTGTTGACGGAAATTCCCAGATCAAAGCTTGGATTAGCACGTGAAATGCATGTATTCGCCAGGCTCTTATTTTGAGATTAATTTGATAATTTTATACTCTACTTTGAAGTAAAGTCTATCTTGAATCCCTTTTGAAAAATAATCTCACTTCGAATCCTTGTTTAAAATTTTTCCTAGATTACATCACACACACTATTCTGCACACTAATTTGCTATGTGCTTGGTGTGATCACTTGCCTCGAATCCAAAATAAAGGAAAACGTTCTTTTATCAAGTGTTCAGGAAAAGATGTGCCACATCTGACATTTGGGACACAAAGAAGTACACAATAATTTTCAAAAGAAGGGTTCAAGTATCAATTGACAAATAGTTAGCCCTGATTCGAGAGACTCACGCATGAACGGAAAAATATCTTGCACATGTGAGGCTAAAACTAAGAAAATCTCACGTTAAATATTTGGAGTGAAGATGATTGGAGCAATTGATAATATTTTATTAACCTATAATTTTTTTTAAAAGGTGTGTGTTTATTAGCAGTTTTGACATCCAAAAAAATTGTACAAGTTCTTATATATCATTATGGTGTTGGTTGTGAGTTGTCGACAGAGTAATCGATAGGTGTAGTCACTAATTGATAAACTATTGATGCTAGATTAGCGTCTTCTTATCGATGATAGTGTTGATGGGTGATGATGGACCTAAACAGTCAACAACATACGATGATAAATGGTCGATTATGTTACAAAAAGATGTAAAGTGAAGATTGTTTGGAAATGTTTGATCCATAATTGAGCTGGAGAATATTCAAGGGATCATAACTGCTTATAAAAAGGGATGCGTCGTTGAAGATAATAAGAGCAAATCCAAGAATTTCGGGGACAATTCAGATTTTTATTTCAAAAAGATAACCGCATATGGACGGTTATATTTTGTACAAGGATGACAAATTATGTCAGAGTCAAGGTGTTGATAGTGGTTATTATTATCGCCTTTAGTTGGCAACTTATTGCGAGGTGTTCATAGCGGAAACCACTTTTTCTCTTGCCCCAAAGGATAAATCATTTCCTCCCTCTGGGATTGGCAATAAACCCTCCCCCAAGGACTTCAAAAATAATTGGTTTGTTGCTAAAAGACGTGTTAATCAACACTTAGATCTTAGACCAAAAAAGAATCGTTTCTCATGTTAGAGTCAAGTTGTTCACACTGGAATTAACTTTTGCATGATGCTATCCTTTAGAGTCAAGATGTTGAATAGTTATGCTTTGAAAATGGTGGATTAATTAAGAATTTTTGCTAAAGCAATGCCGTGTTTAAAATTCTGTGGAAATATTTTGGAAGAAGTTTGGATGACCTCTGTTGTTTGACGTGTGTGTTACGAGCTAGTCCGTGACACATGCACCTTTTAATAAGTTGATGGAAAAGATCAATGTCAGATTTTACTCTTAGTCACTGTGAGAGGAAAGAGCTAAGCAATTTGTCGGGGAGTGCGAGGTTTACATTTCGCTTTGATTCATGTTAGCATGAAGTCATTCATAATAGGAGAATTATGAACAAAAATCCTACACTTATATTACTTGTGTTAATTTAATCATAAATCTTTCAATTTGATCATTTTTTCCTAAATATTTTGACCATCTACAAATTTAGTCATTTCAGATAATTTTGATCGAAAATCTTTGACATGGCGGTCTAGTTAGTGTTAGCCATCTTACATTGCATTAAGCACAGCTAACGCTTGCGTGAACAATTTTTATTTTTAATATTTTTTAAAATTTTTTTCTTTTTAATAGGTGGAATGAATAATGGAGTTGTATGGGTGCTTCTTGTCCAATCTTTTATTTTTCTTCCGACTAAGCTTCACGTGAATTCACAGTCTGTTCAATCTCCACTTCGTGCACTTTGTGAGCAAGGAAAGGAACCTCGGAGCGACCCGTTGCCCTCCACGCAATTTCTTTTCATTTAGGTTGTTGGCACATGGTTAGGTGGATGTAATGGATTTTGATCAAAATTTTAATTTGTCTTTTGTTAAAGCAGATTATCCCTTTTTAATTTCTTTCACATGTCAACTTTACAAATCCTACTTGGATAAATGTTATTAAGGGTGTATTTGTTTCAATGAAAGTATTTTTCTGAAAAGTGTTTTCCAGACTTTTCGCTTTTTGTTCTCCAAAAATAATTTGGTCGATAGAAAATATTTTCCTGGGCCAACGAAATATTATGTTTTATTTTAGGAAAATGAATTACTCAAATGGAAAGGGAAAACAATTTCCTCTTTATTAGGTCTTTAGGTTCTTTCTTTTTATTAATTCAAATATTATTCAATCATTTTCCAAATGACATCCAAACGCCCAAAACATTTTCAATCACATATCACCAAACACAGGAAAACTAAATCATTTTCATGGAAAATGATTTCCTGGAAAACATTTTCCAAAAATGGTACGATTTCCGCAAAACAAACGCACCCTGGTTTGATTTTAAGTCAATGCACTTGGGAAAATGAAAACATCTTAGAATTAAAAGGGTTTTCCGAAATGCAAATAGCATTTGGTAAATTGTAATTTTATGTTGCATTATAAAACAACTTTGGCCTAAATGCCATTTGGTAAATATCACATTTTGTAAAGGACTTTTGCTAAATTTTTTATTTAAAAAAATTGTAAATATTTTTTTTTTTTTTTTGATTCACTTCTCCAACGGCCAAATCTAGCCACTGGGACAGCCCCGTCTAAGGTCACACGACCTTAGGCCACCCCCAGGCGGACGTCTCCGTCGCCTGGGTTCGCACAGCCCTAGTGGATGATTGCCAGGTTGCGCGAACCCAGGCGACAGAGGCATCCGCGTGGGTTGCAATAGTCACCTCCGTTGCTGGGTCGATGGCGATGGCAATGCTTGGGTCATAGGTGACCACCTAGGTCGCGCAACCAACTGCTTGAGGTTGCGCAACCAAGGGCAGTGGCCGCCCCCCTTGCCGGCAGTTGCCCCTCTTGGCTGGCGCTCACTAGGGTCGAGCGATCCCTCAGGCAGCGGTCGCCAGCATCGAGGGTTCCTTGGCCAGTAGTCGTTGGCTTCGTTGGTTCACAAAGAAAATGAACAATACCAACTTGAACAGTACTAACTTGCATTCCGAAAATATAACTTCCCAAAGCACCTCCCACCCTGCATTCAGTCAAAGTCCTTTGAGGAGCCTTGGAGATGCAATTGCATCTTCCCAAAGTGAGTCTAAAATTTTCACCAAACGCATTTGCATTTGGCTAAGGGACTTTAGAGCCCCAAAGCACATTTCAAATGTTGAACCAAACGCACCCTAACACGTTGGAAAGCAACCTCGTTTTCTATTTGACAGGTTGGTAACGACTCAAAACATCATGGATTCACAGCAAAGACTATGTTAGAAAGGCCTCTTCAATAGCCCGAGCAAGGATCGATCGCCGGGACGGCAAATTAACTGTCGAATCATGTCCATAACTTATGCAACCAACCATTTAGATACGTTATTTTGTGATCAAATTTAACGCATATGAATTTTTTAGTCATAATAAGATTATTTTTATTTCACTTAAGTCATGCGGGCTTCATTATTTACTTTTTCAGTATCCATATAGGCAAATCTTTAATTGTTCTTATTAATAGCTATATCATACGGTATATCATATAAGTATAAGTTTATTTTTTGTGTCACAGAAAAATTTAAAGTAGATATGTCGCAATGAACATAATTTAAAATTTTTTGTGGCCTTTGCCCTACAATAAATGGTAAAAAAGAATAAAAATATGTGAAGAAGAAAGAGTAGCAGGGGTAACTCAAAACTAAAGAGAACCTTGCCCCCTAATGTTAAGAGGGGGTCACATCAAGACCCTCCACTTCCATAAAGATATAGAAATATGGTGATAACTTTAGTCATCTGTCTCGAGCATGTAAAACTTGGTGTATTACACCATCCGTCGCGTTACGTTGGTGTTATGGTGAGATACATATAGAGCACAACTGTACATCCTTTTGGCTCCCATGTGATGGACTATACCACATTGAGTAGCCCAAATATGGCATAACAATAAGATAGTTTCATTCATATCACTTGCATTTAGTAATTAGAGTCAATTACGTAGTTAGATAAATTTCTATGATGCTTATTCAAAAGCTCTCTTGTGCTCACATCTAAACACGTCAAATGGGTGGGTCAGGTTGGATTTGGGTCGGGTCAAAAATGGTCTGACCTATATTGACCCTTTTAACCCGTTTTAACCATATTCATGTAATGTAGATTCAGTGACTCATACCTGACCCGACATGTATTGCTAAAAGCCATTATTATTGTAGAGAAATCTAAACTCACTCTAAGCTCTATGCTAAATGAATAAAACTTCAAATCAAATTTAAAAAATTTAAAAATAGTAAATAAAAAATGTAAAAAACTTATCAATTGAAATATTTTTAAAGAATTTCACCAATTAAATTTATCTTTGTAAAAAACCTATAAATTGAGATGAGATGGAGGCGAGCGGCGGAGTGTCGCAGTCACTGATAGGTTACCATTACTCACCGAGCTTGAGATGATTTAAAGAAGAAAAACATATTTTACAGTTGAATTAAAAATGGGTCAAAATGGATCGTAAATGACTCATACATTCTATAGTTGGGTTGAAAATGAGTCGAAAATGGGTCACACATTCTGACCCATTAAGATAGAACATGACTCACAAAATGGGTCCATGACTCATCTTGATGCACCTACTCACATCCTTAGGATAGGAACACATGTACATTATAATATGATATAGAAAGTCCGACGAGCATGATTTAAGAATGTTGAGATTATGAATAGAAAAATTCGTCAGAAAAATCATCGACGTGTAACTTTAAAAGTCGGTTTATTCAACAAAGTGGACACCTTTACAAGATTATGGACATTCTATCATTTGCAAAGTTGGTAATTTTAATTTATAGGTTATCTCATATTAAGCTCGAAAAAAATAATGGTAAAAGAGGTAGTCTATGTATCCTTTTGCAATGGTTGATTCTAATGCAAAATTAGGCAAATACGAAATTCAAAAAAATTTAGAGATGACATTTTATATTGAGCTAAATATCAGAGATTATATTAAAAAAATCAAAAATTTATAATTAACACACATTGAATCAAAATTTAAAAATCATTTATATTATTTTTTTATATTGGTAAGGATACAAAAACAAAGCTTCACTTTTTTGTGATCGGCGTGGTGTTTCTTACGTTTCTCCTCTTCAAGCACCATCCCTCGCCACTTAAACAAAGCTTCACTTTTTCTCTTGCCTCACGGGATGAACCAGATGTGCTGGGTACATACGAAAATTTGGGACGGGTGCTTCCGTTCCTTTAACGAGGCAAACTTACTGCTTTTTACCCTCACCTTTTTTACCAGGACCACCAAAGCAATCCCTTCACGTGAATTGGCAAGAATACCCCCACCGTAGAACTTTAAAGATATTTTCTCGGTTCTCTTCTGTAATTGGAGCACGTGGCCACACAGATCGAAGTGAAAAGGACATTGAGGAATGGCGAGGGACTGAACTCATCACGTGGTGCTGTCCACCTTCTTCAGATCAATAATCGCAAGTAAAGTGACCATAGAACAAAGGCAAATGAAACACGGCAACAATTATTGGGGGTGGTGCGGATCCCGTGAACCGAGAAGTTTTCCTCAACCCTGTCCTATCATCTACTATGGACATGTTTTGACAAATGAGCGATAATTCACATGAGCTCCTCACAAGATTCTCCCTCTTCCTCTTAAAAATGTACGGAAGAGACTAATGTTTCTTTTTATAAGATACGATTCGTACAAGACAAAACATTATCTAAGGAACCTAAATAATTGTTTCTTCATTTTTTTTTATGATTCGAAGATAAAATCGTCGATAGTATAGGGGTTGCGCATCTAGCCCACCACATACACGCATCTGCCAAGTCACCACTGAAATGTGGCGGGATTTGAACTCGACTTTTCATGAGAGGAGAGAACGTGAACCAGCAACGCCACCTAGGTAAGTGATATAATTATTTCTTTGTTGCCATGTGCTTCTTCTCATACTCATGCGCACAGCAGAATATATATATTTCTTAATTACTCCACGTTTGAAAATATCTATGCTAATGAACGGCTTATGGCTGGGTACTTTTACCGCCTTTGTTGTAATTGATAACGAGCCGATTCTATTCGACAGTATGGACGCATGTGAAGCTTCCATTAGTTAATATGGGTCTTTCCACATGAAATGAATTTCGGTTAAATTATTTGAGTCTTAAATCCATAAACAAAAAACAGCTTGGCCGAGCAATACAAATCAATCCATCGTCCACGGAAGATTTTGCCTTTTTTTTGGCATTTGTATATATATTTTGAAGCCTTCCTTTATTAAGTGCACATATGAGGTGAAAAAAAAATGCCACAACCGACATTTGGAATTAAAAGACGTATTGAATGATTATATAAAAAGAGCGGGTCATGTATCAGTTGGCAAAGGTTGGCCTGGCTTTAATAAACTCCCACCTGAGAGAAAATATCTAGTGCACAAGTGAGGTGGGAAATAAAGAAAATCTCACACTAGGAATTTGGAGTGAAAATGGTCACAGTTATTGATAAAAACCTTATAAGCCCATAGTTTTTTTAGAAAGAGGTGCATGTTTATTAGGAGGACAAAGAGTCTACCAAAAATTGGGTTATGCGCGCTGGCCAAAATAGGATGGCATCATGACATCCTAAACAATCGAGGGTTATCAACCTCCGCTCCCTCCTATATTTAATTTCAACAAGTGTATTATATTAATTGGCTAATTTAAGATCTCACTAGCTGCCATGTCAAGAAAAATGGACATTTACCTTTTTAATTCATAAGATTTAACGAAAGTTAAAGGTTCTAGACACCATGTAGCCAACTTCTCCTTGAAACTCTTGGTCCGAGACCCAAAGCAATTAGAAACCTCAGTCACCTGAACGGACTTATAAATACTCCACCAAGAAGCATTATTTCAATATGATCTTAATCAGTATCAAAATTTAGATAGATTATTTCCTTTCAAATATGATCTCCCTTTCTGTATAGTCATATAGATACTGATAATGACACTTTTTGTTCCTACTGATGAGAGGACTCGATGGATTGGCTCTCTTCCACAAAACTGGCTTTTTATTCCTCCACAAGCCCTTTGGCCTCTCCCTTTTTAAGATTCCCCTTGCTTGGGACTCTTTAGACCATGTTCGTAATTTCGATAAAATTTTCTTTGACCCCACAGAAAAAGAAAAAAAAAAAAGAGCTTTACCTTTCTCTTGCCCCCAAGGGATGATCCCACATGAGTCAATTCTTACTTTATTTTCTTGGGTCTGTCCAACTTGTCCAGATCAATAATTGCGAGTGACAATCGGACAAAGAAGACAAAACAAAACAAAGTAAACGACTATGGGGTGGCGTGGGTCTCGAGATGTTATCTTCAATCCCTTCCCATCTGGAAAGGATGGGTTTTGATTGATAAGCAGTTCTTCGCATGAGCTGGCCATAAGATTCCCCTTTCTCTCTCACATTATGTGTGGAAAGCGACTAGTGCTTCTTTTTTCTAAGCCACGGTTCCTACAAGGGAAAGCACAATCGAAAGGGCCCGCCCGTATGACAATTTCCTGGCGTCATGGACATTTTCTACTACTCGGGTGCACGACAGAATAAATTTATTTATTAATTACTCCATGTTTGAAAATAACTACGATAATGGACGGCTCGTGGTTAAGGAATTTCCACCGTCATTGCAATGGACGGCTCGTGTTTGAAAATATCTATGCTATAATAGGTGTAGGTTTGATCATTCATTTGTCATCGCTAAATTCTTTAACGGTTGAAAATGCTAGGACATGGCTTGATTTAGGGATAACGATTATGCATTTAATCCCAAGAGCTCTAATATCTGTATATGAAATTATGTGCAATCATGTCATCTAATGTTTATTTTTTTAATTTAAATTTTTTTTTCTTAATGGTGGGTAACTCTATCTATTCTTTTGCTAATAATTAGTTTCATCGTTTTTTAATATTTACTTATTTGCAATATACACGAAATTAATTTTTTGTGATAAAATTGTCTGGTAGCAATGGATTTTTTTTATATTGATTCGTTAATATCATCTATGAAATTTGGGCTATCATCTCATAATTCGGTTTTCAATGTTGTGAAAATCCTTTTAACAAAAACCTCATACTCCTAGATTTAAGTTCAAAGGAATATGATGGAAACCTTCCATTCCGTTTTGTCCACACTTATTGTTGGAAAACACTTGCAAGGTTGGAGATTCTAAAATGGTCAATGCACTTGGATGAGGAATAGTATAAAAAAAGTCTTAAATCTATTGTATTAATACCAATTCAGACCAACAACCGTGGTGGCTCCGTTGGATAGGGCCTTGATGATCTTTTGCGATGAAGTGAGGGGTTCAAATCTCAGGGGAGGCGCTAGGTGTCTTAAGTGTCTGCTGCCGGAGGTGGTGGGTCTTCCCGCTTACGAAGACAGGGGTTTCTGACGTTCTGCTTTAAGGTGGTTCTCCAAAGACAAAAAAAAAAAAAAAAAAAAATACCAATTCAGTTCTAAATTTTTCAATTTGATCAATTTAATCATAAATATTTTTATATTTATACAAATTCAGTCCATTCGGCCAATTTAGATCGAAAATTAATGGCGTTGACATAGATATTTTAAAATATTTTTTTAATATTTTTAAAAATTCCTTTTTTTTTTTTTTTTTTTCCATATTCCTTTTCATTTGGTCTGTGGCGGGGCCATGGCCGGCGACCTAGAGGGTCGGGGAGCGGGGGTAAAGAGAAATGGTGAACTCGAAGTCGGAAGGGGAGGAGGACGAGAAGGAGTGGGGAGGAGGACGAGGGGAGGGTGTGGGAAGGGGTGATTCAGGGTTTTGTCTCTTCTCTTCCCCATATGGTTGATGCTTGATGAAGATCATGAGCTTGGGTCTGGTTAAGCGTTCGAGAGAGAGAGGAGAAGTGGCTGACGTGGAATTTCAGGACCACTTAATGTTTTTTATGTGAGGGAGTAAAAATACTATTTAACGTGGCAAATTTACTTCGTTTAACCCTCACATTTTTACCAAGTCAACCGAAACCATCCCTTCCTGTGAATCGGCAAGAACAACCCCCACTGTAGAACTTCCAGGATATTTTCTCACTTCTCTTCTGTAATTGGAGCACGTGGCCCCACAGACCGAAGTGAAAAGGACAATTCGAAATGACGAGGGACAGAACCTATCACGTGGTTCTTCTGTCCACATTGTCCTGTTCAATAATTGCAAGTGACGATAGAACAACGACAAACAAAATACGGCAACAATTATGGTGCCGTCGTATAAAATTGACCGTCCGAACAGAAAATCGTCCGGATCAGATCTGGATTTTTACGAGTGTGAAGTGAATCCTCAATTTTTAAAAGTAAAATTAGTGTGCAGACGATTTAAATCTCAATTTTAATAAAGAACCAAATCGATTATATATGTCTTTTTTTTTTTTGGAAAACGTAAATTAAATATTATTTTATTCATTAATATTATAAGTTACAGTATAATAATTTTTATTTATCGTTACTTTTATTAATATTTTAATATTTCTCGTTTTCTCTCGTTATGTATGATCATTCTTTAGTGAAAAAAATAAAGTGGTTAGTTCTATTAAATTAGATCGGACCGTCGAGCTAATTCAACTTTCGATCCTAACTTTAAATGGTTCGATTCCAATTCTCAAAATTGAGCATCGGACCCAATCGAGAGCCGATTACCCGAATCACAAACTGTGATGTTTTCCTCAACCCCTTTCTATCATCTACTATGGACATGTTTTGACTGATGAGCTCCCATAAGACTTCTTTTTCTTTGTTCTCTCCAATATCATCTGTCAGAAATATTTGGTTATCAATATTGTGAAAATCTACTAACAAAATTATTTGAGTCCTCAATCTAGGGTTAAAGGAATATCATATCACAGTAGGTATCTCTATATTGTTGAACTTTTTTTAAAATTTGCTAAAATAACAATAAAAATTAGATCATTAGATAAAGCTCGCACGACGATGAGAGCGCATATGCTGGTACACGGCAAGTAATGTCCCCTTTTATGCGTATTTAGATTGATAGTTAATGATCGAATCTTAACCATGTATGGTGACACTGAATGAATCTGTGTACATGATTTTCTCTTGCCTCTCTTTCATGAGGCGACTTGTTCAGCGCTCACCTTCTGTCTGAGCAAGACCAGCAGGACAGGCCCTTTCGTCTTGGCATCAAAAATATTTTCTTAGCTCTCTTTGGTAATTGGACAACGTGGCCACGCAAATGGAAGTGGAGGAAATTCAGAAATTATGGGGCCGGAACTCTTCGCTGTGGTTCAGTCCAAACTTGTCCGGATCAATAATTGCGCATGACCAGGACTTTTTCCTCTCTTACACAACATTACTATTATGCGCTCAAATATAACAAAATAAAAAGTAAAATCGGAAAGAAAAATTGAAGTGCAAAATTTATTCTGACTCATCGTTAGATTGGAGCTATATTGGTTAAGGGATTCTACTATAATTAATATCCCTCACCTCTTTATTATAATCCTCAAATATAAAAAAAGAAATTATATATACATAATAATCATTTAAAGGTCCAAGCTCAAATTATTAAGAAAATATGGATTTAAATTATAAAAGTCATTAGTAGTTCTAGAGCATTGCCCCTATGACGACTGGTGGCTCTCGAACCTCACCCGCTTAGCGAAGAGCACAACTCTTGTGCTTTTTATTGATAAAATGTATGAATCACAGTTCAACATGAAAGAGACTAATGCTCCTTTTTTGTGAGCTACAATTCGTACAAATTAAAATAAAATATCCATTAATTACTTTATGGTCCAAAATTTATATCTATATTATTATAGATAACAAACCTATTTTATTGGACCGTATGGAGTCATGGGAAGCTCTCGTTAGCTAATTTGGCTCCTTTCACAAGAAATTAAATTCACTTAAATCATTTGTGTGCTTAATGTGATCCATTTCCTTTAAAAAAAAAAAAAAAAAAAAAAGCTTGAAAGTCCGCAATACAAAACAATCTTCAGCCCTTCGTGTGATCACTTCCCTTAAAATAAAAAGTAAAAAATAAAAATAAAACCTCTATGGTTTTGGTTGCAATGCGCATCAGTCGGTCTCCATGATCATTTTTATCCTGCCAGCTTCTAATGAGTTAAAATGAGGATTTTTTTGTTGGAAGATATGCTCACAATATTCAATCAAAGATTGAGATTGATACACTAAATCAATTTCATATTTGATACAATATTGCAGGAGATATTATTTCCTTTTATTGATCACCATTTGTACTATAATTACAAGTCCCTTGTACATTGAATATATACACAGAAAATACAAAACTTCTATTTTCTCCGATTCCTATTCAATCCAGCTTGTCTTGCTTGTTTTCTTTCATGGTATAACATCAATCAAAAGGGTTAGCCTACGAAATTCAGGATCCCACCATTGCAGATTCTAGAATTCGAGGCCCACCCACTCAAGCCCAAGACATGCAACCTGACCAAGCTTAGTTAAATCTAGGGCAACCTATTTCGGGCTAGCCCAATTCGGGCCAGCCCATCGCAGGCCATCCTTATCAGTGGATCCCTTTTTCAATGGCCCATTGTGGGTCATACAAACCCATTATTTTTGGGCCGGGCCCAAACATATCATTGCCCGGAATTCAGAGTTACCAAGGCTACACCCAGCCTAATGACAGCCCACTAGCCTCAAATGGGGCAAGCATATCCAATGGGCTTGGGAATTCAAATGCGGGTTATTCAGGTGGGCCATGAGATCCAAATCCAAGAAACGGAGATTTAGATGATTGGCCATTACATCAAATGGATATACATAATGTTTTTCTTCATGGGGATTTAGATGAAGAGATTTATATGGAACTTCCTCAAGAATTACCGAGACATGGGGAGAGTAGAGTGTGTTATCTCCGCAAATTTCTTTATGGGCTCAAATAGGCTTCTAGACAGCGGTACACCAAATTTGCCAATGCTCTCACGGCTACAAGCTTCAAGCAGTCCATATACGATTATGCCTTGTTTACTTGGACAAAAAAGATGTCATCTATTTATTTGATAATATATGTTGATGACATACTAATCATGGGCGACGACCATAATGCAATAAAGAGTCTCAAGGAATATCTACACTCCACTTTTCACATTAAAGATCTAGGAGCACCTAAATATTTCCTTGGGATCGAAATTGCATGGTCCGACCTAAGGATTTCTCTTAGTTAGCGAAAGTTTGTGTTGGAAATCATATCAGAAGCAGGTCTGTCAGGGTGTAAACCAGCAGTTGTTCCGATTGAGTAGAATGTCAAATTAACCACGGCGGAATATGATGCAGAAACATCACAAGATGATCCTGTACTCAAAGACTCGTCAAGCTATCAAAAGCTCGTTGGAAAACTTATATACTTAACCATTACCAGACTAGATGTATGTTATGCTATGCAGACACTCAGCCAATTTATGCACAAACCGAATTAATCTCACATGAATGCAGCCTTGAAGGCCGTGAAATATTTGAAGAAATGCCTAAGACTCGAGATACTTCTCTCTAGGAAAATGAACATGGAGATGACGGCTTATTGTGATGCGGACTATGCAATTTGTCCTATGAGTAGAAGATCAATCACTGGTTTCTGCATTAAACTGGGAGAATCACTGCTCTCATGGAAAACGAAGAAGCAGCCAACTGTTTCATTATCTTCAGCAGAAGTAAAATATCGAGCCATGGCAAAAACCACTTGCGAGATAGTATGGATACAAGGTTTACTCCAGGATATAGGGATACAAATAAAGGGACCAATCATGCTATTCTGTGATAATGATGTAGCCATCAGACTTGCAGTTAATCCTATAGTGCATGAAAGGACAAAGCATATAGAAGTGGATTGTCATGCTTTGTCCTTTCACTCGGGACAATATTCAAGAAGGAATAATTAAAACAAGAGGAATTGGAACTGCAAAACAACCAGTAGATGTTTTCACAAAACCCCTTTGTCAGAGGCAACATGCATATCTATTGAGCAAACTAGGTGTCTTGAACATCTATAAGCCGCCAGCTTGAGGGGGAGTGTTAGAAGATATTCTCGCAATATTCTATCAAAGATTGAGATTGATACACTAAATCAATTTCATTTTTGGTACAATATTGCAGGGGATATTATTTCCTTTTATTGATCACCATTTGTACTATAATTACAAGTCCCTTGTACATTGAATATATACACAGAAAATACAAAACTTCTATTTTCTCCCATTCCTATTCAATCTAGCTTGTCTTGCTTGTTTTCTTTTAGTTTTCAAGAAATTATTGTTTAAACTCGGTTCAAAATGGATCTGAGCGGTCTCAGCTGTGCAGGTCACGCAAATTGCCAGCTAAAATGATCCCCGTCCATAGTGAACTGAGTTTAGACTAGAATGTGTTGAATCCCGCTAGTAAAGTATTACGGCTATTACCGAAGGCAAATGCTTTCAAGGCTAGACGGTCGATGTTCTTCTGGCCGTTTGCTACAGGATCTTCTTAAAAAATTCCTATCGGTAGAAATCAGTAGCACCCGTTAAAAATTGCTGATTCGTTGGAAAATTGCCATCACATAGTAGTATCCTGTGCTCACTAACATGAGATCGTACAAGAATACCCTTGTGACAAAACCAGAGTCATTAATAATTGTCCAACTTGCCTAGACAAATGATTGCACATCGTACGAAGACAAACCAAACAAAGCGACAAAAATCGAGAAATTTGATTGAAAGACATGCGGTCTCAAATTGGCCTTTTGCTTATAGACATTCTCGTGTAATTAGTCTTTTGCTGGGCAAAATATAAAAAAAATTCTAAATTTATTATATTAACAATAATTTAATCATAAATTTTTTAATTAAATAAATTTTAATTTTATATTATTTTATATTGATATCAATTGAGTCTATTCGGTAAATTTAAATTGGAAATTACCAATATAAATATCGGCCATCTTATATGGTACAATTCATGAAAAAAGGATGAAACAATTTTAGAGCAAAGATATGCAAATCCCCGTTGGTATAATCTACATATATGCTTACACTACTCCTTGAATAAAGTTAATAAAATTTCTTTAAATTAAAAGCAAGCTCGTACAGTAAAGAGATTTTTTTGTATGGATGCATGAATCAAAGTTGAGGCCCTCTTATAAAGATTTTCGCATGCCCACCTTTCAAGAAAAGAATGGGTGAATTAGTAATCAACCACTTTGGTCTTTGGCCGAAGGTAATGTTTTGAGAACCTTGCCAAGCCGGTAGGTGATTCCACTAGGTCCAACCGACCTGATTTGAGTAAAAAGAAGCGACGTGATGATGATTTTGAAAAGAGGCACGCGTGAAGTGTTACAAATGTTTTGAAGGATGTTAGGTGTTCTGGAATGAGTAAATTGAAACGTGTTTTTCCTTATTTTATGGAGAAGTGATTTAGAGATGAAATTATCGTGTGATGGGATGGTGTTTGCGAAGGATATCAAATTGCGTCCGAGTGCCGAAGAGCGGTACAATCGGATGGAACTCGTTGCGTGCTCCTGTCCACGTTGTCCCAGATGAAATATAATGGCGCGCGACCACCCTCGGACAAAGACAAAACAAAACGAAGGGGGACGGGACGCAACGGGCTTGGCGTTTGAGAATGAGTTGTCTTGGACAGATCAAATCATCACAGCTGTGCCCGAATTCCGAAGGGTGGTACGTTCGGACGAACCATGAGTGCTTGTTATATGCGAAATCTTAAATGAGGGGAAATTACTTCTTTAACCCTCACCTTTTACAACCCCTTCCCGTTAATCGGCAAGAATACCCCCGGGCCCACCGCAGAGTTTAAGGATATATTTTCTTTGGGCTGATTCCCTTAGAAACCTCAAATTTTGAGCCTAATTTCAATTTTACCCCTTTTTTTTATCTCACAAAAAATTTCAAATTTTAAATTTAGTCTCAAATATATTCCGAAATTTTCTTTTATCTCAAAAAAAACTTCAAATTTTAGGTCTAATATCAAATATATCCCAATTTATTTTGTCAAAAAGAAAATAATCAAGTTTACTTTAATCCTAAATTTGCCCACGTTAGCTCTTTGTTCAAAAGTTGCGGTTAGTTGTATCTGATTTTTATATCCTATAATAGTTTTCATGTCTCTTTGCCTATATATATTTATTATTGATATGGAAATGTCATGTTAAGTTACAATTAGATCATGGGGTAGATTTGAGAATAGATTAAAAGTTGGTGATATTTTTTAGACAAAAGAAAATTTGAGGTAAATTTAGAACTGGACCTAAAGTTTAGTTTTTTTTTTTTAGATAAGAGAAAAGTTTGGGATAAATTTAGAAGTTCACCTAAAATTTGGATTTTTTTAGTTAAAAAAATTTGAGGTAAATTTGGAATTTTTAAGGAAATTGACCGTATTTTCTTAGTTTTGTAAATGGGCCACGTGGCCACACAGATCGAAGTGGAAAGGATATTTCGAAATGGCGAGGATGGAAGGTTCTCTTCACCTCGACGAGGTGACCTCGTCCAGATAAATAATTGCAACTGCTAGAACAGAAACGAACAAAACAAGGCAACAATTATGGTGCAGGCGTGGGTCCAATAAACCGTGACGCTTTCCTCAACAAATGGGCTCCCCTAAGTTTCCCGTTTCTCTCTAACAAATATGTGCTAAGAGACTCGGGTTTCTTTTTCTAAGCCACGACTCATACAAGGAAAAAATTATCTAAAGGGTCTACGAAATAATTTCTTTTGATCTGAGTAAGTTCTTAAATTAATTTGTCTGGAAAAGTCGAGCATATTTTTCATTGCCATGTTACTTCTTCTCGTACTTGAGTGCACGAGAATACACACACTCATATATATATATATATATATATATCTTAATTACTCTATGTTTGAAAATATCTAAAATAATGAACAGCCCGTTATTAGGAACTTCCATCCTTGTTCGGATTGATAACAAGCCAGTTCTATTTGACCGTATGGGCTCATGTGAAGCTTTCATTAGTTAATTTGAGCCATTTTAATGAAATGAATTTCACATAAATTATTCGATTCTTAAAGATTGGGTCATGCGCACTAGCTAGAATTGGATGGCATCTTGACAGCCTGAACAATCGGGGGCTATCAACCTCCACTCCTCATAATTATGTTTTTAATTTTAACAAGTGTATTGTATTAACTGGCTAATTCAAGATCTCGCTAGCTGCCGTGTCTAGAAAAATGGACGTGTACCTTTTTAATTCATAGATTTAAAAGAAGTTAAAAGTTTCTAGATAGCATACAGTTAGGGTCTGCATGGTAACGCTCCCAGGAACAACTATTTCTGTTCTTTTGTTTTCGGGAGCAGATTTTTTGTTCTCGAGAATAGAAATGTGTTTGGTAAATTTTTTGTTCCCGGGAACAAATTTGTTCCCCCAAACAGTTTGGAGTAGAAATCAGAAAAAAAAAAAGTTGTTTCTTGTTTCCGGGAACAATTTTAAGAAACGGTTTTTTTTTCCTTTCTTTCTCTTTCCTTTTCTTCTTCTTCTTCCTCTTCCTCCTCCCACCCCTCAGTCGACCCATCGCCGCCACTGGCGACTTGCCGGCGCCTCGCCAGGCCAGGGCGAGGTCCAGCAAGCTCGCCGAGGCTTTGCCCAAGCGGTGCGAGGTCGGGCGAGCCTCGCTCAAGCGGTGCTTGGCCTGGCGAGCCTCACCCGGCCACCGGCGAGGCTCGGCCTCGCAGATCTGTGTGAGGCTCGACCTCACAGATTTGGGCGAGGCCGAGCCTCGCCCGGCCAAGTGAGGCTCAAGCCTTGCCAGTGGCGGCCGAGTGAGGCTCAAGCCTTGCCAGTAGCGGTAGGGCGAGGCTCGGCCTTGCCTAGATCTGCGAGGTCGAGCCTCCCCGGTGGCCGGGCAAGGCTCCGGCGAGCTCGCCGGAGCTTCGCCGGCGGCGGCCAACAGAAAGAAGGGGAGGAAAAAAAAAGAAAAAGAAAAAAGAAAATTAAAAGAATCAAAAGATTAGAAATTTTTACCAAACACATTTTTGTTCCCGGAGTAAAAATTTTGAACAGCTTATCAAACGCCTTCACATGTTCAAAAATTGTTCCCAAGAACAAAAATTAAAAGAATAATTTCTGAGCAGAAACTGCTCCCGGGAATAGAAACGTTGTCGCGAGCATCCTTAGCTTCTCTTTGAAACTCTTTGTCCAAGACATAAAGCGAATAGAAACCCAAGTCATCTGAATGGACATGTAAAAAATTCCCAAATAAGCAATGATTGCAGTTCATTTTGCTTAATTGCTATTTCGCGTTCGAACCACTACGCAAATGTAAGATCGTCCAATGCTTTCCCTCTGTTTTTCCAGAATTCCACGGACATAAGAATATGTAGATTGCAAGAAAGCTAAAGCCAATCCACCCAGGGAAAAGTGTCGTCCTACTACACTTGAACATCAAAGGAAAGAAAAGAGGAGTATCTTAAGTAGATTTATAACCAGATGCTGAACAGTCAAATTGATATGCTAAATATATCTTTTCCATGTGAGATCCAACCTGTCTAATGTAACTTCTGTCCTCCCAAGTTCCTCAAGCATCACATCTCTTTTCCACGAGTACACGACTGCCGTTGGATCACTCTTCAACAAGAATCCATTAATCAAAGTTCACAAACCTTTAAGCAAGCTCAAATATTGGGGGAATGCAAACAAGCAAAAATCTCCCAAAATCAGTCATTTATTGTACTTAACTATATTTGTTCAGGTTTCTCACGTCGCGTGAAACTTGATCATGAGCATATATGCTAGTTTTGACATGAGCTAGTGCTATGGCAAAAATTTTGGTAGATGAGGTTTGCCGCATGTTGAAGCACACAAGTTAAAAAGAAAATAGCATAACATATGCATCCACAAACTCTCCTAGAAGTGTTTTTTGCAACACAAATGAGTCTTCAGCTAATTAGCTTTTCAATAAAATCACAAGTAGCATGATCTACTCAATTGCATTGAGTCCGCCATCTTGTAAGCCATGTAAATTTTTTCATATATCTCATAGTAGAAATGTTGTGATTTATGATTTATTTATGTTGTTTGTATTGACAATTACATGCTTTCCAATCAATAAAAAAAGTCTCATATAGAGCAGTATGGACTATAATTAGGCCATGTGCTTTAGAATAAATTCAATTTTCAATGCACCCTCTCATCAATTCAATTGACAAACGCTATTAATCGATAGAGTTTCCTTCTAAATGATAGAACAAAACTAAACAAAATTCAATATATAAATGAAATGATTAAGAATAAAGAAATATCGTCAAGACTCATCAGTTCCTATTTACTTTGCGGTTGATTACATTCTATGGTTCGGGAGCTCGAACTTTGGTCTTTTGATTATCTTTTCCAATCTTTAACCTTTTGGACAGTGCGTAATTTCCTTCTTTCTTGGCTAAACGACACTATTGCACACTCATCGTTTTAAATAAAGTATGTAATAAGAATTAGAAGTCACGGAAAATCTTCAGCGACAGTTTCCAAAGTAAGTGTTCTTGAATCGAATAATTCAATTATCGAGAAAATACTCGAATATAAAAAAAAATACCTGATGTGGGCGTATATACTCCTCCCACGGGCCTCTTTTGGGTCCCCACTACCGCTTGAATTGAATTATTTGGTTTCCTTTTGGAGGTCCGCGAATGGTGTCGGAACTGAATCAAGCTCGAAGCTTTGCGTGTGTTCTGGGATTCCCCTGGTGAAGTTCATTGCCATATAAGGAGAAAGAGTCCGATTCGACGTGCGACCGTGTTGGTTCACCCCATTCGACATTCCATAATATGATGATCATGACCAGTATGTGGATTCACCTTTGCTGTGGAAGCAGGAGGATTCAGAGGAGAGGAAAGCAGCCGAGGGAACGAGAGAGACAATGATGGATTGGCCCAGAAATGTTATCGAAGTCGTGCCGTGCTTGAAATTTTGTAGAAAACCTCCGTGGAAATGATGGACTGGCCTTTGAGTCTCTGACGCTTGACGCATGGCCAACAAAATCGTCAATGCTATGTTATTACAATATCGATCTAAAATCATTGTCATCTGTCTTCATTTGAATGTCTACTTATTGAACTTTTAAAGCCTGTGCTAATTTTTTTCCATAAAATCAAATCGTAATTTAAGCTGTTCAAATGAATATTGGCATTTACTAACTGGCTGTACTGCGAGGCAATTCAGGGATATGGTTAACCTGATACTATGGCAAGATGTTTGACCTGATACTATGGTTATGTTCCATCATCTGATGGTTGGATCTGAATTTGATACGGATAGTATCATGGTCCTATTTTGCTTCTTGCTTTAATCCGAGGTTCAATCGACCTGTGAATTTCTGCTTTATGTCCTTTTTCTATAAATTGTTAGTTGACTGACCATTTTGTGAATGGACTTGTCCCTACACTCTTTACAAAAGCACAAACTAACTGAAAATAATCTGTGTTCGAGGCAACGCTGGTGATTCGCTGGAAACGGTAAGGACCATTAAAGCTAGGACACTTCCTCAGCAATCACTGAAATTCTCCTCATAAGAAAGCACAATCACACAAACAAGCGTACTGATGGCGATGGGGATTTCAATAGGAGCGTTCAATGTGGTCTCTTTAATTCCGAAAGGATAAGATTCAAAGCAAACTACCCGAAAGATCTCACTGCCACATGATATCAAGGCCTGAGCTTCACCAAGTTTCATCAAAGCACACTTGGTATCTAACTTAATTGGAGTACAGTGCACACATCTTGAAGGGGAAAATAACAGCGTAGGTGCCCAAATCAATTGGAGTACAATGCACATATTGATTTATGATCAGTTAGCAATATTAGGATATTTACTTAATTCCGCAGATCTCTCAAGATTATGCACCTATCTTCTTTGATATAGCATATCCTTATTGATTATATTTAATATTACGTTTATCTTATTACTTTAGATAGCCATCTCATATAGCATATAAATATGATAATATAATCTTCATTATAATATATTGAAGTATAGAGAAATTCCATATTCTTATCTTCCGTATATTATTTTATTTATTCAACTTGATCCATTGTTTCATGGTTGGATATGGATTTGACCCAATCTAGTCCTATTTTGTTTTTGTGACAAGCATCGTAATAGTCGGTGGTTTGATTAATGCGTGAATTTTTATCAAAACATTTTGAGTTGACCGATAATTCTATGATTGATTTTGTCCCTCAACTCTTTACAAAAGCACAAGCTATAAAAAAATAATCTGTGTTCTAGGCAACCTGGGCAATTTGCTGGAAACGATATTGATTTTGTCCCTCAACTCTTTACAAAAGCACAAGCCGTAAAAAAATAATCTGTGTTCCAGGCAACCTGGGCAATTTGCTGGAAACGATAATGACCACGCAATCTAGGACATTCTTCCTTTGCAATCACCAAAATTCTCCTCATAAAAGAACAATCACACAAACAAGCATCCTGATGGCGATGGGGAACGCAGTAGGAGGGTTCAATGCAGTCTCTTAAATACTGAAAGCAGTACACATTTGAGACAAACTAACCCTGATGATTTCGCTGCCACATGATATCAAAGCTTGACCTTTGCCGAGTTCTGCCAAAGCACACTCTAACTGAAAAAGTCAGTCGCACAGCACACGGATCTAGAAGGGGAAAATAACAAAGTATAGATACCTGATTTAGTACTATCGTAAAACAGGACCAGATTACGGCTAAGAAAAGAAGTTCTTTTATATTTGCAAAAAAATGCCTGCGAAACAGGTTGATGACAGACTTGTAGTACAGAGCTCCTCCTGCATCTATATGTAAAAACCACTAAAGGGATCGTGCTAAAAGAGAATGCTTGTCTCATAGTGATGGCTGAGAGAATCGAGAACCTAGCCTTGATGAAATCACTGCCGCATGCGCTCCCCAAAGTTCTGTGAGGGATGGATCCCGCAAAGCTAAAGCATAATTTTACCTACGGTCGAGTGGCTGAAGAAATTTATTCCTACATGCCACATAGCCAAGATAATGGTAGTCCATGGCTGTGTGCGATCGTAGCATTACATTACATATCCAGTACCAACGGTAGAAAGCTAATTTCCACATGATAAGTTGTCATTTAATTCAAAAGGGGTAGATTAAGTACAGGAAGAAAAGGTCCATGCAGTACTGGAGAATTTCACCCCTGTGCAAGAGAATGATCAAGAATAGCTGAAAGAGCTTGAATGCAACTTCTTCTGTACGGGACCAACCAAATTCTGATCTAATCAATTTCTGGCAACTGCAAAACATCATCGGAATTTAGTACTTTGAAAGAATCAGTGGTAACACATGAAGAAGAAGCACTTGGTTAACAATTCGGAGGGCCACATGGTTGCAGTTCGACAGCTTTTGAAGATTGAATGTTGACCTCAATGATTTTTAACAAATATTCCATCTGTCATTTAGTAAAAAATGCACGCCAGAAAAATGATGAGAAGGCTGCTGTTGGAGTACATGTTTTTTAAGACCAATCATTGATTAGAGAGTTGCGATCAATTCTTGAGCTCTGTAAAAGCGTGTTACATTGCAGATGTCCACAAAATAGGGAAGTTACTGAAATTCTAATGCGGAGTGAAATGGGGGTGGCATTTGGGGGACTAACATGTTAGTAATAGAGTAACTAGAAAAAAAGAAGAAGAAGATTCGAGTATTTGAAGGACTTGATGAGAATACTTTTTGAATTGTGGTATTATTAGCTGGCAACCCTTGCTAGCCATATGTCCAAAAAAAAAAAGGTAAAGAAAATAAAATAAAAAAGAAAAATACAAAGAAAATTATAAAAAATTCAAAAAATATTAAAATATTTTAAAAATGTCATATCAATGTCGACCATGCCACATTGAATGAATGGCATCCACATCATTAATTTCGAACCAAAATTTATCAGATGGAGTTAATTCGAAGATGCGAAAATGTTTTAAGATTAAATTGGCAAAATTGAAAGGTTTATAACCGAATTAAAGCAAATATAATAGGTTTGAGACGATTGTCCCATATAAAATCATCTACACTCATTAAAAAGTTATTGACTTGTTGGAGAATTTGTATCATATAGAGCTAACTAGGGGTGTCAACGGTTTGGTTCGGTTTTGGTTTTCAAGAAACTTGAACCGAACCGAACTAATAGGGTGAGTAGTTGTACTTAATCAAAGCGGACTTGAATTGAATATTAATCTAACATAACGGTTTGATTTTTCAATTTTTCTTTTTTTGCCTTACTTATTTGAACAAACTAAATAAGGGGTGAAAAAGAAGATAGATTTTAAGTTGGGCGTTAATTTTTATTAAGAATTTCGGTTTGGCTTGGTTTTAGTTAACCGAGCCGAACAAAAAAAAAGTTATTTTTTCATTATACAAAGCGAAAACTGAACTGAATCGAAAATTCACGAAATTTCAATTCAATTCTAGTTTCAATTCGGCATTTTAGTTTAGTTCCGGCGCCCCTAATCTTGCTACCTCGTGCTCATTTACACGAGATTGTACGAGAATGCCCCACCTTGTAGACTTTGAGGATGGTAATTGGATCACGTTGCCACATAAATCAAAGTGAAGATATTTTCTGTTCACGATAGGGATAGAATTTAGAACTGTGGTTTTGTCCAAGGTTTGCACAGATGAATAATTGCATAGCGTACAAAGACAGGCGGAACAAGGCGACGAGAAATCAGAACTTCATCGACACACCGCAACTTGTGATCAAGAAGTTTGATTTGAAGACGTGTGGTCGTGAATTTGTTTTTTGCCCGTAAACCTTCTTAAATAATTGGTTTTTGCTAAAGGACCTTTTAATTAGCGCTTGGGTCTTTGGCAAAAAAGAACTATTTAAGATACTTATGTTGGAGTCCGGTAATCATATGTTTTACTGGCAACTTTCGCAAAATGTTGAGCAGTATGCTTTGAAGACGGTGGATTAATTGAGAAATTTTTGTGGAAATCTCTGGGAAAAAGCTTGGGTAAGGTCAATGTCAAATTTGACTCTAAGTCACCGTGGAGAGGGAAGAGCTAAGCAAGAGGGAAGACAGTGAGGTTTACTTTTTACATCGATTATTAGCGTGAAATAATTCACAAATGAAGATTCTTAATTCGTGCTTGATGATTTTAATAAGTGATTTAATATTTTGGGATGTGTTGGTAACTTTTTAATATTATTTTGTGATAGATGATTTTAACTTTGTGATTGATCACTTTTCTATTAATAATTCAGGAAATATGAATGTGCACACCTGGCTACTTAGAGATTTATGAAATAACCCGCAAGCGTTACAAACTTATCAAGTTTAGGATTTCACCTATGCAAGCGTTACAATAGCGATTTGTATGTAGTTGGCAGGGTTTGAACTAGTGACTTCCAAATCTTGAACTAGAAAGTTTTTGATTGCTCGCAATCATAGGAGAAGAATCCGAAGCAATACACCCCTAGTGTATAAGAAAGCCTCAAGAAAAAGACTTTTGTGAAAAGTTCAAGGATAATCGAACCACTAATACCTTTACTTTTTCAATTTGTTCAATATTGTTCATGTACTTTTTTTTTACCAATATGGTCTCTAATTTATCTCTTTTTCTGATCAAGTTAGTCCCTTCGTTAAAATTGCAAAGATGCTGACACATTGTCCATTAGTGTCACGTTTAGGCTGATCAGATAAACGAAAGATGAGATTGGAACTCTTTTGTTGACTAAGGGAAATTTATTAGGTAATAAAGAAAAACCATAAGCACTAAGTGAGAATATTTATGAGTTATCATCACGAGTATAGTTAAGTACATTAGATGCTATCCATAATTTATGAGAAGGGAAGAAGGGCGCAGAGAAAGTGGAAACAACAAATAAGGCAGATGTACGGTTAAGTTGGGGAAAGTAACTAGGAAGTGCTAATGATGAGTTTGCACGCGATAGCATTCGTATTTGAATTTGGAAGTCGCACAAGAGGTGGAATAATTGGAGTTATGTGGGTGGTTCTTGTACGTATAGGAAGGAATGGTTATTCTTAGTATTTGGTGTATAAAAAAAAATCAAGCTGAAAGTTGAACTATAATTTTTAACATTTTGATCTATCATCAGTTATTACGTGAGGGTGAGAGGTAAATGGAGCTGCGAAAAGTTGGGCCTAATTTGGTTAGATAATGTTAGTCATGTGCAATTTCACGTGCTAAACATGATACAATACAAGTATTAAGTCAGAATAACATGAACATCGCCCATATTTTTATTTGTGTGTAGGTAATCTGTTTTTTGTAATCCACTAATTAAAGGCATGGTTCAATAAAGTTTCCTACAATCAGGGATGTACGAAAATACAGCCCTATTTGGTATGGTAAATTTCATTTTTACTCTTCTAGAAGTTTCGGTGAGTGCTTGTTTGCACAGGACTCTATCTCTCTTTTCACATGTTTGAAGTGTATATTTTGGTTGGATGCTCGCGCTTAGTAGAAGGACGAAGCAGGGTTTGTGATTATGGCCATTCCTTTTCATTTATCTTTTTTTTTTTTTTTTTTGGGGGGTGGGGCGGGGGCTGAGTGATAAGAGAGGCCGTGAGGCCGAGCAAGACAAGAATAGACAACCTGTCCTGAGCAAAAAACATGTAAATATCGAGAAAGATGTACTGTAAGTGCATTGTGAAAATTAATTTTTCTTATCACGTTTTAATCAACACTTAGGTCTTTGGCCAAAAAAGAATTTATACGATATTAGATTCAAGATGCCCATCATGGAGATTAACTTTTGCATGCTGCTATTTATTAGGATCTACATATTCTTCTCCTTACTGGCAACTTTTACAAGATGCATTGTGAAAATGATCAAAGGGCTCATTAGAATTAAGAGTATTAAAATAATTAAGAACGACTGACATGTTTTCATGGCCTTAATGAGAAGCTGGTAGAGTAAATTCTTCACCATTTCTTTCTCTGTGAAGTTTCACCAAGTCTGCTATGGACTTCTGAAGTTTACTGTAATAAACGAGATGCAAATTTAACATACAAAAGGCCCAAGTACTACATATGCATGAGAAAAAGCATTTACCCTACAAGCGCATGGTTCTAGCCAGTATTGAAGTCAAAGCACTAAATGGCTAATGGATTATCCGGCAACAAGTTTTACAGTATGTCAAATCCCTAGTGTCTCCAGGAACATGTTAGGCAATATGATGACAGCTTCAAGAAAATAGGAAGAGAACCCCCTGACTCAATTACTTTGGATATTCTCAACAAAGGATCTAAGAAAAGGTAACACCGGATTACAAGATATAAAGCAATGAAAATATGGCAAAGAACAACATCAAACAGGACATTTGATGAGAAATTTTTCGAATAGCTTACGATTTTAGAAAACAGATCTTTGTTTTCCAAACTGGGAACATTGAAATATTATTTCAATAGCAGTCCTGGAAGCAACAGATTCCTCAGCATGGATAGTTAGTGAGTAACCAGGTTTCGCAAGCCTACTTGTACATTTTTATTAAGAAGGGCAGGTCAAACTCCGACTTTTCTTTGTGACTATCAGCATAAAATGGAAAGGAGAATGTGCTTAGGACAAGATCTAGATGGATTACCCTTGTACTTCATTGAATCCAAGTGCATGGAAAATGACACGTTCATAATGTGATCCAGAAAAAATTGACATCTTACTACAAAATCTTATCATGATTGATTATGTTAAATTGTAGACATTTTACTAGTATAGAGATGTGCAGTACTTTTAAGTGCAAACATGTCATGGAAATGAATATGGTGCTTTAATTTTGTGAGCTATTTGATATATTATATGAACTCATTTGAAACAATTAAAGAGTTAGATTACTGATTGCTAAGAACTCTTAAGATCATGGACCCCAAATAATATTTTTTCCCTAGCTAGGAGAGAATATTACTTCCTAATCCAATTTAAAAAAATTTGAATATTCCATATTGGCGCTTATGGAAAGAGCCATGAGGATGAAACAACCAAGAAGCTATGAATGCAACTAAAACTACAACATGAGGAAAAGAGCAAAATTCAAATATTATATGATAATAGCAGCTAGCAAGTGAGCCTTTCTTTTTCATACTAGCGTTCTGATGAACATATGAAATTGCAGTATGCCCAGTAGCTGACTGATCCTTTGATCATATGCTTTTGCATTGGATGCATCTAAAATAGGTGATTCGCGAAGCAATTAGATTCACCTTCAATCGACTAGCTCACTTTCCTAACATGTCACCACTATTTCTACATGAGATATTGGACTCTACCCAAGAGCATATTGGATTTTGGACATTTCTCTCTTTCCGGATATGTCGCTCAATTTCTCGGGAAGAGGATCGAGTATAACGTGGATACTATCGTGATTCGTGAATCTTGGAAAGCTGGGGCAAGTGGTTTATGAAAGAATTGTATAAAAAACTGGATCCAAAGCCTTTTCTTTCTTTGATGGTTTGACATTATTCTAGCTTGAATTCATTGCAGTTTAGAGAGACTCACATTAGCATAGACAATAACTACTGTTGTGGTAAAAACACGAATATTAGAATGGCATCAAGTCTGCAAATTTTTTTTTTTCTTAGTTTCCACCAAAGTAAATTGGCAAGAATTAGCATTCAAAAAGCAGCAAACCACATAAATTCACTTTTCAATGAGGCCTACTCTTCTTGTCCGAGACAGTCAAACTTAGAAGCAGAAGAAAAAGAATGACTAAACAGCACTTTATATTTAGTGTCATATCTTCCAAAAGAATACAATGACCAAATTAGGAGATATCAAGTTATTTGATTTTTTTTTTTTTATCATCAAGTCACTAAGGCAGGCAAAGTAATATCTATGTATCTCTATGTTATGAACTGAAGCAAAACAACTGAATAGTAGACAATTAACTAACTTAAGTTATGATAATTTGAGTAGGATATTAATTGCCAGTCCACGTGTCACGTCCCGACTCTCGAGCTCGCGGTAACCCCATTTCACTTGAGGTCTAGTTATACGACGTCTCAGGTACTGTCGTCGACCAATTCATTTTATCTTGTAATTAAGCACATGTTGAAATGAACAACTCCCAAACCAAAGAACATGGATAGCAACAACAACAGTAGAGGAAAGACAAACAATATTTTATATATCTGAAGGTTAACCAGCATACCAGCAAATACATACACGCCTTACTACAGGCGACAAGCTAAGGCCGACTCAAAAAGAGATTGGCCTAACTAACCTAACACTGTACAAGTGCCTACTCGCTGGCCTCGGTGGGATCGCTCTCTTCGATCCTCGGGTATTGCATCACCTAGGGCCTGAAAAGGTTAACCACGACGGGTTGAGATAAACTCAGCAAGTTAAAGCCTTAAGCCCCGGTTAGGAACTTCGCTCGCCTCAGGAGTTTAACATACAACCTAATTCATCAAATCACCTAATGCCACCTCAAACAGATAACCACAGAAGACATTTTAATAAACAGGTGCAATTACAGGCAACCTTACCTAGTCTTGGCACACGCGACCTGTAGAAACTGTCAGTTAAATCATCACGACTTTAAGAGCATGCAAATAATCAGAGCATCGCACACAGCTTTCTCATGTCTCACACCCACACATGCTCCGATTATTACGACCCCTCCTCCTGGGCTACGGCACAACCTTATGGTTGGCGGTTCCTAGCCAAGCCAGTTTCGTCCTCTTTACCTCGAGGCATGGCGACGTCAAGGGCTCACTCCCAAGACGGCATTCTTGAAGGAGCATAGGACCCGCCCACTACTGCAGCCCCACAAGTAACCCCTCCCTGTCAGGCATCCGACCAAAGTCAGGCAACCAAATAGCCACGGCACAACCCCATAAGGATTGGCGATCTTTCGGCAACGCTGGGTTCCCTCTCTTAATTTGACCATGCAATATATCATCAATCAATTCTTTCTTTTCTTTACTCGGTCGTGAATGCACATACAGTTCGTGCTCACGCGACATGCTATTGCAGTTAACACACGTATAATGTCATGCAGCAGTATCCGGCTGTCACGTACAATAGCAATAGTCCAATCATTCACGAAAGTTGCAACAATCAGCAGTTCAAGTCATAGTCTAACAATCAATTCCAACCAATCAACATTATAATACTTGCATACTTTTCAAAATAATCATGTACCTCAATAATTACCGATACTCAATCACGTGCCTCAATGTTCAATAATAAATAAGCACGTGTCCTCACGACTACGACAATCAACCATTCCTATAATTAATTATCCAACCCAATTAATTCCATTTAATAAAACCCTTCTTTAAACCAATGTCATTTAATAAAGTAGTATATAAATACTATTGACATTAGAAAATAATAATTTTCCCACAAAATTACTCAATTAAAAATCATTTTCCATAAATAATCACAATTAATTATTTTCCCCAAAAATAATTAATTTTCAGAAATGAATAGTAATAACAATAATAATAATAATAATTCGAAATTATAAATTAATTTAATCAATTAATAATTCCGAAAATAATAGATAATTATTATTTAATCCAATAATAATAATAATTGTTAATATTAACCATGGTTACAAAATTAACTTAACCCTAGTTAATCTAACCTAACCATGATTAACTTTTAACCTTGATTACTTTAAAACTAACTATAGTTACTTTAACACTAACTCTAGTCAACATACTAATCTCAATCAGCCTAATTAACAATACTAATCCACTAATTAACTCTAATTAAACACAAACATACAAATACACTAATTACCCATAAAACAAGATTAACCCCTAAACAAGGATTAGGGAATCAACTTACTTGGATCGGAAATCTGGCGACACCGGCGCGTAGAGGGGAACTCGGGCTACGAGGGGTAAGCTCGGGGATGACAATGGACGACGAACGGTGATCGAAACGAGCCAAAACAGTCCGGAGTTACTGTTCACGCGGAACCGGTGCAGCTGATAAAAAAAAAGGCCGAAACGGGCGGTCCGGGGCCACCAAGAGTGACCGGGGGTGTGCGGCTGGCTTCCTAACTTCTGTGACTACACTATGGGTGGTGGCGGCGGCTCTGGTGACGGCGGCAAGGCCGTTTTCCGGCTGGAAAACAGCAAGGACAGCAAGAAACAGCAGAAATGGAAGGGAAAAGGAAGAGAAAAAGGGAGAGAGAGAGGGGCTGCTATGCTGAACGAATTTGGGGAGGAAGGAGGAGAGAGAAAGCTGCTGGAAACTTGAGGGAGAAGCCAAGGCAAGTGGGCTTGCCACTTGCTTCAAGAACCAATCAAAAACAAGCACAAACAAACAAAAACAATGCCCACTTGGGCACAAAAGGAAAAGATCAAAAGAGAGAAGCCCATGGGCTGAGGAGGGAGAGGAACTTGGGCCAGCTTGGGTCCCCTTTGGGCTGGGCTGGATGGGCGCAAGGCCCATTGGGCCGCCGGTATTGGGCCGGCCCACCCGCGGGCCCGAAACCCGGTCCAATTTTTCCTTTTTCCAACACTTCTGCGTCGAATGGAAAATTCCAAAATAAATGAGGCGATGTCCAAATATTTAGTCTTGATATCACTGAGAAGTCGGTTCCCAAAATCAGATTAAAAATCGGGGCTAAATTGAGTCAATTGTGACTGCAGTACAATTTGGATTATTGAGCACCCTTTTAGGATTTTCCTCACTTTTGACCCGTGGTCAATCATTCTTTGATCCACGTTAACGTCAATTCTCGAGTCAGGGTCGTCCCTCGATTATCGTGTGATCCCGAGGGCTCAATTGATAATCCCGAGTACTAGATGAAAATGATTCGGTTTACTGTCGTTCATAATTCGTATCGAAGTTGTGTGGAAATCACCTGCAAATCAATTTCGTACTTCTGCCGAATCGATTTATTTCCATTTCCTCAATAGTCTAGTACTTAGAGGATATCGTTTCCTCCTAGGTCCTCATGGTCGAAGGGTTCGTTCCTGATCGAAATTGTGAGCCGTACGCGAATCATTTCCTATCGACGCCTCCATGTAATCCATTATCCCACGAACACACAGTTCGGAAAATTTGTACTGATCAAACCTTCGACTAACATTGCCCTTTTATAAAATCCCAAAATGGGGTCGATTTTCAGGATGTTACACCACGTGATGATGGTACTTCGGACTCTCAAGAGTTGTGGACCTAACCTTGTAAACAAGAGTCTGTTAAAAGCAGATTAGATGAAACTAATCATCGAGGCATGGGCATCTATAATGTTTCAAAAGCAAGAGTCACTATCAACACCATGTAAAATTAGAGAAAGATGTATGAAGTTATGAAAGCCATCACAATGCTCATTTGAGAATTCAGAAGGTAAATGTTTTGACAAAGCCCAAAAAGAATTGGATTGCGCACCTGTCAAACAAGTAGTCACTATTATCTAATATATTTCACCAGCAAATGAAACAACACTACATCTTACCTACGTATCCTCAAAACAATGTGAAAAAGATGTCAGTATATTCCTTTTAGGAATTGTGCACATAAACAAGCTCATGCCCAAGAAGGGAAAATTAGTCAAGATAAACTGTAATATCAATGCCACTATCAATCAGAGACTGAACAATCAGAGACTGAACTATTGCTCTGATTTTTCCTTTAAACTTGTCCCTCTCTCTTCGAGTATAGGAAGTAGTGCACACATTAGCTTCCCTCACCCAGTTTGCTAAAATCGGGTCTCTGGCCAAACATGCTAGCATGTCCGATCGAGACTTGAGCACAACTCCGATGTCAATATTGTTGGTACCCGCAATAGCAATCTACTTGCACGTGACCTTATGAGTCAGTGAAGTTGAGATGAAGCGTGTGGAGATGAAAACATCTAGCGTGAACAGCTCCATGTAGGCTATGTTGCTATTTGAAGGACATGTTCTTATTTGGATTGTTAGACTTCTTCCCCTTTAGGTAATTGTATGGCTGGCTATTGTTACCCTCCAAGAAGTCTTCAACCCAAAGAAATTTCTTCGTGCTAAATGAGGCTTTTTAGACAAATAGTGTCAGGCTTACTGACTAGCATTATCTTAGGAAATTGAATATAAATAAATAAAAAAACTTAACTATAAAAATCAAAAACAAAAATTTAAGTCTTAACCACTAAACATGGTCACCTAAAAGCCAAGATGCATACAATATCCCTACACAGTTCCATTATGGATAGAGCAACCCCACATTCAATTTATTATTTGCTCAACCATTATACTGCACCAGTAATATTATCAAGGAAATCACATAGAGAGGACATCGCAAACTAGTAAAAGAATATGGTATTCAATCAAGTCACCTACCCACTGTGGATACGACATGTCGGCAGAAAGACACCATGTCGAGAGGCATCAAAACCACACTAGAACACTATTAGTGCACAGGTTATGGAAAGCTTGCTTCAACATCTTCCTATAGGAGACAACTTTCTAGCAAATAAAAGTAGTCACTTTGATCATAGCTGCATAAATAATTGATGCTAAAAGAAGATGGATGAAACTAACCCTCCTCTCATAGACATCTGTAATATCTCAAAAGCTGGAGACGAAGTAGACATCATGTAAAATTGGAGAAATATATGTGTAGCCATGATAGCCATTAGAATGTTCATATTCAAGAATCCAAAAGGTAAATGTTTCTTAAAAGGCAAAACAAAATTTGATTCTACTACTAAAACAAATAGTCATCGTTATCTACATGTAACCTGCAAATGAACCAACACTGCATCTTTCACATTCATCTTTCATATTCTCTAAACAATGTCAAAGATGTTGATATACTCCCATTAGGAGTTGTGCACAGAAACAAGATCATGCTCAAGGAGGGAAAATAAGTCAAGATAAACTTTAATATTGATTATGCCAATTAGAGACTGAACTACTGCTCTGATTTTTCCTTCAAACTTATTACTCTCCCTTGGAGTATAGGAAATAGTGCACACATCAACTTCCCTAGCCTGGTCTGCCAAATTCTGCCTTTGGCCAAACATGTCAGCATGTCTGATTTAGACTTGAGCACGGCTCTAATGTATTTAGAATTGGTACCCACAACAACGACCTGCTTGCTCGTGACCCTGTGAGTGAGTGAAGCAGAGATGAAGTGCTTGGTGATGACAACATCTAGTGTGAATGGCTCCATGTAGGCTATGGTGCGCTACTTGAAGGACACATGCTTATTTGGATTTTTGGACTTCATAACCTTTAGTTTAGTGCATGCCACCATTGTCATCATTGAAATAGTCCAAGTCGAGAGAAATTTTTGCCTAAACACATACAAAATATCCATACAATTCGACAAATGATAGAGTACCCCCATATTCAATTGATTGCTCAATTATTCTGCTACACCAGTATTGTTATCAAGGAAATGACATAGATAAAACATCCCAAACTAGAAAAATAATGAGATATTCAATGAAGCACCTGCCCACTGTTTATACCAATGTTGGCACAAAGATGCCATGTCAAGAAGCATCAACACCACGCACTAGAACACTATTAGTGCACACATTGCAAAAATCTTGCTTCAACATCTTATAACAGGATACACTTTCTAGCAAATGAGAGTACCCACTTTGACCATAGCGAGCATGACACCTGAAAGAAAGAAACATTGTTAGTGAGACACTCATCAAATATAACTAGAGCAGTGGGCGAGCGCACACTCCCGTATAACAAACCCTTACAATCTTCTAAGCTGCACTGACGTAGATTATGATAAGTAATTCATCAAACAGCTAGAATGCCCGAGTGAATAAGTGCTCAAAAGTCCCTAATTATCAAATTGTGCGACAATTCCTTTAAAACCCAGTCAAACATTCTTTTAAGAAAGACTATGAGCCAATATAGAATTTGGAGAACACAAATTACTTCCTTTTGACACTAGATCCAGGCAAGTATGATTAGGCACATGGATTTACCTTTCTTACTGAATTTGGAGTGGATTCAAGTCGATAAGGTTTGGATGGTGGTGTTAAGGTCACCCTCCCAACGCCCTTCATCATCCTCATCGGAGAGGAGTACTTTATCTAGGTTTGGTGTCCTCAAGGCACCGTTGCAAAATTTATTCATCTTGGGGCATTTCATGACAACGATACGCTCCAATGATGGGAATCTGAAGGTGCAATTCATGGGTGAGAAGCTCTCAAGGCTTGGTAAACCATCAAGTATCAACTCTTCCAGCTTGGGGAAAGAGATATCCTTTGCTCCATTTCCATCATTTGTCACCACGGCTTCCATTGCACCACAATTTCCTAGGTATAGCCAAGTAAGGTGCACCAGACTTGTCACTGCTGAGCAAGTCCCCATATGAGCTAAACCAGCACAATCCTCTACTCTTAAATGCGTCAACCTCTGGAATGAAGTCGGGGATGGAAGTACAATTGATAAACTCATGCACTCCACAACCCACAAAGCTTCAACCTGTTTGAGAATTTCAACCATCAAGGAGCCATCTTTCCAAACTCGCTTTAGGTTACACAACTTATATAGACCAAGTCGCCGTAGATTTTGCAGTGCCTCAAGAGGTTTTTCCATGCCAGTTAGTTCTTCACAGGAAGTCGCTCCCCCAAGTCTAGACGAATTTTCTGGAAATATCTCCTCAAAAGAACTACAAATCACGATAAGCTCTTCTAAATTGGGGAATCTATGGAGAAGGAAGTTGGCAAAAAAAGCGACATTTTCATCATGGTAGCACGCCAAAACCAACTCTTTGAGATTGTGAAAGACGTAATGCTGTGGCATCATCGCAACATTCTCCCTTGCTAATGTCAATCCCTCCAAGGGAGGAATGACCTGCAAGATGAAATCCATTTAATTAGGCCACCAAAAGTTCAATGACTAAAATGTCCTTCTGTTTAGGGAAAAAAATGAAAACACAACTTTCCGGAAGTAGAAAAGCAAGGATCGATGACCATTATACGGCATGATAGTTGTTAGTGGCGTGCCCACTTTTTTTGGGTCAATGTAATGTACCCAATTCAATCACAATATATTTCGTGAATTTGGATAAAGAAAATTATTAGTCAAAGATATTTCAGCTATTTCAATTGTCAACTAATTAAATCTAAAAGGCAAAATCATATTTGCTTGTTTTAACAAATCACGTTATTCTTAAGTTAGCATATGTGTTTCAATAGTAACATGTTTTATTAATGTTGCACATTGTTTTCAAAGCTACAGTTCTCATATCTATTTTACTATAGATTATAAGTAACATAGGGCTTCACATTTTTATGACTTTGAGAAAAATGCACTCAAACTCGACAAATGATTGGCAAACAAGAAAAGAAAAGAAAAATTAAATTGTATTGATGGGATATGGGTGAAAAAACGATAAAACAAGATAGAGATTATAGCCCAAAATTTCCATGGAAAAAGAGTAAATAATGAAGACAAGTTGTTCATTCTTGCAAAAGCAAAGTGAAACATTAGATAGCAAAGAAACATACCACAAGTACATAACCCCAAGTAAATTGATGTTTTTAGTATTCCATGCGGTTAAAAAGGAGCTTAATTCTGGGTTGGTATATCATTGGTATACCACTCAAATTAAGTTTGGTAATTTGATCGAACAGTCATAACTTCAAGTGTTGGTAGATTTTTAATGTAGTTGGTGATCTTGAGAATATAAAGATATATTAGTACTTTTCAAGATCTATGAGATAAAAAGTTGGTTAGTGAGTAAAATCTATTAGTATCATAATTTGATGGTTGTTGGTACATCAATTAGATTTTCATTTGTAATTTCAAACTAAAGTTTGTAATTTGAAAAGCGTTGGCTTGTCACAAGAATAAACGTTGGTTGATTATTAAAGTAGTTTGTAATATTGGAAGTGTTGATACTTTTCAAAACCTAACAAGATAATAGGTGACAAGTAACTAAAATCAATTTGTATATATTATAGAAAATGAATGTTTTGAAAAATATTTCCTAAAAATGGCTGCTTGTATTGCTTGATAATAATTAGTCAATGAAAATTCTTTTCATTGTCGACAATATTTTATGTCTAAATATTTTTTTGGATTATAAAAGTATTTTTCGTTTATTCATTTTGGTAAATGATATAAGCGATAATTTTAAAAAAATATTTTCCATAACATCCACTTTTCGTGAAACGAGTGGGGCCTTAATGTGACATATATTGGTACACCAATCAAATTAAGTTCCGTAAATTCAAATAAAGTTAGTAATTTCAAATATGTTGGTGAGCCACAAGAATAAAAGTTGGTAGATTATTAAAGTAGCTGAGGATTTTGAAATTAAAAGAAAAAAATTTGTCATTTTTAAAGCCTATTGATAAATTACTAACATGTGGCCAAATAAGCAAATTATTCACGGTGCTTGACGAAATTTGTTTTGTAGCTAAGCTAGCATTATGCCAAATGAATGTAATACCTTCTTTTTTTTTTTAAATTTTGGTGGACAGGGTAGGTCTAATTAAATTAAATAGGTAAATCCCCATAATCATAAGATACGAGCGACTCATTAGAAGCATGACTGTCTCTGCAAGTTAATTTAATACAAAATAATTTTCTTCAAAGTAAAAGCTGGAATCAATATATCATATACTAAAGAATATGGGGGCGGAAATGATTAACTGCAAGCAATCTTTAAATTTCTAAGCAATTCACTAGTGTGATTAGGTGAGTATGAACAGGCATAAAATGTTTGACGAGTTAAATTTCCTAAAGAAAATAACAAGCACCAAGAGCCATGCACATAAACCAATGAAGACAACAGCAAAGTGCTAGAATTATCGACCATACCTGTTCAAAAGAAAAGAGTGCAGGTTGGTTCTCACTGGCAGTTGTACCTTGACAGTTTTGGCATTCACAAGCGAATGAGAATGACCTCATCTTGCTGCAGGGTCTCACTCGTAGTTGCTTCAAGAGTGGCCATGTTGAAGTATTACTATAGAATGACTTTAGTTTCGGCAACTCCACTAATCTCAGATTGGTTAATCGTGGAAAAAAGAGACCACCTTCACTAGTCCCTACTCCATCTTCCTCCGCAACAATTTCCTCCACCCCACTGTCCCACACTAAAAGTTCTTTCAGTCGGGTCATACTTTTTGCCACCGAGCTTGTAAATAAAATTTTGAGACTCCCACACTTCCCAACCTTTATGCATTCTAAGCATCCAAACGTAAGACCTACTTGAGGAAGTCCACTCCACACGTGCTTCATTTTCGGGAGTTGAGTTAGAACTAGTTCTCTCAATTGAAAAGTTCTTGTAGAATTAGCTTCGCTCAAATTGAACTCTTGGACATCAAATACCACTTGTAAGGACCCACAATTAGTTACAGTTATCTTCTCTAAGTTTTGAAATCTTGTGAGAATAGTATAAGATGAAAATATGGATAAAAGTTTCTCACAATACTCCACTACTAGTGTCTTGAGTTTGCTAAAGGCATTGGAAGGAAGATCATCAAGCCAAATCTTCTCCATGTTATCCATGTGTGAGATCTTTATCGACTTCATATCAGGAAACTCCACCTGTAATTTTTCAATTTAATTTATTAGAGCCAACTCTCTGATCCCTTTAAAAAAAGAGAAGACTCTAATTTCAAGAATGAGGAAAATCAGATGCACATTATTTTCTTTTTAGCAGATGTCACCCCCAAAAATCCATTCTGCTGCCATATTATTTTTAAGTAGAAAGCATATATTCATCTAATATATACCAAGCATTATGTTTGATCAGTAGCATGACCCATGACCACCTTAGTTAGGCGAGCATAATCATTTCACGCGTCATATGTTTCCCATAAACCTCAAATTTAGCCAATCCTAGATTTCGCTCATTACAACACACAAATGCACAATAGCCAACGAGCTCTCACATTTCTTTGAAACATTTTAAAAAAATATAGCTTGTGCGTTATTAGGTATTGATAACGACAAAACAAAAACCAATTAACGCAAACCCATGCTACATGGATCTTACACTTCAAAATTTCTCCGACAAAGTATAGACTCCAAGATAACATGACACATTCCGAACAAAGAAATCCAACAATTAACACGAGCTGATAGAGTGTAGGTCACTAGCTGATTTGTTTTTCAGTTCAGTTATTTGAAGTTTTAGGATATTGATCATGTATTATTTCTCTTAATAGTAAAACTCTGTTTTTTAAGTTTCTATGAATATAGAACAAGAAAATAAATTTCTTTAGTTCTAATGTTGAAATTGATTTGATTACTAAGTTTGCCCATCTGATGCATCTTTTTCCCTGTCTGACTTGGCCTTTCTATCTCTTTCATCTCTCTCTCGAGTTTCTCTGTCTTTTCTTATCATCTGATTTTCCTCCACTTTCAACGAAATTAAAACTAACTTTCTACATGATTTCGTTCAACATTAGTTGGTATCGAATCCAGATCTGTTCTTCATCAATTGGTCATTGGGCTAGATCTCTTCAACATTAACTGGTATCAGAACTTCGCTTTAAGTATGTATGATCATTGTGAGACTATAGACCAAGGGCCAACACTATGGTACTTATTTTAGTTGCTACACTTCCATCTCTGATCTGACATGCTCATGAAGATATGTTGCATTCATGCCTATGGAAACTTCAGTAGCCATGCTTGCCGATTTGTAGCCACTCATGTTTGGTATATTTTCTCTTTGAATAATGTTGCAATATTTATTAACTTTGATAATGTTGGAATGGCAATCGTCATCATCATCATCATCATGTTATTCTAATAATGTTGACTGTCAGGAGTAATTCCCGATTATTGCTGTGATTGTGGTTATCATAAATCCTTAACAATCTTGAAAAGGTTAAACAAATTTTAGTGGTATGAGAGAATATTTCAACAATTTTAGTGAGAATTGAATAGATTCAATCAAAAGCTGTAAGGAAGACAAGAAAACAATTTAAAATCATTTCACTATTGAGCAAAACAACATGGATAAGTACTCTCAAATGTCTTCGAGAGTTAAATAAGGACTTTGCTTGTGGGAATAGTAAAGTGAGTGGAGTAAAATTCTACTAACTAATTTGGATGAATTTATAGAAACACCTTCTGAATTTTAGTAAAATCTGGAACGTAAATTTTCCTATTGATCATTCATAAAAATGCAAATTCGTGATGCTAAAATTTGTACTAAAAGACTTAGTAGGCTTCTAGGGTACATATCCAAATCTCCCTTTTGTGGAGGTTGATATATGAAATGATGTTTCAACAAACTTGCTGTTTATTTGTCTTATGTATGCTTGCCTAGTTTGAACTCTTGGTTTGGTTTTTTTTTTTTTTTTTTTGGGGGAGGAACACTTGTTTTAATTACCTATGATATCGGCCAAGATACTAATTTTCTTCAGTTTGAGGATGAATTCAGTGACTAATGAGTTTGCCCATTTGGTGTTTCTTCTTCCTTGCTTTATTTGGCATCTCCCCCCCCCACCTCTTCCCCCAGTTCATTGCCATGTGATTTCCCTTCGGATTTTATGATTCAGAACCAATGTTGCAATACAGTTTCGTTCTGTATTATCAGTTGCTAACATATATATCATATACCTAGTCAAAAGCTCCTCAATTTTTTTGTGATAGTGAATGACAACACATTAAATTATAGATTCCATGTCAGTGCAATTGAGTTATTTACATATGAAGCATGTAGCAACCACTCTCTTGCTATGCAAAGAAAATATTGGCTCGTGTGGAGCCACGAATACAGATTTGCTGAGTCCATGATCCCAATTTTACACCAAAGCTTATTTGTTTAGCATTTGATGAAGCTGTCTAGGTTTGACCCCAAAGTGAAAAATATTATGTTAACTACTTGCCGTTTTAGTCATAATCATGAAATAAATATGCATTGGAAGTCCTAAATCTTAAATTAAAATGTAATTAAGTTCCACACTTTTCAATTGGTTTACTCTAGTTTTAAATATTTTCGAAAAAGCATAATCAAGTTCTTTTAGTACACAATAACTTAGATTGCCTATGCGGCAACCTCAAATTGTATATTTCTTTGTATTAATTTATGACTTAATTACATCAATTGAAAGATTTGGGACTCGATTGCACTTTTCGATAAAGTTTTAAGAGTTCATTCCACCAACTGAAAAATTCATGACTCGATTGCATTTCATAAATATGTTTTAAGACTTGTGGAACGATTTTCCCATCACAGTTTTTACATCGACTTTAGGAGTAGTGACAAAATGACTCATAAAACTTATTCTAGTTTGGCAAGTTTAAGAACTAATTTTTTTTTGTTTATTAGTAAAACTTGTTCCAGTTCAACCTTTGAGTCTTTCCATTGCCCAAATTAGTTTAAAGAGGACAGAAAGTATATATGGCATTTTTCATCAAATTTTCCTTTTTTTTTTACTTGTAAAATGTGGCGCTAATGTGGAGATGCCACATTAGAAAAAGGTGACAAAAAATTAAAAAAGTACACTCAGCACCCTCGTTAGGCCACCAGCAGTTGCCAAACTTGGCTCCTCGCCAGCGCATGAGTGAGCACACTTGCCCCTGCTGTAAGGCCCACAAGGGTTAACGGCCTTGTTGTGACCATAGCGAGGGTTGTTAGACCTTGTCGATAGGAAGGGAAGCAGTAGTGGCGCTCCCTATGCATCTCTTCCCCCCCTTGACTGTCGACCTCGTGTAGGACTTCTTTTATTTCCAGCTTCATATTAGTGCTGATTTTTTTTTTCTAATTTTTAGTATGTTCTTAGTTTTTTTTTCAATTTTTTGATGTGGCCATAGTGAAACAGCTCCTTTTGTGCTTGAGGAAGCTCTATCACCACGTTAAAGCCCAAGCAAGACTGAAAATATGATAAAAATAAATAATTTCTCTAAAAAAAGGACAGACTTAACAAGACTTGAAATGCATCAATTGTGCAAATTTTAGAACTTAAGTGCCGAACCAACACAAGTTTTAAAACTTGTATTGTCATTAACCCTTCATCTTACGTTGAACAATATTTAAATTTGAGCAGATGCTTAAACATTTTCTAGACCCTAGATTAATTAAAAGTTGTTGATTGAAGCTTAGCCTCTCATTAATATTTGTGCTTTAGCTACAATTTAGTCTAAGACTTGAGAAGGAAAGACAAAAAGTATTAAGTTTTTGAAATTTATGAAAAAAATTTGATATACATTTCAATATTTTTATACTAAAGAAGCAGTTTTGAGATGTTTCTTATTTGAGGTCAAAGATTTGTAAATGAAAATGATAAGTTATCATAAGTGACCGCTCATACCCTTAGCTCAAACCAACAAGACAACAAGCTAGACATGCCATTAGAGAAGAATGAGTGCAAACCTTTTCAACGAGTAAAAGCGGTTGATGTGTTGGACCGCTACCCTCTAATTTTTGACAACTGGCATCTCCTAAAATCACCTCCACAGCTTTACAATCTTCAATAGTAAACTCTTTCAAGGATGGCCACTTTGAAATATGCTTCCCTTGGCAGAAACTTCTGAGTTTTGGCATGTTGTGAAGATATAAAGTGACAAGTTGAGAAATTACAATTTTGTCAGTTGCTTCTTCAAGTTTCTCCTCTTCTTTGGTGACGATGTACTCCATCTCTCCACAACCACCAAGACCCAGATATTGGAGTAGTCCTAGACTTGTTGCCATAGACATTGTAAAAAGGTTTCTTAGACGTGGGCACTCCTCAACTGTCAAGGACTCCATATAGTGAAGCAGCCTCTCTGACATGAATGAAGGAATCACATTCACTAGGTTGAGACACTGCTTCACCTTGAGGACCTTCAGACAGCAAAAGGACTCCATAAGGATTTTATTGTTCCATAGTTCTTCTTGTTGAACTCTCTCGATGTGTAGCTCTTCTAACTTTGGAAATGCAAGCTACAAATGTACATAGATAAACCAAACATACCCAAAATAACTTAGGGCCAAAGCACAAAAAAACAAAAAAAGAAAAGAAATAGAACACATCAGATAAATCAAGATATGATACCTTCTCATCAAATAGAGGATATAACCCATCACCAATGCAATTCTCTGAACTAAAACAAATCAAACTCTTGAGGTCACCAAGCTTGAGTTTGGTTAAATGACGGAATTCGAATGTCTCCACGGTTTTCCCTTTTCCTTCTTCCATCACAATTATGCCTCGTAGATTATTGCAACAGGAAACATCAAGCACTACGAGTTCATGAAGAGTTTTGACTATGGTACTTGAGAAGAGATATGACAAACTATGACAACGTCTCACGTTCACTTCCATCAGACTTGGAAACGTCAAGGTTACTTCGCAATCACTCTTCAAAATGTCTGTCAGCCTTGGTAGATTCAGCAACTTCATTTTTCTTAATGCAGAGAGTTCCAATGGCTTTTGCCTTTTCTCGAGCTGAGGCTTACCGGTTCAAATAATGCTTCCAAGGAGGGACACCCAACCACCTCAATTTTACTCAGGCTCTGCAACCTATCCATTGAATTTGATGGAAAAATATGTGACAAATTTTCACAAAGTTCAACAGTGAGGGATGCAAGTTTGCAGAAGGACCGTCCATGGAGTTGATTGTGCCATATTCTCTTTAGTTGGCGCATGGATGAAAGCTTCAATTCCTCCAAGCTTGGAAAGAGAACCTGCGTGCAAACCTCGTATATGTTGAATAACTAAAATATTGGGTGCGGAATTTAGTATGCTGATAATTTAGGGACATCTTTGGGAATGAACAACATCATGAGTTAGTTTTTGCACCATGAATTGCTACACTTTTGGTACAGATTAATGATCCAGTTCATAAGAAATTTCTTCATTGATCAGAGCTAGAAGAATGCTGAATAAAAAGCAAAACAAAAAAACTATAGATGCTTACTTACCTTTTCAATGTCAGCCATGGATTTAATTCTACCTATGTAAGAACCTAAGATACCCCTTTATCGTCATGAAAAGATTAATTTATATGGAGAGCTAGTCATGTAGCCAAGAAAAAGAGTTACTTCATTTAATAAATGATTTTAGCCGAAGATTATGCTTTTGCAGTTTGGGTCACATTATAAACATAATTTTAAGATAATTTAGAAAAGGTTTCCCATATTTTTATTCTATACTAGCAGAATAGTTACGGAAACTGTTATATCCAAGCAATAGTGAACAAATGAATGCTAGATGTATTAATAACAAATACTTTCATGAATATTTTATTACAAAAAAAAAGGAAATTTCAACATGTGCAATGCACATAATTTTTAATAGTAATATTACAAAAGGTGTTAGGATATAGAGTTGTGATAGAATTGATCACCACAGGTCAATATTACAACAAGGGTAAGGAAAAAAATTGGCCTATAGAAATTATATTGGATTTTTCATTTCTTAGTCACATATTAGTCCATCAATTAACATATAAGAGTACAAAACGATTTATATAATGGAAGTTTATTTAGAGCCACGTTTCCACAAAAAATAAATTGAGGATAATTCTAAAATCAATACTTTAATGTGTTTATAAATTAAATATCTAAATAATCAAATCCAAATAAACTCAATACCTTTTAATACAAAACACTAAACTAAACAAATGTTAGTAGACAATTTTTGTCGTTTGGTTGATAAATACATAAAAATTTGTTAAATTTACGCAAAATCTCTTGATAGAACTCCTGTTAGATGTAGCTCTTCTATTTGGGAAATACAACCTATTGAAGCATTACCTGGCTAAAGTTAACATGACCAGCATCGAAGCAAAGTTGATCATGGATCCAAAGCATCACAAAGAAGAAAGCAAATCACATGAGCAAGGATACAGCTCAGATAAAGGAAAGAGGGAAAACCTTCTCGTCAAATAAAGAATGTGGACTTTCATCGGAACTGGCAGTTCCCTCATTCGTCGTCTCCACTCTTGACACTGGCAGCCTCAGTATGAATGCCTTGAGTTTAGTGCACTCCAGAATTGAGAGATTTGTGAGGGAGGGGAACTCAAATGCACAACTTCCCGAGCTGAAACTAATCAAGCTCTCAAGGGAACAAAGCTTCAATGTATGGAAACGAGAGAACTTCACTTCCTTCAACTTTTGCTCTTTGCTTTCTTCCATGGCAACTACTTCCTGCATCTTATTGCAATCAGAAACATCTAGCGTCTCAAGTTTATCAAGATTCCTAGACGTGTCATATGTGAAGAGATATCTCAAACTATGGCAATTGCCCAAACTAAGATTAGTTAGACCAGGAAGACTCAATGTTGCTTGGGAGCTACTTGTCACAAACGCATTCAGCCTTGGCAGGTCCCACAACTTCACTTCTTTTAAGTCTAAGAAGACCGGACTTTTTGGCATTTTCTTAGTATTGACAGAAACAATTTCAACTAATGCTTCCAAAGAGGCACACTTGACCACCTCAATCATTTTCAGGCTCTGGAACACCTCTATTATTTTTGATGGAAAAATATGAGACAAATTTTTACAATCTCGGATTGTGATGGATGCTAGTTTACGGAATGATTCTTCAGAAAGTTCATTGTGCCATATCTTCATCGACCCACACGACACGAGGGTCAACTCCTCCAAGCTCGGAAAAAGAACCTGTATGAAAGGACCATATGTTAGTTTCTCGACCGCAAACTCCTAAAAATCCTGATCTAAACCAAGTCTGTTTACCCATGTTATACCATTGTCATAGAAAAAGATCAGATGCATGGAGTAGCGAGATGTTTTAAAGGACATGCTGACAAACAGAGTTTTCAACAGTTTCATCGGAATAAGATTACAGTTACCAAGAATAATTTCTAGGATCAACATAAAATAGAAATTCCAGACATATATTGAAAATAATTTCTACGATAAACATAAAATAGAAAATTCTAGACATACTTACGCACCTTTAGATTGAAGAAAAATGTGGCTCTAAACAAATTGGCCTATTGAATATTATATTTAGTTTTACATTTTTGGAGTCACGTAATAATCCATCAATTAACATATGAGAGTATAAAAAAATTCATATAACAGAAGCTTACGCACATTGTGATCGAAGAGTATAGGCGAGGACAAGCTAGAATTGACGCCACCAAGTGCTTGTTGTAAACTTGTATTAGCTGTTATCGTCTGTTGCTTTCCTTGGAATGAAGAGAAAGTCGTCATTTTGGGGCATCCAGATATCCTCAATCTTGTTAAGGTTGGACAGTGAATGCAGTGTGCCCCATGAGAGAATGTTATGAGATTTGGCAATTCCTCAAGAGATAAGGAGAATAATAGAGGAAACTCTAAAGTGTCCCTAGATGCAACTTTCTCTGATTCTTCTTGCACATCTATAATTTCCTCCAACAGTTTACATCTCGCTATTTTTATTTCTTTTATTTGTTGGAGTGCTTCAGCCATGGAAGAAGAAAAAATAAACCTCAAGTTCTCACAACCTTGCACCTTTAGTACCCTTAAGTTTCGGAAACACGATGCTATTCTTGGATTCTTGTTCCATATGTGTTCCAACCTTGGTAAGTCACTCAAGGTTAATTTGATCAATCGCGATAGAATCTCAACATCCCCACTAGCTGTCAGTCCTTCAAGGTTGAATACTTTTCGTATAAACTGACATCTTTCAATGGTGATGTCTTCCAAATTCTGTAGCTTTATTACCAAATTGGATGAGAAGATGCTCATGAGGAACGCACAACCCTCTACCTTCAAAAATTTTAGGTTGCTCACATTTGAAGGAAATTGAGAGTTCCATATCTCTTTCAATTCAGGAAGTTTGGACAGTGTCAAGGACTCCAACCAGGGCAATGAAACCTTAAAAAGTAAGGAGAATCATGTTATGAAGACATATGCATAGATTTTTCTTTAACAGCAAGGAGTGGATAACACCAGATAATCTCACAATGCTTATAACTAAAAGCTATGAACATGCGCTATCTATGAAAACTTAATAAAGGAAATAATCTCACATAATAGATTTGAAGATGATGGAAACAAAGGCCGAGTAGTGATTTTTGAATTTTACCTTTTACTTCTTTAAATTTTATCAACTTTTACACTTGATTATCATTTACCTTATTGTCTACTGGGGTTCTATTATATATATGACAAGAGGAGGAAGTTATAATCCCTGAGTTTTGAGGTTATCGAGTATACACTCACATTTTGTGCTTTCTAAATTTTACAAATTAATGGCATAGACTCAATTAATTTTTGTTAGTCATTAATTGTGGTCTTATATAATATTTCAAACGACTATGTAAAAAAAAATCTCAATTATCTACACCAAAAGGTCATGACGTAACAACATATTAAGTTAAAGAAAGACATAGAACAGCATTAAACATAACAGTGAACATTGTTTAAAGTTGACAAACCCATAAAAACTATACTTTTAATTGATTATAAGGCGCAATTTGAGTCTGGCATTTTTCTTCAAAGTATTCCAAAAGAAAAAATGCCTTATCAAAAGATTGAAAATAAGAAGTAATTATAAATTTATGTAGTCAGAAAAATTTGTTGTCCCCGGGCATAACATGGGCTAAAATTCTAGTATATCTGTAATGCGGAATGGATGTCTTATCAAATCAAAGTCATAAAGGGGTACATCAATTTAAGATCCATGGTCGGCCATAAGATCCATGAACTAGTCGCAGCAGCATATATTGGCAACAAAGTCAATTTTAGCAATGGGTTTAATTCCACCTATATAAGAACCTAAGTTCCCCCTTTCTCGTCATAAAAAGATTGATTTATCTGGAGAGCTAGTAATGGAGCCAAGAAAAAGAGTTACTTAATTTAATAAATGATTTTAGTTGAGCATCATGCTTTTGCGATTTGATTCACATGATAAAAGTAATCTGAAAAAGAGTTTCGTTTTATTATTTTATATTGACAGAACAGTTAAAATAATTGCCAAATCAAAATGATAGTGCACAAATGAATGTCAGATGTGTTTCTAACTAATATTCTCAAGCAATATTTTATTACAAAAATAAATTTTTAAACATGGGCAGCGGACATAAATTCTGCCAATAATATTAGAAAAGTTGTTAGAACAAAGATTAGTGGTAGATTTGATCACAATAAAAATTTCAATAGCCTACACTAATTAGAACAAAAATAATTAATTATTCCCCTAACATCTCATTAATGTACCAAGGTTATAAAAATAATTTGGATTATCGAATATTATATTTGATTTCTCATCTGTGATCACATAATAATTTCGTCATTTAACAAATAAGAGTATAATGGAACTTTGTGTCGAATCACAATTCCACAAACATATAAGAGTATAAAAAATTTATATGACGGAAGTTTGCTTAGAGCCACATTTCCACAAAAGATAAAATTGAGGATAATTCTAAAATTAATACTTTAATGTGTTTATAATTTAAAATCTAAATTATCAAATTTGAGTAAACTTAATACCTTTTAACACACAACACTAAAGGATACAAATGTTACTAATAAAATTTTTCGTTTGGTTGATAAATGCAATATTACTTTGTTAAAATTATACAAAATCTCTTGATTGAACCCCTATTCGACGTAGCTCTTCTAATTTGGCAATACAACCTACGAAGGCATCTGGCTAAAGTCACAGTGACTGAAATTGAAAAGTTGCTTATTTATCTAGAGCAACACAAAGAAGAAAGCAAATCAAATGAACAGCGATATAGGAAAGAGGAAAACCTTCTCGTCAAATAAAGAATGTGGACTTCCAACGGAACCGGCAGTTCCCTCATTTGTCGTCTCCACTCTTGGCGCTGGAAGCCTCAGTATGAATGCCTTGAGTTCAGTGCACTTGAGAATTGAGAGATTTGTGAGGGAGGGAAACTCAAATGCACGACTTCCTGAGCTGAAACTAATCAAGCTCTCAAGGGAACAAAGCTTCAATGTATGTAAATAAGAGAACCTCACTGCCTTCAACTTTTGCTCTTCACCTTTTTCCATGGCAACTACCTCCTGCATCTTATTGCAATCAGAAACATCTAGCATCTCAAGTTTATCTAGAGTCCTGGATGTGTCATGTGTGAAGAGATATTTCAAACTGCAGCAATTGCGCAAGCTAATGGTAGTCAGACTCGGAAGACTCAACATTGCTTGGGAGCTACTTGTCACTAATGCATCCAAACTCGGCAGGTCCCTCAACTTCACTTCGTTTAAGTCTAAGAAGACCAGACTTTTTGGCCTTTTCTTAGTATTGACAATAACATGTTCCATTAATGATTTCAAAGAGGTACAGTTGACCACCCCAATCATTTTCAAGCTTTGGAATACCTCTATTATAGATGATGGAAAAATATGAGACAAATTTTCACAATCTCGGATTGTGATGGATGCTAGTCTGCGGAATGACTCTTCAGAAAGTTCATTGTGCCAATTCTTCGTCAACCCGCATGACACGATGGTCAACTTCTCCAAGCTTGGAAAAAGAATCTGTATGAAATGACCATTTGTTAGTTTCTCGACCAAGAACTCCTAAAAATCCTGATTTGGATGAAGTTGGTTACCCATGATAATATGCTTGATAATATATTCTCAAAAATGAAGTTGGCTACTCGAGATTATACCATCGTCATAGAAAAACAACAAATGCATGGAGTAGCAAGAGGCTTTAAAGGACATGCGGACAAACATAGTTTTCAACTGCTTCATTGACGATAAGACTACAGTTACCAAGAATAATTTCTACTATAAAATATAATAGAAAATTCTAGAGATATTTACGCACATTTTGATCGAAGAGTATAGGCAAGGACCGGCTAGAGTTGACACCACCAAGTGCTTGTTGTAAACCTGCATTAGCTGTTATCGTCTGTTGCTTTCCTTCAAATGAAGAGAATGTCATCATTTTCGGGCATCCAGATATCCTCAATCTTGTTAAGGTTGGACAGTGAATACGGTGCGTCCCATGAGAGAATGTTCTGAGATTTGGCAATTCCTCAAGAGATAAGGAAGATAACAGAGGGAACTCTATAGTGTCCATAGATGCAGCTTTCTCTGATTCTTCTTCTTGCATGTCTATAATTTCCTTCAACAGTTTACATCTCACTATTTTTATTTCTTTAATTTGTTGAAGTGCTTTAGCCATGGAAGAAGAAAAAATAAACCTCAAGTTCTCACAGTCTTGCACCTTCAAAACCCTTAAGTTTCGGAAACACAACGCTATTCTTGGATTCTTGTTCCATATGTGTTCCAACCTGGGTAAGTCACTCAAGGTTAATGTGGTCAATCGTGATAAAATCTCGACATTCCCACTGGCTATTAGTCCCTCAAGGTTGAATACTTTTCGTAAAAACTGACACCTTCCAATGGTGATGGCTTCCAAATTCTGTAGCTTTATTACCAAATTGGATGGGAAGATGCTCATGAGGGATGCACAATCCTCTACCTTCAAAAATTTTAGGGTGCTCACATCTGAAGGAAATTGAGAGTTCCATATCTCTTTCAATTTGGGAAGTTCGGACAGTGTCAAGGACTCCAACCAGGGCAATGAAACCTTAAAAAGTAAGTAGAATCACGTTACGAAGACATATGCATAGATGTTTCTTTTAACAGTGAGGAGTGGATAACACCACATAATCTCACAATGCTTATAACTAAAAGCTATGAACATGCGCTGTCTGTGAAAAATTGATAAAGGAAATAATCTCACATAGTAGATTTGAATTGACAGAAAAAAAAGGCCAGGTAGTGATTTTTGAATTTTACCTTTTTCTTCTTTAAATTTTATCAACTTTTACACTTGACTTATCATTTAACTTATTGTCTACTGGGCTCTATATAATCCCTGAGTTATTGAGGTTATTGAATTTACGCTCACATTTTGTGCTTTCTAAATTTTATAAATTAATGGCATAGACTCAATTAATTTTTGTTAGTCATTAATTGTGGTCTTGTATAATATTTCAAACGACCATGTAAAAAAAACATCTTAATTATTTACACAAAAAGGTCATGAACTAACAACATATTAAGTTAAAGAAAGACATAGAACAACATTAAACATAACAGTGAACATTATTTAAAGGGCGTGTAATTGATAAACCGATTAAAACTATACCTTTTGTTTTGTTGTAGATTAAAACTATACTTTTAATTGATTAAAATGTGTGATTTGTTTCTGGATATTTTCTTCAAAGTATTCCCAAAGAAAACATGCCTTATCAAAAGATTGAAAGTAAAACGTAATTATAAATTTATGAAGTAGTCAGAAATATTTGTTGTCCCCGGGCATAACATAGGCTAAAATTCTAGTATATCTGTAATGCGGAATGGATGACTCATCGAACCAAAGTCAAAAAGGGGTTCGTCAATTTAAGATCCATGGTCGGCCAAAAGACCCATGAACTGGTCGCAGCAGCACCATTTGGGCATCAAAGTCAATGTTAGCGATGGGTTTAATTCTACCTATATAAGAACCTAAGTTACCCCCTTTCTTGTCATAAAAAGATTAATTTATGTGGAGAGTTAGTCATGTAGCCAAGAAAAAGAGTTACTTAATTTAATAAATGATTTAAGTCGACCATCACGCTTTTGCGATTTAGGTCACATGATAAAAATAATCTGAAAAAGGGTTTCCATTTTATTATTTTATATTGACCGAACAGTTAAAGCAATTGCTAAATCAAAATGATAGTGCACAAATGAATGTTAGAATTCTTTCTAATTAATATTTTCAAGCAATGATTTATTACAAAAAAGGAATTTTTAGACATGAGCAGCGCACATAAATTCTACCAATAATATTAGAAAAGTTAGAACAAAGATTAGTGGTAGATTTGATCACAATAAAAAGTCCAGTAGCTTACACGAATTAGAACAAAAAAACTAATTATTCCCCTAACATCTCATTAATGTATCAAGGTTACAAAAACAATTTGGCCTATCAAATATCATATTTAATTTTTCATTTGTAGTCACATAATAATTCCGTCATTTAACAAATAATAGTATAATGAAACTTTGTGCCGAACCACACTTCCACAAGGGTCCGTTCACCTACCACAACTCTTTACAATCATTGGAGAAGAAAAAAGCAACTCAATAGTCTCAACTACTTTAATGTTGCCTTTCTTACGATTAAAATTGGAAATCTATAATTAATTAATATGGATGTTGTATGACACAAAGTCAAGGTAGTTAAATTCACCTATTGAAATTTTTTCTAGTTCTTTCTTTCACTTTATTCAATCGGGTCTAATAGAATTCTACGTATGTCCATTCATTATTAAGTAAAAGTCATAAAAATTACATAAGTCCTATATACCTCCTTAATATATTCATAAATGTTTGTGTATTCGTATTGGATTTTACCATTAAGCAATGATAAACTTCACAATTAAAAAATCTATGCATCGTATGGTGCTTTTTAACTATGTTGATAACATAACACAAACAAAGTGAGATGTAATTAACTGATGTATAAATGTTTTTACGCATTTAAATATCACATAGCAATTCCATTTTGCAAAATTAATTTATTGTTTGTCGTAATTATTCTGGAAAACAAAATCTCATAAACAAAGTATTTATCCAATTTTTCTGCATCCTATTATACTCTCACGTATCCATGCACTAAATCTCAAAAACAAATTATGTACCTGTTGCTCGTCGAAGAAATCGACTAAATCATCCACGGTTTTACAGAAGCTCATCATCTTTGGCAAGTTTCGTAATGTCAACCTACACAAATTGCATGACCTCATTTTGGTATCATCATCTATTTCATCTCCATCTTCACTTGTCTCACCATGTGTAAGAATTTGCTGCATCAAGCAGCACCTGCTTATTTCAATCTCTTCGAGCTGCGATATAATTCTCTTCGTGGAGAAAGGAAATAAATGTTTGATTTTACCATAGTTATCTACTTTCACAATCTTTAATTTGCTGAAGGATTCTAGGGAAAGAGAACCCCGACATATCTTCTCCAAGTTGTTCAGATTCTTGAGAAACAAAGATTCCAATCTAGTAAATGCAATGCACCGGGGGTTCTCCGAGGAATGAACAACATATTGAATGGAGGGGCTATTTTGTACATGAAGATGCTTCAATTCTTGAAATCCTTCGACGCACATATCATGAATGTTTTCAATTTCATCTTGCAATCCATCCAAGTGGAGATCTTGCGTTTTCTGCAAACATTTTGACACCCACCCTTCATGAAGAAGATTGCCCGAATCCAGCTTCAACTTTAAAGTTCTGGATTCTTTGTATTCACCCAACCAATTCCAAACATCCCCAATTTGGATTTTATACTTGTTCAGTTTCCCAAATGGCAAGCCTCTTGAGAGATTGATAGAATGAGGAATGGCAATGCATAGAGTGCTCAAATTTTTCATGTTTTTCAACTCAACCAGGCTGGCATTGCTGGGCAGTGTTTCATCCTCAGCCTCCCACTGATCAAAGCTGTCTTGCATGTATAGTTCTTCTAAATTAACCAAGCTTCCGAGCAAACCTGGTTCGATAACTTTGAGCTCTCTGCACCCAGTCAAGTCCAAAAATCTCAATTCTGTTAATTCACCTATATCTTTAGGCAGTCTAGGGATTACAGATTTAAAAAAACTTAGGAACTGCAATCCTTTTAGCTTTCCAAGAATAGTCACGTCCTCCAGACGGCACTGATCAAGAGACAGCGATTTGAGGTTTCCAAGGAACTTAATCGACGAAGGTAGAGAGGTGAAAGATAATCCTGTCAAGTCCAAGACTTCAAGTTTCTCCATAGATTCAAAAAATGAATTGGGAATTTGGAGAGACAGATTGTGTTCGGACAGTAGAAGCATCCTCAAGTTTGGGCAATCCAGATTTTCAGGCAGCTTATCAATGCCAACCCAATTGAAGGATATCGCGGCGCATACTCTGAGCTCATGCATTGACCATTCTTTAAACCCAAAATCCTTCCTCCCGACCAAGGCATTCCATTCTGTGGAAAAAATAGAGATGGCCGCGTCAACAAATATGTCATGCATTCTGAACTTTTTCGTGTCATTACCATCTAATAACAAAGAAGAGTCTTGCAAGCTATGTAGATCCATAATCAACCTATCTCTAGCATCTTCGATGGTGTTGCTGAATTTTTTATATAAACCCAAACCCATGCAGTAGATAAAGGAATCCCTTAGTGAAATTCTCCCAGAGTTTAGAGCACAAATCAAGAACAATAATTTGATCCTCTCATCTTTCAAGTCACTGTAATTTAGTTCCACTAGTGATTTTACATCCAACACATCTATATAGGTTGAAGCATTCCTCCATTCGGCCAAATCTCCATGCTTCAGCCTTTTTGCTACTGATAAAATCAAAAGAGGCAAGCCACCACAATTCTTGACCACTCCATCCACCAAGGGTTTAGAATCAAGATCATTAACTTTGTCCTGCACTATCCTTTCAAAAAGTCTTCGTGCTTCATCCTGATTTAATTCATTGAGTCGGAATTCTTGGTCAATGCCCATGTCAATGCGCAAAATACTTCGGAGTCTAGACGATAGCAATAACTTACAACCTCTTACTTTATTATCGTCGCCGCAAGGGATTCCAACATCCTTTAACTCTAGCTTTCTCCACAAATTATCTAAAATGATGAGAATGTTTTTATCATGGTCACACTCTAACCTCTCACGCAAACGATTTGCTCTCCCTCGAGTAGTTTCCAAGTTCATTAGCTTTAGACCAAGTGCGTCGGCGATTTCTCCCTGGATTATTTTTATGTCTGGATTGCGTGACACATTTGCCATGACAACCACATCAAACAACTTCTCTTGCTTGACTTGCCTTTTGATGTCCTCCAAAAGCTTGGACTTGCCAACCCCACCTGGTCCATACACCCCAATGACATGGACCGTGTCATCAGCTATAGCCTTCATTATATCCTCTTTGATTGAAGCCCTCGAGGCCAGATCATCTTCTTTCTTGTCAACAGATCTTGAAGCGGAAGTGGTGGCGGAGACAATTCCTGTCGGAGTATTCTCATAGTACACCTTCCTGAAGTTACAATTTCGGCTTTTCTCGCGAAGTCCCTGAATGACTTTAGTTCTCTCCTTCACCTTTCTGCCTATTGGATGGCGCACCAAGGGGTTGGGAATCCACCCACCGAAGCAAGCGTTCTTTGCACTTTTGCCACGTTCTAAAAGATTTTGTGCTTCCTTAGCCTCCTTCGTCACACTCCCCAGCCAACCCTCAACATCAGTGTATATAGGTTTTGCGTCATACCCAGCCGCATCGACGGAGTGCTGCACCCTTTCCCTTGCACTCTCCATCTCCTTGACTTCATTTTCGAGATCTTCGACGTAGCTCTTGTAGCATAGCACGTACCCAAACTGACGTCCAATAGGAGCAAATAGGTACTCACCGAGTTTTGAAACTAGATTCCCTGCGACAGTGGTAAAAAAACTCCCACTCATTTCTTGCTCCTTTTCTAGAAATTTCTTTTCTGACCTTTTTTTCCTCTTGTTCTGTCTCCTTGTTTTTTCTTAAACCAATGGGCCCAAAGGAAACTGTAACAGAGAACATAATTGATCACTCGATAAATGAAAAGAAAGGAAGAACAAAGTGATAAAACAGTGAGAACAATGGAACAAAACCAAAGGGGTGTGTGTGTGTGTGTGTGTGTGAGAGAGAGAGAGAGAGAGAGAGAGACTTGAGTGTACGGCAAGAAGAGCGATGTAAATAAACAGACTGGTGAATATCAGCAAGAGCAACTTAGAACGTAGAGTTACTTGGAAAAAAACTTGGTTGCTCCCTGATGATGGCTCACTGCCCTCGGAGCACCCAAAAGTAACAAGTAGGTTTACGTGGAGAACTACTTTCTAATGCCTGCATTTTAAATGTGAGAAATTCTAATTTAAAGACAATATTGCACCAATTAAATTTTTTGATACTGTTAGTTTATTTTAATGTTTAAAAAAATACCGTGGGGGCTATTTAACCCTCATTTCGGCTTGGTATACATATTCTAATTATCAATTGAACAAAATAACTTTCTACGTTCGGAAATGAGGTCAATCACTAATTACTTTTTTTGGTTTCATCCCCTCTTCACCTTCCATGTTTGTTGTTAATTGCCTAAAATATCCTCCTGTTTTTAAACATTAATTGACCATACTTTTTGTAATTTCACATGGATTACATTTTGTAAATTTGTTGAGTTTGTGATTTTGGTCCTTAAAATACATGTTTGCTTAGATTGTTAATTCTTTAATGTAGCTTTTGCTATTCATCTTAATCGTAAGGGGGTGGCGCGGGGCCATTTTTGTATTGAGCACTACTGGCTCTTCTTTTTGACTTGAGCAAAGTTTGCATTGTCCTAACTTTCTCTCTCGCGTGCACACATGCAACACAGATACGCAAGTTCATTGTTCGTCAATAAACAACTTGCAATTAAGAAATAGATTGGTGAAGAACTGTATAACACAAGGGGGAATGATGAGGACAGAAACCGTCACACTGCGGTTCTATCCAACTTGCCCAGATCAATAATTGCAAATGAGACCATCAGACAAAGGCAAACAAAACAAGGCAACAAAAAATCACCACTTCATCAACACACAACTTGCTATTAAGAGATTAATTAGTTGATAACTAGTGTGTGATATTAGAGGGAAACAAAATGATGAAGAGAAACTGATATCACCAGGTATCTCAATTCCCCTAAACACAATTTCAACCCAAGCCCAGACGACGTGGGTCGTTTCCTACTTGTCGACGGCAACGACCTCCAATGTCTTTCTTTCTTTCCGTCTCCATTCTCAATAGCGCGGAAGGAGACACGGCACTTCTTTTTCATTTTCATATGTTTTTTCCATTGATCATGTTATGTGGACTTAGACAGGGTAAGTTGTTAACAAATAGAGTCAAGGTCCAATGGCCGCGGTGGGTCGGAGTGTCATTTGAAGTTCTCACATAACTGGTGGGCCAACTCCAAAAAAAATCACGTTCTTATGCATTAGAGAGGTAGAAATGATTTCTTTTGCTATATATGTCAAAAAAGCATTTATTCTTTCTCGAAGAACAAACGTGGTCACTATTATCTTTTCCAACTAAGGTCGCTCATGTGTTAAGCTGAATTGAGCTTCTATTATTCTAAGAGCAAAAAAAAAAAAAAACAGAGTAAAACAGATGATTTAAAACTTAAAACAAGATAATTTTTACTAAAGAGAAAAGGCCAAAAAAAAAAAAAAGAGTAACAGAATCTTGAAGCAAAAGCAAATGTCGCAGTTTGCTTCTCTTTCTTCCTTTCAATTTGCAGAGAGATACAAACACAAAAAATAATATACAGTGAACAAGAGGAACGATTGAAGGGAAAAAAAGTTATGAATCGGACGTTATATCTACCACATAGAGCATTGATTAGACCGTTTTAAAAGATGCAGAGGAGTTCTTTTGAATGAGTTTTGGAATTAAATATACAAAGTTAGGGTTAGGGTGGGCGATTAGTGGGACGCAAACGTGAGCCCACTGTTCTCATCATCGGGGTCAATTGGGGTTGAGAGATCAGTTGAGGCAAGACTTGTAAGCGGTTTCAATGGTCATCACCAACATCATTCACGCGATCTCTGTGGGCGAGTTGGTGATTGTGGTCATTCCTATTGTTTTATGTTTTTCCTTTTGGCAAGCTACAAGAGAGATGGTGAGGCCGAGTAAGACCAGACTAAACAACCCGTCCCAAGTGACGTTGCCAACAGTGCCTTCTCCATGGTTAACTTTGTAGACTATGTTCGCAGGTGAAACTGATTATGGCATTGGCCACCGGAGTCGAAAGAGCTCCGAGAGCAACAATGTGGCGGTTGCGGGCCCACTCACCTCGCTAGTGCCGTGGCCACCACAATCGAACACATGCCCTTTTTGCTTCTAGTTTTTTTTTTTTTTTTTTTTTTTAGAAAAAAATATTTTATTTTGAGTTCAAAATTATCAATAGTACTTTCTTTCACTTTTTAATTGAAAAAAAAAAACAACACGTTAACTTACATGCAAACGGGGTTTGTCAAGTTTCTAGCCTAAAATTAATTATTCTATTTCTATTCCGGAATGAGTTTATGAGTGAAAATACGTGCTTGATAGAGGTACAAAATTTCTATTCATGGAATAAATTTCATTCGATAACAACACAAAATTTATCTTAAAAGAGTTCTTATTTCTTATTTTTGTTTCAGAAATAGAAAAGTTGAAAATATTTATTTCGATTTATGTTCCAAACCAATTTCCGCAATAAAATTTGTTCTAGAAATAGAAAAATGAAATTGCATTATCAAAATGATTTCTATTTCAAACTTGTTCCGGAATAGAATAAAAAAAACAGAAAAATAAAATTATTATCATGCACACTCTTAATTCCCATATAAATTCATATGGACATAAAAAGATAACAAAGACCGTCTCTCTATCCCTCAATTAAGAGTAATAGCCTTTTTGAGACATTTGAAAAGTGGGATCATTATTGTCCCTTTTGATGTTATATAAAATCTTACGAATCTGGATTTTTCATCTAAGAAACTGCTTGTCCTGAATAAAAGAAAATGGAAATTTTGATTTTTCCTTATCTAACAATTGTTTTTTTATAAAAAAATGATGGAGTACTTGGACTTTTAAAGTTGACTGGTGCACATGAATGAATATCAATCACCGCATTGATCTACATTGGGACTTATTAAGACCTGATGAAAGCGTTTTTGTAGGAAGAGAAACAGGAAAATTCGTGTTCATGGTTCCTAAAAGTTGAACATGATCGCATTGTAATCACTGGGGGGTTGAATGTGGAAAACACCTTAATTTCTTGAAACACTTTGAAAGTACATGTAATACCAATCTTTGTTAGGTTGGAGGACCGTTTCATCGAGAAAGCATTCATGAAGCATAACAAAGTCAAATGTTGCAATGTCTTTGCTATTGGAATTCGTAGGAGGGCAAATTGAATAGCGTAAGGAAACTTTCAAACCAATTAATGTGATGGTCAACCTTTGGCAACTAAACAAATAGGCTCTCAAATTGGTCTTTTGCTAATCGACTTATTGGTCCTTTGCCAAAAGACATTTTAATCAACACTTGAGTCTTTGCCCAAAAAAATGCAATACTTATGTAAGATTCATCATGTTCAAAGTGAAAATTATTTATATAAATGATGCTACTCTCTTAGTGCCACGTAATCATCTTCTTTACCGGCAACTTGTGCTTTGAATTATTTTCCTCGACTCAAACGAAAGGCATCGTTCACTAACGACCATGCTTTGTGAAAATTATTGTACATTGTGGTTGTCAACAAACTACATTTGCCATCCAGAGGGGAAAAGATGTAGGTTTAGGGGTATTGCCTAAATTAGGCGCCAACTCTCCCAAGATCATATCTTGTGTAACGTTGAGGTATCCACATTGACACTATAAAAATTTTCTAATGAAAAGTCGCCACTAATATATTGAAGTTAGTTAGAAACTAAGTGAGGCATTGGAGTATACTTCACTTCTTACGAAGCCAAAAAATTTAGAGTCGAAGACTTGGTCACACTAATTGATCAACTAGTGCCATTTTACCTAACCTTGTTCATTCTTAAAAGAAGTTTGTCAAGCAATCTGGATTGACTTTTAAACCTATCCACTAACATGTGAGACGGTCATATGAGTGTGTAATCATCAAAGTAACAATTAGTAACCAAAAAAGTATTAAATAAAGTGTAAGGAAAAGTAAGGATCTAATGCTAAGAAATAAGAAGAATGCCATTCCTAACTAAGTTAAAGGGAAACCACGATCGATATTTTGAAAGCGCGGAATCAATTGATAATTCGCCTTAAAAAAAGGAAACATTGACACTCTATTGTAAAGCCTTAAGAGTTTGTTCAATATTGAGCCCAATTATTCTATCAATGATTTTCCCACACTTCAAGAGAAAACTACTTGCAAACTAATTTTTAGCTTTTTCATAAATTTTAAAAAAAATAAATGATTTCCCACATTTTAAGAGAAAAGCGCCCAAAACTATTTTCTTTCAAGCTTTTGTTTTTAAAAAAATAAAATGATTTCCCACACTTTAAGAGAGAACTACTAAAAATATTTTTAAGCTTTTTATAATCTTTAGAAAAATAAAAAGAAGGAAATTTTCGGAATTTGTTAATTATTTTAAATTATTTTTTAAAAATGATTTTTAATATGAAAATAGGGACCCGGGCCAGGCCAAAAGGCCAGGTCCGAATAAAGGCCGGAGAAAACCTTTGGGTCTGGGTCGCAAAAATAGGAAAAAGACAAGACATGAAGCGGACCCATTTATATGAGCCCAATCCGCTTCTAATGAGAAAAGCCCAAAAATGACCACTCCAAATTCACTTAGCTAGATTGAATCCAAAAACTAACGAAGACCCCACTAGGGGTGTGCAAAAGAACCGGGAACCGCCCGGACCGCCCGGAACCGGACCGGACCGGACTAGAACCGGTGGTTCTTAAGGGTACCGGTCCGGTTCCCGGTTCCAATTTATTGGAACCGGTGGGTACCGGTCCGGTTCCCGGTTCCATAGGTGGATCCACCCGCCCGGACCGGACCGATTTTTCTTAAGTCAAAATTAAGATTTTTATATTCAAAATGTAATAATATTAAAAATATTCAGAATAATAGTCTAGACTTTCCTCATCACCTTCATTCTTCCCTTGCAAGTAGAACATGACCAACAAAATAGAGAGTTCTCTTTCTCCTATTTATAGAGACCAAGGGCTTGTTGTCTCTCCTAAATAATCAATGTGGGATTGAGCCTCCTACTCCCTCTCCCTTCTCTTCTCTCTCGTTGCCCCTTGCATGTAAGTTACTCCAACAAGTTTCCAAATGTCCCACATTGAAGAATTACTCAAAGAGCATTTGAGAGATTGCATATAAAATCCAGCCAAAGAGATCAACAAACCTTGTGTCTAGAGTGGCCTTGGGGTTGAGATTAATATTAATCTCTAAATGGGGCTGTTTTTAGAGTGTTTGTTTGGAGTTTTGGGGTCCGAATCCACCATCTATCGGGTCGGTTCGGTCCTCGGTTCCCAAAATGAGGAGCCAACTCCGACCCTCCCTTCTGCTTCATCTCTTGGCCGGTTCCGAGGATCCACCCGGGAACCGGACCGGACCGACGGTCCGGTTCTCGGGTGGATCCATAGAATTAGTGGGCGGTTCCCGGTTCCAAAAATTTGGAACCGGTCCTGAGCGGGCGGTTTCCGGTTGCGGGGTGGGAACCGCCCACCCGGACCATGCACACCCCTAGACCCCACGTTAGCCTAACCGAAGCTCCTATACGTTTGAAAAAAAAAAACTCGGCCAAATCTCAAGCCGCCGCCGAGCTACTACCCTTCACCGGTCGTCCACTTCGATCACCACTGGCTGGCCGACCTCCCCGCCGTCGGCCGAGAACCGCACCACAGCCAAACACCACAAACTAAGGCGACCATGGGAACGTGGCGAACGACTACACGGCCGACGCCCAAGGTCACCCAACACCACCAGAACATCCCAATAGAGCACGACCCACCCGGACGACTAGATTTCGGCCAAGAACGGGTAGACGAAAACTAGATCTCACTTAAGCATTTCGTCGAACGGATGAAGGGCGCTCGCGAATCATGAGATTTCCGGTTCAACTAGAATCCGAACCCAGACCGAGACTCTCGCCAAACAAGCAACGAAATACACAACCACCAACGAATCAAAGTTCGCGCGAGCTGGTCGGCCGCGAGCTCTGGCCGTCATGCCCGAACCAGGGCAAGAAACAGGGCACGGACAAAGGGCTTACCGGTTCGGCTCGATGGCGTCGACCGGAAGGAGTCGTCGGCCGAGCTCGCGCGCGGCCAAGGGTATCGGCTGAAGCCCTCCCGTTCTTGCTCGCCGCTCTCACTCGCGGCTCTCTCTCCCTCTCTCGGATCTCACTCCAAAAACCTCCCCTTGCCTCGCTTCCCTCTCTACCTTTTAAGGCCGTCCGGCGCACATGGCCTCCTGCCAAGCCAGCTGCCGCTGCCGGCCTGGCCCCCAACGGGACAGCTTGCTCGCTTGGCGCTCCGCTCCGTTCTGTACCTCGTCCTTCCCTGCTACTGTCCCCTCGTCCTTACTGTAGCAGCGTGAAGGACAAGCAGAAGGCCGGAAAGAAAGGAACCGGGCCGGGCCGACGGAAAGGAAGGATGGGCCGGCCCAGCGGGGAAGGAAAAGGCCAAAAAGGCAAAGGGGCCGGGGCCAGCCCCACTCCTTTTTGTCCTTTTTAATAATTTAAATTTTTTAAATATTTTTTAATAATAATTTTCTCTCTTTTGTTTTTTTACAGATTTTAATATTAGTAATGTAAATGCTACTAATGTCTATATGCCATGCAACTTAATGAAAAATATCTTTGTAAGGAGTTGAAAATTAATCCTTAATTTTTTATACAATTAATGAATGATTAAATGGGCCATCATAATTTCGATATCAACAGTGATTTTGTAAAGAAAAATTTTGACTAATGAGCAATAATTTACATTAGCTTGCCATAGGATTTCCCTTTCTCGCTTACAAATATGTTAAAAGAGACTATTTAATTATTAATCGCTTCATCACCATATATATTAAATTGCACTTATTTATCATGTACTCTATGTATGAGTATATATCGTTGGTGAGTCGGTTCGTAGTTATGGACACCCTCCTCCTCTCAACCCCGTCCCCCCCCGCCCCCTTCTACACTCCCAAATCATTTGCCCTTTTGTGGATCCTCTCCCTTAGTATAAAGGACAACGCAAGAGCACCAAAGTCTAAATGCCCAACGGAATAACGTACATATACACTTGCACTTTACTTTGGGATCATTTGTTGAAGCTAATAAATTAAGAGCGAGCTCGTCTAGTAAAGAAATTTTTATGTATAGATACAAGAACCAAAGTTGAGTTCCCTTGATTAAAGATTTTCTTCTACCCACCTTTCATGAAAAAAACAGTGACTTTAAAGTCAATCATTCTAGTCTCTCTGGTCAAAGATAATGTTTTGAGAACTGTACTGAAGTGAGAGCCGGACCAACTGTTTATACTAACGGGTTTGAATAAAGAGAATGTATAAGACAATGAAGCAATTTATGTGATGATGATTTTGAAAAAGGGATATGTGAATTTCATATATAATATTTTGTATGCTTTAAAGGATGTAAAGTGTCTTGCATCGAGTAAAACTCCAAAATGACACACGTACCAGGAGTGGCTTTAGTGTGAGGATGCAAGGGGAACTACGATTTCTTGACTTCACTCTGACTATTCTGCAAGATGGATGAAAGGCAATGCAAGCCAAAGCCAATCCTGATAACACCATAACATAAATGGACATATTAGCTTGAGGCAAAAACAAGGGGACACTGTGGGGAAAAAGTACAGTAGGGAACTAAAAATTCATTGACGAGAATTGCAATTGAGGAAGATCTTCATCGACTCATTGGACTGGCTATGTGCTACTACATAAATCAACACAATTAGCAGTCAACTTGTCAATGTGCCGTTCTCTAGAAACCAAACCTTGGAACTCTCTCTCTCTCTCTCCCTCCCTCCCTCCCTCGCACACACCTATGTTCATTGTTCATAAAAATCAACTTGCAATTATGAAATTGTTTAAATGTATTTTAGAGGGAAATGATGAGGACAGAATCATCACGTGGTTCTATCACATTTGCCTAGATAAATTATTGTCACATTTGACGATTGAACAAAGAAAAATAAAACAAGAAAACGAAAAAAAAAATACCATAACTTTATCGAGACAACTTGCCATTAAGAAATTGATCAATTAAGAACTACAATTTAATTTCTAATCTTTTTCCAATTTTTTTGAATTTTCAAATTTTTTTTTTTTAAATTTTAATATATTCGTATTTTTAATATGAAAATAGGGACTCGGGCTGGGCTGTTGAGCCCAATCCGAATATGGGCTGAGCTTGGACTCTCAAGGCCGAGAACTTAAAACATGAGAAGCCAGGAAAGAAATGAGCTTACCCACTAGGCCAATCCGACTTTAACCAAATCAAGCTTATATCTAAAAATTCTTAAGCTAGGCCCAAACCTATCAATCTAACTTTAAGCTCACATCTACTAGAGCCCAAACATGCCCACTTAAACCTATGACTAGCCCAAATTTAATCAAACCAATTAAGTTCATGCTAATTTACTTCTCCCCATTTGTCTTATTTTCTTTTCTTTTTATTACTTTTTTTTAATTTCTTTTTCTTTCACCCTTACGCGACTGTCTTCTTCTCCCTTGCGTCCCCTTCTCTCAACTCACCCGAACCTCCATCAATTTTTTAGAAAAACCTCATCCAAAGCTCAAGCCATTGCCGAGCCACCACCCTTCATCGGTCGTCCACTCCAACCGCCACTCGTCGGCCGACTTCCAAACTGCCAACCAAGGACCACACCACTAGGCTGGCCCCAACACAGTAACAAAAACGCCAAAGCCAAGACGAACAAAGCCCCGGTAGCCCCCAAACAATGTCAAGCTTGAAATCACAGCAAAATGGTAAGATTAACAACACATGGGAAGGTTGATTTAGCCTCAAAGAAAGAACACGCAAGCAGAGATCTAACTTAAATATTTCATCGAGCAATTGGGGCACATTCTCTGAAACAACAAAAAAAGGGAACCAGTAGAGGCTCAAACTCGTGTGGGACTTATGAAAATCAACATATAAGAACACACACACGTATCCAAATTGGCGTCCAATTGCCTCAACCATAATTTCTTCTTTAGTGTCTAGAAATTCCTTTTCCCCACTCTTTTGTTTCTTTTGTTGCTGCCTCCTATGATTAATTTGCTTAAACAAATCTGGGCAATGGAAAGTGAACAAAACAGAACTAATCACTTGCGATGTATGAAAAGAAAGGAAGAGCAAAGTGATAAAAAAAAATGTTAACAACGAAACAAAACCAAAGACAAGAGAGACAAAGCACAATAGTGCATGCAAAAAAAAAACAAGTACAACGATTGCACTCGGTGCACACGTTAGTGTTCTACAAGGAGGATTTGCAAATGATTGTATGTGGATAAGCAGCACGTTACTAGGTTAAAACACGGGCAATGATAGGCTAATTCTTTCCTTTTCATTTTATTTTTCACTGTCCCTGTTTTCTTTATTTTATGTTCTCAACCATGAGGACGACTCTTCAAGGACTCCAATGAATTTTTCACTCTCCATCATAGTTCCACGCAAGCATATTATTGTCAATTCTTTTGAGCGTTGACAGTTAGAATTATTTAGAACTCGTTCTCAATTATTTTAAAGCTTAAAAACATTTCTTTCATTTTCAAGATTTTTGCAGGAAAGGAAGGAGTCCTTTTTGAAAATTTAGTGAACAAATAACATTTGACAGCAGGTACACGTTTGGATGTTTGTACCCTCCACCATCCGGATTTGAATAGAAAAATAGTGGGTGCTCCTGGCTGCTGACCCTCACCACTCACCACCGATACCACTTCGCTGAGTGGGCCCACTTTTCAAATATTGGGAGCTTCAGGACCTCGCCACGTGTCCAAGTGAGCTCATATTTTCAGATTTCTCTCGCATATACTCATTTTACGTCTAATTTCTTCTTCTTTTTGTCAAAAAATTCAAACGTCTAATTTTGAGACACCATTAACAGCGTGCAACCATTTTTTCATGTTTCAATGCAGTCGGGAGACCATTTGCGCGTTTCAAGAGCCCCCGAAGATGAACAAGTCGGAGACCTTTGCTCCCCGTTCCCGGCCCCACCAACCGGCAGCTGAACCCCGCGATGGCCTGCTCTCTAGATCCAGATCTGGACGAGCGGCTTGCGAGCGACACCGACGCTCCTTCATGGCCGTCGTCAGTGTCCTTTGGCCAGATCTGGTCGGAGGAGGTGGTGGAGCTGCCGGAGGAGTCGCGGGAGGAGGTGGTGGCAGAGTCTAAGGTGGAGGAGGAGGCGAGAAGGGTACGGACCATGGAAAGACGGGGGAGAGCTGCAGGGGGAGGAGCTCGTCGATGGCGCAGAGGGTAGAGGAGGAGTTGGGGGGAGAGAGAGAGATGGTGAAATCGAAGTCGGAAGAGGAGGAGGATGAGTAGGAGTGGGAAGGCAACGAGGGGGAGGGTATGGGAGTGGATGATTCAGGGTTTTGTCTCTTCTCTTCCCCGTATAGCTGATGCTTGATGAAGACGATGAGCTTGGGTTTGATTAAGCGCTCCAGGGAGAGGAGAAGTGGCCGACGTGGAGGTCCAGGACCACTTAATATTTTCATTGCGAAGGATTACCATCAATTTTTAGGGCATGGCACATGCCACGTCCCCTATAAATTAAAAGAGAATCTTTCTAAAGTGACTATCTCTTGATGAGAGAAATTCTAAATTAAACGATAACGTTGCACTGAAATTTTTTTTAGATATTGTGACTTTCTATTAAATAAAATTTAAAAAAGAAAGCGGGGTATTTCCACCGCTTCCTCTTTAATTTGATACACATTTTTTTATTATCAATTGACCAAAATATTGATTTATGATCAGAATTAAGGTCAATCACCAATTCATCTTACTTTTTTCTCACTCGTCTTTTCTCTTTACCTTCTATATTTATAATTAATTGACTAAACTATCCTTCTACGTGTGAAAATTAATTTATGGTTAGCTAATCATAGCTTTCGTTTCTCACTATCACGCTTCTTCCATTATCTTTTTAAATCATGATAAAAAAAAGTCTTGTAATGCTTTTAAACTTGTAAGTTTGATCCATGAATAGAACTTTGTTTAGACTGTTAGTTTTTTAGTGTAACTATTTTATTCATCTTAATAATAATAGGACAACGTGAGATGAATAAAATAGTACAACGTGAGGCCATCTTTACATCTCTCTCTCTCTCTCTCTCTCTCTCTCTCTCGGGTTCATCAACAAACAACTTGCAATTAAGATAATTATTAGTTGAGATATGTATAATAGTAGGGGGGAAGTGATGAGGGCATAAATCATCATGTGGTTATGTCCAACTCCCCCAGATAAACATTTGCAAATGACGATCATACAAAGACAAACAAAACAAGGCAACCAAAAATACACAACTCGCAATTAAGAAATTGTTTAGTTGAGAAATAGTGTGTAACATTAAAGGGAAATAACGAAGAGGGATAGATATCACCATATATCTTAGATCTCCCTAAAGACATATTTCAACCCTAGCCTAAATGGATTCGGTAATTTAAACATGTTCAAAACGTTTATTTTTTGGTAAAACCTCTCACTTAGTATAAAAACCAAGCAGTTTTAAAGCAACAATATGAAGTTCCTCATAAGGATGATATACAATATGTACATTTTCAAATAAAGCATATGGAATTTTAGTCAAGTAAAGAAATTTTTGGTACAGAAATAAGTACCAAACGTGAAGGCCCTTCGTTGAATATTATTACATATCCACCTTTTAAGGAAAAACGAATGACTTTTAGTCAATAATTACAATCTTTGATTATAGGTAATGTTTTACATTACTACTATAAAGATCATAAGCTAAAATTTTACTTAAATGGAACTATCATAATATTTATAAAGAGTAAAAATATTTAAAAAGGGTAATAAAAAGATTGCATATATATATTATTCATTTATGAGAAGGATTGAAAAGATAAAAAATTCTAAAATCTAGACAACAGTATAATTATGAAAACTTATTAGTAATAAAATTGATTTGTCTTTGTTGGAAAGTTGATAGACTAAATTTTGAACAAATTAAAAAATTTTGGAACTCAATTCAACATTTAGGAGTAATTCAATGATTACCCATTTGAAAATGTTATGTGTCAATTGACAAGTTATAATTGTGTGCTTTAAAAGATTTTAGGTGTTCTGCAATTAGTAAATATCAATTTTTTTCTTATCAATTGTAATAGGCTAGATTAGCTAAATGCTTGTGAGGAGAGACTTGCTATTTTTCCAAGTTCATCCTATTCTTTACAAGTCGCAGATTACACTAGCTACTAGAAGATGGTTAAACATGATGTCATACAACTACCATTTTACGGATACATAAAGCTAAGAGAGACAGTTATAGGGGTCATTGCAATGAGTTTATGTCGCAATTATCTCACCTGTTTTTGTTTCTTCTACCTTTTATTTTTTTATTTTTGGCCTTTATGTTTTTAGGGTTCAATCAATAGAATCAGATTACCAAACAAAGGGTGAAAGTGAACCAAGCGTTGATAGCATACGAAAAGTAGATATACAATTACACACATACCAGGAGTGGCTTCACTATAATGAAGAGGAATCAAGATTTCTTGGCTTCACTTTTGACTCGTGTGCGAGATGGATCGTCAATCAGGCAAAAACCATTACTGACAACACCAGAATATAAGTGGATATATCAGCACCCAAAAAAAAAAAAGTGGACTCTGTGGGGGAAGAAAACAGTAGGGAGCTGAAAATTCATTCAATAGAAAATGTAACGGAGGAAGATGTGACGATGCCTTCAGCTTCAACTTGGAACGACTAGAGGATGAAGGGATTCGTTGCTGAGTTCTTATAATGGGCCGATGACACACAGAGAGAGGAAAACACATAATTTTGCCGAGAATATATTTAAACCAATATGTATAAGGGCCAATCATGTGGTTGGCCATTTTTATACTAAACGCTACTGGCTCAGGACAAACTAGCATTAGGTAGTCAATACTGTTCCTAGATCAAATGTTAAACCCGACTTCTTGGACTGACAGCTATATTCAATTTCACAAGCCAAACACAATTAGCGGCCAACAGGTCAATGTGTTGTTCTCAAGAATTCCTACGTCGGCATTTTTCATGCAATACAAATACCCATGGTCATTGTTCATCAACGAACAACTCACGATTAAGAAATTGGTTAGTGGAAGAAAGTATAATATTAGATAGAAATGAAGGGGACAGAAGTTAGCACGCGGTTCTCTCCAACTTCCCCATATGAATAATTGCAAATGAGCAGCGGACAATGATAAACCAAGCAAGTAGAGGTGTCAAAATGGGTCATAAACCCATATTATGACTCACTTTTAGTTAAATGGGTCAAATATGGGTTAAGTGAAAGTTAAATACGGGTCAAATATGGGTCAAGTGAAAGTTAAATACGGGTCAAATATGGGTCAAGTGAAAGTTGAATATGGGTCAAATATGGGTCAAGTGAAAATTAAATATTAGTCAAATATGAGTTAAGTAATAGTTAAATATATGTCAAATATAGGTTGAGTGAGTCATTTAACATAGAGCTTCAAGTGAGTTTGGGTTTTTCTACAATAATAATGGCTTTTAGCAATACGGGTCGGGTCGGGTGTGGGTTGGGTGTGGGTCGGGTCGGGTATGGGTCATTAGATTTACATTACATGAATTTGGGTCAAAATGGGTTAAATGGGTCAATATGGGTTAGACCATTTTCGACCAGACCCAAACCCGACCCGACCCACCCATTTGACGGGTCTACAAGCAAGGCAACAAAAAATTACAACTTTAACAACACAATTTGCAATTAAGAAATTGATTAGTAGAGTAATAGTGTGTAATATTAGAAGGAAATGACGAAGAGGAACATTAGTATTATCCGTAGCTTGAATTTCCATCATTTTTCTCGTCCTAATAAAAAAAAATAGAAAAAGCTAATTTTCCTCATCAAATATTTGTTTGTTAAAAGACATGCTTTACTTGAACTTTTAAAGATAGATCAATCCACATGAATGAATGTAAATCACCAAATTTATGTACATTAGGACTTATCAAATATAATTGGAAAGTGTTTTGTAGGAAGAGAAATAGGAAAATTTGTGTTTATGATTCCTAAAACTTGAACAAATTCACAATGTATTTATGATCGAATTTGGATAAAAAACTTAATTTCTCGAAACACTTTGAAAGTATGTGCAATATTGGCACCCGTTATGTTGGAGAAACATTCATCCAAAAAGGAGTTATAAAGCATAAGCAAGTGAAAAAATCACAATATCATTGCAATTGAAACTCATAGGAGGGCAAATTGGACAGCCGAAGGAAACTTTCAATATTAATTATTGCATAGGTCAAGCTTCAGCAATTGATAGAAATATCGAGTCAGATGCAACTAAGAACTTTGATGACTAGCTGGATTAGAATTGTTTGCATTTGTCAAATATGCACTAAGTGCAATTCACCATATGCCAAAAAAAGCCCTAAATCTATTGCATTGATACCAATTCAATTCTAAAAATCTTTCAATTTAATCAACTTAATCCTAAATATTTTCACATTGGTACTAATTCAATCCATTCGATCAATTCAGACCGAAAATCAGTGACGTGGACATCGGCTGTCTTACGTGACATAAGTGCACCGACACTAACATAGACATTTTTAGATAATTTTTTAATAATTTTTTTTTTTTTTTTTAAATTTCCTTTTTTTCCATATTCTTTTTCCTTTGGTCTGTGGCCGGCGACGTAGAGGGTTGGGGGGCTGGGGTGGGGAGCGGGCTTAAAGAGAAATGGTGAACTCGAAGTCGGAAGAGGAGGACGACAAGGAGGAGTGGGAAGGAGACAATGGGAGGGTGTGGGAGTGGGTGATTCAGGGTTTTGTCTCTTCTCTTCCCTATATGGTTGATGCTTGATGAAGACCATGAGCTTGGGTCTGGTTAAGCATTCCAGAGAGAGAGAGGAGAAGTGGCTGACGTGGAATTCCAGGAGGGACTAAAAATACTATTTAGCACATAGCAAATGCCACATCCTCTATATATTAAAAAGGAATTTAAAATTGTTTACCTCTTAATGTGGGAAATTTTAAATTAAAAGACAATATTGCGACAAATAAAATTTTAGATTTTATAACTTTATGATAAAAAAACCAAAAAAAAAAGGCAAAACTATTTCCAAATCTTTTTTTGTTTAATGCACGTTTTTGATATTAGAAGGAAATGACGAAGAGGAACATTAGTATTATCCGTAGCTTGAATTTCCATCATTTTTCTCGTCCTAATAAAAAAAATAGAAAAAGCTAATTTTCCTCATCAAATATTTGTTTGTTAAAAGACATGCTTTACTTGAACTTTTAAAGATAGATCAATCCACATGAATGAATGTAAATCACCAAATTTATGTACATCAGGACTTATCATATATAATTGGAAAGTGTTTTGTAGGAAGAGAAATAGGAACATTCGTGTTTATGATTCCTAAAACTTGAACAAATTCACAATGTATTGAGGATCAAACTTGGATAAGAAATTTAATTTCTCAAAACACTTTGAAAGTATGTGCAATACTAGCACCCGTTATGTTGGAGAAACGTTCATCCAAAAAGGAGTTATAAAGCATAAGCAAGTGAAAAAATCACAACATCGTTGCAATTGAAACTCTTAGGAGGGCAAATTGGACAGCCTAAGGAAACTTTCAATATTGCGACAAATAAAATTTTAATGTGGGAAATTTTAAATTAAAAGACAATATTGCGACAAATAAAATTTTAGATTTTATAACTTTATGATTAAAAAACCAAAAAAAAAAGGCGGAACTATTTCCAAATCTTTTTTGTTTAATACATGTTTTTGATTATCAATTGACCAAAATATTAATTTATGAAGAAAAAAATGGTTAATCACTAATTTATCCTGCCTTTTCCCTCTCATCTATTTCTCTTCACAACTTATGTTTTTTATTAAAAAATTTCACCTACCTATCTTTCCAGAAAAAAAAGGGTGACTTTATAGTCTAATCATTCCGATGTCTCTAGTCAAAAGTAACGATTTGAGAATCATACTAAAGTGATGGCCAATATACAATTCCATCGTGTCTAGTCAAACCAATAGTTCATATGAATGGGTTTCAAATAAAAAGAATGTATTAAGAAAAAGAAGCAATATTTTCGACAATAATTTTGAAAAAATGATGCGTGGATTTCACATGCAAGGTATGGTTTGCTTTAAAGGGTGAAAGGTGTCCCACATAAAATTCAAATGTTTTTCATCCTATCAATTATAATGAACTCGAGAATGAAAGTGGGGGCTTTTCTGAAGCAGCAACGCAGAGACAAAACTACTATAATGGATTTTGCATTAGGAAGGAAGAGGTTACGCTTGGAGAAGATCGAGTTGTGTCTGCGTCCCAAAAGGCAATATAATTGGAGGATTACCTTCACACCTCAACCTGTAGCAATCAAAGCAAATATCTCAGGACAAGAATACAAAAAATCTGGAGTTTGAGAAAGTAGAAGGAATTGAGGTGGATCCATTTTCTTTGTTTCTGCAAGCAGAAGTGCTGACAGAGGCGTAAAGCGGTCATGATGAAGTGAAAGGGAAGACGGTCAAAGGGTGGGTTTGAGAAAGCAGAAGGGAATGGGGTGGATTTTTGCAACGGAAGGAGAAGGGAAGACGGAGATGATGAAGTGGAAACTGAAGTTCAGTTTAGTGGGTCTCCTAGAGCGGAGCTTCAAGAGTGAAGGAGAGGGCGCGTAGCGTGAAGACGGGAGGGAGACAGAGACCCCAGAAAGACAGAAAAATGGAAGTGGGTTGAGAGAGGGAGTCGGCGCCAACAGAGGAATGAAGCAAGCGCACAGAGAGAGAGAAGGGGGCCCGCCAGAGTTTTAAACATTTCTGACACGCGGGCCCGGTGCAACACATGTAAATGAACCAAGATTTTGCTGAGTTAGCGATTAATATTTTATTGTCAACCTTTACGGTCAGTTTGGTAAGAGGTCAAGAATGCATGATTCCATTTTCAAGAATATAAAAAAATAAAAAAATCTATTTAGTAACTTTTTTTTTGTTTCAGAGTATAAATTTATTCTCAAGAATAAATTTGAAACAGAATCAAGAATCAAGAAAGTTACTTCTTTATTTCCAAAAATAATTTCAAAATCAAGCCAAACCATTTTTTTCTTTTTTGTGTTCTTTTATTTTTTTGTCATTTTCTCTCCTTCTCCTTTTAGTCAATTGCAAAAATATAATAAAATTATTAAAATATTTTTTTAAAAAAGAATAAAACCACAAAATAAAATTATACTCGAAAGACTAATAAAACTATATAATAAAAATTATTTAAAATATAATAATTATAAAATTAAAATAAAATTTAAAAAATATAATAAAATTATATCATAAACTTATATGAAAATATAACAAACTAAATGATAAAATTATATTAACGATATGATAAAATTATATGATAAAATTAAAAAAATTATTTAAAATTAAAAGAAAAAGTATAATAAAAGTATTAAAAGTTAAGAGTAATTATAAGTCACAAAAAAAAAAATTAAGATCGTACCAAACGCATTCCTATTACGAAAATAGAAATTTTGGCCAATTATCAAATGCCTTCAAATGCTCACAAACTTGTCCAAGAAAGAGAATAAAAAAGAATCATTTTTAAATAGAAATTATTTTCGAGAACAAAATAATTACCAAACGCGCCCTTAATGTCGCTCTTTATTTCTATCTTCATTCTCGACAGCATGGAAGGAAAAACGGCACTTCTTTTTTATTTTCATATATTTTTTTCAATAATTGTGCTATGTGGACTTAGACAAAGCAAGTTGTTAACAAATAGAGTCAAGTCCAATAGCCACGGTAGGTTGGAGTGTCTCTTGAAGTTCACATAACTGGCAGGCCAACTCCAGAAAAAATCATATTCTTACATCAGAGAGAGAAAAATGATTTATGTTGTTATATATGTCAAAAAAGCATGTATTATTTCTTGATGAACAAACATGGTCACCTTTATAAAAAAGCATACGTGGTTAACAGCCCTCATGTTAGGCTAAATAGAAATTTTATTATTATAAAAGTAAAACAGATGATTTTAAACTTAAAACAAGATGATTTTATTTAAGAAAAAAAGAGAGCAACAGAACCTTAAAGCAAAACCAAATGTCTCATTTTGCTTCTCTTTCTTTCTTTCAATTTGCAGAGAGATAACCACAAAAAATAAAAAACAGTGAAAAAGAGGAATGATTGAAGGGGGAAAAAGTTATGAATCGGGCATCATACCTACCATGAAGAGCATTGATCTGACAGTTTTAAAAGATGCAGAGGAGTTCTCTTCGATGCGCTTTGAAATTAATTGTACAAGGTGAGGCTTAGGGTGGGTGATTAGAGGGGGCAAGCATGAGCCCGCCATTCTCATCATCGGGGTCCTAAACTGGATTGAGAGGTCAGCCGAGACAAGACTTGCAAGTGTTTTCAATGGTCATCACCAACATCACTCAAGTGATCTCAATGAGCAGAGTTGTGAATGCGACCAGTCCTTCTTTTATGCTTTTCCTTTTGCCGAGCTACAAGAGACTAGACAGCTTGTCCCAAGCCACGTTGCCAAGAGCGCTTTCTCATGGTTAACTTTGCGCACTATGTTCGCCGGAGAAGCTGATCATGGCATTGGCCACCGTAGTCGAAAGAGCACCGAGAGCAACGTCGTGGCAATTGCGGCCCCACTTATCTCGCTAGTGCCGTGGCCACCACAACGGAACACATGCCCTTTCTGCCTCTAATTTTTTTTGTTTTTTTAACAAAAATTATTTTATATTGAGTTCAGAATTATTATTAGTACTTTGTTCCGCTTTTTAATAGAAAAAAATGACACGTCATCTTGAATGTAAGCGTGTTTGTCGCTTTAGTTTCCACATAGGTCCATTTAGACATGAAAAGATAACAGTGACCCTCTCTATCTCTCAATTAAGAGTAAGAGCTTTTTCTAGAGACATTTGAAAAGGGGGTCATTTTTGTCCCTTATGATATTAAACAAAATTTTACAGATTTGAATTTTTCATCTAAGAATCCTGCTCATCTTGAACAAAAGAAAATGAAAATTTCGATTTTTCCTTATCTAATGCTTGTTTTTTATGAAAATCATGGAATATTTGGACTTTTGAAGTTGACTAGTAGACATGAACGAATGTTAAATCACCGCACTGATGTACATTAGGGCTTATCAAATACCTTATTAAAGCATTTTCGCCTGGGCTCGGCCCAGCCCTCCCTTAATCTTTCCTCGGCCCAGCCCTCCCTTAATCTTTCCTCGGCCCAGCCCTCCCTTAATCTTTCCTCGGCCCAGCCTTCTTTCTTTTTCCCCAGCCCGGCCTCCTTCTTTCCCTCTTGTTTCTTCCTCACGCGAGCAAAACAACAAATGCCAGAACGCGACAAACAGAGGACGACGAAGGACGAGGCGAATGTCGCGCGCGCAACGCTCTGCTAGGACGCGCGGTCAGGCAGCTGGCGTCTTCTGGGAGGAGAGAAGGAGAGAGAGGGACGAAATAAGAGGAACGAGAGGAGGTGTCGTTGAGGTGAGGGGGGGGGTCTTTCGGCTGAAAACACAGAGAGAGAGAGAGTAACCGAGGGGGAGAAGGAGAGAGGGCCTGAGAGAAAGGAGCCCTCCGGCCATCCGGCCACGCCCGAAGCTCGCCTGCCGGCTCCCGGTCGTACCCTTGTGCCCGCAGCCCCTGTTCTCCCCAAGCCGCACCCGAGGTAGGCTGCAGCTCGAATCTTGCTTGTCTTCCCTGGGCACATCGAGTTCCTGAGGATTCGGGCTCACATGTGTGCGAGGCGCCCGGACCTGGTCCGATCTATCGAGCTCGCCCTCATCCGCCGCCCCCAAGCCGGATAGGGAGCACCACTGACGGCCCTTACAGTGCCTTGTTTTTGGACCGCGTTTCGGGCTCGCCGGACCGGGCTATTGCTGCCCGTTTCGTGCGAGTTCCGACAAGAGCCATGATGAGTTTCGCTTCTTTTTGGTCGTTAGGGGACCTCTACTGCGTGTCTTGATCCTAGGTTCGGTCCGGGAACGTTTGTTAAAATGTCTAAATGAAACCTGAGTCCACGTGGTTCGTTTTGGCCGAGATTCGTTGTTTTTAATCTTACCCGTGCTAAGTGCTAATGATTCGACTCTGAGTTGATCTTGAATGTTACCAGTACCTAGTATGTTGGTCTCTGCCCGAATAGGAGCCCCCGGTGAACGTATGTTTTCCCTTTAGCTGATGCACTCTACTATGTTCGATAAAATGCCTCAGAGAAGGCCGAGGCCAGTCCATGTTTCAACACGAGATCAATTCGTGTTTGCTTCTATAGCCATGGAATCATGTTTGCTTTTCTTTTGTTTATCGTGTTTTCGTGGGATTTTCGTGAAATAGTCTTTTGTTGTCCAGTCGGTGGGGGTTTTTCTTTGCACTGGAAAGTAGCTTGGTTGTCGCTGGAATAGGTGGCCGGCGGCGGTCGACGCCGGTCAGCGTGAACGACCGGCGGATGGTGGTGGTTCGTCGATGGAGTGGGTGCCGGTTGCTTAGGCCGGCGTCGTCGTTCGGGTGATATTCAGGAAAGCCAGCTTCGGGCAGGTGGTCGCTCGGGTGTGGAGAAGACGACGCGCAGGGAAAAAGAAAATTGAAAAGAAGAAGTAATAAAATAAGAAAGAAGGAAAAATGGGTTTCGGGCTTGCTGGTATTGTAGGCTGGGAAATATTGGGCTGAGAATAGAATTTGGAAGTGGGCCTTTTGTTAGAAAATCTTGTTAGTTCCGAGTGGGCCTTAGGGCCAACCTGGTTCTTAGTCCAACCTACTAGACCGACAGGGTCCGGGTCGATTTAATAACCCAGTCGGAATTCCTTTTTAATATTAAAATTCATAATAAAAATATTTTTTAAAAATCCAGAAATATACAAAAAATTAAAGAAAATCATAAAAATATTTTTAAAAATAGAAAATTTTCTAAATACTACAAAAATCTAAAAAAATTCAGAAATTCATAAAACGTTGAAAACAATCCAGAAAATGCTTAATTAATTAAAAATAAAAAATATTTAAAATTCATAAAATTCGGTAAATAATAAAATTGTGGGAAATTCAAAACTTCAGAAAAATTTAGAAAATTCCACAAAAAATTCAAAAAAAATAGCAAAAAATATTAGAATTCCTCGAAATGCTTAAAAATAGTTATTGAATAATTTTTTTAAAAAAAGTGAGAGCCTTTTGATATAAAATTATGCTCAAAATTGAACAAGCCTCTAGAACTCCATTAAAGGATTCTAATTATTCTTAGAGAAAAATGCCATTAATTGTGCGCTTACATAGTGATTCTCATTTACTTTTAGCTTGGTTAGAATTGGCATTTATTTCATGCTAGATGCTTATTTTCCTTGTCAATTTATCTAATGCTTCATTGGTTGTTGGTTGTTATCTTAATGTTTGCGCACTCGCGCGATCACTTTGCATGTTAGAAGATTGATTACCCTAATCAATCTAGGTTACCTGATAAAAACCATTTTGAGATGAACAAGGTTAGTACCAAAAAGAACACTAGTTAACTAATCAGGGTAATTACATCTCCGACCTCAAATTCTTTAGCTGCGTAAGAAGTGAGATACACTAGCAACTTCTCATTAGAAAATTCTTATAGTATCAATTCGAACATTTCAATGTTGTGCGAAATATTGGCTTGAGAGAACCCGCGCCTAATCATGGCCATAGGGCCGTCTTTTAGGTAATATCTTTAAGCCTATTCTCTCTCTCAAATGATAAGTCACAACAACGTCTTGCAATGAGTAAAACTCCAATATCAATATAATAAACTAAAGAATGAAGGCTGACTTTTTGAGAGGAGCAATGTAGATGAAATTCATTGCAATGGGTTTTGTGTTTTAGAAAAAGTTACCTTGAAGCAAATCAAGCCATGTTCGAGTCACGAAAGGCAATACAGTTGGAGGAAAACCTTCACACCTCAACCTGTAGTCATCGAAGCAAATATCTCAAACTATTCCGGTCATTCTTGAGCGAGGGCTAGTATGCGATTCCATCAGTCCAACTAGACCAACAGTTTACAAGATAATCTATTGAGAAAAAGAAGCAATTCATGTGATGATGATTTTGAAAATGTGATGTGTGAATTTCACATGTAAATGTTTTGGATGCTTTAAAGGATGTAAGATGTCATCCATCAATGAGTCAACCAAAAACGTTTGTCATCCATCAATGATAATAAACTAGGTCTATGATAAACTAAAGAATGAAGTTTGGGGCTTTTATGGAGCAGCAACGCAGTGATGAAATTACTATAAATGGTTTTGTATTTTAGAAAAGTTACCTTAAAAGCATATTAGGTTGTGTCCGAGTTTTGAAAGGCAATACAATCAGAGAATTTCCTTTGCCTCTCACACTGTAATCATCAAACCAAATATCTAAGAACAAGAATGTGCTTCTCAATAATTTGTCATGATTGTGGTGGTGTTTCTTACCGATGCGTTTCTCCTCTTCAAGCACAAGGCATAGACCCTCGCCACTCGAACAAAGCTCTACTTTTTCTCTTGCCTCAAACGATGAAACCGAATGTGCTTTGGTATATACGAACTCTTGCGATGGTTGCTTGCGTTTCTTTAATGAGGAAAACTTCTTTTAACCCTCACCTTTATGACCAAGACCAGGAAAATAATCCGTTCATGTTAATTGGCAAGAATACCCCCAGACTCTAGACTTCAAGGAAATTTTCTTCGGTGTTTTTGTGATTGGACCGCGTGGCCACGCAAACCGAAGTGAAAAGGAAATTTGTGAATGACGAGGACAGCACTTGTTTCGTGGTTCTGTTTGCCTTGTCCAAATCAATAACTGGAAGTGACCATTGGACAATGACAAAAAAAAAAAAAAAAAAACAATGCAACAATAACGGTGTGGCGTGGGTCCCGTAAAACGAGACATTTTCCTCGAACCCCTTGTCATGTTGCGATTGATTAGCAATACAATTCACATCAGCTCACCATAAGATTCTTTTCTCTCTCTGTCTCTCACAAACGCATGGAAAGAGGCTAATGTTGTTTTACAAAAGCTAAGATTTGTGCAAGACAAAACACAATTAAAAGTAGAGTTGAACATGATTATAGCATAAGGAGTCGAATTGATTGGAATCAATTTAATTTCAAGTTTCAAAATACACAGAGTAAGTTTTAAATTCCAAAAAATTAAAAAATCAGTTTCAACAAATATATCTTGAGATTGAGAAAAAATATTTGTATTTTTGTATTCTATATTTTTATGGTGATCTATGGCGTCCGATAATAAATGTATAATTTAGACTACCCATTTGAACTTTTATTTTCGACGATATCTATTATTGGGCTTTTTGCCTTGTTAATGTTTTATAGTCATTGTGTGTCTAAATATGAGTTTTGGTTAGTTGATTGTAACAGTAAACGATAATCATTAAATGTAATGATTCATTACGATTGTAAAATTATAAATGGAACTTATGCCGGAGTAAGTTTGAAATTCCCAAATATGCATGGTAGGTTTTAAATTTTAAAAATTAGGGAACTAGTTCCAATGAGTAGGATCTAGCACTACATCCACTCACCCCTAGTTGAAAGGGCTTAAGTAATACTATCTTCATACAACATATACGATTTAGGGAAAATTTCAAATAAAAACTTAAAATGATAATTTTTTGAATAGGATTTAAAGTGGAAATTATCTTAAATAAAAATATAAAGTAATCAATTTAATCTCAAATAAAGGTTATCCAAAAGTTTTTTTTTTCTCTTTTCTCTTTTCTTTTTGTTTTTCTCCATTCATCTTCTTCTTCCTCGTTTGTCCAGCTAACTCTTAGGTTCATCTTTTTCTTAAAAAAGATATATATTGATCATTGGTTAGGCTTTTGCTGAATGCTAATAATTTTTCAAGAAAAGAAAGAGAAAAGAGAAAATGGTCTAATACCATCAAAAACCCCAAATTAGTACACTTATACCACATTAATCCTAAATTAATTTTTGTATTAATAGAACTCATAAATTTGTACACTCGTAGCATATTTATTCTAAATTAATTTTCTCATCGTAAAAATTCCCATAATGATATATTTGTGCCATATTTATGATCAACCCATGTCGCATTTTCCCCAAAAAAATCCTCAATTTACTACAATCTGGAGTAAATTGTGTCACAAGTATATCAGTTTGAGATAAATGTAGTATAAATGTATCAATTTGAAATTTTTTATGACACAAAAATTAATTTGGGGTTTATATATATAAGCTTTTGGTAAATATAGCAGGGATGTACCAATTGGGAGCATATTTACCAAAGAAAAAAATCACACCAACAAATTTGGGCAAGAGAATTCAAATATCCCCTTCACAGTTTCTCTTCCTCCATGCTTTGCCCTTTCTTCTCCGATCAACAGCGACATATGTGCGTTTGCGGTGTTCAGAGAAAAAAAACGTAAAAAAGAAAAGAAAGAAAGAACAATGACGTGTGCATTTCTCACAATCTTGTTCTCTTGTTCCTTCATCTGCATGTCGATCTTAAAACGCTTCAAATGCCAAAAAATGAGGTCTTGATTGAAAAGTGAAACACCCATGTCCAGGCTCATGATGCCCACTTCAATGGCTTCCTCCCATCTCCACCTCCTCTCCTGTATCTCCACCACCAGTCACATCATCAAGAACCTGCGCTCACATCTCATGACCTCCACAAGACGCCACTTCTTATCGCTCACTGTTACATTCCTGCCACTCTGTTTATGGTCATATGGCCTCTCAACTTACACTGTAGCCTTGGCTGACAAGCAAACCGCCATCCTCTTCTGGGGTTCCATTCATAGGAGGTCTAAGAATCCATATTCGGTCCTCATCTATGGCTATGGAGGGCGGTTTTTGGCATAAGTTGGCCCTTTGTCTCAGAGGTTCACCATTTTCATAACAGTTTAGCTCTCCTTCGGGAAATCACAAATGCTTAGGCCAAGCCCAAGCCGTCATCATCAACGAAGAAGAAGATGATATATTAGAAAAGAAAAGGGTCGATTATGTTACAAAAAGATGGTAAGTGGTTTTTTAGCTAAAAGACGTGTTAATCAACACTTAGATCTCAGACCAAAAAAGAATCGATTTAGAGTCGAGATGTTGAATAATAATGCTTTGAAAATGATGAATTGATTGAGAATTTTGCTAAATCAGTGCCGTGATTGAAATTCGATGGAAGTATCTCGGAAGAAGCTTGGATGACCTCTGACGCGTGCCTCACGGCCTAGTCCATGACACATGCGCCTTTTAATGAGTTGATGGAAAAAATCAATGCCGCATTTGACTCTTAGTCACTGTGAGAGGGAAGAGCGAAGCAATTCATAGGTGTGCGAAGTTTACATCTGAACTTGATTCATGTTAGCATGGAGTCATTCATAATAGAAAATTATGAACAAAAATCCTAAACCTACAATATTTGTATCATTTTAGTCATAAATCTTTCAATTCGATCATTTTGTCCTAAATCTCTTGACCATTTACAAATTTAGTTATTTCGGCTAATCTTCGTCAGAAATCATTGACATGATAGTCCAGTTAGTGTTAGTCATCCCACACATGTTACGGCCAACATTGACCTGGACAATTTTTATTATTTATTTTTATTTTAAATTTCTTCCTTTTTCAATAGGTGGAATGAATAATGGAGTTGCGTGGGTGCTCCTTGTCCAATCTTTTATTCTTCTTCGCACTTAGCCTCACATAAATTCACACTCTACATAGAGCCGTTGCTCTTCACGCAATTTCTTTTTATTTCGGTTTATGGCACAATGTGGTGGATATAGAAGATTTTGATCAAAATTGTAATTTGACTTTTGTTAAAACGGATTATCCCTTCTAAATTTCTCTCACATGTCAACTTCACAAATCCTACTTGGATAAGTGTCATTAAATTTGTCCCTGATTTTGTACATGTGATAAAGAAAATTGATTTTTTCACTAAAAAATTAGGAGATGAGTCTACATCCATGCTTATCCCTTGCGGTGCTACTTGCTGAGATAACTTAAGGTTATAGACAATTCGTTGATATCCAGATAATATTACCTAGAGCACAACGATACTTGATGAGTTGGGCCATTTCTAGTTAGATAACTTAGTAATAAATACCGGCATCAAGTTAGGATAACATGGATCATCCACATTTTTCTTTACATGCATGCTATGTTCATAATTTGTAATTCACCAATCAAAGATATGGTCTGAGAAAGTTTCCTTCAATTTAGGATGGGGAAATTATAGCCCATTGCATAAAACACGACAAGTTTTACTTTTTACTCTTTTGTTATTAAATTGAGGAATTTTTTTAGCATGTGTTTGCATAGATCTCCCTCCCTCCCTCCATATGTTTGAAACGTTATGTTTTTTTGGTGGATCCTCTCGCTTGGGAAAAGGAGGAGGCGGATATAGAGCAACCATATCCAATTTCCGATTTGCATAATCCATATATACACTAACACTTCTCTTTGAATGAATTAGATGAAATTGTAATAAATTAAGAGCATGGTCGTCCATTAAAAATGGATAGATGTATGAATCAAAGGTGACGACCTTAATGAAAGATTTCCACATACCCATCTTTCAAGAAAAACTTATGACTTTTAGTCCACAATTCTGGTTTCTAATTATAGGCAATTTTTCGAATATGTTATCGGTGGTTAAATAAGAGTAAGGGCGAGTGTGCAATTCCACTGGTTTTCAACTAGTTAGACCTTATAATGATCGTTTGAATATAAAGAATGAAGTAAGAAAAACGAACAATATATGTAATGATAATTGTGAAAATCTTACGTGTGAATTCGAATGTTGGTGTTATGCAATGAGTAATAATCTTTTTTTTTTTTTTATCATTGTCATAGACTGAATTGTCTAAATGAAAGTGAGCAGAGACTTACTAATTTTTCAATTTTACATGTAATTTCTAAGCCACAACTTACGCTACCAATGAGAAGACCGAAGATTGAGTTTTCAGATAAGTTGTTGGAATTTTACTTTAAACAAAGAAGAAGAAAAAGATACCAAACATTTATTTTAACCGAGTCTTACTTGGTTGGGTTGAACCTAGATTGAAACCAAGATATTGCACATACGTTGGTGATCAATGTCTTTCTCTACATTTAATATTGTCCAATCAAAAAACAAGTGAGAGAAAAGCATGGTGAAGCGATTGGACTAGACGTCATTGGATCATTATCAAAGGCAATCTAATCATCATCTGATCGCTAAAAATCCTTTTGTAATTTAAGGAGATCCTATTTAGATTCAAGATTTGGGTTACTTAGACTTCGAATAAAAATTACATCATCAAATAGGAGATTGTTGCCATTAATCTATGAACTGCTCTTAGCTCCTTGTAACGCTAACCTCTTCCCAACTCCCCCCCAAACCTCTCTCTCTCTCTCTTAAGAGTTCAGTGAATGAATAGTTAAAAAAAAAAAGTTCTAGAGTACTCAGGATGACAAGACGATCCCTTGCTGGATCTCTCGTGATTAGTGTGCTTTGCTTATCTCAGGACGAACGAAGCAACGATTTCTATAATTTTTGATATTTTTAATTTGTAAAATGCATGCTAATTAGATTATTTATTGTGAGAATTTTTAAGATACAATACTGAAATCCCTTCAAAAGTTCATTCAGAAGCTTATTGTATTTCTTACGTCAAAATTTATTCTCACCAGTTATAAAGTAATGGAATATTCTCTTCATCAACAATGGAAAATATGTGAAAGTCCTAAAACTTCACCTATTTATATGTTGTATCAAATATTTTGCAAAGATCCATTCATTGCTAATATGATATTAAAATCATACTATCAATTTTTCCAATTAATGTTATGTTTATCATACAACATTTTTGACCATCTCCGTATATAATAATTAAACCGTGTGTAACAAACAAAAAATGAATGGGAGGAATACCCCTCACTATAGAATCCAAAGATACATTGTTAGTTTTTTTGGTAATTGGATTGGCTGGCCATGCAAATCAAAGTGAAAATGGGCTCTCCCTGCCCCAGTAAATGAAATAATCGATACCTTATGTCAGAGTCAAGGTGTCGATAATGGAAATTATCATCTCCTTTACTTGGCAACTTTTGCAAGGTGCTCGCGGTGGAAACCAGTTTTTCTCTTGCCCCATAGGATAAATCAATCCCTTCCTCTAGCTTGGCGAGAATACCTTGCCCCAAAGACTTCCAGGATAATTGTTCTTTTGCTAAAAGATGTGTTAATCAACGCTCAAGTCTTTGGCCAAAAGAGAATCGATTCTCATGTTAAAGTCAAGTTGTTCGTACTGGAAATTAACTTTTGCATGTTGCTGTCCTTTAGAGTCAAGATGTTGAATAATTATGCTTTGAAAATGATGGATTGATTGAGAATTTTGCTAAAGCAATGCTGTATTTGAAATTTTGTGGAAATATCTCGGAAGACACCCAGATAACCTCTGACGCTTGACACGTGTCACAGGCTAGTCTGGGACACATGCCTCTTTCAATAATTTGATGGAAAATATCATTGTCGGATTCAACTCTCAGTCACTGTGAGGGGAAGAGCTAGGCAATTTGTAGGAGGGCAGGGTTTACATTTGGCCTTGAATTTATAATAAGAAAATTACCAACAAAAATCCTAAATTTAAATTTTTTTTGGTTAGTTCAGTTATCAATATTTTAATTTGACTAGTTTGTCTGAAACCTATGACTATGCACAAAATTAGTCATTTCTGCAATTTTGAAAAAAATCGTTAACATTGTGGTCTAATTAATACTGGCCATCCTATGTAACAAGACAAATGCTTGCATAAATAATTTTTACAATTTTTATTTAAAATTTATTATTATTATTATTATTTCATTTTTAATAGGTGGAAAGAATACTGGAGTTGGGTGGGTGCTTCTTGTCCAATCTTCTATTTTTCTTCGCAGTTAGCTTCATACAAATTTGCACTTTATCGGATCTTCACTTCGTGTACTTTGTGAGCGAGGTAAGGAACCTCAGAGCAATCCGTTGCTCTTCACGCAATTTTCTTTTATTTGGTACATGGTTAGATGGATTTAATAGATTTTGATCAAAATTTTAAATTTTCTTTTGATGCTCTCTTTTAATTTTCTCTCAAATGTCAACTTTACAAAAACTACTTGAATAAATATCATTAAATCTTTCCCTGATTTTGTACATGTGATAAGAAAATTGATTTCTCACTAAAAGATTAGGAGACCCCTCTATGACCATGCTCATTCCTTATTTCGTAATAGACAACATAAGTGCAACGAGGCACTACTTATCGAGATAATTTGAGTTTATAGACGATTTGTTCAACTTTTTTAGTTAAACAAGTTGGCAACGATGGCTGGCAAAGCTTAGTGATGCTGATCCCAGAATAATGGTTCAAGAGGATCTGACATTATCGTACTTAGTGAGCTTTTCTTTTTGTCGGCTTGTACATTTTTCTACAGTGATTTGCATTATTGTCCTTTTTCTATCGATCAGATAGTGCTCATGAATTTGGACAATTGGCGGTGATGGTTGGCAAAGCTTGGAAATGTTGATCCCAAAAATATGATTCCAGAAGATTTGACATTATCATAATTAGTGTGCTTTTATATTTTTCGGCCATTACTTTTGGCCACAGTGACTTGCATTATTGTCCTTTTTAAGTCGATCAGAAACTTTATGAAGCCAAAGATTCTCATGATATAGGTCAATGATGTCCCGTGACTAAAGGCATACTTGTCTCGGACTATTATTAGCCTTTACCGTAACTAAAAAAAAAAATCATAAATATCATAATTATTGTACATTATTCATTTGAAAATCATAACTTTTTTTGATCACTTAAATATCATAACTTATACACGACACTCATTTGAATGTCGTACCCTTTCTTTTGATCATTTAAATGCCATATAACTTTTTAATCGACCTTACACTATAGCCTTGGATGACAAACAAATAGCCATCCTTTTCTGGGGTTCTGTTCATAGGAGGTCTAAGAAGTCATATTCAGTCCTCATCCATGGCTATGGAGACAACCAAGGGTGGCGGTTTTTGGCACAAGTCGGCCCTTTATCTCAGAGGTTCAAACATTTTCATAACAGATTAGCTCTTCTTTGGGAAATAACAAACGCTCAGTCCAAGCCCAAGCTGTCATCGTGACGAAGAAGAAGATATAATAGAAAAGAAAATGAAAAGGAAAAAAAAGAAAAAAAAAGGAAATAAAAAATTGTTGACGGAAATTCCTAGAACAAAGCTTGGAATAGCACTTGAAATGCATGTATTTGCCACGCTTTTATTTTGAGATTAATTTGATCATTTTATACTCTAATTTGAGATAAATTCTATTTTGAATCCTTTTTGAAAAATAATCTCACTTCGAATCCTTGTTTAAAATTTTCCCTAGATAATAGCACAATAATTTACTAAGTGCTTGGTGTGATCACTTCCCTCAAATCCAAAATAAAGGAAAACGTTCTTTTATCAAGTGCTCAGGAAAAGAGATGCCACATTTGACATTTGGGACACAAAGAAGTATGCAATAATTTTCAAAAGAGGAGTTCGAGTATGAGTTGACAATAGTTAGGCCTGACTTGAGAGACTCACACATGAACGGAAAAATATCTTGCACATGTGAGGCCAAAATTAAGAAAATCTCACGTTAAATATTTGGAGTGAAGATGATTGGAGCAATTGATAATAGTTTATTAACTTATAATTTTTAAAAAAAGGTGTGTGTTTATTAGGAATTTTGACATCCAAAAAAATTGTACAAGTTCTTATAAATCATTATGGTGTTGGTTGTGAGTTGTCGACAGAGTAATCGATAGGTGTAGTCATTAATTCATAAACTACCAATGCTAGATTAGTGTCATCTTATCGATGACAGTGTTGACGGGTGATGATGGACCAAAACAGTCAATAACATACGATGATAAATAGTCGATTATGTTACAAAAAGATGTAAAGTTAAGATTGTAAGAGAATTTTTGATCCATGATTGAGCTGGAGAATATTCAAGGGATCATAACTGCTTATAAAAAAGGATGCGTCGTTGAAGATAATAAGAGCAAATCCAAGAATTTCGGGGACAATTCAGATTTTTATTTCAAAAAGATAACCTCATATGGACGGTTATATTTTGTAAAAGGATGACAAATTATGTCAGAGTCAAGGCGTTGATAGTGGATATTATTATCGCCTTTACTTGGCAACTTATTGCGAGGTGTTCATAGCGGAAACCACTTTTTCTCTTGCCCCAAAGGATAAATCATTTCCTCCCTCTGAGATTGGCAAGTAAACCCACCCCCAAGGACTTAAAAAATAATTGGTTTCTTGCTAAAAGACGTGTTAATCAACACTTAGATCTTAGACCAAAAAAGAATCGTTTCTCATGTTAGAGTCAAGTTGTTCACACTGGAAATTAACTTTTGCATGATGCTAACCTTTAGAGTCAAGATGTTGAATAGTTATGCTTTGAAAATGGTGGATTAATTGAGAATTTTTGCTAAAGCAATGCCGTGTTTAAAATTCTGTGGAAATATTTTGGAAGAAGCTTGGATGACCTCTGTTGTTTGACATGTGTGTTACGAGCTAGTCCGTGACACATGCACCTTTTAATAAGTTGATGGAAAAGATCAATGTCAGATTTTACTCTTAGTCACTGTGAGAGGAAAGAGCTAAGCAATTTGTAGGAGTGTGAGGTTTACATTTTGCCTTGATTCATGTTAGCATGAAGTCATTCATAATAGGAGAATTATGAACAAAAATCCTAAACTTATATTACTTGTGTTAATTTAATCATAAACCTTTCAATTTGATCATTTTTTCCTAAATATTTTGACCATATGCAAATTTAGTTATTTCAGCTAATTTTGATCGAAAATCCTTGACATGGTGGTCTAGTTAGTGTTAGCCATCCTACGTGGCACAGCTAGCACTTGCGTGAACAATTTTTTATTTTTAATATTTCTTTAAATTTTTTTTCTTTTTAATAGGTGGAATGAATAATGGAGTTGTATGGGTGCTTCTTGTCCAATCTTTTATTTTTCTTCCAACTAAGCTTCACGTGAATTCACACTCTGTTCAATCTCCACTTCGTGCACTTTGTGAGCAAGGAAAGGAACCTCGGAGCGACCCATTGCTCTCCACGCAATTTCTTTTATTTAGGTTGTTGGCACATGGTTAGGTGGATTTAATGGATTTTGATCAAAATTTTAATTTGTCTTTTGTTAAAGCAGATTGTCCCTTTTTAATTTCTCTCACATGTCAACTTTACAAATCCTACTTGGATAAATGTCATTAAATTTGTCTCTGATTTTGTACGCATGATAAAGAAAATTGATTTCTCACTAACAAATTAGGAGATATGTCCACGTCCATGCTCCTCCCTCGTATTACAACTTATCGAGATAACTTGAGGTTATAGACAATTCACTAAGATCTGGATAATATTACCTACAGCTCAACGATACTTACTATAACATATTGTTCATGGAGAATATAAGCATTTTATTCTTTTAGTTAGACAGGTTTTTAATTGTGACCTCACCAGCTCTTGTCTGGTTGGTCGCTGGTGACCAACGAGAGGAAGAAGGAAAGAAGGAAAAAGAAAAGAAAAAAAGAAAAAGAAAAATATTAAAAATTATAAGAAATTATAAGTCACAAAAATATTTAAGAGTTGTACGAAACGAATTTCTATTCCCTAAATAGAATTTTTGGACAGTTATTAAATGCCTTCAAATATTCAGAAACTTGTCGTAGGAATATAATTAGAAAAAACTATCTCTGAATAGAAATTATTCTAGGAATAGAATGATTATCAAACACATTCTTAAACTTTGAATCGAAATTGCATCATCAAATACAAGATTGATGTCTTCTAATCTATAAACTGCTCTTAACTCCTTGTCATGCTCTCTCTTTCAAATGCTAGTAGAAATCTCATTTCGCAATGAGAGAAGTTTGAAATATGGTAATAACCCAAACGTTGTAAATCTAGAATAGACCTTAATAAATGAATCCCAATTGTATTTTCAAAACTTCAAACCATGAAAAGCGGCCCAAAGAGCTCAGTGAATGAATAGTTAAAAAAAATAAAATCGGGTACTCAGAATGGTTAGACGATTGGATAGGTGATCTTTCGTGATTGGTGTAGTGTGCTTATCTCGGGACAAGCGAAGCAGAGATCCTGCGGCTCTCCTCTTCAAGCACAAGCCCTTCTTGCCCTTAAACCAGGCTTTATCTTTTCTCTTGCCCCATAAGATGAACCAGATGCGCTCATGATAAACAAAATCTTGTGGTGGATTGTGTTTCTTTATACGAGGCAAATTTAGTATCAAAGTAAGTCCTTAAATTGTTTTTTCTGAACTCTGAAATGTAAAACGCTGGGATATTCTCACATTATTAGAGAAGAAAAATATACAAATTGGAACAAGGGGTGTGAAGTGTGTGGACACCGACACGTTAAAATAAGAAACATAGCTAAACTAAGCACGCTCATTGGAAGGACTACCATTAGCGGGGTGAAAACACCTTACTTCTTTAATCCTCACCCTTTGTCCAACACCAAAAAAATTCCTTCCTCTAAAGGCAAAAAGAATACCCCTCCTGTACACTTCAGGACATTTTGTTAGTTCTCTTCATAATTGGATCACAGGCCACGCAAATCAAATTGAAAAGGATATTTAATTATAACGAGGACAGAATTCATCGATGTGGTTTTGTCCTACTTGCTTAAATAAATAATTGCAAGTGAACATAGGACACAGGCAAAAAAAACAAGGTGATAAAACATCACGACTTAATCAACATGACTTTATTTCGCTTTTATTGGGGTTAGATTACCACTTTAGACGCTTTACATAACTTTATTTTGCTTTCACGGTGGTGGTTAACTCACCACTTTATCAACACATAACTTTGATGCCGGTCTCACGTCCCCACCCCAATCGACCACCCATCTGCTAGGCCGCGCCTTGTGTAAAACAGAACTTCTTGGACAACTCTCTTGATAAACTTTGTGTGGAAAATTTCGGGATTCTGGAACCATCAATCCTATACTATTATTGATGTGCACAATGTTGTTCTGATACTTTTTTTTTTTTACCAATATAATCCTTAAACTATATGTCTTTTTATTTTGGCAAGTCATTCTGTAAAATTGCAAATTGAAATGCTATTATGTTTGTCATTGGTGCCACGTGGAACATGAATGAATAAATTAGAGATGAGATAGAATTTTTATGTTGACTGGGATAAAATTAATAGAAAACTAAAAAAAAAATCGCAAACACTCTATCTGAGAGAGAGAGAGAGAGAGAGAGAGAGAGAATGAGTGAGTGTGTGTGTGTGGAGGAAGCCATCGAAATCTTAGTTATTATCACTAAATGTAGCAAGGTATATTAGATACTAATTTAATATTTATGTATCTCATTTTTGTTGGTGAAGCAATATTAAGAACCGTGTTTTTGTTTTATAACAATTTTTTTTTTTGCAATATGGCCAACTTTTTTGGTTGAATTTTTATTGATTTCCATAATTTTAATATTTTTTAATTTGTAAAATACATGCTAATAATTTTAATATTTTTTAATTTGTAAAATACATGCTAATTAGATTATTTATTGTGAGAATTTTTAAAATATAATACCAAAACCCCTTCAAAAACTCATTCAGAAGCTTAGTTTTTTTTATCCAAAATTTATTCTCAGTAGTTATAAAGTGATAGGAATTCTCTTCATCAACAATAAAGTGTTAGGAAATATGTGAAATCCCAAAACTTTCACCTAATTACTTGTCCGATTGAATATTTTGTAAAGATTCATTCATTGCTAATATCAATTTTTCCAATTAATGTTATGTTTATCATATAAAATTTTGACTAGCTCCGTGTAATAATTAAACCATGTGTAATAAACTAAAAGTGAATTGGTAGGAATACCAAAACAACCCACCCCCGGCGGGGGCGGGGGCAGGGTAGAATCCAAAGATACTTTGTTAGTCGTCTTTGTAATCGACTGGCCACGCAAATCAAAGTGAAAATGGGCTCTCCTGCCCCCACTAAATGAGATAATCAATGGTTTATGTTAAGAATCAAGGTGTCGGTAGTGGAAATTTTCATCTCATTCACTTGACTTTTGCAAGGTACTCGTAGTGGAAACCACTTTTCTCTTGCCCCGAAGGACAAAATAGATTTGCTTGGGATATATGAAATCTTGTAATGGATTTCATTTCTCCAATGAGTCAAATTTACTTTCTTTACCCTCGCTTTTTGTCCAAGACCAGCAAATCAATCCCTTCCTCTAGATTGGCAAGAATATTCTCCCCCAAAGACTTCAAGGAAAATTGGTCTTTTGCTGAGACATTTTTAATCTACAACTAAGTTTTTGGCCAAAAAATTATTGATGCTCATGTTAGAGTCAAGTTGTTCACACTGGAAATTAACTTTTGCATGATGCCATTCTTTAAGAGCCGCGTAATCATCTCCTTTACTAGAAACTTTTGCAAGCTGTCAAAAAGTTGTGCTCTGAAAATGATGGATTGATCGAGAATTTTCGCTAAAGCGGTGTTGTGTTTGAATGGAAATATCTCGGAATATACTTGAATGCCCTTTGACGCTTGACTTGTGTGTCACGGGTCAATTCGTGACACGTGTGTCTTTCAATAAGTGGATGGGTATGGTTAACGTCGATTCAACTCCTAGTCATCGTGACAAGGAAGAGCTAAGCAATTCATAGGAGCATGAGGTTTACATTTTTCCTTGATTCATGTTAGCATGAAGTAATTTATAATAGGAAAATTACCACAAAAAAATCCCCACCTTATTATAATCGTGTCAATTCAATCATAATTTTTTAATTTATCCAATTTATTCCAAACATTTTAATCATTTACTAATTTAGTTATTCCAGTCAATTTTGACGGGAAATCACCAATGTGGATAATTTTATAATTTTCATTTTTAAATTATTATTATTTCTTTATAATAGGTAAAATAAAGAATGGAATTGTGTGGGTGCTTCTTGTACAAATTTTAATTTTTCTCCCCACTTAGCTCCACATAAATTCGCACTCTGTCGAATCTCAACTTTGGGTACTTTTTGAGCGAGGCAAGGAACCTTGCGGGCATCCGTTGCTCTTGTTTAGATGAATTTAATAGATTTTGATCAAAATTTTAATTTATCTTTCGATTTTCTCTTATAAATTTCTCTCAAGTGTTAACCTTACAAATCCTACTCGGATAAATATCATTAAATTTGTCCCCAATATTGTACATGTGATCAGAAAATTTATTTCTCACTAAAGAATTAGGAGATACGTCAGCGACCATAATCATCCCTTATTTCATGATAGACAACGTTAGTGTACCAGGGTACTACTTATTAAAATAACTTGAGGTTATAGACGATTTGTTATGGTTCGGATGGTCTTACCTAGAGCTCAATGATGCTTACTATGGTCTCTTGTTCACAAAGAAGATAAGCATTTTATTTTTTTTAGTTAAACAAATTTTAAATTATAGCCATATATGTATTGATCTATATTAGAATATAAGGATGATGTCTCGATTTACAAAATATGTTGAATAGAATAATCAAGCTAAAAGCTTGGCTATAATTTCCAACATTTGTTTTTTCATTAGTTATCACATGAGATTGTGAGATGGTTGTAGTCTCCATAAGTTGGGCCCTTTATAGTTAGATAATATAGTAATAAATACAAGCATTAAGTTAGGATAACTTAGACATCGCTCGCATTTATCTTTACATATGTGTGATCTCCATAGTTTATAATTCACCAACTAAAGGCATGGTCGTGCCGAAAGAAAAGGCATGGTCTGAGAAAGTTTCCTTCAATTAAGGAGAGGTAAAATAATAGCCCTTTATATAAAATTCAGTAAATTTTATTTTTTTCACTCTTTGTTATCAAGTCAAGGAAGGTTTTTTTTAGCATGTGTTTGCATAGGACTCTTTCTCTCTCTCTCTCTCTCACTCCCTCCCTCCATATGTTTGAACGTAAAATTTTTTGTGGATCCTCTCGCTTGGGAAAAGGAGGAAGCGGTTTTAGAACAATGATATCCAAATTCCTATTGGTATAATCTATACATACACTCGCATTTCGTAGATGATATCCAATACCCATAGGTGTAATCTATATATGCACTTACACTTCTCTTCGAAGAAACTAGATGAAATTTTAATAAAAGAAAAATATTACCAAAACCCCAAACTATATCACTTGGGATAATTTTACCCTGGATTTTTTTTATGCAATCAAACATCCCAAATTATGCTGCTTGAGACAATTTTACCCTAAACTTTTTTGTGCCACCAAAAATCTCAACTATACTAGTTGGACAAATTTACCCTGAACTTTTTCTTGTGCTACAAAAAATCCAAACTATGTTATTTGGGACACATTTACCCCAAACTCTTTAGTTGAAGGGCATTTTCAACTTTTTTCTTTTTTTTTCTTTTCTTTTCTCCTCTCTTCCCTCTACTGACCATGGTAGAGGGAAGCTGGCAAAGGCTACCCTTGCCTGCAACAGAGTTGGGCGAGGGTCACCCCCGCCAGATCCAACAAAGGCGGCCCTCACTTGAGTCGAACAAGGGCTGCCCTTGCCAAATCTGGTGGGGACAACCCTCCCCGGCATTGGGAGAGGGCGGCTCTCACCCTGGGTAGGCAAGGCGCCCGTCGCCCGAGTTGACGAGGGTCACCCCCGCCAAATCCGGTGAGGGCATCCCTTGCTTGAGTTGGACGACGGCTGCCCTCGTTGGATCTGGTGAGAGCGACCCTTCTCAGCATCGGGCGAGGGCCACCCTCGCCGACTTCCCTCTACCATGGCCAACAAAGAGAAGAGAGGAGAAAGAAAAAGAAGAAAAAGAAGAAAAAAAGGAAAAAAAGATGAAAAATGCCCTTAGTCAACGAGTTTGGGGTAAATGTGTCTCAAATGACATAATTTGGGGTTTTTTGTGGCATAAGAAAAAGTTCAGGATAAATTTGTCCCAAGTGATATAGTTTGGGATTTTTTATGGCACAAAAAAAAATTTAGGATAAAATTGTCCAAAGTGGCATAATTTGGGGTTTTTTATGGTACAAAAAAATTTCAAGATAAAGTTGTCTCAAGTAGTATAGTTTAGAGTTTTTGGTGGTATTTTCCCTTTAATAAATTAAGAGCGCGGTCATCCATTAAAAATGAATAGATGTATGAATCAAAGGTGAGGGCCTTGATTAAAGATTTCGACATACCTATCTTCAAGAAAAACTGATGAATTTAGTCTACCATTCCGGTCTCCAATTATAGGCAATGTTTTGAATATAGTACCGGAGGTTGAATCGGAGTGAGGGCTAATGTGCAATTCCACCCGTTCAACTGGTCTGACTTTTATAAAACCATTTGAACACAAAGAATGAAGTGAGAAAAATGATATATGAAATGATCATTTTAAAAATATTATGTGTGGATTCACACTGAGTCGATCCGCAATGTGTAAAAATCAATTTTTTTCCCTATTATTGTAATAGGCTCAATTGTGGGTAGCGGCTTGCTAGTTTCTCAAGTGTGCCTATTATTTTTGAGTCGCAAATTATGCTTCCAAGAGAGAGGGTGCCCGTGAAACAAGAGCCGATAACACGTATGATGACACATATACCAAGGTTTGCATCACTGCAAGGGTGCAAGAGGAACTGAGGATATGAGTGGACATATCAGCACAATACAAATACAGGTGGATACTTTTTTTTGGGGGGGGAGGTGACCAAAGACACTTTCAACCCAAGCACAGATGATTTGGATCGTTTCTGACTTGGTGAAGAGGACGACTGCATCGTCTTTCTTCATTCTCGATGGCGTGGAAAGAGATGGCGCTACGTTTTCCTTTTCATTTACTTTCATCGACCATGCTATTGCGACTTGAAAATAGCAAGTTACTAACGAAGAGCACTCGGGCCTAGTGGCCAAGGGGGGGTTAAATTGTATTTTGAAGTTCTGATACAACAGGTGGGGCAAATCCCAAAAAACTCATGTACTTTTATGAAAGGAATAAAAATAACCTCACTTTTCAAATATCCCCTACAAGGCAAATATTACACATAATGACCAGTATCATCTTTTTCAACAAGTTTACATGGCCAACAACGCTTTGATGATGAGTTATATGGCATTTTTTATTATTGAAAAATTGAAAAATAAATAAAATTAATGATTTTAAATTCATTAGAAAATTATTTTTATCAAAGAGAAAAGAAAAACCAAACAAATGTCACATTTTCATTCTTTTTCTTCCTTCAATTTGTCTAGAGAAAGCATCTAGCATATGCCAATGTAGTTGCCTTATTAAGGCGTGTAAATTATGTAATCCCCTCAACCATTTCCATGTAGGACTAACTTCTACGATAAGTTGATTAAGATAAGAATCTACCGTTTCCACAAGACCCTTGGATATATGGGCAATTGGCAGTGATGGTTGGCAAAGCTTGGTGATGTTGATCCCAGAAAAATAATTCAAGAAGATTTGGTATTATCTTACCTAGTGTGCTTTTATATTTGTCGGCCATTACATTTGGCTATAGTTATTTGCATTATTGTCCTTTTTCTATTGGTCAACAAGTGCTCATAAATATGGACAATTGGGAGCGATGGTTGGCAAAGCTCGGTGATGTTGATCCCAGAAAAAGGATTCAAGAGCATTTGATGTTATCGTAATGTGCTTTTATTTTTATCGGCCATTATTTTTGGCCACAGCAAGTTGCATTATTGTCCTTTTTACGTTGACCAGAAACTTTCTGAAGCTTGAGAGTCTCATCTTTTATATTAATGATGTCTTGAGACTACATGCATACTTGTCTCATATTGTTTTTAGTCCTTACCACAATCTCTTTATGATATCAAAGCCAACTTTATCAATGTCAAACTAAGATTATCATTGTACATTTGATAGTTAATCAGTGCTACGGGGAAGTAAACACCAACCTCTAGCTGAAGTGAGAAAGAGGAACGATTGAAGAGAAAAAATATATAGTGGAGCTATCATCGATGCACTACATATTTGAATCTACAAGGTCAGGATTAGGTGGCTGGTTAGAGGGGCGAGATATTGGTCGTTAAGGTTGGAATTAGGGTCAAGAGATTGGTCGATGGCTTCCCCGCCCTTGTCAAGGCAAGGCTTGCAAGCAGTGTCGATGGTGATCACCAGTACCACTCATGTGATGGCCATTAGCGGGATTGTGATGGCGGCCATTGTTTATCTTTAATGTGTTTCTTTTGCGGATTGCTAAGAGAGATGGTGAGGCCAAGCAAGACTAGCAAGACTAGGCGGAGAACTTGTCTTAAGCAAAGTCACCAATGGCACGTTCTCGTGGTTGCCTTTTTTGACTATGTTCCGCGGAGAGATTGATAATGGTGTCAAGCATCGATTCGAAAAGAACATGAGGGTGACCTTAACAGTAGCGTGGCCACCACCACCGGCCACACCCCCTTCCCCTCTCTCTGCTTCTAGTAATTTATTTATTTATTTATCTATCTTCTCTCTTTGATAAAAATCATTTTGTTTAAATTTAGAATTTAAAATTCTATAATTATTTTATTTTTAATTAAAAAAAAAAGACACATTAGCTGGCCATGAAGTGCCGTGCAGTTGCCATGCAGGCTCATTTGGACGTAAAACGAGACGGTGGCCATTTTATCCCTCAATTAAGAGCACGGGCTTGTTTCAGGACAGTTGAAAAGCGGGGACATTTTTGTCCCTCCAATGTTTATCCATGCTATTTTTATGACGTCAATACAATAATTTACGGCCTCTTTCTGGTCCTTAATAAAAGAAACGGAAAATTCTGACTTTTCTTTATGGAATTTCTTTTTATTGGGATAGCTGAATTTTTAAAGTCGACTAGCCCACATGACATGCAATCACCGAATTTATGTACAATAAGACTTATCAAATACTTGTGTGAAGAGAAATAGGAAAGTTCATGCTCATGTTTCCTAAAAGTTCACAAATTCCATAGCGTAATCTATTAGGGATCGAACGTGAAGAAAATCTTCATTTCTCGAAACACTTAAAAGTATATGCAATACCAATATTTGTTAGTTTGGACAAACGTTTCATCAAGAAAGAGAGTTATGAAGCACAACGGAATCAAATAATCACAATATCCTTGCAATTGAAACTTGTAGGAGGGCAAATTGGATAGTATAAGCAAACTTTTAAATCGATTAATGCTATGGCCAACCTTCATTGATCAAAGAAATATGGTCTCAAATTGGTCAATCGCTAATAGATGTTCTCAAATAATGGGTCTTGTCGCTAAAATATATTTTAATCAACAATTAGGTCTTCGACCAAAAAAGAATCAATACTCGTGTTAGAGTCAAGGTGCTCATACTAGAAATTAATTTTTAAAAGATGCCATTCTTTAAGAGCCAAGTAATCATCTCTTTCACTGTCAACGTTTGGAAGCTGTTAAATGGTATGCTTCGAATTATTTTCAACTCAACCAAAAGGCATTGTTCTCTAATGACCTTGCTGTGTGGAAATTTTGGTGGGGCGTGGTCCCACAAACAAAGACAATTGTTGATTAACAAGCAATAATTTACTTGAACATGCCATAAGACTCCTCTTTCTCGTGAAAGGAGATTAACATATCTTTTGTTTAAGCTATGATTAGTACAAGACAAAACATAATCCTAAGGTCCTAAGTGAAAATTTCTTCATCACCATAGTTTATTAGTTAAATACTTTTATCTTTGAAAATATCTAGCTAGTGGACGGATCATAATCAAGAACTTTCGCTAATGTCATAATTGTAGCAAGCCTATTTCATTTGACTATATGGACTCATACGAAGCATCTCTTAGTTAATCAAGCCCATTTCACGACAAATAAATTTAAATCATTTGAGTGCTTGTGGAGACCGAAAAATAATCAATATTTATCAAACCAAATATATCAGAAAAATAGGGGCATCGCGACGATTTCTCAGGATTAGTGTGGTGTTCTTACTAACGTGTTTCTTGTCTTCAAGCACAAGCCCTTGCACTTCAACAAAGCTTTACTTTTCCTCGTCCCAAAGGATGACCCATATGTGGTTGGTATAAACGAAATCTTGCAGTGGTCGCGTCTCTTTGATGCGGCAATTGACATGTTCAACTTCACCTTCCGATTAAGACCAGCAAAACAAGCCCTTCCTCGAGACATAAAAGATATTTTCTTTGTTGTCTTTGTAATTGGACCACGCAAATCGAGGTGGATGATATTTAGAAACGAAGAGGATGGAATTCATCACTGTGCTTCTGTCCAACTTGTCCGGATCAATAATTGCAAATGACCAAGACTTTTCCCTCTCTTACAATTACAAAACGGGTGGAATGAGACCAATTATTTCTTTTTCTAAGCTACAATTCCTGCGCAATAAATTAAAAACATTTATCAATTACTCTGTGATCGAAAATTTTTTAGCTGTAATGTGATAGATTACAAGCCCATTTCATTGGACCGTGTGGATTTCGTGCAAAGCTTTTGTTGGTTAATTTGACTCTTTTCCCAAGAAATTAATTTTACCTGAATCATTTGATTGATTAATGTGATCACTTCCCTTAATTCCAAAAACACAAAAAGGCTTGAAAGTTGGCAATACAAACCAATCTACGGCCCAGTGAAGGTTGTGCTTTTTTATTTTGGGAATTAGGAAATACATCTTGAAGCATTCCCATTATCAGTCCGCATATGAGGTGAAAATAAATGCCACATCTGACATTTGGGATAAGAAGGAGTCTCAAAAGAGGAGGTCATGTATCTAACGGCAATGGTTGGCCTCGGCTTATTAGACTCATAGAGGGAGTTATCTAATGCATAGTAAAGTGGAAAATAAGAAGAATTTCATACTAAAACTTTGGAGCGCAAAGGATTGAAGCAATTGTCGCGACCTCCTTTTTGCGTCCCAGAGGCTAATGGCTCGGCTAAACGACTCTTGTTCAGGGTTTAGCCCGGGCTCTCCCAAGCCCACCAATTCACGACTTAAGGTTCAAGTTTTTAACCTGTAATTCAATTTCATTTAAAAAGGAGTCGTCACTAATCAGTTTGAGGTGGATCGATTAGAAACCCAAGTAAAATATTGGGAGAAATATTTTCGCAAACAAAGAAATTAGGATCGGGGACTTGATTACACTAGTTAATCACTAATGCCCTTAGGTACCAAATCTTGTTTAAACCCTCAGGTTTGATATTTTTTTTTTTGCCTTTTTCAAGGATTTTTCATGCATTGTTGAAACAAACATTTTTTGGCTTTTTCCCTTTTTCTTGGAAAATATAAAATATTTTTGGGTTTTTCTGATTTTTAGAAAATATAAAATATTTCTGAATTTTTCTGTTTTTTTATCTAGAAAATGTGAAATATAAAATATTTTTGGATTTTCTGATATTTCTGGAAAATATAACCTAGTTTTTGGATTTTATGATTTTTCTGAAAATATTTTTATTTTTTGATTTTCGATTTTTTTAATTGAAAACTATTTTTTTGTATTTTTTTTTGAAATTAAAAAAAAACTATTTTTTGGATCTTTTTAAAATTATAATATTAAAAGGAACCGGGTCAAATTTCCGGATTAGAACCGACCCGGTTCGTCCATGAGCCCAACCCTCCCCAGCCCAATACTTTTAATAAAACACTCTTTAAGCCCAAAACAAAACTGAGCCCACTTTTTCAATTAAAATAAAAACCCAGCCCATTATCAACTATGGCCCATTAAAGGAAAAACCCTAGCTTAAGAACCAAAACAAACCGGGTCGGGCGAACCCGCAGCCGACCCGGTTTCCTCCTCAATCGCGGCTCATCCGCGGCGACCGAGACGACGGCGTCAAGCGTCGCCCCCTCGCCTCCGCCCCCGTCGAGGACTTACCTCGGATACTGTCGCCGGCTGCGTGGATCGGATGGCTGGTCCAAGATCGACCGGTTGTGACAAGGCGGCGACCGCCGCGAGCGAGGATCGGTCGGGCGGACCTCCTCCTTGGCGGAGATCGAAGGCGGCCGAGGGGGCGACAAATGACATGCATGACCGGGACAGGACAAACCGCTTGGACAGGGGGCGAAACCGGCGACGGCGACACACGCAGCAACTTGGTAGGGGGTCGGCGAAGGTTTCCCTACGCGGCTCGTGGCGTCGGACGGCGGACGAGCTCGGAAACCGAACTGCCTCCGCTTGCCTCGCACATCCCCGAGCCGAGATCCTCGGGAGCCGACCCTGAACTTGAACAAACGAAAGCAAAAAAAGAAATACAGAGCGACACCCACCAGTCAGCTCGAGGAGGGAGGATGTCGGTGACCACCGGAGGCTCAGACGATCTCTGCTCTCCACTCCCTCGGGTTTCTCTCGAATTTTTTTTTTTAACAGCTCTCTCTCTTGGATTTCTCCTCTACCCTCTTCTAGATCTAACCTTTCTCTGATTTTTCTCCTCGGATTTCTGCCTGTCTCTGCCCTCAGATCTCCTTTCGCTCGCCTCTATTTATAGGCCGAGGAGGACCCGGTCGACCGAGGGCTTGACTGCCGATCGACGGTGAGCTGACCGGCGTGCCCCGTTTTACCGCGCCACTTACTTTGCATTGAAGACGAGTCCCATCCGTCCGGGTTTCCCGCCGAATATCGTCTTTGCTTCGTTCGGCGGCATTGATGGCGCCGCGAGACATCCCCATCCGTCGCCGGCTACCTTATCCTCCGTCCTCCGCTCCCGCTCCTCTGTTTCTCGCGTGCAGCGAAGAAGAAGAAGGAAGAAGAAGAAGAAGATGAAGAGGGCCGGGCCGTGAAGGTGAGGGGGCCGAATGGGCCCCGACCCAAGCGGAAGAAAAGAATAAGGAAAACAGGCCCGGGCCCGCGTGGACAAGAAGAAATGAGGAAGAAGAGGGTTGGGCGCGAAAGCCCAGCCCCTCTATGGGCCTCTTTTTTTCTTTTCTTTTTTTCTTTTTATTTTTATTTTTACTCGAAAATAAAGGAAAATAAATAGGAAAATAAAACTTAGTAAATACAAATAATATTAGTACTTAGGTGATCAAAAATCCTTTTTTTTGTTGGGGTCAAATTGAACCCTAATTTTCGATGCAAGTAAATCTTAGTACATAGTCAAAATTTAGGTGTCAACAGCTGCCCCTCTTTGAAGGTGAGTTCGTAGAGGTTGCCTTCAAAGACGAACTGATACCTAAATTTTATCCATGCATATGCAATAGATGATAGCTAATCTGGAACCAAGTGTCCAAAGCAAAAATGGCAATAATGCATGATACATATTAAAATGGATAAGAAAAATACCTGCAGTTACTTACCAGGAAAGAGTGATATGGGGTGCGAACCCCGAGTTTTTGGCAAGTATCAAGATCTTTCCTTATCTGATGTTGATATAGAAAACGTACATGTGATTGATGATATGGGGAAATTGCTTTTCCAGGACCCGAACTATTCTTCGGTCGCCTGTAAAAGTAATAAGTTGTTTGTCTAGGACCCGGACCTTTCTCCGGTCGCCTTGACGAGGGATAGCCTTTCCAAGACTCGGACCATTCTCCGGTCGCCTGTAGAAGCAATGAGTTGTTTGTCTAGCACCCGAACCATTCTTCGGTCGCCTTGACGAGGGATTGCCTTTCCAGGACTCGGACCATTCTCCGGTCGCCTGTAGAAGCAAAGAGTTGTTTGTCTAGGACCCGAACCATTCTTCGGTCGCCTTGACGAGGATTGCCTTTCCGGACTCGACCATTCTCCTGGCCGCCCGTAGAAGCAAAGAGTTGTTTGTCTAGGACCCGAACCATTCTTCGGTCGCCTTGACGGGGGATTGCCTTTCCAGGACTCGGACCATTCTCCGGTCGCCTGTAGAAGCAAAGAGTTGTTCGTCTAGGACCCGAACCATTCTTCGGTCGCCTTGACGGGGGATTGCCTTTCCAGGACTCGGACCATTCTTTGGTCGCCTGTAGAAGCAAAGAGTTGTTTGTCTAGGACCCGAACCATTCTTCGGTCGCCTTGACGGGGGATTGCCTTTCCAGGACTTGGATCATTCTCCGTTCGCCTGTAGAAGCAAAGAATTGTTTGTCTAGGACCCGAACCATTCTTCGGTCGCCTTGACAGGGGATTGCCTTTCCAGGACTCGGACCATTCTCCGGTCGCCTGTAGAAGCAAAGAGTTGTCAGGTACCTGACCTTTTTCAAGGACATCAGTTTGCTTACCTGAACTCTCTCAGGGATGTACCAACTTTTCTCAGGGCACAATCTTGTTAAGTACTTGATTTTTCTCAAGGACACCAGTTTTTTCATTACCTGACTTCGGGCCACAGAGGCACGCCACGTCGGTAAAGAGGGATTCTGGGCTATGGAAACACGCGGTGCCAATGAAGAGGGACTTACCTTATGTGCTTGAAAAGGTTTCCTACCTCTTGATTATCTGGAATATCGAGGATGCACCTGAGATATCCCTGAAGGTCTCCCACCTCCTGGAAAGTTGGAATGTCGAGGATGCACCTAAAATATCCCTAAAGGTCTCCCACCTTCTGGTAAGTTGCAGGCCTGATGACATCTCTGCTTTGGAAGTATGTCTCCTGTCAGACAAATATGCAATATGTGCAATTGATTTGTGCATACTGCAAATTTTTCAATTCAAATGGGATTTATGTATGACAATTTTTTTGTCAGTTTTCATCACCAAAGTCCCACTAGGGAAAATTTTTCAGAAAGACAATTCATACTCAAAATGAGGTTGTCTTGAACATGTCAAATGAGGGGTTTTCTGTCTGAAAGGGCTTTCCACTCACTCTCATTGAAAAGGCTATTTTATCCCGACCATTGATGCGGGATCTTAGGAATCTTACCCTTTCACTATCATTATGGCAACAGGGATCCGAATATTCTCGCAAATGGTACGACTTTACCAATCTGAGAGGTCTTTGTCAGGATCGTAATGTAGGCTTGGTTGAAGGCTTAGCAAAGGGGACCACGAAGGTCAAGCCTTATAGAAAGAATGTTGCACAGCCATCTTTGGGTTTACAAGTCAAGAACCCTGCGAAAAGAGATAGGAATGATCTTGCTCGTACTTCTTCGAGCGATGCTTATAAACATATGAATTCCTACGTTAATTCAAGTGCCCTAGTCGGAAGAGATTTTTACAAAGGGACACAAACGTAAATTTGGCTCACGGGTTGAGAAACAAATGGATTCATAGTCTCAAAAATGTATACAAGAGGTGGTGATCATCTTGATGTTGCCACCGGTCTTTTTCTTCCTTAATGGAGCTCGTCTTTATAGAGACTTTTTTGCTCGAGCATCATTTTTTCTTGAGGGCATTGGCCTTGCTTTTACCAGGCACACTGCTTTTTCATGCCCCTAGTTTTCATTCTTTTTTTTTGTTTCAGGACTGTCCTAGATTCTTGGGTCTTCATCTGCAGTTGGCCGCTTCGGCTTATACTGCTTGAACAAAGGTGATCTTCTCTTTGCCCCAATGTGGGAGTTGAAATGAATTTACAAACTCAATGGGGTTGTACAATGGATACAAGTGTGTAGAATAGAAAGAAAATTGCTCTTCATCATTCTAGGGCACTTAAATTATCGTGAGTGTTCATATGTAATAAAAACACCCAAAAGATTGATGTAAGTGCAAGCAAGAAAATTCCAATCCATTTTCTCACCTTGTGATGCCGTCCCCTCCTTCAATCTGCCCCAGTGTGGGGTGGTTCTTGACAGGGGTAATATGAAAGAAACTTCACAATGGCATGAGGCTCAAAGGGGTTAGGCAATGGATAACCTGTCGTGTTTAGGGTGGAGAAATGAAATGCCCCTCATCACTTTGGTCATCGTACCATTCGCGAGAGAACTTTTTACCCTGTAGACATAGAATTTCCTATGCTCACCTCACAAATGTTTAATCAGGGGACCGTGTGTAGGTCAAGGTTTGCCTTTTATCATCCTGATGTTCCTCATTTAGCATGCTCAATTGATCTCACATCATTCGTTGAACTGCTTAATTTGATAATCTTCAGTGGAATTGATGACTTAGATAGACAAAAATCATCACGTGAAATATCCATTTTGAAAAGGCATGGAGCATTTTAAGCATGGAGGAGTTTGCATCCTTAGAATGATTTAAATTTACTCAAAAGAAAAACTTTCTAAGAGCACGAGATGCAAAATTGTCTCTGCAGACGTGTTTAAACATAGGGGGATTATTAAAAAATGACTGTTCATGGATTGTCCCTACTCAAAGGTGGATGACACATGAATGATCAGTTAGGATTGAAAATCCCATCTATGATTGGGCAGGCACATTTGTTTTTGCCCCTGCACAGGAGAAAGTGCAGAAATCAATTGCTGAGTAGAGCCAAAAGCAAATGCGAATTAAGGCCCGAAAAATTCGTGTTATCCATTTTGGCGATACTTAGGAAGCCGTTTCACTTGGGAGAGTTGATTTAATATTGTCATTAGACATATCTCTTCCTGCTTTGTCGTCCACACCATTGGCGGACAAATAACCCTACAAAGAATGAAAGAGAATGTGTTTGTGTATGAATTTTTCAGAATTGAAAAATTGGAATCAGAATTGAAAAATTGGAAACGATACAGCATTACCCTTCGCCAGTTTGCATTTTTCGTCCACGTTTTTGCGGACAGATGACCCTACAAAGAATGAGACGGAATGTGTTAGTGTATGAATTTTCCAAAGTTGAAAAACTGGAAACGATACAACATTACCCTTTGCCAGTTTGCAAATGATTGGATAGACCTAGGGTCCTGATGCTTAAAGCGAGCATGAGATACTGAAATTTCGATCTCGGTATGCCAGAAAAAGGCAAAGAGAGAGAAAAGGAGAAGAAAAGAAAAAAAACCCTTTTTTTTTTCTTTAAAAAAAAACTTTTTGTTTTCTCTAAAAAAAAAAACCTTTTTTTTTTTTTTTTTTTTTCTTTTTTTTTTTTTTTTCACATGCGGCTACTGCCGCTTCGAGGATTCGAACCCCCGTTCGGACCTTTGGCGCTCCATTCCGGATACCACTCGGCTAAAGCGCCGGCGGTGTCCATAGAATACGTTTTTTTTTATTTAAGTGATCCGACCGCTAGAATGACCTGTCTTTTTACACCAAGTCAGGTGAATTCAGCATGGGTCGTCTCCAGGTGCTTGCTTGACCAGTATCGGCTGGCTAGAATTGACCTATCAAGTTAGTTTTTTTTTTTTTAAATGCCGATGTTTCCTGTCAAAATAGGGAAAGTGTATTAGGAATGAAGTTAGAGCGAGATATTGGGAACGATACCAAGTTATCATTCTGCAAAGTTGGTATTTGATGACATTATTGGCATATTCTGAATGTTGATGATTGCTATGGTCCTGCCACAATTTGGCACTTCATTTTGGTTGGCCCTTTTTGTCTATGGCCCTAGACGAATGGCCGATGATGGTTGATCCATCTTTAACGCCTTCCTTCTGTGGAAATTTTTCTTTTCTCATTGTTGGACATCAACAGCATTGGGCAAAGTCATGTACCTCAGGCTTCTATGGAATCTGAGATGGACAATCAAAACCTCCAATTTTTTGTCAGTAATCACTTCTTCGTAGAGCATGTGTCTGGAACAAAAGTCATCATTTGGAACAGTTGGTTAGAATTTGTCTTAACTGTCTGGATTTTCTCCCTGTTGATAGTAGTCAATTCAAAGGGGGAAGCAAAGGAGTTCATTTTCCGTGCTTCCCGATTTGCCGAAGTTGAACGTCCCGCCTATTACGATGCTCTACCTTGAAAATAACTTGAGAGACGGGGGACCATGAGCAACGTGAAAGAAACGTTTTAGGAAGCTTTCCTTAAGCTACTACGATCTGCAGGCTCCGAGTTTGATCGTGTGTATATACCTATTACGTCCTGTCTTTTGTTCTTGCCCACCTATGTTTTCTTGAAAGAGGTGTTCTCAAATCTAACAAGTCTAGATCTTTGGGGTTCTCATGCGCCAGTTTCAAAAGCCCACTTTATTGTGCTAAATCAAGAGGAGGTAATCTTGAGACACGAAGTAAGTCTAATGCAGCCTCCTCCCCTCTTTTCATTTTAAACTCTCTTTGCTCAATAACTCTCTATTTTGAGGTTAAACGATCAGTAGAAACTATCATTCATATGAGACGTGCATTGGCATTTTCATTTATCAGGGAAATGTTTAGCAATGCTAAGTACTGAACATTTAAGCCCCTCTCAAGGATAGTACTTTTTTACAGCATCACAATTGACTGGTTTGGAGAACTCACGGCCATCCATTTCGGTCCAGATCAAGGCTCCTCCAGGGAGCACCTTCTTTATTACGTAGGGACCCTTGTAACTCGGGCGAACTTGCCTCCAGCTCCGGAAAGATTGGTAATGTCTTCCTCAAGACCAGATCATTTACCTCGAAGCACCTATGCCGAACCTTTTGATTGAATGACCGAGCTACCCTTTGTTGATAACACCGACCATGACAGAGCCTTCGTCGTTTCTCATCAATCATGTTCAGCTGCTCGAGCCTTTGCTACATCCACTCTGCTTCCATCAAACTTGCTTGAGAAAGGACTCGTAGGGAGGGGATTTCCACTTCTACGGGCAAGACTGCCTCCATGCCGTAAACTAGAGAAAAAGGGGTTGCACCAGTAGACGTTTGAATCGATGTTCGATATGCCATCAGCGCGAAGGGTAGCCTATCATGCCAATCGCGGTAATTTTCGGCCATCTTGGCTAGGATTTTCTTGATGTTCTTGTTGGCTGCTTCCACAGCCCCATTCATTTGCGAGCGATAGGGGGACGAGTTTAGGTGTCGGATCTTGAACTTGCTAAATAGTTGGTCGACTAATTTGTTGTTCAAATTAGATCCGTTGTCAGTGACAATGGCTTCAGGTATACCATAACGGGTAATTATATCACGCTTGATGAACTTTGCCACACTTCGTGCGGTGACGTTTGTATATGACGCCGCTTCGATCCATTTTGAGAAGTAATCAATTGCAACCAAGATGAATCGGTGTCCATTTGATGCCTTGGGATTGATTGGACCGATCATGTCGATCCCCCACATTGAAAATGGCCATGGTTCCGCTTAGCTGGTGTAACTCGCCCTGGAGGGACATTTATCCTGTCACCGTGAATTTGGCAGCGGTGACAGCTTCGCACGTGCTGAGAGCAATCACTTTCTAGGGGGAGCCAATAGTAACCTAACCTCATTATCTTCTTGGCTAGCATGTACCCATTCATGTGTGGGCCGCAGGCTCCCTCATGTACTTCTTGCATTATTCGCATGGCTTCAGTTGCACCTACACACCTCAACAGGATTGAATCATAAGGCCTTTTGTACAAATGTTCACTGCTGATGAAAAATTTTGAAGCCGTTTTCCTTATGTACTTTTGATCGTGAGGGTACTTCCTTCGGTGGAATTCATGCTCGTGGAGGTACCTCATGATATCATAGTACCAAGGTTTTCCGTCGGGCTCTTCAATCACGGCCATGCAGTGGGCCTTTTTTACCAGGATTTCAATCTTCAGTGGTTCTACCTCTAACCCGTCAATCACTTGTAACATAGATGATAATGTGGCTAATGCGTCGGCGAACTGGTTACGAGACCTAGACAGGTATTCGAACGAGACTGTTTTGAATTCTCGCTATCAATTCCTCGAGGTAGTCGTGATATGGTACAAGCTTGGCATCTCTTGTTCTCCATTTACCCACGTTTGAAGGATAATTAGTGCAGAGTCACCGAACACCTTTAGTTTTGTCACTCCCATCTCGATAGCCGCTTGTAGGCCAAGGATACATGCTTCGTACTCAGCTATATTGTTGGTGCAAGGAAAGACCAACTTTGCAGCTACGGGATAATGTTGTCATTCTGGAGATATCAAGACTGCTCCGGTGCCCGACCCAGATAAGTTTACAGCCCCGTCAAAGAACATAGTCCACGTGTTGTCCTCTACTGACGTGATGCGATCATCTAGGGGATTGTCTTCATACATTCCTCCCGGGCATTCAGCTAACATATCGGCGATCACTCGCCCTTTGATTGATTTTTGCGACGTTGTTTGGATGTCGAATTCTGAAATTAGGATATGCCATTTGGCCAACTTTCCTACCAAGGCTGGCCGGTTGAGCAGATACCTAATTGGGTCATTTTCGGTCACAAGAAACATTCGATGATGTAAGGTATATTGCCGGAGTCTATGCAGCACCCATACCAATGCAGCGCAGGTTCTTTCGGATTCGGAATAGTTCTGCTTCGATGTGGTGAATTTTTTACTCAAGTAGTAAATGGCTCGTTCCTTCCCGTCGTCTGGTCCTTTCTGCGCTAGCATAGCGCCTAAGGATTCGCTATTAATGGTGAGGTATAGGATTAATGGGTGGCCTGGGATTGGAGGAACTAGAATTGGAGGGTCCATTAAATACCGTTTTAGTTTATCGAATGCCAATCGACAATCATCATCCCATTCGATTCGTGCGTCCTTTCTGAGAAGCTTAAAGAAGGGCTTTGCAGTTTCAGAGAGTTGGGATATGAATCGCGCAATGTAATTTAATCTCCCTAAAAGGCTCCGGACCTCTTTCACAGTCGATGGGGGCTGTAATTCAAATATTGCCTTGGTTTTTGCCGGATCCACTTCTATCCCCTTCTGGCTTACAATAAACCCGAGCAACTTCCCAGAGGTTGCCCTGAACACGCATTTTGCTGGGTTTAGACGCAGCTTGTACTGGCGAAGTCGATCGAACAATTTTTCTAAGGCTCTCACATGGTCCTCCCCTTGTCTGGTCTTGGCAATCATGTCATCGACGTATACCTCGATTTCTTTGTGCATCATATCGTGGAAAAGAGCGACCATGGCGCGTTGATAGGTTGCACCGGCGTTTTTTAGGCCGAAAGGCATGACCTTATAGTGAAATGTCCCCCACGGGGTGATGAATGCTGTTTTCTCTTTGTCCTCTTCTTTCATCCTTATCTGGTTGTATCCTGAGAATCCATCCATGAAAGAGAATAATTCGAAGCCCGCCGTACTATCCACAAGAACATCTATGTGTGGTAATGGGAAATCGTCTTTCGGGCTGGCTTTGTTCAAGTCACGATAGTCGACGCAAACCCGAATCCGACCATCTTTCTTTTTTACCGGCACAATATTTGCTACCCAATCGGGATATCTTTGTGAGACTTCAATGAAGCCTACCTCTAAGAGTTTCATTACCTCCTCTTCGATCTTTTTTGATAACTCTGGCTTGGTTCTTCTCGACCTTTGCTTCTTGGGGGCGATGTCAGAGTTGGTTGGTAGGCTATGTTCCACGATCATTGGATTGAGGTCCGGCATGTCGGCATAGGACCATGCGAATATGTCTTGATATTCTTTTAAGAGGATAGTTAGGCGTGCAGCTTCTTCTTCAGGAAGGTTAGCACCAATCTTCACTTCTCTTGGATCTCCTGTGCTGCTCAAATTGATAGTGATGGTATCCTCGGTGGTGGGGGGTTTTGTTTCTTTGTGTCGTTCCCAGCTCTGTTGGATTTCCTCGGAATCGTCATCTGACTCATCAGAATTGCTGTCATTGCTAGTTATAATGTTGGTTTGGACCGTTCCCATACCCTTGCATATCGCGAGATCACATCTGTGGCAGGAAGTAGACAAATTAGATGGACAAACAGTACCACAGGCATGGATGTTATTATGTTTTTTCTATTTTTTAAAATGATTTTTTTTTTTTGAAAACTCAAAGCTGATGGGTATGAGGAAGCCCGGGCCTCAGATTTCTTCTTTCATTCATATGGCTGGATATCATCAACGGGCCAGTTTGGTGTACTTCCTTATACCCTCAAAAGTTTTATTGATCAAGCACTAGATGGATTTACAAAGGTAGGTTTTCAAAACTCAATTCCTCTAGTGGGAATGACATCCAAAAAAGAAAAAAAAGAAAAAAGCTAGTAGGAAAACAGGAAAGGCTCCCGCGTAGGGGATTATGTAAGGGGAATTGAAAGAGGTTCTACTTAGGCGGGCCTGCACCCATCCCTTCCGACGGTCCTTCGTTGATAGCGCCTATGAAGAAGTCTTCAAACCAGTCATCCGCCGCATCTCCAGATGCTCCCTGCTTTGTGATTGTCAGATCCTCCATGCTCCCCCACTCATCGGGAACAATGTCTTGATAGTTGTTATACAGATATCGGAGGGTCGAGTAGTTAACATAATAGTCAAATTTGCCACTTGGTTGACCCAAGGTGTCCATGACTGCGCCTTCTCCATGTGTCTTCTCAGTATGTTTAGGGAACATGGCACGGATGCTAGGTGCTACCAGGAGGTCGTCCCGACCATTACATAGCCATGGCGAGCGAAATGTGAATGCCCCAGAATCCAAGAGATCTTGAACCCTGTCTTTGAGAACTATGCAATCATCTAGTGAGTGCCCTAGTTCTCCCGAATGATAGTCACAAAATTTGGATGGGTTGTGGTCTAGAAAATACTCAGGAGTAAGGCGTTCTGGCTCCCTACTGATCAGTCCATGTTTCAGGAGGACAGGGAAAATCACGGTCATTGATTTAGGAAGTGGCGAATATGGTCGTACATTCCCTAGGGGTAAAGGCAAACGATCCCCCTGCCATATTACGTCAGTTGGGTTTTCTTCGTTCATTCCCATTATCGGCCCCTGATTGTGATAAAAGAGGAATGCTTGAGCGGCTTGAGCAAAAGTTTCTATTGTGTGGTGTACCGTATTGTGCAATTCATCAATTTGGCGCTGAAGCTGTCCGAACGAAAAGTTATCGTCCGCCACCTCTAATGGTTCTCCCTCGATGACACCTACAAAAAGGTCTATGAGCATGGTGGTTATATCCTCCTCTTCTACGAGTGCTTGCTGAGTGACATCCCCTTGGCCAACATTAGGAGGGTCAGAGTATTTATGATGGGATTGTCTCGTGGTGCCAATTATTCCTTCCTCCTCATGCATCATCTTAGCAGGACCTGGGAAAGTCTCTTCGAGACGCGGGAGTACAAGACTGGCCCTCTTTCCCTTTGGGTGTTGTTCTTTTCCTTTGCAGTATCCTAGACCGATGGTGCGGGGTCTCTTTATTGCTTCAATAGGTTGCCGGATGCCTTGTCCCTCCCTCGCCAAGTCCTTGGCCGGGGTAAAGCCATATCCGACCATGATCTTTCCTACCATGAGTGCGAGACCCGATATTTTAGGGACACGAGATGGAATTCCTCGAGACTCATGTATAGTGGACACGAGTTCGAACGACTGATAGCTAGATTCTTTTTTGCAATCAGGCTCAATGTAGGGGATGACTGTCTCGTGATAGATGCGATGCTCTTCCTCTCCATAGATTGTGACCGTTTTCCTTCAACCACGAACTTCACGCTTTGGTGGAGGCTTGAGGGTCTTGCTCCAAAGAACGTGGATCCACGGGCGACCAAGAAGGAAGTTGAATGCAAGTGGGGATATTCATTACTTGAAACAAGATTTTGAATACAGTTGGACCTATTTGGACATCGAGGTCTATTTCTCCCACTGTCTCCTTCCTTGTCCCGTCAAAGGCCCGAATGGATGTCTTGGAGGTTTGGATTCGGGATGCATCTATTTTAAGGCGCTGTAGCGTTGTTAGTGGGCATATATTGAGGGCAGATCCATTGTCGATCAATACTCGAGCGACGTGGGAAGCATCGCACTTAACTGATATATAGAGACCCTTGGTGTGTCCCCTACCCTCCTCCGGGATTTCCTCATCAGAAAACGCCACTTGGTCTTTCAAGAGGATGGCCCCGACAAATTCCTCAAGTTTGTCATGCTCGATTGTTTCGGGGACATGTACTTCACTTAACACTTTCATCAGGGATTTCTGGTGCTTGACAGACGTTTGGAGCAACTCTAATATAGAGATTTGAGCTGGTAGTTTCCGCAACTGATCCACTACGTTATACTCACTAGCTTTGATCACGGCCAAGAACTCTTTGGCTTCTTCATCGGTGATAGGCTTGGTAGGTTGTGCGTTGGCCTGGGCATAGGTCCGTCCAGACCTCGTGACTAAGCCGACACCAAGATCGTAAGACCAAGGGACTGCGTTGTCACCATCATAATTGTAAGGTTGGGGAATTTCGATAACTATGTGCTCTTCCGCCGCCGACATTTGGGTTGTGGCCTCTTTTCTACCAAGGATGTCTTCTGATGAGGTGGAATCCATCTCATCTCGTCCTCCCGCTTAGTGCGGCAAGCTCTTCGTCCCAATCGAGGATAACCCGTGAGATAGTAGAGACTATACCAGTGTGGTTGGCATAAACAATCATTCCGGCCTCCGCCATTTTTGACACCCTTTCTTTCATTGTTGCTAAGGATAGCACTTCGTTGCTCAAATAATACCCAGCTCTTACCAGCCCTTGATAAACCTTAGTAGTGTGTACTTTAACATTCCTGGTTTGGCCGACGTCAAAATCGAATACAGCATTTACTTTTTCCGTGTGATCAGGGAGTGGATTGCTCTGGACATTTGGTTTGGCAGCTTGAAATGAGAAGGCTTTAGTGTCTAGCAGGTTCTGGATTCGATGTTTCAAGGTGGAGCATTCATCAGTCGAGTGCCCTATTTCACCCATGTGATAATCACATTTCTTGGATGGGTCATAGTTGGCGAAACTTCCAGCGTTGGGTCGCTTAGGCTCAGTCGAAAGTAGGTTCTTCTTTCGGAGGATTGCCAATACTTGCGATGGGGACCTGGGAAGAGAGGTGAATTGTCTCTTGTTGTTGTAGTGCTGGTAAGGTTGACGACCGGTAGCCTGCTGCTGTCCTCCACCTATCTGTACCGTCGGGGGATGACTTGTGACTGCAGTATAGGCTGCATTGACGTCTACAGAAGGGTCTTTATCTTTCTTCATGCTGAACCTTTTATTAGTGACAGCAGTGGGCTCTGTAAACCAACCATCCCTCAATCCGATTTCGATCCGTTCTCCTACGGGGATGAGTTGGTGAAGGTGTCCGCGGTCGAGCCGGCCATTTGTGCTCGGAATTCACGAGGAAGAGTCTTGAAGAAGAGTTTCATCAACTCATTGTCGTGGGCTCCAGGCGTGATTTGCCCCTCCAGGTTCCTCCATCTTGCTGCATATTCTTTGAATGACTGTTTTCTTCTTCTCGACGCGTTCCGCATCTTCTCGAGAGAGGGTGATGTCGAGATTGAATTTGTATTGCTTGATGAACGCGTCAGCCACTTCATTCCAAGTCTCGATGAGGTTCACGCTCTTTTTGATGTACCAGTTTAGGGCGGGCCCAGTTAGGCTTGCTTGGAACGATTGGATCATCAGAGGTTCATTGCTGACATATTGTGTCATCCGTACGTGGTACATGTGTAGGTGAGTTTTTGGGCAGGAGGTGCCGTCATATTTCTCGAATTCCGGCATCTTGAACTTTTTTGGCACATTAACCTTGGCGTAAACAGATAGATCCAGTGGAGGTGAACTTTGTGACACTTGCAGCAACCGGAGTTTTTCCTCTAGCTTTGCGAAACGTTTATCGTGCTCGGTTGTTGGTGCGTTTGTTGGCTTGACTTTTTCCATTGTGACTGGAGGCGATTCGTCCTCTAATGGAGGCATGTCATCTTCAATCTCTCCACCTTGGCCATCCACAGCAGATGACCGGGGTAATAATACTTCGATCGTAGGTGGAGCGGGAGTGAGTTTGCTTTGGACGGAATCCATCTGCTTTGAGAGCTGCTGGAGCACATTAAAAACTTGTTTTATTTCAATCTCCATCATCGTGATACGGCTTGGTACATCCTCTTCAGCCATTATAACCTGTTGTGTACATAAATGAGATAAATGTGAGTGGGGGAAGTAGACATAATGTTGGCCCATGGCAAGGGTCTAGTCATTTTTATTTATCCACCGAGGATTACAAAAAGGATTCTTTAGGCACAAGAGATAACAAACAGCACACTCTTAAACATCCACACTCATATTTAAAGTACGAGGTCTCTTATTCTATATGCGATGGGGAGCTCAAAGCCGTTTGTTCTCTCGAACTAGCTCCGAAATACTTGTCCTGGTCATTTCCAAGCTCCTTTCAAGAGACTCAATCCGCTCTTGTTGTGCTAGTTTATCCGTTACGTTCGGGATTATTGGTCGCAAGTTGTCGGAGATTCGATGGTTGAGAATGTAGAATGTAGAGGCATGATGAGCTTTCTCCAGTCCTCGTAGTCTTCTAGGCGCCATAATCTTTTCAGGGTGGCATTTGCTCCATACATCCTTGATGATGTGAATCTCATTCATGTAATCATAGCCTTTGCGAGTGAAGAGGACCCGAAATAGGCCGGGCTTGAGTGGAGGCGGGATTTCTTGGAGGGCCCTATATTGGCGAGCCACTTTGTACGGGTAATACGAAGTGGTCCCCGAGAGACCAAGCAACGGGATCGGGTCATGATATTCCAGTGCAAAGTGAGCTTCTCCCTCCCTGAACCACTTAGTCTGCCATAGGAATGCCTCTGGAAAGGGGTTCTTTAAGAGTTTAATCCAGCAAGAGTATTTCTTATTAGGGGTGTATTTTTCTAAAACTTGAAATCTTTGTAGTGGATGCCTGAAGTCATTGATTTCTAAAATTTGCATGAGGTGCCCAAATCCTCTGATATGAGAGAAGAACCATATTTGTAAAATTTCTGGAGCAGCCCTCATGATTTTTTCCGTATTTTCTTTGAAACGATTAAGGGACAAAAAGGTTTCTGCTAAAACCATGCCTACATAATTTAACCCAAAATTGACTTGATTGACTACCCAGGCCACAGAAGGATCGATGGCATTTTTTCGGTGTGGAAAAACAACGAACCCAAAGAAGGCTAAGAGAAATATTTTGCATTTTTGGGTCATGGGTTGCTTTTCAAAACATTCGGCCAAAAAGGATAGCGGGCAAGCATCCCAATTAGCCTGAACTACTCCTCTCACTGTTGGAGTTACGACTCTTAAAAATCGAGCTAGCCAAATCATAGGGTCAATGTTTGTTGGTGGCCTAACGAGCTCGTTTCCAAGAGGCATTCCAATGGCGAGGCTATATTCCTCTAGGGTTGGGGTCAACTCAAATTTTCCGAATATGAAAGTGGACGTCTCGGGGCACCGTAAATGTGGGATCGCTTGCATGACGCCGGAATGGATACTAACGGAGCAAAGTGGGAGGAGGTGGCCGATTTTTGCTTCAACATGTTTCTGAGCAGGTTGATCTAACTGGTCCCACCAACGGAGGAGCTTTTTCTTGGGAGCAGGAATGAGCTGGACATCGTGCCTACCCATCGCATATGAAATAAGCGACCTAACGACCGACCTGAGTTGCCATGGGTCCATAAATGTAAATTAATAAAATAAAAAAGGTTAAGAAATTACTTTACCTTTAAAGATTACAGTAAACACATAGACATGCGGATGATACGTGTGGTTCGATTTCTAACTAAAAAGGTATAATGAGGTTAAGAGGTAATTTGACCGACGCAGTCTCGCGTTCGTGCCAAATCCTCTCAACCTCGGCTCTAACCAAAATTTCGGGGAAAAGAAAGGCAACCTCTACATCGCTGTCTCGCGTTCAAGGCTGTATCTTTCTTAACACCATCCTAAAATATCCTATGGCGGCCCAGGTCCGGCGGCAGGGTTGTGTGTGTCACAGTGTAGTGCTAAAACATTTAAAGCATGCACAATAATTTATACACAAAAATTAATTTCAACAAAATTAATATACCTGCACAAAAATAAAATACCCAAGTTAGGGAAACAATTAAACAAGACAAAAAGGCCTAAGTCCACAAAAATTGTCCCCAGCGGAGTCGCCAAGCTGTCGCGACCTCCTTTTTGCGTCCCGGAGGCTAATGGCTCGGCTAAACGACTCTTGTTCAGGGTTTAGCCCAGGCTCTCCCAAGCCCACCAATTCACGACTTAAGGTTCTAGTTTTTAACCTGTAATTCAATTTCATTTAAAAAGGAGTCGCCACTAATCAGTTTGAGGTGGGTCGATTAGAAACCCAAGTAAAATATTGGGAGAAATATTTTACTCGCGCAAACTGCAGAAACTAGGATCGGGACTTGATTACACTAGTTAATCACTAATGCCCTTCCGGTACCTAATCTTGTTTAAACCCTCGGGTGTGATATTTTTGAATTTTTCAAGGATTTTTCATGCATTGTTGAAACAAACATTTTTTGGCTTTTTCCCTTTTTTTTTTGGAAAATATAAAATATTTTTGGGTTTTTCTGATTTTTTAGAAAATATAAAATATTTCTGAATTTTTCTGTTTTTTTATCTAGAAAATGTGAAATATAAAATATTTTTGGATTTTCTGATATTTCTGGAAAATATAACCTAGTTTTTGGATTTTATGATTTTTCTTAAAATATTTTTATTTTTTGATTTTCGATTTTTTTAATTGAAAACTATTTTTTTGAATTTTTTTTTTTTTTTGAAATTAAAAAAAAAACTATTTTTTGGATCTTTTAAAAATTATAATATTAAAAGGAACCGGGTCAAATTTCCGGATTAGAACCGACCCGGTTCGTCCATGAGCCCAAATTTCAAAACCCAATACTTTTAATAAAACACTCTTTAAGCCCAAAACAAAAGGCGAGCCCACTTTTTTCAATTAAAATAAAAACCCAGCCCATTATCAACTATGGCCCATTAAAGGAAAAACCCTAGCTTAAGAACCAAAACAAACCGGGTCGGGCGAACCCGCGGGCCGACCCGGTTTCCTCCTCGCCCGCAGCTCATCCGCGGCGACCGAGATGACGGGCGTCAAGCGTCGCCCCCTTGCCTCCGCCCCGTCGAGGACTTACCCGGGATACCGTCGTCGGCCGTGTGTGGACTGGATGGCTGGTCCAAGATCGACCGGTTGTGACAAGGCGGCGACCGCCGCGAGCGAGGATCGGTCGGGCGGACCTCCTCCTTGGCGGAGATCGAAGGCCGAGGGGAGTGACAAATGACATGCATGACCGGGACAGGACAAACCGCTTGGACAGGGGGCGAAACCGGCGACGGCGACACACGCAGCAACTCGGTAGGGGGTCGGCGAAGGTTTCCCTACGCGGCTCGTGGCGTCGGACGGCGGATGAGCTCGAAACCGAACGCCTCCGCTTGCCTCGCACATCCCCGAGCCGAGATCCTCGGGAGCCGACCCCGAACTTGAACAAACGAAAGCAAAAAAGAAATACGGAGCGACACCCACCGGTCGGCTCGAGGAGGGAGGATGTCGGTGACCACCGGAGGCTCGACGATCTCTCGCTTTCCACTCCCTCGGGTTTCTCTCGAATTTTTTTTTTACAGCTCTCTCTCTTGGATTTCTCCTCTACCCTCTTCTAGATCTAACCTTTCTCGATTTTCTCCTCGGATTTCTGCCTGTCTCTGCCCTCAGATCTCCTTTCGCTCGCCTCTATTTATAGGCCGAGGAGGACTCGGTCGACCGAGGGCTTGACTGCCGATCGACAGTGAGCTGACCGGCGTGCCCCGTTTTACCGCGCCACTTGCTTTGCATTGAAGACGAGTCCCATCCGTCCGGGTTTCCCGCCGAATATCGTGCTGCTTCGTTCGGCGGCATTGATGGCGCCGCGAGACATCCCCATCTCGTCGCCGGCTACCTTATCCTCCGTCCTCCGCCCGCTCCTCTGTTTCTCGCGTGCGCCAGGAAGAAGTTAAGGGAAGAAGAAGAAGAAGATGAAGAGGGCCGGGCCGTGAAGGTGAGGGGGCCGAATGGGCCCCGACCCAAGCGGAAGAAAAGAATAAGGAAAACAGGCCCGGGCCCGGCCCGCGTGGACAAGAAGAAATGAGGAAGAAGAGGGTTGGGCGCGAAAGCCCCCTCTATGGGCCTCTTTTTTCCTTTTCTTTTTTATTTTTATTTTTATTTTTACTCGAAAATAAAGGAAAATAAATAGGAAAATAAAACTTAGTAAATACAAATAATATTAGTACTTAGGTGATCAAAAATCCTTTTTTTTTTTGTTGGGGTCAAATTGAACCCTAATTTTCGATGCAAGTTAATTTTAGTACATAGTCAAAATTTAGGTGTCAACAGCAATCAATAAAGCCTTATCATTATTTTTCTTTTTTAAAGAGGTGCATGTTTAGTAGGAGGAAAGAGAGTCAACCAAAAATAGTGGATCATATGTGCCGGCCAAAATCAGATGGCATGATGGCATCCTTAATAGTCGAGCATTGTAAACCTTTACCCTCATAACTATCTTGTAAATTTCAATTATTGTTTCATATTAACTGGCTAATTCAAGTTCTTTCTATCAGCCATCTTAAGAAAAATGGACATGTATCTTTTTTATTTAAAGATTTAACGGAATCAAAAGCCTTGAGACCGCACATGGCTAGCTTCTCCTGGAAAACTCTCCACTGAATATTCCATTGAGTTTTCTTCTTCCTCACATGAAATGACAAAAGGCAAACAGAAACCAAAGTAATCTGATAAGATCAGTCGATATCTCCCTAGTAAGCACGATCGCAAGTGTAATTTCAAGTATTGATTACTTAATTGCCATTTAACATTTGAATTCGCACGGAAACATTAGATCCACCCATGCATTCATTTTGTTTTTTCCAGGATTACAAGATAGCTAAAGCCAATCTATCTTTACAGCTAAAGAAACAAAGATAGTAAAAAGGAATATAACTTGGACTTGAGTACATTCTTAAACTGTTTCGTTTAAACTCTGAGACGTAAAACACGAGGGTATTCTCTCCTAAGTGAGGAAGCTAAATATACACTTGAGAATTAGGGGGCTCTCTTAGGTGGGAAAAGTAGACTCCACCGTAACTTTTTTGGAAATTGTTTGAAGAATTGGTAAGCCGGTATAATAGTTGTTTGCATCAATGAAGGTGGGAGAGAGAGGTGAAAAACCTTCTCCTAGGCTGACTTGTGGTTCACATAGTATCTTTCAACCAGCTTATTAGCCTAATACCTCTAGTTGAAAGACATTGTGCAAATCTACCTTTACAGCTAAAGAAACAAAGATAGTAAAAATAAAATAAAATACAACTTCGAATTCTGAACTATGTGAATTTAGAGGGGAACACGAACCAAAGATGTAAAGAAGAAACAATGTCAGTGAAAATTCAAAAATGAATGTCAAAAGATATGAAATGATCGTTACTGGGTAGCCTAGCATAGACAAGAGGTTCAAGATGCTTTTCTTAGTGCGGGGTCACTTTCACTTTTGCCTGAGGTACCATTTTGGACAAGTCTAAGAGAGAATGGTGGTGGTTGACAAAATTGTCACAACTCGAGTGTTTTCTCTACTGGCTCTGAATAAAATTCAAGTCCGGCGGCTTCGAGATCATCTCAATTGTTCAAAGGTCTAACTCTTCAATTCGATTGCCTCTCATCTAATTTGATCTTTTTTGGGTGTGTATTTTTCTCCTTCACTCTATTTATAAGATTTTCCAAAATACATAAATTTTTGCAGTGAGAAAGCATTTCTCATAGCACCGAATAAAGCTGGCATAGAATTACTAGGTCATTGAGCTCCCTTTGCTCCATAGTTAATGTACCTATTCCGATGATGAATACTTTTGATTGGTTGATTGCTTCATGTTATCATCTCATGCCAATACAATCATAAATTTCTTTGTTAAATATGCTTAGTATGCCCCTTTAGAATACTAGATAGTGGACATCATTGTGATATTGTTACTGGTAATAACATTTCCTAGTGATCCTTCAAAGTGGATTAGAAAGTTGGGGAAGTCCATATCTTTATTACGGAATCACTTCAATTATCCAAATTCCCACACTGTTTTAGATATAAATTATCTAATGAAGTCTCAATTGCCTTTACTCCTCCCAACGTAGAAAAATAGGGCACTCGGTCCATTTAAGCGCAAAATTATGAGTTACGTGATGCATTCTAAAATGATAACGCTGTCGTAATATTGTCATCGAGATAAAATAGAGCAATTTCAATAAGGAATGATAAAATTGTCACGATAGAAAAACTATTTGCTCGTGATTTTATTGCTACAGGTGATTTTCCCTCGCTTAAGTCCCACTAAACCACCAACCAAAGCAGATGGTTAAATTACAACAGCCGGTTGTCATTTTCCACTTTCAATTTACCCCCTCATGTATCATCAACCATTTGCAAAGTGCAGGAACAATGATTATTTTTGGAAGGGCGTGATTGGACTCTTAAAAGAGAGACCAACTTCTATACTTTTCCCTTAATATGCAGTATAGACATAGATATTATCTTCTTTTGCAAGGAAAAAAGGAAACACTTTGAAATTTGATTTTAGTATTCATCTTAGAAAGGACCAAAGGGCAGATCAATCTATTATCGGGTCCAAATATTCAAAGCACCAGCAGGACCCAATAAAAAAAGAATATTAAACTCAATATGACGTGATAGAGAAGGCCTAGGCCTAGCTATGGGGACTGGGCTCAAGGAGGAAACCAGCTGATTGCACTTCGGTTTGGTCCATAAAATTTGGGTCTTTCTTTCCATAAAAGCCTCTATGCTTGACTTTATGAAAATAATTCTCATCTGCTGGCTTAGCCATCCAGATCCTTGTATCGAGCCCGAATTGTACCCCTATAATCTACAATACCACTAGTAGTAAGAGCCTAATCTTGTGAATATACTCAACTCGTTTCTTCATTCATGAAGGAGGTTCCATGAAAAAATTCTTATTATGAGCAGTACGGCCTAGTTTCTGGTACCCTTTTTCTTTCGGCTAATTAGCTTTTCAATGATCATGAGTACCGCGACCTACTCAACTGCATTGCATCCGCCTACCTCATAGCCATCTGGACTTCCATTTGGTTTAAAAAAGTGTGATACAATACCATCATCCTCCAAATCCCCAAGTGGTAATCCGTCTATCCGGATCCCAAGACCGAATCAATTCTCCAATTTCCATTATAGCCCAAAGTGTTGGCACCACTACTAAATATTTGAATGTATGACATCAATTGATTATAAGGAAAGAAAATAACATGTAACCTTGAAGTATATTTTACGCGATTCCATATTAAAACGTCATCAAAAGGTTACTGTGAAATTGTTACTGACCAGGTTTAGGAGGCAAATTAAAATGTAACTGCTGGTGGAATTATATATTTCTGAAGGATCATCGTCATGCAAGGGATCTGGATTTCCATTTGAAGCTGAAAAGCCCAAAAGCATCAGAATGAAATGAGGTCGAGCATAAAAGAGATAAAAGTTTTATACGATAAATAAATATCCAAATGATCATGTAAATTTAAAGTCGATAGCAACCGTAAAAGTAAGTTCAAAAGCCACTTGATATGTAATCAAGAAAGCTGTACTATTGCTTCTCACAAAATTGATCCACGAAGAGCTGACTCTTGAGAGCCTATACAGAGAAGTTATAAAACTGATCAAAGGGCTCATCAAAATGAAGAGTATTAAACTATTTAAGAATGACAGGCACCTTTTCATGGCCGTGATGAGAAGCTAGTAAAGTAAAATTTGCAGCATTTCTTTCTTTGTGAAGTTTCTCCAAGTCTACCATGGACTTATGAAGTTTACAGTAATAAACAAGACTCAAATTAACATACAAAAAGCCTAAGTACCACAAATTGCATTAGAATTGGCGTTTACCTTATAAATGCATGGTTCTCAGTAGTATCAAAATCAAAGCACACAAAGACTAATGGATTCTCCTGCAACAAGTCTTATAGTATGCCAAATCACTAATGCAGTCACCATCAAACAATATGATGGCAGGCTCTGCGTAAAACTTGTCATTGATAAGTTCGGTTTTGCAAATAGGAAGAGAACCCCGGACTCAACTAGTCTAGAAATCCTTAGGAAAGGATCGTAAGAAGAGGTAACATCGGAGTACAAGCCTTAAGCAATGAAAATATACGGCAAGGAACAATACCAAACAGGACCTTTCAAGAGAGGTTGTGGAGAGCTTACACTTTTAGAAAACATATCTTTGTTTTCCAACCGGGAGCAGTGGAATATTATTTCAACAGCAGTCCTGGAAGCAACAGATTTCTCAGCATGGACAGTCAGAGTAACTAGGTTTCTCAAGCCTACTAGTAAATTTATATTATTAAGCGACAGGATCAAACTCCAACTTTGCTTTGTGACTATCTACAGAAAATATAAAGGAGAAGATGCTTATCTAGATGGATTACTCTAGTACTTTACTGAACCCATACGCATGGAAAATGACACGATAACAATGTGAGCCAGGAGTAAGTACCTCTGACAGTACATAGCTAGCTTCTACTAAAAACTCTTTTGGTCCTTCAGCTTTTACGTCTGCATTGAAGCCTCCAGATCAAGATACTATTGAGATTCTCCTTCTTCACAAGAAAAGACATAAGGCAAATAGAAACCCAAGTAATCTGAATGGACTAGTACATATTTCCCAAATAAGCATGATTGCAAGTCATGATTACTTAAACGCCATTTATCATTCGAATTCCTACGCAAACATGAGATCATCCAATGCATTCATTTTGTATTTCCAGAATTCCATGGATGTAACATTCTGTAGACTGAAAGACAGCTAAACCAATCCACCAAGGAAAGTGTCATCCTACCACACTTGAACATCAAAGGTAAGAATGGAGATGAACCCTTGTCTTTATAATTCCTACTTTTAGACAAAACCAAAAATGCAGTTGATCTATAACCATAGTACAAGTAGCCAGTACATAAGTTGGAGAAACTTTGCAATCAATCTGAGACCACTCCTCATATTACTCCAGACAGTCTCTCCGTTTTCATTAAATTTGAGTTAGACCCCTAGGAAGATTGACTGAAATGTGACATATAACATAGAATTGCAGTCGGATACATTGTTCATGTATAGCCAGGAAACGCCATGCGTAGCTCTGGCTTCGCCAAAAATTCAGAGGGGAAGATAAACCAAAGCTTGAAAAAAAGAAACAATGTTATTGAAAATCCAAAAAGAAATATCAATTTGAAATGATTAAAATAATTGACATACCTTTACAGGTACGTCGTAATATTTTGTGTCAACATCATATACATGAAACCTGAAAAGAGATAAAAACAAACAAATAAATGGTTTTACATAATATAGTCAAGACTAAACACAGATTGAATAAATTATACTTTGCCGTACATGTAAAACGCCAGATGCCGAACAGTCTCAAAGTGATGAGCTAAAGAATTCTTTTCAATCCATGCAGGATCCAAACTTATTAATAAGACTTGTGTCCTCCCAAGTTCCTCGAGCATTCCTTCTTTTTTCCTCAACGACACAGCTACCATGGGATCCCTCTGCAAGAAACCATTGATCAAAGTTCATAAACCTTTAAGTAAGCTCGAATTTGGGCATAAAAGAAAGAAACACAAACATGCAAAAATCTACAGGAATAAGTCATTCATTTTAGTTATGAGTTATTTAACTATATTAGTTCAGGTTTCTTACACAGCCTAAAATTGATCAAGAGTATATATCCAAGTTTTGACAAAAGCCGAAGTTGCTATGGTAGAAATTTTGGCAGACGAGATTTGCCGCATATGAAGCACACAAGTTATACAGAAAATAGCATGACATATGCATGCAAAGACTGTCCTAGAAGTGGTTTCTGCAGCACAAGTCTTCCAGTCATAAGGTAATTTCAGCAATGCACCAGTACTGAAGACACAAATAACAGGCATCAACCAGAAATGCGGACATCATACGCTGCGATGTCCTAAATTTTTGCAAGCATAAGAAGACAGAAAATCAAGTTATAAGTCATGTAGTTGAAATTTTACTTCAAAAGAAGAAGAAGAAGAAGTTACACCCTTCTGTGATAACAAAATAAAAAAAAAACCAAGAAGATCCCACGTGAATGTGAAAGCAAGATGCAGACAAAATAGAAAAACTACATACTAGTTGCAAGATGTACCTGAAAATGCTAATGAAGTTTCTCACCTTTGACATGATGTCACAATCATGTAATCTTGAAGCAGACAAGGATAACTGCAGCATAGACAATAAAGCACATCATACAAAATATGGGCATTAGATCTCAAGATCAATGCTCAGGAGAACACCATATGCAATACACGAAGTCTGTTGTTGGTATGATATACTTAATCTGTATCATCTCCTTCCCAGATATCCTATTCATATTTAAGCTTAATCAGCTTTAAGCTTAATCAGCAACACGAAGTTTAGATTTTGAAAACCCCACATAATTCAGAGAGTTAAAAAATTCTGTTTCTGAAAAAATAAACAGAGTAATGGCGCACAAGTGCAAGGCTTAGACTGTCTAAACTAGCAGCCCTTTTGAAAAAACAGATGCAAAGCATTCCCACTTAACTTGTCGCAGCATGTAATTCTTGTCATTTGCATGAGCTCCAAAAGGTCACAGCTCACAAGGCAGACTAAAATTTTGGTTCAAAGAAAAGAAAGGAAAAGAAATCTCGTCAAGTCAAGTCTAATGAGGAAAACAAGAAGAGAACTCCGGTTAGAGGAGCATGTTGGGAACACGTAACCAGAAGTTCTTCATATTATATAATATCGATTAGTTCAGTAGCGAGGTTTGAGGAGAATCCCCATTATGAACTTTGCTTCTCAATTTTTCCACAAACAATCATATGATAGACTCGTTTTTCCGGCCAACTCATCGCTTTGCCCGAAAAAGCAAGAGTAAAAATCTTACGACATTGACTCGGGTCCAAAGAAAACGAAGTTACCACCCCAGCATGTCACAACAGTGACAGTGAATGTATGCATAAAATGACTTCGCATTGAAAAAAGCGCGCATAATTACAAGAGCAGGCGAGAGACACAAAACTCAATTTGAGAGAAGAGACCGGGTAGACCGCAAGCTCGGAAGAAGTGGTCAACGGCGTCGTTGCGCCCCCACTGTTGCTTCCTCCTCCTCCAACTCCTGCTTCTCCTATGTATGGGCCTCTGTTGGGTCCCTCCGGCGATCGCGTCCTTGTTGACCTCCTCTCCCATCCAAAAAGCAACAACACCCCATCTCCTCTCCCTCTCGAGAAGCCCTCGTTGTCGGCCACTTCTCGTCTCTCTCCCTGAAAAGCCCTTTTTTCCACGGAGACTGCTCCTGGTGAAAATTGTCGCGCCCACTCTCTCTCTCTCTCTGCCTTCAGCGCGTGGGGGTCGGTTGTTTGTCACGTCTCGATCGAAACTCCGACGGCCTTATTCGAATCTATAAAACGAAACCCACGTCGAACGATCCGCACGCACAGCGACGGGACGTGAAAGTGGTTTCCTTTCTGGAGGGCTGCGAATGGCGTCGGAAGTGAATCGAGCTCGGAGCTTTGCGCGTGCTTTGGGATTCTTGGAGAAAGTTCGTTGCTATATCGAGAGAGAGATAAGAGCTCGGTTCGAGTGTGACTAGGTGTTGATTTCCCCCGTTCGACGACATTCCATAACATGATGACGATCACCAGGATGCTGTATCCCCTTTGTTGAGGAAGGAGGCAGCAGGGGATCGAGTGGAGAGGAATGCTAGAAGAGGGAGTGAGAGAGAAAATGATGGATGGACCAGAAAAACATTGGATTATGCCACCTCAATTTTTACAACAGTCCACTGATTGCGCGACACGTGTCCTCGTTGGGCCCACCGGCACCGGCCCCTCTCTCTTCACGGTCTGTCTCTCTTCCCCCTCCCCACTGGCTTCCGTCGTCTTGTTTTAGGCTGATTTCTTTCTTGAATTTTGCAGAGGGGACACGAAGAGCTGTGACAAGAGCGTGAGGTTTTTACATTCTTGCCTACATTCATGTTAGCATGAAAGCATTAATAATTAAAAAAAATTTAATTCATGATTTAAAGATTTCATTTTGGAGATGCAGGTGATCTTTACCCAAAATAGTTTTGTTACATTGTTTATGGAATTCACACATGTGGCGTCCAATTTCCGAGCTGGAAATTCTCTGATATCTTCACCGTTCATGCTAATTTTGGAATCATAAATTTCATATTCTTGTTAGTAACATCTCAAATATATTGACAAATTGCAGATTTGCCTCTCATGCACTGTTGAGAGGGGGGGTTGGCAATGCATTGGATCCCAAGGTTTAAATTTGCCTGGATTCATGTTAGCATGAAGAATGAAAATCACCCCTCAGATTCCACAAACTTGTCCGTAGGAATGGCGGACTTTCGGTTTGGTGATTGATAATTTTATGAGTGAAATATATTGTTTGAACACGTCCTCAGAGTCTTATAATTTTGTTAGTAGCCTCTTAAACTTATTGGTAAATCAAAGATCTAAAAAATTCATTCCAAAATCACCGTTGCCTGTCTTTAATTGAATGTTTAATAATTGAACTTGTACGAGAACATGCAAGCTTGTGTTTTTACATGGATTAAGCATGCCCTATGTATTGAATTTACATTCCCTATTGAAACTGTCTCCATTTTATATTTTTCTCACGTAAATGGATGTACTTTTATTAGTATAACATGTAATGCAATCACGCGATCGTGAGTTTGCTTTTAATCCCTGTGATAGGATTTTAAAGTGTTATTTTCTTTGATTTTTAACATATTGCAACCCAAGTTGTCTTATCGTATAGCTAATTAGTGAGTGCCAATATTGATTTGAATGGATGGAATTATCATTTGATTTTACAGAGAAAAGGGGATATCCTTGTGCATATGCAAAAAAAAAAAATGAGATACGAGTATAATCACCATCTAAAAGATAGTACTCACGATTTTTTTTTCCGAAGTAGTCGAAAAGTGAGGAGAAAAAATTGGATGTCATTGAGCTATGGATTTATTAAGTGGTTAGATTGGTAAGTATAGGCATCTTACTCAAAATTTGACTCGTCATGTTCAAATTTATTGCAAATTTTCATTTACATTAAACATAGGCATGATTGAAATGTAGGTAGATTATTAACTTTCCTAGTAGGTTACACATAAATTATGCACTCCATATTTAATGGTAAATTTATCTCTTTATGAATTAATTGGCCCCTCCGCATAATTACTTGATTGCCATTTAACTTTCAAATTCCTACACAAACATAAGATCGTCCAATGCATTCATTTTGTTTTTTCCAAGAGTTCCATAGACATATCAATCGAGGTACGGATCTCTGGAGTGCCAAAAGTTGGCACAAAGGGACACTTAAGTGCCAAAAGTTACAAAAGGTACACTTAAGTGCCAAAATCGGAGCAAAATGGATCACTTAAGTGCCAACGGCGAAGAATTCCGGCCAAATTGCCACGTGTCCATTTTCCGGCGACTTCATTTGCTGACGGAGCATTTTTTTCAAAATAAAAAATCCACGTGGCAATTTTAAAAAAAAAAATTGTCCACATCAGATTTTTGAAAAAAATAAAATCGATTTTATTAAAAAAAAAAAAAGAAGAAGAAGGGGAGGAGGGGATCGGCGAGGGCTGTGCAGCCCTCACCGACCCCTCCTCCCCCTTTTTTTTTTTTTAAATAAAATTGATTTTATAATAATATATTTTTAATTATTTAATATTATTTAATTAATAATTTTTAAATCCACGTCAGCCAAAACGACGTCGTTTTGGCTGATTTTTGGCCGATTCAGTTTTCGGCGAGCCACGTAGGCAAGAAAATTAATAAAAAATTGCCACGTAGGATTTCCGGCAGGGTTCCGGCGACTTGGCACTTAAATGATCCATTTTTTTTAAAAAGTGGCACTTAAGTGTACCTTTTGTAACTTTTGGCACTTAAGTGTTTCTTTGTGCCAACTTTTGGCACTCCTGCTGTACTTATGCCCATATCAATCTGTAGACTACAAGACGGTTAAAGCAAAGATTGAGAACTTAGAGATGGACGAGAGAATTGAGAACTCAGCCTTAAGAGAACAAAAGTCACATGCGCTCCCGGAAGTGTTGTGTGTGATGAATCTCGCAAAGCTGGAGCACAATCATTTCAGCTAATAGTAGGGCGGATGAAAGAAATTTATTCCTGCATGCCAAATCACCAAGAGAATGGGAGTCCCTGGCTGTGTGTGCTGGTTGCATTACATTACAGAACCAATGAAATGACCCAACGATAGTTAAGCAAATTCCCCTCACCGTAAGTTGTCATGTAATTCAGAATGAAAGGGCAGAATAAGTTTATATAAAAAACTAGGTCCAAGCAGTCCTTCAGAATCTCACCACAGCGCAAGATGTTGATCAAGAAACCTAAAGTGCTTGAATGTAACTTCTTCTGTAGGGATGAGCCAATATCTCATCTTATCGGTTTTCATCAACTGCAAAACATCGTTAGAATTCAGCATTTTGAGAGAATCAGGGGTAGCACATGAATAAGGACTTGGTTCAGATACGTAGTGGTATATAGTCGCATTGAACAGCTTTTGAAGAATGCATATTGATTGGAGAGTAGCGATCAATTCTTGAGCTCTGTGAATGTATGCTGCATTACATCTCTCAGCGAAATGGGGAAGTTAGTGAAGTTCTAAACTGGAGTGAAATGGAGTCGGTATTTGGTGGACTAAACATGTTACAAGTGGAGAAACTAGAAAGAACAAATAAATTCAAGTATGTGAAGGACTTGCTTAGGTAATTTCTGAATTGTGGTATTCTGGTCACCATCCTGACATCTAAAATCAACAATAGAGGATACTAGAATTAAGTCCGTGCACATCTCTTATCACTAATAATGAAATTAGATGTACTTAACCAATTTTGAAGCATGAAGATCCAATTGCTTGTGGCAAATTTCCTATTGTGATTTCGCGTGCTGAATTTGTCAGAGATGTTTTCTCACATACAACATAAACTTTGATTGGCAATATCCATAGAAACCACAGACAAATTCTTTTCTATGTAAATCCATTCATTATGGGCATTAATTAGATTAAGATTGAAATTAGGTATACAGATTACCACACTCATCATATGATAATTAGTTATTTCTTTTCTTTGCGGAAAATAAATTGATCGTTTTGAAGATTTGTTTACGTCATCCCGCCAGTGAGTATCAATTGTAGGTAGTCACAATAATAAATCTAGGTAGATTAAAAATATGTTGTTAAATGACTAAAATTAGTTGATATCTTAATGTGATGAATGTTGGTATATCAATCAAATTAAGGTTGCTAATTTGGAATAAAAAAGTTAATAAATTGTGAAGCATCGGTAAACCCCTTGTCTGCCACTTCTCTCTCCCTCTGAGACTCTGCTTCTGGTGAAAATTGTCGCCCCATTCTCTCTCGACGCCTGATTAGGTGTTTATTCACTCATTCGACATTCCATCGTTTGTAATCCAAATATGATTACGCTAACCAGTTTGTGGCTCCACTTTTGTTGAGGAAGTAGGGGAGATTGAGAGAAAGGGAGAGTAGACGAGGGAACGAGAGAGAAAATGATAGCGTTTGAAATTCTGTGGAAGTCTCTTGCAAATAATGCTTGGATTGCCTCTGATTTCAATAAATTGATAGATGAGGTCAATGTCTGGATTTGATTCTCAGTCGCTGCGGAGAGAGAAGAGCAAGCATTACTGTTCATGCTCTGTTCTACGAAATCCTCCTGAAATCATTGTTCTCTTTATGCTTGTGCCATGACACGGATTGAACATGTCGTATGCCTTGAATTTCATATGCACTATTGATCTCCATATTATATTTGTCTCGTGTAAATGGATGGAGTCCTATTGTAATAATAGTCAATATAATCACGCGAGTTTGCTTTTAATCCTGCGACAAGATTTTAAAGTGTTATTTCTTTTTATTTATAAATTATTGTATCGTGAAGTGCCTTGCAGTATGGCCGGTTAGCATATGTCAATAATCATCCAAATGGCCGGGATTATCATCTCATTTTACGGAAAAAAGGCCGCATGCTTTTGTGTGTGCAAAAACATGAGATAAGTGTACAATCTTAATTTAAAAGATAATACCTGCGATAAACTTTTTATTTAAACTAGTCGAATAGTGAGGAAAAAAATTGGATGAGGATGAGCTGTGGATTTGTTAAATTGTTAGATTTGCAACTACCAACATCTTACTTGAAATTTTAATCATCGCGTTCAAATTTTTGCAACATTCCATCTATATTGAACATAGGTATAATTGAAAACGTAGGTAGATAGATTATTACTTTTGGTAGTAGGATCTCCCACTCAATATTTGATGAAAAGAATTATCTCTTTATGAATTAATTGGCCGCTCAGTCATGATTACTTGATTGCCATTTAATTTACAAATTCTTAGGCAAACAAAAGATCGTCGAACGCATTCATTTTGTTTTTCCAGAATTCCATGGACATAACAATCTGCAGATTCAAAGACAGCAAAAGCCAAAAACTGAGAACCTACTGATGGACTAGAGAATTGAGAACCCAGCCTGAAGAAAATAAAAGTCACATGCGCTCCCCGAAGTGTTGTGAGCTATGAATCTCGCAAAGCGAGAGCACAATCATTTTCGGTCCCTTGACCTATCGCCAAGAGAATGGCAGTCCATGGCTGCGTGTGCTGGTAGCATTATATTCCAAATCCGGTGAAATGTCCCAACGATAGTTTAGCAAATTCCCCACAGGAAAAGTCATCACTTAATTCAGAATGAAAGGGAAGAATGAATTGATATAAAAAGAAGAAGTCCAAGCAGTCCTTGAGAATTTCACCACTGCCCAAGACGATGATCAAGAAAAGCTGAAGAGGTCGAATGCAACTTCTTCTGCATTGGATGAGCCAATTTTTCATCTCATCGGTCTCTAGCACCTGCAAAGCATCATCAGAATTCAGTATTTTGAGAAAATAAGGGGTTACACATGAAGAAGGACTTGCTTCATGATAGAGTGGCAGATAGTTGCACTGAACAGCTTTTTGAAGAATGCAAACTGATTCGAGAGTAGCAATGAATTCTTGAGCTCTGTAAATTTGTGATACATTATGTCTCTCAGCGAATAGGGACGTTAGTGAAGTTCTAAACTGCAGTGAAATGGAGTTGGCATTTGTTGGACTAAACATGTTAGTAATGAGCAAAAAGATTCAAGTATATGAAGGACTTGCTGGGGATAATTTCTAAATTGTGGTATTATGGTCACCCTCGTGAGGCCATTCAAAATCCACAGAATTATATGAGATTATTGAAGTATTCAGAAGTTAAGTCATAGATTATGTTATTCCACATTGGTAATATTAGTACTCTTTACTCCATTTTCAATCTCGACAAACTAAATACAATAACCATGAGCACAACTCTAATCACTAATAATGCAATTAGATGTACTTGACCGATTTTTGAAGCATGAAGATCCCATTGGTTGCGGCAAATTGCATATTATGATTTCATGTGGTCAGCTTGTCAAACATGTTTTCTCACATATAACATAACATTTGGTTAGCAATATCCGTAGAAACAATAGACGAATTCTTTTCTATGTAAGTCCATTCATTATGGGCATTAATTAGATTAAAATTGAGGTCTATTTGGAAATTGAAGAAAAGAAAAGGAAAGTATAAGATGTTTTGTTAGGTATACTGATTGCCACACTTAGCATATGACAATTAGTTATTTTTTTTTTTTCCTTTTGTGAAACCTAAATTGATTGTTTTGAAGATTTGTTTACGTCATTTCGCCAGTGAGTATCAATTGTAGGTGGTGCTTTTCACATGACATACAATTATCAATTAAAAATTATGCAATGACATTATATCAATAGATTGTTTTGGATTTTTAAAATAATTGACTTTAAGTAAATTTCACGCATGCAAGTGTTGGATTGCAAAATGGAGCAGGTGCTACAATTTTTTTCTACTTAAGTCATATTGAGAAATAAAATCTCTTCGAATCATTAAGAAGATGGATCTCTTTACAGTGGCATTGACATTGATAATTTAATTTTCCTTCAGCATTTATTTGAGTGAATAAAGGTAAATGAAATCGAACTTTTAAAAATGAAGGTTGAGGGTAAAAGTGTAATTTTTACTTTAAAATTCACAAATAGAGAGATGTTATTGACCATCCAATATATTTAATATTTAGAGTAGAGAAATAGTTTATGGTAATACCAAACTACTCTACCAACTCTGAAAAAAGAAAAAAAGAAGAATGGTGAGAATTTTTCATGGAAGCTATGTCATCACTTTCACCATAGCAAACACTTCTTTTGCTTTAATATATATAAATTACTTTATCCGTAAGCAACAATGCAAGCAATTACAGAATCAACGACGGGACATGTTCGTTATTATAATAGTCTGTGGGCAGTAGTAAAATCAAAACTTTTAGTGTCTTTTGAATCTTAAAAAAAATATAAATCTTTTAGTGTATGTGCATTCCAAGTCACACTTCTTCTATCTTGAAAAATTAAGAAAAAACGAGGAGGCCGGTATTGCTATTTTGATGAAGAGAAATTTTATTTCTTCTTTTTAATTTTTTGGATAATGACGGTACAAGTCCTAAAAAATTTTCGTGTCAGTCCATCCCTTAGATCCATTAGATTTTAGTGGAATGTAAATCTATCCACATTTTTGTTATTAAATTTCCTTATTTTTAGTGGATAGAAAATCTATAACAATTTCTACAATAAGATGTGTCATTAGAAAAAGCATTTACCTGACTTACTAAATTCGGTGTGGATCATTTCATGTTGATAAAGTTTGGATGGTGGTATTAAGGTCGCCCTCCCAATACCCTTTATCATCTTCTTCAGAGAGGAGTACTTCATCTAGTTTTGGTGTCCTCAAGGCACCATTGCAGAATATATTCATCTTGGGGCATTGCGTCACAATAATACGTACCAATGCTGGGAACCTAAAGGCACAAGTCATGGGGGAGAAGCTGTCAAGGCTTGGTAAATTATCAAGTATCAGCTCTTCCAGTTTGGGAAAAGAGATCTCCTCTACTTCATTTCCATCATCAGTCACCACATCTTCCATTGCACTGCAATCTCTTAGGATTAGCCGAGCAAGGTGCACCAGAATTGTCATTGCCAAACAAGTCCCCATATGAACTAAACCAGCACAATCCTCTACTTCTAATTCCTTCAATCTTTGGAATGAAGTGGGAGATGGAAGTACGATTGATAAACTAGGACACAACCAAATGAATAGATCTTCAATCTGTTTGAGTATTTCAACCATCAAGGAGCCAACTTTCCAAACTTGCCTCAAATTACAAAGCTTGTTCAACCGAAGTCTTTTTAGATTTCCAAGAGCCTTCAGACTCGCTCCCCCATGTCCAAATGCATCTTCTGGAAATATCTCCTCAAAAGAACTACATGTTAAAAAAAGAGTTTCTAGATTGGGGAAATTCTGGAGAAGGAAGTCGGAGGGGAAAACGTCATTTTTCTCATGGTAGCATGCCAGATTCAGTTCTCTGAGATTGCCAATGAAATGATGCTGCATCATCACAACATCGTCCCTCGCTAATGTCAACATATCCACGTACGGAATGACCTGGGGGAATTCGTTTAATCAGATCACCAGAAGTCCATGTCATAGCTATTGCCGAAGCCACGACCTAATGACTAAAATATCCTCCCATTTAGGGAAAAAAGGGAGGGGCAAAAAAAGAACCTGTGCAAGGTACGTATAAAAGGGATGTTTGTTGTTAATGATGCGCCCATTTTAATCAAAATATGTTTCGTGACTCTGGATTCAAAAGTTATTACTCAAAAAAAAAAAAAAAAAAGGTACTGCTGATATGCTAATTATCAACTAATTAAAATTCAAAAGGCAAAATAAACTCATCATTGGCAAAAGCGAAAAAAAAAAAGAAGGTGCGGGGAGGGGATGGGAAAAAAAAGGACAAAACATTATAGAGATTACATCTAAAAATTTCGATGGAAAAAGAGTATATAATTAAAGACAACTTGCTCATTCTTACAATAGCAAAATGAAACGTCATATATAATAAGAAAGAAATAGAAAAGTACATGAACCCAAATAAACCAACTTTTAGTGTTCCATGGGGTTAAAAACGGAACCTGTTCTGTGTTGGTATATCACTGATATACCAGTCAAATTAAGGATGGTAATTTCCAATAAACGTTAGTAACTTCAAAAGGGTTGATAAGCCAGTGGAATAAACGTTGGTACATTATTAAAATAGTCGGTGACCTTGATAATATAAAGAAATATTAATACTTTTCAAAATCCACAAGATAAGAAGTTGGTCAATGACTAAAATCAGTTGGTATATTAACTTGACGGATGTTGGTACGTCAATCAAATCAAGGTTAGTAATTTGAAAGCCGTTGTTTCATCACAAGAATAAATATTGGTTGATTATTACATTAGTTTGTAATTTTGAAAATATTGGTACTTTTCAAAACCTAACAAGATAATAAGTTGGCTAGTGACTATAATCGGTTAACATAATGAATGTCGGTACACCAATCAAATTGATTTCAGTTAATTCAAATAAAATTAGTGATTTCAAATGTATTAGTGAGCCACAAGTTTAGATGTTGGTAGATTATTACAGAAGTGGATCATTTTGAAACTAGAGAAAAAAAGTAGGTGCTTTTCAAAGTCAATTGATAAATTATTAAACAATTATTGGATAAGCAAGTTATCCGCAATAGTTGACAGTTCCCAACCATGTTTACAAAATTTGAGCATGGAACTTTCTTCCGGATCTAAGCTAGCAATACGCGGAATGAACGTAATACTTATTTTGATTTTGATTTTGGCGAACTGGATAGGTCAAATTAAATTAAATAGATAAATCCCAACCACAAGACGGGGGCAGCTCATTAGAAGCATGACTGTCCATGCAAGTTATTCAATATATATTTTCAAAGTAGAAGCTGGGATAACTAGATTATATTCCAAAAAATATGAGCTGAAAATAATTAACTGTAATCAATCTTCATATTTCTAAGCAATTCACAGATGTGTGTAGGTGAGTATTAATAAGCATGAAATGTTTGACAATTTTAATTTCCTACGGAAAAGAACAAAGCACCGAGAGCTATGCACATAATGAAGACAACAATAGAGAGCTAGAATTAGGAACATTACCTTTTCAAAAGAAAATAGTGTTGGTTGGTTCTCACTGGTAGTTGTACCTTGGTAGCTTTGGATTTCACAAGCGAATGAGAATGACCTCATCTTGCCGTTGTGTCTCACTCGCAATTCCTTCAAGAGTGGCCACGTTGAAGTATGACTATTCCTGTAAAAGCTCCTTAGTTCTGGCAACTCAACTAGACTCAGATCAGTTAATCGCGGAAAGAATAGATCACCTACACTCATCCCTGCTTCGTCTTCCTCTGCAATAATTTCCTCCACCCCACAATCCCATACCTCAAGTTTTTCAAGCCATGTCATACTTTTTGCCACCGAGCTTGGAAATAAAATTTTGACACTTTCACACTTGACAACCTCCATGCATTGTAAGCGTCCAAAGATAAGACCTCCTTGAGGAAGTCCACTCCACACGTGCTTCATTTTTGGGAGACGCGTCAAAAATAATTCTTTCAATTGAAAGATGCTTATAGAACGAGCTTGGCTAAAATTGAATTCTTGGATGTGAAACACCACTTCTAAAGATCCACAATTGGTCACAATCATCTTCTCTAGATTTTGAAATCTCGTGAGCATAGTATAAGATGAAAATATGGATGAAAGTTTCTCACAATACTCCACTATTAGTGCCTTGAGTTTGCAAAAGGCATTTGAAGCAAGATTATCCATCCATATCTTTTCCACATTATCCATGTGCGAAATCTTCATTGACTCCATACTAGGGAACTCAACCTGTTATTTTCATATTAATTCATTAAAGCTGGCTCTTTATTTCCCATGAAAAAGAGAAAATTACAATTTCAAAAACTAGGAAAATCATAAGATAAACAATATTGATAGAACAGAAAGAAAGAAAAGACTAGATGCATGTGTTTTTTCTTTTTAGCATATGCCACCCCTAAAATCCATTCTCCTGCCATATTATTTTTAATTAGAAAGCATAGATTTATCTGATATATATCAAGCATTATGTTTGGGCAGCTTAACCCCCTTAGTTAGACAAGAATAATCATTTTGCGCATCATCTGTTTCCCATAAACTTCAAATTTTGCCTATCTTAGATTCCACTCATTACAACACACAAATACACAATACCCAACATACTCTCCCATTTGTTTGAGCCATTTAAAAAATATAGCTTGTGCATTATTAGGTATTGATCACAAAAAATAAAAACCAATTAGCACAAATCAATGCGTCGTGTATCTTCCAATTCAAAATTTCTCCAACAAAGAATAGACTTCAAGAATACCGTAACCCATAGCCTCCTATCTGGCCTATCTAAGATTTCGCTCGTTATAGCACACACATACACAATAGCCAAGATATTCTCCCATTTCTTTGAACCATTTAAAAGTGTAGCTTGTACACCGTAAGGTATTGACATAAAAATAAAAAAAACAATTACCACAAACCAATACTTCATGGATTTTGCAATTCAAAATTTTCTCCGACAAATTATAGTCTCTTGGAAAACACGACAGATACTGAAGAAAAATCCGAAAATTAGATGAAAAGATGGTAGAGTACGGTAGGATGAGATTCTTCAACCACTAGCTGGTTTGTTTCTTTATTTAGTTTAGTTATTTGATATCTCTCTAGTTTCTCCCTCATTTTTAATTATCTGATTTTCCTCCGGTTGTTACAAATCTAAACCTAACCTTCTACATGCTTCCGTTTGACACAAGTTGTTAGCGAATCTAGATCTCTTCATCATCAATTGGTATTTGAACTAGAGCACTTCAACATCAATTGGTATCAGAATTTTGCTTTGATTGCATCTTATCATTGTGCGATGATTCTACACCAAAGATCAATGCTATGGTACTTATTTTAGTTGCTACACTTGCATTTCTGATCCGATATGCTCATGAATAGCATTCATGCCCATTGAAATCTCAGCCGCCATGCTTGCTGATTTGGAGCCACTCCATGTGTGGTATAATATTCTCTTTTAATATTTTTTTAATAGTTATTAAGATTATTACGGTCACTGGTATGGCGATTTTGATTATTATGATTCTCATGTTATGTTAATAGCTTTGACAAGATTATTATAACGATTGCCGTAGTTTTGATCACCATAAAGCCTATATCATCTTGAAGAGATTAAATTTTTTAAAAGGATCTGAAAGAAGATTTCAACAGTTTTGATAAGAATTTAATAGATTCAATCAAAAACTATAAGGAAGACATGAAAATGGTCCAAAATAAATTCTCTAATGTGCAAAAGAGCATGGATAAGTACTCTCAATACCTTGAAGAATCCAATAAGGACTCTTGCTGATGAGAATGGTGAAGTGAGTAGGATAAAAGTGAACTAAACAATTTGGATGACTTTAGTGAAGAGCCTTATGTAATTTAATAAATTAAGGAATGTAATTTCTCCGATTGGTCACCCATAATCCTCGCTAGTGGCCCGCAAGGGTCGACCGCTCTTCTTTGACCCTGGTGAGGGTTATAGGCTCTCGACGGCGGGAAGTGCTGCTCCCTCTTTAGCTCCCCGCACCCCCGCACCCCCTCCCCAACCCCGGGGACTTGCGTTGTCTCGCAGGATTATTTTAATCCAGTTTTCAAATTCACTGTTTTTTCTACTGTTAGATTTTCATCTATTTTTCAGTCCATTTTCTATTCTTTTTTGTAATTTTTCCGATGTGGCAATAGGGAAACAAGAACCTTCTGTGCTTGAGGAAGCTCCATCACTGCACGTAGGACTGCAAGTACGATTAAAACGCATATTTTTCATCTACAAAAACAGAAGACCTTACAAGTCCTAAAAAGTGTAATTATTACGACTTGAATGCATGTAAAAGATTTTTGACAACTTAAGTGTCTAGACACAAATTTTAGGACAGGTAATGTCATTTTCCCTTGATCTTACACTGAATTAGATTTAAATTTGATCTGACCTCTTGAACATAGTCTAGACTCTAGATTAGTTAAAAGATATTAAATTAGTCCTTTGCCTCTAAGTAATAGTTGCATTTCAGTTACAGTATTAATGAAACATTACGTTAGTCTAAAATTTGAGAACAAGCTTTTGAAACTTATGAAAAAGTTTTGATATAAGTGTCAATATGTTTATCTTAAAGAAGTAGCTTTAAGTTGTTTGTTAATTATTTAAAGTCAAAAATTTGTAAACGAATTAGTTAGCCAAAGTCACACCACATACCCTTACATTGTCTAGCTGATGTAGCCCAAAGGTAGGCTACTCGAATAATAGGATTGAGAGTGACAAAAAACTTAATCACAAAATCGAGCAGAAATTTCAGTTCTGCACTAGCTTGGAAAAACGGACATAACATTGTCAATTCATTTCGAAATGACCTGATTCCAAAACCAAAAGAACGAGGACTCGACGATCTATAACTTTTGTGTTTTGAGTTTTTGGAGATAAGTACTGTGGAACTCTCGAATTTGAGGAATTGGGCAAAACAGAAACGGACAGAATGAGGAAAAAGATAGGAATTTCAATGGTTGCTCTTCTAGGCCTCTAAGGAAGTTGAAATGACATTGATTTTTCGAGATTGATGGCCATAGCTCTTCAGGGATGCAGATTTTAAAAAGCTCTAACACTTCAAGGACGGAGGGAAAACTCTTCTAGATTTTCACGGGGCTTGAACTTTTCAAGGTTCAAGAGAATTGCATTAAGCAAATTTTCATTAATCAAATTCGGTCTGTTATTTATAGAGGTCCGATGACCTTTTATAGCAAAACAATAGAAAAGAGTAGATTCAAACCAAAAAAATTACTAGTCATTAATATACATAGAAACTAAGAGCTAATAATTGTAGAATATTTCCAATGTTTGTTGTCATCTCAAAGTGTCTTGATGTAAGCTTTGGTGCGTGGGAAATGATAGATTCTTTATAACAAAGTCAAGATGAGGCCTTATTGATGAGACGCTCTCTGTCTCTCTCTTCCTTAGTTTATTGCTATCTGATTTTCCTTCAGATTTTATGATTTTGAACTAACCTTGCTATGCAATTTCATTCTATATTATCAATTGCTAACATATGTATCAGACACCTAGTAGAAAGCTCCTCAAAGTTTTTGAGATAGTGAATGACAGCACATTGAATTATAGATTCCATTAGTGCAATTGATTTATTTATATATAATGTGTGTAGCAAAGGAAATATTGGCTCGTGTTGAGCCATGAATACAGATTTGCTGAGGCCATGATTCCAATTTTTCACCAAAGCTCCTTTGATTAGCATTTGATTAAGTTGACTAGGTTTGACCCCAAAGTGAAAATTATCATGTCAACTACTTTCAGTTTTGGTCATAATCAAGAAATAAAGATGCATTGGAAGTCCTAAATCTTATATTTGAAATGTAGCCAAGTCCTACGCCTTTCAATTGGGTTACTCAAGTTTTAAGTATTTTTTGAAAAGGCGTAATCAAGTTCTTTTAGGACATAATAACTTAGCCTATGCGGCAACCTCAAATTGCATCGTTTGTATTAATTTATGACTTTATTACACCAAATAAAAGGTTTGGGACTCGATTGCACTTTTTAATAAAAGTTTAAAAGTTTATTGCACCAACTGAAAAATTCATGACTCAATTGCATTTCATAAATATATTTTAGGACTTGTGGAATAATTTTCCCATCACAATATTTACAACTAACTTTAGGAATAAGTGACAAAATGACTCTTATAACTTATTTTGTTTGGCATATTTAAGAACTAAATTTTTTTTTTCATTTATTAGTAAAACTTGTTCTGGTTCGGTATTTGAGTCTTTCCATTGCCCAAATTAGTTTCAGGGGGACGGAAAGTATAAATGGTATTTTTCATCGAATTTTCCATTTTTTTACTTGTAAAATGTGGCGCTAATGTGGAGATGCCACATTAAAAAAAGGTGACAAATAATTTAAAAAGTACACTCAGCACCCTCGCCAGGCCACCAGCAGTTGTTAACTCCTCGCCAACACACGAGTGAGCACACTTGCCCCTGCTATAGGCCCCACAAGGGTTAACGGCCTTGTTGTGACCATAGTGAGAGTTGTTAGCCCTCATCGGTAGGAAGGGAAGTGGCAGTGGCGCTCCCTATGCAACCCTTCATCCCCTTGACTGTCGATCTCTCGTAGGATTTACTTTTATTTCCAATTTCATATTAGTGCTGATTTTTTTTTTCTAATTTTTAGTATGTTCTTAATTTTTTTTCAATTTTTTCATGTGGCAATAGCGAAACAGCTCCCTTTGTGCTTGAGGAAGCTCCATCACCGCTCCAAAGCCCATGGAAGACTGAAAATATGATAGAAAAGCAGAATTTCTCTACAAAAAAAGGATGGACTTAACAAGTCTTGAAATGCATTGTGCAAATTTTAGAACTTAAGTGCCGAACCAACACAAGTTTTAAAACTTGTAGTGTCATTAACCCTTCATCTTACATTGAACAATATTTAAATTGGAGCAGATGCTTAAGCATTTTCTAGATCCTAGATTAATTAAAAGTTGTTGATTGACGCTTAGCCTCTCATTAATATTTGTGCTTTAGCTACAATTTAGTCTAGGACTTGAGGAGGAAAGAAAAAAAGTATTAAGTTTTTGAAATTTATGAAAATTTTTTGATATACATTTCAATATTTTTATATTAAGAAGTAGCTTTGAGATGTTTCTTATTTGAGGTCAAAGATTTGTAAGTGAAAATGATAAGTTATCATAAGTGACCGCTTATACCCTTAGCTCAAACCAACGGGACAACAAGCTAGACATGCCATTAGAGAAGAATGAGTGCAAACCTTTTCAACGAGTAAAAGCGGTTGATGTGTTGAACCGCTACCCTCTAATTTTCGACAACTGGCATCTCCTAAAATCACCTTCACAGCTTTACAATCTTCAATAGTAAACTCTTTCAAGGAGGGCCACTCTGAAATATGCTTCCCTTGGCAGAAACTTCTGAGTTTTGGCATGTTGTGAAGATATAAAGTGACAAGTTGAGGAATTACAATTTTGTCAGTTGCTTCTTCAAGTTTCTCCTCTTCTTTTGTGACAATGTGCTCCATCTCTCCACAACCACCGAGACCCAGATATTGGAGTAGTCCTAGACTTGTTGCCATAGACATTGTAAATAGGTTTCTTAGACGTGGGCACTCCTCAACTGTCAAGGACTCCATATAGTGAAGCAGCCTCTCTGACATGAAAGAAGGAATCACATTCACTAGGTTGAGACATTGCTTCACCTTGAGGACCTTCAGACAGCAAAAGGACTCCATAAGGATTTTATTGTTCCATAGTTCTTCTTGTTGAACTCCCTCGATGTGTAGCTCTTCTAACTTTGGAAATGCAAGCTACAAATGTACAGAGATAAACCGAAAATACCCAAAATAACTTAGGGCCAAAGCACAAAAAAAGAAAGAAAAAAGAAATATAACACATCAGATAAATCAGGATATGATACCTTCTCATCAAATAGAGGATATAACCCATCACTAGCACAATTCCCTGAACTAAAACAAATCAAACTCTTAAGGTCACCAAGCTTGAGTTTGGTTAAATGACGGAATTCGAATGTCTCCATAGTTTTCCCTTTTCCTTCTTCCATCACAATTATGCCCCGCAGATTATTGCAACAGGAAACATCAAGCACTACGAGTTCATGAAGATTTTTGGATATGGTACTTGAGAAGAGATATGACAAACTATGACAACGTCTCACGTTCACTTCCATCAGACTTGGAAATGTCAAGGTTACTTCACAGTCACTCTTCATAATGTCTGTCAGCCTTGGTAGATTCAGCAACTTCATTTTTTTTAATGCAGAGAGTTCCAATGGCTTTTGCCTTTTCTCAGAGCTGAGGCTTACCGGTTCAAATAATGTTTCCAAGGAGGGACACCCAACCACCTCAATTTTACTCAGGCTCTGCAACCTATCCATTGAATTTGATGGAAAAGTATGTGGCAAATTTTCACAAAGTTCAACAGTGAGGGACGCAAGTTTGCAGAAGGACTGTCTGTGGAGTTTATCGTGCCATATCCTCTTTAGTTGGCACATGGACGAGAGCTTCAATTCTTCCAAGCTTGGGAAAAGAACCTGCATACAAACCCCGTATATGTTGAATAACTGAAATATTTTGTACGGAATTTATTATGCCATTAATTTAGGGTCATCTTTGGGAATGAAAAACATTATGAGTTAGTTCTTGCACCGTGAATTGCTAAACTTTTGGTACAGAATAGTGATCCAGTTTATAAGAAATTGCTTCACTGACCAGAACTAGAAGAATGCTGAAATAAAAAGAAAAAAAACTATAGATGCTTACTTACCTTTCCAATGTCTATGTCAGCAATGGGTTTAATTCTATCTATATGAGAACCTAAGATACCCCTTTCTCGTCATGAAAAGAGTAATTTATGTGGAGAGCTAGTTGTGTAGCCAAGAAAAAGGAGTTACTTCATTTAATGAATGATTTCAGCCGAGCATTATGCTTTAGCAGTTCGGGCCACATTATAAACATAATTTTAAGATAATTAAAAAAAAAAAGTTTCCCATATTTTTATTCTATACTGGCAAAATGGTTACAGAAACTGTTATATCCAAGCAATAGTGAACAAATGAATGCTAGATGTATTTCTAAGAAATACTTTCACGAATATTTTATTACCAAAAAAGAAGAAGAAATTTGAACATGTGCAGCGCACATAAATTTTAATAGTAATACTAGAATAGTGGTTAGAATATAGATTTGCAGTGGATTTGATCACCACGGAAGGTCAATATTACAACCAGGGGTGAGGAAAACAAATTGGCCTATTGGATACTATATTGGATTTTTCATTTCCTAGTACACATAATAGTCCATCAATTAACACATAAGAGTATAAAAAGATTTATATAATGGAAGTTTATTTAGAGCCACATTTCCGCAAAAAATAAATTGAGGATAATTCTAAAATCAATACTTTAATGTCTTTATAAATTAAATATCTAAATAATCAAATTCGATTAAACTCAACACCTTTTAACACAAAACACTAAACAAATCAAATGTTAATAGACGCTTTTTGTTGTTTGGTTGATAAATGCATATAAATTTGTAAAATTATGCAAAATCTATTGATTGAACTCCTGTTAGAAGTAGCTCTCCTAATTTGGGAAATACAACCGATAGAAGCATCACCTGGCTAAGGTCAACATGACTGGCATTGAAGCAAAGTTGATCATGTATCCAGAGCATCACAAAGAAAGCAAATCACATGAGCAAAGATATAGCTGAGATAAAGGAAAAAGGAAAACCTTCTCGTCAAATAAAGAATGTTGACTTTCATCAGAATCGGCAGATCCCTCATTCATCGTCTCCACTCTTGGTGCTGGCTGCCTTAGTATGAATGCCTTGAGTTCAGTGCACTCCAAAATTGAGAGATTTGTGAGGGAGGGAAACTCAAATGCACAACTTCCTAAGCTGAAACTAATCAAGCTCTTAAGGGAACAAAGCTTCAATGTATGTAAACGAGAGAACTTCACTGCCTTCGACTTTCGCTCTTCACTTTCTTCCATGGCAACTACTCGCTGCATCCTATTGCAATCAGAAACATCTAGCATCTCAAGTTTATCAAGAGTACTGCTTGTGTCATATGTGAAGAGATATCTCAAATTATGGCAATTGCCCAAACTAAGATTAGTTAGACCAGGAAGACTCAACATTGCTTGGGAGCTACTTGTCAACGCATTCAGCCTTGGCAGGTCCCACAACTTCACTTCTTTTAAGTCTGAGAAGACAGGACCTTTTAGCCTTTTCTTAGTATTGACAGCAACAATTTCAATTAATGCTTCCAAAGAGGCACACTTGACCACCTCAATAATTTTCAGGCTCCGCAACCTCTCTATTAAAGTTGACGGAAAAATATGAGATAGATTTTCACAATTTGTGACCATGATGGAGGCTAGTCTGCAGAATGATATCTCATGGAGTTCATCCTGCCATATCCTCCTCAACCCACCCAACGACGAGAGCGTTAACACCTCCAAGCTCGGAAAAGAAACCTGTATGAGAGGACCATGTGTTAGTTTATCGACCACGAGGTCCTACAAGTCCTCATTTGGATACTCTAATATGCCCAAATATGTTGAAGTATTCCGAAGACTGAAATTGATTACCCAAGATTATACCATTGCAATAGAAAAACAACAGATGCATGGAATGGCAAGGCTTTAAGGACGTGCTCACAGATTGAGTTTTAATCTGCTTCATCGGTGATAAGACCGAGAAAAATTATTACAATAAATATAAAATAAAAAATTCCATAGATATTTACTTACATTTTGATTGAAGAACGTAGGCAATAACGAGCCCAAGTTAATACAACCAACCACTTGCTGTAAATCCGTATCAGCTGTCATTGATTGTCGTTTTCCCTGGAATGAAGAGAAAGTCATCATTTTGGGGCATGCAGATATCCTCAGTCTTGTTAAGGATGGACAGTGAATACGGTACTTTCCAGAAGAGAATGTCTTGAGATTTGGCAATTCCTCAAGAGACAATGAGGTTAATAGAGGGAACTCTAAAGTGTCAATGGTTGCAGCTTTCTCTGATTCTTCTTCTTGCACATCCATAATTTCCTCCATCAGTACACAATTCGCTATTTCTATCTCTTTAATTTGCCTAAGTGCTTTAGCCATGGAAGAAGAATAAAGAAACCTCAGATTCTCACAGTTTTGCACCTTCAATGCACTTAAGTGTTGGAAACACAGTGCTTTTCTTGGAGTCTTGTTCCATATGCATCCCAAATTTGGTAAGTCACTCAAGGTTAATTTGGTCAATCGTGATAGAATCTCAACATCGCCACTAGCCGTCATTCCTTCAAGGTCAAATACCTCTTGTGTTGACTTACATCTTTCAATGGTTATGGCTTCCAAATTCTGTAGCTTCATCAGTAATTTTGATGGGATGATACTCAAGAGTAATGTGCATTCCTCTACTTTTAGAAATTTTAGGTTGTTAACATCCAGGGGAAATTGAGAGTTCCATATCTCTTTCAATTTGGGAAGCCTCGACAGTGTCAAGGACTCCAACCAGGGCAACGAGACCTAACAGAGCAAGAAGAACAATGTTAGGAAGGCATATGCATCAATGTTTTTCCTTTTTAGCTAAGAGGGGTGATTAATCTCACATAATCTCATAACATTGCTTGTGACTAGAAATAATATAAGCATTGCGTACGAAAAAATAATAAAAGAAATAATCTCATATATTAAATTTAAAGATAATGAAAGAAAAAAATGAAGCAGTGATTTTTGAGTTTTACCTTATTATTCTTTAATATCTATCAATTATGGACTTGGACTTTACACATATATAATAATCTTCTGAATTGTTGAGGCCATTGAATCTACTCTAACATTTTGTTGCTCATTGACTGTGGTCTCAAAAGACATTGTTAAAAAACAGTCTCGATTATTTTTTTGCCGAATAGTCATGAACTAAATTGACAGACATATAAAAACTACATTTAATTAATTTGCAGGCATAATTTTAATCTAGAATTTTTTTTCAAAAGTACTCCAAAAAAGGCATATCTTATCAAAAGATGAAATTAAAAAAGCAATTATAAAATCAGATGTCAAAAGGAGTAGACACCACATCGGCCAAAAGTCAAAAAAAGGGTTCATCGCTATGAGATCCGTGGTTGGCCATAAGATCCATGAACTGGTCACAACAGCACCATATGGACATCAAAGTCAATTTCAACAAATGAAATAGATTGACCTATATAGGGATCCAAGATATGCTTTCTCGTCATGAAAAAAAAAGTTAGTTGAAGTCAAAAGTTTTAGTCATATAGCGAAGAAAAAGAATTACTTTATTTAATAAATGGTTTTAATTGAGCTTCATGCTTTTGCGGTTTGGGTCACATGATAAACATAAATTGCAGAACCACAATTCATAAAAGTAATTTGAAAGGGTTTCCATTTTTTATTTTATACTACCAAAATAGAAACAGAAATTGCTAAATCCATGAGATAGTGCACAAAAGAATCCTAGATGTGTTTCTAATATACCTTCAAGCAATATTGTATCACAAAAAAAAATAATAATAATAACTTGTGCAGCACACATAAATTCTGCTAGTTACATTAGAAAAGTGGTTTGAAAGAAAATATGTGGTAGATTAGATCACCAACAAAAGGTCCATATTACATGAATTAGAACAGAAAAATTTAATTATCCCACTAATATATCATTAATGTACCAAGGATAACAAAAAAAAGAAAAGAAATTGGCCTATTTTTCATCTTGCGGTCACATAATAGTTCAATCAATTTATATATTAGAGTACAACATTCCTGTGTATGCAGAACCACAGTTCCACAAAAGTCCAGTCACCACCCTTAACTTGGTACAATTATTAAAAACAAAAACAACTTAATCGTCTCAATTACTTGAACATTGATGTACTAAAGAAAAAAATTGCATCATTAATTTATATAATTAATTGATCTGGATGTTATTTGACACAGTCACTAAAGTTAAAATTAATTATTGAAATTTTTTTAGTTTTTCGCCCATTAATCAAGCGGATATGATAGAATTCTACATATGTCCATTAGTTATTAGATAAAGGCCATACAAATTATATAGGTTGTATATACTTTCTTCAAGTTATGAATATATCCATCAATGTTTGTGTATACATATATATAATTTTTCAATTAAGCAATGATAAACTTCTAGATTATCAAAAAATCTTTACATTGTGTGGTGCTTCTTTAACTATGTTGATAACATAACACAAATCAAGTGAGATGTATCTAACTAATATATTAATGTTTTCATGTATTCACATATACATAGGAATTCCAATTTGAAAAAATAAATTATTATTTGTATTAATTATTCTAAAAAAAACTATTTGTCCAATTTTCTACGTGCTATTATACTCTCTTACATAAAGTCCATTCATAAAATTTCAATTACTTCAAAATGGAGAAAAACGATCACATTAGTACTCATCATTCAGTTGCCCATGTTAAAAATAAATTACAATTCTAAAGTCAATACTTCAACGTGTTCAACACAAAATAATAAATAATCCAAATGTTACTATTCTTTTTTGTCGTTTGGCTGATAAATGAAAATTAATTTGTATGATTACACAAAACTTCTATACATTATAATTCCAAATTAAGTATTTCAACAAGGCAGGAAATTTTTTTGAAGTCCGCTCAATTTGGGGGACTTCAACTAATACCAAGGAAGAAATTGATAAAGACTATAAAAGTCGGAAACTTTATTTATGTTAATTTGTTTGTGTTTCTTCAGATTTTATATCTAGGATATCTCTGATTGATTACGGAGCACACCTATGCTCAACCAAGTATATTTCTATAACTAATATATTCAGTAGAAGGCAATGTTCATGTTTATAACTCATGAATCTAAACACGTGTCAGAGAATGTTTCCTCCAACTAGGGTGGTCCGGATGGAGGAAATCGTCATTTGGAAAGAATGAAATTACCTGCTGCCCGTCGAAGAATGCGGCTGAATGGTCCAAGATTTTACAAAAGCTCATCATCTTTGGTAATTTGCGTAATGTCAGCCTACGCAAACAACAGGATTTCACTTCGGGATCGTCATGTATTTCATCTCCGCCTGTGTCATCTACTTCAGCACCTGTGACAATTTGCTGCATTAAGTGGCATTCGCTTATTTCAATCTCTTCGAGCTGCAAAAATATTCTCATCATGGATGAAGGAAATAAATGTTTGATTTCACCACAGTTCTCCACTTTCACAATCTTTAATTTACTGAAGGATTCTGGCGCAAGATAGCCGGGACAAATCTCCTCCAAATTGTTTAGATTTTTTAGCATCAACGATTCCAATTTCATAAATGCAGTGCACTGGGCATTCTCTTGGGAGTGAACAACGCACTGAAATGAGGGGCTATTTTGCACATGAAGATGCTTCAACTCGGGAAAACCTTCAGAGCACAACTCGTGAATGCTATCCTTGTCATCTTGTAATCCATCCAAGTGGAGATCTTGTGTTCCCCGAAAACAGTTCCTCACCCACTCTTCAAGAAGAAGATCATGCAAATCAAGCTTGAGCTTTAAAGTTCTTGATTCTTTAAAAATATCCAACCAGTTCCAAACGTCCCCAATTTGTATTTTATGATTGCTCAGTTCACCAAATGGCAAATTTCTTGGGAGATTGGCAGAATGAGGAATGGCAATGGTCAAAGTGCTCAATTTTTTCATGTTCTTCAACTCAGCCAGGCTAGCGTTGCTTCGTGGTATTTCATCGTCAGCCTCCCACTGGTCAAAACTATTTTCCATATATAGCTCTTCTAAATTAACCAAGCTTCCGAGTACGCCAGGTTCAATAACTTTGAGTTTGTGGCACCGTCTCAAGTTCAATAATCTCAATTCTGTTAGTCCACCTATTTCTTTGGGCAGCCGTGCGATTGAAGACCCATAGAAAGATAGGAACTGCAATCCTCTCAGCTTTCCAAGAACAGTCACATCCTCTAGATGGCAATAATGAAGACATAGCGACTTGAGGTCTTCAAGGCACTTAATCGATGAAGGCAGATAAGTGAAAGAGAAGCCAGAAATGTATAAGACCTGGAGCTTCTGCATAGATTCAAAAAATAACTCAGAAATTTTGAGAGACGACTTATTTTCGAGTAACAGAAGCATTCTCAAGTTTGGGCAGTCCGGTTTCTCCGGAAGCTCAGCAATGTCAACAAAAAAGAAGGATATCGCAGTGCATGTTTTGAGCTCATCCTTTGGCCATTCTTTAAACCCATAATTCTTCATCCCGACCAAGGTGTTCGAATCCGTGGAAACAATAGAGATGGCCGCATCAACAAATATATCATGCATTCTGAATGCACGCCTATTATCACTATCTAGTAACAAAGAACGGTCCTGTAGGGATTTTAGGTCCATCATCAACCGATTTCTAGCTTCTTTAATTGTATATTTTTTAAATAAATCCAAACCCATGCAGAAGACAAGGAAATCCTCTGTAGCAATCGTCCCACGGGTTAGAGCACAAATCATGAACAATGCTCCGAGTCTTTCGTCTTTTAAGTCATTGTAATATAGTTCCACTATTCCTCTTACGTCTGAATGTTCTATATTGGCCAAGGCATCCCCCCATTCGGCCAAATCTCCATATTTCAACCTTTTCGCCGCCAAGTGAATCAAAAGAGGTAAGCCTCCACAATTCTTGACCACTCCATCCACCAAGCCCTTAAACTTAGGATCGTTAACTTTGTTCCCTGCTATCCTTTCAAAAAGTATTCGTGCTTCTCTATGCTCTAACTCATTGAGTTGGATCACTCGGTCAGAGCCCATGTCGGTGCACAAAACATTTTTGTATCTAGACGTTAGCAATAGCTTGAAACCCCTTACTTTATTATCATCTCCGCAAGGGATTCCAATTTCCTTCAACTCTAGCTTCTCCCATAAATTATCTAAAATTATGAGAATGTTTTTATTAGAATCACTCTTCAATCTCTTGCACAAAAGATCTGCTCTCCCATGAGCAGTTTCCTCATTCATTAGATTCAGACCTAGTGCATAAGCAATTTCTCCCTGGATTCTTTTTAGATCAGGATTGCGTGATACATTTGCCATGGCAACCACATCGAACGTCTTCTCATCCTTAACTCGCCTTTCGACATCCTCCAAAAGCTTGGACTTGCCAACCCCACCTACTCCCCACACCCCAAGCACACAAATCTTGTCATCAACTATAGCCTTTATCACCTCCTCCGTGATTTTGGCCCTGGACTCCTGGACATCTTCTTTGTTGTCAACAGCTCTTGCAGGGGAAGAGGTAGCGGTGACAACTCCTATCGGAGTATTCTCATAGTAGACCTTGAGGAAGTTATTATTTTGGCTTTTCTCTTGGAGTTCCCGAATGACTTTAGTTATCTTCTGCGCCTGCCTGCCAATTGGATGGCGCATCATGGGATTGGGAAGCCACCCACGGAAGCAAGCAGTTTTTGCACTTGCACCACGTTTTGACAATTCATTGGCCTTTTCAGTCTCCTCCTTCACGTTCTCCAGCCAATTCTTAATATCATTCTCTATGCGCTTTACTTGACGCTCGGCTTCTTGGACGGAGTGCTGCACCCTTTGCCGTGTAGTCTCCAGCTCCTTAAGTCCTTTTTCGAGATCTTCGACGTAGCTCTTGTAGCACAGCACGTACCCAATATGATGTCCAATGGGAGCAATCAGGTACTCGACGAGTTTCGACACCAGATTCGATGCAACAGAGGTAGTAACTTCCTCTCCCATACTCTCTTCTTTAATTTCTATAATTTCCTTTTTTCCCCCCTGTCGTTCCTGTTCTTGTTGCCTCCTTTATTATTCACTTAAAACAAATGGGTTCGAAGGAAACTGAAAAGAAAGCAGAACTAATCAGTTAGAAGGTTGAAACAAAACCAGAGAGAGAGAGATAGGCGTGGAGAAGCCTGGGCGATGTAAATAAACAGGGACTGAGGAATATCGGTCAGAGCAACCTAAAACGTAACGTAACTTCGTAATAAATTTGGTCGCTCCGCGATCATGGCTCACCGCACTCGGTGCATCCAAGTAACACATTACTGGTTTATGTGGACAACTTGCTGATTATCTTACGAGGACAAGCAACACGTTACTAGTCTACCATGTGCAGTAGAAGGCTAGATCTTTTTGATTTTTTTGTTCCTATAGTCCCTGTATTCTTTCATACCAGTTCAACAATTGTCAATTATTTTGAAAATTGATAGTCATAATCATTTAGAACTTTTTTCTCAATATTTCAAAGCATAAAAAATTTCTTTTCGTTTTTATGATTTCACAAGAAAGCGATAAGTAAGAGGTCACAAATTAAAAGATGCCGTGTACTTCTTAGATAGCCAATAATTGTTTTGATGTTAGTACCATCCATCACTCTTGTTTTGATAATTGGTGTTTCTTGGAGCTTAGCAGATGCCATATCACCCATAAATTAAAAGAGAATTTCTTCAAAATGGCTGCATCTAAATGTGAGAAATTCACAACACTGCACCAATTAAAATTTTTAATACTATTGCTCTATTGTAAATAAAATATATAGGATGAGACTATTTTTGCCCCTTCTTTGGCTTAGAACAAATATTTTATTAACCAAAATAACTTTTCATGTTTGGAAACAAGGTCAATCACTAATTCACCTTACTTTTTTTCGCTTTCATCTCCTCTTCATCTTCTATGTTTATTGTTAATTGGCTTAGAAAAATATATTATTCACCAAAATTCCTTTTCCCCACTCTTTTGTTTCTTTTGTTGCTGCCTCCTATGATTAATTTGGTTAAACAAATCTGGGCAAAGGAAAGTGAACAAAACAGAACTAATCACTTGCGATGTATGAAAAGAAAGGAAGAGCAAAGTGATAAAAAAAATAAAACGTGAACAACGAAACAAAACCAAAGATGAGAGAGACACAGTATGGTAGTGCATGCAAAACCGAAAAAATAAAAATTGTACACTGACTACACTCGATGCACCCAAGCAACACGTTAGTGGTCTACGTGAACGATTTGCAGATGATTGTACGTGGACAAGCAGCACGTTACTAGGTTAAACACGGGCAATGGAAGGTTAATTCTTTCCTATTAATTTTATTTTCTGTTGTCTCAGTTTTCTTTATTTTATGTTTCTCGACCACGGGGATTTCTCTTCGAGGGCTCCAACGAATTTTGCTTTGCTGGATGTTTGTACCCTCCACAATCTGCATTTGAGTAGAAAAATAGTGGGTGCTCCTAGCTGCTGACCCTCACCACTGATACGCCTAGGGGTGTCAGTAACCGAACCGGAAACCGGAAACCGAACCGAACCGGAAACCGAACCGAACTGAACCAAAATTTCGTGTATTTTCAGTTCGGTTCGGTTAACCCAAAAAAATCAAATTATTTCTCCCGGTTCGAAATCTATCCAATTCGGTTAACCGCGGTTAACCGATTTGAACCGCTTTGAAGATGCAAAACAAAAAATCCCGATTCAGAATCTATCTCTCTCTCGCTCGGTCTGTCTTGCCTCCATCTCCGGCGTGATCAGCCTCCATCTCCGGCGCGATCAGCCTCCGCCTCCACTTCCGTCTCCAGCTGATCGACCTCCGCCTCCATCTCCGGCGCGAGCCGTCTCCACCTCTGACTTGATCTCCTCCACCTCCGTCTCTCTCTCACTCACTCGCTCGGTCGTCTTCATCTCTCGCTCGATCCAAACGGCTCCCATCCGTCACCCTCGCCCGGCTCTGCTCACCTTCCTCCTCCGAACCCATGTCGGATCCCGCTTCTGGGTTCGTCCTCCCAAAGCCAAAACCCTAGCATCGAGCCCGAATCCGAGCTCGGTTCAGGTACTTGAACAAGGAAGCGCCCGATCCTCCGATTCACTGGCCATGGTTCGTGGGAAGAGCTCGAGACGATTTAGCCCAACGTATTCGGGTCGGATCGGGAGTTCGAGGAGCTGGATGGCGGAGTGGGAGCGGAGTGTGTGCAGGAGGAGGTCCTGAGTGGCGGAGGAGCCGGCGGCGGCGGTGGCGAGCCGGAGTTTCGGGCCCGGCAGAGGCCCGAGAGAGAAGGGTCGGTCACGTTTCGGTGTTGGAGGTGATTGCAGCTGATGAGAAGAGGTCTAACGTTGAGTGCGAGGTAGGACAGATTGATTTGAATTGATGACTTTTGTCTTTGGAGAAATGGGCGGTCACTTGGGTGGACGCTTGAGGCTGACGTTGTTGCTTTGTGTCAACTGATGCGGCATTGTGTGTAGTCGATTGGAATTTCTTGATTTGTCGGTTCAATTCTTGGATGCTTTGTGCAGTTATCGCAGGAAGAAATAAATTTGGAGAAGTTGCAGAGAATCGCGAGTAAGGGGCTTCCTGACGAGGGGGGTTTGCGTGCCACGACTTGGAAGGTGAGAACTTAATTTGTCTAAATTCTTCAAGCACTTTGCTGGTTCATAGTAATGATTTGTGTGTGCAGTAAGGGAAACACATAACAAAAACTCGAATTGCACCGTTCATAGTGATAATTTGTGTGTGCAGTAAGAAAACATGTTACAAAAACTCAAATTGCATCAATTGAGGGGAGAAGGATAAGTCATTTTTCAGCTTCTTGTGCGTACTTAAATTGCCTAAGTCTAGAGGAAGTGCTTTTTTCGTATAAATGGTTTGTCATGGAAATTGCCTAAGCCCCAAGAAAACCCAGAATTTTGTCTGTCGAAAGATGAAGGGGAAACAGCAATGCAGAGTTGAAACCTGGGGAATTACCAGAACCCGTGCCTGACGATGCGCCAGGCATGGGCTTCTTTGCTCGTGTACGGGATCAAGCGCATCGAGGGCAGGTCTTGGCCTGCCCCAATTCGAGGTTCGGTTTGGGGACTCTCTTTCGTACTTCTAATTTCACACCGAAGTTCCCACTTTTTTGGTGTTTTAGCTGTTACATGGTCTGAAATGAGAAAGGAGTGAATTTGTTCATTGAGTCCTTTGATCTACTAATTTGATATGTTCCTGGTGTTTTCCTATCTGGGTTCTTGATGTTTTCAGTGATTGTTTAGTTGTCTGATGCATAGTTCTTTTGGGTATTGTGGAGTTCAAAGGATGAAATGAATGGCAAGAGAACCTGCAGAGACTATAGGGGAGAGAAGGCTTAACTACTGAAATTGAACATTGTTTACTCATGGCACTTGAGAAAGAGAGGCCTTTTGTCCGGGCGCAAAATCTGTGTTCGACTTCGCCGACCATTTTGTGCGGCACCAATATGTTTTCATGCTTCACAAGTTTATAGAAAACTACCGATTGGATTGCAGAGAAATAACAGCAAGAACAAATTGAAAACCAATTTGTGGACTGTAAGAATGAGATTGTGTACTATTGAAAATGTTGGAACATAAAAGTTTTTGTCACAAGCAAGTGCACACCAGCTGTGTTAGAAGTTGATGAGAGATGACTTAATGTTGCTGAAAGTTTGTGTAACTGAGAATGGAATGATGTGGTGCAACTTTAATATGTAGCACATACTGTCGGGAGCAGTGAAAGAGATGAAGTACAAACGTCTTGCGTGTGCACTAAGATAGCATTGAGAAAGTTAGAATGTTACTCTCAGCTCATATAATCAATTCTTTGTTGACCAACATTATGTTAAACTTTGAGTATGGAAGTTTGGCTATGTTCCCCCTTCTCGCAACTTGTGGCAAAAGGAGTTATGGAGAACCGATTGAAGTATGCCAAGCTGAAAGAAGACCTTCTTATAAGTCCTGTAAGCTGCTTTCTTCCTTTCTTCTCTTAACTTGTATCACCAAAATCATATGACTCTGAAGTTCGTGATGTATGAAAATCTTGATTCTAGGCAGTCAGAGTTTGCTAGAAGGAAAATTTTAGGTTTCAGTCCTTGTGAAACGGAGGCAGGGAGTGATGTTGATGGGCCACTTCGCCGGCACCAAATCTCTTAGGAAGATCACCCTTTGAGTCTTGGTAAAGCTAGCGTTTGGAATCAGTATTTTGAGGTGCATATCTTTTCCATCATGTGGGGTTCACTCTGTCCTTCCTTGCCCTATTCTTGAGCTAATGTTTACCACAATAGAGACGTGTGTTTCTAGAATACAGAAGTTGCAGAGCAGATAGACCGTGATTTACAGCGTAATTGATGTTAAATTTGAAAAAAAAGTCCGGAAAAACCGAAAAACTGAACCGAACCGAATTTCGGTTCGGTTCAGTTTGGATTTCGGTTCGGTTCATTGCATTTTCTTATCGGTTCGGTTCAGATTTCTCTCGCATCTGCTCATCTCACGTCTAATTTCTTTTTTGTCAAACATTTCAAACGTCTAATTTCGAAACACCATTAACGACCCGTAATGATTTTTTCATGTTTCAATTCAGTTGGGAGACCATTTGCGGGTCTCAAGAGCCACCGAAGATGAAGAAATCGGAGACCTTCGCCACCCGTTGCCGGCTCCACACCAACCGGCGGCCGACGGGTTGTTCTCCAGATCCAGATCTGGACGAGCGGCTCGCGGGCGACGCCGACGCTCGTCCATGGTCGTTGTCAGCGTCCTTTGGCCAGATCTGGTCGGAGGAGGTGCTGGAGGAGTCTGAGGTGGCGGAGGAGGCGAGAAGGGTAAGGACCATGGAAAGGCGGGGGGGAGAGCTGAAGGGGGTGGAGCTCGTCGACGACGCAGAGGGTGGAGGAGGAGTTGGGGGGAGAGAGAGATGGTGAAATCGAAGTCGGAAGAGGAGGAGGACGAGAAGGAGTGGGAAGGCGACGAGGGGGGAGGGTGTGGGAGTGGGTCAAAGTCAGGGTTTTGTCTCTTCCCTTCCCCATATGGTCGATGCTTGATGAGGACGATGAGCGTTCCAGAGAGAGAGACTAGAAGTGGCTGACGTGGAGGTCCAGGACCACTTAATATTGAGAAAATATTGAGCCAGCACAACAAAAAAGAAGGCTTGAAGTCGCGACACGTGTCCCAAATGGGTCCAATGTCAGAATCTTTTCTTCTCTCTTCTCCCTGCACGTTCTTCTCTCGCCACCCTCCCCCTGCACGCTCTCAGCCGACTTGTCTCTCTCTCGCCGCCCCTACTCTCTCCCACCAAGCGGAGGTGGAGCATCGCGGTGGTTCGTCGGACGAGCCACCGCGCCCTCGACCCACCAACGAACCACTACGCCTGACGGCGAAGGCAACCTTTTGAAACGAAGGGATGCCGCACGGTGGTTCGTCGGACGAGCCATGGCGCCCTTGTCCGACCAACAAGCCATGGCGCCACCCCTCTGGTTCCGCCATCTCCGAGTCTCTCCCTCCCGCTGTGCCCTCTCTCTCCTGTGGAGTCATGACCTCCAGCTGTGCTCACTCTCGAAGTCACGACTGAGCCCTTGTCCAACGAACCCCCACGCGGCTCTGCCTCCATGTCCGCCGTCGCAAAGTTCGTCGGTCAAGCGCGGTGGTTCGTCGGTCGGACGAGGGTGCAGTGTGGCTATAAATTCTGACATTGGTCCCTATTTGGGACACGTGTGGCGATCTCAAGCCTTCTTTTTTCTTTGTTGTGCTGGCTTACACAAAGGCTCCCAATATTTTCTCCCTAATATTTCCATTGTGATGGATTACAATGAATTCTTAGGCACGGCACATGCCATGTCCCCTATAAATTGAAAGAGTCTTTCTAAACTGGCAATCTCTAAATATGGAAAATTCTAAATTAAACGATAACATTGCACCGTATAAAAGTCTAGATATTGTGACTTTGTATTAAACAATAGTAAAAAAAAATAAAGCGGGTATTTCCGCTGCCTCCTCTTTAATTTAATACACATTTTTTAATTATTAATTAACCAAAATATCAATTTATGATGAGAAATAAGGTCAATCTTCAGTTCATCTTTCTTTTTTCTCGCTCATCTTTTCCCTTCACCTTTTATGCTTATTGTTAATTGACTAAAATATCCATTTATGTGTGAAAATCAATTAATAGTTGGCTAATCACAAATTTTGTTTCCTGCTATCACACTTCTCCCGTTATCTTTTTAAGTTATGATGAATTAAATCTTGTAATACTTTTAAGTTTGTAAGTTTGGTCCATAAATACTAATTCATTTAGATTGGTAATTCTTTAATGGAACTATTCCATTCGTCTTAATAAAAAATAGGATGGCCTCAGGTAATTTTTACAATGTTCTCTCTCATGCAACCCAGGCACATGTTTCGTTTTCTTCAACGAATGCAACTAAGCAACTGATTGGTTGAGGAATGTATAATACTAGGGGAAAATAATGATGACATAATTCATCATGTAGTTCTATCCAATTTGCTCAGATAAATAATTGCAAATGTCCATCGGATGAAGACAAAACAAAACAAAGGTAACAGAAAATCAAAACTCATTGACATATGCCTTGCTATAAAGAAATTAATTGGTCGAGAAACATTACAAGAAAATGACAGAAATATCACCAGATACCTCAATCCCCTTAAAGATACGGCAGCCTAGACGGAGTCGGTCATTTCCGACTAGTCAAGGGAGACCACCTTAACGTCTCTCTTTCTTTCCTCATTCTCAATGGCATGGAAAGAGACGACACTTTCTTTTTCTTTTTTCATTGATCATGCTATGGTGACTTGGAAAGAGCGAGTTGTCGATAAAGAAGGTTGGGTTTCAATGACCTCGGTGGGCTGGAATGCTATTTAAAGTTCTCACATAACTGGCGGGCCAACTCCAGAAAAAAGCATGTATTTAAATAAATAAAAAGCAAGTATTCTTTCTTGATGAGCATACATGGCCCCTATCATCTTTTCCAACTGACCTAAGTGGCAAATGGCGCCCACGTGGTAAGCTGAGTTGACGTTTTTTATTATTGTAAAAGGCCAAAAAAGCAAGATGATTTTGAACTTAAAACAAAGTGATTTTATCAAAGATAAACGGAAAAAAAAACAAAGAGTAACAGAATCTTGAAGCGACAGCAAATGTCACATTTTTCTTCTCTTTCTTCTTTTCAATTTGCAGAGAGATACAAACACAAAAGCAAAATATAGCGAGCAAGAAGAATGATTGAAGGGGGGAAAAACGTTATTAATTGGACGTTATACTTACAATAAAGAGCATTGATCAAACAATTTTACAAGATGTGGGGAATTTCCCTTCAATACGCTATGGATTTAAATATACAGCGAGATGGCCAGGGTGGGTGATTCAAGAGGCACAAGTGCAAGCTTGCCTTAGTTGTTGTTGGAGTTGTAATTGAGGTTTAAAGATCAATTGAGGTAAAACTAGCAAGCAGTCTCGACAGTTATCAGCAATATCACTCATATAATTTTTGTAGTTGGAAATTGCTAATATGACAATCCAGTCGACATCGACCGTTATACATGACATGATTGAAGTTAACATAAATAATTTTTGTAATTATTTAAGTTTTTCAAGTTTCCTCTTTTATTTTATTTGTTTTTTTCTTTCTCTACCAATTATTAGGTGGAAATCCAATAAAGGAAAAAGAAAGAAAGATAAAATAACAAAATAAAAAATTCAAAAAAATTATAAAAATCATCCGTATTAGCAATTTCCAAAGAAACTCAACTAGATTGACCAAAATTTTAAAAAAAAATCATTAAAAAAGGTAGGATAAAATTAAAAAAATTAAAGTTTAAAATTAAATTAGCAATTGTATAATTTTTTAAAAACTTTATGGACAATTTTTCTTAGTTTTTAACAATAAAAAACAATCGATCCAGCTTACATGCAATGTTATTAACATTAACTAGCACATAGGTTTATTTGGATAGAAAAGATAACAGTGGCCATCTCTATCTCTCGATTATGAGTAAGTGCTTTTTTAGAAGACATTTGAAAGGGGATCATTTTTGTCCCTTTTGATGTTATACAAAATTTTATGGATTTAGAATATTCATCTAAGAAACCTTCTCATCCTGAATAAAGAAAACGATCACTTTGATTAGTCTTTATCTAATAATTTCTTTTGATAAAAACCATGGAGTACCTAAATTTTTAAAGTCGACTAATCCACAAATAAATGATTGACACCGCATGGATGTACATCTGGACTTATTAAATACATCTTGAAAGATTTTGTACGAAGAGATATAGGAAAAATCATGTTCATGGTTGGTAAAAGATGAACAAATATGTAGTGTAACACATGGGGTTGAATGTGGAAATTAACTTAATTTTTTGAAACACTTTGAAAGTATGCTGCAATACCAATTTTTAGTCAGGTTGGAGAAACGTTCCATCCTGAAAGGAGTTATAAGCATGCCCAATCGAAAAAGTCAATTTCTTTGCAATTGGAACTTAAAGGCGTGAGGAAATTCTCGAACCAAGCAATGCTATGGTCAACCTACGGCAATCCAAAGAAGTACGGTTTCAAATTGGTCTTTTTCTAATAGAAGTTGTCTAATAATGGGTCTTTCACTAAATGACGTTGTACTCAACACTAAGGTCTTTAGCCAAAAAGGAATCGATACTTACATTAGAGTCAAGTTATTCATACAGGAAATGATGGGTGGTGTAGTCCCGTAAACTAAGACATTCTCCTCAAACCCATCCCACTTTTTGATTAATGAGCAATAATTTACATTAGCTCTCCATAGGATTCCCCTTTCTTACTTACAAATGTGTGGGAAAAGACTAATATTTCATTGTTAATTACTTCATCACCATCTATATTTTCTCATACTGAAATAAATTTATTTTTAATTAGTTTATGTGTAAAAATATGTAGCTAGTCAGACGGCTCATAGTTACGAATCTCTCTCTTTGAGTGCGCACTTCCAAATCGTTAATCCGTTTGTGGATCCTCTCGTATAGTAGAAAGGATTAAATAGGTTGAGCAACGATATCAAAATCCTCATGGATATCGTTGAGATATCCTTGGGGGTATATGGGGATATCTCAGATGAAGCTTTAGGATCATCAGATGATGGTTTTATATAAGTCAAAAGCGAGCTTGTCCAGTAAAGAAAATTTTGAGTATGGATACAAGAACCAAAGTTGAGGTCCTTAACGAGAGAATCTCGCTTACCCACCTTTTAAGGTCAATCGTTCCGGTGGTCAAAGGTAGTGTTTCAAGAACCGTACTAGAGTGAGGGTCGGTAAGTCATTCCACCATGTCCAAACAAACCAACAGTTTATATCCACTGGTTTTGAATAAAAATAATGTGTCAAGAAAAAGCAGCAGTATGTGTGATGATAATTTTGAAAAAGTAACATGTGAATTTGTATGCTTTAATGAATGTAGAGTGTCCCGCAGCTAGCAAAACTTAAATATTTTTCATCCTATCAATTATGATAAACTAGAGAATGAAGATAGGGCTTTTCTGGAGGAGCAATGCATAGAAAAAATTTATTGTAATGGATTTTGTGTTTTAGAATAAGTTACCTTAAAGCAGATCAAGTCGTGTTTGAATCTCAAATGGCGATGCAATTGGAGGATTAACTTCACGCCTCAATCTATAGTCATCAAAGTAAATAGCTCAAAACAAGAACAAGCGTCTCAGTGATTTCTTAGGATTTGCATGGTGTTTTCTTACCGATGCTATTTCTCCTCTTCAAGCACAAGCCAAGCAAAGCTTTACTTTTTCTCTTGCCCCTAAAGGATGAAAAAGTAATATATGAATTTGTATGCTTTAAAGGATGTAAAGTGTTCTACAACGAGTAAAACTCAAATATTTTTCATCCCATCAATTTTAATAAACAAGAGAATGAAAGTGGGGGCTTTCTAGAGGAGCAATGTAGAGATGAAATTTATTATAATGGGTTTGTGTTTCAAAATAAGTTACCTTGAAAAAGATCAAGTTGGGTTCGAATCTTGAAAGGCAATACGATTAACTTTGTGCCTCAACCTCTAGTCATCAAAGTAAATATCTTAAAACAAGAAGGAGCATCTCACTAATTTCTTAGGATCTGCATGGTGTTTCTTACGGATGCGGTTTCTCCTTTCAAGCACAAGCCATCTCTTGCCCCAAAGAGATGAAAAAGTAATATGTGAATTCATATGCTTTAAAGGATGTAAAGTGTCTCACAACAAGTAAAACTCAAATGTTTGTCATTCTATCAATTTTAATAAAGTAGAGAATGAAGATGGGGCTTTTCTGGAGGTTACCTTGAAACAGATCAAGTTGTGCCTGCATCCTGAAAGGCAATACGATCAAAGGACCAACTTCACGCCTCAACCTGTAGTCATCAAAGTAAATATCTCAGAACAAGAAGGAGCGTCTTGATTTCTCAAGATCTGCATAGTGTTTCTTACCGATGCAGTTTCTCCTCTTCACGCACAAGCCAAACAAAGCTTTACTTCTTCTTTTGCCCCGAAAAGATGAAAAAGTAAAATGTGACTTTGTATGCTTTAAAGGATGTAAAATGTTCTGCAATGAGCAAAACTCAAATGCTTTTCATCCTGTCAATTATAACAAACTAGAGAATGAATGTGGGAGTTTTCCGAAGTAGCATCATAAAGATGAAATTTACTATAATGAATTTTGTGTTTGAGAATAAGTTACCTTGAAACAAATTAAGTCATATCTGAGTTTCGAAAGGCAATACGATCAGAGGATTAACTTCACACCTATAGACATCAAAGCAAATATCTCGAGAAGAGCATCTCGGTGATTTCTCAATATCTGCGTGGCGTTTCTTACCGATGCAGGTTCTCCTCTTTAAGCACAAGCACTCGCCACTTAAAGTAAGCTTTACTTCTCTTGCCCCAAAGGATGAACAGGACGCGCTTGGTACATACGAAATCTTGTGATGGTTACGTTTCTATTATGAGGCAAATTTACCTCTTTAACCCTTACCTTTTTGACCAAGACCACCGAAACAATCCCTTCCTCTTAATCAGCCTTTAGACTTTAAGGATGTTTTCTTAGGTCTCTTTGTGATTAGACCACGTGGTCACAGAAATCGAAGTGAAAAGGACATTTAGGAACGATGAATGATGAGGACCGCACTCTTCACGTGGTCCTCCACAGTTTCTCTTTCTCCATGCTTTGCCCTTTCTTCTAAGATCAACAGCGACGTGTGTCTCTGGTGTCAGAAAATTTGAAAAAAGAAAGAAAGAAGGATGACGTGCATGTCGATCGGGAACGCTTCAAATGCCAGAAATGAGGTTTGATTGAAAACTGAAACACGCATATCCAGTCTCATCCATACCCACTTTAATGGTTTCCTCCGATCTCCTCCACCTCCTCTCTTTCTATCTCTCCACCACCATTCACGTCCTCAAGAATCTGCTCTCACATTTCGTGACCTCCACAACACGCCACTTCTTGTGGCTCATTGACACATTCCTGTCACAAACGCTCAGTCCAAGCCCAAATCATCATTGTCAATGAAGAAGAAGATGGTGAATACAAAAGAAAAAAAAATTCCTAGACGTAAATGCCCAAAGCAAAGTTCGGAACTATTTTCAAACTAATTTTGTTATTTCATGCCCTTCTTTGAGGCAACAAGTCCACTCCAAATTGTCTTTTAAAAGAATAATCTCACTTCAAGTCATTCTTCGAAAATTTTATTTACATTTTATCACACTAGTTTGCATAATAATTCAGCAAGTGCTTAGTGTGATTACTTTCCTTAATTCAAGACAACAAAGCGTTTGAAGTGTTCTTTAATCAAGTGCTTGTATGACATGAAAAGAAATGCCACATTTGACATTTGGGATACAAAGAAGTACTCAATAATTTTCAAAAGAGGAGCTCGATAATCAATTGACAATAGTTATCCCTAGTTGAGAGACTCACACATGAGTGGGAGAATATCTAGTGCACATGTGAGGTAGGAAATTACAAAAATATCACATGAAATATTCGGAGTGAAGAGGATAGGAGCAATTGATAATATTCTATTAGCCCATAAATTTTGAAAAAGAGGTGTGTATTTATTTGGAGTGGTGACACTAATAAATATTTCAAGTTCTTATAAATCGATATGGTGTTAGTACTAAGTTGTCGAAAGAGTAATCGATAGGTCTAGTCACTTATCAATAAATTACTGACACAATACCATTGTTATGTTACCGATGAAAGTGTTGCCACGTGATGATGGACCAAAACGGTTATCGACATACGATGGCAAATGGTCGATTCTGTTACAAAAATATGTAAAGTGAAGATTGTATAAGAATTTATGACCGATGGTTGAGTTGGAGGATATTCAAGGGATAGTAATTGCTTATGGATAAGGATGCGTAGTTGAAGATAGACAAGAATCTGTACAAGATTATATAAAACCAAGATTTACCAGTTGTAAAGTATCTACAATCAATGATCACTTAAACAATTTCTCAACTTCAGTCTATAGATTTGTTAGTTTTATCCTCAAATCTTTAAATTAGTTTTTTCCTTTATTTAGAGTTAGTAATTCTTATTACACAAATTATGATACTGTAGCAGAGTACCGTTCATGGCACTATAGCATTATTGTAGCAATCATTGCAACACTATGTTGGATATTTTTAGTAGTTTGGAAAATATTCGTTAGAAATTATTACCACCACATAAGCCGTCAATTCTGTAACAATTATGCAATAGCCATATAATAGCTTTCTAACGGCCGTATAATGGTTTCTAGCAGTTATCTAATATTGAATTTATTTTATAATGACTATACAATGGTCATCTTCTTTAATAATTACCAATTTATTTATAACTATTTCGTAAGAGCTCTCTTTTTTGTTTACCTATTAATTATTACTCCAAACATAATTGGAAAGTGATATCAATATATCAAAATTAGAATATCTTTATTCCTCTTCTCCTATCTCGTTATGTATTTTTCCTTTCATTATTGGGTTATATACATAATGTTGTTTTGTTTCCTTCTATTATTTAGTATGGAATGAAGAAGAAGGGCTGTTGTATCTTGGGAGGATAGCCACTAAAGCCTTGGTCACTAAGTTTCGTACTCCGAGAGACGAAATTATCCTTAAAGATAATGCTTGCACGCCTCGGACAATTCATTTATTTTCTAATCTTTTTCAATGTATTTCCACTAATTATTATTATCTTTATGTATTCTAATATTTTTTTCAACACACTGTAGCAGGTTTTTCTCTGAATCGTCAGTCACCTTTTTAAGATTTGGCGAAGGCTAAAGATTCTAGACAACACATAGCTAGTTTCTCCTATAAACTCTGGGTCCTTCAACTTTAACCTCTTCCATGAAACCTCCCGATCAAAAATACTATTGAGATATCATCTTCCTCACATGGAAAGACTTTGCAAATAAAAGTTCAAGTAATTCGAATGGGCTAGTAAATATTTCCCATATAAGCTTGATTGCAAGGGTAATTGCAAGTCATGATCCCCTCAATTGCCATTTAACGATTGAATTTCAGCGCAAACATAAGGTCGTCCAATACATTCATTTTTGTTTTCCTGGACTCCAGGGATATAGCAATTTGGAGATTACAAGACAGCTAAGGCCAATGCACCCCGCAAAATTTGCCGGCCTACCACACTTGAACATCATAGGTAAGAAAAGACGAGCGTTTATCTTGTCCTACTTCAGGACAAAACCAAAAATTCAGACGATTTATAACCAGGAAAATGTGACGTAGAATTGCAGTCATAGACACCGTGAATGTATAACTAGGAAACGCCATGCATAGAGCATGGCTTCACACGTAATACTTAGAGGGGAAAAAAGAACCAAAGATGGCAAAAAAAAAAAAACAATGTTAGTGAAAATCCATAAAGGAATATCAAAAGATATGCTAATTTAATAGCTATGTATTTCATTTTTGTTGGTGAAGCAATATTAAGACACATGTTTTTATTTCATAACTTTTCGAAATCATAGGGAACTTTTTTCGTTGACTTTTTTTTATTGATTTCTATAATTTTTATAATTTGTAAAATACGTGCTAATCAATTGTGAGAATATTGAAGATATAATACTGAAACCCTTTCAAATAACTCACTCAAAAGCTCATTGTATTTCTGACTTCAAAATTTATTGTTCTTTTTATAAAATGATAGGAATTCTCTTTGTCGGCAATAAAGTGTTAGAAAATCTTTGAAGTCGTAAAAATTTCACCTTTTCACATGTCGTATCAAATATTTTGAGAAGATCCATTCATCGCCAATATGATAATCATATCATGCTATCAATTTTTCCAATTAATGTTATGTTTATCATATAAATCTTGACAAGCCCCGTATATAATAATTAGACGTAATAAACTATAGATGAGAATCCGAAGACACTTTGTTAGTTGTCTTCGTAATTGGATCCGGTGGCCAAGCCAATCAAAGTGAAAATGGGCCTCTGCCCCACTAAATGAAATAATGGATACTTTATGTCAGAGTAAAGGTGTTGACAGTGGAAATTATCATATCCTACTTTTAGAAGGTGTTCATAGTGGAAACCACTTTTTCTCTTGCCCCAAAGGATACATCATTCCCCTCCTCTAGATGGGCAAGTGTACTCTCCTCCAAAGACTTCGAGGATAATTGGTCTTTTGGTAAAAGACGTGTTAATCAACAATTAAATCTTTGACCAAAAAAGAATTGATTCTCATGTTAGAGTCAAGTTGTTCATACTGGAAATTAACTTTTGCATGATGCTATTCTTTAGACTCAAGATGTTGTATAGTTATGATTTGAAAATGATAGATTGATTGAGAATTTTTACTAAAGCAGTGCCATATTTGAAATTCTATGGGAATATCTCGGAAGAGGCTTGGATGACCTCTGATGCTTGATGCGTGTGTCATGGGCTAGTCAATGACACAGGTGACTTTTAATAAGTTGATGGAAAAGATCAATGTCGGATTCGATTCTCAATCATTGGGAGAGGGAAGAGTTAAGTAATTCGTAAGAGTGCAAGCTTTACATTTGGCCTTGATTCAGTCATAAACCTTTTAATTTGATTTGTTTATCCCAAACCTTTTGATCCTTTATAAATTTATTCATTCCGTCCATATTTTGACTAGAAATTGTTGACGTGGTAGTTTAGTTAATGCCAATCGTCTTACGTGGTACAGTTAGCACTAGTGTGGACAATTTTTACAACTTTTATTTTTTAATTTTTTAGAATTCTTTATTACTTTTTCTTGTTTAATAGGTGGAATGAATGAAGGAGTCATGTGGGTGCTTCTTGTCCAATCTTTTATTATTTTTTCTTTGTAACTGTAACCGGATATGTATCGATCTATAAATATTGAGGATAATGCCTCGATTTACAAAGGGATGACAGAATATGTAGAACAGAATAATCAAGCCCAAATATGGGCTATAATTTTGAGCATTTGTTTTATCATTAGTTATCACATGAGATTGTGAGATGGATGGAGTCTGGACAAGCTGGGCCTTTTCTAATTAGATAATACGGTAATAAATGCTAGCATTAAGTTGGGATAACATGGACATTGTCCACATTTATCTTTACATGCGTGTGATGTTCATAATTTGCAATCCACCGACCGACCAAAGATATCATCTGAGAAAGTTTTCTTCCATCAAGGATGGGGAAAATATAGCCCATTGCATAAAATATGACAAATTTTGTTTTTTACTCTTTTGTTATCAAATTGAGGAAGTTTCTTTAGCATGTGTTTGGAGGAAGCGGATTTAGTGCAAAGATAATCCAATTTCCCATTTGTATAATCTATATGTACATTTGCACTAGATGAAACTATAATAAAGTAAGAGAGTGGTCATCCATTATAAATGGATAGATAAATGAATCAAAGATGACGGTGTTAATTAAAGATTTCCACACACCCATTTTTCAAAAAAACTGATGACTTTTAGTCCACCATTTCGGTCTTTGATTATAGGCAATTTTTTAAAATGGTACGTAGGTTAAATAGGAGTGAGGGCTAGTGCGCAATTCCTCTAGTTCAACCAATCCAACCTTTATAATGACATTTTCAGTAAAATTTTATCGTCAAGTTACTGAGTTTAATAATATGTGATAGTTGATAAATGTACAAGTTTGAGATTTTACCATCTCTTTATCATATGTGTACTGGTTTATAATTTTTCATGTTATTAATTCAATTTAACGGAAACTAACGAAGAGTAAATTTATCACAAATGTATCGATTTGGGATTTTTTGTGGTTAAAATATTAATTTGGCATAAATTTGTCATATGTAAACTAATTTGGACTTTTTTATAATTTTAATCGAAAAAATTATGACTTAGATGTAATACCTAGAATAGAGAGGATTGATTTGACAGTTTTAAAAGATAAACGAGGAGCTACCGTCGATGCACTTCGTATTTGAATCCATGAGATTAAGGTTAGGGTGGGCGATCAGAGGGGCGACATACACATCGTTGGGGTTGTAATTAGGGTTGAGAGATTGGTCGATGGCTTCCCCACCCTTGTCTAGGCAAGGCTTGCATGCGATGTCGATGGGGATCCCAACAACACTCATGGGATAGCTATGAGAGAGATTGTGATTGCGGCCATTATTATTCTTGTCAGTTTTTCTTTGGCTGAGTGCCGAGAGAGGTGACGAGGCCGTGCAAGACAAGCTAGAGACCCTATCTCAAGCCACAATGCCAAGGGCGCTTTCCTACCATGAAGTGCCGTTCGTTGTTACCACGCAGGCTCATTTGGACGTAAAAAATTACGTTGGCCATTTTGCCCCTCAATTAAGAGCACGGGCTTGTTTTAGGACATATGAAAGGTGGGGACATTTTTGTCCCTCTAGTGTATATACATGCTTTTTTTTTATGACATTAATACAACATTTTACGGCCTTTGAGGGAATCTTTCTTGTCCCAAATGAAAGAAAATGAAGATTCAGACTTTTCTTTATCAAATTTCCTTTTATTGGGGTAGTTGAATTTTTAAAGTCGATTAACTCGCAACATGCAGTCACCGAATTTATGTGAGACTTATCAAATACTTTTTCAAAGCATTTTTGTGTGAGGAGAATTAGGAAAGTTCCTGTTCATGTTTCCTAAAAGTTCAATAAATTCATAATGTAATCTTTTTTTTTTTATTATTATATCCAGGATCCGGCTTGGCACACCTTATGAGTTCATAATGTAATCTATTGGCGATCGAATGTGGAGAAAATTTTCATTTTTTGAAACAATTTGAAAGCATATGCAATACCACTACTTGTTAGGTTGGAGAAATGTTTCGTCAAGAAAGATAGTTATGAAGCATAATCGAGTAAAAGAATCACAATATCTTTGCAATTGGAACTTGTAGGAGGGCAAATTGGATAGCATAAGCAAACTTTCGGACCAATTAATGCTATAGCCAACTTTTAGTGATCAAAAAAATTTGATCTCAAATTGGTCTTTTGCTACTAGATTTTCTCAAATTATTGGTCATGTTACCAAAAGACAATACTCATGTTAGAGTCAAGGTGTTCATACTGGAAATTAATTTTTAAATGATGCTATTCTTCAAAAGCCAAGTAATCATCTCCTTTACTGGCAACTTTTGGAAGTGGTTGAATAGTATACTTCGAATTATTTTCTTCAACCTAAAGGCATTGTTCTCTAATGACTTTGCTTTGTGGAAATTTTGGTGGGGTGTGGTCCTATAAACTAAGACAAGTTTTGATTAACAAACAATAATTCACATGAAAAGGTGTAAGATTCCCCTTTCTCACTTACAAGTGCGTGGAAAGAGACCAACATTTCTTTTGTTTAAGCTATGATTAGTACCGGACAAAACATAATCCTAAGGTTCTAAGTAAAAGTTTCTTCATTGCCATATTTTATTAATTATATACTCTTATCTTGGAAAATGTCTAGCCAATGGACAGATCATAGTTAGGAACTTCTACTATTGTGATAATTGTAACAAGCCTACTTTATTTGACTATATGAATTCATACGAAGCTTCTCTTAATTAAGCGAGCCCTTTTCACAACAAATAAATTTAAATAATTTGAGTGCTTGGTATGATCACTTCCCATCCAAAAACAAACAAAAAAGGGGAAAAAGAAGAAACACTTCAAAGTCACCAATAAAAACCAATTTATCACCCTCAAAAGATTTTGCTTTTCTTTTTGGCATTATTAAATACATTTTAAAGCATTCCTTTATTTGGTGTATATATGAGGCAAAAGAATGCCACATCTGACATTTGGGATAATAACAAGTATTGAATGATTCTCAAAAGAGAATTTCTTGTTTCAATTGGCAATGGGACCTTCGAATTTACTTAGATGTGAGAGGAGAATGTCTAGCGAACATGTGAGAGGACAATTATTGTCATAATTGTAACAAGCCTATTTTATTTGACCGTATAAATTCATATGAAGCTTCTCTTACTTAATCAGGCCCTTTTCACAACAAATAAATTTAAATAATTTAAGTGCTTGGTGTGATCGCTTCCCTTCCAAAAGCAAACAAAAAAAGCGAAAAAGAAGAAACACTTTAAAGTCGCCAATAAAAATCAATTTATGGCCCACGGAAGATTTTGCTTTGTTGTTGAAGATTTTGCTTTTCTTTTTGGCATTATTATATACATTTTAGAGCATTTCTTTATTTAGTGCATATATGAGGGGAAAGAATGCCACATCTGACATTTGGGATAATAACAAGTATACAATAATTCTCAAAAGAGAATTTCATGTATCAATTGGCAATGGGGCCTTGCAATTTACTCGGATGTGAGAGGAGAATGTCTAGTGAACATGTGAGATGCGGGAGATAAAAGAAATCTCACCCTAGATATTTAGAGTTAAAAAGTGTGCACCAATCAAAATTGGATGGATCATGTACACCGATCAAAATTGGATAAGAGAATGACATCCTAAGTCATCTTGGGTACATCTACTCCTCATAACAATATTATATCTTTCAATAAAGGCATCATTTTGATTGGCTACAAGATCTTAATATCAACTGTATTAAAAAAAATGGACATTAACCTTTCTGATTCATAAGATTTAATGAAGTTAAATGTTCTAAAATCCTAATTGTATCAACAAAATTTTGTAGGATAGTCATATCTTGGCTCTTCTATCATTTTTTTCCTAGTATCATTATTCCTTAGTGAAGATAAAGCTCACACAAGCCACCACAAAACCCTTAGTTGTTACCTGATATATTATTTTAACGTATTATATTCCTTTTTCTTCAATTCCTATAATAGATTAAAGTGTTAAAAAGTAACATCTATCAAATTTAATTTTTTGATAGCTATAAATAATTTTAGTTGCACCTTCTATTTACAATTTGTCATTGTTGACCTTAAATAAATTTTGATTATTCCAAGACACACTTTTTCATATTTCTACAATTTTGGGTAGGCTGGTAAGAATTAAAGAAGGCCTGACCTGGTATGAAAATAGGTCCAGCCGGATACCCGTTTATGTTGAGTTCAAATTTGAATTTTGTCTACCTAATCTAGCGCGTCTAGCCATTTCTTTCAAAACCTGACTCTTCAATGGTAAAAAAACTAGCTATTTATAATGTTAGTAAGCGCTAATAATAATTGTCCTGGGCATGTGTACAAGAAAATTACTTGCAAATCTCTTTTGTATTCACTTTGTAAATCAATTTTTTGTGAGATTGAACTTTTTGGGAGCAATTGTTTGGAAAGGCGACACCTTGTTCATAGAGGAGTGTTGGCTTTTATATAAACCTGAGGCTTAGGGCTCGTTTAGTTCAACTTTGGGGAAATGACTTCGAATTTCCCCAAGTATCTTTGGTTCAAGGGACATTTTGTGAAAGACAAAGTATTTGGCAAATTACAATCTAAAGGGGTTGTTCGAAATGACTTTGACCTAAATATTATTTGATAAATATACATTTGGAATGAGCTTTTATTGATTTTTTTTTCTTTAAATTAAAATTAAACCTACATTTGTTGGCCACCGCCAGTGACACTGACCGACAGCTAGATTTGGTGGCCAGCGTCGCTATCTAGTTGCCACCTGAGGTCACGACCTCCGTCGCGACACTTGGGTTTGCGTGACCCAGGCAACATTGCATTGGTTTATGCGACCCAAGTGTTGTGGCTTGAAGCTATGACCTTTGCCGCGATGCTTGGGTTGTGCAACCTCGAGCGACGTCACCTAGGTTCGTGACCTTCGGTAACACCACTTGGGTTTGCGCGACCCAGGCGGTGCCATTGGAGGTTGTGCGACCCCCAGGCAGTAGTTGCTAAAGGTGGCTTAGCCAGTGCTAGAGATCTCCGAAACTGAAAAAAAGAGAGTCAAACATAATTTGACTTGCATCCCAAATACTAAAAGCCTAAAGTAGGTCCCCACCTACTTTGAGTTTTCGGCATTCCAAATGCTGAATCAAACATTTCATATTTTTCCCAAGCGGCTTTGGGGGTTCAAAGCCCCGTGAGAAAGCTTAACTAAATGGGGCCTTAGTATAGTGGATTGGCCAACACTCCCAAACGATCTCGGGAGTGGATTATGAGTAATTTGGGCCGAAATAGTATTAATAGATTGAGCTTCTCTCTTCCCTACCATCTTTTAATATCCACACATGTCGAGTGTTTGATATATTGATTGCCGTAAACATATTTTTAGATATTTTAAAGACACATCATCATTAGGAGTGCAGTATTCGAGAAATTCATCTTTTGCTCTTCATGCTTATCTGGATGCAGATTTTGGTGATTGTAAAATCAGTAGAAAAGGTACTAGTAGCTAAAGGGCAAGTGTTGATTGTTTTTTTTATTTATTTATAATGAGCACTACTAACTCTTACCTTTGGTCTTGAGCAGACATGCTCGCATTAGGTAGTCAAAACTGATCCTAAATCAAATAATAAGCCCCGCTGATGGAACTAGTAGCTATCCACAATTTCATAAGCCACGGGCTGTTAAACAAATCAAGAAACACAATTAGTAACCAACTGTCAATATGTTGTTCGCATGATATATTAATTGTCGTTGATACCTACATGACTATGAAAATGATATATTAATGAATGAGTAAGGTAATTACTTCATGATCCTAAGATTTGACATTTGGATGTTAATGTATCTTCATATGATTGTGATGTATTGCTCGCTCCCCATTTTTTCAAATAGATGCATGTGAGGACCGACTTAAGTTGATGTTCAAGATTAAGGATGAATTTGAGGTATCTCTGAGTAACTCAATGCTTGATACTACGGTTACATGCACTGTTTCAAATGGAATGGACTTATTGGATGGGATGACACTTACTCGAACCTTCAAGGCTTTTGATCGTGATCTCAAGGGGGAAACTTTATGAGATGGTCAACGCATTGGAGAGTCCACACTAAAAAGTATGGACATCTAAAGGCGACAAGGAGTTTGGATAATGGGATGCCCAGCCGTCATCCAGAGGGTGTCCACACCCTTGACGCGTTCTTAGAGTCGTTGAAATTGACGAAGATGAGGATGACAACAAGATTAGCCATTAGTTGAGACACTTTATAACCGAGCCAAGTTCACTTTAGGGAGAAATCCATATGGTCAGCAAAGAAATACTAGAAGTTTTTCACCACCTTCGGCAGGGCATTGGTCTCCCAATTCACCCTATATTTTCTTTAAAATCCTCAACTTATTTCCCGAATAGTCTCCGTCTCCTCCTCCTATATTGTAAACTCACATTTAGATTGATTTGTAATTTATGTTGAACTTGTTCTATATTTGTGTTGCATTTAATGATCGTAGACCTTGTGTTGAATTGATATTTCGTGAATATTTTTGTTATACATATGGTTTCTCTGTGTTTGATGATACATTCCAGCCCTTTTTGATGTAATGATGAAAGGGGAGAATAGAATAATAATGTTATATTATATGTGATGTAATCACTTAATTTATTTTCCCTGTAGTATGTTGAGGGGTGGTCTAACTTGAGGTTTTAAAAGTGATTTTGTCATCATAGGAAAGGGGAGATTGTTGAGCTTAAATTAATTTTCATGATTCTAAAACCCACTTTTGCACAATTGTAATCGCTACAAATCATTTGGATGTGTTTTTTTGTAAGTTTGTATAGGTTAGAAAGGATTATAGAAGATCGGATCCTGTCTGAAACCCTGGCCAAGTAATTGCAAGATAATAGCAATAGGTTGAGATTGGCCGAATACCCCGCTCTGCAATATAAATTTTAATTTTGCTCGCCCAATTCCCCTAAAGCAATCAATAATTCCCCAAAGAATTGCAGCTATTACAATTTTCTTTTTTTGGGGAATTAAAATATTCAAGATCTCAAGCTTTCCAAATACGATCACACTATAATTTACGTGTACTGAATTGATCTTTCCTTACCAAATTTACATGAATATACCTTTACTCAAACCTTTCAAGCTGAGAGCAATGTGGATGCAGAAAGAGCGGGAGTTTCTCCAGTTGCCGCTGTACACCCCCGACTTGTGCCCGCAGGGCCTCGAAACAGAGCAATAACAAAGATGAGAATGACTGACAGAAAAGGAGAAACACATTTAGTAAAGACAACGAAATGCAGAGAGAAGAATGGAGAGGCCATAGTTATGATTGTGGCCTTGTAAAGCGCAGTCAGCAAGCTTCTCCGAGCTCTCTCTCGATCACCGCTTCAAAGATTGAGGTCACCACCTTCGTTCGCTAGCCACACCACAGACACAGCGATGACACGTGAGAGCAATACCGAATATGGATAAGGGAAAATGAGATATGATAGAGAAATCTGAGCATACAAGCAACGATTCCAACACTGAGCTCTGCTCGTATAGAAGACAACTCAAACCAGAGAAATCAAGATGCAATTTCAGACATGAGAATCATAACACCAATTCAATAACAAATGAGCATAGTATTCCAACTAAATCGGTCACAATGAGGTTTCATAAATCAAGAATGAGTTGAGTTGATGCATTATGAATTTGGGCTCAATGATTTAATAGAAACACATCCGCATCTGGTTCGAGCATTTCATCAAACATGTGATATGCATTTCGATCAAGGAGGTTGTACGCTAATTTGAATCAACGGTTCACTTTTAGATCATCGCAACAACATCGGAGCAAGCTTAAATCCTTAATAGAACCACAATCGTGGCCGATTTTCACAGAAACAGTAAGAATTTCACCTTGATGATGGGATCGCGATCAGCTGTTGAACTTACAAGGAGTCCTGGGCGTGTCACCGATGATGATCGGAACTGACAAAGGAGGATTAAGCGAGTGCAAGGCACTTCGAGATCTCCAAACAACAAACAGAGCAGAACAGAGAGATGCGATCAGCGAAGCTCAGGAGCCGCTTCGATCGGCCGCAACTTCTGCATCTTTCTGTCAATACTTGGTTTTCATCTCTCCGACCTGGCTAAGCTCAAAGCAACCAGAGGTGGAGGCGCCTCGGCCGACGGAGATTCGAACGTTTGCGACAGTGGAAGATTGGACTGGAGTCGACGTCATAGGATCAATCGAGTATCCAGGAGAGCATTCTCATCTTGGAGTCTCAATGCTTCAATGAAGAAAGGTCTGAGAGGGAGCAGAAATCTGTTTCTCGCTTAACTTCCTCTCCGGCGAAAAGGACCGATACTGGTGGTGATACTCCTGGAGCGCGGCCGTCCAGCTTCGACTGGATATCGCGAGCGATCGATTGCTGGAATACAACAGCCAAGAAAGATGATCCGAGCAGCCGCAGATTTTCATTTGTTATTGTGGGTTGACACATGAAGATGGACCGGAGCAGTCGGGGTAACTTTCTTTTTCTTTTTCTGTGTTTTTGTATTTGTTATTTTATTCATTTGGTTTGTATATCTCTCTTCTTCTTCTTCTTCTTCTTTTCACAAAAAATGCAATTTGCCAGCAAAAATTATAGGACTTGATTGTGCATTTTAAAAATTTTAGAATTTGATTGTGCTTTTTTCCTAATAAATTTTTAAATTTCTAGTGCACATATTCCAAATAATTTCGATTGCTATATCAACAATAATACTGAATATATTGCCGCGGGCAATTATTGTGCTTAAGTTTGGTGACTAAAATATCAATTGCACGATTATGGAAATAACTATGAGAAAATGTTCCCATTGGGTTTGATAAACAGTTGTGCTACTAGCATGTCTAAAAATTCAATTCAACATTCTTGCGCTAAGCATAATGATATCTCTCGTGCTCTAGTTTGTGGACATCAATAATTAAATAGCGGATAGTTTTATCAAGCCCTTAGGTAAAATAAAAAATGATGAATTTTGAAAGATTTAGGTCAATTTTCCCTTTTTTTTGGCTACATATTCTTTATCTATTATTAAAAAATAAAAATGAGGGGGAAAAGCAGGCCCAACTCGGACAGATAGATGCAGAAATCCGACAAATAGCAACAGACATTAAACCAAATATCTCAAAACTAAAACGAGCGCCTCGGTTATTTCTGGTGATTGGGGTGGTGTTCTTACCGACGCGTCTCTTCTCTTCAAGCACAAGCCCTTGCACTTCAACAAAGCTTCACTTTTTTCTCTTGCCCCAAAGGAGGAACCAGATGGGGTTGGTATATACGAAATCTTGTGGTGGTTGGTTTCTTTAACGAGGCAATTGATTTCTTCAACGCTCTCCTTCCGAGCAAGACCAGCAAGACAGGCCCTTCCTCAAATATTTTCTCTTCCTCTAGACGCCAAGGCTATATTTTCTTAGTCCTCTTTGTAATTGGACCATGTGTCCACGCAAATCAGAGTGGAGGATATGCAGAGATGATAAGCACAGAACTCACCACTGTGGTTCCGTCCAACTTGTCCAGATCAATAATTGCAAATGACCATCGCACAAAAACAATTGTGGCGTGATGTGTTGTGATCCCGTGAACCAAGACTTTTTCCTCTTTTACGAATGCGTGGAAACGTTTCTTTTTTCTAAACTACGATAACCACACGATAAAATTAAATTCATTTATTAATTACTCTATTATCGAAAATTCCTAACTATATTGTAACAGATTACAAGGCTATTTTATTGGACCGAGTGGACTCATGTGAAGCTTCTGTTAATTAATTTAGCACTTTTCACAAGAAATTTATTTCGTTTGAATCATTTGATCGCTTAGCGTGATCACTTTTCTTAAATCCAAAAAAGAGGCTTGAAAGTCGGTGGTACAAACCAATTTATGATCCACTAGAGATTTTGGTTTTCTTTTTTCTATGGAATTACTAGGTATATTTTAATGTGTTCCTTTATTGAGTGCACGAATGAGGTGAGAAAGTGCCATATCGGACATTTGGGATAAAAAAGAAGTATTCAATAATTCTTAATAGGGGAGGTATGGTTGGCCTCAACTTCATAGACTCATATGTGGGAGAGAATATCTAGTGCACATGTAAAACGGAAAATAAAGAGAATCTCATACTAAATACAAAGGATTGGAGCAATCAATAAAGCCTCTCATAAATTTTCAAAAAGAGGTGCATCTTTAGTAGGAGGAAAGATAGTTTCCAACCAAAAAGAGCGGATCATGTGTGTTGACCAAAATTAGATGGCGTGGTAACACCCTAAATAATTGAGCATCTTCCACCTCCGCCTCTCATAACTATCTTGTAAATTTCAATTATCATTTCATATTAATTAGCTAATTCAAGATCTTACTACTATCAGCCCATCTTAATAAAAATGGACAAGTACCTTTTATATTCATAAATTTAATTGAAGCTAAAGCCTCTATACTGCACATAACTAGCTTCTCCTAGAAATACTTGAAGAAACCTCACCATTGAATATTCCATAGAAATTTCTTCTTCCTCACCCAAAAAGACGAGGCAAACAGAATCCACAGTAATTCGATAAGACTGGTCAATATCTCCCCAATAAGCACCATTTCAAGTTCTTAATGTTTTCGAATTTAGAGGGGAAAAGACACCAAGGATACAAAGAAGAAACAATCTCAGTGAAAATTCAAAAACGAATGTCAAAAATATGAAATGATTATAATTGGATAGTCTAGTAGGGACTGGAGATTCAAGATGCCTCTCTTAGTGTGTGGTCACTTGCACTTTGACCATTCCGACCCGACTAAAGGGAGCTTAGGGCCATGCTTGCCGGTTTAATCGCGTTTGCCTGTGGTACCATTTTGGACAAGTCTAAGAGAGGATGGTGATGGACGACGGACTTGTCACGTCTTGAATGTTTTCTCTATCTGTTGCTAATGAAATTCCAGTCTGGCGGCTTCTAAATACTCTAAATCGTCTAAAGTTGTCAATTCCATTGTCTCTCATATAATTTGGTCCTTTTAGGACCCCTTTTTTTCTTCGATCACTCTATTCATAAGATTTTTCAAAGCACTTCAATTTTTGCTATGAGAAAGCATTCTCATAGCACTGGACAAAGCTGGCACAGAATTGGTATGTTATTTGAGCGCCTTTTGCTCCATTATTAAATGTATCTGTTCTGATAATGAATACTTTTGATTGATTGATTGTTTCACATCTTCGTCTTGTGCTAATACAATTGCAAAATTTTCTATTAAATATACTCAATATGCCCCTTTAGAAAATATTAAATAACACGACCATCATGGTGTTATTGTTACTTGCAGTGACAATTCCCTAGCGATCCTTGAAATGGGAGTAGAAAGTTGGGAAGCCGTTCCTTTATTGAGACATGTCAATTATCCAAACTCCAATACTCTTTTAGATATAAGTTATCCAATGAAGTCCACAATTGCCTTTACTTCTCCCTATGAAGAGAAATAGGGCATTTGGACCATTTGAACGCAAAATTGTGAGTTACATAATGCATTCTAAAATAGTAACATCTTCATAATGTTATCATGATAATATAGAGCAGTTTTTATAAGGAATAATGAAATTGTGTCGATACAAAATCTATTTGCTTGTGATTTAAATACTAGGAAAACTATAAAAAAATCCTAAACTTATTGCATTTATGTATATTCCATTATAAACCTTTTAATTGGACAAATTCAGTCCTAAAGTTTTTGCATTTTTGCCAATTGAGTCCAACTAACAAATTTTGATTGAAAATGCCTAATATGGACACCGGGCATTTGACATGGCACAACTTTTGATATTTTATAATTTTTTCTTTTTTTTCCTTTCTTGCACTTTTTTTTTGTAGCCTAAGGGCCAACAAGGGTTGTTAAAGTACCATCACTGGCTTTGGGTGAGGGCCCGCAATGCCCTCACTTGATCTTGGGGTTGCTATCTCAGTTTCCAAAAAAATTGTAAGAAAGGGAAAAATTTCATAAAAAATAGAAATATTATTAAACAAATGTCTATGCATTATATCACATAAGACGATCAACGTCTGTATTTTTTACTTTCCACAAAAAAATGGTGGATGAATTCAATTAGCACAAATACAAAAGGTTTAAGATTGAATTGGCCCAATTGAAAGTTATAGAATCGAATTATCATCGATATAATAAATTTATGACTTTTTTTTAGTACTTTTCTTAGGAATTAAATCACAAGCAAAATTTCAAACCAAAAAAATAAAAATTCACTAGTAAATATTTTTCTCCCGCTTAAGTCCCACTAAACCACCAACCAAAGCAGGTGGTTAAATCACAACCGCTAGTTGTCATTTTCCACTTTGCGCCCCCAACAACAACCCCCCCAATTGTCTCTCTCTCCATATCTTCAACCATTTGCAAAGTGCAGCAACAATTATTATTTTTGAAGGGCATAATTAGACTCTTAAAAGAGAGACCAACTTCTATACTTTTCCCTTAATATGCAGTGTAGACATAGATATTATCTTCTTTTGCGAGGAAAAAAAAGAAAAACTTTGAAATTTGATTTTAATATTTATCTTCGACCGGATCAATGGGCATATCAATCTAATATCGGATCCAAATATTCAAGCACCAGCATGACTGAAGAAAGAATATTAAACTCAATAGAACAGGACGGAAAAGGCCTAGCTATGGGGACCGGGCTCATGGAGGAAAACAACTGATCTAGTCCAACCCATTTGCACTTCGGTTTTGTTCATAAAATTTGGGTCTTTCTTCCCATAAAAGCATCTGTGCTTAACTTCACGAAAAAGAATTCTCGTCTATATTGGCTTAGCCCGAATTGGATATATAATCTACAATACCATTAGTAGATTAAGAGCTTAATCTTGTGAATAAACTCAACTCGTTTCTTCACTCATGAAGGAGATTCCAAGAAAAATTTCTTATCATGAGCAGGATGGCCTAGATTCTGCTGCCCTTTTTTTTTCAGCTAATAAGCTTTTTCAATAAAATCACAAGTGCCATGACCTGCTTAATTGCATTGCATCCGCCTACCTCATAGCCATCTGGACTTCCATTCTTTCCTCCAAATCCCCACGCAGTAAACCGTCTATCTGAATCATAAAACCAAATCATTTATCCAACTTCCATTATAGCCTAAAATGTTGGCAGCATGAATTACTAAATAAGTAAGTCTATGACGTCAATTGATAATAAGGAAAGAAAATGCATGTCCACTAGTTAACCTATGAGAACGTATAAGGAAGGAAAAAGCACGTCAACTGATTAGCCTATTAGAACATTTATCTTTGAAGTATATTTTACTTGATTTCATATTAAAACGTCATCAAATGGCTACAGTAAAATTATCAGAGGTGACTTTCCTGAAGGATCAATAAAATGCAAGGAATCTGGATTTCAGGGATTTCCATTTGGAGCTGAAAAGTCCTGAAGCATGAGATCGAGCATCAAAGAGAAAAATAAATTTATGGGATAAACCAATATCCAAATGATCATATACCTGAAAAGTCGACAGCAACTGTAACAGTAAAAGTTCAAAAGCCACTTGATATGTAATTAAGAAAGCTGTACTGTTGCTTCTCACAAAATTGATCCACGAAGAGCTGACTCTTAAGAACCTATACAGAGAAGTTATAAACCTGATCAAAGGGCTCATCAGAATGAAGAATATTAAACTATTCAAAAATGACAGACACATTCTAATGGCTGTGATGAGAAGCTAGTAAAGTAAAATTTGCAGCATTTCTTTCTTTGTGAAGTTTCTCCTAGTCTACCATGGACTTCTGAAGTTTACCATAATAAACAGGAAGCAAATTAACATACAAAAAGCCCAAGTACTTGGAATTGGCGTTTACCCTATAAGTGCATGGTTCCCATTATTATCAAAGTCAAAGCACACCATGACTAATGGAATCTCCTGCAACAAGTCGCCAAATCACTAGTGCAGTAAACATCAGACAGTATGATGGCAGGCTGTGTGTAAAACTTGTCATTGATAACTTCGGTTTTGCAAATAGGAAGTGAACCCCCGGACTCAACTAGTCTGGAAATTCTCAGGAAAGGATCCTAAGAAGGGGTAACAACAGAGTACAAGACTAAAGCAATGAAAATATATGGCAAGGAACAAAATCAGCCAGGACCTTTCAAGAGAGGCTGTGGAGAGCTTACACTTTTAGAAAACTTATCTTTGTTTTCCAAATGGGAGCAGTGGAATATTATTTCAACAGCAGTCCTGGAAGCAACAGATTCCTCAGCATGGACAGTCAAAGAGTAACCAGGTTTCTCAAGCCTACGAGTAAATATTTATTATGAAGTGACAGGGTCAAACTCCGACTTTGCTTTGTGACTATCTGCAGAAAATAGAAAGGAGAAGATGCTTATCTAGACGGATTGCACTTGTACTTTACTAAACCTGTATGCATGGAAAATGACATGATCGCAATGTCAGCCAGGAGTAGGTACCTCTGACAGCACAAAGCCAGCTTCTACTAAAAACTCTTGGTCCTTCAGCTTTAACATCTGCACTGAAGCCACCTGATCAAGATACTATTGAGATTTTTCTTCTTCACATGGAAAGACATAAGGCAAATAAAAACCCAAGTAATCCGAATGAACTTGTACATATTTCCCAAATAAGCATGATTGCAAGTCATGATCACTTAAATGCCATTAAACATTTGAATTCCTATGCAAACATAAGATCGTCCAATGCATTCATTTTGTATTTCCAGAATTCCATTGGCGTAACATTCTGTAGACTGCAAGACAGCTAAACCAATCCACCCAGGAAAGTGTCCTCCTACCACACTTGAACATCAAAGGTAAGAAATGAGATGAACTCTAGTCTTTATAATTCCTACTTTAGGACAAAACCAAAAATGCAGTTGATCTATAACCATAGTAAAAGTAGCCAGTATATAAGTTGGAGACACTTTGCAATCAATCTGAGACCACTCATATTACTCCAAACAGTCTCTCCATTTTCATTAAATTTGAGTTGGACCCCTCGGAACAATGACTGAAATGTGACATAGAACATAGAATTGCAGTCGGATACACTGTTCATGTATAACCAGGAAAGGCCATGCATAGCTCTGGCTTCACCCATAAAATTCAGAGGGGAAAATAAACCAAAGCTAGAAAAAAAGAAGCAATGCTACTGAAAATCCAAAAAGAAATATCAAACTAATGTGAAATGATTAAAAAAACTGAGACACCTTTGCAAGTACATCGTAATATTTTGTGTCAACATCATATACTTGACACCTGAAGAGAGATAGAAGCAAACAAACAGATGATTTTACATAATATAGTCAAGACTAAACACAGATTGAATAAATTATACTTTGCCGTACATGGAAAACTCATGCTGAACAGTCTCAAAGTGATAAGCTAAAGAATTCTTTTCAATTCATGCAGGATCCAAACTATTTAATATAACTTCTGTCCTCCCAAGTTCCTCAAGCATTCCTTCTTTTTTCCTCAACTACACAGCTACCATTGGATCGCTCTACAAGAAACCATTGATCAAAGTTCATAAACCTTCAAGCAAGCTCGAATTTGGGCATAAAAGAAAGAAACACAAACATGCAAAAATCTACAGGAATAAGTCATTCATTGTAATTATGCGCTACTTAACTATATTAGTTCAGGTTTCTTACACAGCCTGAAATTTGATCAAGAGTATATATCCAAGTTTTGACAAAGCTGAAGTTGCTATGGCAGAAATTTTGGCAGATGAGATTTGCCGCATATGAAGCACACAAGTTATACAGAAAATAGCATGACATATGCATGCAAAGACTATCCTAGAAGTGTTTTCTGCGGCACAAGTCTTCCAGTCATAAGGCAATTTCAGCAACGCACAAGTACTGAAGACACAAATAACAGGCATCGACCAGAAATGCATACATCATACGCTGTGATGTCCTAAATTTTTGCAAGCATAAGAAGACAGAAAATCAAGTTATCAGTCATGTAGTTGAAATTTTACTTCAAAATAAGAAGAAGAAGTTACACCCTTCTGTGACAACCAAATAGAAAAAGAACCAAGAAGATCCCTCGTGAATGTGAAAGCAAGATGCAGACAAAATAGAAAAACTGCATACTAGTTGCAAGATGTACCTGAAAATGCTAATGAAGTTTCTCACCTTTGACATGATGTCACAATCATGTAATCTTGAAGCAGACAAGGATAACTGCAGCATAGACAATTAAGCACATCACACAAGATATGGGCATTAGATTTCAAGATCAATGCCCACGAGAACACCACATGCAATGCACTTCAACGTTTCCAATTTTCCATAGAATCTCCTGGGCTTTCCTAGCCGCTGTACCATCTCCTTCCCAGATATCCTATTCGTATTTAAGCTTAATCAGCAACACCAAGTTTAGAATTTGAAAGGCGCCACATAGTTCAGAGAGTTAAAAAACTCTGTTTCTGAAAAAATAAACAGAGTAATGGCGCACAAGTGCAAGGCTTACTTAGACTGTCTAAACTAGCAGCCCTTTTGAAAAAACAGATGCAAAGCATTCCCACTTAACTTGTCGCGGCATGTAATTCTTGTCATTTGCATGAGCTCCAAAAGGTCACAGCTCACAAGGCAGACTAAAATTTTGGTTCAAAGAAAAGAAAGGAAAAGAAATCTCGTCAAGTCAAGTCTAATGAGGAAAACAAGAAGAGACCTCCGGTTAGACGAGCATGTTGGGAACACCTAACCAGAAGTTCTTCTTTATATAACATCGATTAGTTCAGTAGCCAGGGTTGAGGAGAATCCCCATTATGAACTTTGCTTCTCATTTTTTCCGCAAACAATCTTATGATAGACTGGTTTTTCCAGCCAACTCCTCGCTTTGCCCGAAAAAGCAAGAAGACAAATCTTACAACATTGACTCGGGTCCGAAGAAAACGAAGTTACCACCCCAGCATATCACAACAGTGACAGTGAATGAATTCGTAAAATGACTTCACATTGAAAAAAGCGCGCATAATTACAAGAGCAGGCGAGAGACACAAAACTCAATTTGAGAGAAGAGACCGGGTAGACCGCGAGCTCGGAAGAAGTGGTCAACGGCGTCGTTGTGCCCCCCCACTGTTGGTCCCTCCGGCGATCGCGTCTTTGTTGACCTCCTCTCCCATCCAAAAAGCTACAACATCCCATCTCCTCTCCGTCTCTCGATCAACTCCAATTTCAACTCCTCCGCCAATTCGATTCCCACCCGCAATCCCTCTCGAGAACCGCTCGTCGTCGGCCACTTCTCGTCTCTCTCCCTGAAAAGCCCTTTTTTCCACGGAGACTGCTCCTGGTTAAAATTGTCGCGCCCACTCTCTCTCTCTGTGCCTTCAGCGCGTGGGGGTCGGTTGTTTGTCACGTCTCGATCGAAACTCCGACGGCCTTATCCGAATCTACGAAACGAAACCCACGTCGAACGATCCACGCGCCCAGTGACGGGACGTGAAAGTGGTTTCCTTTCTGGAGGGCTGCGAATGACGTCGGAAGTGAATCGAGCTCGGAGCTTTGCGTGTGCTCTGGGATTCTTGGAGAAAGTTCGTTGCTATATAGAGGGATCGCGTTTGACTAGGTGTCGATTCACCCCACTCGACATTGCGTAATACCAAGACCATGACCAGTATGTAAATTCACCTTTGTTGCGGAAGCAGGGGATCCAGAGGAGAGCAAAGTAGACGAGGGAATGAGAGGGAAGATAAGGGATTAACCCAGAAATGTATTGAAGTCGTGCTGGGTTTGAAACTTTGCAGGAAATCTATGAGGAAAAAAACTAGAAGCTTGATATGACCTCTGACGCTTGATTCAGAATGAAAGGGGAGAGGGAATTTATATGAATAAAAGGTCCAAGCAGCCCTTGAGAATTTCACCGGTGCACAAGATAAATCATCAAGAAAAGCTGAAGAGCTCGAATACAACTTCTTTTGTATGGGACGAGCCAATTTCTCATTATGTCGGTCTCCAGCAACCGCAGAACATCATCAGAATTCAATGTTTTGGTGCCTAGCATGGCACAACTAAATCAGTAGAGCCCATTCAAATGTGCAAGAGCGCCCCATGTCTTAAGCAGTCTGATCATGTCACTTACTATTAACAGCTGCAAAATATCCTTGCAATTGAAATCACAAAGTTAATTGTACAGCGTCGCCGTCAACTTAAAAGGAAATACCGACATAAGACCAATAATGTCATTGGGAAAGATAAACCATAAGAAGAAAACACATAAATGACATTAACACCAATTTTAACGAAACATATATGCACAGAGCAATCAGTCATCATGATCATAGTTCAAATTTGTTAGCTTGAATGAACCAAATGACAACTTGCACAGGAAGCTCATGATATGGTAAGTAGGAACACCTCTGATCCAAGCATTCTGTTGTACATAGTTAAGCTACATCTGATGGTATCACTTAAACCACAACTAAAATGTTTTTTTCCATCAATATACACACATGGTGCTCCTACATATGATCCTGACCGAACTACTCCAGCAGCTAGCTGCTCTGCCCATGACCATTATAAGTCGCGGGAAGAGATGCACTGCATTCTTGGACTTTCTTACCCTTTCGGTCGGTGTAGGGCCACAGTTGCCGTCATCCGAATAGTCCAACTCTAGAGAAACTTCTTGGAACTAAATAAGGTTGCCTAAAGGCCAACCCTCGTACAAAATCTCTATACAATTTGATAAAGGATAAAGCGCATCTCCACTTTCAATTGATTATTTGCACAACTATTATGCTGCGCCAATACCATTATCAAGGAAATGAAACACCTGCCTACTGTGAATACCCCATGTCAGCACAAAGAAGCCATGAATTAACACCACAAACTGGAAAACTAAAAGTGTACAAGTTGCAAAAAGCTTGCTTCAACATCTTACAATAAAAGACACTTTATGGTAACTAAAAGCAGCCATATTGATCGTAGCGAGCATGACACTTGAAAGAGACAAACACTATCAGTAAGACATGTCTAAATAATGATACTCCTCAAGATTAATTAGAGAAGTGGGCAATGACACAACCCTATATAACAAAACCCTACTTTTCAAAGCTACGTTGACAGAGGTTATGCTAAGAAATTCATCAAACAGCTAAAATACATTGGTGGTTAAGTTCCCAAAGCCCTACAATTCAAATTATGTTGCAATTCCATTAAGTGAATTTTTTTTAAAGAAAGACCGACTTCATATGAGCCAATATAGAACTTGAAGAAGAACGCAAGCTTCTTCCTTTTGACATCAGGTTCAGGAAAACATGATTAGGCATGTAAATTTACCTAACTTACTGAATTCAGTGTGGATTGTTTAATGTCGATAAGGATTGGATTGTGGTATTAAGGTCCCCCTCCCAACGTCCTTCATAATTCTCTTCGGAGATGAATACTTCATCTAATAGTGGTGTACTCAAGGCACCGTTACAGAATATATTCATCTTGGGGCACTGCTTCACAATAATTTGCACCAATGATGAGAATCTGAAGGCATAATTCATAGGGGAGAAGCTCTCAAGGCTTGGTAAACCATCAAGGATCAATAGTCGCAGCTCAGGGAAAGAGATCTCCTCTGTCCCATTTCCATTATCTGTTACCACGTCTTCCATTTTACCACAATCTCTTAGGATTAGCAAAGTAAGGTGGACCAAACTTGTCACTACAGAGCAAGTCCCCATATGAACTAAACCAACGCAACCCTTTACTTCTAATCGTGTCAATCGCTGGAATGCAGTTGGGGATGGAAATACAATTGATAAGCTTGAGCACTCCGAAACAAGTAGAGATTCAATTTGCTTAAGGATTTCAGCCATCAATGAGCCATCTTTCCAGACTTGTTGGAGTTTACACAGCTTATTCGACTCAAGTCGCTTTAGATTTTTGAGTCCCTTGAGAGGTGTTTCCATGTCAATTAATGCTCTGTAGGAAGTTGCTCTCTCATGTTCAAATGCATCTTCTGGAAATATCTCCTCCAAGGAACTACAGGATACAGAAAGCACTTCTAGATCGGGGAATCGGTGGAGAAGGAAGTCGGAGGGGAAAGTGACATTTTCATAATGGTAGCATCCCAAATCCAACTGTCGGAGATTGTGAAACATGTAATGTTGCTGCATCGTCATCATAACATCCTCCCTCGTCAGCGTCAATCCCTTCAAGTTTGGTATGACCTATGGGAATTTCTTTAATTAGGCCTTCAGAAATAAATACGGGGCACAGTCATGGCACAATGACTAAAATGTCCTTCATTTTAGGGAAAAGAGGAAAAAGAATCCAGGAGCATTTATTCAAGGGATGTTATTAATTCATTCCAAAAGTTAAAATATGTGAATTTCAACAAGTTCGTAGCAAAAACTTAAAACAAAACTTATTTCTTTTACCAAATCATATCGCATTTATAGAAAGTAGATGTGTTTCAATAGTAAGACGTATTAATATGTTGCACCCTCTTTTCTAAGCTGCAGTTCTCATATCTATTTTATTATAGATCATGAGTAGCGCATGGCTTCACTGTTTTTTTTTTTTTACTCTGAGAAGACTACATTAAAACTGAACAAATGATTGGCAATAAAACATTTTATAAGCTAAGAAACAAAGCAAAAGTACATAACTCCAAATGCATAGACGTTTCTAGCGTTCCACGCGGTTTGAAACTGAACTTAATTTTGTGTAAGGTGGGTAATTTTGATTAAACGTTACTAACTTCAAAAGCGTTGGCAAGCCATCAGAATAAACGTTTTGGTGATCATGAAAGTATAAAGAAATATAAGTACTTTTCAGGATCTATAATATAAAAGGTTTCTTAGTGACTAAAATCAGTTGGTATCTTAATTTGATGTGTTGGTACATTAATCAAATTAACGTTTGTAATTTCAAATTAAAGTTAGTTATTCGAAAGGCATTGTTTTGTCACAAGAATAATATAGATTGATTATTAAAGTAATTCGTAATTTTGGAAAAATTGGTACTTTTCAAAACCTAACATGATAAAAAGTTGGCAAGTAATTAAAATTGGTTTGTATATTAGGAACGTTGGTACACCAATCAAATTAATTTGGGTAGATTCAAATAAGGCTAGCAATTTCAAGTACACTGGTGATCCACTAGAATAAATGTTGCTAGATTATTAAAGTAGTTGGTAATTTTGAAAGTGGAAAAAGTTTGTGCTTTTCAAAGCCTATTAATAAATTACTAAACGTGACTAGATAAGCAGTTATTTGTGATACTTGACGGTTACCAACCATGTTCTCAATGTTTAAGCTTGGAACTTCGTTCCATAAATAAGGTAGGCTAGCAATATGCTAAATAAACATACTAATAATTTTTAAAAAATTTTTGTCGGACGGTGTAGATTAATTTGAATTAAATTGGTAAAACCCAGCCCTATGGCACGAGCAGCTCATCAGAAGCATGATTGTCTGTGCAAGTTAATTCAACAGAATTTTTTTTTCTTCATAGTAAAAGCTAGGATTATTCCGAAAAATATGAGCCGGAAATAATTAAACTCAAACGATGTTTAAATTTCTAAGAAATTCACAGGTGGGGTTCAATGAGTATTAATAAGCATGAAATGTTTGACAATTTCAACTTCCAATAGAAAATAACAAAGCATTGAAAGCTATGCACATAAATCAATGAATGCAACAATAGAGTTACGATGCATTTGGTAACGTTTCTACTCTTACAAACAATTTCTTTTGAGAAGTAGTTATTTTCTATTTCTGCTTCCTAAAATAATTTCTAAGTAAAATAAGGCGTTTAGTAATTACAAAAATTTCTGATTCTTGGAATAGAAAAAGAATAGGAACACGTTTGGTATCGATAATTTTTTTTTTTATTTCTTTTCTCCTCAATGGTGGCGGCAACTAGTGGCTCGACGATCAGTAGTCGGCAATCAGCGACTGATGGCGGGCAGCGGTCACGTGAATGCCGGGCTACTGATCGTCGGTTCGTTGTCTGTCGGTTGTTGGGCAAAGGGCCACTGATTGGTGGCCGGCGGCTGACGGGAGGAGGTCAACAGGTAGGGGATGATGAACAGTCATTAATAATGACCTAAAAAATTGTTTCTAAAAATTGTTTTTAGAAACAAAAAGCTAATTTTTTCTACTTCTCATCTCTATTCCAAATCTATTCCTTGGAACAACTTTCTATTTCGGGGAGTAGAAATACTAGTGGGCATTACCAAATGGATTTATGTTCTTTTTCTATTTCGAGGAACAAAAAAACAGAAAAATAAAAAAATAGGAATATTGCCAAATGGTGCCTTAGAATTAAGAATTGTACCTTGTCAAAAGAAAAGAGTGCAGGTTGGTTCTCACTAGTACTTGTATCATGGTAGCTTTGGAATTCACAAGCGAATGAGAATGACCTTATCTTGCCACAATGTCTCACTCGCAATTCCTTCAAGAGTGGCCATATTGAAGTACAACTATTCCTATAGAAGCCCCTCAGTTCCGGCAACTCAAGTAATCTCAGGCTAGTTAATTGTGGAAAGAAGAGATCACCTGCATTCATCCTTACTTTGTCTTCCTCCACAATAATTTCCTCCACCCCACAATCCTCTACTAAAAGTTCTTCGAGTTGTGTCATACTTTTTGCCACTGTGCTTGGAAATAAACTTTTGAGCCTCTCACACTTGACAACCTCTATGCGTTGTAAACATCCAAAGGTAAGACCTCCTTGAGGATGTCCACTCCACACATGCCTCATTTTTGGGAGCTACGTCAAAACTAATTCTCTCAATTGAAAAGTGCTTGTGCAATGAGCTTGGCTAAAATTGAACTCTTGGATGTGAAATACCACTTCTAGGGACCCACAATTTGATATAGTTAACTTCTCTAAGGTTTGAAATCTTGTAAGCATAGTATAAGATGAAAATATGGACGAAAGTTTCTCACAATGCTCCACTACTAGTGTCTTGAGTTTGCTAAAGGCATTTGAAGTAGGATCATCAAGCCATATCTTCTCCACATTATTCATGTGCGAGTTCTTCATCAACTTCATATCAGGAAACTCAACCTGTTATTTTTTATTTTAATTAATTAGAGCCGACTCTTTGTTTCCTTAAAAAAAGTGAATACTGAAATTTCTAGAACAAGGAAAATCAATAAAACATTGAAAGAAAAAAGGCTAGATGCACGTTTTTCTTTAGCAGATGCGACCCCCCAAAATCCGTTCTCCTGTCATAATATTTTTGAATAGAAAGCATATATTCATCTACTATATATCAAGCATCATGTTTGAGTTGTAGCATAACCCATAACTACCTAACTTTGACAAGCATAATCATTTCATGAGTCGTTTGTTTCCCATATATCTCAAATTTAGGCTATCTTATATTCCGCTCATCACAACACGCGCATAGACAATAGCAAATGTACTCTCCCATTTGTTTGACCATTTAAAAAATATAGTTTGCGCATTACAAGGTATTGATAACGACAAAACAAAAACCAATTAGCACAAACTAATACTTCATGGATCTTGCACTTGAAGATTTTCTCAGACAAAGTACGGACTCCAAGAAGGCACAACAGAACAAAGAAAGAAATCCAACTATTAAATCAAAAGATGGTAAAGTGAAGGTATGTGCTGTTGAATTTTGATGTTGGTGGGGATTATTCACCACTAGCTGATTTGTTTCTTTATTTATTTTAGTTATTCGGTATTATCAAAGATTTAGGATATTTAATCTTGATTATTTCTCTTAATAATTCAAGGTGACTACAAAAATGTAGAACAAGAAAAAGATTTTATTTAGATCTAATGTTGAATTGATTTGATCACTAAGTTTGCCTATATGACGTCATTTTACCGGCCTGAATTGGCCCTTCTATCTCTTTCATCTCTCTCTAGTTTCTCCTCTCGCTTTTTTTTTTTTTCTCTTTTCTTATTATCTAATTTTCGCCCATTTTCTACAAATCTAAACCTAACATTCTTCATGCTTTCATTCAGCATTAGTTGGTAATGGATCTAGATCTGTTCTTCATCAAATGGTATCTGAGCTGGATCTCTTCAGCATTTAATCGGTATCAAAACTTTCCTTCATGTATGTCGTGTTGTCGTGCAATTATTATAGACCAAAGGCCAATGCTTTCGTATTTATTTTAGTTGCTACGGTTGCACTTCTGATCTGACATGCTTATGAAGATATATGGAATTTATGTCTGGCTGCCATGCTTGCTGGTTTGGAGCCATTCTATGTTTGATATAATTATCTCTTTGAAAAATCTTGCAATATTTATTAAATCTGGTATTCTGAAATTTGAAAAGAGTAAGGGTTATCACTATTATTACATCATGGTGATTACGGTTATTAGGATTCCAATGTAATGCTAATAGTTTTGATTCTCAGAAGTAATACGACCATACCGTGCTTATGATTATTATAAGTCCTTAACAATCCTGAAGAGTTTAAACAAATTTTAATGATATGAGAGAAAATTCTAACAATTCAGTGAGAATTGAATGGATTCAATCAACAATTGTAAGGGAGACAAGAAAATGGTCCAAAATCAGTTTCTAATGAGCAAAATGGCATGGAAAGGTAATCTCAATGTCTTGAAGAATTGAATAAGGACTTTGCTTATGAGCACAGTGAAGTGAGTGGAGTAAATTTCAACAAATAATCAGGATGAATTTATTGAAGCACCTTCTGAAATTTAATAATTCAGAAATGTAATTTCTCCTACTGATCATTTACACAAGTGAAAAAACTCGTGATGCTAAAATTTGATCTAAAAAACTTGGTACAGCCTTGTCCTTCCTAGGTGCATATCCCCATCTTCCTTTAGTGGATTGTGAGATTTTTCGATGCGGAGATTTCTTGAATTTTGCAACAAACATTACGTCAGGCGCTCTACCCGTAGCGAAGACTTGTCGGCCAAAGGTTGTGGTATTATCTTAGTCACAGGAAAAGCCACCGGAAAAGGACTTGACTACTTTTGGTTGAGGAGATTGACGTACGATGTGATTCTCCAACCACCCTGCTGATTTGTATCTTTGATTAGTTAGTTAAATTTGATAATATTAATAATTTAAGAGATATACCTTGATTTATTTCTCTTAATTTAGATATGTTTACTTAGTTTGAACTCTTGTTTATCTTTGAATATTGGCCAAGATTCTCGTTTTCTTCAGTTTTGAGGATGAATTCATTGACTAATGAGTTTGCCTTTTTGGCGTTTCTTCTTCCTCGTCTGAATTGGCATTTGTCTCTCTCTCGCTCTCTCTCTCTCTCTCTCTAGTTTTTCCTCCTTTTTTGCTACCTGATCATCCTTCAATTTTCTGTGATGTGTAGCTCTTCTAACTTTGGAAATGCAAGCTACCAATGTACAGAGATAAACAAAAAATATGAAAATTACTCAAGGACAAAGCACTAAAAAAAAAGTAAAACAACATATAAGATAAATTGGGATATGATACCTTGTCATCAAATAGAGGATGTAACCCATCCCTAGCATAACTCGCTGAGCGGAAACTAATCAAATTCTCAAGGTCACTAAGCTTGAGTGTGCTTAATTGATGGAACTTCAAAGTCTCTACGGTTTTCCCTTTTCCTTCTTCCATTGCAATTATGCCTCGCAGGTTATTGCAACAAGAAACATCAAGCACCACAAGTTTATCAAGAGTTTCGGCCGTGGCACTTGAGAAGAGATATGACAAACTATGACAACACCTCACATTCACTTCCATCAGACTAGGAAATGCCAATCTTGGAAAAAGAACCTGCGTAAAAACATTGTATAAGAACTATACTTTCAATTGATTGCTGGTGTAATTTCAGCCTGGCATTTTTTTCGGAAGTGTTCCAAAAAGGAAAGAAAAATCTCTTATGATGAGAGTGAGAGTTAAAAGTAGTTATAAATTTATGAGAGAAATACTTAAGTATTCAAAAGATTGTATTGTCCCCGCTCATAGCACTATAAGATCCATTATTTTCTGGTATTGATGTAAAGCGGAGTAGATGCCACATCGACCAAATGTCAAAAATGGGTTCATCTCCACAAGATCCATTGTAGGCCATAAGATCCACGAACTGGTCACTACAGCACCATATGGGCATCAAACTCAATTTTAGCGAAGGCTTTAGTTTTACCAATTAAGGCCATAAAATACGCTTCCTTGTCATAAAAAAAAGAAGCTAATTTATGTGAAAAATTTTAGTTATGTATACGAGAAAAAATTATTAATTTAACAAATTATTTCAGTTGCACACCATGATTTTACGGTTTGGCTCAAATGAAAAACATAATTATCCTTTGATCTTACATTGATAAGATTTAAAGTTAAGCCAACATCTTTAGCATGGTCTAGAATTTCGGTTAGTTAAAAGATGTTAATTGGAGCTTAGCCCCTCAGTAATATTTGTAGGTTTTACAGTATTGATGAAACATTCATTAGTCTAAAATTTGAGAATGAAAGAAAATGTACTAAATTTTGGAAACTTATGAAAGAGATTTGATATACTAGTCAAAATGTTTATATTAAAGAAGAGCTTTGAGATGCTTCTTATTAATAAAAGTCGAACATTAGTAAAAGAAAATGATAAGTTAGCAGAAGTCACCACACAGACCCTTCCATTGTCTAACTCGAATCATAAGGGAAAAGAAACATTAAAGAAGAATGAGTGCAAACCTTTTTATTCAGCAAAGCGGTTTTTGCGTTGGAATGCTGCCCTTTAGCTTTCTGCAACTGGCATCTCCATTAGTCATCTCCACGGCATTACAATCTTCAACTATAAGCACGTTCAAGGAGGGCCACTGTGATTTATGCTTTTCATGACAGAAACTTCTGAGCTTTGGCATATTGTTAAGATGCAAAGTGACAAGTTTGGGAATTACAATTATGTTGGCTACTTCTTCAGGTTTTTCCTCTTCTCTGGCAACAATGTACTCCATCTCTTGGCAACTGCGTAGACCAAGATGTTGGAGTTGTCCTAGACTTTTTGCCATGGATATAGTAAAAAGGTTTTTCAGATGTGGGCATGTCTCAACTCTTATAGTAGTCAGGTTGTGAAGGTAAAGATTCAGCAAATTTTCATTCTTCCATATGTATGTCAAATTTGGGAGATCGTGTAATGTTAGCTCTTTCCATGGACTGCTTCTTGTAGCCTCTCTCTCCATGACACCAAGGCCCTCGAGCGTGTATATGCCTTCTATCAAATTGCAGGACTCCACTTTCAAGTACTCCATACAGTGAAGCAGCCTCTTCGACATAAAAGAAGGAATCACATTAATTAGATTGTGACACTGCTTCACCTTGAGGACCTTTAGATGGCAAAAGGACTCCACAGGAACTTTTTCGTTCCATAGTTCTTTATGTTGAACTCGCTCAATGTGTAGGTCTTCTAAATTTGGAAATGCAAGCTACAAATGTATAGAGATAAATGGAAAATACACAAAATTGCTTAGGGCCAAATCATAAATGGCAGAATAAAAAAACAGATTAGATGAATTGGGATATGATACCTTGTCATCAAATAGAGGATGTAACCCATCACTAGCACAACTCACTGAGCAAAAACTAATCAAGTTCTCAAGGTCAAAAAGCTTAAGCGTGCTTAGATGACGGAACTTGAATGTCTCTACAGTTTTCCATTTTCCTTCTTCCATCGCAATTATGCCCCGCAGGTTATTGCAACAGGAAACATCAAGCGCGGAAAGTTTACCAAGAGTTTTGGCCGTGGCACTTGAGAACAGATATGGCAAACTATGGCAATGCCTCACGTTCACTTTCATCATACTAGGAAATGCCAAGGTTACCTTGCATTCACTCTTCAAAATGTTTGTCAGCCTTGGTAGATTCAACAACTTCATTCTTTTTAATGCAAAGAGGACCAATGGCTTTTGCCTTCTCTCAGAGCTGAGACTTACCAACTCAAATAATGCTTCCAACAAGGGACACCCGACCACCTCAATTTTATTCAGGCTATGCAACCTATCCATTGAATTTGATGGAAAAACACTCGACAAATTCTCACAAAGTTCAACTGTGAAGGATGTGAGTTTGCAAAAGGACTGTCCGAGGAGTTGATTGTGCCATATCCTCTTTAATTGGCACATGGATGAAAGCTTCAATTCCTCCAAGCTTGGAAAAAGAACCTGCATAAAAACATTGTATATATAGAATGACTGAAATTTTTGGTACAGAATTTTATTTTGTCGAAATTTGGGGGCAATTTTGGGAATGACCAGCAACAAGTTAGTTTTTCCGCTGCGAATTGCTAAACTTTCAGTACAAAATAATGATCCAAGTTTTATTAAAATGCTTCACTGATTAGAACCAGAAGAATGGTTAACAAAAAAATACTGTAGATGCTTACATACCTTTTCATTGAAGAAGACAGGCAAGGACAAGCCAGAATTGATATGACCAAAGGCTTGTTGGAAACCGGTATCAGCTGTCATTGACCGTTGCTTTCCTTTGGATGAATAGAATGTCATCATTTTCGGGCATCCAGATATCGTCAGTCTTGTTAATGATGGACAGTGAATACCGTACTTTCCATAAGAGAATGTCCCAAGATTTGGCAATTTCTTAATAGATAAGGAGGTTAATAGAGGGAACTCTAAAGGGTCAGTGGTTGCAGCTTCCTCTGATTCCTCTTCTTGCAAATCAATAATTTCCTCCATTAGTTTACAATTCGCTATTTCTATTTCTTTTATTTGACTGAGTGCTTTAACCATGGAAGAAGAAAATAGAAACCTCAGGATCTCACAGTTTTGCACCTTCAATGTCTTTAAGTTTCGGAAACACAATGCTCTTCGTGGATTTTTACTCCATATGTGTCCCAAACTTGGTAAGTCACTCAAGGTTAATTCTCTCAATTGTGATAGAATCTCAACTTCCCCACTAGATTTCATTCCTTCCAGGTCAGATACTTCTTGTATTAATTGACATCTTTCAATGGTTATGGCTTCCAAGCTTTGTAACGTCATTAGCTGTGAAGGATGAATAACGTCACACTATCTCATAATAATGCTTGTAAATTTAAACAGGAGTTGCATGTGAAATAATAGTAAAGGAAAAATCTCACACAATAGATTTAAAGATAATGGAAGAAAAAACAGAGGAGTGATTTTTGAATTTTATACTATTCTTCTTTAAAATTTATCAACTTTACACTTACTTGTCATTGAGCTATTATGTAATTGGACTCCACTGAATAATAATAATAATAATAATAATAATAATAATAATAATAATAATAATAATAATAATAATAGTAATAATAGTAATAGTAGTAGTAGTAGTAGTAGTAGTAGTAATAATAATAATAATAATAATAATAATAATAATAATAATAATAATAATAATAAGACAGGAGTCATAGTCCCTGAAATATTGAGGCTATTAAATTTACCTTACATTTTGTGCTTTCTTATCTAAATTTTCCAAATTCATGGTATAGGCTGAATTGAATTTTAGTCATTGATTATGATTTTATATAATACCTCAAACGACATATTTTTTATCATATAGTCAAGAACTAAATTGACAAACAGAGAAAACTATACTTGTAATTGATCTGTAGATGTAATTTGAGCCTAGCATTTGATCCAAAGTATTTTTCTAGAAAATACGTCTCTTATCAAAAGATTGAACGTAAAAAAGTTATCGTATATTATGAGAGAAATACTAAAGTAGTTAGAAGATTTGTTGTTCCCGTGCATAGCACTATAGGATCCATCATTTCCTAACATAGATGTAATACGGAATATATGCCGCATTGGCTGAAAGTGAAAAAATAAAAATAAAAATGGTTCATCACTGTAAGATCCATGGTTGGCCATAAGATCAATGAACCAATCCCAACAGAACCTTATGGGCCTCAAAGTTAATTTCATTAAATGAATTAATTTACCTATACAAGGACCTAAGATGGGCCTCCTTATCAAAGAGCTAATTTATATGGCAAATTTTATTTTTGTAGCCAAGAAAATGAATTGCTTAATTCAGCAAATGATTTTAGTGGAGCATCATACTATTGCAGTTTGGTTCACATTATAAAAATAATTTGGAGAAGGGTTTTCATTTTTTTATTTTATACTGACAGAACAGTTACAGCAATTGCTAAATCAAACTGTTAGTGCACAAATGAGTGTTAGATGTTTTACCAATTAACATTTTCAAGCAATGTTTTATTAAAAAATAAATTTAGACATGTGCAGCGCACATAAATTCTACCAATAATATTATAAAAGTGGTTAGAACAAATATTAGTGGTAAATTTGATCACCACAAAAGGTTCAATAGCTTACGTGAATCAGAACAAAAAAATATTAATAATCCCCCTAACATCTCATTAATGTACCAAGGTTACAAAAAAAAATTTGGACCATCGAATATTATATTTGATTTGTATTCACATAAAAGTTACATCATTTAACAAATAAGAGTATAATGGAACTATGTGTCGAACGACACTTCCACAAAGGTCCGTTCACCTACCACAACTCTTTATGATTATTGAGGGAAGAAAAAAGCAACTTGATCGTCTCAACTACTCTAGTGTTGATCAAATTTGTAATTAATTAATTTGGATGTTATTTGACACATAGTCTGTAGTTAAATTCACCAATTGAAATATTTCTTTAGTTTTTTCTTTCACTTTAATCAACTACATGTAATAGAAATTCTAAGTATGTCCATTCATTATTAACTAAAGGTCATAAAAATTATATAGGTCCTATATACTTGCTTCAATATATGTATATATATTCATAAATGTTTGTGTATCCATATTCGATTTTACAATCAAGCAATGATAAACTTCAAAATCATTTAAAAAATCTATACATTGTGTGGTGCTTTTAACTATGTTGATAACATAACACAAATAAAGTCAGATGTAATTAACTAATGTACAAATGTTTTTATGTATTCAAATATCACTTAGCAGTTCCATTTTGCAAAATTAAATTATTGTTTGTCGTAATTATTCTAGAAAACAAAATCTCATAAACAAATTATTTATCCAATTTTTCTACATCCTATTGTACTCTCTCATATCCATGCACTAAATCTCAAAAACAAATTATATACCTGCTGCCCGTTGAAGAAATCAGCTACGTGGTCTGTGGTTTTACAAAAGCTTGTCATCTTTGGCAAGTTTTGCAATGTCAGCCTACGCAAATTGCATGACCTCAGTTTGGTATCATCATCTATTTCATCTCCATCTTCATTTGTCTCAGCATATGCTAGAATTTGCTGAATCAAGCCACACCTGTTTATTTCTATCTCTTCAAGCTGCAATATTATTCTCTTCATGGACCAAGGAAACAAATATTTGATTTTACCACAATTATCCACTTTCACAATCTTTAATTTGCCAAAAGATTCTAGAGCAAGACATCCGCGACAAATCTTCTCCAAGTTGTTCAGATCCTTGAGAAATAAAGATTCCAATCTCGTAAATGTGATGCACTGCACATATTCTGTGGAGTGCAAAACATAATGAAATGAGGGGCTATTTTGTACGTGAAGATGCTTCAATTCCTGAAAACCTTTCATGCACAAATCATGAATGCTATCGTTGCCATTTTGCAATCCATCCAAGTGGAGATCTTGCGTTCTTTGTAAACATTTCTGCACCCACTCTTCAAGAAGAAGATTGCCTGAATCCAGCTTGAGCTTTAAAGTGTTGGATTCTTCAAATTCACCTGACCAATGCCAAATGTCCCCAATTTGGATTTTATGCTTCTTCAGTTTCCCAAATGGCGGGTCTCTTGGGAGATCAATAGGGTAAAGAATAGAAATGGTCATAGTGCTGAGCTTTTTCATGTTCTTCAACTCAACCAAGCTGGCGTTGCTTCGTGATGCTTCATCCTCGGCCTCCCATTGATCAAAACTAGCTTCCATATATAGTTCTTCTAAATTGACCAAGCTTCCAAGCACGCTAGGTTCGATAACTTTGAGGCCGGTGCACCTTGTCAAGTCCAAAAATCTCAATTCTGTTAGTTCACCTATTTCTTTGGGCAGTCGAGCAATTGTAGATCCGTGGAAACTTAGGAACTGCAATCCTTTGAGCTTTCCAAGAATGGTCACATCCTCTAGATGGCAATAATCAACACATAGCGAATTGAGGTTTTTAAGGAGCTTAATCGACGAAGGTAGAGAGGTGAAAGATAAACAAGTCAAGTCCAAGACTTGGAGCTTCTCCATTGATTCAAAAATGACTCTGGAATTCTGAGATACGGGTTGCTTTCGCTTAACAGAAGCATCCTTAAGTTTGGGCAATCCAATATTTCAGGAAGCTCATCAATGCCAAGAAAAATGAGGGATATCGTGGTGCATTCTCTGAGCTCATCCTTTGACCATTCTTGAAACCCATAATCCCTCCTCCCGACCAAGGCATTCCTTTGAGTGGAAGCAATAGAGATGGCCACATCAACAAATACGTCATGTGTTCTGAGCTCTTCCATGTCATTGTTATCTAATAACAAAGAAGAGTCTTGTAAGATATGTAAATCCATAATCAACCTATATCTAACGTTTTTGATGGTCTTGCTGAATTTTTTATATAAACCCAAACCCATGCAATAGGCAAGATAGCACCTCATGGGAATTCTCCCGGTGGTTAGAACACAAACCAAGAACAATGATTTGATCCGTTCATCTTCTAAGTCATTGTAATTTAGTTCCACTATTGATTTTACGCCTTTCACATCTATATGGGTCAAAGCATTCCTCCATGCAGTCAAATCTCCGTGTTTCAACCTTTTTGCCAACGAAACAATCAAAAGTGGCAAGCCTCCACAATTCTTGACCACTCCATTTACCCAAGGTTTAATATCAAGATCATTAACTCTGTTCCCCACTGTCCTTTCAAAAAGTCTTTGTGCTTCTCCATCCTCTAACTCATTGAGTCGGAATGCTTGATCAGAGCCCATGTCAGTACGCAAAACTTCTCGATTTCTAGACGTTAACAATAATTTACAACCTTTTACTTTATTATCATATGCACAAGGTATTCCCACTTCATTCAACTCTAGCTTCTTCCACAAATTATCTAAAATTATGAGAATGTTTTTCTTAAATTCAGTGCCTAACCTCCTACACAAAAGATCTGCTCTCCCACGAGTGGTTTCCTCATTCGTTATTGTTAGACCCAATGCATAGGCAATTTCTCCTTGGATTCTTCTCAGATCTGGATTGCGTGATACATTTGCCTTGACAACCACATCGAAAAGCTTCTCTTCCTTTGCTCGCTTTTCGATGTCTACCAAAAGCATGGACTTGCCAACTCCACCTGGTCCATACACCCCAACCACACATACCTTGTCATCAGATATAGCTTCAATAACCTTCTTTGCGAATGAAGCCCTCGACTCCAAGACATCTTCACCATTGTCGGTAGATCCAGCAGCGGAAGTGGTAGCAGTGACAATTCCTATCGGAGGATTCTCGTAGTGGACCTCTGTGAACTTACTTTTCTTACGGAGTTCCTGAATGACTTGAGTCATCTTCTTCACCTTCCTGCCAATTGGATGGCGCAACACGGGATTGGGAAGCCACCCTCGGAAGCAAGCATTATTTGCAGTTTCGCCATCTCTTAATAGGTTTTCTGCTTCCTCAACCTTCTTCTTCACACTTTCCAGCCAATCCTTAACATCAGTGTATATAGGTTTCCCATCATAGAAGGCTTTATCGACAGAGCACTGCACCCTTTCCTTTGCATACTTCAAATCCTTGACTCCTTTCTTGAGATCTTCAACATAGCTCTTGTAGCACAGCACATACCCAAATTGACGTCCAATGGGAGCAAACAGGCATTCGCCTAGTTTCGACACTAGATTCGATGCAAAGGAGGTAGCAAATGCCTCACCCATAATTTCTGCTTTAATTTCTAGAACCCCCCTCCCCCCTCCTTTGTTCCTCTTGTTATTGCCTCCTTGAGTGTACGGCAGCAAGAGCAATGTGAATAAACAGAGAGACTGAGGGATCTCAGCAAGAGCAATTTAGAACGTACACTAAATGGGAAGAAACTCGTTACTGGTCTACCGCGTGCAATAGAAGGCTAATTTCTTCCATTTTTAATGTTGTCCCTGTTTTCTTGATTTTTTATTTCTTGACAAAGTGGATGGTGTATACATTTTAAAAAAAGAGAATTCCTGTAAATTTCTTCCATTATTTATTTCTGTTGTCCCTGTTTTCGAGGGCTCCAACAAATTTTGCAGTCTCAAAGTGTTTCTAAGAGAAAGTTCAAAGTGTGTTTTAGGGCATTAGTCAATTAACGACACGTGGACTCTTGAAGTGCTAAAACTTGGCACGGGAAAACACTTAAGTACCAAAATTGGAGCAAAAAAGAATAGTTAAGTGCCAACGTCGAAAAAATCTGTACAAAATGCACACATGTCATGTTCCGGCAATTTTAATTGCTAGCGGAGTAATTTTTTTCAAAACAAATATCCACGTGGCATTTAAAAAAAAGAAGAAGAAATTGTCTACGTAGCAAAAAAAAAGTCATACCAAAAAAAATATAAAAAATCGATTTTATTAAAAAGAAAAAGGAAGGGCAACCCTCACCCAATCCTCCCACTTTCTCTTTTTTTTTTAATAATTAATCAATATTATAATAATATATTTTAAAGTTTTTAATATTATTCAATTAATATATTTTTTAAAATGTCACGTCAGCACCAAAATGACGTCGTTTTGTTTGAGTTTTTGCTGACTCAGCTTCCGGCGAGCCATGTAAGCAAGTTATATTATTAAAATAAACCACATCGGATTTCCAGCGACCTCTGCCGGAATTGGCACTTAAGTTATCCAGTTTTAAAAAAAAGTGACACTTAAGTGTACCTTTCGTAACTTTTGGTACTTAAGTGTACCATCGTGCTAAGTTTTGGCACTTGAGTTGTTTCTTTCCCATCAATTAACTAGTATAATCAAGTCCCTATCCTAATTTCTTTAATTATGCAAGAGTAAAATATTTCTCTCAATATTTTATTTGGCTTCCTAATCGACCCACCACAAACCGATTATTGGCAACTTCTAAATGAAAATGGCTTGTAAGTCAAAAACTCGGATCATAAGTTATGAATTGGTGGGCTTGGGAGAGGCCGAACTAAGCTTGGACTTAGTAAGCCATTAACCTTTGCGCTAAGCAGGGTTCAAAGAGGTCACAACAGTGTCAATCATTTTACATAGCATGATTGGCGTTGATGTGAATGATTTTTGCAATTTTATTTAAATTTTCCAAGTTTCCTCTTTGATTTTTTTCCTTTTCTTTCTTAGTTTTTCTTCTTTCTCCACCGGCTGAAGGAAAAAAATCAAAAAGAAAAGAACAGAAAAGAAAAAATCAGAAAATTTTAAAAAAATCTAAAAATCGACTATGTTAGCGATTTCCATCGAAAATTGATTATATAGACTACATTAGAAAATTTTCAAAGGGTTTATGACTAAATTGAAAATTATATAAAATTAATTAACAATCATGTAATAAGTTTAAGACTTTTTGCATAATTTTATAACTTTTTTTCAAATTTTTAGCAATAAAAATCATTAGGTGAGATTACATGTAAGCGGTGTTTATCCCCTTACTTGCCACGTAAGTTCATTGGATGAAAAGATACCACTCTTTCTCTCTATCCCTCGAGTGCTTTTTAGGAGATTTTTGAAAAGTGGGATCATTTTTGTCCCTTTCCGATGTTATACGAAATTTTACGGATTAAGAATTTTCATCCAAGAAACCTTCTCTTCCAAAATAAAGAAAATGAAAAATTTTGATTTGTCCCTATATTATAATGTTTACAAAAATCATGGAGTATCTAAACTTTTAAAGTCATCTAATCCACGTGAATAAAATGTAAACTACCGCATTGACATACGTAGGGACTTATCTGATACTTTTTGAAAGCGTTTTTGTAGGAAGAGACGTAGGAAAATACATACTCGTGATTCCTAAAAGTCTAACAAACATGCAGTGTGATCAAAGGGGGATCAAATGGGGAAAACACCATAACGTTTCGAAACATTTTGAAAGTACATGCAACACCAATTTTTATTAGGTTGGAGAAATATTTCATCGAGAAAGCGGCCATCATAACCAAGTCAAAAATTCGCAATGTCTTTGCAATTGGAACTCCTAGGGCAAATTGGATAGCGTAAGGAAATTTTCAAACCAATTAATGCAATGGTCAACCTTCAGCAATGAAAAGAAATAGGGTCTCAACTTGGTCATTTGCTAATGAACTTATTGGTCCTTTGCTAAAAGACAGTTTTAATCAACAGTTAGGCCTTTGGCCAAAAAAGATTCGATAAGTAATCATCTCCTTTAACCAGCAACTTATGCTTCGAATAATTTTCTTTGACTTAACCAAAAGGCATTATTCGCTGATGACCATGTTTGGTGAGAATTATGGTACGATGTGGTCCTATAGACTAAGATGTTCTCCTCAAACCCTTCCCATTTAATAATGACAAATTTTGATTAACGAGCAATAATTTGAAATTAGCTCATCATAGGATTCCCCTTTCTCGCTTACAAATGTGCGGAAAGAGACTAACATTTTATTATTAGTTACTTCATTGCCATATTCAATTTAATAAAATAAAACTATTAATTAATTATTCTACATATGAAAACATATAGCTAGTGAGGGCTTCTAGTTATGAATAGGTCTCACTCTGTTGCACTTCCAAATAGTTAATCCGTTTGTGAATTCCCTCACTTATTATGAAGGACAAAGCAGGTTTAGAGCAACGTTCTCCAAATCCCCATTAGTATAACTTACATGTATTAAGAGAAAGAAGCAATATGCATGATGATAATTCTGAAAAAATAACGTGTGAATTTGTTTTGGGTTAGAAATGTGTGAATTTCACATGTAATGTTTGTTTACTTTAAAGGATGTAAGGTGTCCTGTAATGGGTGAAACTCAATTGTTTCCATCCTATCAATTACAATAAATTAGAAAATGAAGGTGTGATCTTTTTGGAGGAGCAACGTAAAGACGAAATTTATAGTAATAGGTTTTGTGTTTCAAAATGAGTTACCTTGAAACAGATCAAAGTCGTGTTCGAATCCTAAAAGGCAATATGATTAGAGGATTAATTTCGCACCTTAATCTGTAATCATGAGAACAAATATCTCATACCAATGACTTATGTGGTGTTTCTTACTGAATGCGGTTTGTCCTCTTCATGCACGAGCCAAACAAAGCTCTACTTCTTCTCTTGCCCCCGAAGGATGAGCCAGATGTAAGGTGTCCCGTGATGGGTAAAACTCAATTGTTTTTCATCCTATCAATTACAATAAATTAGAAAATGAAAGTGGGATCTTTTTGGAGGAGCAACGTAAAGATGAAATTTATAGTAATAGGTTTTGTGTTTCAAAATGAGTTACCTTGAAATAGATCAAAGTCGTGTTCGAATCCTGGAAGGCAATATGATTAGAAGATTAATTTCACACCTCAATTTGTAATCATGAGAGCAAATATCTCATACCAAGGATTTATGTGGTGTTTATTACCGAATACGGTTTGTCCTCTTCATACACAAGCCAAACAAAGCTCTACTTCTTCTCTTGCCCCTGAAGGATGAGCCGGATGTAAGGTGTCCCGTGATGGGTAAAACTCAATTGTTTTTCATCCTATCAATTACAATAAATTAGAAAATGAAGGTGTGATCTTTTGGAGGAGCAACGTAAAGATGAAATTTATAGTAATAGGTTTTGTGTTTCAAAATGAGTTACCTTGAAACAAATCAAAGTCGTGTTCAAATCCTAAAAGGCAATATGATTAGAGGATTAATTTCACACCTCAATCTGTAATCATGAGAGCAAATATCTCATACCAAGGATTTATGTGGTGTTTATTACCGAATACGGTTTGTCCTCTTCATGCACAAGCCAAACAAAGCTCTACTTCTTCTCTTGCCGCTGAAGGATGAGCCGGATGTAAGGTGTCCCGTGATGGGTAAAACTCAATTGTTTTTCATCCTATCAATTACAATAAATTAGAAAATGAAGGTGGGATCTTTTTGGAGGAGCAACGTAAAGATGAAATTTATAGTAATAGGTTTTGTGTTTCAAAATGAGTTACCTTGAAACAGATCAAAGTCGTGTTCGAATCCTAAAAGGCAATATGATTAGAGGATTAATTTCACACCTCAATCTGTAATCATGAGAGCAAATATCTCATACCAAGGATTTATGTGGTGTTTCTTACCGAATGTGGTTTGTCCTCTTCATGCACAAGCCAAACAAAGCTCTACTTCTTCCCTTGCCCCCAAAGGATGAACCAGATGTAAGGTGTCCTGAGATGGGTAAAACTCAATTGTTTTTCATCCTATCAATTACAATAAATTAGAAAATGAAGGTGGGATCTTTTCGGAGGAGCAACGTGAAGATGAAATTTATAGTGATAAGTTTTGTGTTTCAAAATGAGTTACCTTGAAACAGATCAAAGTCGTGTTCGAATCCTGGAAGGCAATATGATCAGAGGATTAATCTCACAGTTCAATCTATAATCATGAGAGCAAATATCTCATATCAAGGATTTATGTGGTGTTTCTTACCGAATGCGGTTTGTCCTCTTTATGCACAAGCCAAACAAAGCTTTACTTCTTATTTTGCCTCCGAAGGATGAGTCGGATGTGCTTGGTATATAAGAAATCTCGTGATGGTTGCGTTTCCATAAAGAGGCAAAATAAACTTCTTTTGGCCCTAGCCTTTTTGACCAAGACTCCCACAACAACCCCTTCGTCTTGGTTGGCCTCTAGACTTCAAGGACGTTTTCTTGGGTCTCTGTGTGATTAGACCACGTGGCCTTGGAAATCGAAGTGAAAAGGACATTTAGGAATGATAATTTATGAGGACCGCACTCATCACGTGGTCCAGTCCTCTTTGTCCAGATCAAATGGTTCGAAGTGACCACTGGACAAAGACAAAACAAGGCAACAATTAATGTGTGGCGTAGGTCCGTAAAGTGAGACGTCTTCCTCGAACCATAATCGTGTTTCGATTGATAAGCAATAATTAACATGAGCTCGCCATAAGATTCCTCTGGAAATAGGCTAATAGTCTTTTCCAAAAGCTAAAATTCGTACAAGACAAAACATAATTAGTAAAGGGTCCAAGTAATAATATCTTCATTGCCACATACAGTTTTGAACAAATTTCAAATAAAAACATAAAATGATGACATTTCTTTAAAATATGGCTCAAAAAAGACATTATCTTAAATGAAGACTTAAAATAATCAGCTTAGTCTTAAATAAAGGTCTCATGAGCATTTTCATTCAGAAGCTTTTTGTTTCTCCTTTTTATTTTCTTTTTTGTTCTCCATTCCTTTTCTTCTTCCTCGTTCATTGGGCGACCTCAAGTTCATCCTTTTCTTAAAAAAATTGATACTTGATTAGGCTTTCACCAGACGCTGATAATTTTCCAGAAAAGAAAGAAAAAGAAAAAAAAAAATCAAACCAACGTATTTGAGCAAGAGAACTCAATGTGCCCTACACAGTTTCGCTTCCTCCATGCTTTGCCCTTTCTTCTACGATCAATAGCGACATGTGTCTCTGCTGTGGTCAGAAAATAAAAATAAAAATAAAAAAGACAAAGAAAGAACAATGACGTGTGCATTTCCCATGATCTTGTTCCATCATCTGCATGTCGATCGTGAACACTACAAATGCCAAAAATGAGGTTTGATTGAAAACCGAAACAAGCATGTCCAAGCTCATCCATACCCACTTGAATGGTTTCCTCCGATCTCCTCCGCCTCCTATATTTCGATCTCTCCACCACCATTCACGTCCTCAAGAACCTGCTCTCATATCTCATGGTCTCCACAAGACGTCATTTCTTATAATTTAGGATACGTATGATAATCATTCTATTTCTATTTTAAAACTATTTTTCTATTTTAGATTTGTTTCTAGCATAGAATCTGTTTGGTCAAACGATTTCATTTTTTTATTTCTGGAATAGATTTCTATTCCAGAAATAGGTTTGGAATAGAAATCGAAATTGTTTCTCTTTTCAACTTCTTACTTGAAAGAGTCTCTTCCTAACCCCTAGCTTTCTGCCCTCCCTCCGGTCGCCGCCACCTGCCACCATTGCTACCGGCTACGACTATTGCCTCCCCCTACCACCTTCACCCCCTACCAGCCAACCACCATCGTCACTATTGCCACCATCGCCTCCCCCTGTCACCACTGGTTGCTGGGAATAGAAATTTTGTATCATTATCAAATGCATTTTTTGTTCAGAAGCTCATCCAAGAATAAAAATTGAAAAATCAATTTTTGACCAGAAATTTTATCATTTGCCCCCTCATTGATACGTTCCTATCACAAACACTTAGTCCAAGCCCAAACTGTCATCGTCAATGAAGAAGAAGATGGTGAATACAAAAGGAAAAGAAAAGGAAGAAAAAGAAAAAAAAAGTTCCTAGACGTAAATGCCTAGAGAAAAGCTTGGATTAGCTCCAATTTTGAAATTAATTTTGTTATTTCATGCTATTCTTTGAGGCAAAAAGTCCACTTCGAATTCTATTTTGAAAGAATAGTCTCACTTCAAGCTATTATTTGAAAATTTTCCTCACATTTTATCACACTAGATGTACAATAATTCACTAAGTGGTTGATGTAATCACTTTCCTTAAACTCAAGACAAAAAAGCGTTTGAAGTATTCTTTTATCAAGTGCTCAGATGACGTGATATGAATGCCCCGTTGGACATTTGGGTCCAAAGAAGTACGCAATAATTTTCAAAAGAGGAGTTCGAATATCAATTGACAATGTTAGCCGGTTTTGAGGGACTCACACACGAGTGGAAGAATATCTAGTGCAAATGTGAGGCATGAAATTAAGAAAATCTCAAATTAAATATTTGGAGTGAAGAAGATTGGAGCAATTAATAATATTTTATTGGCCCATAAATTTTCAAAAAAAGGTGCGTGTTTATTAGGAGTATTGACGCTAAAAAATAATCCAAGCCCTTATAAACTGATATGGTGTTAGTACTGAGTTGTTGAAAGAGTAATTAATAGGTCTAGTTGCTAATCGATAAACTACTGACGCAAGACCAATGTTATGTTACCGATGAAAGTGTCGCCAGGTGATGATGGACCAAAATGGTTATTGACAAATGATGCCGAATGATCAATTATGTTACGAAAAGATGTAAAGTGAAGATTGTATGAGAATTTTTGACCGATGGTTGAGCTAAAGGATATTCCTTATGGATAAGGATGCGTAGATGAAGATAGCCAAGAATTTGTACAAGATTATATAAAGCCAAGATTGACCAGTTGTAAAGTATATGCATTCAATCAACACTAACACAATTTCTCAATTTTAGTCTATCGATTTATTAGTTTTATCGACAATTCCTTAAATTAGCGTTTACCTTTATTTAGAGTTAGTGATCCTTATTACACAAATTCATGGCACTGTAGCAATACAGCTCACGGCACCGTAGCAGTACTATTCTTAACTGTAGCACAGTAGCAGTTTTCTCTTCGAATCGCCATAATCAGCTTTTTAAGATTTGGCGAAAGCAAAAGGTTCTGGACGAACACATGGCTAGTTTCTCCTATAAACTCCGGGTCCTTCAACTTTAACCTCTGCCATGAAACCTCTCGATTAAAAATACTGTTGGAATATCATCTTCCTCACACAGAAAGAAAAAAGGCAAAGAGAATTTCAAGTAATTCGAATGGGCTAGTAAATGTTTCCTATATAAGTTTGATTGCAAGGGTAACTGCAAGTCATGGTCCCCTCAATTGCCGTTTAACATTCGAATTCCAGTGCAAACATAAGGTCGTCCAATGCATTCATTTTGTTTTTGCTGAACTCCAAGGATATAGCAATTTGGAGATTACAAGATAGCTAAGGCCAATCCACCCCGGAAAATTTGTCGTGCTACCACACCTGAACATCAATGGTAAGAAAAGACCAGCGTTTATCTTTAGATAGTCCTACTTCAGGATAAATCTAAAAATTCAGTCGATCCATAACCAGGAAAATTTGACATAGAATTGGAGTCATAAACATTGTGAATGTGTAACGAGGAAACGCCATGCGTAGCGTATGGCTTCCCACGTAATACTTAGAGGATAAAAAAGAAACAAAGACGGGAAAAAAAAACTATGTTAGTGAAAACCCTTTAAAGGAATATCAAAAGATATGCTAATTAATATTTGTGTAGCTCATTTTGGTTGGTGAAACATTATTAAGACAGATGTGTTTGTTTCATTACTTTTCCGAAACCATAGGCAACTTTTTTTCGTTGACTTTTTATTGATTTCTATAATTTTTATAATTTGCAAAATACGTGCTAATCAGATTATTTATTGTGAGAATATTGAAGATATAATACTGAAGCCCTTTCAAAAACTCATTCAAAAGCTTACTATATTTCTGAAATAAAGTAATAATTTCACCTATTTACATATTGTATTGAATATTTTGCAAAGATCCATTCATCACTACTATGATAATCATATCATCTATCAAATTTTCCAATTAATGTTATGTTTATCATATAAAATTTTGACAAGCTCCATATATAATAATTAAACCATATGTAATAAACTAAAAATGAATTGGCAAGGACACCCCCCATTGTAGAATCCAGACACTTTGTCAGTTATCTTTGTAATTGGATCGTGTGGCCCCGCAAATCAAAGTGAAAATAGGCTCTTCCTACCCCACTGAATAAAATAATCGATACTTTATGTCAGAGTCAAGGTGTTAATAGTGGAAATTATCGTCTCCTATACTTGGCTTCTTTTAGAAGGCGTTCGTGGTGGAAACCATATTTTCTCTTGCCCCAAAGGATAAATCAATCCCTTTCTCTAGATGGGTAAGTATACCTTCCCTAAAGACTTCAAGGATAATTGGTCTTTTGCTAAAAGATGTGTTAATCAACACTTGAGTCTTTGACCAAAAAAGAATCGATTCTCATGCTAAAGTCAAGTTGTTCACACTAGAAGTTAACTTTTGGATGATGCTATCCTTTACAGTCAAGATATTGAATAGTTATGATTTGAAAATGATGGATTGATTGAGAATTTTTGCTAAAGCAGTGCCGTGTTTGAAATTTTGTGGAAATATCTTGGAAGAAGCTTGGATGACTTCTAACGCTTGACGCATGTGTCACGGGCAGGTCCATGACACATGCACCTTTTAATAAGTTAATGGAAAACGATTAATGTCAGATTCAATTTTTAGTCACTGTGAGAGGGAAAGGGCAAAGCAATTCGTAGGAGTGCAATGTTTACATTTGGCCTTGATTCATGTTAGCATGAAGTTATTCATAATAATAGGAAAATTACAAACAAAATGCTAAACTTATAATACTTATATCAATTTAGTCATAAACCTTTCAATTTAATTATTGTATCCTAAATCTTTTGACCATTTGCAAATTTAGTCATTTTATCAAATTTTGGTCAGAAATTGTTGATATAATGGTCTAGTTAGAGCTGGTTATCCTATGTGGCATGATCAGTGTTGGCTTAGACAATTTTTATATTTTGAAAATTTAATTTTTTTCTTTTTTAATAGGTGAAATGAATAATGGGGTTGTGTGGGTGCTGCTTGTCCTTTATTTTTCTTCGCACTTAGTTTAACATAAATTCGCAATTTTGTGAATCTCTAGTTTGCACACTTTGTGAGCGAGGCGAGGAACCTCGGAGCAACGCAATTTCTTATTATTTAGGTTTTTGGCAAATGGTTAGGTGGATTTAATAGATTTTGATCAAAATATTAATTTATTTTGTTAAAACGGGTTGTCCCTTTTAAATTTGAGATGACCAAGACTTTTTCTGAACTTATAATTGCTATTTATAGATTCAAGTCTAAAGTACTAATAAAATATAAATTCAAATAATGAAGGCTATTTAGTGGTTGGACAGCGTTTGCCCCTGCGATCTAGGTGGCTCCCGCACCTCGCCCGCTTAGGAAAGAGCGGGACTCTTGTGCTCTCTTATTGATAAAAGATACGAATCACACCTCAATTTAAAATAGAGGAATGTTTTTTTTTTATTATATATATTTAGGATCTGGCTTGGCACAACTTTACGGGTGCTCATGACCGTCGTCGGGCCCGGCAGGCCCCAATGTCGACCATCGATTATACTTAGAGGGAAGCTAACCCAAGACCTCACCATTAGGACTCCTCACTTAAAACGTATATGGCAATGCGGAGATTTGAACTTTTCACCTTGCGGGAGATCTATTCGCACGCCTCTACCAATGCAGTTGCCCACCGGTGGATGACGAATGTTTCTTTTTGTAAGCTACAATTCGTACAAATTAAAATAAAATCATCCATTAATTAATTTATGGTCCAAAAATTCTATCTATATTATTATAGATAACAAACCTATTTTATTGGACCGTATGGAGTCATGGGAAGCTCTCGTTAGTTAATTTGGCTCCTTTCACAAGAAATTAAATTCACTTAAATCATATGTGTGCTTAATGTGATCATTTCCTTCAAAGAAAAAAAAGCTCGAAAGTCCGCAATACAAATGAATTTTCAGTCCTGTGTGATACTTCCCTTAAATTAAAAAAATTAATAAAAAAAACCTTTATGGTTTTGGTTGCAATGAGCATCGGTCGGTGTCCGTGATCATTTTTATTTTTTTTGGCTTTTTCCCCTATCTTGCCAGCTTCTAATGAGTTAAAATGAGGAGTTTTCAAGAAATTATTTTATAACTCGGTTCAAAATGGATCCGAGCAATCTAAGCTGTGTAGGTAGACTTGTTAAACGGGTGGGTTGGGTCGGGTTTGGGTCGAGTCATAAATGGTTCACCCAAATCGACCCATTAACCCGTTTACGACCCATTTAAGACAAGTATAAAAGTTTTGGACCTGCACCCAACCCAACCCATACCCAACCCATACCCGACCCAACCCATATAGTTAAAACATTTCTCCATCTAACTAAACTTAGGAAAATTTATACTTATAATTTTTTTTTAAAGATTTTAAACTTATTCAAGTTCATTAACAATCCATGTATTTTAGTCTTTTTAATTTTTAAACCCATTATAGATATACTTGTCAAAATGGATGTATAACCCATTTATGATTAAATGGGTCATAAATGGGTCAGGTTTTTTTTAAATGGGTCATAAATGGGTTATACTAAAAGAAAACCTGACCCATTTAATATTTAAATGGGTCAATAGGTGTATGTGTAGGTCACGCAAATCGCCAGCTAAAATGATCCCGTCCATAACGAACTAAGTTTAGACTCGAATGGGTTGAATTCTACGAGTAAAGTATGACGGCCATGAATATAGGCAAATGCTTTTAAGGCTAGATGTTCGATCGTCTCTTGACTGTCTGCTGCTGGATCATCTTAAAACTTTTCTACCAGTAGCACTAGTTAAACAATTATTGACTCGTTGGAAAATTGCCATCACATGGTGGTTGGTACACTCGTTAAAAAATTAGTGTTGGTACTACCCTGTGCTCATTAATGTGAGACTGTACAAGGATACCCCACCTTGTAGACAAAAACCACAATCGTGAGTAATTGCCCCACTTGCCCGGATAAATAGTTGCATATCGTACCAAGACCAACGAAACAAGACGACAAAAATTGAGAAATTTGATTGGATTGGAAAATTGCCATTACACGGTAGTTGGTACACGCGTTAAAAAGTTATTGTTGGAATTGCCCTATGCTCATTAACGTGAGATCGTACGAGGATACCCCCACCTTGTAGACAAACCACGGTCGTGAGTAATTGCCCAACTTGCCCGGATAGATAATTGCATATCATACAAAGACCAACGAAACAAGACGACAAAAATTGAGAAATTTGATTGGAAGACATAGAGTCTTCCGTTGATTTTTTGCCAATTGACTCTCTCACGAAATTGGTCCTTTTCTTGAAAAATATAATTTTTTTTTAAATCTGTTATATTAATATCAATCCAATTATAGATTTTTTAGTTTGACCAAATTAATATTATATATTTTTATAATTGTATCAATTAAGTCCATTCGATCAATTTAAATCAAAATTATTAATATAAATATCAACCATCTTAAGTGATATAATACTTAAATAAGGACAAAACGAGTTCAGAGCAAAGATGTCTAGATCTCCATTATACGCTTACACTATGAATAAAGTTAACAAAATTTTCTTTAAATTAAGAGCGAGATTGTATAGTAAAGAGATTGTTCTGTATGGATACATGAATCAAAGTTGAGGCCCCCTTATGAAGATTTTCGCATGCCCTCCTCTCAAGAAAAGAACGGGGGAATCAGAAATCAACCGGACCAATCTCTGGTCAAAGGTAACGTTTTGAGAATCGTACTGGGCCGGAATGCGATTCCACTAGGTCCAATCGTTTGCACCAATCTGGTTCGAGTAAAAAGAAGCAACGTGATGATGATTTTGAAAAAGGTCGGTTAGGTGTGAAGTGTTCCAATGTTTTGAAGGATGTCAGGTGTATTGAAATGAGTAAATTGAAATGCATTCTTTTGTCTTTTGTGGAGGAGTAATCCAGAGATGAAATTACCATAATGGGATCGTGTTTGGGAGGAATATCAAATTGGGTCCGGGTCCCCAACAGCGGTACAATCTGATAGAACTCATTGCGTCGTCCTATTGTCCCAGATGAAATAATTGCGACTGACCACCCTCTGACAAAGACTAAACGAAACGAAGGTGAGAGGTGCACAACGGGCTTGGCATTTGAGAATGAGCTGTCTTGGAGCTGATCGAAGCTGTGCCCGATGTCCGAAGGGCGGCACGTTCGCACGAACCATACGAGCTTCTTGTTATATAGGAAATCTTAAGTGAGGCGAAATTACTTCTTTAACCCTCACCTTTTCCAATCTCTTCTGGTTAATCGGCAAGAATAACCCCAGGCCCACCTTAGACTTTAAGGATATATTTTCTTAGAGCTAATTCCTTTAAAAAAATCCTATACTTTAAATCTAATCTCAATTTTATGCTCGATTTTTTTATCTCGGAAAAAAAATTAAAAATCTCAAATTTTAGATCTAATCCTTAATTTGCCTCACTTTAGATATAATCCCAAATTTACCGCGAACATTTCTTTTGTCTCAAAAACCCTCCCAAATTTATGTTGAACATTTTTTATCTTGAAGAAATCCAAACTTTAAATCTAATATCAAATTTATCTCGAACTTTTTTTTTTTATCTCAAAAAAACTTAAACTTTAAGTCTAATATCAAATCTACCTTGATTTTTTTGTTAAAAAAAATAATCAATTTTTACTGTAATTCTAAATTTTCCCATGTTAGTCATTCCTAATTTTTATATCCTAGAATGTTTTTATTTTGAAGATAATTTTTCATGTCTTCTTGTCAATGTGTATTTATTATCAATGTGGAAATACTATATTAAGTTAGGACTAGACCATGAGATAGATTTGAAAATATATTAAAGTTGGTGATTCTTTTTAAAAACAATATTTGAGGTCAATTTGAAATTAAACCTGAAGTTTAAGAATTTTTTTAGACAAAAGAAAAGTTTGTGATAGATTTGAGATTGAACTTAAATTTTGAGATTTTTTAAGATAAGAAATTTAGGGCAGATTTGGGACTTGATTTAAAATTGGGAAAATTTCAAAAAAGGGCCCAAAATGCTATCAATTTCTCAAATAAAAGCCTGAAGTTGATTTTATTTCAAATAAAGACTTGAAGTGGCTATAATTGTTTCAAATAATGGCTTGACATTGCCGGTCATCGGTCGGCCGCCGGCTGATTAAAATAAGAATCTAATGCTAAAAAATAAGAAAAATCCATTATCGTTAGGCTGAAGGGAAACCACAATAAATATATTAAAAGTATCTAAAAAATAAGACGTTTAAATCCTATTGTAAAGTCCTGACCATTTATTAATTTTTGAATAAAAGAATTCTTTGGAGGATTTCCACACACTTTAAGAGAAAACTACCGAAAAATATTTTTTAAAATTTGTTCCTATTTAAAAAAATAAAAAATTCGAAACTATTATTTTTTAATTTTAAAAAATATATTTTTAATTAATTTTTTAAAAATAATTTTTAATCCAAAAAAGGACCCGGGTCGGATCTCGGATCCGCTCGGGCCCGACCCGAGCTTGCTGACCAGGGTCACGGAGCGTGTTCGGGCTCTTATGTTGAGCCCGGTCCGCTTAAAGCCCTACGCCCCAAAAGCCCTAAACCTGAGCAAGCCCAGACCCCAACTGGTCCTACCAAATGCTAAATCCCAGCCCAAAGTTTTGACTCGCTCGACCCAGTCCAAGAAAGACTAAATAAGCCCATGCTCATTTAGTCTAAAATGAGCCCCAAAGCTCCTTGAACTTAACCGAAACCAGCCGATTCCAATGACCTATCGCCTAGTGTCAGACTCATTTCAAGCCGGTCACGAACCAGAGAGCGCGACGTCCTCCATGGGCGACCAAACTCCTCCTCCGATGACACCGAACTCTTGCCGTCACCCACCACCATCGGATTACAAAAAACAACACCCTGGATCGCCCTAGGCGACCCAATTTGAAAATCGTCCGTAGCCAGCATGCCGGTCACCGGCCAACTCCAGCCGTCGCGAGGTACATAACGACTCAACCCGGGCAGTCTCGGCTTTATGGGTAAAAGCCTTTTAAATCGTGTTTAATGACCAACAAAACAAGAATGATGCAAAAAAGCACACAAATGCGCCTTCGGATCGACCAGAATGGACACCGTTCTCACGGACTCGCCTTAGAGGCATTTCACCAAGCACCTGGAGGGCGTCGCCGAAGGGAGGCCACGGACCCCCTCGAGACAAGGATTCGGGCAAAAAATCAACACACCATGCACAAGCAACGCTCAAGACCAACTCATAGACGAATTATTCGTATTCAACCTGAGCATGAACGAAGAACGAAGAGTCTCGGTCTCGGTTGAAACGAGACAGGGCGAAACAAAGCATCAAACGGGGAAGAGAGGAGCCCGAGCTCGATCGCCGGAGGTGGCCCTACCCAGCTCGGCCACGGCCAACAGAGGGCGAGCTCTAGATATATCGGACTTAGTCCGGTTGCCTCGCGACGCCTCCAAGCCGTAATCCTTGGGTTAAAATGGGTTCGAGAATAAAGAAAGTAAATGTGGAACCGACCTGGAAAACTACGTCGAGGAGGGGAAATGCTGGGCTGTCGACCAAGGCTTAGGCGTAGTGGTCGTTCCCGGAGGGGTCCTCTGACTCCTGGCTCTCGCTTCAGTTCTCGCTTCAGCTCTCTCCCTCTCTCCCTCTCTCCCTCCCTGAAGAACCCCCAAAGAAGAAGAAGAAACAGACCACTTTCTTCCCTCAGGGCAGGAGTAGACCTGTTCGAGCTACTTGTTTTCTCTTCACCCATAACAAAGCCTCTCGCACCGCTAGGGTTTCCGTAATCAGAATAGAGGACGCGTGGATCTTCCTTGCAAAACCATCTGTAAGTCATCCATTACAATCTCTGCTTAAACCTGCAATCGATCCGCTCATATTGAAATTACAGCAAGCGCTGTCTACGTTTAATTTCTCTTCATTCTGTTGCGGTGTGTTCCATCATTTCATTGCTGATCTTGCGTCTTCTTCTTTTGATGACTGTCGCGGGTTCCATCTTGCAAAGGATTGTGTTGTAGTGAAGGCGTCTTCGAGAGTAGCTTTCGGGATTGATCGCTGAGCTTGGAAAATCATTCCATTCCGTCCCTTCCAGAGTTGCCATAGCACACCTGCGAAAAGAGCCTCCTGCTCAGGGGTCTTTTTGGAGCCAAGGAATTCACTCACCCATTTATCCATCCGTGTTATATTGGCTGGTGCAATATTGACGTCTAAGTTTGAATCCGTGCAGATATCCTTTGTCCAATCATACAAAATGAAGAGGTGCTCCATCGTTTCTGGATCTTGGCCACACATTGCACATATAAGTTCCGGTATCATTTCTCTTAAATAAATTTTCCTTAGTTGGAAGGGCATTACTACGAGCACTCCACAATAGAACTTAATTTTGGGGCACGTCTGAATTTTCCAGATTAAGTGCCACAAGGAATTAGGAGTCTGGTATGATGTTGGATTAGGCTCTGCTTTCTGCTTTCCCTTTTCCTGGATTTTGTTGGATCCACTTTTGACTTGGTATGTCTCAAACTATTAGTTATCCAAATTAGTCTATCTGGTTGAGGAATTAAACTCAGCAGGGTAGCTAGAATCTCTTTTACAACTCTCTCCTCGAAACTAGTATTCAATTTCTAGACATCCCACTCCCGAGTTCTGGTCTATTAGTTAAGCAACAACCTTTGGTTCATCTTGGTTAGGAGGGCCAATAATTCTTCCTGAGATTAGTCACTTATCTTCTCTGATTCTAATATTTTTACCGTCTCCTACTTCTCATTTTATCTCTGGCTCAATTACGTCTCTTCCTGCTATAAGGCTCTTCCACCCTCAAGAAGGTTGAATGGTTGTATTTGCATTCCAGAAGTCTCCTCTAGGAAAGTAAATGCTTTTCAATACTTGGGTCCAAAGAGTTTTTGGGTTTTGAACCAAATCCCAAGCTTGTTTACCCAACAATGCTTTATTAATATCAACAAAATCTTTAAAGCCTAGACCCCCGCGATCCTTCCTTGTCTTTAGAACATCACAGCTTTTCCAATAAATAATGTTCTTATTTGCATTTTGTTTCCACTAGAACTATGACGTCCTGAAATTCAAGCCCTTTGAGGGAGGAATGAATGTTAATTTTTCACTAATGCATTGTTGCTTGATCTCACTCGGAACTAATCACTTATGAGATACTGACCTTGAGGGGAAAGGCTAATGAAGACAAAACTCGTGCAACTAAAGAATTTGATCTGGGAAAACAACTCGTCCGTGAGACTTGCGTAAGGACAATCTTGTAGTTATGCAGGCCAATTTCAGGGACAACTAGAAGTCGATTTGCAGACAGAAATAATGGGACAACGGGTGATCCCATCTATTGTTATCGAACTCGCAAATGGCCCTATGTCGATCCTTGATAATCGTGTATTTTGAAATAAGAATCTATCATTCGCAATTTCACGTAGTCAAGGATGTCCATGTGTCAAGAAGTCTTGAACGTGATTTGGCACGAGTCGGTTATATGTAAGTCCTCAAAGCCGTCTGTCAGTCTGAGTGGTACCAAAATAGTATTCGAGCAAAATTGACATGGCATGAGCATTCAAGATTGGACTTCGAATTTTCGGGAACGTCTAGAACAGACCTTTGGATAATGCTTCTTCAACAGTTAACAGTGTCAGTTGAGCCGAGTATTTGGAAAATAGGTTTATGGATCGAGGAATTGAGCCTAGGAGGATGTGAGCCGGGCAAGAACAGTGTGGGCCTCATGCCCAAGGTGGGACAGTCACCATGGTAGACCTGAGGCAAGCAATTCAGCTCGTTGGGCCAAACTGACCATTTACCCTCTCAAGCCCATTATCTAAACTTGAGTCGATTCGAGCCCAACAAATTTCCAAGCCCGATCCTATTCATTTTCTAGCGTGTTTCTTAAACCCGCCCTTCATTTTTAGCCCAAGGGTAGTTTGGGAAATGTGCAAGGTGAAAATTACCATTTTGCCCTTAGATATTTTGAAGAAATGACAAAAGAAGAGAGAGAAGATGAGGTCACGTACTTGGGAACTTGAAGCAAGCATTCAATGGCCTTAATGAGGTCTTGAAGCAGCCCTCAATTCACTCTCTCTCCTCCTTCTTCAGCCCTCTCAAAACCGCACACTTTCTCCCTTGTTTCCCTTCATTCTTTCAGTTTCTCCTTCTAACCTTCCTCCGAAAAATCGAGTTGTTTATGCCCTTCCCATGTGAATCACGGCCTGTGCCACCCACCAATATGCTCAGAAGACAAATTTTGTACGGATGGTGTCGGCCGTTCGCCGGTCGAAGCTGCCGGCTGCTCGCTGACCACCTACTATTCATGCGGTACTGCACGGTTCCTCCTATTTTAACTATTTTCCTTCCTTTCTGACCCAACCACCGCCCATCCCAGCCACCAGCGATTCCCTCTCGACCCTCAGGTGCTATCGGTCGCCGGCCAACCGCTCGCTAGAGCTCTAGCCAGCCCGTTTTCCTTCGATCAGCCACTTTCCCTTTAAGTAGTGTAGTTTTTCGGAGTTGCAGAGGGAGTTCGAGTTGCTTGTTGCTGTTTTCAGCCCTGGGACCGCCTTGGATCGTCGTGGTAGAGGTCCCCGGGTGTCGGGTTTGTCGCCGCTGCCACGTCCATGTCGCCGGCCTGCTTAATGGATGAGTTTAGCCTCTAATCCTTTATTAATGCCTAAACTTGCTTAGGGTTGGTTTAGTTAGTTGTAATTTTGGGTTAAGGAGTTTAATTAAGTTGTATTAGCCCTAAGATAGGTAGTTAGATAAATGGTTAAGATTATCTTAGCTTAATCTTGCTTAATTTTGCTAATTTAGCTTATTTATTGCTTAATTGTGGGTTATGTGATTTATGTGTTTAATTAAGCATGTTTACCTTAATTGCTTGATTAATTGTTTTAATTATTGATTTGTCTAATTTCTGAATTTAATGTTTTAATTATTAAATTATGAAGTTACACTGTTCATAGTGTACTGTTCACGATTACTATTCACGTGCACTGTTCATGATTACTATTCACGGCATTGTTTATCCAAAAGCTAAAACGTGTGCGTTGATCATAAGAAGTGAATTAGATGTGCCATTGCATGTGAATTGTGTGATTTTCACAAAAGAAATGAAAAATGATTTGTCCGAGGGACACTAGAAATGGACTACATTTATGAAAAAGAAAATGGTTCATTTGAGGGACACCAAAAATGGACTGCTTTGATGAGAAAAAAATGATTTGTTCGAGAGACATCGGAAATGGATCGCTTTTATGAGAAGTGATATGAGGTTTTATACATAAACATGTGTACATTGGCTAATGCTCAAAGATAATAAGTGAATTGTGATGGTATGCTTGCGTGATCACTAAGTTGAACTTGCCGTCCGGCCGAAGTTCGGGGTTGATAGTCCGTTTTATCGGAAACTCGGTAAGAGCACGGTTACGTCTTTGCAGAGGAAGGGCGCCGTAACGCATCAGTTGTAGTCCAGATGTGGAGTCGCGATAGAGGCCGGGCACATGCTCCTTCGGGAATGCCGTCTTGGACAGGGGTCTCTTGACGTCGCCGCACCTCATGGGGGAGGGCGATGCTTGGCTATGCCAGTAGATACCGGTGGAAGTTCGGTTGTAGCCCTATGGGGTAGTAATAATCGGAACACGTGTGGATGCAAGAGCGTATGAGAAACATTGCATCATTGGTTTCGATTATGCATGAAGTGATCACATCATTTATGGCATGCACACATGAATTTATAACATGCAGGGTGTGGTAATGGCCGGGTAAGATCGCTTGCGACGTGATTTGCATGTGATTGATGAACTGCATTATCTAACGGCCATGTGCATAACGTGTAGGGTATGGCATACAGGGTAAGGTTGTATGTGAACCGATTATTAAGTGTTGGTTGACCCTAGCTGTTGTTGGTTGTTGGGCTGAGTGAGGGGTGGTTCTGGAGAGATATCCTAAGTTGAGTTGGTGTACTAACCGGGGCTTAGGAGAAGAACTCGTTGAGATTTTATCTCACTGGTTATTGTATAACCATTTTCAGGCCCCTAGAAGGATGCACCTGCAGTAGAGAATCCTGCCTCTGCTCCTCTAGTGATCGACCCAACGGAGCCTGAGTTCGATGGGTCCCGATGATGGGGTGCTGAACTCGAGGGTTCATTGTGTATATCTGGATTAGCCTAGTCTAGTTCCTTTTTGGTTTGGCTTAGTGGATGGATCGGCCCCTTTTGTTGGGCTTGTAAATCGGAAAATGATCCTCTGTTGGTTAATATAGTAAATTGTATAAATAAGTAGTGATGGTTGTTCTTGTTGTTCATCCCTCTATCCTTGATTGATTGATTGATTGTTTGTTTGTTGGACTGGGATAGTTCATTTTCTGCTTGCGCATAACGAAAGATTAAAATGAATGGTCGTCGATAAGTCTTGAGATGTCGCTTTCAATTGACCATGGTAAGGGGTTGTTGTGTGCTCAAGATTCGGGACGTGACAAGAACCTTGCTATTCTCTTTTCAATAGCCCTACATATAGATATAGGAGCTTTAAAAATTGACATAGCATATTGAGGCAATGCTTGTACAACTATTGTAATAAGAACTTCCTTGCCCGCATTTGAAATCAGTTTTCCTTCTAGCTTTCTAGTTTTCTATCAACTCTAAAAGAACCCAAGCAAACATTTGATTCTTTATTTGACCCCAATCTGAAGGAATTATGAGATATTTCCTCACTCTTTCTATACAAGTAACTCTTAGTTCAACAGCTATGTTTGATTTAGGTCCTTGAGGATAGTCCTTTCCAAACAGAATACTTGATTTATTTAGATTTATAGCTTAACCAGATGCAAAGCAATACTAATTCAAGAGATAAAATAAAATTATTATATTTCGTATTTAGTGCCTACTCAATAAAGAATAAAGTTAAATATAAGGTGAATATAGGCCGAATAAAATTTTCCCATTGGGGAGGGGGATAAAGGTAGATAAGATTTCTAATATCTACAATGCTATTTTTCTCAAATAAAAATATCTTAAACTAAAAAAAAATTGAAATTATATTTATATATAAATAATATTTGAATTCTAAAATAAAAATTCAAAATAACAAAACATAAAATTTATTTTTTAAATTTAACATTATTTTTATTTATATATTTGACTTTAATTATTTATTATAATATAAATTTAATATATAAATATATTTATATTTATATTTATTACATTTTAGATATATAGTATAGTTTACTATTTAATAAAATTTTATTAAAAATGATGGAAGGGGGAAAAAGAAATAAAAAAAGAAAATAAAAATAAAATAGGCAAGAATGTTGCGTTAGATTTTTAACACTTCGTTTGTGAACTTTTAGCTTCATTTACAATCATATGCCGTTTATACAAAAAAAAAAAAATGTATACGATATGATGTGAATAATTTGACTTTATTATTACGATTTACCAAACAATGGATTGGATATACCAAGATCCTTAGATTTCATATCCTATCTTATCTAGTTTTATCCTCGGCCAAAAATCCGGATGACCAAACATAGTGTTAAGTCTATCCACCTTTGCCACGTTCCTAATACCTATATGCTTGTGAAATTTAATGAAGATAATTTTTGCTAGAGGTTGAAAATTAATCCCTATTTTCTTAGTAATTAATAAATGATTAAACGGGTTGCTAATGTTTAGGTGTCAACGCACCCAAATCCTATTAGGACTTGTTTGGTGACCATTTTATTTTTGTACTTTTTTGTTCTTTTGTTCCCTGGACTAGAAAAAATTCGTTTGGTAACATTAGCTAATTTTTCTATTTTCCTTAATAGAAAAGCGGCCCGAAAATAGATTTAGAACATAAATAAGAAGTAAAAAAGATTTAATTTTTTATTCTCAAGAATAGAAATGGAAAAAACTATTCTTAAATAGAAATTATTCCCGAGAATAGATACACTTACTTGAAATCTTATTGGTGTTAAAATATTTGGTTGTATGTTTCTAAATTTTTTTTTTTGGTCGAAAAAGATACATAGATTTCATTGATAATATTTTAGATGGGCTATATCCGAACATAAAATATCCAAGAGACTCGATGGGGGATATTGGACCTAGTTGTCTGGTAAAATATTGTTTCTCTGGGCTTTGACAACCCGGTCAGCTGCTCCGTTTGTGTCTCTTCGGCAATGAGTAATTTTGATGGGCTGAATTTTGGCTAAAAGGTCATGGGCTTCACGAAGCAAGGGCCTGATTTCCCAGCTAGTGTGATCTGCGATGGTGCTCTCCCAGCTCTGATCTGTGCGCTCCCTTGGCTGATCTGTGAGTTTGCTTATCACCTCCACTAACTCAAACTGATTAGCTTGGAGTTCCCAGTTCGTATCTTCATTTTCTGCGTTTTTGTTCTACTCCAGCCATCTTAGGGTTTCGACCACAGTTGCGGCTTCCGCTTGGATGGCTGATTCTGCTCTTACCAACTGGGCAAACCCAGCGATCAGCGTCCCCGCATGGTTCCTGCACACTCCAACGACTGCGGCTTCTCCGGTGTCACTGATAAATGAGCCATCGATGTTCCACTTGAAGACATCTTGAGTAGGGGGATCCCAATGAGCAGGTGAGTCTGGTTTTTGGGCTTTTCCTTTAGTTTTCCGGAGGATGCATTTATTGATGGTTCGGTGTTTGTCGAGGGCTGATTCCAGGAGATTTGTCGAGTTGGGACGCTGATTCCGGAAGACAAAATTATTTCTTCCTCGCTAGATTTGCTAAATTAGCTGGGTAAGTAGCTCAAATGGGATCGTTGGGTGTTGAAATTCAAGGATCCACTCCTCTATACGGCTGATGTTGTGTTGATTTATGTAGATCTGAACTTGGGGGTGTTCCCATATCATTTTCGTCCATGGGCAGCAAAGGAACAGGTGTTCGCTTGTTTCCGAGAAGCTTTTGCATAGTGGGCAATGGTCATCCGAAATAGTCTGTCTTTGCCGCAGGTTAGCCTTTGTTGCTAAAGCATTATGTATAGCTGCCACAGGAAATACTTGTATTTAGGTTGTGTGTTTGCCTGCCATATACACTGCCATAGGGTTTTTGGTATTTGGAAGGAGGAGGATGCTTCATTCTGGTTTAAAGTATGTTTTATGGCTTGTTGGCAATGATATGCACTTTTAATAGTATAGGTGCCTGTTTTGGTCGCTGTCCATATGATTTGATCCTCCTGACCTGTTCTGCTTAGGAGAATTGCTAGGATATCTTCCACTATATTCTGATCAAACAATTCCCGGATTCTGTCTTCCTTCCAAGCCATTTGGGCTTCATCCACCAATTCTAACACCATTTTAGGATCTCCCCTATTTGCTGGCCCTCCTACGACACCTTTAGGTAGCCACCGGTCCTCACGAATCTGCACCTTGTCACCATTGCCAATAATCCATCGGGAAGACGGTATAAGCGTACTCCTCCCAATTAATAAACTCCGCCATCCCCAAGATGGGTTGCTACCACTTACTGCTTGTAAAAAGTTCCCATTTGGGTAGTATAGCCCTTTAAAGACCCTGCCCCATAGAGTTTTAGGCTGCTGAAGTAATCGCCAAGTTTGCTTGCCTAGCATAGCTTCGTTGGAAATAATCAAGTCCCTAAATCCCAACCCACCTATTTCTTTCCTAGCCTTTAGCATTTCCCACCTTTTCCAATGGACTCCTTTGTGCTGATCATTGGTTTTCCACCAGAAATCTACAACTTTTCTTTGAATGGCCTGGCATATAGATAGTGGGATTTTAAAAACCGACATGGCATACTGCTTGTTTGTACCACTGCTTTGATCAGTATTTCTTTTCCTGCTTTTGACATAAGTTTCTCTTTCCAGCCCTCTAGTTTTGCATTTACTCTCGATAAAATCCAGGCAAACATCTCCTTCTTCGATCAGCCCCAGTCCGAGGGAATTCCAAGATACTTCCCCATTTTTTCAATTTCGGGACCCTCATCTCAGTTGCCAAGCTCTGTTTTAGGGCTAATGGGCAGTCCCTACTAAAAAATAACCCTGATTTATTTAAATTAATAGCTTGACCCGATGCTAAACAATACTGATTCAAAATAGCTGCCATATTCTACAAGCTTTCCATCCATGAAAAGTATAAGATCATCCGCAAACATGAGGTAGGAGAGTGTAGGACATGCCCTGTTGAGTTTAATCCCCCTTATGCTTCGGTCTTCAATAGCTTTATGCAACAACTGGGATAGAACATTTTAGACTATAATGAAGAGATAAGGGGACAGTGGGTCACCTTGCCTTAGTCCTCGAGAGGGTTTGAAATATGGTAGAGGCTGCCATTCACTTTGACACCATAGGAGACTATAGTAACACACTGCATCACCCAAGAGACCCACATGTCATGGAAGCCCATTTTTCGCATGCAAGCCTCTAAAAAATCCCACTCAACTCGGTCATAGGCTTTTCTTTTATCAAGTTTAAGGACTGCCTGGAATTTCCTTCTTCGACGTCGTGTTCTCAGTTGATGAAGCATTTCTTGCACTAGTAACACGTTGTCTTGAATTAACCTACCTTGGACAAAGGCACTTTGTTCCATGGTAATTAGTTGGGGGAGGCATTTTTTCAGCCTATTAGCAAGCACTTTTGAAATGATTTTGTAAGCAAAATTACGCAAGCTAATAGGTCTGAACTGATCCAACTGTTCTGGATTTTTGACTTTTGGGATGAGGGTAATTGTAGTTTTATGCGGTTCTGGATTGAGATGACCAGACTCATAAAACTGGTTAATTTCTTTATGGATATATGATTTCATTCTAATGGTGCTAGAAAAAAAGTCCATTCAGTCCGTCTGGTCCCGGTGCTTTTAAAGCTCCCAATTGGAAAGTAGCTAGCTTGATTTCCTCGGGTGTGAAAGCTCCAGTTAGTGTCTGGTTCATGTCTTCTGTCACCACACATGGCAGCTGATCTAAAACTGGCTGAAAGTTTCGATCCCCTGCTGAGGTATAAAGTTCCTAAAAGAAAGTTATGGCCCACTGTTGAATCTGTCCAGGGTCGCGTGTCCATTCTCCATTTGGGTTTTTCAGCATAGTGAGTCTGTTCCTCTGTCTTCTTTGCACTGTTGTTGCATGAAAATTTTTTGTATTTTTATCCCCCCATTTGAGCCATTTAATGCGGGATCTCATCCCCCAATAAATTTCCTCTTGTCTCCATAACCGTTCTATCTCATCTTTCAGCCATTGCATTATATTCTTATCATAATTCAGCATTGCACAGTTGGTTAGTTGCTGCATCTCCCCTTTTAGACTTTGTATTGCCTTTCGGGCATTAAAAAACTTTTTCTTACTCCATGGATGGAGTTTCGTGGTAATATGTTTGAGTTTACAGCTGAATCCTTCTGTCCTTTCAGCTAGCTCCCTCCATATATCCAGCATGAGTTGTTCATATTCCTCATGGTAATATGTTTGAGTTTAAATTCCTTTTGTCGTTTGTCTGACTGAGGAAATAAGTCTACTAATAAAGGACTATGATCTGAGCCTACTGCCGGAAGGGCAAAAACCTTTGCTGAAGGAAATTCCACCCTCCACTCAATATTACATAAAGCTCTATCCAGTCTTTCCTTCACCAACTCAGCTCCCTCTCTGTTATTAGCCCAAGTATAAGCACAACCTTTGCTGTCTATGTTCATCAGTCCACTATGATCCAGGAACTCTTGAAAAGTTGTCATTCTATAATTTTCAGCTAGTTGCTTCCCCACTTTCTCCCATGCATACACCACCTCATTAAAATCCCCTAAGCATACCTAGGGTTCTTGAGTTGGACTTCTCATGGATGCTATATCAACCCACAGTCTCACTCTATCCTGGAAGTCAGTAGGTGCATGAATAAACGACACTCTCATATTATGATTTGTTTCCCCATGGGTGCAGCTTATATGTATTGAGTTCATTGAGCTCGAGATAATGGAGATGGACACTTGGTCATTCCAGAAAAGGGCCAAACCCCCAGCAATACCCCTTGGATTAATGATAAAGTTGTACTGAAATTGTAATCGACGCTGTAGCCTCTTACATACCTCCTCTTTGTTTTTTGTTTCCATTAGAAATAAAACAACGGGCCTTTCTTGAGCCACTAGGGCTCTAATAGCCTGGAATGTCAAGGGTGTGCCCAACCTTTGACAATTCCAGCTCATTATCTTCATTTGTGATTTGGTGGCTTATTAGGGCTAGCGACCAAAGCCCAGTGTCTTGTTTCTTCCTCCGTAAGAACTGAAGTATCCAATAAAGTTGTTTCATCCAGATCTGACTTGCTTATCCCCTGCGGTTCTATGGTGAGTATCTTTTCAGCTTTTTTGGAGCAATATGTTTCTGACCCTTTCCCTTTCTATCTGCACCATTACTAGTCTGAAAGCCCGTGCTTGTATTCTTTGGTAAGATATGCTGGCCATCAGCTGGGAGTACATATATTACATCTGGTTGGTTCCATTGCATCTCTTCTTGGGTGGCTTCCTTTCTTTTTCCACTCGCCATAGTGCTTGCATGGCCGGAAATAGAGCTCATAAGTTGTTCATAGATAACTATTTCTCCTTGACTGACTGGCATTTCAGGGGTATGTATCTCCTCCATTAGATCCTCCATTGTTGTCCCATAATACACATCCCAAAACGAGTTGTATTCATTTACTTCTGCCTTCATCCAGGGGCCAAACAGCATGTCTTTTTTGTTTAGGAAGTGATCTTCCTGATATGGTACTTCATCGCAATGCTGAGCATAATGTCCCAATCTACCACATGAGTAACAATAGTGTGATAGTCGTTCATATCAAAGTCAAGCCAAATTTTCTTCCCCTTGTTACTGAAAATAGCTCTCGGTTTCAAGGGCAAAGACATATCAATAGCTACTCTAGCTTTCCCTATCATATAGGGCATATAGCCTTTTGCTTCAATCTTGACTTCTATTACTTCCCCAATATCCCCTGCAATGCGATCTACTACCTCTGGTGAAATCCATTCTGCTGGTAAGCCATTTATTTGGACCCAAAAAGCACAGGTAACAAACTTATAACATGCTGGGGGGTGTTAGGTGCCCATGGTTTTAAGAGTAATAAATGATTTGCAAAGGACCAAGGGCCCATGGAGATTACTCGCTCTTTATCCCTTTCCGAGGCAAAATGAAAAGCATAGATACTAGGGGCAAGCGGGTTAATATCTACGTTTTCTACTTTCCATACTCTACGCATTGTGTTTTGGAAAGTTTGGAAGTTGATTTTGGGATTTTGGTATAGCTGCCCTATTAGGGTTTGTTGACATTCTCTTACCTTGCTAGCTGAGATAACATCGTCTATAGGCGTTATGGCTTGGTTTGACCACAGTTTGCCCAATCGTTTGCAGAGTAATGCCATTCGAACACTTTCCTCTTCAGTCGACTCCATGATTGCTGGAATCGGGGACACGTTGCAACGAACCAGTTGGCGTTCGAAGAGTGGGGAGAAGGGTAATTGGTTTGGGATATGGGGGATTTAGCTATGTGGTGTATATAAATGATTGATTTCCAGCTTTTGATTCATAGGGAGAGTGCGGATTCCTCATCTTTCGGCTCCATGAGTGCTGGCTTGCGGAAGCTCCTTTCAATGTCCTAGATGGCTTACCGAAGAAAAAAGGGGAGAAGGTTTAAACGGGATTGGGTTATGGGGGAAATGGGCTATGCAGTTTATGGATGATTGCGTCTTCCATCTTCAGATTTAGTGAAAGAAGAAGGAAGAATTACTAGGGTTTTGGATTGGGGGAGCTACCTCAAGAGGTAGAGAAAAGCTCTCACCACAGAGAGAGACCTCCTTTTGTGAACAAGCTGCTTTCGAACACGTCGTGTATGTTTCTAAATTTGGTCGGTAGCAAATCTGCTCCTTTAGAATTTTATTTCTACTTCACCATTGACCATTGTAGAATTGCTTCAATTATTGCTCCAGAGACACAAGAACGTGCACGTCAGGTGATTCGTCTTCGTCTTGCAGATTGGATTAAGGTTTTCGTATTGAATTCAGGTCTCGAGGAAGATGACGTAAGCTCAGCCATCGCTCTCTCTTCATTAATGGCAACGTGTGGCGGCAGTCCACACGTTCTCAGGTGATTTATCATCGTATCTTTTGTGTTCATTTACTTCCTTCTTTCTTTTTCTTTTTTAATTTATTGAAATATTTATAAGTAACATTTTACTTGGCAATCTTATCATATCTTGATTATAGTTAAATTGTGGAGTTCCTTCCCATGCAACGCGTGGACATTTAACTAGCATAGAAATATGCAGTACTTTAATGCAAACATGTTATGGAATTGAATATGGTACTTTAATTTTGTGAGGTATTTGATGTGGACCCAAATTTGCCCTAGGTGGGAGAGAATATTACTTCCTCATCCAATTAAAAACCAATTTGAATGGTCCATATTGGCGCTTTTGGAAAGAGCAATGAGGATGGAGCGCCAAAGAAGTTGTGAATCCAACTAAACTACAACTAAGAGGAAAATAGCAGAATTCAAACATTATCTGATAATGGCAACTAGCAAGTGAGCATTTCTTTTTCATGCTCCCCTTCTAGTGAATATATGAGATTGCAGTATGCTCAATAACTAAATGATACTTCAATAGTTTAATCTTGCTGTGGGCTATTATACGAAAATCGGCCTTGAGAGCTTTTCAGCAATAGATACATCTAAAATAGGTGACTCGCAAATCAATTAAATCACATTTAATCAATTTGCTCACTTCCCTATGTCACTCATCTTCCAAGGGAGATGATCGAGCAAAGTGCAGATAGTATCAAAATTCTCAATCTCGGAAACTGGAGTGAGCTGTTCTCGAAGGAAACTAGATCCAAGGCTTTTTTCTCTCTCTTTGATGGTCCGGCGATATTTTAGCTTGAACTCATTGCAATTGAGACACTCTTGCACTAGCAAGGTCAATACACTGTTGTGGTAAAAACACAGGGATATTAGATTGGCATGAAATTTGCACAAAATGCTTTTCTTGGTCCACTAAGCCCATCAAATGAGTAGATTGATCGGTTTGGTTCGGATTGAAAATAGTCCAATCCAAATTATCATTTCACCAACGTTGGTACGATACAATTTTAGCGAATCCAGACCCAATCCATACTATTAAAACACATGCATATTCAATTGAACCTATGAAAACTTATACCCACCCATTTGACCCACTTTAAGTTTTTCATGTGAATATGTTGCATCAATAAAATTTTACATCATATATAAAAAGTAAATAAACATAATAAAAATTTGTCACTTGTTTTACTTGGCCTACTCGATTCGATTAATGTAGTCTTGTCTGCGTTTGAGCCCCACGATACCGTTGTTGAGCCCCCAATCTAGCCACCGCTTGCTTGCAGTCTCTCTCTCTCTCTCGTGATGTTGGATCTGAGTTCCCAATTTCTAGGTTTATCTTCACTGGTTGCGGTGCTTGTTGTCCATTCTTATTGATTTAAACTTTTAAATGAATGCAATCTAACTAAATATATTCGTGAGCTCGGACTTGAATTATGCCTAGCAAATTAAAAACGTTATAACAAATAGAGTGGTTTCTAATTAAAGTGCGGTGGCCCAACAAATAAATATACACACACGTATGTCCCTTTTTCCAGAAAGGTTAAGTTGTACGGAAACAAGGGATCCTCTTTTCTGTTCTTGAGTTTCCAAGTCATGATTCTTGCCTGGTATCGTGGGTCGGAGTCTTCCTCCATTTAAAAAGATAGAAAAAATTGATAAATAGATAGGTGTAGATAAATATCAGACAGAGACAGTTCTGATTTTGAGTTCATTTGAAGCTGTCTTCTCCTAATTCCACAGATGCTAATAATCAATGAATCGTAGATTCAGTTGATAAAAGTGAGCGTTTGTTCGAAATTTTGGGTCTTCTTGATTAATTGATTCAGTATATCATCTTGAGATCACAACGCATCATCACTGGTTAATTCTTTGTCTTGTGGAATATATTGAAGGGAGTAAATTGATCAGTTAATTTACTCCTATAAATTGGGACGGTCTATATCCAGGAGGAGTATTCCGAAAAAAAGGCTCATACAAACTTTATCGGAGCATAGAATTTGGGCATAAATTAGAAGTGAATGGGCCTATTATAACCGTGGAGTTGGCTGGTGATTCGGATTTTGGGTCATGTTACGAGTTAAGTCTCTAGATCTGTTGTAGTCCTTATAATGTCAAATTAGTTATATAACATGGGTTTATCATCCATTTTGTCCACTCTGATTTCCCCCAAAGTAAATTGTCAAGAATTAAGTTCAAAAAGTAGCAGATCAAGTTTTAATGAGCCTTACTCTTCTTGACCAAGATAGTCAAACGTAGAAAATAGATTAAAAAAAAAAGAATGACCAAACAAATGAAAAGTAGACAACTAAACTAACTTAAAGTTAAGATAATTTCGGTAGAATATTACTTGCCAATCCACATTCCGCACTTTCAACAGCTGTGGACCAAACCTTGGAAACATTTGTCCGGTAAAAGGAGATGGATGGAGCTAACCATCCTGGCTAGGATATCCATAATGTTTCAAAAGCTGGAGTCAATGCCGATACCATGTAAACTTTGAGAAATATATGAAAAGCTGGGATAGCCATCGCAATGCTCATTCAAGAATCTAGAAAGCAAATGTGTCGATAAAGCGAAGACAAAATCTGATTCTACTTCTGTCAAACAAACAATCAACTATTAATTGTATGTAACCATTGAAAGCAATACTAAGTCCTGCATATTCTCATAACAATGTCAAAGACGTCACTATACTCCCATTAGAAGTTGTGCGCATGAACAAGATCATGCTCAAGGAGGGAAAATCAGTCAAGATAAACATCGATGCCACTATCAATCAGAGACTGAACTACTCTGATTTTTCATTCAAGCTTGTCCCTCTCCCTTGGAGCATAGGGAGAAGTGCACACATAAGCTTCCCCTGCCCAATCTGCCAAAATCCGGCCAATGGCCAAACGAGCCGGTATGCTTGAATGAACGAAGTGTCGAAAACTTCAAGGACACATGCTTATTGGATTCTTGGACTTCTTCCTGTTTGGTTAAATGTACGGCCATCTATTGTCATCATCCAAATTGTCTTCGACTCCAGAGAAACTTCTTGGTGCCAAATGAGGCTGTTTGAACAAACGAAACAAGTGTCAAGCTTACCAACTGGCACAATCTTAGTACATGAAAGACCTGGGCGACAGTGCATCTAATACCTTAGAAAGAAAATAACAAAAACTTACTAAACGGGGTCCCTTAAAAGCCTGCACTCAATATAAAATCCCTATACAGTTCCATAAAGGATTGAGCATCCCCATATTCAATTGATTATTTGCTCAACCACTATGCTGCACCGGTACCATTATCAAGGAAATGAAGCATCTGCCCACTATGAATACTAAATGTTAGCACGGAGAACCATGTCAAGAGGCATCAACACTCTGCACTAGAACACTATTAGTGCACAGGTGGCAAAGAGCTTGCTTCAATTTTACTACAGGACATACTTTCTAGCAAATAAAAGTAGCAGCCACTTTGATTTTAGCAAGCATGACACTTGAAAGAAACAAACATTATTAATAAGACTTGGCAACTTCCGAGACTTCTCAAGATTAACTAGAGAAGTGGGCAAACACGCAGCCTTATATAACAAAACCTCACAATCTTAAAAGCTACAGCGACATAGGTTATGCTAAGTAATTCATCAAATAGCTAGAATGCATTGGTGAGTAAGCGCCCAAAAGCCCCTATTCTTCAATTAGGATTCCTTTAAAACCCAATCAAACATTCTTTTAAGAAAGATTGACTTCAGATGAGCCAATATAGAACTTGAAGAAGAAAACACAACTTTCTTCCTTTTTGACACTGGGTTTGGGCAGACATGATTATATATACAAAATTACCTGACGTAATGAATTCGGTGTGGATTCATTTCACGTCAATAAGGTTGGATGGTGGTATTAAGGTCGCCCTCCCAAAGCCCTTCATTATCTTCATAGGAGATGAATACCTTATTTAGTTTTGGTGTCCTCAAGGCACCCTGGCAAAATATATTCATCTTGGGACACTGTTTCACAAGAATAGAGACCAATGATGGGAACATGAAAGCGCAATTCGCTAGGGAGAATCTCTCAAGACTTGGTAAACCATCAAGTTTCAACAATCGCAGCTTGGGGAAAGAGATCTCCTCTACTCGATTTCCACCATCTGTTACCACATCTTCCATTGCACCACAGTCTCTCAAGCTTAGATCAGTAAGATGTACCAGACTTGTCATTGCCAAGGAAGTCACAATATGAACTAAACCAGGGCAATCATGTACTTTTAATTGTGTCAATCTCTGGAATGAAGTCGGAGATGGAAATACGATTGATAAACTCGAGCACTTCCAAATGGTCAGATCTTCAATCTGGTTAAGGATTTCAGCCATTAAGGAGCCATCTTTCCAGACTTGCCTCAGGTTACGCAGGATATTCAGTTGAAGTTGCTTCAGATTTCCGAGTGCCTTCAGACTTACTCCCCCACGTCCAAACACATCTTTTGGAAATATCTCCTTGAAGGAACTACAGACCACAGAAAGCCTCTCTAGATTGGGGAATCTCTGGAGAAAGTTGGAGGGAAAGGTGACATCTTCGTTGTGGTAGCATCCCAAAACTAGATCCCTAAGATTGCCAAAGATGTAATGTTGGGGCATCATCGCAACATCCTCACTCGCTAATCTCAATTTCTTCAATTGTGGAATGACCTGTGGGAATCGTTCGAATTAGGCCACCGAAAGTCAAATGTCAAAGCTATTGTCAAAGCCACGGCCCTAGACTAGAATGTCCTTCCATTTGGCGTAAAGAGAAGAAATAACCACTCGAAACAATTTAGAATGAGCCAGTTAACTATTTTTAGAATTTTGATGCACGCGAGCTCAAATTATGTACAATTAAATCTTTTTAAACCTGATGAAGATGATGCCTTTTGTACTCCATTAAGTAGACGTTCCAGATTGGTGCCCCACCTTCTCGTCATCCTTAAAAATTCCCGATTTGTCGGCCAATTCTCATTTAAAAATGGATGTTTGTTGTTAGGTGTGCCCATTTCGAGCACATATGTTTTGTGAGTCTGGACAAAGAAAGTTAATAGTCGACAAAAAAAAAAAAATAGTGCTGCTCACATATTTAAATTGTCAAAAACACATGAATTTCAACAAGTTGGTAGAAAAAAACTGACAATAACACTTACTTGATTTAAAAGAATAAATATTGGGTGATTATTAAAGTATTTCATAATTTTGGAAGTGTAAAAGAATGTCGGTATTTTTCAAGACCTAACAAGATAAAAAGTTGATAAATGATTGAAATCAGTATGCATCTTAATGTGACGAATGGTGGTATACCAAAGAAAATAAGTTATTAGGCAATATCAAATTAAAATTAGTAATTTTAAATACATTTGTGAGTCACAAGAATAAATGTTGGTATTTTATTAAAGTAATTTATAATTTTGAAAGTAGAAAATTTTTTGTTAATAATGAAAGTTAGTGGGTATGTTAATTGGACAAAATTGGTAGTCAGTTAAATTAACGTTAGTAACTTCAAATAAAAGTTATTACTTTTTTTTTGGTCGGAAATAAAAGTTATTACTTCAAAGCGTGATAATCACAATAAAAATGTATGTACATCATAAAATTTGATGAGTGGACAAAATTATTTGATATTATTTGATATTATTATGCGATGAATGTTGGTACATCCATCAAATTAAGGTCAGTAAATTCGAATAGAAGTTAATGACTTTCAATACGTTGACAAAAGTAATTGTTGGTAGATTATTAAAATAGTTGGTAGTTTTGAAATATGAATAAATGTTGGTACTCATCAAAATTTATTGATAAGTTACCAACACGTGACTGGTTAAGCAAGTTACTCATTGTAGTTAATAGTAACCAACCGTGTTCATGATGTGTCAGCATGGGACTATGGTTTGTATTTGGAGCTATGGAACGCTAGCAATGCCAAATAAAAATAATACTAAATTTTGTTAATTTTGGTGTATGAGGAACATCAACTTCAATTAAATAGGTTAACTGGAGCCATTAGACATGCCGGTTACATAATGGACTAAATGAGACACGAGCGGATCATTAGAAACATGATTATCTATACAAGTTAATTCAATAAAAAAAATTCACAGTAATAACTAAAAATTAACTTCAATAAATCTTCAAAATATGCAATTCACAAGTGTGGCTAGGTGAGTATTGATAAGCAAGATACATTTGACAATTTCAATTTCAGATTGAAATTAACAAGCATCAAGAGGTATGCACATAAACCAATGAAGACAGAGGTAGAGAGCAAGAAGTAATGATTGTACCTTTTCAAAAGAAAAGAGTGCAAGTTGGTCCTCACTGGTAGTATCATCTTGGCAGCTCTGGATTTCACTAGCGAATGAGATTGGCCTGATTTTGTTACAGTGTTTCACCTTCAACTCCATCAAGAGTGGCCACGTTGAAGTATGACTATTCCTGTAGAAGCTCCTCAATTTCGGCAACTCAATTAATATTAGGACCATCAATTGTGGAAAGAAGAGATCATCTACACTCATCCCTACTCGTTCATCCTCAGCTATAATTTCCTCCACCCCACAATCATATACTTCAAGGTTTTCAAGCCGTGTCATGCTTTTTGCCACTGGGCTTGGAAATAAATTTCTGAGACTCTCGCATTTCTCAGCCTTCAAGCATTTTAAGCATTCAAATGTTAGAGTCCCACGAGGATGTCCACTCCATATGTGCTTCATCTTTGGAAGCCGTTCCAAATTTAAATCTCTCAATTGAAAAGTGCTTGTCGAATGATTTCCACTCATATTTAAATCTTGGATGTGAAATACCACTTCTAAGGAGCCACAATCGGTCACAGTTAACATTTTTAGATTTTGAAATCCTATGAGCATAGTATTAGATGAAAATATGGATAAAAGTTTCTCACAATACTCCACTACTAGTGTCTTGAGTTTGCTGAAGGCATTTGAAGCAATCTCGTCTACCCATATCTTCTCCACATTATCCATGTGTGAGATTTTCATCAACTCCATATTAGAAAACTCGACCTGTTATTTTTCAATATAATTAATTAGAACTGAGACTTGTTCCCCTTGAAAAAGAGAAGACTATAATTTCAAGACAAGAAAAATCACTGGATAAACATTATTTATAATATGGAACGAAAAAAAAAACTAGATGGAAGAAAGAAAGACTAAATGCATGTTATTTTCTTTTTAGCGGATGCCACCTCCTAAAATCCATTCTCCTGTCATGTTATTTTTCAGTGGAAAGCATATATTCATCTAATATATATCAAGCATTATGTTTGAGCAGTACATAACCATAACCACCTCAGTTAGACAAGCATAATCATTTCGCTTGCCACATATTTCGCATTAACCTCAAATTTAACCTATCTTAGATTCCGCTCATTACAACACACAAATAGCCAATTGTCAATGTACTCTCCCATTTCTTTGAACCATTTAAATAAGATAGTTTGTGCATTAAATGGTATTGATACTGGCAAAACGAAAGCCAATTAGCACAAACCAATGCTTCATGAATCTTGTACTTCAAAATTTTTCTGCGACAAAAAAATAGGCTCCAAGAAAACACGACATATACCGAAGAAAGAAATCCGACAATTAAATCAAAGGTGGTAGAGTACACGCATGTATTGTTCAATTGATTTTGAACGGGATTCTACAACCGCTAGCTGATTTGTTTATTTATTTAGTTCAGTTTTTCGAAATTTTTGAAGATTTAGGATATTGATCTTGATTTATTTCTCTTAATAGTCGAACTCTCTTATTTAAGTTGCCAATAAATATAGACAAAGAAAAAAAAAATTCTTAAGATCTTATGTTGAATTGATTTGATTATTGCCTGTTTGACATATCTTTTTCTTTGCCTGAATTGGCCTTTCCATCTCTTTTTATCTCTTTCTAGTTTATCCCTCTTCTCTCATTATCTGGTTTTCCTCCACTTTCAACAAATCTAATTCTAACTTTCTACATGCTTTTGTTCAACATTAATTGGTATCGGTTCTAGATCTGTTCTTCATCAATTTGTCTTTGAGCTAGATCTCTTCAACATTAATTGGTATCAAAACTTCACTTCGAGTACGTTCTGTCATTGCGCAATGATTCTAGACGTCGGGCCAATGCTATGGTACTTAGTTGCTTTACTTACATTTCTATTATAATATCCTCATGAGGATATATGGCATTCATGCCTATTGAAACTTCCGCAGTCATGCGTGCTGATTTGGTGCCACTCCATGTTTGGTATAAATTTCTCTTTGAATGATGTTGCAATATTTCTTAAATCCAGTATATTGAAAATTTTGAAGGGTAAGGGTTATCGAGATTATTGCTTCGATCGGTACGGCAACAATCATCATCATCATCATCATCATCATCATCATCATCATCATCATCATCATCATCATCATCATCATCATGCTATTCTAATAATTTTGACTGTTAGGAGTAATACGACTATTGCCATGATTATGATTATTATAAATCCTTAACAATCACGAAGAGGTTAAACAAATCTTAATGATATGAGAGAATATTTCAACAATTTTGGTGAGAATGGAATAGGTCAAACCAAAAATTGTAAGGGAGACGTGAAAACGGTCCAAAATCAGTTTGCTAATGAGCAAAATGGCATGGATAAGTACTATCAATGTCTTGAAGAGTTAAATAAGGACTCTGCTTATGAGAATGTTGAAGTGAGCAGAGTAAAATTCATGAATTTATTGAAACGCTTTATGAGATTTAATAAATTCAGGAATGTAATTTCTCCTATTGGTCATTTACAGACGTGAAAAATTTGTGATACCAAAATTTGTACTAAATTCTTAGTATAGTCTTATGCTTCCTAGGTTTATATCCAATTCTCCCTTTTGTGGATTGTGAGATTATCTAGTGTGGAGATTGATGTATGGCGTAATTGTCCAACCGCCTTGCTGATTTGTTTCTCTTATTTTAGAAATGCTTACTTATTTTGAACTATTGTTTTAATTACCTATGAATATAGGCCAAGATATTAATTTTCTTCAGTTTTGATGATGAATTCATTGACTAATAATGAGTTTGCCTATTTGGTGGTTCTTCCTCCTCGCCTGAATTGGCATATCTGTCTCTCTCTTCCTCCTCACCTGAATTGGCATCTCTCTCTCTAGTTTTTCCGTCCTTTCCTTGTATTTGATTTCCCTTCAATTTTTTAGATTCTGAACCAACATTGCCATGCACTTTGGTTTTGTGTTCTCAGTTGCTAACATATGTATCACACACCTAGTAAAAAGCTCTTCAAATTTTTTGTGATAGTGAATGACACTGCCATTGAATTGTAAATTCCATGTCAGTGCTATTGAGTTATTTGCATATAATGCATTTAGCAGCCACTCTCTTGCTATGCATAGAAAATATTGGTTCGCGTGAAGCCACGGATACGGATTCACTGAGTCCATGATTCCGTTTAACACCAAAGCTCCTTTGTTTAGCATTTGATTAGGCTGACTAGGTTTGACCCCAAAACTACTTGCAATTTTAGTCATAATCCGGAAATAAAGGTGTGTCAAAAGTCTTAAATCTTATGTATGAAATGTAGTCGGATCTTAAACCTTTCAATGGATTTGCTCAAGCTTAAATCTTTTGGAAAAAGGGTAAACGAGTTCTTTTACTGCACAATAACATAGATTTTCTATGCAGCAACCTTGTATTGCATTTGTTTGTATCAATTTATGACTTAATTAAACCAACTAAAAGATTTGGGATTTGATTATATTTTTTGATAAAGATTTAACAGTTGGTTGCACCAACTGAAAATTTTACGACTCGTTTACATTTCATAAATATGTTTTAGGACTTGTGGAACAATTTTCCAATCACAATATTTACTATTGACTTTAGGAATAAATGACAAAATGACTCCCAAAACTTATTCCAGTTTGGAATGTTTAAGAACTAAAACTTTTTTTTTTGTTTATTAGTAAAACTTGTTCTGGTTCAACATTTGAGTCTTTCCACTGCCCAAATTAGTTTCAGGAGGATGGACAGTATATATGGCATGTTTCATTGAATTTTCCTTCTTTTACTTGTAAAATGCGATGCTAACGTGGAGATGCCACATTAAAAAAAGGTGATAAAAAATTTTAAAAGTACACTCAGCACCCTCGCCAAGCCACCAGTAGTTGCCAAACTTGGCTCCTTGCCAGCGCGTGAGTGAGCACACTTGCCCTTGCTGTAGGCCCCACAAGAGTTAACGGCCTTGTTGTGACCATAGCAAGGGTTGTTAGCCCTCGTTGATAGGAAGGGAAGCAATAGTGGCGCTCCCTATGTAGCTCTCCCCCCCCAACTGTTGACCTGTTGTAGGACTTCTTTAATTTCCAGTTTCATATTAGTGCTGATTTTTTTTCTAATTTTTAGTATGTTCTTAGTTTTTTTTTTTTTTTTTTTCAATTTTTTGATGTGGCAATAGTGAAACAGCTCCTTTTGTGCTTGAGGAAGCTCCATCACCGCATTAAACCCCATGCAAGACTGAAAATATGATAAAAATGCAGAATTTCTCTAAAAAAGGGACAGACTTAACAAGACTTGAAATGCATCAATTGTGCAAATTTTAGAACTTAAGTGCTGAACCAACACAAGTTTTAAAATTTCTAGTGTCATTAACCCTTCATCTTACGTTGAACAATATTTAAATTTGAGCAGATGCTTAAGCATTTTCTAGACCCTAGATTAATTAAAAGTTGTTGATTGAAGCTTAGTCTCTCATTAATATTTGTGCTTCAGCTACAATTTAGTCTAAGACTTGAGGAGGAAAGAAAAAAAGTATTAAGTTTTTGAAATTTATGAAATTTTTTTGATATACATTTCAATATTTTTATATTAAAGAAGTAGCTTTGAGATGTTTCTTATTTGAGGTCAAAGATTTGTAAGTGAAAATGATAAGTTATCATAAGTGACCGCTTATACCGTTAGCTCAAACCAACAGGACAACAAGTTAGACATGCCATTAGAGAAGAATGAGTGCAAACCTTTTCAACGAGTAAAAGCGGTTGATGTGTTGGACCACTACCCTCTAATTTTCGACAACTGGCATCTCCTAAAATCACCTTCACAGCTTTACAATCTTCAATAGTAAACTCTTTCAAGGAGGGCCACTCTGAAATATGCTTCCCTTGGCAAAAACTTCTAAGTTTTGGCATGTTGTGAAGATATAAAGTGACAAGTTGAGGAATTACAATTTTGTCGGTTGCTTCTTCAAGTTTCTCCTCTTCTTTGGTGAGAATGTACTCCATCTCTCCACAATCACCGAGACCTAGATATTGGAGTAGTCCTAGACTTGTTGCCATAGACATTGTAAAAAGGTTTCTTAGACGTGGGCACTCCTCAACTGTCAAGGACTCCATATATTGAAGCAGCCTCTCTGACATGAATGAAGGAATCACATTCACTAGGTTGAGACACTGCTTCACCTTGAGGACCTTCAGATAGCAAAAGGACTCCATAAGGATTTTATTGTTCCATAGTTCTTCTTGTTGAACTCCCTCGACATGTAGCTCTTCTAACTTTGGAAATGCAAGCTACAAATGTACAGAGATAAACCAAAAATACACAAAATAACTTAGGGCCAAAGCACAACAAAAGAAAAAAAAAAGAAATATAACACATCAAATAAATCAAGATATGATACCTTCTCATCAAATAGAGGATATAACCCATCACCAGCACAATTCTCTAAACTAAAACAAATCAAACTCTTGAGGTCACCAAGCTTGAGTTTGGTTAAATGACGGAATTCGATTGTCTCCACGGTTTTCCCTTTTCCTTCTTCCATCACAATTATGCCTCGCAGATTATTGCAACAGGAAACATCAAGCACTACAAGTTCATGAAGAGTTTTGGCTGTGGTACTTGAGAAAAGATATGACAAACTATGACAACGTCTCACGTTCACTTCCATCAAACTAGGAAATGTCAACGTTACTTCGCAGTCACTCTTCAAAATGTCTGTCAGCCTTGGTAGATTCAGCAACTTCATTTTTCTTAATGCAGAGAGTTCCAATGGCTTTTGCCTTTTCTCAGAGCTGAGGCTTACCGGTTCAAATAATGCTTCCAAGGAGGGACACCCAACCACCTCAATTTTACTCAGGCTCTGCAAGCTATCCATTGAATTTGATGGAAAAATATGTGACAAATTTTCACAAAGTTCAACAGTGAGGGATGCAAGTTTGCAGAAGGACTGTCCGTGGAGTTGATTGTGCCATATCCTCTTTAGTTGGAGCATGGACGAAAGCTTCAATTCCTCCAAGCTTGGAAAGAGAACCTGCGTACAAACCTCGTTTATGTTGAATAACTGACATATTTGGTACGGAATTTAGTATACCGATAATTTAGGGACATCTTTGGGAATGAACAACATCATGAGTTAGTTCTTGCACCATGAATTGCTAAATTTTTGGTACAGATTAATGATCCAAGTCATAAGAAATTTCTTCACTGATCAGGACTAGAAGAATGCTGAATAAAAAAAACTATAGATGCTTACTTACCTTTTCAATGTCAATGTCAGCCATGGATTTAATTCTACCTATGTAAGAACCTAAGAGACCCCTTTCTCGTCGTGAAAAGATTAATTTATGTGGAGAGCTAGTCATGTAGCCACGAAAAAGGAGTTACTTCATTTAATAAATGATTTTAGCCGAGCATTATGCTTTTGCAGTTTGGGTCACATTATAAACATAATTTTAAGATAATTTAGAAAAGGTTTCTCATATTTTTTATTCTATACTAGCAGAATAGTTACAGAAACTATTATATCCAAGCAATAGTAAACAAATTATTGCTAGATGTATTAATAACAAATACTTTCACGAATATTTTATTATAAAAAAATTGAGCATGTGCAATCCACATAATTTTTACTAGTAATATTAGAAAAGTGGTTAGGATATAGATTTGCGATAGAATTGATCACCACGGAGGGTCAACATTACAACCAAGGGTAAGGAAAACAAATTGGCCTATTGAATATTATATTGGATTTTTCATTTTGTAGTCACATATCAAGTCCATCAATTAACATAAAAGAGTACAAAACAATTTATATAATGGAATTTTATTTAGAGCCACATTTCCACAAAAAATAAATTGAGGATAATTCTAAAATCAATACGTTAATGTGTTTATAAATTAAATATCTAGATAATCAAATTTGAATAAACTCAATACCTTTTAATACAAAACACTAAACAAAACAAATGTTAGTAGACAATTTTTGTCATTTGGTTGATAAATGCCTATAAATTTGTTAAAATTACGCAAAATCTCTTGATTGAACTCTTGTTAGAAGTAGCTCTTCTAATTTGGGAAATACAACCTATAGAAGCATTACCTGGCTAAAGTTAACATGACTGGCATTGAAGAAAAGTTGATCATGTATCCAAAGCATCACAAAGAAGAAAGCAAATCACATAAGCAAAGATACAGCTCACATAAAGGAAAGAGGAAAAACCTTCTCGTCAAATAAAGAATGTGGGCTTTCATTGGAACCGGCAGTTCCCTCATTCGTCGTCTCTACTCTTGACGCTGGCAGCCTTAGTATGAATGCCTTGAGTTCAGTGCACTCTAGAATTGAGAGATTTGTGAGGGAGGGGAACTCAAATACACAACTTCCTGAGCTGAAACTAATCAAGCTCTTAAGGGAACAAAGCTTCAATGTATGGAAACGGGAGAACTTCACTTCCTTCAACTTTTGCTCTTCACTTTCTTCCATGGCAACTACTTCCTGCATCTTATTGCAATCAGAAACATCTAGCGTCTCAAGTTTATCAAGAGTCCTGGACGTGTCATATGTGAAGAGATATCTTAAACTGGGGCAATTGTGCAAGGTAACGGTGGTCAGACTAGGAAGACTCAATGTTGCTTGGGAGCTACTTGTGACTAGCGCATCCAGCCTCGGTAGGTCCCACAACTTCACTTCGTTTAATTCTAAGAAGACCAAACGTTTTGGCCTTTTCTTAGTATTGACAGCAACATGTTCCATTAATGATTTCAAAGAGGTACAGTTGACCACCTCAATCATTTTCAAGCTTCGGAACACTTTTATTATATTTGATGGAAAAATATGAGACAAATTTTCACAATCTCGAATTGTGATGGATGATAGTTCGCGGAATGATTCTTTAGAAAGTTCATTGTGCCATATCTTCATCAACCCACACGACACAACAGTCAACTCCTCCAAGCTTGGAAAAAGAATCTGTATGAAACGACCATTTGTTAGTTTCTCGACCAAGAACTCCTAAAAATCCTGATTTTGGATGAAGTAAATTACCCATGATAATATGCTTGATAATATATTCCCAAGAATGAAGTTGGCTGCTCGAGATTATACCATCGTCATAGAAAAACAACAAATGCATGGAGTATCAAGAGTCTTTAAAGGACATGCAGACAAACAGAGTCTTCAACTGCTTCATTGACGATAAGACTACAGTTACCAAGAATAATTTCTACTATAAACATATAATAGAAAATTCTAGAGATATTTACGCACATTTTGATCGAAGAGTATAGGAAAGGACCAGCTAGAGTTGACACCACCAAGTGCTTGTTGTAAACCTGCATTAGCTGTTATCGTCTGTTGCTTTCCTTCAAATGAAGAGAATGTCATCATTTTGGGGCATCCGGATATCCTCAATCTTGTTAGGATTGGACAGTGTATACGGTGCGTCCCATGAGAGAATGTTATGAGATTTGGCAATTCCTCAAGAGATAAGGAGGATAACAGAGGGAACTCTATAGTGTCCATAGATGCAGCTTTCTCTCGATTCTTCTTCTTGCATGTCTATAATTTCCTTCAACAGTTTACATCTCACTATTTTTATTTCTTTTATTTGTTGGAGTGCCTTAGCCATGGAAGAAGAAAAAATAAACCTCAAGTTCTCACAGCCTTGCACCTTCAGTACCCTTAAGTTTCCGAAACACAATCCTATTCTTGGATTCTTGATCCATATTTGTTCCAACCTTGGTAAGTCACTCAAGGTTAATGTGGTCAATCGTGATAAAATCTCGACATCCCCACTGGCTGTCAGTCCTTCAAGGTCAAATACTTTTCGTATAAACTGACATCTTTCAATGGTGATGGCTTCCAAATTCTGTAGCTTTCTTACCAAATTGGATGGGAAGATGCTCATGAGGAACGCACAATCCTCTACCTTCAAAAATTTTAGGTTGCTCACATCTGAAGGAAATTGAGAGTTCCATATCTCTTTCAATTTGGGAAGTTCAGATAGTGTCAAGGACTCCAACCAGGGCAATGAAACCTTAAAAGGCAAGGAGAATCACGTTATGAAGACATGCAGAAATTTTTCTTTAACGGCGAGGAGTGGATAACACCACATAATCTCACAATGCTTATAACCAAAAGTCATGAACACGCGCTGTCTGTGAAATATTAATAAAGGAAATAATCTCACATAATAGATTTGAAATCGAAAAAAAGGCCGAGTAGTGATTTTTGAATTTTACCCTTTTTTTTTGCTTTAAATTTTATCAACTTTTACACTGGACTTATCGTTTACCTTATTGTCTACTGGGGCTCTATTATATATATGACAACAGAAGGAAATTATAATCCCCGAGTTATTGAGGTTATTGAATTTACGCTCACATTTTATGCTTTCTAAATTTTACAAATTAATGGCATAGACTCAAGTAATTTTTGTTAGTAATTAATTGTGGTCTTATATAATATTTCAAACGACTATGTAAAAAAAATCTCAATTATTTACACCAAAAGGTCTTGAACTAACAACATATTAAGTTAAAGAAAGACATAGAACAACGTAAAACATAACGGTGAACATTATTTAAAGGGCTTGTAATTGATAAACCGATTAAAACTATACTTTTAATTGATTAAAATGTGTGATTTGTTTCTGGAAATATTCTTCAAAGTATTCCAAAAACATGCCTTATCAAAAGATTGAAAGTAAATCGTAATGATAAATTTATGAAGTAGTCAGAAAAATTTGTCTTCCCGAGCATAACATGGGCTAAAATCCTAGTATATCTGTAATGTGGAATGGATAACTTATCGAACCAAAGTCAAAATGGGGTTCATCAATTTAAGATCCATGGTTAGCCATAACATCCATGAGCTGGTCACAACAGCACGATAGGGGCATCAAAGTCAATTTCAGCGATGGGTTTAATTCTACCTATATAAGAACCTAAGTTACCCCCTTTCTCGTCATAAAAAAGATTAATTTATGTGGAGAGTTAGTCATGTAGCCAATAAAAAGAGTTACTTAATTTAATAAATGATTTAGGTCGAGCATCATGCTTTTACGATTTGGGTCACATGATAAAAATAATCTGAAAAAGGTTTCCATTTTATTATTTTTATTATTTTATATTGACAGAATAGTTAAAGCAATTGCTAAATCAAAACGATAGTACAAAAATGAATGTTAGATGTCTTTCTAATTAATACTCTCAAGTAGAGGTGTCAAAATGGGTCATAAACCCATATTATGACTCACTTTTAATTAAATGAGTCAAGTAAAAGTTAAATATGGGTCAAATATGAATTGAGTGAGTTATTAGGTAGACACTAGGGGCGTCAAGATGAGTCATGGACCCATTTTGTGAGTCATGTTCTATCTTAATAGGTCAGAATGTGTGACCCATTTTCAACCCATTTTCAACCCAACTATAGAATGTATGAGTCATTTTCAACCAATTTTAGCCAATTTTGACCCATTTTTAACCCAACCGTAAAACATGTTTTTTTTTTTAGTCATCCTCAAGCTTGGTGAGTGGTGATGACCTACCAGTGACCGCGACACTCCACCGCTCATCTCCACCCCATCTCAATTTATAGGTTTTTTACAAAGATATATTTAATTGGTGAAATTCTTTAAAAATATTTCAATTTATAGGTTTTTTACAATTTTTATTTTATTTACTATCTTTTAATTTGATTTGAAGTTGTATTCATTTAACATAGAGCTTAGAGTGAGTTTGGGTTTTTCTATAATAATAATGGCTTTTAGCAATACGGGTCGGGTCGGGTATGGGTTGGGTATGGGTTGGGTCGGGTATGGGCACTAGATCTATATTACATGAATATGGGTCAAAACGGGTTAAATGGGTCAATATGGATCGGACCATTTTCGACCTGACCCAAACCCAACCCGACCCACCCATTTGATGGGTCTACTCTCAAGCAATATTTTATTACAAAAAAAGAAATTTCTAAACATGGGCACTGCACATAAATTCTACCAATAATGTTAGAAAAGTTGTTAGAACAAAGATTAGTGGTAGATTTGTTCACAATAAAAAGTTCAGTAGCTTACACGTATTAGAACAAAAAAAAATTAATTATTCCCCCAACATCTCATTAAGGTGTCAAGGCTACAAAAACAATTTGACCTATCGAATATTATATTTAATTTTTCATTTGTAGTCACATAATAGTTCCATCATTTAACAAATAAAGAGTATGATGTAACTTCCACGCTTCCACAAAGGTTCGTTCACCTACCACAACTCTTTACAATCATTGGAGAAGAAAAAAGCAACTTAGTCGTCTCAACTACTCTAAAGCCAATATACTTACGATGGTAATTGCAAATTTATAATAAAATTAAATTGGATGTTATATGGCGCATATTCAATGTGGTTAAATTCACCTATTGAAATTTTATGTAGTTCTTTCTTTCACTTTAGTCAATCGGACGCAATAGAATTCTACATATGTCCATTCATTATTAAATAAAAGTTACAAAAATTATTTCAGTCGTATATACTTCCTCCAACTTATGAATATATCTATAAATGTTTGTGTATAGATGTTCAATTTTACCATTAAGCAACGATAAAGTTCTAGATTGTTTAAAAGTTCTATAATCGTACGGTGCTTCTTTAACTATGTTGACATCATAACACAAATAAAGTGAGATGTAATTAACTAATGTATAAATGTTTTTATGTATATATGCATCACATAGCAATTCCATTTTGCAAAATTAAATTATTCTTTGTCTTAATTATTTTGGAAAACAAAATCTCAAAATCATATTTTTTATCCAATTTTTCTATGTTTTATTATACTCTCACATATCCATGCACAAAATATCAAAAACAAATTATGTACCTGTTGCCCATGAAAAAAACCGACTGAATGGTCCGTGGTTTTATAGAAGCTCATCATCTTTGGCAAGTCTCGCAATATCAACCTACGCAAATTGCATGACTTCACTTTGGTATCATCATCTATTTCATCTTCATCTTCATTTGCCTCGGCATTTGCAAAAATTTGTTGCATCAAGTGGCATTTGCTTATTTCAATCTCTTCAAGCTATGATATTATTCTCTTCATGGACAAAGGAAACAAATGTTTGATTTCACTACAGTTATCCACTTTCACTATCTTTAATTTGCTGAAGGATTTTGGGGCAAGACAACCATGACAAATCTTGTCCAAGTTGTTCAGATTCTCAAGAAACAAAGATTCCAATCTGGTAAATGCAGTGCATTGGACATTCTCTGTGGAGCGAACAACATACTGAAATGAATGGCTATTTTGTACGTGAAGATGCTTCAATTCCTGAAATCCTTTATTGCACAAATCGTGAATGCTATTGATGCCATCTTGTGATCCATCCAAGTGGAGATCTTGTGCTTTCTGTAAACATTTCGACACCCACTCTTTAAGATGAGAATTGCCTGAATCCAGCTTGAGCTTTAAAATTCTGGATTCTGTGTATTTATTACCCGACCAATCCCAAACACCCCCAATGTGGATTTTATGCTTGTTTAGTTTCTCAAATGGCAGATCTCTTGGGAGATAGGCAGAATAAGGGATGGCAATGTACAAAGTGCTCAACTTTTTCATGTTCTTCAACTCAGCTAGGCTTGCGTTGCTTTGCGCCACTTTATCCTCGATCTCCCATTGATCAAAACTGTCTTCCATATATAGCTCTTCTAAATTAATCAATCTTCCAAGCACTCCAGGTTCGATAATTTTGAGCTTAGTGCAACCTGTCAAGTTCAAAAATCTCAATTCTATTAGTTCACCTATTTCTTTGGGCAGCTGAGTAATTGCTGATCTATAGAAACTTAGGAACTGCAATCCTTTTAGCTTTCCAAGAATAGTCACATCCTCCAAATAGCAGTAATCAAGACATAGTGACTTGAGGTCTTCAAGGTACTCAATCGACAAAGGGAGAGAGGTGAAAGATAAGCAAGTAAAGTCCAAGACTTGGAGCTTCTTCGTAGATTCAAAAAATGCCTCGGGAATTTTAAGAGACGCGTTATCTTCATATAGCAGAAGCATCCTCAAGTTTGGGCAGTCCAATTTTTTAGGAAGCTCATCAATGCCAACATAAGAGAAGGACATGGCGGTGCATTTTCTGAGCTCATCCTTTGACCATTCTTTAAACCCATTACCCTCCTTCCCAACCAAGGCGTTCCATTGAGTGGAAGCAATAGAGATGGCCATATCAACAATTATGTCATGCATTTTGAACTCTTCGATGTCATCACTATCTAGTAACAAAGAAGAATCATGTAGGCTATGTAGATCCATAATAAACCTATCTCTGGTGTCTTCCATGGTCTTGAATTTTTTATATAAACCTAAACCCATGCAGTACGCAAGGGTACACCTCATTAAAATTGTCCCAGACCCTAGAGCAGAAATCAAGAACAATGATCTGATCCTTTCATTTGTTAAGTCATTGTAGTTTAGTTCCACTATTGATTTTGCATCGGACAATTCTAAATTGGTCGAAGCATTCCTCCATTCAGCCAAGTCTCCATGCTTCAACCTTTTTGCCACTGATAGAATCAAAAGAGGCAAGCCACCACAATTCTTGACCACTCCATCCACCAAGGGATTAAAATCAATATCGTTAACTCTGTCCCCCATTGTCCTTTCAAAAAGTCTTCGTGCTTCTCCGTGATTTAACTCATTGAGTCGGAATTCTTGGTCAATGCCCATGTCAATGCGCAAAACATCTCGGTGTCTAGATGATAGCAATAACTTGCAACCTCTTATTTTATTATCGTCGCCGCAAGGGATTCCAACATCCTTTAACTCTAGCTTCTTCCACAAATTATCTAAAATGATGAGAATGTTTTTCTCATGATCACACTCTAACCTTCCATGCAAACGATCTGCTCTCCCTCGAGCAATTTCCACATCCCTTAGCTTCAGGCCAAGTGCGTCAGCAATTTCTCCCTGTATTATTTTTAGGTCCGGATTGCGTGATACATCCGCCATGACAACCACATCAAACAGTTTCTCTTTCTTGACTCTCCTTTGAACGTCCTCGAGAAGCTTGGACTTGCCAACTCCACCTAGCCCATACACCCCAATCACACTAAGCTTGTCGTCAACTATAGCCTTCATTACTTCCTCCATGATTTTAGCCCTTGACTCCAGGACATCTTCTTTCTCGTCAACAGATCTTCCAGTGAAAGTGGGAGCAGTGATGATTCCTGTCGGAGCATTCTCATAGTAGACCTTCTGGAAGTTACTTTTTGCGGTTTCATCATGAAGTCCCTCGATGACTTTAGTCATCTTCTTCACCTTTCTGCCGATTGGATGGCGCACCTTAGGGTTGGGAAACCACCCACCGAAGCAAGCATGTTTTGCATTTTCACCTTGTTTTAACAAATTTTGTGCTTCATTTGCCTTATTCTCCACGCTATCCAACCATTTCTTAATATCAGAGTGTATAGGTTTTCCGTCATACACGGCTTCATCGACAGAGCTCTGCACCCTTTCCCTCACATTCTCCAGCTTCTCGACTCCATTTTTGAGATCTTGCACGTAGCTCTTGTAGCACAACACATATCCAAATTGGCGTCCAATGGGAGCAAACAGGTACTCACCTAGTTTCGACACAAGATTCGATGCAACGGAGGTAGTGAACGCCTCGACCATAATTTTTTCTTCTTTAATGTCTAGAAATTCCTTCCCCCCCCCCCCCTCTCCCCTCTTTTGTTTCTTTTGTTGTTGCCTCCTACTATTAATTTGCTTAAACAAATCTGTGCAAAGGAGACTGAACAGAACAGAACTAGTCACTTGCGATGTATGAAAAGAAAGGAAGAGCAAAGTGATAAAAAAAAATGTGAACAACGAAACAAAACCAAAGACGACAGAGACAGAACACAGCAGTGCATGCCAAAAAAAGAAAATGTACAGTTAGTGCACTCAGTGCACCCAAGCAACACATTAGTGGTCTACGTGGACAAGTTGCAGATGATCGCATGTGGACAAGCAGCACATTACTATGTTAACCATGTGCAACGGAAGACTAATTCTTTCCTTTTCATTTTATTTTCTGTTGTCCCAGTTTTTTATTTATTCTATGTTTCTAGACACTAGGGACATCGAGACATTCTTTGAGGGCTCCAACGAATTTTGCAGTCTCCATCACAATTCCATGCAGAAAAAATCCTCGTGTGTTTTAATTTAAATCCAAAGCATGAGAAAAAGCATGATATGCATATTATCATCGATTCTTTTGAGTATCGACAGTTAGAATTATTTAGAGCTTGTTCTCATTATTTTAAAGCTTAATTTCTTTCGTTCTTAGGATTTTGCAGGAAAGCTAGTAGTCCTTTTCAAACTTTTGTGAACAAATAACATTGGACAGCCGATACACGTTTGGATGTTTGTACTAACTACCGTCTGGATTTGAATAGGAAAATTAGTGAGTGCTCCTGATTTAAGTAGCATTGACACGTGGTACTCATGTGTTGAAAAGTGTTGAGAGGATCGATCAAGTATTGAATTTTCAACACTTATTGATCCAGTGTCAAAAAGTATTAGACAATGTAAGTGTTCAACGCCATACGTAGTGTGTCTGTACTTCCCTGCTGTTGAGTGCTTACCCTCGCCACTAAGGCCACTTCTCTGAGTGGGCTCACTTTTTAATTATCTGGTGCTCAAGGACCTCGCCACGTGTCTGGGTGAGCTCATTTTTAAGATTTCTCTCGCATCGGCTCATTTCACGTCTAATTTCTTTTTTTTTTGTCAAAAATTTCAAACGTCTAATTTCGAAACACCGTTAACGGCGTGCAACGATTTTTTCATGTTTCAATGTAGTTGGGAGACCATTTGCGGGTCTTAAGAGCCACCGAAGATGAAGAAGTCGGAGAACTTCGCCACCCTTTGCCGGCTCCACACCAACTGGCAGCCGACGGGCTGTTCTCCAGATCCAGATCTAGACGAGCGGCTCGCAAGCAACGCCGCCACTCGTTCATGGCCGTCGTCAGCGTCCTTCGGCTAGATTTGGTCGGAGGACGTGGTGGAACTACCGGAGGAGTCGCGGGAGGAGGTGGTGGCAGAGTCTGAGGTGGAGGAGGAGGCAAGAAGGGTACGGACCATGGAAGGGCGTGGGGGAGAGCTGGAGGGGGAGGAGCTCGTCGACGGCCGCAGAGGGTGGAGGAGAGCCGGGGGTAGAAAGAGATGGTGAAATCGAAGTCGGAAGAGGAGGACGACGACGATGACGAGAAGGAGTGGGAAGGTGACGAGGGGGAGGGTGTGGAAGTGTGTGAGTCAGGGTTTTGTCTCTTCCTTATAGCTGATGCTTGATGAAGACGATCAGCTTGGTCGGGTTAAGCGTTCCAGAAATAGAGAGAGGAGAAGTAGCTGACGTGGAGGTCCAGGAGCACTTAATATTTTCATTACGAAGGATTACCATCAATTCTTAGGGTACAGCACATGCCACGTCCCCTATAAATAAAAAGAGAACCTTTCTAAAGTGGCTATGTCTTAATAAGGGAAATTCTAAATTAAACGATAACATCGAACCGAATTTTTTTTTTTAGATATTGCAACTTTGTATTAATAAAAATTAAAAAAGAAAGTGAGGGTATTTCCGCCGCTTCTTCTTTAATTTTATACACATTTTTTACTATCAATTGACCAATATATCAATTTATGATCAGAAATAAGGTCAATCAGTAATTCATCTTACTTTTTTCCCACCCATCTTTTCTCTTTACCTTCTATATTTATAATTAATTGACTAAAATATCCTTCTAAGTGTGAAAATTAATTAATGGTTAGCTAATCATAGCTTTTGTTTCTCACTATCACGCTTCTTCCATTATCTTTTTAAATCATGATGAATTAAGTCTTGTAATGCTTTTAAATTTGTAAGTTTGGTTCATGAATAGTACTTTGTCTATTAAGATGAATAAAATAGTTTTTTAGTGTAACTATTTTATTCATCTTAATAATAATAGGACAACGTGAGGCCATCTTTACATTGTTCAATCTCTCTCTCTCTCATGCAACATGGATACTCATGTTCAGCATTCATCAACAAACGACTTGCAATTAAGAAAATTATTAGTTGAGATATCTATAATAATAGGGGGGAAGTGATGAGGGCATAAATCATCATGTGGTTATGTCCAACTCGCGCAGATAAATATTTGCAAATGACGATTAGACAAAGACAAACAAAACAAGGCAACCAAAAATACACAACTCGCAATTAAGAAATTGTTTAGTTGAGAAATAGTGTGTAACATTAAAGGGAAATAACGAAGAGGGATAGATATCACCATATATCTCAGATCTCCCTGAAGACATATTTCAACCCTAGCCTAAACAGATTCGGTAATTTAAACATGTTCAAAACGTTTAATTTTTGGTAAAACCTCTCGCTTAGTATGACAATCCAGCAAGTTTAAAGCAACAATATGCAGTTCCTCATAAGGATGATATACAATATGTACATTTTCAAATAAAGCATATGGAATTTCAATCAAGTAAAGAAATTTTCGGTACAGAAATAAGTACCAAACGTGAAGGCCCTTCGTTGAATATTATTACATATCCACCTTTTAAGGAAAAGCGAATGACTTTTAGTCGATAATTGCAACCTTTGATTATAGGTAATGTTTTACTTTACTACTATAAAGATCATAAGCTAAAATTTTACTTAAATGGAACTAGCATAATGTTTATAAAGAGTAAAAATATTTAAAAAGGGTAATAAAAATATTGCATATATATATTATTCATTTAGGCAAAGGATTGAAAGATAAAAAAATTTAAAATATAGACAACAATATAATTATGAAAACTTATTCATAATAAAAAAATTGATTTGTCTTTATTGGAAAGTTGATGGACTAAATTGAACAAATTGAAAATTTTGGGAACTATATTGAACATTTAGGAGTAATTCTATGATTACCCGTTTGAAATGTTATTTGTCAATTCACAAGTTATAATTGTATGCTTTAAAAGATTTTAGGTGTTCTGCAATTAGTAAATATCATTTTTTTTCTTATTAATTGTAATAGGCTGGATTAGCTAAATGCTTGTGAGGAGAGACTTGCTATTTTTCCAAGTTCATCCTATTATTTACGAGTCACAAATTACACTAGCTACAAGAAGATGGTTAAACATGATGTCATACAACTACAATTTTACGGACATATAAAGCTAAGAGAGACAATTATTCGGATCATTGCAATGAGTTTATGTCGCAGTTATCTCACCCATTTTTGTTTCTTCTTCCTTTTTTTTCTTTTTTTCTTTTTTGCCTTTATGTTTTTAGGGTTCAATCAATAGAACCAGATTACCAAACAAAGAGGGTGAAAGTGAAACAACTGTTGATAGCATACGAAAAGTAGATATACAATGACACACATACCAGGAGTGGCTTCACTGTAATGCCAGAGGAATCGAGATTTCTTGGCTTCACTTTTGACTTGTGTGCAAGACGGATCGTCAATCAGGCAAAAACCAGTACTGACAACACCAGAATATAAGCGGATATATCAGCACAAAAAAAAAAAAGTGGACACTGTGGGGAAGAAAACGGTAGGGAGCTGAAAATTCATTCAATAGAAATTGTAATGAAGGAAGATGTGACGATGCCTTCGGCTTCGACTTGGAACGACTGGAGGATGAAGGGATTCGTTGCTGAGTTCTTATAATGGGCCGATGAGAGAGAGAGAGAGAGGGGGGAAAACACATAATTGCCAAGTATATATTAAAACCAATATGTATAAGGGCCAATCCCGTGGTTGGCCATTTTTATAATGAGCGCTATTGGCTCAGGACAAACAGGCATTAGGTAGTCAATACTGTTTCTAGATCAAATACTAAACCCGACTTCTTGGACTAGCAGCTACATTCAATTTCACAAGCCAAACACAATTAGCAGTCAACAGGTCAATGTGTTGTTCTCAAGAAATCCTACCTCGGCATTGTTCATCAACAAACAACTCGCAATTAAGAAATTGATTAGTGGAGAAAAGTATAATATTTGACAGAAATGAAGGGACAGAAGTTAACACGTGGTTCTCTCCAACTTCCCCATATGAATAATTGCAAATGACCAGCGGATAAAGACAAACCAAGCAAGGCAACAAAAAATCACAACTTTAACGACACAACTTGCAATTAAGAAATTGATTAGTAGAGTAATAGTGTGTAATATTAGAAGGAAATGACGAAGAGGAACATATATCAACATGTTTCTCGATCCCCCTGAAGACATTTTCAACCCAAGCCCAAACAAAATCAGTCATTCCGGACTTGTTGATGGGGGCGACCTCAACGTCTTTCTTTCTTTCTTCATTTTCAATGGCATGTGCACTTATTTTTCTTTTTTCAGTTTTCATTTCTTGTTTGCATTGACACTCTTATTGTGAGTTGGCCATAACAAGTCATTAACAAAGAGCATTGGGCCCAATGGCCATAGTGGGTTGGAGTGTCATTTGAAATTGTTACATAATATGTGCTCGAAATCCAGAAAAAAAAATCACCTATATATGGTAAAGGGAGAAAATAGATCCTACTTTCCAAATGTATTAAAAGCTACACATAGTCTTCCTTAACGGACAAAAATGACCACTATTATCTTTTCCAAGTAGCCAACATGGCAAAAGGCACTTATATGGTAAATTAATCTGGCATAAATAAAATTAATGATTTTAAACTCACAGCAAATTTTATTGAAGAGAAAAGAAAAGAAAAGAAAAGTAGTAGAATCCTGAAGCAAAAGCAATTTTCACATTTTCCTTCTCTTTCTTCCTTTCAATTTGAAGAGAGGTTACATACATAAAAACAAAATCACACTCAAGAAGAGGAACAATTGAAGGGAAAAAAATTATGAGTTGGACGTTTTACCTAGAACAGAGGGCATTGATCAGATGATTTTAGAAGATTAGAAGGAGCTACCTTCAATGCACTTCGTATATGAATTTACAAGATTAGGATTAGGGTGGGCGCCTAGATGGGCACAAGCGTGAGGCTGTTGTCATCATCAGGGTTGAAAGATCGATCGATGGTGGATAAGGCTTTCAAGTGGTCCTTTATGATGATCACCAGCACCACTCACGAGATCGCTATGAGCCAAGTTGTGATTGCAGTCATTCTTTTTCTTTTATGTCCTTTTTTCTTTTTTCTTTTTTCTTTTGAGCCAAAACATGACGAAGTTAATGACCAAAACCAGATCATGATAATATACTTAACCCACGAAACCAATCGATGGAATACTTGAGTAGCTCATCTATCTAAGTTTCCAATAGTCAGAAAGTAAATGAAGTATAGATGCGGGATGACGATCAATTGACACGAAGCAGACACAAGTTAAAAATTGAGTCATGGAGGATCCATCAACTGACAATAAGCGTCACTAAGGAATTGAGAGCATGCAAATCATTCCTGTAGTAGTGCGCCAGTCTAGAAGTAACAACATGCTATCGCAACTTCAAGGTAGCAAGTTAGCGACAAAAAGCATTGGGGCCTAGTGGTCATGGTGGATTGTAGTCAATTGTAAAGTAATAGTATAACTAGTGGGTTGCCTAATTGGTGATGTTAATATAGTGTTATCCGGAGCTTGAATTTTTATCATTTTTCTCGTCCTAATAAAAAAAATAGAAAAAGCTAATTTTCCTCATCAAATATTTGTTTGTTAAAAGACATGCATTACTTGAACTTTTATAAACAGATCAATCCACATGAATGAATGTAAATCACCAAATTTATGTACACCAGGACTTATCAAATATAATTGGAAAGTGTTTTGTAGGAAGAGAAATAGGAAATTTTGTGTTTATAGTTCCTAAAACTTGAACAAATTCACAATGTTTTGAGGATTGAACTTGGATAAAAGCCTTAATTTCTCGAAATACTTTGAAAGTATATGCAATACCGGCACCTGTTAGGTTGGAGAAACGTTCATCCAAAAGGGAGTTATAAAGCATAAGCAAGTGAAAAAATCACAATATCATTGCAATTGAAACTCGTAGGAGGGCAAATTGGACAGCCCAAGGAAACTTTCAATACCAATTATTGCATAGGTCAAGCTTCAGCAATTGATAGAAATATCGAGTGAGATGCAACTAAGAACTTTAATGATTGGCCAGATTAGAATTGTTTGCATTTGTCAAAGATGCACCAAGTGCAATTCACTAGATGCATTGAATATTTAGAAACCTTCCATTCTGTTTTGCCCACACTGATTGTTGGAAAACACTTGCAAGGTTGGAGATTTTAAAATGGTCAATGCACTTGGACTAGGAAAAGTACCAAAAAGTCATAAACTTATTGTATTGGTACCAATTCAATTCTAAACCTTTCAATTTGACCAATTTAATCCTAAATATTTTCATATTGGTATTAATTCAGTCAATTCGGTCAATCTAGACCAAAAATCGGTGATGTGGAAGTCAGCCTTCTTATGTGGCATCAGCCCACTGACGCTGACATAGACATTTTAAAATAATTTTTCTAATAATTTTTTCAAAAAAATTCCTGTTTTTCTTTTTCTTTTTCCCTTTTTTCCATGTTCTTTTTCCTTTGGTCCGTGGCCGGGCCATGGCCAGCGACTTAGAGAGTTTTTTTCCAGGGGGGTGGTGTGGGAGTGGGGAGTGGGTGAGTCAGGGTTTTGTCTCTTCTCTTCCCCATATGGTTGGTGCTTGATGAAGACCATGAGCTTGGGTCGGGTTAAGCATTCCCCAGAGAGAGGAAAGTGGCTGATGTGGAATTCCAAGACCACTTAATGTTTTTTATGTGAGAGACTAAAAATACTATTTAGCACATAGCAAATGCCATGTCCTCTATATATAAAAGAGGAATTTAAAATTGGTTACCTCTTAATGTGGGAAATTCTAAATTAAAAGGCACCATTGTGGCAAATAAAATTTTAGATTTTATAATTTTATGATAAAAAAAACCAAAAAAAAAAGAGGCGGAACTATTTCCAAATCTTTTTTTGTTTAATACACGTTTTTTTATTATCAATTGACCAAAATATTAATTTATGAAGAAAAAAAGGTCAATCACTAATTTATCCTGCCTTTTTCCCTCTCATCTATTTCTCTTCACAATTTATGTTTTTTATTAAAAAAAAATCGCCTATCTATCTTTCCAGAAAAAAAAAAAGATGACTTTATAGTCAAATCATTCCGATGTCTTTGGTCAAAAGTAACAATTTGAGAACCATACTAAAGTGATGGCCAATATATAATTCCATATGAATGGGTTCCGAATAAAAAGAATGTATTAGAAAAAGAAGCAATATTTCCGACAATAATTTTGAAAAAATGATGCGTGGATTTCACATGTAAGGTATCATTTGCTTTAAAGGGTGAAAGGTGTCCTACATAAAACTCAAATGTTTTTCATCCTATCAATTATAATAAACTCGAGAATGAAGGTGGGGGCTTTTCTGAAACAGCAACGTAGAGACAAAACTATTGTGATGGATTTTGCATTCCAGAAGAGATTACCTTGGAGCAGATCAAGTTGTGTCTGCATCCCAAAAAGCAATATAATTGGAGGATTACCTTCACTCCTCAACCTGTAGCAATCAAAGCAAATATCTCAGAACAAGAATACAAAAAATCTGGAGTTTGAGAAAGCAGAAGGAATTGAGGTGGATCCATTTTCTTTGTTTCTGCAAGCAGAAGTGCTGACAGAGGCGTAAAGCGGTCATGATGAAGTCAAAGGGAAGACGGTCAAAGGGTGGGTTTGAGAAAGCAGAAGGGAATGGGGTGGATTTTTGCAACGGAAGGAGAAGGGAAGACGGTCATGATGAAGTGGAAACTGAAGTTCAGTTTAGTGGGTCTCCTCGAGCGGAGCTTCAAGAGTGAAGGAGAGGGCGCGTCGCGTGAAGACGGGAGGGAGACAGAGACCCCAGAAAGAGAGAAAAATGGAAGTGGGTTGAGAGACGGAGTCGGCGCCAACAGAGGAATGAAGCAAGTGCACAGAGAGAAAGAGAAGGGGGCCCGCCAGAGTTTTAAACATTCTGACACGCGGGCCCGGGTACGACACGTGTCGCAAGATAAATGAACCAAGGAGTTAGCTATTAATATTTTATCGTCGACCTTTAGGTTTGTTTGGAAACGGGTCAAGAACGTATGATTCCATTTTTAAGAATAAAAAGGAGAAGAGAAATTCGCTTGGTAACTTTTTATTCCGGAGAATAAATTTGTCCCCAAGAATAGATTTAAAATGGAATCAAGAAAGTTGCTTCTTTATTTTCAAAAATAATTTCAAAATCAAGCCAAATCATTTTCTTTTTCTTCTTTTCTTTTTCTTTCCTTTTCTCCTATTCTCCCTTTCATTTTTCTTTCGTTGTCCCCGTTTCCTTTAATTTTTTGTTTTTGACAATGGGATGACTCTTCGAGGGCTCCAACAATTTTTGCGCTTAAAGTTTTTCTCTAGATGAAGTTCAAGTGTGTCCAAATTTAAAGCTAAAACATTAGGAAGAAACATTATATGCATATTGTCGATTCTTTTGAATATTGATAGTTAGAACTATTGAGAACTTTTTCTCAATAACTTAAAGATTGAAGCATTTCTTTCATTTTCTAGATTTCGCAAGATAGCAATTACGTACTTTTTATAATGATAGTGAACAAATTAACATTTCACTTCTACTACTTATTTCTCTTTGGATTCGAATAGGAAAGTATTGGGTGCTCCTGCACGTAGCACGTGTCTAAGTGGACCCACTTTTCGGGTTTCTCTCTCATCTGTTTTATTCAACGCCCAATTTCGAAACTTCATCAATGGGCAAATAAAATTATCTCATGTTTCGGTGCAATTAGGAAGCCGGGTCTCAAAGGCCGCCCAAGATGAATAAGTCAGAGACCTTTGCCACCATCTTGGCCCCACCAACCGTCAGCCAATGCTAATCCACGGCCGTTGTTGGCACCATTCGGCCAAATCTGGTCGGAGGAGGTGGTGGAGCTGCTGGAGGAGTCGTGGGAGGAGGTGGTGGCGGAGTCTAGGGGGAGGAGGAGGCGAGAAGGGTATGGACCATGGAAAGGCGGGGGGAGAGCTGAAGGGGCAAGAGCTGGCCCTTGTAGAAGAGCCCATCGACGACGCAAAGGGTGGATGGGGAGCAGGGGGAGAGAGAGATGGTGAACTCGAAGTCGGAAGAGGAGGACAATGAGAAGGAGTGGGAAGATGTGGGAAATTAGGGTGGTTTTGTCTCTTCTCTTCCCCATGTAGTTGATGCTTGATGAAGACGATGAGCTTGGGTTAGGCTAAGAGTTCGAGAGAGATAGAGAAGTGGTTGACGTAGAGGTCCAGGACCACTTAATATTTTCTATGTGAAGGATTACAATCAATTCTTAGGGCATGGCACATGCCATGTCCCCTATAAATTACAAGAGAATCTTTCTAAACTTTATATTAAACAAAAATAAAAAAATAAAGCGGGGAATTCCCGTTGCGTCCTCTTTAATTTGATACACAATTTTTTATTATCAATTGATCAAATTAACAATTTATTATCAAAAATAAGGTTTTGTCCTACTTTGTTCTCTTCATCTTCTCTCTTCACCTATTATATTTATAATTAATTGACTAAAATATCCTTCCATGTGTGAAAATCAAATCAACTATTGGTTAACTAATCATAACTTTCGTTTCTCGCTATTACTAAAAAGAGAACAAAATTGATAAACAAAACTACAATAAGAGAGAGAACATAACTAATCAGTCAGAACTGGTAAATAAAACTAGAGAGAGAGAGAGAGAGAGAGAGAGAGAGAGAGAGAGAGAGAGAGAGCCTAGAGTGTACGGACGCAAGAGTGATGTAAATCAACAGAGGTTGAGGAATATTAGCAAAAGCAACATAGGATGCAAGAGTTATTTGGGAAAAAACTTGGTCGCTCAATGATGGCTCACTGTGCTTGGTGCACCCAAGCAACACGTTATTGGTCTACCATGTGCACTAGAAGCCTAAATTCTGTTTCATTTTTTGTTACTGTTTTCCCTGTTTTCTTTCATACTAGTTTAACAATTGTCAATTCTTTTGAATATTGACAGTCAAAATCACTTAGGACTTTTTCTCAATATTTCAAAGCTTAAAACATCTCTCTTCATTTTCATGATTTCGCAAGAAAGCAATAAGTAAAGGTTACAAATTAAAAGAACATGTACATATGAGATAGTTAATAATTATTTTGATAGCTGTACCATCCTATGCTTACTTTGATAGCTGGTTCTTCTTAGAACTTATCGGATGTCATGTCTCCCATGAATTAAAAGAGAATTTCTTTAGAATGACTATATCTAAATATGAGTAATTTACAACATTGCACAAAGTAAAAATTTTGATTTTGTTACTTTATTTTAAATAAAAGTAATAGGGTGGGGCTATTTTTACCCCCTCTTTTGCTTGGTACAAATATTTTATTATTAATTGATTGAAATAACTTTTCATCTTCAAAACAAGGTCAATCAGTAATTCACCCTACTTTTTTTCTCTCATCTCCTCTTCATCTTGTATGTTTATTGTCAATTAACTAAAATATCCTTCTATGTTTGAAAATCAATCAATCACTAATTAAAAATACTTTTTTGTAATTTTGGATGGATTAAGTTTTGTGAAATTGTTAAGTTTGTAAATTTTGTCAATAAAATACAACTTTACTTAGATTGTTAATTTTTTTAATGTAACTTTTCTGTTCATATTAAATGTAATGGGATGGTGCTAGATCATTTTTATACTGAGAAAGTGCTGACTCCTACCTTTTGATTTGAGCAAAGTTGCATTGTCCAAACTCTCCTCTTGCATTGTTCATCAAAATACAACTTGTAATTAAGATGTTGATTAACTAAGAAATGTATAATAATAGTGAAAACTGATACAGAAATCATCACGTGGTTTTGTCTCATTTACCTAGATAAATTATTGCATATAACTATCGGACAAAGACAAACAAACAAGGCAAGATAATATCACAAATTTAGTGACACAGAAATGCTTAGAGCGATACATATCAGTGCCTCTGAAATGAATTTGTGTTGCATTATTTTACCCATTTTGTTTCTTCTTCCATATTTTTTTGCTTTTGGATTTTGTAGGGTAAAATCAATAAAACCAAATTACCAAACAAAGAGGTTTAATGTGAAACAAAATCTGACAGCATACGAAAAGTAGATAAAATAATGACACATGTACCAGGAGTGACTTCACCGTAAGGATGCAAGGGGAACTGAGATTTCTTGGCTTCACTCTGACTTGTTTGCAAGATGGATGAAAAGCAATGCAAGCCAAAACCAGTCCTAATAACATCATAATATAAGTGGACATATCAGCTTGAGGCAAAAACAAGGGGACACTGTGGGGGGAGAGTAGAGTAGGGAACTAAAATTCAATGAGGAGAATTGCAAGCGAGGAAGATGGTTCGATACCTTCAACTTCGAGTTGGAATGTCTAGAAGATGAAGGGATTTTTTGCTGAGTTCTTGCAGCGATGAATAAGCCCCGACTTTCTAGCAAAAGAAAGAAAAGACTAAGCCCGACTCATTAGACTGGCCTTGTGCTTCTACAAAAATCAACACAATTAGCAATCAATGAGTCAATGTGTTGTTCTCTAGAAACCAGACCTCGGAATTATCCGAACTCTCTCTCTCTACCTCACGTGTAGCACAGATACCTACGTTAATTGTTCATAAAAAATCAACTTGCAATTAAGAAATTATTTAATTCAAAATTGTATTTTAGAGGGAAACGATGAGGATAGAATCATCGCGTGGTTTTGTCACATTTGCCCATATAAATAATTGTGGATGACCATTAAACAAAGACAAACAAAACAACAAAAACTCATAACTTTATCGAGGCAACTTGCCATTAAGAAATTGATCAATTGAGAACTAATGTATCATATTAATGTGAAATGATGAAGAGGGACATAGATTGCTAGGTATCTCGATCCCCCAAGACATTTTCAATTAAAGTCCAAATGGAATTTTGACTTGTTGATGGAGATGATCTCAAAGTCATTCTTCTTTCTTCAATCTTGGTGATATGTTTTGCGACCTACCTTTTCCGTCAAGAGAGGAAAAAATATAGAATTATGAGTATTGCCTAAAAGGCGGGCCAACAACCCTTATTTAGGCATGGGCTCTCCCAAACTCATACCTCGCACGATGTTGGGGTATTCAATTGATGGTATAAAGATTTTTGAAATAAGGAATCACCACTAGTCTATTAAAGTCAGTTAGAAACCAAGTGAAGCACGAGATATACTTCACTTCATATGCAACTAAAGAATCTGAGGTTGGGTGCCTAAAATGTAAAGCAATCATAGGGGTACACAATCATTGAAATAATAATTAATAACCAAGAAAGCATTAAATAAATTGTAAAAAAAAAATACACAAGAATCTAACACTAAGAAATAATGAATAATACCATTTGCAATTAGGCCAAAGGGAAACCATAATTAACATATCAGAAGTGCATAATCACATAATAGTCGAAATAGAAATGCGCAAACGACCTAACATTTGTCTCTAAGAACACTCGAATCTTATGGTGAAGCTCTAACGGCTAGTTCAATTTTGAGCACAATTTTTTAAATCATAATGTTTTTACTTTTTCTTTTTTCCTAAACTAGTTGTGAACTAGAATTAACATGAAAAATTAATAATAGTTCAAATTTAATTTCTAAGCTTTTTCCAATTTTTTTGAATTTTCGGATTTTTTTATTATTTTTTTAAAATCTTAATATCTTCGTATTTTTAATCCGAAATAGGGACTCGGGCTGGGCTGTTGAGCCCAGTCCGAATATGGGCTAAACTTGGACTCTCGATCTTGGGCCAAGAACTTGAAACATGAGAAACCAGGAAAGAAATGGGCTTACCTACTAGCCCAATCCGACTCTAACAAGACCAAGCCTATATCAAACCCTCGAGCTAAGCCCAAACCTATCAATCTAACTTTAAGCCCACATCTACTAGAGTCCAAACATGCTTTAGCCCACTTAGACCATGATTAGCCCAAATTTAATTAAACCAATTAAGCCCATGCTAATATACTCCTCCCCATTTCGTCTTCTTTTCTTCTTTTTTTCTTTTTTCTTTTTATTACTTTTTTTTATCTCTTTTTCTATCACGCCCACGCTAGTCTTCTTCTCCCTCGCATCCCCTTCCCTGCAACTCACCCAAACCTCCAACATTCTTTAGACAAACCTCGGCCAAAGCTCAAGCCACCACTCTTCATCGGTCGTCCACTCCGACCACCACTCGTCGGCCGACTTCCCGGCCGCCGGCCGAGGACCACACCACTCGGCCGGCACCAACACAGTAAGAAAAACGCCTGGGCTAAGACGACTGCGGGCGGCCCCTAAAAAACGTCAAGCTCGAAATCGCAGCAAAATGGTAAGATCAGCAACACACAGGAACGTCAACTCAGCCCCGAAGAAAGAACACGGAAGTATAGATCTACTCAAGTATTTCATCAGGCAGTTGGGGCGCATTGTCTGAAACGACAAAACATGGAACCGACAGAGGCTCAAACTCGCGTCGGAACTCATGAAAATAAACACACAAGAACTAAGGGACAAGACACAAGGACGACAGTGGCCGGCAGCCTCTCCCTCCAACTCTCTTCCCTCGCTCGAACTCTCACTCGCGGCTCTCTCTCTCTCTCTCAAGCATTTTCCTAAATGAAAAATGATGTCTTTTTACTATCTTTTTACCATTTTTATGTTTTTCTTGCTATTATTAGTGTTTTAAATATCTAGAAATCATACTTTTCCGATCAGTTGTACAAGGCCGAATTGTCTAATTCTGTTAGTAAAGACACATGCTAATTTTCTAAGTTCACCCTACTATCTTCTAGTCGGATATAATGGTACTAACAAAAAGACGGTTAATCATGATGTCATATAATTATCATTTTAGGAAAATATAAAATCTTAAGAGAGATAGATACTGGTACCTCTAAAATGAGTTTATATTGCATTTATATCACCCATTTTTTTTCTGCATTTATGTTTTTTCTAAGGTCGAATCAATAGATACAGATTACCGAACAAAAAGGATAAAAGTGAAACAGACGCTGATATCACACGAGAAGTAGATATATAATGGCACACATACAAGGAGTGGCTTTACCGTAAGGATGCAAGCGGAACAGAGATTTCTTGCGTGCAGACTTGTCCGAAAGATGGATGAAGAGCAATGCAGGCTAAACCAGTCCTGATAACATTATAATATAAGTGGATATATCAGCACAACGCAAAAGCAAGTGGTCACTCGTGTGGAAGAAAACGGTGGGGCTCCTGAAAATTCATGGAAGAGAAAATGTAATGGAGAAAGATGTTTCAATACCTTCAGCTTTGACTTGGAACGACTGGAGGATGAAAGGATTCTTTGCTTAGTCCTTGCAATGGGCCGATAACAGAGGAGAAGAAAACACATATAATTGCGGAGAATATATTAAGACCAGAATGTCTAAAGGGCAAGCACATGGTTGGCCATTTTTATAATGGGCACTTCTCGATCAGGACAAGCGGGGATTAGATAGTCAATGCTCCTCCTCGATCAAATACTAAGCCTGACTTATTGGACTGGCAGGTATACCCAATTTCACGAGCCATGTGCTGCCAAAAAAATTAAGAAACACAATTAGGGGCCGATAGGTCAATTTGTTGTTCTCAAGAAACCCTACGTTGGCATTGTCCAAAAACTCTCGCGCGCGCAACTCAAATACCCGGGTTCATTGTTCATCGACAAGTGACTTGCGATTAAGAAATTTGATTTGGGGAGAAATGTATAATATTAGAGGGAAATGATGCGGACAGAAGATAACACGTGGTTCTCTCCAACTTGCCTAGATCAATAATTGCAAATCACCAACGTACACACAAACAAAACGAAGCAACAAAAAATGTCAAATTCATTAATACTACCTGCAATTAAGAAATCGATTAGTTGAGAAATGGTGTGTGATTTTAGAAGGAAACAACGAAGAGTGGACAAATATCACCAGATATCTTGATCCCCTTGAAGACATTCTCAACCCAAGCTGAGATGTAACCCGTCGTTTCAACTCGTTGATGGCAATGACCTCAACATCTCTGTCTTTCCTCATACTTGATGGCATGGGCACTTATTCATCCTCTTTTTCATTGACCCCGCTATTGTGACTTAGACATAACAAGTTGTTAATAGAAGGTATTGGCCTGTGATGGTGGGTTGGAGTGTCATTTGAAGTTCTCAGATAATATGTGGGCCAAATTCAGAAATAGAAACCATATATATCATAAAAAGATAAAATTAATTTTGCTATCGAACCATCCTAAAATATGTATGTACTCTTCCTTAATGGACAAAAATGACCGCCGTTATCTTTTCCAAGCAGCCTACATGGCAAAAGGCACTTATTTGGTAATCTGATTTGGCCTTTTTTTCTATAAAAAAAATGTATAAAAAATAAAATCGATGATTTTAAACTCAAAACACTAGGACTTTTAAAGAAAAAAAGATGAAGTAACCGAATCTTGAAGTAAAAGCAAATGTCACATTTTCCTTCTTTATTACAGACAAAAACAAAATCACACTGAAGAAGAACAATAACTGAAGGGAAAGAAAATATGAATCAGACGTGATACCTACAACATATAGCATTGGTCGGACGGTTTTAAAAGATATGAAGAAGCAACCCTTGATGCAATTTGGACTTGAATATACAAGATTAGGGATAGAATGCACGACTAAAGGAGCGCAAGTGCAAGCCTACCGTTGTCTTCGGGATTCAGAGATCAGTCAATGGCTTCCTCGCCATATCAAGGCAAGGCTTTCAAGCAGTCCTAATGGTGATGACCAGCACCACTCGCTATGAGACGGTTTCTGATTGCAGCCATTGTTTTACTTTTATGTCGTTTTCTTTTATGCCCAAATGTGACGAAGTCAATGACACAACTCAGATCATGAACATGACCCAAGAGGCCTATCGATGGAATGCCTAATGAGTTCATCTATCTTAAGTTTCCAATAGGCAGAATTCAACTGAAGTACTTGACACGTGGTGAGGATCAATTGACTCAAACATGCACAAAAGTTAAAGATTGAATCAAAGGGAGATCCATTGATAGGCAACAATCTTCACTAAGGAATCGGAACCATGCTGGTCATTCCAACGGTAGCGCGCCAGTCAAGACATAATAACATGCTATCGCGACTTGGAGATGGGAAGTTGGCGACAAAGAGCATTGGGACCTAGTGGCCAGGATGGATTGGGAGTCACTTGTTAAGTTATGATATTAACTGGTGGGTTAGTGTTAATTCAGCATTTAACGGAGTCTTATTTTTTTTTATCATATTTCTCATCCTAAATAAAAAAAATGAAAAAGCTGATTTTTCCACATCAATATTTTTCTATTAAATGAAATGGGATACTTGAACTTTTAAAGTCAGACTAATCTACATGAATGAATTAAATCACCAAATTTAAGTATATCGGGATTATAAAATAAATTTTAAAAGTGTTTTCGTAGGAATAAAAATGGGAAAATCTGCGTTTATTGTTCCTAAAAGCTAAACAAATGCATAGCCTAATCTATTGAAGGTCGAACCCACACACACACAAAAAAAATCTTTGTTTTCTGAAACATTTTGAAAGTATGCGCAATAATAGTGTACTCGTTAGGTTGGAGAAACATTTCATCCAAAAAGGAGTTATGAAGCAAAAAATCACAATATATTTGCAATTGAAACTTGTAGCAGGGCAAATTGGACAGCATAAAGAAACTTTTAAACCAATTAATAGTCAAGCTTCAGCAATTGATAGAATTATGGTCTCAAGAAATACACCGCTAAACTTAATAATGAACCAAGTGAGATGCAACTCAAAACTCTGATATTTGGCCAAATTGGAATTGTTTGCCATTATCAAAGTTGCACTAATTGAGTGCAATTCATGTACAAACCCTTTTCTTAACATGCACTGAATATTTAGAAACCTACCATTCCTTTTTGTCCAAATTTATCGTTGAAAAACACATGCATAAGAAGATCAATGCACTTGGGCCAAAAAACAAGAAGGTTTAAGCATGTGTTTTCCAATGATAAATTTGGACAAGTGAGTATTGTAGGTCTCAAATATTCACTGCATTTTAAGAAAGGGGTTTATACGCGCTCAATTAATGCATCTTTGATCAATGCAAACAATTCTAATTTGGACAATCATCACAATTTTGAATTGCTCTAACTCGGTCCAACATTAAGATTAGTGAAGCATTTTCTAAACTTGGGATTTACCGAATAAGGTGCACTTGCGCCTTTATAAAATGAGAAAATCATTCGGTGCTTGGTGGGAATCACTGAAATTACTTGAGTGCTTGATTTGATCACAACCCTTGGATCCCAATAAAAAGAAAAAAGAAAAAGCAGAAGGTTGAAAGTTGGCAATACAAGCTCTTTTTTTTTCTTTTTCTTTTTTTGCATAGACAAATACATTTTGAAGCATTCCTTTATTGAGTGAACATATAAGGTGAAAAAAAATGCCACATTTGACTTTGGGGATAAAAAGAAGTATTCAATCATTATCAAAGGAGGATCTCATGTATCAATTGGCAACGGTTGGCCCTGGTTCAATAGACTCACACTCAAGAGAGAGAATATTTAGTGCAATATTTAGAGCAAATGTGAGATGGGAAATAAAGAAAATCTCATACTAGATAATTGGAGTAAAAAGGTCGGAGGAATTGATATTACTTTATGGGCATGTAAATTATTGCAAAGTGGTGCATGTTTATTAGGAGGAAAGGAAGTCTACCAAAAAGATTGGATCATGTGCACCAAATAAAATTAGATGGCATCACAAATGGCATCACCGCAATGAATAGGGTTATCAACTTCCATTTCTCATAATTATGTTCTATATTTTAATAAAGGCATGGCTTCATTAATTGTCTAATTCAAGATCTCACTATCTCCTTGGTTAAGAAAAATGGGCATGTACCACTTTTATGCATAAGATTTAACGAAAGCTAAAGGTCAAAAAATCTAATTTTATCAACAAAACTTTGTAGTATAGTCGTATCCTCTCTCTTTTGTACATTTTTCCTAGTGTCATTACTTATAAGTGAAGATGAAGCTCACACAAGCCACCCCAAAACCTTGTCGTTATTTTAATATTCCATATTCTTTTTCCCCAATTCATATGGTATATTAGACGGTCAAAAAGTTACTTTTATCATATTTAAATTTTTGGTAGCAATACCTGATCTTTACTTACAATCTTTATATCCAAGTTGTCGCTAGTGACCCTAAATATTTTATGATTCCAAAGCTCAACTTTTGTATATGTGTAATTTTACAAACGATAGAAGTACAGTACAAGTTCCAAAACTTGACATGAGAGACACTAAGTGTTAAAAGTTCCTAAAGATACATTTAAGTGCCACTTTTTTTTTAAAATTGAGACATTTAAGTGCTAAGTTCAACGAAGGGTGCCGAAAGTTTGACATGGCTTATTTTTAACAATATAAGTCGTTTACGTGACTTATCGAAAAGCTGAGTCAACGAAAATAAGCCAAAATGATGTTGTTTTACCTTGGATTTAAATTTTAATATAAATATTAATTAAACTAAAAACTAAATTATATATATATTTTTAAAAAGAATATGTAGCAAGCATTCGGTGAGGGCTTGCATAGCCCTCATCACCGTCACCCCATTGTTGTCGAGAAGGGCCAACACTGGCTGGGCGAGGATCAACCAAGGTCACTAGCCCTTCCCAGCGATGGTGAGGCAATGGTGACGAGGGTTGTGCAGCTCTCGTCGAGCCCTCTCCCTTCCCCATTTATTTTTTTAATTATTTTATTTTAAATTTAATTTAATTAATATTTATGTTAAAATCAAATCCAAGGTAAAACGATGTCGTGTTGGCTCTTCTAGCCACATTAGTGCCAAAAACGACATTCTTTTAGGTTAATCTAACCACATCAATGCAAAAAATGTAGTTGTTTTAAGCTCAACTCACTAGAAAAATGTCATATCAGTAATTTAACTAAAATTTATTGCTATTGGCATTTAAGTAATCCATTTTTTTTTTAAATTTTGGCGCTTAAATATACCTTTCAAGACCTTTGATATTTAAGTTTCCCCCGCGCTAAGTTTTAGCATTTGAGGTGTCCAGGGCTCTTTTACAAACTATTTTGATATGTTTTTTCCAAGCTTTGCAGGTTGGTATAGGTTAAAGAGGACCTGACCCTATCTGAAATGAGGTTTGATACTCAGCCAGTTCCAGTTAGCCAAACATCCAGCCAAATTTGGTATTATACTAGCTCTATAGCTCATATTTGAATTTACTAGCTTAATCCGACGAGTGTCTAGTAATATTTTGTGGACACCTAGAATTTTCAACGGTCGAAAAACTAGCCGTTTCGTATTATAATGGCCAGCTGAGTTTGTTTTCCTATAAATAGGATAACTCATTGTCTAGGGCATGTGTGCATGCAAAATACAAAGAAAGTCCATTTTTCATTCCCTTTGCAAATCAACTTCTTGTAATGAGCACCACACACTCTACTCTTTTACTTGGCCGAGGTTGCTAGAGTACAAGCTCAAATTAGGCAGTTAAAGCTGTTCCTACATCAAGCACCGAGCCTGACTTCTTGGACTGGCAGCTATACACATTTTCACAAGCCATGTGTGTTAGCTGGGTTCACTCTTATGTGGAGGAAGCCCAATGAGTTGCAAGCCCAAAAGAGCTTGAGCCCATATAATAAGTTATATGGAGAAATAAGGTTTCTTACTATCGTAGAAGTTGTAGCTGCAAAAGACGTGGTAACAAGAGAAAAAGAGAAAGCAGAAAATCTGGGGTTTGAGGCAAAGTCTGATTACATCAAGTTGGCATCGGAGGTCGATTTGAGATCCGATTGAGCTGAAATTTTGTCAGCGTGTTCGTGGTGCAATCTCCTCGAATCTGAACGGTTTGATTTTCGTTTGAAGCTCCCTACATCAGGTTTTTCATGGATTGATCAAAACCTACGTTTTTGGTCAGATTTATCCTTGATTTCTTGTGAAGTTTATATGTATTGTCAAGAATTATGTTCTTGAGTTCTTTGCTGCTATGTACCTCTAGTATTTGCTAGAGAAGAACATTGTTCACCCAATTTTGTTGATAGTGAAGATTTTCGGGTGGACTCCGGTCCCGTGGTTTTTGATCTCCTCACACTGAGGGGGTTTTCCACGTAAAAAAATCGTCTTGGGTTTGCGTGCTTGGTATTTATTTTGCTCTACTATATCGGTTCCTATTAGGTTTACACAAGAGGGGAGATTATTTTATTCCGCTGCGTTAATTCGATATTGTTTGAATTGTTACCGTTCTCCCATCAGAGTGGTATCAGAGCTTCTGGTTGTTGCTTGATTTTTCTGCCTTGTGTTAAACAATGGAAACGAATACAAGTAGAATGGTTACATTGAATGGTTCGAATTATCATATTTGGAAAGGGAAGATGGAATATCTTTTATATGTGAAAGATTTTTATTTGCCCGTATTTGCTGAGGAGAAACCGGAGAATAAAAATGATGCTGAATGGTCTATATTTCATCGTCAAGTGTGTGGTTATATTAGGCAGTGGGTAGATGATAATGTTTTGAACCATATTATTGAGGAAACAAATGCACGCGGTTTATGGAATAAGCTTGAACAGTTATATGCTCGAAAGACTGTGAATAATAAGTTATTTCTGATAAAACAAATGATGGCTCTGAGATATCAAGATGGTACTCGTTTGACTGATCATTTAAATTCTTTTCAAGGAATTATAAATCAATTTGCTACAATGGGAATCAAGTTTAATGATGAGATACAAGCACTATGGTTGCTTGGTACTTTGCCGGACTCATGGGAGACGTTTCGAACATCTTTGTCTAATTCTGCCCCGGATGGTACGATTACCATGGATTTGGCCAAGAGTAGTATTTTGAATGAAGAGATGAGAAGGAAGACACAAGGATTGTCATCTTCACATTCTAATGCATTGGTTGTTGAGAAAAGGGGAAGAAGTGAGTCTCGAGATCCGAGAAACAGAGACAAGAGTAGAGATAAAAGCAGAGGTAAGTATAATAAATTTGCTAATGTTGAGTGCCATTATTGTCATCAGAAGGGACATATTCAGAGGTTTTGTCGTCAATTGAAAAGGGAGAAACAAAAGGAGAAAGGTAAAGAGAAGAAAAGTGATAGTAACAGTGATAACAATCGTGTTACTGCACTTAAAGAAGACTTTCTCATTATTTTTTATAGTGATGCGGTGAATTTTGTATCTCACGAGACCAATTGGGTAATTGATAGTGGTGCATCTATTCATGCTACATCTCGTAGGGATTTCTTTATATCATACAGTCAGGTGACTTCGGATCGTGAAGATGGGAAACAATGGATCGGCTCAAGTTGTAGGCATCGGTGATGTGTGCTTAGAAACCAGCAATGGCACGAGGTTAGTATTGAATAATGTTAAACATACACCTGATATCCGCTTGAATTTGATTTTCACAGGCAAGTTGGATGATGAGGGATATTGTAGCACCTTCAGTAATGGTCAATGGAAGCTCACCAAAAGTTCTCTTGTTGTGGCTAGAGGTGAAAAATATTCTTCGTTGTACCTTATGCAGGCAAAGTTGTACAGAAAAATTAATGCAAAGAGAAGCGAAGATACAGCTGAGTTATGGCATAAGAGGCTTAGTCACATCAGTGAGAAGGGTTTGTCAATATTGGCCAAGAAGAAGCTCCTTTCAGGATTGAAAAGTTCGGCGCTAAAGAAGTGTGCTCACTGTTTAGCAGGAAAACATAACAGAGTTGCATTTAAAAGCTCCCCTCCTTCAAGAAAGTCAAGTATATTGGATTTAGTGCATTCTGATGTTTGCGGTCCTATGAAAACAAAATCACTTGGTGGCTCTATTTATTTTGTTACCTTCATAGATGATTTTTCAAGGAAAATTTGGATTTATACCTTGAAAGCTAAAAATCAAGTATTAGATGCTTTTAAGCAATTTCAAGCTTCAGTTGAGAGACAGACTGGAAATAAATTAAAATGCATCAGAACTGATAACGGGGGAGAGTATATTGGACCTTTTGATGAATATTGCAGACAGTAGGGTATTCGACATCAAAAGACACCTCCCAAGACGCCTCGTTAAATGGTTTAGCTGAGAGAATGAACAGAACACTTTGGTTGAAAGGGTAAGATGCTTACTTTCACAGTCAAAGCTACCTGGATCCTTTTGGGGTGAGGCTTTAAGTACAGTTGCATATGTATTGAATCTTACTCCATACGTTCCTTTAGAGTTTGATGTTCCTAATAGAGTTTGGACAGGCAAATATGTTTCTTATGATTATTTGCGTGTCTTTGGGTGCAAAGCATTTGTGCATATTCCCAAAGATGAAAGGTCTAAACTTGATGTGAAAACACGACAGTGTATATTCATTGGTTATGAACAAGATATGCTTGGTTACAAATTTTATGATCCGGTTGAAAAGAAAATTGTAAGAAGCAGAGATGTTATGTTTATGGAAGATCAAACAATAGAGGATATTGAAAAAGCAAAGATAATTTCTGCACCACAGGTGAGTGATGATTTGGATCAATTTCCTCTTTCAAATATTCCTACACAGGTTAATGAAGAGCAGCAGGAAGTCAATGTTCCAGATAACGCACATGTTCCTGAACATGTTGAAACGGAAAATATTATTCCTGAACCAGATGCTCAATTAGATGTTCCACTGGATGTTCCAGTCTAGAGATCCGTTAGAGACCGACGACCTTCCACCAGGTATTCTGAAGATGAGTATGTATTATTGACTGATGCAGGTGAACCAGAGTGCTTTGCAGAAGCAATAGAAGATGAGTACAAAAGTAATTGGTTTGATGCTATGCAAGATGAGATGCAGTCACTTTATGATAATCATACATTTGAGCTGGTGAAGTTACCTAAAGGTAAAAGAGCTTTGAAGAACAGGTGGGTATACAGGTTGAAGCAAGATGAACATACTTCACAACCACGGTACAAAGCTAGATTGGTTATTAAGGGATTCGGTCAGAGAAAGGGTGTTGATTTTGATGATATATTTTCTCCGGTAGTGAAAATGTCTTCTATCCGTGTGGTACCAGGGCTAGCAGCTACCCTAGATTTGGAGATTGAGCAAATGGATGTCAAAACAGCCTTCCTACATGGTGACTTGGAGGAAGAGATATACATGGAACAACCTGAAGGTTTTAAAGTGAAAGGGAAAAAGGATTATGTGTGCAAACTAAAGAAAAAGTCTCTATGGCCTAAAGCAAGCACCGAGACAGTGGTACAAAAAGTTTGCGTCAGTTATGACAGAACATGGCTATAAGAAGACTTCCTCGGATAAAGCGTGTGTTTGTCCAAAAATTTTCTGATGATGACTTTATTATTCTCTTGCTTTATGTTGATGATATGCTGATTGTTGGCGGGAATGCTTCACGAATTGAGTTATTGAAGAAACAATTGAGCAAGTCTTTTGCCATGAAAGACTTGGGCTCGGCGAAGCAGATTCTTGGCATTAGAATTACCCGAGACGAGAGATGCTAAGAAGTTGTTTTTGTCGCAAGAGAAATATATCGAGAAAATCCTTCAGAAATTTTATATGGACAAGGCTAAAGTGGTTAGTACTCCTCTTGCTGCCCACTTTAAGTTAGAAGCAAAGTCCTACGACTGATAAAGAGAAGAAAGATATGGAAAGTGTTCCATATGCCTCAGTTGTAGGAAGCTTAATGTATGCAATGGTATGTACACGCCCAGACTTGGCACACGCAGTTGGCGTTGATAGTCGCTATTTGTCAAATCCAAGCGAGAGAGCACGGAATGCAAAGTGAAGTGGATTATGAGATATCTTCGGGAACTTCAAATTTGAAACTCAGTTTCGGGACCGGGAAACTTGAGTTAGTTGGATACGATTCCGACTTGGCAAGAGATATTGATACTCGAAGATCTACTTCTGGTTATTTGATTTCTTTTGCGGGTGGAGCTGTGTCATGGAAGTCAAGATTGCAAAAGTGTGTTGCACTTTCTACAACCGAAATTGAATTTATTGCAGCGACTGAAGCAAGTAAAGAGATGCTATGGATGAAGAAGTTCTTGGAAGAACTTGGGTTCAAGCAAAAAAGGTGTGTGCTATTTTGTGATAATCAAAGCGCAATTCATCTTGGTAAGAATTCATCTTTTCATTCTAGATCAAAATGTTAGATACCATTGGATAAGGGATGTTCTAAATGAAAAGTTGTTGGAACTTGGGAAAATCCATACAGACCATAATTGCTCTGATAAGATGACGAAGACTCTACCAAGAGAGAAGCTTGAACATTGCCGATTGATAGCAGGGATGGAGAATCCCTTAAAGAGTCCTATGAGCCTAAATCCATGAAACTGAGTTGCAATCTTGTGGCAGATATGCTATCCCACACACGGCTCTCCAGGCCTTAAAGGGACTGCCTGTTAGCCACCAAGTTGCTTCTCAGGTCATGAGCTTAGATCATAGTAATCTTCCAGAATATCGGAAATTCTGATGCACAGGATCCCCTAAGGGCAAGTGCAGAGCATACTCCAGGATTTTTCCCAATCATAGTGTTTGTTCAGAACCATCGTTCTAGACTAGAAGAGAATGTGAGTGTTTAGAAGATCATGTTGGAAATAGAGTACACAACACACTTCTTATTTCTGTCTTGGGTCTGTCTGGTGGGTCAATTCCCAACTGCCAAAATCCTGCCTTAAGATCGAATTTTGAGTAAATCTTTGCCTGAGCAAGGCTAAGAAAGAGGGAATTTCGATGGGGTAATGGGAATTTATCATCCTGGAGAAATTCATTCAGCGGTTGATAATTAATTACTAACCTCATCTTTCCACGATTTTGTTCAGCTCGCTTGTTGACATAAAATGCTTCGCATGCCCATTGAGAGTCGGATGGTTCAATGAGACCCTGTGTCAACAGTTCTGCACATTCTTGCTGTGCAAGTGCAAGGTGTTGTGGGCTCATTCCAGAATGACTTGCTCTCGTCAGATTAATGTCTTCATTCTTCTTGAATGGGAGTTTGACATAAAACCGGGAGTTTTTCCATAAGGGTTGGGTGCAGGTCTGGGAAAACTCAGAATGTGATTCAGCACAAGAGGAGATTAGACTCTGGATGATTGGGTCAAACAAGGCGGGTTCAAGTGCATAGAACCGTTTGGTTTCTACAAATTCCCTGAACTGATTTTTGAAACGTAGACCACGGGAAAGTATTCTGAGCTTGGGGAGTTGGGTCAGGATGTCCCAACCAATGATAATATCTTTGTCTGGGGATCTGGAACCAAGGACTCTGGTGGTGATAGAACAGTGGGGAAAGAATTGAATGGTAATTGGCTTACTACGATACTTGGTAGCAAAAGTGTCACCAGAAGCTGAATTGAAATACCTGGTGTAAGGGTTCCAAAATTCTTCTGGGAGAATCTTAGTGTCTAGGATGGAGGAACTGGCTCCAGTATCGATGAGTGCTACCAGGGGGATTGGTTTATGATATTTGGACAAAAGGATATGGATGGGGATATATGGGTGGTGTATTGGTTCAGTGGTGTGAATGTAATCTGGAATATCAGGGAAGAAGGTGAAGACATCATTTTCAGAATCCGAAGCTGAGTCTGAGCTATATGTTTGAATAGCACAGAGGGTATTTTCTGAGGGTTGGTCGTCTAGGGAGAAGACAGACTCAATGTCAGAATCATCGAGCTGGATGCCAGTGCTCTTAGCGATTTTATCAATCAAATGGCTCCCACGACTCTTGGCCTTTGGACAATTTTTTGCAAAATGTCCTTTTTGTTGCGAGACATAGCATCTGTCTTTGCTTCGTTTTTGGAGGAGCGATGATGGCTTTTCGCAAGAATTTCCATTTACCTTTTCTTTTTCCTTTGCGGGTCTTTTTAAAGGAAAACTTTCTAAAGTGTCTTTTCTTTTTGCAGCCTGTGCAAGAGGGATCGGAGCAATCCCTAGGACACTTTATCTTCAAGCCGGGTTTGAAGCATGCCTTATCAAGATGTCTGTCTTCTTTGAAGAAGTTCCGGAAGGCTTCTCTGCGGAGACAGAGTTCTTCGATGGCGATATGAACTGCCTGTTGGATTTCACCAAGGGTGGCTTCTGTAAGACTTTTTTGTCGCTGTTGGAGGGTCTTTTCTGCAGCTTGACTTAATTCTCTTGGGATGGATGCCAAGAAAATCGGCTTGAGATTCCAATCTGCACCAAGTAAATAGAATAACTTGATCATGGCTTGGAAATGTCGGTCAAGATCTTTGCGCCTTAATGAGCAACATTTTCGGTCGAAGAACTCCTTTCTTTTGAGTTCTTTGGAGTCTTCGAGGTTTGCCAATGAAATACATGTGGATAACTGGATAGCATTATCCAATGGTCGGGTCAAGAAGTACATCGATCTTGTTCGGAGGCGTATGCCACCAATCTTTGAGTGCTCGTAAAGCGGCGGTAAAGTCGAGGAGAATATCATAAGTCTTTGGGTTCGAAATGTGCTCGGTTGTGAGCCAAGCATGAAATTCTTGGAGTCGATCAGGCCACTTATGATATGGGATGTCGTCCAGAGTAAAGTAAACTTTGGAGGACGATGCAGTGAAAGTCTGGGTTGCATCAGGTTGCTCTGGATGGTGTATTTCTGGTTCAGAAAATATATCTTCGTCTTTGACACTATTTGCCATAAGCAAATCGTCTTCCGAAGAGGCCGATTCGGTAAAGATATCGAAATTGGATTCAGACGAAGTTTCAACCTGTGTAGCTGTGGATGGCTTGATGACAGCAATTGAAGGAATCTGCTGTCGAAGAAAAGTCTCAATGGGGTTTGAAATGGTCAGGGTAGCAGGTGGGTTGCTGGGAGGATGATCACTGGGTGGGTGTTCAGGTGTTCCAGGAGGAGATGGTGATTCTGCAGGAGTGAAAGACTCCTTCTGCTTTTGTTTAAGCTTGCGGAGCTTTTCTCTGAGAATCAAAAAATTGTTCTGGGGTGGAGGAGCAGCTGAGCTGAGAACAGCAGCAAAAGAGGATGATGATCCTAGAGAGGATTCTGGTTTGGGTGGTAAAGAAGGAGAGGGGAAAAAAGGTGGGTCAATTGGAGTGAAGGACTGTTGTCCTTTGAGTATTTGGATCTGCCTTTTGAGTTTCTCAATTTCTGGCTTTTGATCTTCCAAATAATGGCTAGGAGGTGCTTGCTTGGTTTCTAGCAAATGGAGCCTTTTCGGAAGTCTTTCAAAGATACGGCAAGATAAATCAGTAGTCTTGTCTACCCGTTCAAGACGTGTAGCAACACTGCCCAGAAGCTCATTTTGGGCCAAAGCATTTTCCGTTTGCCAATTCAAGACAGTTTCACCAGCAGAGGGCTGTTTCCGTTGTCCTTGGGCATCAAGGCCCGTGGGGTTTGGGATCTTGGGGGAGTGCTGAAATCTTGGTGAGGGTCGGAGAACTTTTCTAGTGGAGGAAATTTTCGGGGTGAGTCTTTGTTTCCGATGATTCGGTAGCTTCGAGTGGAGGGAAATCATCGGGATGGAACATGCATATCTTTGGGTAAAACGGGGGTGGGCGGAGTGGGATATACGGGTGCTTGGTCTTGGTAAGTTTAGAGGACATGAAGGATTCCTCTTTACCCATTTTTGAATGGGCTTGTAGAAAGGAGAAGTGATCATGGGTTTGGTTGGAGGTTGAGGTGGAGAAGGGATTGGTTTACAGGGAGGTGGAGGTGAGGTTACCTTAGGAGTTTCAGGTGGTCCATAAGAGACAATAAACTGGTATCTACCACCGTCTTCTCCTAGAGGTCCAACAGTTGGATCTCCATCAAGATACCTTTGATAAAGAGTATCTTTTTTCTTCTTCTTCTTTGAAGAAGAAGGTCTATCATCTTCGTCTTCAAATTGTGTACAGGATGGACAAACACACTCTGGATCATAGTAATCTTCCAGAATATCGGAAATTCTGATGCACAGGATCCCCTAAGGGCAAGTGCAGAGCATACTCCAGGATTTTTCCCAATCATAGTGTTTGTTCAGAACCATCGTTCTAGACTAGAAGAGAATGTGAGTGTTTAGAAGATCATGTTGGAAGTAGAGTACACAACACACTTCTTATTTCACTCGATGGATCTTACAATGAGAACTCATTGCTCTTATATAGGCAAAGGAGGATACAAACGACAAGGGATGGCTGACTAGCCATGTTCAGACATAATAATGAAAGCATACTAGCAATTATTAGGCTACAAGCATAGGGGAAAACCCGTGACACACTATAAACAGTGGATTTTCGCTAGGTGCTACAGTAAAATAAGCTGGGTGAACAAAGTGAATGCAAAGGTGCTACTGATGCCGGTGTACGGTGTTTTCAGGACGTTTTTTATTTGTCTCTTCCGTCTCTAGCATTATAGTCATAGTCTGAATCATCAGAGCTATGATGAGCTATTTGTTCTCTGAGCAGCGCGTCCTCATCTATATCGGATGGACTGGAGCTTCCATCTTTTTCTCTTTTAAAGGCGCGGATGAGATTCTCGATTTCTTCTGCCGATAGGTCTGGCGGACGAGAGGAACTAGCACCGAAAGTGCCGGAAAAAGGGGCGTAATTTGGGGTGTCTCCCCATGGATCTTGGGAAAGTGGTCCCCCCCACGGATCATAGGGGGTGGAGGAGTCTGGATTGTTTTGCCGAAAGATCTGGAGGGCTTCAAAGATCTTTTCTCTCATCGGATCTCAAGCGTCGAGGTGGTCCTAAGAAACAGGGACCTGGGCAGATGGCCATGCTTCTGGTGGGATGGTGCGATTTTCCTGGCATAGGACTCTTTATGGTATCAGAGCCATGGATTTCTTTGAATCATTTTCAGTTTGGTCTTAACTATGTTCTGTTTCTAGAAGAGAAAACTCTCATCCTATGGAAACCACAGACTGTCCCTCCGACTCATTTCCTATCTCTCACACTTCTACCCTTTCTCTTCAGCCTCCACCTGAGCTTCGTAAATCCTCATGTTCCAAGATAGACTATCTTTATGAGGTATCATACCTCACTGAGGATAGTAAGATCTCGAGACTCGGCTTCCCATGATGAACCCATATCTTTGCGTTTGCAAAACCACCATCATTCTCACCTCTCAGATCCATTAGACACCTCATCAGGCATACCCCTCGCACTGTTAAAGAATATGTCCAGTCCTCTAGCTTTGATCAGCATCCCATTCAAGCAACTGAACAAGAACAGTTTGTCACCCTCCAAATACCACCAGAATTTCCTGCTCAATGGATCCAACAAGGCTATACTCATCTCCACTTTGGAGCCATCCGCCTTGCCTTAACCTTCCATGGTCGGAAAGGCCTCCCGGTCACTGCTCGAATAGCCTTGCTAGACACCAGATTCTTGGAATATCAGCAAGCTTGTGTTGGCACCATCCAGACTACCATGAATGCGGGAACCTGTTTTTGTCACGCTTTTCCCAAATTTCAACATTGCTCTTGCAGATCCCAACTCAACTTTTGCTCTTAAGGTTCAGCTACAAATCACTGGAGCCCCTCAAACTCCTGGATCAATCGCTGCCACCTTACATTACCAGATGATCTATCGTGTCCAAAACCATGCCATTGATCTCAATATTCCAAACTCTGAAGATGCTCTTGTTATATCTGTTGATCATGACCAGACATCTTGTATCCATGTTCCTCGACAGATCCCACGAAGTGAGCTAGTCAAGCTCCTCCCTGATAGTTGGGTAACCAACTATGAAAAGCTCCATCAAAGTTGTAAGCCGATCCAGTCAAGTGAACCACAATTCACCAGGAAGAAAGATGGTACTGTTACCATCAAGTTTAACAAAACCAAAGAGGAACCTTCTTTCATTTTTCCGACCATCCTTCACTTTACACCCTGCCCTGCTGACCCTGTTTCAAGCGAACCAGATGCCAAACGATTTGTCCACTCTTTTGACTCTCAGGGACAACCGATCCATCTGTTCAAAGACCCTGCTGGGCATTGCTTTTGGGATCCAGAGTGTGTTTGTCCATCCTGTACACAATTTGAAGACGAAGATGATAGACCTTCTTCTTCAAAGAAGAAGAAGAAAAAAGATACTCTTTATCAAAGGTATCTTGATGGAGATCCAACTGTTGGACCTCTAGGAGAAGACGGTGGTAGATACCAGTTTATTGTCTCTTATGGACCACCTGAAACTCCTAAGGTAACCTCACCTCCACCTCCCTGTAAACCAATCCCTTCTCCACCTCAACCTCCAACCAAACCCATGATCACTTCTCCTTTCTACAAGCCCATTCAAAAATGGGTAAAGAGGAATCCTTCATGTCCTCTAAACTTACCAAGACCAAGCACCTGTATATCCCACTCAGTTCCACCCCCTGTTTTACCCAGCATATGCATGTTCCATCCTGATGATTTCCCTCCACTCGAAGCTACCGAATCATCGAAACAAAGACTCGGCCCCGAAAATTTCCTCCACTAGAAAAGTTCTCCGACCCTCACCAAAGATTTCAGCACTCCCCCAAGATCCCAAACCCCACGGGCCTTGATGCCCAAGGACAACGGAAACAGCCCCTCGCTGCTGAAACCGTCTTGAATTGGCAAACGGAAAATGCTTTGGCCCAAAATGAGCTTCTGGGCAGTGTTGCTACACGTCTTGAACGGGTAGACAAGACTACTGATTTATCTTGCCGTATGCTGAAAGACTTCCAGAAAAGGCTCCATTTGCTAGAAACCAAGCAAGCACCTCCTAGCCATTATTTGGAAGATCAAAAGCCAGAAATTGAGAAACTCAAAAGGCAGATCCAAATACTCAAAGGACAACAGTCCTTCACTCCAATTGACCCACCTTTTTCCCCCTCTCCTTCTTTACCACCCAAACCAGAATCCTCTCTAGGATCATCATCCTCTTTTTGCCTTGTTCTCGGCTCGCCCCGCTCCTCCACCCGAACAATTTTTTGATTCTCGCAGAAAAGCTCCGCAAGCTTAAACAAAAGCGAAGGAGTCTTTCACTCCCTGAGAATCACCATCTCCTCCCGGAACACCGAACACCCACCCCGGTGATCATCCTCCCAAAGAACCCACCCGCTACCCCTGACCATTTCAAACCCCATTGAGACTTTTCTTCGACAGCAGATTCCTTCAATTGCTGTCATCAAGCCATCCACAGCTACACAGGTTGAAACTTCGTCTGAATCCAATTTCGATATCTTTACCGAATCGGCCTCTTCGGAAGACGATTTGCTTATAGCAAATAGTGTCAAAGACGAAGATATATTTTCTGAACCAGAAATACACCATCCAAAGCAACCTGATGCAACCCAGACTTTCACTGGACAGTTGTTCCTTTTGGCCTTAAGACTGCACCTTCCCTTTTTCAAAAGGCTATGTGCAAAATCTTTGAACCAATTCTTCCAAACTCCCAAATCTATATTGATGATATCCTCTTGTTCAGCCCTGATGAACAATCTCATTGCAAACTCTTGATACAATTTGCTGATATTGTAAAAAGGCATGGCATTATGCTTTCTCGAAGAAAATGATTATTGCCCAAACAGAAATTGAATTCCTTGGCATGCACTTGAAAGAAGGAACTTATTGCCGGAACCCCATATTGCGAAGAGCTCCAAAATTTCCCGAAAAGGATCTCAATACTGCACAAGTTCAGCAATTCCTTGGCATTGTCAATTACTTGCGAGATTTTATTCCTCATATTTCTACATATCTCAGACCTCTCCAAAAGATGCTCAAAAAGAATCCTCCCTCATGGGGACCCAAGCAAACTCAAGCTGTTTTTCAGCTTAAGCAACTTTTACAGCACCTTCCTCCCTTAAAGATCCCATCTACTGGCAAAAGAGTCCTTCAGACTGATGCCAGCGACAAATATTGGGCAGCTATTCTTTTAGAAGAAATTGATGGGAATAGGCATATTTGTGCCCACAAAAGTGGTCGATTCTCTCAAGCAGAAATCCATTACCATTCCACTTTCAAGGAAATACTTGCAGTCAAATATGGCATCAAGAAATTTGAGTTTCATCTCATAGGACACCATTTTCTTGTTGAAATGGATATGTCCTCCTTTCCCCAGATGCTCAAGTTTAAACAAAAGCAAGTCCCGCACCCACAATTACTCCGATGGGCTGAATGGTTTTCAAAATATTCCTTCGAAGTCAAACACATTCCAGGGACAAAGAATGTCCTAGCTGACTTCTTATCTAGACCAAAAGAACCAGTTCAGACAATTCACATGTATGTCAAGAATGAACCTCTCTCAGAAACATACCGCACCACTGACATGCAGTGTGGATGGCCAAAACTTAAATATCCTCCTGAGATTCCATTGGCCATTCGACATAATATCTTGAAAGAAAGACTTCCGGAATTAATGTGGGAATATCAGTTCCGAATTTTTCGTGAACATGGCGGCCTAATGCTCGCACCCAGATGGACTCCATCCACAATATCCATTTATCCATCCTCTTCGATGGTCTCCGAATGATGCATTTCCCGAAGATATGAAATGGTTACTTTGGTACATGTTCAACCTGTACACAATAGCCATTGAATTCCCTACTGAACAAATTTTGCAGGTTTTCATCAAAGATGCAGCTGGACGTGACCACAACCAAAAATATCTCCTAGATGTTTTTGCATGGTTCAAACCACTCCAGTATTGGAAGGAACTCTTCAAAATCCAGAATCGTCAAGGAAGGCCTGAACCAGAACGTCATACTATTGTCCTATTCCACCGTCCATGGACATATTGCCATCCCACTGGATGGATTTCTGACAAACCTTCTGTTGCTGGGGAGGGGGAGATTTGTTAGCTGGGTTCACTCCTATGTGAAGGAAGCCCAATGAGTTGCAAGCCCAAAAGGGTTTGAGCCCATATAATAAGTTATATGGAGAAATAAGGTTTCTTACTATCGTAGAAGTTGTAGCCGCAAAAGACGTAGTAACAAGAGAAAAAGAGAAAGCAGAAAATCTGGGGTTTGGGGCAAAGTCTGATTTACATCAAGCTGGCATCGGAGGTTGATTTGAGATCCGATTGAGCTGAAATTTTGTCAGCGTGTTCGTGGTACAATCTCCTCGAATCTGAACGGTTTGATTTTCGTTTGAAGCTCCCTACATCAGGTTTTTCATGGATTGATCAAAACCTACGTTTTTGGTCAGATTTATCCTTGATTTCTTGTGAAGTTTATATGTATTGCCAAGAATTATGTTCTTGAGTTCTTTGCTGCTATGTACCTCTAGTATTTGCTAGAGAAGAACATTGTTCACCCAATTTTATTGATAGTGAAGATTTTCGGGTGGACTCCGGTCCTGTGGTTTTTGATCTCCTCACACTGAGGGGTTTTTCCACATAAAAAAATCATCTTGTGTTTGCGTGCTTGGTATTTATTTTGCTCTACTATATCGGTTCCTATTAGGTTTACACAAGAGGGGAGATTATTTTATTCCGCTGCGTTAATTCGATATTGTTCGAATTGTTACCGTTCTCCTATCAATGTGCTGCCACACATATCAAGAATAGCAGTCAACTGGTCACTGTTGTTCTCAAGAAACCATTCCTTGGCATTTTCCGAAACTCTCTCTCCCTCACATGCAACACATACACCCACGTTCATTGCTCAGAAATTTATAATATTAGCGGGAAATGACGACAGGAGTATTCATCACGTTATTCTGTCCACTTGCTCAGTTAAATAAGTGCAAATCACCATCGGAGAAAGACAAAACAAGGCAACAAAAAATCGAAACTCTTTATCAGCACACCACTTTCGACTAAGAAACTTATCTTGAGAAATAGTATATAATATTAGAGGACAAGGATAAAGAGACGTAGATGTGACCATTGTCTCGATCCCCCTTGAAAACATTTTCAACCAAGCCCAAACAGGATCGGTCGTTTACGACCTGTCAAGAGTGACGGCCTTAACGTCTTCCTTCCTTCATCTTGATGGCGTGGAAAGAGATGGCACTTCCTTCTTATCTTTTGTTTCGTTGGGCATGCTATTACGACTTAGACATTGCAAGTTGTTAATAAAGAGCTCTGGGGCCTTGTGGCCATAGAGGGTGGGAATGCTATTTGAAGTTCTCACATGACTAGTGGACCCAATCTAGAAAAAAAAAATCATGTAATTAAATTGGGAAAATTATCAAAAAGTTTTAAACCTATTGCAAATGTGACTATTCAATCCTAAACTTTTTTTTTCTCCATTTGAGTCCTAAACCTTTCAATATATTATTTATTTGAATTATTTATTATTTTTTTATCTTTTCTTTTTAATGATAACAATAGGTTTATAATTTTTTTGATAATTTTCCTAATTTTAGCGATAAAGATTATTGTAGATTATGCATTTGATCCTAAGAGTTATCATATTTTTATACAAAATTATATACAATCATGTCATTTAATTTTAATTTTTTTCTAATTTAAATTTTTTTCCTGAATCTTGGGTATCTCTCTCTTCATTTACCAAGAATTATATCCATCATCTTCTAATAGTCACTTATTTGAAAAATACATTGCGCCTACTCAATTGTAAACTTATTTTTTTCACCAATTAAATCCTAAAATTTTCAATATATTATTTTTGAATTTTTTATTTTTTTTTTATTTTTTTTTTTAGTGATAACGATATGTTTAGAACTTTTTTGGTAATTTTCCTAATTTTAGTGATAACGATTGTTGTAGATTATGCATTTAATCTTGAGAGTTATCACATTTGTATACAAAATTATATACAATCATGTCATTTAATTTTAACTTTTATCTAATTTAATTTTGGGAAAATTCCAAAAAATGCCCCAAGTGCCCTCATTTTCTTAAATAATGACCCAAAGTGGACCTTATTTTAAAAAAGGACATGAAGTGATTATGATTATTTCAAATAAGGGCCTCATGTGATTATAATTATTTCAAATTAGGACCTAACCTCGCCGATCGCCGGTCGGCAAAATTTTCCAACCGATCAAGGACATTTTCGTTATTTACCATACTTTCTTTTGATGGCCTCGCCTAGGCAAGTCGACCCCCGCCTTGGGGGAGGCCGCCCCTCATAGCCATCAGTGAGGTAGGCCCTCGCCGGTCGCGAGTGAGGTTGACCTTGCCAGATTTGGAGAGGGTCGGTCTCGCCTGGGGTCAACGAGGGCTTGACGACCCTTGCTAGTGGTGAGGGACGGCTAAAGATCAAGGAGCTGAAACTCATGTGCTTGATCTCTCCCACTCCAATGAAGTTGAAAACTCCCTCCAATCGAGAAACAGGGAGAACAACAGGAACACGATTCAATCAAAGGTGGGTTCTTTAGGCGAAACTCTGGAGTCAAGTCCTCGCCAACCCCAAATGAGGCCGACCCTCACCAAATTCAGCAAGGTCGGCCTCACCTGCGGCCGGTAAAGGCCTACCTTGCGGATGGTCGCAAGGGGTGGCCTCCCCCAAGGTGAGGGTCGCCTTGCCTAGGTGAGGCCATCAAAAGAAAAAAATGATAAATGACAAAAATACCCTTGATCGATCGGAAAATTTAACTAGCCAGCTAGCAACTGGCGTGGTCAAGTCCTTATTTGAAACAACTATAGCCACTTCAAGCCCTTATTTAAAATAGTCATAACCACTTCGGGCTCTTATTTGAGAAAATGATGGCACTTAGAGTCTTGTTTAGAATTTTCCCAAAATTAAATTAGAAAAAGTTAAAATTAAATGACATGATTGTATATAATTTTGTATACAAATATGATAACTCTTAGGATTAAATGCATAATCTACAATAATCGTTATCACTAAAATTAGAGAAAATTACCAAAAAATTCTAAACCTGTTATTATTACTAAAAAGAAAAGATAAAAATAATAATAATAAATTCAAAAATAATATATTGAAAGTTTTAGGACTTAATTGACGAAAAAATAAGTTTAGGATTGAATATGACTTAATTTTTTATATAATTTTATCTTCTTTTCTTTTCTTTTTATTAATTTTCTATTTTTTCCCCCGACTCTTCCTAGTGTCACGCACTACACCTGGCTTCCTATTCCTAGAACTTCAACTTTTGCTCTTCACCTCACGACCAACCAAGAACAACTTCAACCAATGATTCCTATGCCAAACTCCCGAAACACGAAACACATATGGTTTATAGTCATTCATCATTAGGCCTCCCTTGCCGATTTCCTCTTGTCATCGGACTGCCATTGTCGGCCACAAAGCATGAAACTAAAAAATAAAGTAAACAATGGCGGTGGCAGGGGCACCGAAACGACCAAACGGCCATGCCCATAACGCCAAACGTCACAAGAACATAATAATAGAACGCAACACGTGCGGTCGACTCGATTTTGATCAAAAAGGGGGATACGAAAATTAGAGCTCGTTGAGATATTTGGTCGAGCGGCTGGCGTGCGACACTGAATGAGGGACGCCCGGCGCAGCCGGAACTCAAACTCTCGCCAGACCCCTCAACGAAGGACACATCAAGACTAAATACATCAAAATACATGTTTAACGGGACCGGAGTCCGCGTGAGGCAGACAGCCGCGAGCTCCGGCCCGACGTGCCCAGAACAGGGCACTCGGTAAAGGGAAAAGAAACAGGGGCGGTCGTCGGTGGAGTCCTTCCCCCGCTCGGCTGCAGCGAAGATGGGGGCGAGCTCGACAAACCGGACGCTTTCCGGTCGCCTCGCGTGCCTCCGAGCCGGAATCCTCGGGAATCAACCGGATCGAACAAAAAATTAAACGGGAAACTCACCGGAAAACTTGAAACCGTGGAGATCGGGGGTGCCGCTAGCTTGGTGGTGCCGGCTAGGGGAGAAGTTTGCGTCGGGGACGACCGAGCAACGCTCAGCCGAGGTTGATTTTGGCTCTCTCTCCTCTCGTTCCCTCTCGGCTTTCCCCTCTCTCCCTCGCGATTTCTCTCTCGGCCCCCTCCCATTCGCGCTCTCCTTCTCTCCCTTTAACCCCTCAGGCAGGCGTGCGTGGGCCTCCTGCTTTGCCAGCTACCGCCGCTGCTGGTCTGGCCCCGATCACCCACTCTCGGTTTTCCGCCTGTTCCGCGTCCGCTCTCCGCCGCCCTTCCTCCTGCCGTCCCTCGTTGCTTTTTGGTCGCACGCGTGAAGAGAGGGGAAAGGAGGAAGAGGTAAGGGCTGGGCCGGGAAACAGAAGAAAGTGGGTTGGGGCGGCCCAGGCAGAGAGAAAGAAAAGGAAGGAAACAAGCAAGAGGCCTTTTCGACTTGCCCTCGGCCGCCCGTACTCGCTTTTCTTCTCACTCTCCTTTTTATTTTTTCAAATAATTAATAATAATTTTACAAAAAATTGTAATTTTTAATACTAGTAATGAAAAAGCTCTTAATACCTATGTGCTATGCAATTTTAATGAAAATTATTTTGTTTAGGATTAAAAATGAATTCCTAATTTTCTATGTAATTAAATCCTAATTGAACATGCAAAATTAGGTGTCAAAACATATGCTCCCAGATTAGTGACTTACAAGCAAAGCTAGAGCGATCGTTCTAGGGAAAAATTAACAATTTAGTATTGTAATTGTGCCAATTCAATCCTTTTTTTTTTCAATTTTGTCCTAAACTTTATGCATTTATGTCAATACAATTTGGCTAATTTTGGTAGGAAATCGTTAATATGGATACCAGAAGTCCCACATGACACAATTGGCATTTATGTTGATATTTTTTGAATAACTTTTTAAATTTCATTTTTCATTTTTCTTTTCTATTTTCTTTCCCTTCTCTTTATCTTTTTTTAGGCTAAGGGTCAATGGCCACAGGCGAGGGCATCACAACCCTCACTGGCTCTAGGTGAGGGCTCATGGGCCTTAAAATTGTGATGATAGGTGGTAATATGCTTTGCTTTTCCTAGTGCATTGGGTTTTTAAAATTTTCTAGAATCTATTTATTGCTTTGATTATTGGTTGTTACTTTATTGATTGTGCATCCACATGATCACTCTTTATATATTGGCATATGGTAAAAAATGGACAAAGACTGCATGTAAAACATTTTTTGAAACAAAGAGAATAGGTAGTGGAAGGGTGTTAATTCAATCTAGCATTAAGTTAGGACCAAATTGGCAAATAAAAAAGGTTTGACTAAATTGCCACAATTACAAAAAGGTCTAATTTTTTTTTTTTGGTAATTATCCCATCATTCTCGCTATAGTTTTTCTTTTTTGTCGGTCCTGCTCTACTGTTATTCTAAATGCTTAAATTTTTGCCTTGTCTCATTGTAGGATGTGGAAGTCAAAAATTATTCCAGAAACTAATTGTCCCTATCCCAAAAAAATTTATTGCTACATGTCAAATCGCCAAGAAAATGGCAGTTCATGGCGATGTGTACCAGGAGCATTACATTGCCAATCCAATGAAATATCCCAAGGATAATTAAGTAGATTCCCCACCGGGTAAGTGCCAATTAAATCAAAGTAAAAGGTAAGAGAAAATATAAAAAGAAAAGTTCCGAGCAATCCTTGAGAATTTCGCCACTGCACAAGATGATGATCAAGAGAAGCTGAGGCTTGAATTCAACTTCTTATATACAGGATGAGCCAACTTCTCATATTATCGGTTTCCAGCAACTGCAAAACACTCTTAGAATTCAGTATTTTGAGAGAATCAAGGGTAACACATAAAGGACTTGGTTCATGATACTGAGTGGCACATGGTTGCGGTGGACAACTTTTTGGAGACTGATCACCGATTAGAGAGTTGCGACCAATGCTTGAGCTCTGTGAATGCGTACTACTTTACATGTGTTGGCGAAATAGGAAAGTCACTATGTTTTAAATAGATGTGAAATGGAGCGGGCATTTGGTGGACTAAACACGCGAGGAATGTACACCCTAGAAAGAGTAAAAAAAAAAATTCGGGTCTTTGAAGAAGTTGATGAGGATAATGTTTTGATTGTGGTACTATGGGAGACTTGGGATGTGATTAGGATAAGGAGAACTCTGCTCCGGAATGATGTCTTCAATAACACATGCCAAAGCATTTACCTGACTTACTGAATGCTGTGTGGATTGTTTCCTGCCATCATAGTTTGGATGGTGGTATTAAGGTCATCTTCCCAATGCCCTTCATCAAATTGATAGGAGAGGAGTACTTTATCTAATTTTGGTGTCTTCAAGGCACCCTTGCAGAATATAATCATCTTGGGGCACTGTGTCACAATAATATGCACCAATGACGGGAACCTAAAGGCGCAATTCGTTAGGGAGAAGCTCTCAAGCGTTGGTAAACCATCAAGTGTCGATCGTTGTAGCATGGGGAAAGAGACCTCCTCTACTTCGTTTCCATCATCCATTGCTACGTCTTTCAATGCACCACAATCTCTTAGTATTAGCCGCGTAAGGTGCACTAGACTTGTCATTGTTGAGCAAGTCCCTATGTGAACTAATCCCGTGCAATTCTGTACTTGTAAATATGTCAAACTCTGGAATGAAGTCAGAGATGGAAATATGATTGATAAGCTAGGGCATTGCCAAATCCATAAATCTTCAATCTGTTTAAGAATTTCAGCCATCAAGGAGCCATCTTTCCAAACATGCCTCAAGTTCCATAGGTTATTCAGCCAAAGTCGCTTCAAATTTCCAAATGCCTTGAGATGTTTTTCCCTCTCAGTTAGTCCTCCACAGGGAGTCACTCCCTCATGTGCAAACACATCTTCTGAAAATATCTCCTCGAAGGAACTATGTTCAATAGTAAGATATTCTAAATTAGGAAATCTTTGGAGGAAGAAGTTAGAGGGGAAATTGACATTTTCTTCATGGTAGTATGCCAAAGTTAGCTCTCTAAGATCACCAAAGATGTCATGCTGCATCAATGCAACATCCTCCCTCGCTAATGTCAATCGCTTCAAATGGGGAAAGACCTGTGGGAATCAGTTTAATTAGGCCACCAAAAGTCTATATGGTACGCTTTTTGCCTATCTAATGTCAAAACCTTCTTGGAGCCCGACGACCTAGCATAATAACCATTGTAGATGGGATGTTTGTTGCAAATGGCATGCCCCAATTCAATCAAAATATATTTGGAAGTATAAAAAATGTTATACCTTTTCAAAACCTGACAAGATAAAAAGTTGTAAGTTATAGAAGTGGATTTGATAATGTGATGCATGTTGGTATGTCCATCAAATCAAAAGTTGGTAATTTCAAATAAAATTTAGTAACTTTAAAGGTGTTGGTAAATTATAATAATAGATATTGGTAGATTATAAAAGTAGTTGGTAACCTTGAAAATATGAAGAAATATTGATACTTCTCAAAACTCAACAAGATAAAAAGTTGGTCGTGATTGAATTTAATCTATATCTTAACGTGATGAATGTTGGTACACCACCCAAGTTAAGGTTGGTAATATAGAATAAAAATAAGTAATTTTAGGCTCCATTCATTTTGCGGTAAATAATTTTCAGGAAAATATTTTTCAAATTTTCTGATATTCAGTTCACATAAAATAAATGAAACAAATAAAAAAATTTCCATTAATGAAAAAAACACCTTCAAAAATGGGGAAAATGATTTCCTCTCTTTGAAAAGAGGAAATCATTTTCTCTCTTCTTTCTTCCATCAAGACAAAACACATTCTCCTAAGTGCACTCATTGTAATTATTTTAATTATTTTTTCTTTCTTAAAAATAAAAATCGAATCTTTAATTATTTTTAATTTTCCTTTTTATATATTTTTCTTTTCTTTTGTGTTCTTTTCCTTTCTCCATCAGCCAATCGGTAGCCACGGCAACGGCCCTAGATGAGGGACAAGCTCACCAAAGACCAATGAAGCTCAAGCCTTGCCAACCTCTAGTGAGCTCAAAGCTTGCCAATTTGGCAAGGTTCAAGCCAGCCTGTCGATTGTTGCCTTGGTTAGGCGATCAGCCGAAGAAGAAAGGAAAAGAATAAAAAGAAAAAGAAAAGAGAAAAAAAGAAGAAAAGTAATTAAAAATTCAAACTATTTAAAAAATGCAAATAAAAAATAAATTACCTCAATATCACAAAGAACCATAAATTGGTACAGTTGTGATAAATTTACTCTAAACTAATCTTTTAATACTAAAAACTCTTAAACTGATACACTTATGACAAATTTATCATTTATTAGGTTTCGCTAAATTTTATTATCAAATTTTTGAGTTGGTTGACACGTGACAATTGACCGATATACTAGTTTGTGGTTTTACCCTATGTTTGTTATTGATGTATTAATTTGTAATTTTCATGGTATTAATATAATTTCATGAAAACTAATAGATGATAAATTCTTCATAAGTACACTAGTTTGGACTTTATAACGGTCAAAAAAATAAGTTTTTGGTAAATTTATCTCAGGTGTACCGGTTTGGTGTTTTTCGCGGTATTAACCCAATATAAAATAAAAATATAAATAAAAATATAAATAAAAACATTATTAAAAATAGTGCATAGAAGAAAATAAAATCCAATTTTCCATACCAAATGGCGGAAAATATTTTTCAGTTTATTTTTAAGTTTTAGCCAAACACTGAAAAATGACTTTTTAAAAAACATTTTCTAGAAACATTACATTTTCTCTGAAACAAATGGATCGTTGAAGACGTTGGTAAGTCACAAGAATAAATGTTGGTAAACTTTTAAAGTAGGTAGAAATTTTGGAAGTGTAAAAAGTGTTTGTGCTTTTCAAAACCTAACAAGATAAAAAAAAAATTGGTAAGTGGTGAAATTTAGTTAGTATGTCAATGGGACGAATGCTAGTACCTTAGTCAAATAAATATTAACACTTCAAAATTGTTGGTAATCACAATAATAAATGTAGGTAGATTATAAAAATTGGTGAGTAATTATAATAGGTAGATATTTTAATTTGTTTGGTACATTAACAAATTGAAGCTGGTAATTTCAAATGGTAGTTAGTAACTTTCAAGGCATTCATAAGCCACAAAAGTAATTGTTGATAATTTTGAACTATAGATAAATGTTCGTAGTGTCAAAACCTGTTGATAAATTACTAAAACGTGATTGGATAAGCAAGTTATCCATGGTATTTTATAGTTGCCAACCATGTTCATGACGTACCAGCATGGAATTGTTTTCAATATCTAGAGTTACAAACAATAGCAATTTGCCAAACAAACACAATACCAAAATTTTGTATTTTGGCAAACCAGGAAGGTCAACTTAATTAAATAGGTAATCATAGCCGTTAGACGTGCCGGTAACATAATGGACTAGATAAGCTATGAGTGGATCATTAGAAACATGATGGTATATGCAAGTTAATCCAATAAAATATTTATTTTTCTAGAGTAATGACTAGGATCCCTAGAATATATTCCAAAAAGTATGAGCTGGAAATAATTAACTAGAATCGTTCTTCAAGTTTTTAACCAATTCAAAAGTGAGGTTAAGTGAGCACTAATAAGCAATAAATGGCTGACAATTTCAATTTCCAAATGAAAATAACAAGCACCAAAGAGGTATGCTCATAAACCCATGAATGACAAAGGTTGAGAGCTAGAATTAAGTATTGTACCTTTTCTAGAGAAAGTGCAGGTTGGTTCTCGTGGGTAACACTGCCTTGGCAGCTTTGGATTTCAGAAGCGAATGAGAACGACCTCATTTTGCCACAATGTCTCACTAACAGTTCCTTCAAGTGTGGCCATGTTGGAGTGTGACTATTCTTGCAGAAGCTCCTCAGTTCTGGCAACTCATCTAATGTCAGGGTAGTCAATCTCGGAAAGAAGAAATCACCTGCACTCATCTTTACTCCGTCTTCCCCCGCTATAATTTCCTCCACCCCACAAGACTGCACTATAAGTCTTTCAAGCTGGATCATACTTTTTGCCACTGAGCTGGGAAGTCCACTCCACACGTGCTTCAGTTTTGGAAGACGTTCCAAATATAGTTCTCTCAATTGAGAAGTGTTTGTGGAATGAGCTCCACCCATATTTAACTCTTGAATGTGAAATACCACTTCTAAGGAACCACAATCGGTCACAGTTAACTCCTCTAGATTTTGGAATGTTGTGAGGATAGCGTCAAATGAAAATATGGATAAAATTTTCTCACAATACTCTATTATTAGCGTCTTGAGTTTGCTAAAGGCATTTGAAGCAAGCTCGTCTGGCCATATCTTCTCCATGTTATCCATGTGCGAGATGCACATCGACTCCACGCTAGGAAACACAATCTGTCATTTTTCATTATAATTCATTAGAGCTGACTCTATGTCCTCTTCAAAATAGAGAGAACTTCATCTTCAAGAATAAGAAAATCACAAGATAAATATTATTGGTAGAATAGAAAGAAAAGAAGACAAGATATATCTTTTTAATGGACGCCACCCCTTGAAATCCATTTGTCACATTTAGTGAGTAGAGAGCATAATTTTTTCTAATGCATATCACGCATTATGTTTGAGCAGCAGCATAATCCATAGCCTCCTTAGTTAGGCATCATATATATCCAATTAACCTCCAATCTAGGCTAACTTAGGTTTCACTCGTTACAGCACACACATACACAATAACGAATATACTCTGCCATTTCTTTGAACCATTTAGAAATGTAGCCAGCATCCTTTTTCCCTTCAACTTTTATGATTTTGAACCTACCCTGCTATGTACTTTCATTCTTTATTATTAGTTGCTAACATATGTGTCATATAGTAGTGAAATGACACCGCCCTTGGATTATAGATTCCATGTCACTGCAATTAAGATATTTGCATATAATATATGTAGCAGCAAATTCTCTTGCCATGCATGGCAATTATTGGTTCTTGTGGAGCCACGAATGCAGTTTTACTGAGTCCATTACATGTAACACCAAAGCTCCTCTGTTCAGCATTTGATTGAGTTGACTACTTTGACCCCAGAAAGGAAAATATCAAGTTAACCACTTGCAGTTTAAGTGATAATCTTTATGATTGATCTAAGGGATAATGACAGAAGGAATTCATGTAGGACAGAAAATATGATAAAAATTGCAGATTTTGAATCTACGAAAAACGGACGGGACTTAACAAGTCCTCAAATGCGTAAGCCGTGCGAATATTACAACTTGAATGATTATAAAAAAATTAATTTAGACTTAAATGAAGAACCGACACAAGTTTTAAGACTCGTTTTGTCATTACCCCTTGATGTTACATTGAATAAGATTTAAATTTGAGCCACCCTCTTTAGCATAGTAGAGACTCCAAATTAGTTAAAATGTTAACTGGTGCTTGGCCTCTCAACAATATTTGTACTTCAGTTACAGTGTCATTAAACGTTACATTAGTCTAGAATTTGAGAATGAATGAAAATTTATAATTTTTTTGAAAATTGGGAAAAAGTTTAGATATGTGTTAATATGTTTAAATCAGAGAAGTTTGTCATTAAATAAAAGTCCATAATATCTAAAAGAATATGATGAGTGAGCATAAATCGCCCCACATTGTCTAGTTCAAACCATCAGGGACAAGAATTCTAGATGTGCCACTAAAGAAAATGAGTGCAAACCTTTTCAACTAGCAAAAGCGGTTGCTTTGTTGGAACGCTGCCTCCTAATTTTCTACAACTCATATCTCCTAGAATCATCTTCACGGCTTTACAATCTTCAACACTTAACTGTTTCAACGAGGGCCACTCTGAAAGATGTTCCTCGTAGCAAAAACTTTTGAGTTTTGGCATCTTGTGAATATATAGAGTGACAAGTTGAGGAATTACAATTTTGTTGGCTGCTTCTTCAGGTTTCTCCTCTTCTCTGCCAACAATGTACTCCATCTCTCCACAACCACCTAGACCAAGATATTGGAGTTGGCCCAGACTTTTGGTCATAGACATTGTAAAAAGGTTTCTCAGACGCAGGCAGTCCTCAACTCTTATAGAAGTCAGGTTGTGAAAGCAAATGGACTCCCTCTCCCATAATTCTCTCGATTTAATTCCTGTTAGGCGTAGCTCTTCTAAATTGGGAAGTATGACCTACAGAAACATCATCTAGCTAAAGTCACAATGAATGATATAGAAGCAAAAGTTGCTTATTAATCCAGAGCATCATAAAGAAGAAACCAAATCACATGAGCAGCGATACTGCTAAGATAAAGAAAAGAGGAAAACCTTCTTGTCAAATAAAGAATATGGACCTTTGTCAAGACCAATGGTTTTCTCATTCATCTCCACACTTAGTGCCGGCGGCCTCAGTATAAATGCCTTGAGTTCACTACATTCCATAATTGAGAGGTTTCGTAGAGAGGGAAACTCATATGCACCACACCCTGAGCTGAAACTAATCAAGCTCTTAAGGGAACAAAGCTTCAATGTATGTAAATGAGAGAACTTCACTGCCTTCAACTCTTGCTCTTCACCTTCTTCCACGGCAACTATTTGCTGCATGTTAATGCAACCAGAAACATCTAGCATCTCAAGTTTATCAAGAGTTCTCGCTGTGTCCTTTGTGAAGAGATATCTCAATCTGTCGCAACAACGCAAGCTAGCATCAGTCAAACTAGGAAGACCAAACGTTGTTTTGGTGCTGCTTGTCACAACCGCATTCAGTCTTGGCAGGTGCCACAACTTCACTTCTTTTAAGTCTAAGAAGATCAGACATTTTGGCCTTTTCTTAGTATGGACAGAGACATGTTCCATTAATGCGTCCAAAGAAGTACACTCGACCACCTCAATCATTTTCAGTCTCTGGAACCTCTCTATTAAAGTTGATGGAAAAATATGAGACAGATTTTCACAATCTCTGACCAAAATGGATGCTAGTTTGCAGAATGATTCTTCTGGGAGTTCATTGTGCCATATTCTCCTCAACTTGCACAATGACAGGAGCGTCAACTCTTCCAAGCTTGGAAAATGGACCTGCATGAGAGGACTATATGTTAGTTCCTCGACTTTGAACTCCTAAAAGTTCTGATTTGGATGCTCTTTTATGTTAGTATATTCTCATGAAGTTAATTAACCAAGAATATCCAATAGTATGAAAAACAACGTATGCATGGAGCAGCAAGAGGCTGCATAGGACACGCTGACAGGCAGAGTTTTCAACTGCTATACTTAGAACAATTTCCACGATAATCATAAAATAGAAAATTCCAGAGATGTTTACTCACATTTTGATTGAAGAAGACAGGCAAGGACAAGCCAGAGTTGATACAACCAAATGCTTGTTGTGAACCTATATCAGTTTTCATTGATTGTTGCTTTCCTTCTAATGAAGAAAAAGTCATCATTTTGGGGCATCCAGATATTCTTAGTCTTGTTAAGGATGGACAGTGAATACAGTATTTTCCATTAGAGAATGTCTTGAGATTTGGCAATTCCTCAAGAGACAAGGAGGTCAACAGAGGGAACTCTAAAATGTCGGTGGTTGCAGGTTTCTCTGATTCTTCTTCTTGCACATCCATAATTTCTTCCATTAGTTTACAACTCACTACTTCTATTTCTTTCATTTGCCCGAGTGCTTTAGCCATGGAAGAAGAAAAAAGAAACTTGAGGTTCTCACAATTTTGCACTTTCAATGCCCTTAAGTTTCGGAAACATGGCACTCTTTTTGGATTCTTTTTCCATATGTGTCCCAAACTTGGTAAGTCACTCAAGGTTAATTTGGTCAATCGCGATAAAATCTCAACATGCCCACTGATTGTCAGTCCTTCAAGGTCGAATACTTCTTCTATTAGCTGACATCTCTCAATGGTTATGGCTTCCAAATTCTGTAACTTCATTAGCAAACTTGAGGGGATGATGCTCAAGAGAAACATGCAATCCTCCACTTTCAGAAATTTTAGATTGCTCATATCTAATAGATATTGAGAGTTCCATATTTCTTTCAATCTGGGCAGTTCAGACAGTGTCAAGGACTCCAACCAGGGCAATGAAACCTTAAGAAGCCAGGAGAATAATGTTAGCGGGCATGTGCATCATTCTTTTTTTTAAGCTGCGAGAGGTTAAAAACCCCACATAATCTCTTTACAATGCTTGTAACTAGAAATTATGAATAAGTATTGTGTGTATCTCACATAATAGATTTAAAGATGATGGAAGAAAAAGCAGAGAAGTCATTTTTTTTTATTTCTACCTTATTCTCTCTTTATAATTTATCAGCTTTACATTTACTTGTCATTTACCTTGTATGTATTCGGACTTCATGACATATATATAATAACAAGAGAGACTTCAAATTCCTTGAATTACTGGTGTTATTGAATTCGCCCTCACATTCTTTGCTTTCTGCCTAAATTTACAAATTCATGTTATATATGTCTACCAAATTGCTTTAAATTGAATTAACAAATAGCTTAAAACTATATTTTCAATTGATTTGCATGTGCAATTTGAGTCTGGCATTTTTTTCAAAGTATTTGAAAAAAAAAAATCTCTTATCAAAAGATTGAAAGTGAAAAATGTCAAAAGAAAAAAAAAAGGGGTTCCTCACTATAAGATCCATGAACTAATGAATTAGTCACGACAGCACCATGTGGGCATCATAGTAAATTTCAGCAAGGAGTTTAATTTACCTATATAAGGACCTAAGATACTCTTTCTCATTATAAGAAAGTTAATTTATGTAGAAAGCTTTAGCCATTTAGCCAAGAAAAAGAATCACTTAATTTAACAAATGATTTTAGTCGATCATCATGCTTTTGTAGTTTGGGTCACATGATAAACATAACTCTACAAATAATTTGAAAGAGGGTTTCCATTTTTGTATTTTATACAAAGAGTACTAACTGAAATTGTTAAATCCAAGTGATAATGTACAAATGAATGCTATATATGTATACATTTAATACTTTCAACAATATTTTATTACAAAAAAAGAAATTCAAACATGTTCAGCCGTGCATTAATTCTACTTGTAATGCTAGGAAAGTGGTTTGAACGAAAATTTGCGGAAGAATTGGCCACCACAAAAGGTGCATAGCTTAAATGAATTAGAACAAAAAAATGAATTGTCCCACTAAAATTTCATTGATGTATCAAGGGTGATAAAAATAAATTCGCTTATCCATCGTTATATTTGTTTTTCATTTCCTAGTTACATAATAATTCCACTAATTAACATATAACAGTATAAACAATTATATAATGGAACTTTGTGCAGAACCACATTCAACAAAGGTCCATTCGCCAACCACAGCGTTTTACGATTTTTGGCAAAAGAAAAGCAACTTAATAGTCTCAATTACTCTAGCATGAATTACTCAGTCCCTGAAGTAACCTTAAAATATATAATTTGTTTTCTTCCCTTTACTCAAGCGGACATAATAAGATTCTACATATGTACATTAATTTTTGAATAAAGGTCACAAAAATTATATTGGTCGTATATACATTCTTCAAGTTATTAATATATCCATGAATGTATGTGTTCACATATATAATTTTGCCACTAAGATATGATAATTTAGATTATTTAAAACGTCTATATATCATATGGTGCTTCTTTAACTATGCTGATAACATATTTGACCAAAAAACACAACACAAATAAAGCGTGATGTAATTAACTAATATATAATTTTTTTTCCATGCAATCATATATCACAGCAATTCCATTTTGAAAAATTAAATTGTTATCTGTCTTAATTATTCGAAAAAGCAAAATCTCAAAAACTAATTATTTATCACATTAGTACTCATAATTTAGACGCACATATCAAAAGTAAATTGAGGGAATTGTAAAGTCAATACATCAATGTGTTTATAAATGAAATATTTATATAATCACATTTGAATAAAATCAATACTGTTAACACAAAATAGTAAAAGATTCAAACTTTACTAAATTTTTGTGTGGCTTGGTTGATAAATGCATATCAGTTTGTAAAGTTACACCAAACTTCTATACATTATACCTCCAAAGTAAATATTTCAAGAAGTCAAACCTTTGAATTTGACCCAAAAAATAAAATAATACCTTAGAAAGGTAAGGATTGAAAAAGGCTATAGAAGTCAGAAACTTCATTCATATTATTTTATTTGTCTTTCCCAATATTTCACTGACGAAAGTATCACTAATGAGTAATGAGTTAAACCATTCTTTAACCAAGTATATTTCTACTACCAACATATATAATTGAAGATAATGTCCATGTTTATAACATATAGATCAGAAGTCTAATAGGAGAAGGTTTCCTCCAACTAGGATGGTCTACATGTAGAAAATATGACCTATCTAGAAAGCTTGAAATTTACCTGGTGCCCTTCAAAAAATGCAACTGAAGGATCTGTGGTTCTGCAGAAGCTTGTCATCTTTGGCAAGTTGCGTAATATCATCCTACGCAAATTGCATGAGTTCACTATGGGATCATCATCTATTTCAATAATGTCTTCATCTGCCTCAGCATCCGCGACAATTAGTTGCATCAAGTGGCATCCACTTATCTCAATCTCTTCGAGCTGTAAGAATACTCTCATCATGGGAAATGGAAACAAATGATTGATTTCACCACAGTTATTCACTTTCACAATCTTTAATTTGCAGAAGGATTCTGAGGCAAGACAGCCATGACAAATCTTTTCCAATTTGTTTAGATTCTCAAGAAACAACGATTCCAATTTCGTAAATGCAATGCACTGGACATTCTCTGTTGAATGAACAATGTACTGAACTGATGGGCTATTTTGAACATGAAGATGCCTCAATTCTTGGAAACCTTCGACGGACAAATCGTGAATCCTATCGTTGTCATCTTGCAATCCATCCAAGTGAAGATCTTGTGTTATTCGCAAACATCTCTGCACCCACTTTTCAAGAAAATTGCCTGAATCCATCTTGAGCTTTAAAGTTCTGGATTCTTTGTATTCACCGACCAATCCCAAACGTCCCCAATTTGGATTTTATACTTGCTCAATTTCCCAAATGGCAGGTCTCTTGAGAGATTGGCAGAATGTGGAATGGCAATATACAAAGTGCTCAACTTTTCATGCTCTTCAACTCAACCAAGCTAGCGTTGCTTTGAGATGCTTCATCCTCGGCCTCCCAATGATCAAAACTATCTTCCATGTACAATTCTTCTAAATTAACCAAGCTTCCAAGCATGCCAGGTTCGATAACTCTGAGCCTGGTGCACCCTCTCAAGTCCAAAAATCTCAATTCTGTCAATCCACCTATTTCTTGGGGCAACCGAGCGATTGTAGAATCTAGGAAACTTAGGAACTGCAATCCTTTCAACTTTCCAAGAATAGTCACATCATCCAAATGGCAGAAATCAAGGGACAGCGACTTGAGATTTTCAAGGAACTCAATCGACGAAGGTAGAGAGGTTAAAGATAAGCCGTCAAGTCCAAGACTTGGAGCTTCTTCATGGATTCAAAAATGACTCATGAAGTTCGAGATATAGGTTGTCTTCGAATAATAGAAGCATCCTCAAGTTTGGGCAGTCTAATTTTTCAGGGAGCGCATCAATGCCAACATAAGGGAAGGATATAGCGGTGCATTTTCTGAGCTCATCCTTGGACCATTCTTTAAACCCGTAATCCTTCCTCCCAACTAAGGTGTTCCATTTCATGTCAATAAATTCATCATGCATAGAGCTGGCCACGTCAACAAATATGTCATGCATTTTGAACCGTTCCATATCATCATTTTCTAGTAACAATGAAGAGTCCTGCAAGGTATGTAGATCCTCAATCAACCTATCTCTAGCTTTTTGGAGGGTGTTGCTGAATTTTTTAAACAAACCCAAACCCATGCAGTAGACAAGGGAATCCCTCGTGGAAATTCTCCCAGAGGTTAGAGCACAAACTAGGAACAATGATTTGATCCTTTCATCTTTCAAGTCATTGTAACTTAGTTCCACAAGTGATTTTACATCCGATAGGTCTCTATTAGTGGAAGCATTCCTCCATGCGGCCAAATCTTTGTGCTTCAACCCTTTTGCCAATGGAACAATCAGAAGTGGCAAGCCTCCGCAATTCTTGACCACTCCATCAACCAAGGGTTCAAACTCAGGATCGTTGACTCTATCCCCCATTGTCCTTTCAAAGAGTCTTCGAGCTTCTTCATGCTTTAACTCATCAAGTCGGAATTCTTTATCAGAGCCCATGGCAATACGCAAAACATCTCGATTTCTAGATGTTAACAATAGTTTGCAGCCTCTTACTTTATTATCATCTCCACAAGGGATTCCAATTTCCTTCAACTCTAGCTTCTCCCACAGATCATCTAAAATGATAAGAATATTTCTCTTAGGATCCCTCTCTAATGCCTCACGGAGACGATATGCTCTCCCACGAACGGTTTTTTCATTCATCAAGTGCAGGCCCAATACGTCAGTGATTTCTTTTCTGGATTCTTTTTAGATTGGGATTGCGTGATACATTTGCCATGGCAACCACATCAAATAGATTCTCTTCTTTAACTCGCCTTTCGACATCCTCCAAAAGCTTGGTCTTGCCAACCCCACCTGGTCCGTACACCCCAATCACACGCACCCTGTCATTAGCTATAGCCTTCATTACGTCCTCTATGATTAAAGCCCTCGACTTCAGGCCATCTTCTTTCTTGTCAACGGATCTTACAGTGGAAGTGGAGGCAGTGACAAATCCTATCGGAGTATTCTCATAGTAGACCTTCTCGAAGTTACCACTTTGGCTTTTCTCATTGAGTCCCCGAATGACTTTAGTTATCTTCTTTACCTTCCTGCCAATTGGATGGCGCACCACGGGGTTGGGAAGCCACCCACGGAAGCATTCATTTTTTGCATTTTCGCCATCTCTTAATAGGTTTTCTGCTTCCTCAGCCTCCTTCTTCACACTTTCCAGCCAATCCTTAACCTCAGTGTATATAGGTTTCCCGTCATACAAGGCTTTATCGACGGAGCACTGCACCCTTTCTCTTGCATTCTTCAGATCCTTAACTCCTTTCTTGAGATCTTTAACATAGCTCTTGTAGCATAGCACGTACCCAAATTGACGTCCAATAGGAACAAACAGGTACTCACCAAGTTTCGACACAAGATTTGATGCAACGGAGGTAGCAAATGCCTCGAACATAGTTTCTGCTTTAATTCCTAAGCAATCCCCCCCGGAGCGGGGCTTTTGTTCCTCTCGTTGTTGCCTCCTTTTATTATTTGCTTAAAGAAATGGGTGCGAAGGAAACTGAACAAAGAACAGAAATAATTATTCGGCGTATGAAAACAAAGGAAGAGCAAAGTGATAAAACAATGAGAACCGTGAAACAAAACCAGGAGAGAGAGAGAGAGAGAGAGAGAGAGAGAGAGAATTTAGGATAATCTCAATGCCTTCGACAATCTTGGTACAGTCAGATCGAGGATAAGAAAAAAGAATCAAAGAAGGGAAAAACATCAGCACAATGCATACAAAAAAGAATGTGCAGTTAATGGGAAAACTCGAATGCTTCTTGGCTCACTGAACTCGGTGCACCCAAGAAACACGTTACTGGTCTACGTGGACAATTTGCAGATGATCTTACGAGGACAACAACACGATACTGGTCAACCACAGGCAGCAGAAGACTAAATCTCTTTCATTTATTCTTTCAGTTACCCGTGTTTTCTTTATTTTTGTTTCTTGACGATGGGGATGACTCTTCGAGGGCTCCAACAAATTTCGATTCACAATTCCACGCTCTCAAAGTGATTGTGAGAGAAAGTTCAAGCGTGTCAGCCCTATGCCACCCCGCTGATCCTCCCATTTGTATTTTTCTAACATAATATATTTAATCACCCTAATGTAGTTAAATTGGCAGAAATATTTCAGTGTGGAGAAATATGGACTATAACTCATTAAAGTATACAAAATATAAAATGAAGGTAAAATAACAAATCTTATTAAGTGAATAGTACAGAAAAATTGACCAACAAATTACTATAATTAAGTACCAAGTCATTCTCAAGAAATTGAAAAACCTTTTAGTATGTTGTAAATGATATAAATTTAAGCTAGTATAATTGTTATAGGATTTTTCAAAATCATATATTCTTGTAACGCCAATTTCAATCTTTAAGTATGCTATTTTACAATTGAAATTTAATCATATACTATGTCATTTGAAAAAGAGTTGCCAAGTCTGTGGAGATTACTAAAAGGGAGAATTTATGAATTTAATTATTTTTTAATGATTATTTCCTTTTGAAATACAAAGGGAGATTCAGAATGATAAACTTATAACGTATGAAAAGGAAAAAAAGAGAAAAGGAGAAGCAATGGCAGTAGTGGGGACAAAACATGACAAATAAAAAGCAAGAAGTCATGAAGTGAGACATCCTCGATATTGAGTTTTGTTTGGTGAATTGAGATCACATTTTCTTTATATAGATAATCACTAATTCCATTATCGTAGAGCTAATTTTATTAACAATTTATTGATTTCCAAACATAGATTTGTGTTTTTTGGTATGAAACATAAAATTATTTTAATTAGTTATTTAACAAAAACAGAAGGGCAGAGATGGGTACATTAGTTCTTCAGTTGTTTGCAAACATCGAGTGTTATTTTGGTCAGTTGACCATGAAAGGTATGTATCCAGTAAAAAGAGGTTAGAAATAGCCCTATCGATCAATTTATAATACAAGTCTTTTAAGTCAATATGTTTTTGTGAGCCAAAGTGGAGGTAATAATGTTAATCCATCATTTGAGCCCCTAGAAGAAAGAAACGATCATTGTAAATATTTAAAAGCACAAAGATATTTCTAGGAGCACCTTGTCCTAGCACACAGGAGCAAGGTATATTCGCTAACAGATAAAGCAAGTTCTCCATTTAAAAAGAGGAGCTCCAACGGGTGCCGGTTTCCCAAATAGATTCTTTCTTTTTAGTAATTGGTAAGAAAGCTAGACCGCTTCATTCGGTGTTTATGGATAAGTAACAAAAGAATTCACCCGGACCGACTATGTTGATTTGAGCAAGTGAATAAACAAAAATTATGCTAAAGTACAGTACAAATACCAAAACTTGGAATTGGTGGATATTTAAATGCCAAAAGTTCCAAAAAGTACATTTAAGTGTCAAAATCGAAGAAGAAAGAAAAGTGCCTATAGTGAGAAATGCCAGCCAAAATACTAACGTCGCATTTTCTGGCGACATTTTTTGCTGAGGTGGTGATTATTTTTAAAAAAAATTATCCACATGGTGTTGACATGGCTAGCTTGTCCAAAAATGACGTCATTTTGCCTTCAAAAATTGATTTTTAATATAAATATTAATTAAATTATTTTTTTTTTTAAAAAGGGAGGGGCAGCACTCAGCAAGGCCTTTATGGTCTTCACCATTGCCACCACCCCACCATCATTGAAAAGGGCTAGCGACCTGGCCAATCGTCGAGCCTAATGATCCCGACTAACCTTCGCTCCATCATTGCTGACCCTTTTTAGTGAAGGCCATAAGGGCCCTCATTGAATGTTGCCCCCTCCCCCTCTTTTAAATTTATTTTTTAAATTTAATTTAATTAATATTTATATTAAAAATCAATTTTTGGGATAAAACGACGTTGTTTTGCACAACTCCAACGTAGACCACATTTCTTTTTCGAATAAGCCACATCGGATTTCTGATTACCCTCATCAGAGTTGGCACTTAAGTGTTTTAGTTTTCAAAAAAAAAAATGGCAATTAAGTGTATTTTTTGGAGTTTTTGTTACTTAAGTGTCAATTCATGCTAAGTTTTAGCACTTGCATTATACTTTAACCCAAAAATTACATACTAAGAGCATGTTACACGGTTCAAGATTATCTAATACAAACCGAATACGTGTCAACAAGAACAGAAGCGGGCTAATATAAAAACATAAGAACTTGTGGCTTTAGAGATGTGCTTATTATCTTGGCCGTGCAACCCCAAGCGAAGATTTTATCAAATGAAATTTGTCTATTGTTGGCAACAGCGTTCTCTCTACCAACTCTCATGTCTTAAAGGTGTAGCTATTAGGGAAGAGGCCATGATGAGTTGCACGGGGTAACATTCATCTTTGAGGTTGGAAGCAACAAAAGAGGTGGAATGAAGAAAGGAGCTGTATGGGCCGTTGTTGCACGGATATGAGGGAACGGTGATTTTTATAGGTTATAAAAATCTTTAGATATTCAGGAAAATCTATAATCTATTATTATCTTTACTTTTACTACACCTTGTTATTTTCCTTGAAATTTACTTTTTCAATGCAATTTACAGTTTTCTTGCAATATTTTATTTTTCTCCACAGTTAGCTTCACAAAAATTCGCACTCTGTTAAATCCCCACTTCATGCATTTTGAGAGCGAGTCATGGAACCGTTGAGTGATCTCGGTTTCTCTTGGCGCAATTTTTTTTTTTTGGACATACGGTTTGATTAATTTAATAGATTTTGGTCCAATTTTCGTTAGTCGTATGTTGAAACATATTGTCCCCTTTAAATTTCTCTCAAGTGTGCATGATAGATAACTTTACAAATCTTACTTGGATAAATATCATTTTGTCCCTAATTTTAAATGTATCCTAAGAAAATTGATTTCTCACAAGAAAAAGAAACTAGGAGATGCGTCTGTGATCATGTACATCCCTTGTTCTGTGATGGACATAACAAGTGTAGCGGAGGTGCTACTTTTTAAAATAACTTGAGGTTGATTTACTATGATCTGGATGAGTTTCCTTAGAGCTCAATGATGCTTACTAGACTCTCTTGTTCATGGAGAAGATAAGCATTCCATTTTTTCTGCTTAAACAAGTTTTAGACAGTAAGCACTTGTTGAACTACATTCAGAATATTGAGGATGAGGCCTTGATCGAGAAAAGGATGACAAAAAGTATTAAACAGAAAAATCAAGCCGAATATTCAACAATTGTTCTATCATTAGTTATCAAGTGAGGAAGTGAGGTTGTGAGGTTGTGAGCTTGAGGCTCCAAGTTGGGCCCTATTTGGTCAGATAATGTTGTCATGTTCAATTCAATGTCCTAAGCATAATAAATTATAATCATTAAGTCAGGACAACCTGGACATGACTCACATTAACATTTGTACATAGTTTGCAATCCCCTGACCAAAGGCATGGTTCAAGAAAGTTTCCATCAATCGGGAATTGGAATTATAGACATTTGCATATAGTATGGTAAATTTTATCTTTTATTCTTTTGTTATCAAATGGAGGAAGTTTGGATAGCATTAAATATGCGGAAAAAAAGGGCCCGACTTCTCAAATAAGGGTTCGAAGTGAACATTGTTTCAAATAAGGGTTTAAAGTGCCATCATTTTCTCAAATAAGGAGTTGAAGTGAATCTTGTATCAAATAAGGGCTTGAAGTAGCTATGTCTGTTTCAAATAAAGGCTTTACTTTCCGACGATCAAGAATATTTTCGTCATTTATTATTTTCTTTATTTTCTTTCTTCTTCTTTTTTCTAGTTCTTCTTCTTCCTCTTTGCCGATGGTCGGCCATTGACAACGCTCACAGAAGGCTGAGCGAGAGTCGCCCTCGCTTGATCCAGCAAGGGCTACCCTCACTGGCCATAGGCAAGGAGCGGCCTCACTTGAGGAGGCCACCCTTGCCAAATCTGGTGAGTGTTAGCCTCACCTGAGGCCAACGAGGGTGGGCCTCACCTACGCTTGGCTAGGCGAGGCTAGATCTGGCAAGGGGGGCCTTGCCGGCCTTGCGGTTGGCCATGAGGGGTGGCCTCCCCTAGTGAAGCCGCCCCTCGCCTATGGCCAACGAGGGTGGCCCTTGCCGAATCGAGCGAGGGCAACCCTCGCCCAGCCCTCTATGGACGAAGAGGAAGAAGAAGAACTAGAAAAAAGAGAAGAAAAAAGGAAAGAAAAATGAAGATAAAAAGATAAAAAAAGGAAGAAGATTCAGATGAAAATACCCTCGATAGGTCGGAAAATTTAGTCGACTAGCAAGCGGCGAAGCCTTTATTTGAAACAATTATGACCACTTTAGGTCTTTATTTGAAACAATATCCACTTCATACCCTTATTTGAGAAAATAGGAATACTTGAGGTCATTTTTTGGAATTTTCCCTTAAACATGCATAGGAGTCTCTCTCTCTCCTTAAATTTTTTTGGGCTGAATCCTCTCGCTTCACAAAAAGACAAAGCAGGTTTAAAGCAACGATGTTCTATTCCCTTTTATGGATAAACATGTGAACCAAAGGTGAGGGCCCTTAATTAAAGATTATCACATACCTACCTTTCAAGAAAAAAATGGATGACTTAGGGCGCGAATGATAACATTTACTGTTCCAGAAATCATTTCTAGAATAAAAATAGATTTTTCTATTTCTATTTATGGATGAGTTTCGAGCAAAAAAAACGCGTTTGATAACAACAAAAATTTCTATTCTTGGAATAGAAACTCGTTTGATAATCAAAAAAATTTTACTTTTCTAAGTATCGGTGATAATGGGAGGAGTGGGGATCGGCAGCGGCGGCGGCTGAGGGCCGGCGGTGGGCGGGGGTGGTGGTGGCGGTGGTGAGCGACGGACGGAAAAAAAATTTCTTCAAGTAAAAAAGAGAGAAACAATTTCTGATTTCTATTCTAGAAATAGAAAAGTAAAAAATTTGTGTTTCTGATTTATGTTCCAAACCTATTTCTGGAATAGAAATTTGTTCCAAAAATAGAAATGAAATTTTTTTTACCAAACGAATTTCTATTCTAAAAATAGGTCTGGAATAGATAGAAACAGAAATAGAATGGTTACCATGCGCAGCCTTATAGTCTACCGTCCCATTTTCTTATAATAGGCAATGTTTTAAAAACGGTACCGAAGGTTGAACTGGAGAGAGAGCAAGCATGCGTTAATTCAACCAGTCCTACCATTTATGGCGATCGGTTTGAGTACATAGAATGAAGTAAGAAGAATATGCAACATATATAATGATAATTTTGAAAATGTTTGTGCCAAACAGGTAATATTCGCATGCTTTAAAGGATCGGTGTTTTGCAACGAAAAAGAATCTGTGATCGCAGACTTGCTAATTTTCCAAGTTCACCGTACTGTTTTAAAGTTGCAAATTACGCTACCAACAAGAAGATGGTTGAGTATAATGTCATACAATGACCATTTTAGAGACATATAAAAGCTCAGAGAGATATATTAGTGCCTCTGAAATGAGCTCATGTTGCAGTTAGTTCACCTATTTTACGCTTCTATGCTTTTTGGGATATAATCAATAGAATTAGATTACCAAACAAGGGTGAAGGTGAAACTAGCGCTGATAGTACACCAAAAGTAATATATAATGACGCACATACCAAGAGTGGCTTCCCTGTAAGGATGCAAGAGGAGCTGAGATTTCTTGGCTGCTGGTTTGTCAGCAAGACGTTGGAAGAGGAATACACGCCAACATAGGTCCTGATGTCAATAGAACATAAGTGGGCATTATCAGCACAAGGCGAAAACAAGTGAACACTGTCGAGGAAGAAACCGACAGGGAATTGAAAATTCACCGAAGAGAAAATCTGATCGAGGAAGACGTTTCAATACCTTCAGCTTCGACCTGGAACGACTACATGACAAAGGGATTTAATGCTCAGTTCTTGCAATGGGCCTGTGACAGCGAGAAAGGAGAAAACATATAATTGCCGAGGATATATTAAAACCAATTTGTGTTAAGAGCAAGCAGATTAGAAAGGGATTCTTTGGACATGCTTTCAGGTACTTTGACAGACCACTTTTGGGAGATTGATATTAAAAAAATTCATCTTTTGCTTTTCATGCTATTTGAAAATCGGTATCAATAAACAAAAAACTAGCGGGGCAATTAGTTTCTTAGCCATCATCATAACGAGCACTATTCATTCTACTTTAGGAGTCCTTTATAGGTAGCCGGAATCCTCAACAGTCGGACGGGAATTTGATTTTTATTGTGCACACTCGTATGAGGACTTATGTACAGCGATGAAGAAATTATTGCGTAGGCCCTTACGATTATGTTTTTGTCTTGTACTTGCCATTGCATAAAAAAAAAAATATTAGCCTCTTTTCATGTGTTTGTGAGCGAGAAAGGACAATCCTATGGCGTGCTCGTGGAAATTACGGTTTGCTTTTCAGAACTTGTCCTTATTAGAAGCGAAGGCTTCGAGGAAAATGTCTTACTACTGGACCCCACCGCTCCACAATTTTCACACAGCCCGGTCAATAAAGAATAACGCCTTTCGGTTGAGTGGATGAAAATAACTCAGAAGACCTTGACCATAAAGGAGATGGCTCGGTGGACCTCAAAGAATAACATCATTTAAAAATTAATTTCTATTATGAACATCTTGAAACTAACTTAAGTATCATTTGTATTTTGGCCAAAGACCTTAGTGCTGATTAAATTAAAACGAATTTCAGCAAAAAACCAATTATTTGACAACGTCTGCTAGCAATAGACCAATTTGAGACCATATTTCTATCTTTCGCTGAAGGTTGACCATAGCCCAATTTGCCCTCTCGCGAGTTCCAATTACAAAAGATATATATATATTTTTTTGACTTGGTATTGCTCTAACTCCATTTTTGACCAAACGTTTCTCCAATCTAGCACCAATCTAGCAGGTACTGGTGCCGCATTCAATTTCAAAGTGTTTCATGGAATTAAGGTTTTCTCCACCTCTTATCCCAATAAACTACACTACGATTTTGTTAAGCTTTTAGGAACCATCAACTCGAATTTTCCAATTTATCTTTCTACAAAAACCTTTTATAAGGTACTTGATATGTCCTGATGTGCATCAATTCAGGGATTTACATGCATTCATGTGGATTAGTCAACTTTAAAAGTTGAGGTATTCCATGTTTTTAATTGAAAAATATTCACAAAGAAAAATCAACTTTTTTTAATTTTCTTTATTTAGGACGAGAAAAATTCCTTTCATCATTTAAGAAGTAAAACGAGTATGAGACGAACGACGTTTACATGGCAAGCTGACCCGTCGTTCTTCAATTTTGAGAAGTAAAACGGATAAATTAATAATTATGAACTAAAAAAATTGATTTTTTTTTATCAAAGAGAGAATAAAACAAAAACTTGAAGTTGAGAGAGGGGCTCTCGATGCTCTTTTCAGCTCCAGTACCCCAAATTGGTACGCGACCTTATTTTTGCATGCAACAACCCCCTCCCCCCCAAAAAAAAAAAAAAAAAAAACCCTTCTTCCAAAAAAAAAAAAAAATCATGTGGATTGGTCGACTTTAGAAGTTCAGGTATTCCATGAGTTTAATAAAAAAATATTTCACAAGGAAAAATTTTAATTTTAATTTTCTTTAATTTTGATGAGGAAGATTCCTTTCAATTAAAAATTAGAGTCCATATGAACTGTGTTAACATCATCAAATAAACACGTACCTATATATGTCGAAGGGACAATAAGTATTAAGGATGAAGCGGGTTTAAAGCAATGATGTCCAATTCCCCATTGATATAACTTACATATACACTTGCACTTTAGTTTGGGATCATAGGATGAAGTTTTAAGAAATTAAGAGTGAGCTCGTCCAGGAAAGAAGTTTTTATGCACAGATACAAAAACCGATGTTGAGGTCCTAAATTAGAGATTCTTGCCTACCCACCTTTTTTTTTAAAATGGGTGACTAGAAGCGCAACCATTACCTTGTCTGGTCTAAGGTAATGTTTTTGAACCTTAGCGGAGTGAGGGCCAGCGTGCAATTCCACTATGTCCAATCGGACGAACCGTTTTTAGCAACGGGTTTGAATAAAAAGAACATGTTAAGAAAAATAAGCAATTTATGCGATGATAATCATGAAAAAAGTCATGCGTACGCTTTAGAGGATGTTGAGGTGCTCTACAATGAGTAAAAACAAATGTCTTTTATCCCATCAATTGTAATAGACTAGAGAATGAAGGGCGGACTTACCTGGAGGAGCGGCGCAGAGATGAAATCACTGCAATGGGCTTTGAGTTCGAGACTAACAGTTTTGAGCAGATCAAACTGTGTCCGAGTCTTGAGAGATAGTACAATCGAAAGGATCACTTTCACGATTCCACCTGAAGTTATCAAGCCAATATGTCAGAGCTAAAGGGAGCATCTCAGTGATTTCTCGTGATTGGCAGGGTGTTCTTACAGATGCGTTTCTTCTCTTCCAGCACAACCCCTTGCACTTAAACAAAGCTTCGCTTTTTCTCAGCCCCAAAGGCTGAACCGGACGTGCTTGGTATATACGAAATCTTTGCAGTAGTTGCTTCTCTTAGACGAGGCAATCGACTTCTTCAACACTCTCCTTCTAAGCAAGCCCAGCTAAACGAGCACTTCCTCTGGACTTCAAGGATGTTCTGTTAGTTCTCTTTGGTAATTGGACCATCAGGCCACGCAAACCAATATGGAGGACTCATCGCTGTGGTTCTGACCAACTAGTCCAGATCAGTAGCTTTAAATGACCATAGGACAGAGACAAATTGTTGTTCGCTGTGGTGTGACCCCGTGGACCAAGACTTTTCTCTCTCCTGCGAATGCGTGGAAAGAGGCAAAAATATAATCATTTGTCAATTACTCTGGCTATCACTCCCAAAAAAGAAATTACTCTGGCTAGATTGTAATAGATTACAAGCCTATTTTATTGGACCGTATGGACTGATTCGCAGCTTCTGTTAGTTAATTTGGCACTTTTCACAAGAAATTTATTTCGCTAGAATCATGAGTGTTTAGTGTGATCACTTCCCTTAAATCCCATAACACAAAAGGCTTGAAATTCCGTAGTACAAAAGTTTGGATTTAATAAGTACATTTTGATGCATTTCTTTATTTTTTGATCGAAAGAAAATTATATTCATTACTCAAAAGTATTCAAAAATACATAATTTTTATGATAAAGCAAATCAAAATAGATCATGAATACTAAAAAATAAAGTCAAATCCAGAAAATAAGGAGAATTAGCGGAGCCCTAGCAAAGTTAAGCACAAACTCCTTCCACGAGAGTGGATCTGTCAAACAAAATCGGAGGTTGATCATTAGATCTCATGTCTTTGTTAGTTATTGACACGTCAAAAATTCCTTCTCCATTAATTATGATGTCCCCAGTTGGCAGTGCATGCCTAAGTTCAGCTTCTTCTACGCCATTGCCATATGGACACAACCAATATAGGTTAAAAAAAAAAATCTAACATATGAAGGAGCAAATTTTCGTAATTCAATGAGACGCCAAAACTCCTGCGATCATCATTAAGACTGTAGGCAGGAACTTCTACACAAACAGAGTAGAGGGGCATTGAATCCCCAAAAGCATATTTATTAAACTCCCAAATCTAGATCTAGAAAGGATAGCACCCAAATTTAGAACTATATCAAGAAAGTTCACTCTGAAATCGTGAATTAGATTAGGAGAAGAGAGCTCTCAAATTTAAATAGGATGAGAAGAAAAAGCAAGAAAAGAAAAACAAAATGTAAAAGAAAATCAACAAAAGAGAGAGGGGAGGGTAAGACTAGCTTAAGCCCTCTCCCATGGTTCAAGGTTGATGAAGACGATGGAAAAGAGAGATAAAAGACTTTTTGGCTCCGAAAGGAACGAGACTTTTCGATGATGCATTCCTTTATTGAGTGCACAAATGAGGTGAGAAAGTACCGTATTTAGCATTTGGGATAAAAAAGAAGTATTCAATGATTCTTAAAAGAGATAGTATCTAATGCACACCATCACATGTAAAGTAGAAAATAAAGAGAATATCTTACTAAAAAATAGGAGTGCAAAGGACAGGAGCGTAACTCAAAAATTTTCAAAAGAGGTGCATGATTGGTAAGAGGAAAGATAGACAACAAAAGAGAGTAGTTCGTACGGTTTTGGAATGGTGGACAGAAGCTATGAGATCCACCTCGATCTGGGGAAGTCTTCGGGAAAGTCTTCGACTGAAAGAAGACCCACAGCATGTGCAAATTCCCAGCGACAACATGTCGGTGGTTGAAATGGTGTTGGGCCAAACAGAAGTAACGTGGGCCTTGCAAAGTCTGGTTCAGGATTGCCACCAGCTATTGGGCCATCTCCCACAGATCCAATTGATTATCGAACAAAGGGGGTACTTGGGGATTGGGGATTGGGCAGCCAGTGGGCCGGAAACCTTCCTTTGGTGGGTGTCGATGCCACCACACCCGCTATTTTCACTTTTATGCTTAGACTTTCGTAATAAATGTACTTCTTCCTCTGGATGACGATCAATTAATGAAGTATTTTCATGACAAAAAAAAAAACATCATCAGCCTCCACCCCTCTTAACTATCTTCAAGATTTCAATTATTGTTTCATATCAATTGGCTAATTCAAGATCTTATTATTAGTCGTCATAAGAAAATAAGATATGTACCTTTTTAATTCATAAGATTTAACAGAAGCTCAAGCCTCTAGACCGCACACAATTAGCTACTCCTAGAAACTCTTGATCCTTCAGCTTTAACGTCTCCATTGAAACCTCCCCATGTAATATTCCAATGCAATTTCTTCTTTATCAAACAAAAAGACAAAAAGCATATAGAAACCAAAGTAATCTGATAAGACTAGTCGATATCCTCCCAAGATAAGCATGATTACAAGTGTAATTTCACTTAACTTACTTTATTGCCATTTAACATTCAAATTCCCACAGAAACATAAAGCCAATCTAAAGTACAGCTAAAGATACGAAGATAATAAAAAAGAACACGACTTCGAATTTGGAAAAGCATTAGAAAAATCCGAAACTTATTGCGTTAGTGTTAATTTAGTCATAAGTCTTTTAATAGCACCAATTTAATTATAAACCTTTTGATTTAATATCAATTCAGTTTTAAACATTTTAATGGTGTCAATTTAGTATTAATATTTTTAATTAGTGTCGATTTAACTCTAAACTTTTTGATTTGATGTCAAATCAGTCATTCCAATTAATTTTGGCTGAATTTTGTTGTCGTGGACATCGGCCGGCTGATGTGGCGCTATTAGCGCCGACGTGGATAATTTTAAATAATTTTCTCGATTTTTTTTGTGATTTTTTCTCCCCTCAGCCTTTGTTCTTTGTACGGGCGATGGCTGGCCTCCAGCCCTGGCTGGGCGAGCCTGCCCGGGGCAAGACCGAGCCCCGGCCTTGCCAAATCTAGCCTGGTACAGGGAAAAGAAACCAAAGATACAAATAAGAAAAAAATGTCAAAAGATATGAAATGATTATAATTGGGTAGTCTAGCAGCGACTAGATATCCAAGATGCTTTTTTCGGTGCGTGGCCTCTTTCCTTTGACGATTCCATCTTAGCTAGGGGAGCCTAGGTTCATGCTTGTCACTTCAGTCACGTTTGCCTGTGGTACCATTTTGGACGAGTCTAAGAGAGAATGGTGGTGCACCGCTGACTTATAACATCTCGTGTGTTTTCTCCCTCTGCCGCCTATAGAATTCAAGTCTAGCTACTTCTAGACTCTCTGAATTGTTCAAAGTTCTCGCTTGTCTCTCATCCAATTTTGTCTTCGTAGGTCGCCTTTTATCATCCGTTGCTCATTTATAAGTTTTTCCAAAACACTTGAATTTTTGTAATGAGAAGGTATTTCATATGGCACCGGACAAAGCTAATGCAAAATTACTAGGTCGTTGAGTGCCTCTTGCTCCATAGTTAATGTACCTATTTCAATAATATACACTTTTGATTGATTGATTGATTCATTCACATCATCTTCTCATATCAATATCATCCCAAAATTTTCTGTTAAATATGCTTAGCATTCGTCTTTAGAATACTAGATACCACAACCATTATTGTGATGTTGTTACTAGCAATAATAATTTCCTAGCGATCCTTGAAAATGGAGCAGAAAATTGGTGAAGTTTGAATCTTTTTTATGGAGGCATATTAATGATCTAAATTTCTACACTATTTTAGATTGAATTGATACAATTACATTAAATTTATGAATTTTTTAGTAATTTTCTCCTTTTTTAGATATAAATTATATAATAAAATCCTCAATTGCCTTTACTCCTCCCTATGAAGAGAATGAGCATTTGGACCATTTAAGCGCAAAATAGTGAATTACATGATGCATTTTAAAGTAGTAATATCGTCACAATCTTGTCATCGAGATAAGACAAAGCAGTTTCAATAAGGAATGATGAAGTTGTCTCATACAAAATCTATTTGCTTGTGATTTTATTGCTAGAGGTAGTTTTCCCCCGCTAAAGTCCCACTAACCGACCAACCAAAGCAGATGATAAAATCACAATCGCCGGTTGTCGTTTTTTACCACTTTTAAACCCTCTCGTGTATCTTCAACCGTTTGCAAAGTGCAGCAACAATAATTGTGTTTTGAATGGCACCATTGAGCTCTTGAAAGAGAGACCAACTTCCACACTTTCCTTTAATAAGCCGTACAGACAAAGATATTACCTATTGCGAGAGGAAAAAAAACTCAAATTTTATTTTAGTTGATCTAATATCGGGCCCAAATATTCAAGCACAGTCATGACACAAAAAGAACATTAAGGCATTGTTTATTTTGCGAAAAGTAAATGACTTAAAAATATTTTTTCTAAAAATGTTTGTTTGTATTGCTTCAAATAATTAATTAATAAAAGATATTTTCACTATCGAGAATAATTTATTTCTATATATTTCCATGGATGATGAGTATAAATTTCATTTATTCATTTTTTTAGGCAATATAAGCAATCCCTTCTAGGAAAATGTTTACTAAATTAATAATTTTTTGCAAAATAAACTGAGCCTAAATGAAATAGAAATTGATAGAGAAGGCCTAGTTTTGTGGGTTGGGCTCAAGCAAGATTTAAATTTCGGTTTTTCTTTCCATGAAAAGCCCCTATGCTTAGCTTGCTTACTTCATGAAAAGAATTCTTGTCTATTGGCTTTGCCATCTAGATTCTTTTCATCAAATATGGATGTTGAGTCAAGGACCAATGATCATCAATAGGCATGGGTTCCCCTAATTCCTTATCTCGCATACCATTGGAAAATTCATTTTAATTCGATTAATCTAAGAAAATCCTATATGAGAGAGTCACCACTCGCCTATTGGAATTGGCTAAAAACAAAGTGAGTACATGAGAATAGCTCACTTTTTACATAACTAGATCTAGGGCTGACAACTTAATTACACTACTTATCTCACTAGTGCACTTTCAATGTCTTGACTCGGTCATTTGTCAACTAAAGTGTCCACAGAGTCTTTTTACCAAATAATGAAGCCTAAGATTTTCGCTCACTAAGTGTCTATGCAATATTTTTATGTTTATTAAGATTCTAAATTGTAATCTTACCATTCATCTAAAACAAACAAATCACATCACAAAAAAAAAAGCAACATAAAAGAGTCACAATCAATTAATCAAAGATAGTGATGATATAACTAGTAAAAAGTAAAGTGCAAGAAAATAACTCAATACAAGTCGGGCAAAGAATATGACATAGCCTTGTTATTAAGCCCGATGATAGTAACCCCACGAGCTTAATTCAAATCAAATTCAAATTTTCTAATAAACTAATTTTCCTAAATCCAAACCGGAAGTTATAAAAGACCATGGAATTTCCTAAAATATATTGACATGAAACTAAACTAAATCTAACAACCTAATCAAGACCTATTTCTCTAACTATTTTTTAAATTTTTAAATTTTTTTGTATTCCGAAATGGGGAGTCGGGCCCGGGCCTAGGGCTCGGTCCGAATGTGAACCAAAATTGAAATTCGTGGATCCGGTCCAAAGACACAGATGAACTGTTACACCGGGCCCTCTCAATTGAACTTCTAAGCCCAAGTCATTTAAAAATCCAACTCCTCCCACATTTATTTAAACTAAATTAAGCCCAAAGCTATCTAAATTATGTCAAGCCCAACTAAAGCCCCTGAAATCGCTCTAAACTACTTTCCATCAAAACCAATATTGAGCCCATTTTCTATTATCTTCTTGTCTTTCTTTCTCTATTTTTTATTTTTTTAATCCGTCATTTTCCATCATCTTCCCCATCTGCCCAATCCAATGTTCTTAGAATTCTGATTGTGTCCGTCTCAAACATCAAGCTCTAACATCAACGAAAGAAAAATTTTGCTTGGGATCAACCTATTTAAGCATCAAGCCGACCTATACCGTCGTAGCACCCTAACCTTCGCTAGACGGCCAGTTGGCTACCGTCATTCATTAAGCATCCACTGAACATGAGCACACATTTAACAAGAACATAGAGGCATAACATTTCAAAGATACGAGTAATTACAAGACATCGGCACATATGTCAGCTCCTCTCTAGGAGTCACTGTTAATCATTGGAGGAACATAGAACACAGAACATAGAAGCATGATGATTCTTAAATGTATTCGGCCATTGCAAAACCATTAGAATTCATGCTTAAATTACTTGAAAATCAATTTACATCACTTAATCTACGTCAATATACTTTCGGATTTAGAAAATGATGAAACTAATTCACATCGAAACGTCATAGAAATTTTGTCGAACAGATTGCAGTAAATCGATTAAGGAGCGGATTTTGGGATTTCAAACTCGTAATCGTGACCATACTCAAATGAAATTAGCATGTGAAGTCCAGAATCAAATATATGGACTCTAATATGGACAAGCCTAATTGAAGTTGAAGGAGATTTACATTCACTTCACCATCCCCCAGAACATAGCATGATGGAGAATTGTAGATTTCCTTGTCAATGAAGTCAAGCTGAGTCGCAGTAGGCAGTCCACTCAACTATGGGAGCTCTTGTGATCGTCGTCGGCTATATTGAAGACCGGTGGAAGAGCTTCAAGCTGAGTTTCGGCCACTTCAATCTTCACAGCCGCAAAACAGAGTTGAACAGGGGCTTCTCGGAGTGATGGTCCGGCGATGGCTACGTCGCCTTGGGCACGGTGATGAGCCAGAAATGAAAAAGAAGCCTCTGGAAATCGATTTCCTGTGGGAATTTTTTTGGTGAAATCTCTCTCAAAAGTGCTCTTCGAACTGTTTTGAATGTGTGGACTGCGTCTCTCTCTACCGTGTGAGCGACAATCGGCAACAAGGTTGTAGAAGTCGAAGGCAATAACGGAGAAAGAAGCAATTTGTGGAAAGGTTAGAGAAGATAATATAGGTGAAAACACAAATAGATTTCGACGCGTGTGGATCAATTTTATAAAGGTATTTTTGTCCTTGTTATAGCAAGAGAAGGGCCGAAAGTAATACACTCCCAGTATTTAAGCTTTCTCGATAAAACTCGTGCAAAAGGCTAACCATAACAGAATCGCCAATGCAAGTACCTTTTAATTTGTTCAATATCGTTCTGTGCTCCTTCTTTCTCTTTCTTTTCACTTTTCGAAAAAGGAGCGTCTCAGTGATCTGTCGTGATTGGCGCCTTGCTCTTGCCTCCCATGCGGCTCTCCTCCTCCCGCACTTCGACAATGTCCTAGCCCCAGGGGATATATACGAAATCTTTTAACGAGGCAGCTTTACCTCGTTAACTCTCTCACCTTTTGTCCAACACCAGCGAGACAATCCCCTTCATTACCCCCCCTCTGGACTTCAAGGACATTTTCTTAGTACTCTTTGTGATTGGACCATGTGGCCGCCTCCCATCAAAGTGGAGGATATTCAGAAATTGAGAGGACAGAATTCATCGCTGGAGTTCTGTCCAAGTAGTTCAGGCAAATAACTGCGATCGACCATTCTCCAAATAAAGCCAGAGCAAAACGAACGCAACAATCATGGGGAGGCGTGTGGGTCGCGTGAACTGAGACGTTTCCCTCAAAACCCTTCCGATCTGGTCAGGACAAGTATTGATCAATCAGCAATAATTTCGATAAGCGGGCAAAGATGAAAAGATGTTTGGCAGGTGGAAGGCGGGTTTTGGATTTGAGAACGTGTTACCTTAAAGCACATCAAAGTCGTGTCCGAATCCACAAGGGCAGTACATTCGGAGGACTACTTTCACGCCCTCAACCTGGAGTTATCTTCTTTAAAAATTACTATCAATATGAAATTATTACCGCTATTCAAAAGATCACTAGCTCGTTGGAAAATTACTATCACATAGTGCTAACCCGTGATCATTAACACAAGATTGTACGAGAATGCCCCCACATTGTAAACTTTAAGGATATTAATTGGATCATGTGGCCACGAAAATCAAAGTGAAGGTATTATGCGTCCAGCTTGATGAGGACAGAATTCATGACTACAATTTCGTCCGAGGCTTGCACAGGTGAGTAATTGCGTATCGTACAAAGACAAACACCTCGGCTGGCAGTGAAGAAGTTTGATGGAAAGACATAAATGGTCGTGGATTGGTTTTTTTGCGTATAGGCCTTGGTCTTTTGCTACAAGACCTCATGATCAGCACTTGGGTCTTTGGCCAGAAAGCAATCGCATTTCGATACTTATGTTTGGAGTCAAGGCGTTCGTAGAGGCAATTAATTTTTACATGATGCTACTTTTTGAGAGCCACGTAACCATATACTTTAATGGCAACTTTCGCGAATGTTGAGTAATGTGCTTTGAAGACCGTGGATTATTTGAGAAATTTATTAAAGTTGTGCCGTTTTTCAAATTTTTATAAAAATCTGTGGGAAAAAGCTTGGGGGAGGTCAATGTCGGATTGGACTTTGAGCCGCTGTGGAGTGGGAAAAGCTAAGCAATACATAGGATCATGACATTAATATTTTACCTCGATTATAAGCATGAAATCACTCATAATTGAAGATTTCCAATTCGTGCTTGATGATACTCTTTTTTCTTTTTTCTTTTAATTTTCTAATATTCTTCATGTGCTCCATTTTTTTTGTCAATATGGTCTCTAACATATGTATGTATGTATGTATGTATATGATCAAGTTAGTCCCTTCGTTAAAATTGCAAATATGCCGTTGTGTTGTCCATTAGTGCAATGTTTAGGCCTATCGGGTTAACTAAAGATGAGATACAACGCTTTCATTGACCAAGATAAAATTGTTAGAAAATTAAAGAAAAATCACAAACACTAAGTGAGAGGATTTAACAATTTAGAAAAAGCGGAGAAAGTGGAAATAACAAATAGTCATGGAATTGGGAGAAGTAACAAGGAAGAGCTCATGACGAGACTTGAGCTTGTTGGCGTCTAGTGAAATGGAGAGCTTGAGCTCGTCAGCATTAGGTGAGCTGGCTAATTGCCGACAGTGGTCATGGCCAACTAGAGAAGAAAAAAAAAAAAGAGAAAGAGAAAAAGAAATACTTACAAATTATGTTTTTAAAAAAGAAAAAGAAAAAGAATTAAATTTTGATTTTTTAAAAATAATTATAAATTCGATTTTAAAAAATCGAAAATAAAAGTAGTAAAAGGATTGAACAAGGAATATTTAATCATATATTTCATACCAAACAGCAAAATATATTTTCTAATTTATCTTCAAATTTCAAGCAAAAACAAAATAAAAATTGTAATTTGCCTAAAAAAATATATCTTGAAAAATATTTAAAGAATGAATGAAATTTTTTAAAAAATTATAAAAATTGTCTACTAGATTTGTGTTGCATGAAAGTGTTTTAGAATTATCTTTTTTTTAAAAAAATCATAAAAAATAAGTGTTTTTAGGTTCAGTTAAATGCATCGGGTCAGGTATGGGTCAAAAATTTTACATTATAATAAATGGGATATAAATGGGTTAAATGAGTTAATTTGAATAAAATATTTTATGATCCAACCCGACCCATCCGTTTGAGAGGTCTAAATGAGCTTAAATCTCATTGGCCTCGTAGCGAAAACGAAACCCCAAGTTCCCTCAATATACACCAAATGTCCTTGCCTTTCAATGTCCCCTCTCTATCCCACGCCAAACCCAGAAAGCCCCAACGTTCAGGACGACCGCACGAGGACTTCAGAAATCAAAGCTCAGCCCAAGTTTGCTATCTCCCGCCTCTCTTGCCAATCTCTCCTCTCATCCTCGGGACTCCACAGAAGCGCTCATCTCATGCTTCAATTCTTTCCCCAAGGACCGAGAACACCTGCGGATGCAAACAACTAAAGGGACTCAAGGTTTAATACAAATGATTCAGGTGCTACACGAGACACACCCAGCCACCATGCGGCTGTCACTTGTGGCCACAACCACCACCGTCCCTCATCTTTACCGCCCGAGAACTGGTCGCCCGCGGAAACAACGCGTGCCAAAAGAGACCACGAAACAAGGACATACAAAGCAAGGCATAGCGGTCGAAATCTACCAAGACGCATTTGACAAACCGTGAACGCCAAAAAAGGACGGAGGACGCATAACACTTTAATCAGTCATTTCATCGAACATGCGGTGGGCGACGGCTAAGAGGAAGCTTCGAACTTGTCCGAAACACGAACTTAGGCCAAAAACAGCAAATAATGGGCGAGCGAGGTTCAACCTCGGTGCGGGGACAACTCATTTACAGTCAGTATAAACAAAACGACAGCAAGTCTCGGGGACAATGAAAACCATGAACAGGCGTCTAGATTAGGCATTTTATCGAACACTTAACATGCGGATGAGACCGGAACTCGCTCGAACCACATAAAACAGCCCGGTCCAGTGAGCCCGAAGCAACGTTCCCTACCGGGCTTGGCGGCGTCGGACGGTGGACAAGCTCGACAGATCGGGCTACGTCCGCTCGCCTCGCCCATCCCCAAGCCAGGATCCTCGAGAAAACGACCCCCAGTCGGAAAGGCCAAGGACAAGCCCGAATGGAACCTACCGTTGCTTGGACGCGAACAAGGAGTGGCGGCGGCTCGTCGGCGGTAGTTCGAATGTGGCGGCCGACGCGGCCCTCGGTCGCGTTCTCAGTCGGTCGCCGCTCTCTCTCACTAACGGATCTCACTCTCCCTCCCCTCTGTGCTTTGGCCTCCCCCTCCTTTTATAGATCCGGATGACCTGCTGCCAGCACGTGGGGGGAGGCGGGTTTTCCGCTGGCCGGCGCTGCTCTGCTCTGCTCTCCCTCGCTATGCGCCCGTCCTTCTCGCGTAACGGAACAGAGGAAGAAGGAAGGAGAAGATGGGATGGCCCGGGGCCGGGCCGGGCCGGGAAAAAGAGAGACGAGACGGGCCTGGCCCGCTCGGACAAGAGAAGAAAAGAAAAAAGCCCAGCCCCCGAGCCCCCCTCTCTCTCTTTTTTTTTTTTTTTAATGAATAATAAAAAAAATATTCTTTAATATTTATTTTCTATTTATTAGAAATGCAGTAATATTAAGGGAAAATTAGAATAAAACTCAAACTTAGCATATGCAAATAAATTTTAAAGCCTATGTGATGTGAAAATCCTTTTTTTTGTTAGGGACGAATTGGCAAGGCTCCAGTGAGCTTGCAGCCTATTGCTGGCAACTGACCAAATGAAATAAAGAAAAAGAAAATATAATTTAAAAACGATTTTTTAAAATATAAAAAATAATTAAAAATCGATTTTTAAAAACAAAATAGGAAAATATTTTCCATATCGAACAGCAGACACTTCATTTTTAGGCTCTAGCGAACACTAGAAAATAATTACGTTTTCTTGGAAAATGATTTCTTGGAAAAAAATTTCAAAATTGCTACAATTTCTGCAAAACGAACATAGTCTAGGTTCCATTTCCTTTTCTTTTGATAATTCAAGGGCACAAGTGCAAATGCCCCAAGAAGCTCATGAACTTAAATTCAGGCTTCTTAGTAGCTGTGAAAATGCTCAGTGCAAGCAATTCATGAGAAGCCAACACTTACAAAACCATAGTCAACCTAATGTATAGCACACGAATCACTTTAACTTTGTTGTCTCCAAAACTTCCTCACCGGTTGTAACGAGAAACGAATGCCCCAGTGAAGCCTCAAACCTAATGATAGGAGTAACGAAGAAAAGTGTAAAAGGTCTACAGATTTTCAAGACAAAATGTTACGAGGAATCATTCTTGATAACTGGTCTGCCTTCAAACTAAAGACCTTTCTCAACTACTTTAGAATATTCTTGAGGGTAATATGAAAAATGTATACAAGGACATTCTAGAGTACCTTTTGGGGATAAAACGGATAATATACTTTGTATTTTAGATGGGACACCCAAAATGTTACACATAAGATGAGATGTTTCTTTAGATTATTTATTATTTTTTAAGCACACGAAATCACAATAAAATAATCAATTATACGAAAACAAAAATTTGATAAGTTAAAATAATTTACATATGTATCTTCCCTCTTTTGAGCATTAATACAATCATTAAATGAACATATTATGACGCATCAATTTTAAGAAGAAAATCAGGTCGATCGTCGTTACCACATCCATATTTCTGCACCAAAAACTGGTTTATACAAGAGTCCATTATACCACGGATCAACAACCTCATTCATCGGCACATTGCCGTCGCCATCAAAGCTAGAGGGACCATCAAAATTCCAAGCGACAAATCGAGGGATCCACTCTTGCAACCCCACGTCTATCCATATGATAGAGTTATACTTGTGCAAACTATCGCTGAATGGAGAAAGTATACATCTTGATATTTGCAATCAAACTATGTGGGAAATTCAAGTAGTAATGGCGGTGTGGGATCCATCCTACAAATCTGTAAACAACAGCCCTAATACTAGTCAGCTTTCGCATAACATCACATTAGCCTCTGTTCTTGATCATAGACGTGCCGTGACAGAAGGTTCCGAACCATGCCTTGCCGAGGAGAAATCCCGATCGCCATTCCTGGTCTAACCCGCAAGAGGATGTTCTGGATGGCGTCTCCAATGAATATGAGCATGGGTAACGGAGCCTCTAGCGGGATTGGTCCACTTCGAGTCTCCCCTGCCAAAAACAGAGATGAACAGGGGAGGGAAGGTGCGGCTCGAAAAAAAAACCGAGAATGGCAGCGATGAAGGCTTGTCAGGATGCTGTGGGAGTGGTGGTGAGGACTTCGAGATGCCGTAGGGCTGCTAGCGGGCGCCGGGAGACCTGCAAAGGACAAGCAGGTTTCGTCGGAAATGCTGGTGGGGCGCTCGGGTACTGCTGCTTGGCAACTGAACCGGGCGTACAAGGACTGTGTGCATGTTTGCGTGAGGGATTGCGAGGCGTGGGTGTGGTCCTGGTGTTCCCTGGAGGTGACTCAAGACTCGCTGGTGGTAGGCCGAGGAGCGCCAAACCTGCTGAGTACACTGGTGTCGAGGAGGTGCTGGGACTGACCGGAGTGGTGCGGCAATGACAGCATGATGCAGCAGCTGCGTGAGAGCAAAGCGTGGCCATGACAGTCGATGGGGCGGCAGTAACTCCCAGGAAGAAAGAGAGCTCGTTCTTCTGGAATCGGTTTACCACATACAGCCCGTCGTATGTGAAGATGCCGTTCCAATCCTTGCGGATCACCCTTACTGGCTTGTTCCTCTTCATGCTGTTTGCTAGAGCTAAATTGCCGTGAGCAAGCTTCTGATCTTCGGCCTTCATGTCGTGACTAGGGATTCCGCTGCCCTGGCCCAAGTAAACCAGCTCCTCAGGATTTGTCAGGTCATCTGCATAATCCCCGGAAGAGACGACACTTGTGGCTAGGATTTCTAGGTGAGGCCCCATGCAGTCGATGCTGCTCTGAAGAGCGATGGCGAGCTCCATCCTGTAACGGAATTTATCTCCCACCTCCACTCCCAGCACGTCTCCGATGAACTGCTGGGCGCCGTACATGTATCCGGCTCTTCTCTTCACTTCTTTCTCTGCATGACAATCTATCCTTCCAATCCACGCTCTCTCTTTACGTCCTCTTGATTTTTCCCATTCGAGCTCGTGACAAATGTCTCTGCAGAGCATTAGCATTGTGATGACTCTCTCGGGCCGAATCATGTCGGTCGTTATGTGTGAAGTTCGCACTTCTGAGCTCAGAAAAGGAAGGCCTTGTGACGTCTGACCTGTCAAGACTTTCGTCCTTCGTAATAGGGGATGCACCGGGAGAACGTTGAAGACTCTTCCCGCCTCTTTAAATGTTGCTTGAGGAGAATCTCTGGCCTTATTTTTCAGCAAAGTACAGCTTTTGGACAAATCAAACGGTGATTGCCCATGGAACATGACATCATGCGTATTCATAGAGCTCTTGACTGAAGCAGCATCGGGAGATCTATCAGGGATGAACTCCCCTTCCTCTATTTTTTCTGTCTCGCGTTTGTCCTCTCCATTCTCCATCATAGCATAATGGTCTTGCTTCAAATTGCTCGTCGAGCCAATAGAATGTGATTTATACCGCAATATGCATGTGTAATGGGACGAACATCTTGAAGCGGGGAAAATAGTTCTGCCGAAAGAGACATTGCTGGGCATGGCTATAACTATCAATCACGAAGAAATCGTGAATCTTGATACCCAGAAACAGCATATGAAACTCACAAAATCCTAATCATCAATCACGAAACAAAAGCCATATTCCCGCTGTCTGTCGATGGACGGTTTGCCAGAGAAGTTCCTCACCATCGAGAAGCACGAAACTAATGCGTCGAGCCGAGAAATAAGATGAAGGCCGAGGATTTGAAACTCGAGAAAGACAGTTCAGATCCTAAGCACAAGAACAGAAGGGCCCTTGCGAAGAAAATGAGCATGAAGTTCACGAGTCGGACGAGAAGTCATCAAATCATGATAGGGATTTGTTACAACCTTCGACTATGCAAGCGCATGGGGACCATACAAATCCTATTTTCCGTGGATCTAAAAAACCGCCACGCTATTTCCACCCCAACTTTTGCTTTGACATTTTCGAAAAGGATGCAATTTTCTTGCTGAAGAAACTAGTGCGAGTCCCGCAACCGGCTGGGCATCGCCAGGAGGATTCGGGGGCAGTACCACCCTCAATTTCTCCTATGATGAGCTCTCCGGCGAAATTCACTCATCGTTTAAAATCAATCCTAAAAGTATGTGGCTCCCTAGATGAGGTGCAACATGCAAAATAAATATTACAGAGCTAGTGAATTACTAATGCGAATTTTAGATGTATGAATGGAAATATTTTTTTTTGAGATTTTCTTGATTAATTGAAATAGGAAACAAGTATTCTAGCTTACCTTCTAAATTAGGAAAGTAACCAATTTGGATAATGTGTTATCTAAATTTCCTTTGAGCAATATTAAGGCACGGGTTTGCAACAAGATATGGCAATAGCGTGCTTAATAGGTGCAGCATGGAACTTGATAGGAGCAGCAAGACTTTGCCGGTGGCGTCAAGGAATGCCTCACCTTTAGGGGTGATCGGTTCCCGGTCTGGTCTAGTTCTCGAAATTCGGAACCAGGGACCAGAGCGATTGGTCCTAGGACCGGGAACACCTCACAAGTAGGGTCGGAACTTGCCTATTTCAACGTTGAAGTGGATAGTTTTTTTGAAAAAATAGTTGCATTATTTAAAAAAAAAAATTTCTTGCTTTGTCATTACTCCACCAGTCACTGGGCCTCATCGATCAACCACAAGTGAGGGTCAGCCTCGCTAGCTCCCGATGAGCTTGAGCCTTGCCATCGTCGAGCGAGGTTGACCTCCTTGAGATCTAGTGAGGATCGAGCTCACAAAGTTCAGCACATCCCAACGAGGTCGACCTTGCCGGCCTTGGGTGAGGCTTTACCTCGCAAGATCCTAGTTTGGTTGAGCCTCGCTTGAAGCCCACGAGGTCGTTGGTCCTTGTCAACACACGTTTGCGGTTGAAAGTGGAGGAAGAAAGCAAAAGAAAATGAAGAGAATAGAATAAAAAAGTAAATTAAAAATTATTAAAAAAATTAATTATTTCAAAATTGTCCACGTTAACGCTAGCCGTGCCAAATAAAATAGTTAATGTCCATGTCAGCAATTTCGAATCAAAATTGACTGAAATGATTAAATTAGTAAATTATCAAAAGATTTATGAAGATTCAAGACTAAAGTAGAGTAGGTGTAGTTAGTTTAAAACTTTTTCAGTAATTTTCTTGTCAAGCTTGTAACTCTTTACGGATGAGGTAGATGAGGGCGCGATGATTGTGATCTTTTGAAGGCAAGTTCGAGGTGCGATTTCGAAAGAGTAGCCCATCTAGAGAAAAGATGGCATGGCAATGCGAAGATATGGAGTCGAAAACCATAGAGAAAGGAAAGCGTGCCTAAAACCACTATAAATATGTTGTAAATACTATAAATATTAGTGCATGCGCTATAGAGACCTTGAGCAAACAAGAAAAAACATATTATCTTTCAATTCTTATATCCTAATTGTAGTTTCCAGATATTTAGTTGTCGATTAAATTCCGCCACATGTCTCCGTTGTAGTTTTTAGATCTTTGTCGACAATTAAATTCCATCATAGAATATTCTTGTCATAGCATCTTTGTCTTCGATTAAATTCCAACAAGGTTTTTTATGCCATCACACTCAATCATTGATTAAAAATCTAATGTAGCATATCCATTGATAAGACTCCCCTCCGGAATCACCACAAAACCTATCTCTATCTTATAAAGACTGAAGAATGAATTTCGGTGAAAAATATTTCTTTTTTGATCAAACTCCGATGGACTAGTAGTTTGTCTATTGAATTCAAATTTCTATTATCTTATTAAAAAATCACTTGCATTATTCAACAATTGCATGCGCAGCAACTAATTTACATATGATGAGAAGTGTATCACGGGATTTAGTACACATATTTTAGAATATAGTATTAGTTTGTCAAGATTCGATTTCAAAACAATAAGTAACGTTAACTATTTCAGGACAAGTACATAAGTCAATGTGAGAAATAAGATGTCGGAATATAGGTGACATCTCAATATTAATTTTGGAAATTATTGTTAACATAAGACAAGTCACAATTGTCAGTCCTTAGAAAATCCAAGTGTACGAAACGACCCCACGAACTCGCGCCCAAACACGGGAGAAAGAGAGAGAGGAACGACAGATGCAACCAAGGAGGCCCGCGTCGACGTCTTTTTGGGGACCGGGGTTCGACATCTCGCTTTTCTGCCGACACGGGTTGTCGCGAACGGCGGCATGGCGGAGCATAAGGCGGTATGATCTGGTGGTGGACGACGTTCTGTGGACGTTACTCGTCACGCTGCTGAAGTCGCTGGCTCCCGGTCGCTATACTCTGTTTCTTCCTTCTTTCTTTCTGCAGCTGTACCATCTGAAGTCGACCATGAGCAGCTTGGTTGCAATACGCTGCAAAATACCCAAACTTCATTCATTCTTGAATCTAGTTAACGATTACATGTGAATCGAAGCTGCTTGAATTTACTCTGCAGCAAAAGCCTGGATCATCGTTGAGCTTTAGTTGCTTCTTCCCTGTTTATCGTGGCCTTTTCCATTGGAGGTAGGTCAGTTGCTGAATTCCGATATCGTGTCGACCCATTTCTGTGGAGGAAAGGCCGAAAAATTTTACGGTAGTTGGGTCGATATTCCGATTGAGAAGACAGATTTCACTTCCATGGACATAGGAAAAGAAAGAGCTTTTTTGCCTATATATATGTATGATTATGGTGGGAGGGCTTCTTGCCGAATCTCTACTGTTGATGATAAAGACCACAACCACCATCGATCACATTAGTTCCTCGCACACCCTTCATTTGGTCCCCATGAGTTTTCTCTACCCACGAACGGTTCCTCGGCTTAGGTGTAATGGGGTCGATCGAATGGACCAATTTTTTCTTCCATTACAGGAACGTATGATCGATTCAGGATTTGTCGAAACGAAAAGCATTGGGCGAACACCAGTTTGGCCCCTTCAAAAAATCTGGTATCAAGTCTTTTGACGTCCTATTTCCAGGCTGAAAATGTTTTCCCAATCCAAAAGAGTAGTTTTATACGCTTATGATCGGCGATTTTCTCTTAAAAAAGGCATTATCTTTATAATTGTTAGAATATAATCAAATATTAAAACTACGTATTCATCTAAATAGTTGGCAGTGGTCTAATGAAAATCTCACAATAACTTTGTTTCCTCGGTGAGCCCACCAAAATATCCACAATTACTTAGAAAAAAAACCCAATAAAATCTCCCTTGATCCAAAAAATTTCCACTAGATAGAATCGGCGGGTGGACGCTCCCATTCATCCTACTCATATTGATATGCATTTGGTCGGTTTCAAGAAATTGTAAAATGCACTGATTGGTCCGAACAGCAATGAATCTCGAATTCGATTTCCGTGTGCTTCTTTGAGTAAACATGACTAGCTCCTTTGCATATTGAATAGTGGAATCACGATAGAAATTTCCATTGGAATCATCAGATGCTTGCAACCCTTTTCCTCGTACTCGTATTGATATGATACTTGCTTTTGAGAAATTCAAAGAAGAACCAACCGATCCCGAGTTAGCTATGTTACCATAGGCTCACTGCGCTTCCGTCAAGGACTAAATCGAAAAGATTCACAAAACATAACGCAGGGCCATTGCAAGAGATGACAGAGGAACAAAGGAGTTCCGTCCTCGCTATTTTGCTAACTAGAAGCCACTCACTCGGCGGACGTCGTCGATCGATCGTTTGCACATCCATCAATAGTCATAATAATGATGTGATGGGGGACAGTTTCGAGGGAGGGTCAATCAAGGTCAAGCCTAAGCCCAAGCCTAAGCCTGCAGGAGGAGGGAAAGAAACAGGAGGAGGCAAAGAACAGCTCTGCATCTTGAATGCCGTGTCGTAACCAGAGTGGCAAATTCTAAATCGGACGGAAACCTGCTGAGTCATCTTAATTGATTCCGCCCCATTCTGCACCTACAGTTTCACATATGTCCTATCTGGCCAGTGTTTCTAGACCTTTGATTCTGCTCAGTCAATGCCATCCATCGCTTTATTCGTCTCTTGCCGCCATTAAGAAACCATGCAATTTTACGCTCATTTCCCCATTAACTTCTTAACACCATCGACTCGCTTCTCCACTTTTGCGCTAGCATGAAAGGTGACGCTGTCTTCTTGATCGTCGAGTGAGTGCTCGACGAGCATTCATGTCACGCGGTGCGGAGTCACTTTAAAATGGGGAAAGCCCTAACCGTTATAGTGCAGAGACCCCCGCCGAGCAAAGCAAAATGGCTTCCTCCCTATGTAGAAATTCTCTACATAAATAACTAATTAACCAAGAACAACCAGATCCATATATGAATGTAAAACACCAAAATCAATACGCATAGCGGAATTAAAACGTACCTGTTTGAGCCATAACTTACTTGAAGAAAAATAGAAGAAAAATAGATCAAACTGACGGTGTCAGTGATCTATCGGAATGCCGGTCTTCCTCTCTATGACCTATTTCGGTTTAGCAGCTTTAATGGGATTCAGCGACTAATAGGTATAATCTACCCTTTTATAGGCTAGAGAGGTGACCTAGCAAACCCTAATCAATAGCGTGTCAACTGGGCCCCTCCCATTACGGGCTTCAGTTAAACACAATTGCCTACACTTTGCTGCTCAACTAGGCCCGTAATTAATAGATGCCAAAACCCAACTCAATAAGATCACTTTAGGGTTTAATATATATTGGAATATACATTAACCCGATTATATAAAATAGAAAATTAATTAATTAATGTAAGCCCATTATCGGAAATTTCCAACATTCTCCCACTTGGGCTACATTAATTAATTTGTTTTATTTTTTTAAAACGATTTTATTTTGAAAAACGACACTCTCGGGTTAATAACTGAAAATTTGTTTATGTGGCCACAATTTTGAAAAATAATATTCCAACAACGGCATCTCAAAACCAATCCAATCCTATATAACTTCATTATAGGATTATGGCGATCAACGTGTTAAGAAAATATCGCAACACATGACCTTTCATAATCACATATAATAAACATTATATTTTCATGGATCATGGGTCTAGTAGTGTAGTAAGAAATAGTGCCAACATGTGATCAAAATATACACTATTTCTTGTCCGTCCTCAATGCAATTTCTCAACGACATGAAACTGCATTAGTACAATTTCTAAACAACATGAAATTGCCTTAGTATGATTTCTAAACAACATGAAATTGCACAACTATGTCACAATCCAACATGAGATCTCATAATTAGTGACATCCAATCGTCTTTAAACTAAAATTTGTTTAAAGATACTGTTTCATATTTCCATTTCTCAGTCGACAGGAGAAATGATAACAATAAAATCAATAATGATGATCATCAAAAGTAAATGCTTTAATAGACATTATAAAAGCATTATTAGTTTGTGTATATCCAAAAATACAAACTATATAGCTCCCACTAACAAAAGAGATCAAAAGACTCTAAAATACCCATATTCTTTACATGATCTTTAAATAAAATGGGTCATAAATCTTTTGTTAGATGATTAGTTAACATGAACTTAGTTCTGATATTCTCAATCACAATATCTCCCTTTTTGACTAAGTCTTTATCGGTATAATATTTGATCCAATTAACATCTCAACTGTGGCATTGTTGTTGTTCACAACAAAAGTAGTTGTTTGACGCACATAATGCAATATGATTAATTATGGGCAATAAGCAATTCCACAAAATAATTAGTACATTATAAACTCCCATTTGGGCAGAGCGTATAATGCACCATTATTTTCTATAGCATGAAGCGTATAAAACGACAAGGAGAATTACATATAATTGTCAATGATCCATCCCCTTTGGGCAGACAAATCATTTAAATTATACATCTCCATAATATCAATATATAGATACGATAAGGAGAATTACATATAATCTTTAAGGATTAATCCCCTTTGGGCAGGTAATTGTATATACTAATTTTTATCAATAAGGAACTTCAATAATTTACAAACTTTAACAATTTGTAAATAATGTTCCATTTAATCAATGCCCAAAATTTCATCAAACAATATGAAGCACTTTACGACATGTGCTTCCCAAGATCATATTGCATTTATTAAACAACAATTTTTGCCACAATTTTATGTGCCTATTTCTACAATTAAGCATCTAAGATTATCTAGTTAAACTCAAGAAGAAAGTATAGATAATCTATGCTAAATTAGGGAAAGTGAATACCGATATTTTATCCCTCATATACTATAACAAATTTCCATGAATTAAAAATTGAAAAATATAGGCACAAAATTATTTTTCATGGAATTAAACATGGATAACAATAAATAATTCAAAATAAATATTTAAATATGCCAAAATTAAAATTTACCATACCAAAAAATCATAAATTAAAATTAGGCATATTAAAAAAAAATTGGAAATAGGCTTTAATACTTTAGAACTCACATGGCCCAAGCTTTCATGCGGGCCTACCCTATAAGAGCCATACACCAGTCTAAGTACAATTTAGGCAAACATGTACCGAAAAAAGAAGAAGAAGAAATAGGCACAAACTCATCATCCGAATATAATTACCTCAATCTAAAACTTGAGGATTTCATCGCATATGCTTGATGCACCAAAAACATTCCATCATTGATGTTAATAAATAAATAAATAAATAATCAACTAGACAATAACCACAAAGAGAGAGAAGCAGACTTCCCCCCTCCTCAAACATGCCAGGACTAATTGATTTACCCACGAGCACATCTGCTCGCTTAAAACACAAGGTGTAGAGGGATAATGACATCATAGATTTAACAACAAAGAGAAAAATTACATAATCTTGAACTTTCAAATTAATCTTTTAAGGATGGGTCCACAAATGAAACTCCGATTTATGATAAACAAGTAGGAGCACCTAATTCCACCCTCTATTTTTCAATCCAAGCACATTAACATGTCCATTATCTTAACAGGTGGCAAGAACTTGATAACTGGAGTAAATCTATGATAACCATTAAAAAGAGAAAATCAAGTTCTAGAAGACTACTGGACCCCAACACAGGTAATTCACATATTCGAATGAAGTCACTTCTCACCCATAATTTAATCTCGATAGTGTTCTCTTTAGGCATGGAGATACTCCCTCTGCAAAGCATAGGTTCCCAAAACAAATCTCACAATTTCCTATACTAAGCCACTCCCCAAATCTGCAAATTGGCAAATACATGTGCCTTCGACCACCATAACATTGCTACTTGATCAAGGCTCTTGTGCAAGCAAGAATTTTCAAATAAAGATTAAATATTTATGAAAGGAAGCAAACTATCTAATGAAAATAAATAAATAAATAAATAAGGAAAACGTGGCGCCAACATATAATTCGATACAGTCACAGTCCCACTTTCTCCAAAAACACAAGTGCCCTAAGCGAAAAAACCATTTACCAACCAACTGCACCCTCTCTAGATCCTCGATTGCGAACATACTAGGGTTTCAAGCGACAAAACAGCCATCATGAAATAATCAAAAATCGAAGATCAGGAAACGGAGATGAAAAAAAATAATTGCAAAAAAAATTCGACGTACAAATCGCCAAACAAACACCCCGTCAAATGTGGGTCCAAAAAAAAAAAAAAAAAAAAAAAAAAAAACAAAACTCCGCAAAGTTTCTTGCAAACACAAAACACAACTGACATCACAAATGATTTTGTTCTTCACAATGTATCTAGCTATTTAGAAGGCATAGGGAGTTCAAACCGCTCTACATGCGCAAGCACATGAACTCATAAACAAGCACGCATGAATAACCCAACATCAAAACGAAACGAAATCACATTAGTCAGTCCACCTCAAAGCAATTCAAGAACTAGCAAAACGCCCATGCACAAACACGTTTTAGTGGAGTAGGAAAAATAATAACTTTCTCTTCACACTAACTCAATCCAAGGATCTTCACCGACGTGATACCCAATACACACGCACGAAACCCTCGATCTCATTGTGCAGAAACTCCAACCATGCTATATGTCAGTCAACATCGCATAAATCACTCATGTATTACAATACCCATATAACAATTGCTTACATACATCATTCAATTAAAAAAAAATTCAAAATTTTTAGAACCTTTTCAAAATTAGAAATTCAAGAATTTCGAATTTCTCAATATATACTCAATGAAATTATACAAATTATATATGGTGGGAACAATCTCGACGTGTAGAACAAAAACCCTAAAATTTCAAAATCGATTGATCTATGTAGAAGGTTTTCATCCATTAATTATGCTCCAAAAAATCCAAAAATATTATATGTCGAAGTTAAGACCTATATGAAAATTTTTCATGAAGGAATTAACCTCCAGATCTCAACACAGAAATTGGAAAAAAATTGACAAAAACAACAGGCGGACAACATGCATATCAGAACTGAACTGAAAATTTTTACAGATTACTAAACTGACTTTGGACGATGATTTTGGATAGCAATTGACACCAGATCGGGGTGTTCTATGGTTTGTTGGAAAGCTCTTCAAGTTGACTTCGAATATCGTGAAGATGTCAAACACTAAAAAGCTTGTTTACTAGCTTGTTTCCAGACATATGCATAGAGATGTTTATCATAGATCCGAAATTACAGAATAATAATCATCCAAGAAATCAAACATATCATCATCACCAAAGCTTATCTCTTCCATTCTAATACATTATTTTTACCTATTTAATAAGTACTTTGATTTGATTCGACCAAAAAAAAAATACTTTGATTGATCGAAATTGCATAAGAACTTGTAAATTACAAACTGACATAAGCTCAAAACAAAAGGAACAAACACGGTAAACAACATACTGGATTTATTAAAAAAAAATTGGGTTCTACAATCATATATGACCTGCTCTGATACCACATGTAGAAATTCTCTACATAAATAACTAATTAACCAAGAACAACCAGATCCATATATGAATGTAAAACACCAAAATCAATACGCACAGCGGAATTAAAACGTACCTGTTTGAGCCATAACTTACTTGAAGAAAAATAGATCAAACTGACGGTGTCAGTGATCTATCGGAATGCCGGTCTTCCTCTCTATGACCTATTTCGGTTTAGCAGCTTTAATGGGATTCAGCGACTGATAGGTATAATCTACCCTTTTATAGGCTAGAGAGGTGACCTAGCAAACCCTAATCAACAGCGTGTCAACTGGGCCCCTCCCATTACGGGCTTCAGTTAAACACAATTGCCTACACTTTGCTGCTCAACTAGGCCCGTAATTAATAGATGCCAAAACCCAACTCAATAAGATCACTTTAGGGTTTAATATATATTGGAATATCCATTAACCCGATTATATAAAATAGAAAATTAATTAATTAATGTAAGCCCATTATCGGAAATTTCCAACACCCTATGCACAGCTCCTCCTCTGCCTTCCCCTCCTCGTGATACTGCCGGCGATGGTGTCCGGTGAGCTCGTCCAGGACACCTACAGTCACACTTTACATTACCAGCTCTGCGTGGAGACCGTTCGGAAGGACCCGAGGAGCTTGATGGCCGATCCCAAGGGACTGGCCCTCATTGTCTAGGACGCGACGATGGCGAAGGTGTTGGAGATGCTGGCCAACATAACGGCCCTCTCAAGACTGGTGGGCCCTGAACAAGCGCCACCGTTGCGCTACTTGATGGGAGAACGGTAACAATTCGAACAATATCGAATTAACGCAGCGGAATAAAATAATCTCCCCTCTTGTGTAAACCTAATAGGAACCAATATAGTAGAGCAAAATAAATACCAAGTACGCAAACACAAGACGATTTTTTTTACGTGAAAACCCCCTCGGTGTAAGGAGATCAAAAACCACGGGACCGGAGTCCACCCGAAAATCTTCACTATCAACAAAATTGGGTGAACAATGTTCTTCTCTAGCAAATACTAGAGGTACATAGCAGCAAAGATCTCAAGAACATAATTTTTGGCAATACACATAAACTTCACAAGAGATCAATGATAAATCTGACCAAAAACGAAGGTTTTGATCAATCCACGAAAAACCTGATGTAGGGAGCTTCAAACGAAAATCAAACCGTTCAGATTCGAGAAGATTGCACCACGAACACGCTGAAAAAATTTCAGCTCAATCGGACCTCAAATCGACCTCCGATGCCAGCTTGATGTAAATCAGACTTTGCCCTAGACCTCAGATTTTCTGCTTTCTCTTTTTCTCTTGTTACTATGTCTTTTGCGGCTACAACTTCAACGATAGTGAGAAACCCTATTTCTCCATATAACTTATTATACGAGCTCAAGCCTTTTTAGGCTTACAACTCATTGGGCTTCCTCCACATAGGAGTGAACCCAGCTAACAAATCTCCCCCTCACGACAATGTGGAGGGATTCTCCATCCCTGCTATTAATCGGCAATGTTCAAGCTTCTCTCTTGGTAGAGCCTTCGTCATCATATCAGAGCCATTATGGTCTGTATGAATTTTCTTAAGTTCCAACAACTTTTCTTCTAGAACATCTCTTATCTAATGATATCTAACATCAATATGTTTTGATCTAGAATGAAAAGATGAATTCTTACCAAGATGAATTGAGCTTTGATTATCACAAAATAGCACACACTTCTTTTCTTCCAAGAACTTCTTCATCCATAGCATCTCTTTACTAGTTTCAGTCGCTGCAATAAATTCAGCTTTGGTTGTAGAAAGTGCAACACACTTCTGCAATCTTGACTTTCATGACACAGCTCCACCCGCAAAAGAAATCAAATAATCAGAAGTAGATCTTCGAGTATCAATATCTCCTATCAAGTCGGAATCTGTGTATCCAACTAACTCAAGTTTCCCGGTCCCAAAACTGAGTTTCAAATTTGAAGTTCCCCGAAGATACCTTATAATCCACTTCACTGCATTCCAGTGCTCTCTGCCTGGATTTGACAAATAGCGACTAACAACACCAACTGCATGTGCCAAGTCTGGGCGTGTACATACCATCGCATACATTAAGCTTCCTACAGCTGAGGCATATGGAACACTTTCCATATTTTTCTTCTCTTTATCAGTCGTAGGACTTTGCTTCATATTTAACTTAAAATGGGCAGCAAGAGGAGTACTAACCACTTTAGCCATGTCCATATAAAATTTCTGAATGATCTTCTCGATATATTTCTCTTGCGACAAAAATAACTTCTTAGCATCTCCGTCTTGGGTAATTCTAATGCCAAGAATCTGCTTCGCCGAGCCCAAGTCTTTCATGGCAAAAGACTTGCTCAATTGTTTTTTCAATAACTCAATTCGTGAAGCATTCCCGCCAACAATCAATATATCATCAACATAAAGCAAGAGAATAATAAAGTCATCATCAGAAAATTTTTGGACAAACACACAATTATCCGAGGAAGTCTTCTTATAGCCATGTTCTGTCATAATTGACGCAAACTTTTTGTACCACTGTCTCGGTGCTTGCTTTATGCCATATAGACTTTTCTTCAGTTTGCATACATAATCCTCTTTCCCTTTCACTTAAAAACCTTCAGGTTGTTCCATGTATATTTCTTCCTCCAAGTCACCATGTAGGAAGGCTGTTTTGACATCTATTTGCTCAATCTCCAAATCTAGGGTAGCTGCCAGCCCTAGTACCACACGGATAGAAGACATTTTCACTACCGGAGAAAATATATCATCAAAATCAATACCCTTTCTCTGACCGAATCCCTTAACAACCAATCTAGCTTTGTACCGTGGTTGTGAAGTATGTTCATCTTGCTTCAACCTATATACCCACCTGTTCTTCAAAGCTCTTTTACCTTTAGGTAACTTCACCAGCTCAAAAGTATGATTATCATAAAGTGACTGCATCTCATCTCGCATAGCATCAAACCAATTGCTTTTGGACTCATCTTCTATTGCTTCTGCAAAGCACTCTGGTTCACCTGCATCAGTCAATAATACATACTCATCTTCAGAATACCTGGTGGAAGGTTGTCGGTCTCTAACGGATCTCCGGACTGAAATATCCAGTGGAACATCTAATTGAGCATCTGGTTCAGGAATAATATTATCCGTTTCAACATGTTCAGGAACATGTGTGTTATCTAGAACATTGACTTCATGCTGTTTTTCATCAACTTGGGTAGGAATATTTGTAAGAGGAACTGGATCCAAATCATCACTAACCTGTGGTGCAGAAATCGTCTCTGCTTTCTCAATATCCTCTATTGTTTGATCTTTCATAAACACAACATCTCTACTTCTTACAATTTTCTTTTCAACTGGATCATAAAATTTGTAGCCAAGCATATCCTGTCCATAACCAATGAATATGCATTGTCGTGTTTTCACATCAAGTTTAGACCTCTCATCTTTGGGAATATGCACAAATGCTTTGCACCCAAAGACACGCAAATAATCATAAGAAACATCTTTGCCTGTCCAAACTCTATTAGGAACATCAAACTCTAAAGGAACGCATGGAGTAAGATTCAATATATATGCAACTGTACTTAAAGCCTCACCCCAAAAGGATCCATGTAGCTTTGATTGTGAAAGTAAGCATCTTACCCTTTCAACCGGTGTTTTGTTCATTCTCTCGGCTAAGCCATTTAAGCGAGGCGTCTTGGGATGTGTCTTTTGATGTTGAATACCCTGCTGTCTGCAATATTCATCAAAAGGTCCAATATACTCTCCCCCGTTATCAGTTCTGATGAACTTCAATTTCTTTCTAGTCGGTCTCTCAAGCGAAGCTTTCGGCGCTTAAAAGCATCTAATACTTGATTTTTAGCTTTCAAGGTATAAATCCAAATTTTCCTTGAAAAATCATCTATAAAGGTAACAAAATAAAGAGAGCAACCAAGTGATTTTGTTTTCATAGGACTGCAAACATTAGAATGCACTATATCCAATATACCTGGAGGGGAGCTTTTAAATGCAACTATGTTCTGTTTTCCTGCTAAACAGTGAGCACACTTCTTTAGCGCCGAACTTTTCAATCCTGAAAGGAGCTTCTTCTTGGCCAATATAGACAAACCCTTCTCACTGATGTGACTGAGCCTCTTATGCCATAACTCAGCTGCATCTTCGCTGTCTACTGCATTAATTTTTTCTGTGGATAACTTTGCCTGCATAAGGTACAACGAAGAATATTTTTTCACCTCTAGCCACAACAAGAGAACCTTTGGTGAGCTTCCATTGACCATTACCGAAGGTGCTGCAATACCCCTCATCATCCAACTTGCTTGTAAAAATCAAATTCAAGCGGATATCAGGTATATGTTTAACATTATTCAATACTAACATCGTGCCATTGCTGGTTTCTAGGCACACATCACCGATGCCTACAACTTGAGCCAACCCATTGTTTCCCATCTTCACAGATCCGAAGTCACCCGACCTGTATGATATAAAGAAATCCCTATGAGATGTAGCATGAATAGATACACCACTATCAATTACCCAACTAGTCTCATGAGATACAAAATTCACCACATCATCATAAAAAATAATGAGAAAGTCTTCTTTAAGTGCAGCAACACGATTGTCATCACTGTCACTATCACTTTTCTTCTCTTTACCTTTCTCGTTTTGTTTCTCCCTTTTAAGCGGCGACAAAACCTCTGAATATGTCCCTTCTGATGACAATAATGGCACTCAACATTAGCAAATTTATTATACTTACCTCTGCTTTTATCTCTACTCTTGTCTCTGTTTCTCGGACCTCGAGACTCACTTCTTCCCCTTTTCTCAACAACCAAGGCATCAGAATGTGAAGAGGACGATCCTTGTGTCTTTCTTCTCATCTCTTCATTCAAAATACCACTCTTGGCCAAATCCATGGTAATCGTACCATCCGGGGCAGAATTAGACAAAAACGTTCGAAACGTCTCCCATGAGTCCGGCAAAGTACCAAGCAACCATAGTGCTTGTATCTCATCATCAAACTTGATTCCCATCGCAACCAACTGATTAATAATTCCTTGAAAAGAATTTAAATGATCAGTCAAACGAGTACCATCTTGATATCTCAGAGTCATCATCTGTTTTATCAGAAATAACTTGTTATTCCCAGTCTTTCGAGCATATAACTGTTCGAGCTTATTCCATAAACCGCGTGCATGTGTTTCCTCAATAATATGGTTCAAAACATTATCATCTACCCACTGCCTAATATAACCACACACTTAACGATGAAATATAGACTATTCAGCATCAGTTTTGTTCTCCGGTTTTTCCTCGGCAAATACGGACAAATAAAAATCTTTCACATATAAAAGATCTTCCATCTTCCCTTTCCAAATATGATAATTCAAACCATTCTGTGTAACCATTCTACTTGTATTCGTTTCCATTGTTTAACACAAGGTAGAAAAATCAAGCAACAACCAGAAGCTTTGATACCACTTTGATGGGAGAACGGTAACAATTCGAACAAATATTGAATTAACGCAGCGGAATAAAATAATCTCCCCTCTTGTGTAAACCTAATAGGAATCGATATAGTATAGCAAAATAAATACCAAGTATGCAAACACAAGACGATTTTTTTACGTGAAAACCCCCTCGGTGTGAGGAGATCAAAAACCACGGGACCGGAGTCCACCCGAAAATTTTCACTATCAACAAAATTGGGTGAACAATGTTCTTGTCTAGCAAATACTAGAGGTACATAGCAGCAAAGATCTCAAGAACATAATTCTTGGCAATACACATAAACTTCACAAGAGATCAAGGATTATCTAACCAAAAACGCAGGTTTTGATCAATCCACGAAAAACCTGATATAGGAAGCTTCAAACGAAAATCAAACCGTTCAGATTCGAGAAGATTGCACCACGAACACGCTGAAAAAATTTCAGCTCAATCGGACCTTGAATCGACCTCTGATGCCAGCTTGATGTAAATCAGACTTTGCCCTAGACCCCAGATTTTATGCTTTCTCTTTTTCTCTTGTTACTATGTCTTTTGCGGCTACAACTTTAACGATAATGAGAAACCCTATTTTTCCATATAACTTATTATATGGGCTCAAGCCCTTTTGGACTTGCAACTCATTGGGCTTCCTCCATATAGGAGTGAACCCATCTAACACTACTACCACTCCCTCTACAATCAGGAAGCAGAGTCTGCCGACAAGAGAGTAGGGCTCTATAGCAAGGCCAGTATGCAGAGATGAAGCAAAGTCTTGGCAATGCCGAGACTATGCGCCAGACGTGCCAGAAGCAATTCAAGGCCGTGTGGTCACCCATTGACAGATGAGAACAATGCTGTATCCGAGCTGCTTGAGGTGTTGATAGGCGTGGTGGATCAGCTGGGGCTTGAAGCGAGAAGTTGAGAATATTATAGAAAATTAGCTGGGTGTCCTCTGCTCTATCTTTGTCGCTTCAGGGTAGTGCCCCGTTTTGTCTATCAGCTGGGTGTCCTTTGCTTTGCCTCTGTTGTTTCATGGTAGTATAGTGCCCCTGTTTAGTCTAAGTGTTTGTCCTGTTTGCGAATGTTCGGCTCGGCTTGGTTTTTTTTTAATGGTGTGTTTTATTCTGTGTGTTCACGTATGCTTGTTGGGATGCTTGGTTAATGTATAATAGTAGATCCTTCGTTCAAAGCTTTTGCTTGTTCTGTTGAATATTTGATAAAGTTGATGACGTTGGGCGGATGAAGAGAACTGAAGCGACTGTGGAGAAGACAGATCTATCATTTGAGAAAGACGGTGAAGGATGATGATAATGTGGGCTCATCTCGTTCGGTGAGATTGATCTATAGTCCTTCTTGGGCTCAAACTCGGCCATGAATGACAATGATTGGTGCTGGGCTTGTCAGGACATGATTTAGAGTGATAAGTAGTGTTTACGGCCTGACCGAGCATCACGGGCCGAGCCATGTTTAAAACCTCTAGATCAAGCTGATGACGGTCGATTTATTGACTCAGAGTCTTTGTGGAGAGAGATGGAAGGAGAAGTGGGTAATTGGACGGAGACCGGCTCTATTTCAATGGCTAAGATCCTTCTCATCCCAATCAAAGGGCCCATATTTGCGAGAATCGTACGAGATCGTTGCCATTTCCCCTTTCATCTTTCAAGGCACACTCATGATTCACGACTCGGCAAAAGGCAAGTTACTTTCCTTCCCCCAAAATCACAGTCGTGCTAGAAGGCAATAATACCTTCTCACCAATCAATTGGCTTTTTTCAAGTTTTATCTTTATTATAGGTATACATCTTCTTTGATTTAAAGGTTTCATTATAGGAATTTATTAACGAATATTTCACGATATTTATTACATAGAAATCAAATGAAAAATTAAATTTCCAAAACATTAAATTTGCTAATCAAATATACAATCGGTCGTTTCTGAAATTAATTATATATTAAAAAACCATCTTTTTTTATATTACACTTTTGGCAAAAAAATATAGATAGTGGGCTAGAATTATTCAAGTCTTAAAAGATTTCCAATTTTTCCCAACTCATAATTACACAATGGGAGTCAAAATTCCCAAATTCTCCCGATCTATTGTAAAATATCGCTTCGCAAGTATATAATAGAGAGAATAGAGAGAGAGATTAAGTGGAGAAAGCAAATGACACCAAAGATAGTAGAGAAAAGCCAGGAGCCAAAATCTTTTTATTTCTCACTATTTGTGCTCCTATTTATAAGGATGCACTTATCATGAATATCAATGTATTTGATAATACATGTATTAGATAGTGAAATAAACATTCATCGGATAGGGAGATGTACTTAGAACGTAGGATACATGTATCGAATAGGGAGATGAACATTCATCAGATAGGGAGATGTACTTAGAACGTAGGATACATGTATCGAATAGGGAGATGAACATTCATTAGATAGGGAGATGTACTTAGAACGTAGGATACATGTATCGAATAGGGAGATGAACATTCATCAGATAGGGAGATGTACTTAAAATGTATGATACAAATGTACCATAATAAGTACATGAATATAATGAATATTCATACATGTATTTCATAACACTCCCCCTTGAATATTCATTGTATTATATTATGAATGTGCATTGAATAATACTGCCTCATTAAAAACCTTAAGCCGGAAAAACCCAGTGGGACAAAAACCGAACAAAAGGGAAAAAGAGTACAGAGCACAAATTTTATGATTTCTCCCTTTTATGGATGCATTAATTGCCTCGTTAAAAGCTTTAAGCCGGAAAACCCTATGGGAAAAAACCGGACAAAAAGAAAAAAGAGTGCAATGCATAGTTGATAATATCTCCCCCTCAATTGAGTCATATAGCCACTACTAGGGCTAATCAATCTTGTATTTTATGTACTCACTGGATGCATTAATTGCCTTGAGCCGGAAAAACCCTATGGGAAAAAACCGGACGAAATAAAAAAAGAGTGCAATTCATAATTGATAATATCTCCCACTCAATTGAGTCATATAGCCATTACTAGGGCTAATCAATCTTGTATCTTATGTACTTGCTGGATGCATTAATTGCCTCGTTAAAAACTTTAAGCCAGAAAAACCCTATGGGAAAAAACCGAACAAAAAGAAAAAAGAGTGCAATGCATAGTTCATAATATCTCCCTATCAATTGAGCCATATAGCCACTACTGGGGCTAATCAATCTTGCGTTTGACGGCATTCAATAATAGATTGCGGCTCACAATCATCATCCATAATTTTATAAGCAATTGAGAATGCAAAAGCATCATCAATGATGATTTCATTCCGATCCCAAATTTCATTACAATATGTAATGGAATTCTCAATATTCCGAGGGTTTGTGATCTTTTCATGGGTTTGTGCCTCTTCAGGGGCAATAAGCTCTTTGGGAGCAAGTACAACATCAGGCTCATCTGGAGCGGATTGCGTAAATGTGCAAAGGCGACATTGCGCGTAGATAATGGGCAAACATGAGACCATCTGCAGGATGCATCCACTAGTACCATAAAATATCAAAACGGTCCATTTGGTGGCTGTATTGGTCCACATATATCACCATGAATTCTTTGCAGGAATACAGGGGATTCAAGATTAACCTTTGTTATAGAAGGTTTGGTAATGAGTTTTCCTTGTGAACAAGCTTCACAATTATAATCTTTGGACAACAATACCTTTGTATCCTTTAAAGGGTGTCCTTTTTGTATTATGAATTATTTTACGTATCATTGAAGCACCAGAATGACCAATGCGATCATACCACAACCCAAACTGATCAGGGTTTACTAGTCTCCAGGACATAGTGGCATAGGTTTTAATAACCTTAGTCATGACACAATACAAACCTATAGAAGAAGCTTCTAGCCTCTCATAGATTGTTTTCAGGCCCATCTTATAAGAGGTAATGCCAATATATTTCTTATTTTGCTCATAAATAGTTTCAACATGGTATCCATTATGGCGTACATCTTTGAAACTAAGTAGATTCTTTTTTGATCTACTGCTTAGAAACGCATCCTCAATATGTAGGATGGTGCCATTTGGCAAAACAATTGGGACATTCCCGAAACTATCAATAATTGGAACATGACCTGATATTGTATGTACATGTGCCTTACGCAACGTCATACTTGAGAAAAAGTGTTTGCTACGAAATATAGTATGCGTTGATGCACTATCAAGCAAACAAACTTCTTCATTTTCTCGGTATTTTCCATTTGTATTTATGTTGACAACTTCAGGTGTCAAGTAAGGTGCATTTCCATGTCCAGGCACTAAAATAGATAATTATTTCCACTCACTTCCAGGATGTAGAATTTGGGCCTTTCAATATTTGCCATAATTCTTGCAAAAATAAAATCTTTAAATTAATTAGAAGGATTTCCAAATATCCACCACCACTTCAAAAGCAGAAGGATATTTTCAGATTTGAAATTGGTTTAAGGCTATAGGGAAAAATGAAGAATTGATAGGAGAACATGAAGTATAAGTTGAAAACAAAGGAAACACTTACCTTGCAAAATTACTTACTCGATTGATAGATCTTCGTGCTGATAACGTATTGTAAAATATCGCTTCGCAAGTATATAATAGAGAGAATAGAGAGAGAGATTAAGTGGAGAAAACAAATGACACCAAAGATAGTAGAGAAAAGCCAGGAGCCAAAATCTTTTTATTTCTCACTATTTGTGCTCCTATTTATAAGGATGCACTTATCATGAATATCAATGAATTTGATAATACATGTATTAGATAGGGAAATAAACATTCATCGGATAGGGAGATGTACTTAGAACGTAGGATACATGTATCGGATAGGGAGATGAACATTCATCAGATAGAGAGATGTACTTAAAATGTATGATACAAATGTACCATAATAAGTACATGAATATAATGAATATTCATACATGTATTTCATAACACGATCAATATATTATAATAATGATCCCTATCCACTTCTTCCCACATTTGTCCTTCTTTCAAAGTAAATTTCCAAAAACTTGCCCCCAAGACTTGATTCGTTTCCTCATATTTGATCCAAAACACAAACAGATGCCTAAGTTAGGCCGAAGTCAAGCCACGCACATGAACTGCTCTTGACACCTCATCATGTTCTCTCTCTCTCTTTCTCTAATAAACGAATTCCTGTTATATCTTCATATTATGTTGAGTCCTCAAGGTCATAAGAGGATCAGTCACTAAATCTTTATGCATTGAGTATTGGATTTTCCCTAGCACTTGCATTTTTCATAGTGAGAAAAGGTGTTTAACTTGAAAGATCCAACAAACATTTGCAAATTGACTATAATAAAATGGTCATGATACATCATTTCATGGTCAGGTCCACATTTGATTTAGTTTGGTCCTATTTTGTAATAGTTGGCAGTTTGATTGATGAGTGAATTCTTGTTGAAACATTTTGAGTTGGCCGATGATTTCGTGAATGATTTTGTCCCTCAACTCTTTACAAGAGCACAATCTAAAAGAAACTAATCTGTGTACTAGGTAACATTTGGCAATTTGCTGGAAATGATAATGACCATGCAATCTAGGATAGTCCTTTGCAATCACCAAAATTCTCCTCATGAAAGAACAATCCCACCAACAAGTATATCGATGGCAATGGGGAACACAATCCGAGGGTTCAATGTAGTCTCTTAAATACTAAAAGCAATAAGCATTTGAGATGAACTAAGCCGGAGGATTTCGCTGCCACATGACATCAAAGTCCAACCTTCACCAAGTCCTGCCAAAGCACACTTGGTATTTAACTCAAAAGTTGGTTGCACAACACACATATCTAGAAGGGAAAAATAACAGAGTATAGGTACCGATTCAGTACTATCGTGACAAAAGAACTGGATGACTAATAAGAAAAAATTGTCTACGATGTAGGTTGATGACAAACTCCAGGTACAAAGCTCCTCATGCATCTACATGCAAAAACCACTAACGGGATCATGCCAAAAGAGAATGCTAGTCTCATAGTGATGGAAGAGCTTGAGTTGCATCTTCTTCGGCATGGGACAGGCCAATTTCTGAACTAATCGATTTCCACAAACTACAAAACATCATTGGAATTTACTATATCGAGAGAATCAGGGGTAACACCCGAAGAATACCTTGGTTAACGACATGTAGGGGCACATAGTTGTAGTTGGACGGCTTTTGAAGAATGAATGCTTCTTTTTCTTTCTTTTTGTCAGAAGAAGAATGAATGGTGACCTCCATGATTTTTAGCAAATAGTCCATCTGTTAATTAGTAAAACGTGCACGTCAGAGAAAAATGATGAGAAGGCTGCTGTTGGAGTATTTTTTTTAAAAACCGACCACTTATTAGAGAGTTGCGATCAATTTCCGAGCTCTGTAAATGTGCTCTACATTGCCGATAGTCGTGATGCTCACTTCTCCTTCCTCATCCGGTTGCCACCATTTGACCCATTTGTACCCACACTTTGCGCATCATTAAACCCCTAAACCAGCCACAATCCAAGTCCTCTTGGAAATAGGAAACTTGAACAAGAAATGAACTAGAGTTGAGAGGATAGATTGGAGGCAAAACCGACGGACATGCAGCTGTCCATTTCTCGGTAGAGCCAGATGGGATTGGACTGCAGAATTAAGCCTAAAATGGAAGCTGTCATGGCTGCAAAACTGGACAAAACAGAGCGGTAGCAAAGGATAAAAGGGTGAAGATGCAGAAAGAAGGAAGGGAAAGAACCGGCAGAAACTTCAAGAAACCGGCGGTTGAACTTAAAGGAGCCTAGGAGTAATTGCCAGCTTCACTAGAGCAGCTTCAGCTGAGTTGATTGGACAAAGAACGGGGGGAAGAACCAGCTGAAAATGAAAGGGCCAACGGACAATGAGCTCCAACGAGAAAAACAGAATAGAAAACAGAGAGCGAGAGCTAAGAGAGATGAGAGTGAGGGGGTGAAGAACGAGGGGGCACAATCCCGCCTGTCTCTCCCCTAGCAGTCAAGGAATTCGCCAGGCTAAACCCCGACGGATATCCAGCATACTCACGCCGGCTTCAACGATTTCAGGCGAAACTTGGGCCACCCTTGCGTAATCCCGCTGGTGTCGCTACTCTAGCCGTGACTCTATAACAGCACCCTCCGATTCCGCTACGAAGTCAGTGACGCAAGCGAGTTTCAGGCCAGCCATGGCGCCGCGCCCTTGCCCTGCTTGGCCCAATTTCTGACGCCCATCGACACCTCCACTTCATCCACATCCTTCAGATAATACCAAAAAAGGCCAAAGGAGAGAAAATGTGGAGAGGGAGGGGAAGTGCAGCACGCCACTTTGAAATCTCCAACGCCTGCGGACACGAGGTAGAGCGTACAGGCCTATGCAGGAGGAAGAAGACCAAGTTCCTGTCTGGCATCCCAGCGTTCCTCCGGCACGTCACTCGATTGCTCGACGTCCTTGCCTACCGCTATCATCAATGACTTGGTGCTGAGCCTCATCGTCTGCCTGTCACGCGCGCTGCCAACCAAGCGAAGGCTCCTTCTGTTTCCCGGCAAATCGAGGTCTCTCGGCGCGGCCAAACCAGATCTCAGTTTCGCTCGAGATCCCGGGCGAGTCCAGGTAGTCCCGGTGTCGTCCCAGCCTCGCTCAATGACCACCTTGCAGTACTGCTGCGACGCTACCAAAACCAACCCGTATCGGTCCCTCGACGAGTTCAATTGCGTCGTCAGCCGCGATGTCCTGCACAACCTGCTGCCCCAAGACCAATATCTCTGGCGCCATTGACGAAGCAGTTGGGCTCCTGCCCATGACCATCCTTGCCGCTGCCTAAGCTGATCCCCCGTTGTTCATCCATGTCCGAAGCCCATAACAACGAGTCATTAAAATTCCAGACGACATCCTTGCGTCCTTGGTGTTTTCTTTTTGCATGATAAACAAAAATTCAAGCGGTGGTCAAAAGAGTCTTGGCGGGGGTCGAAATAAAGAATAGTAATTGGTCGAAAGAAAAGTTCTACTTGGAAATCATAACTTGCACAGACATACGCAGGAAAAAGTTTCCTCTTTTCCTCAGCCACTTCTGAAGTCCAGCCGATTCCTTGTCGTGTCAAACAACACCAACGCACCCCCATTAGGCCGAGAGACGTTGGATTTCCCTTTTGTCGACCACCAAAAAGACGAAATTGGCTTGCTCTCACGGCAAGGACCGTGATACCCCTAGCCCTCGCCACAAGTCCACCGTGCGCCGGCCATCCTCTGAGCCTCGTCCGAAAGTTCGAGTCGATTTCAATACAATTACCGGCGTCCGAATTGGGCAATGATTCTATCCAATTTGACTTTGAATGTTCGTTCGCAATTGACCGATATATTTTGTTATCTAATTGATTTTTAGTGAGATTCTAGACATTATCCAAACAAGGGGTTAAAGATAACAATTGATTAAATTACTAATTTAATCTGTAAAGATGTTGAATCAATTTTTTTTAATTATTTCAACTCAACATTGGATAAATATTGTCCCTAAAGATTGTGGTAAACTTTAATTTAAGACGAGGGATTGCTTTTTTAGATTGGAATGCGTGTGCGGGTTAGGTGAGTTCATATCTCTAATGTAGATAACATGCCATGTTTTCAAATATCAAAAATCCAAAAATATTTCATTACATACCATACCATTTAGAATTGATTTTATATATAGGATTGCATGACAGGATTATATGGAATATTTTCCTATTTAATCTGAATGCATGTTTAGACAATATCTAAACTAGATAACATTTTTTAATTAAATTTCATGTTAGGATAGGCTTCTGTTTTATAACTTGAATTAGATAATATCTCACGTTAGGTGCATTTCTATTTTAATTTATTTAGAGTTTCAAATTTTTAATAGAAAAGCAAAAAATGTCATAAGCAATAGTTGCATCATCATATGTCATGTTATACGGTTTGATTGCATCACCATGCCACGCCATGTATATGCTATGTTATGTAGTTTATGTACGTCATTATATAGTTAATGCATGTCATAAATGCACATCATTTAGTGATTGAATATTTAGGGCCATTTAATTAGAATTGCATGTTATGTTAGCAATTAGGTCATGCAGTGCTGATTGCATATCACGCATTTCATATGATTTAAATTTTCCTTAAATAGGAAACCTTTAAAAATAACTATGCTAGGTTAGGCATTGCATGCATTTTTAATAGATATTTTGCGGTTGGGGAATTAATGTGTTTGCATTAAGATATGCAAATTATTTCCATATCGTTATTTATTGCATTGTTTATTGGGTGTTTCAATAATGTTTAAGCATCTACATAAACACATCACATGTTAGTGGATAGAGTAAAATCTATCCAAGCTGTCTACCAAACATTTTTGAATAAAAGAAAATGGTATCGAAAGGGCATTGAAGTAATCTAGCATAATCAAGTCCCCAAATCCTTTGGTTCACAGAAGTAAAGCAAGTCTCTAATTACTTTACTTGGTAGCTAATCGACCCACCATAAACTGATTAGTGATGATTCCTATTTGAAAATAATTTTGCATGTTAAGAACTTGGATCATAAGTCACGAATTGGTACTGGCTTAGGAAAGCCCGAGTTAAGTCTAAGTTTAGTAATCCATTAACCAAGCCCTAGGTAGCTCATGCAAGGGTAGGTCATGACAATTATCAACACTTAGGTCTTTGGCCAAAAAAAATCGATAGTATGCTAGATTCAAGATGTTCATTGTGGAAATTTACATGAACTTATCTTGCATGTTATAATCAACACTTACATCTTTGGCCAAAAAACATATTAGTAGCATGTCAGACTCAAGATGTTCATTGTGGATATTTACATGATGCTACTCTTTAGGACCTACGTAATCATATGCTTTACTAGCAACTTTTGCCAAATGCATGTTGAAAATGATCAAAGGGCTTGTCAGAATGAAGAGTATTTATTTAAGAATGATAGACACCTTTTCATAGCATTGATGAGAAGCTGGTAAAGTAAAATTTTCCCCGTTTCTTTCTCTGTGAAGTTTCCCAAGTCTGCTATGGACTCACTGAATTTTACCGTAATAAATGAGAAGCAAATTAACATACATAAAGTTCATGTGCTACAAAATGCATGAGAAAAAGGCATTTACCCTCCAGGTGCATGGTTCCCTCTAGCATTTAAGTCAAATCACTCAATGACTAATGGATTCTCCACCAACAAGTTTTGCAGTACGTCAATTGACTAGTGCCTCCAAGAACATATTAGACAATATGATGACAACTTCAAGGAAACATAAGACAACCACCAGACTCAATTGCTTTGGATATTCTCCAGAAAAGGATCTTAAGAAAAGGTAACACCGGATTTATTTATATAAAGCAATGAAAAGATATGGCAAGGAACAATATCAAACAGGACATTTGATGAGAGATTTTGGATAGCTTACACTTTTAAAAAGCATATATTTGTTTTCCATACTGGGAATAGTAAAATATTATTTCAATAGCAGTCTTGGAAGCATCAGATTCCTCAGCATGGATAGTCAATGAGTAACTAGGTTTCTCAACCCTACTTGTACATTTTTATTAAGAAGCAGCAAGGTCAAACTCTAACTTTTCTTTGCAACTCTCTATAGAAAATGGAAAGGAGAAGATGCTTTGGACAAGATCTTGATGCATTACCCTTGTACTTCACCGAACCCAAATGCATGGAAAATGACAAGTGCATAATATGATCCAGGAGTTAATAACATTCAACTGCACAATCTTGTATTGATAATTTTAAATTGCAGACATTTGACTAGTATAGAGATATGCAATACTTTAAGTGCAAACATGTCATGAAAATGAATATGGTGCTTTAGGTTTGTGAACTATATGATGTATTTTATGAACTCATTTGAAACAATTAAATAGTTAGATTACTAAGTATTCATATGATTGTGAACTCAAATGATATTTTTTCACAGCCAATGGACAATATTATTTCCTAATCCAATCAAAAAACAATTGAATAATCCATATTGGCGCATATGGAAAGAGCTATGAGTATGAAGTACCAAAAAAGAAATGAATACAACTAAAACTACAACAAGAGGAAAAGAGCATAATTAAACATTATCTGATAATAACGACTAGCAAGTGAGCCTTTCTTCTTCATACTAGCCTTTTGATGAACACATAAAATCATAGTAGGCTCCACACCTGAGTGATCCTTAGATCATTTGCTTTTGTAGAAACTGCATTTAAAATAGGTGAATCGCGAAGCAATTAGATCACCTTCAATCCACTAGCTTACTTTTCTAACATGTCAATATTGGACTCTACCTGAGCATATTAAATTTTGGACATCTCTCTCTTTCCTATAAATTGGTAAAAATTAGCATTCAAAAAGCAGCATATCACATAAATTCACTTTTCAATAAGGCATACTCTTCTTGTCCAAAGTAGTCAAAGTTAGAAGCAGAAGAAAAAGAATGACTAGATTGATACTTCTATATTTAGTATCATATCTTCCACAAGGATACAATGACCAAATTAGGTGATATCAAGTTAATTGATTTTTTTATCGTCAAGTCACTAACCCAGGCAAAGTAATATCTAAGTATCTCTCTGTTATAAACTCAAGCAAAACAACTTAACAGTAAACAACCAAACTAACTTAAGTTATGATAATTTGAATAGAATATTACTTGCCAATCCATGTGATGATAGTACTCTGGACTCTCAAGAGTTGTGGACCTAACCATGTAAATAAGAATCCGTTAAAGCAGATTGGATGAAACTAATCATTGTGGAATGGACATCCATAATGTTTCAAAATCAATAATCTATATTGATACCATGTAAAATTAGAGAAAGATGTATGAAGCTATGATATCCATCACAATGCTCATTCGAGAATTCAAAAGGTAAATGTTTTTACAAAGCCCAAACAAAATCGAATTCTGCTCTTGTCAAACAAACAATCACTGTCTATATTTAACCATCAAATGAGCCAACACTACATTATGCGTATTCTCAAAATAATGTCAAAGATAATATTTTCATCCAAGGAGTTGTGCACATAAACAAGATCATGCGCAAGGAGGAAAATCAGTCAAGATATACTGTAATATTGATGCCGCTATAAATAAGAGACTGAACTACTACTCTGATTTTTCCTTCAAACTTGTCCCTCTCTCTTGGAGTATAGGAAGCAGTGCACACATCAACTTCCCTCCCCCGGTCGGCCCAAAACTCGCCTATGGCCAAAGGTGCTATTATGTCCAATCGAGACTTGAGCACGGCTCTGATGTCCTTAGAATTGGTACCCGCAACAACAAAGTTGCATGTGACCTTGTTTACAAGTGAAAGCTGAGATGAGGTACTTGGAGATGAAAACATTTAGAGTGAACGGGTCCATGTAGACTGTGGTTTGTTGCTTGAAGGACACATGTTTATTTGGATTCTTGGACCCCTTCCTCTTTGGTCAGTGTATGGCCCCTGTTGTCATCATCCAAATTGTCCAACTCCAAAGAAAAACTTGGTGCTAAATAATGCTCCCTAAAAGCCAACACTCAATAACAAAATCTCTATACAATTCGATAAAGGATACAACACCCCCCCACATTCCAACCATTATGCTACGCCAGTACCATTATCAAGAAAATAACAAAGAGAACATTCCAAACTAGAAAAAGAATGAGATATTCAATTATGCACTTGCCCACTGCGAATGCCATATGTGAGCACAAAGATGCCATCTCAAGAGGCATCAACACCATGATTAGAACAGCATGACACTTGAAAGAAACAAATATTGTTAGCAAGACATGTCTAACTACCGACACTTCTTAAGATTAACCAGAGAAGTGGGTAAGCATATAACCCCATATAACAAAACCTCACAATCTTCGAAGCTGCACTTGCAGAGGTCATGCTAAGCAATTCATCAAACAGCTAGAATGTATTGGGGAGTAAGTGCTCAAACAGCCCTTAATTGTCGAATTGTGTAGCAATTCCTTTAAAAGTCAAACATTCCTTTAAGAAAGACCGACTTCATACAAGCCAATAAGTAATTCAAAGAACGCAAATTTCTTCCTTTTGACACCAGATTTAGGTATGATTAGATGCACAGATTTACCTGTCTTACTAAATTCGAAGTGGATCATCTCAAGGCGATAAGGTTTGGATGGTGGTATTAAGGTCGCCCTCCCAACATCCTTCATTGTCCTCTTTGGAGAGGAGTACTTTATCTAGGTTTGGTGTCCTCAGGGCACCCTTGCAGAATATATTCATCTTGGGGCACTTCATGATGATAATACGCACCAACAATGGGAATTTGAAGGCGTAATTCGTGGGTGAGAAGCTCTCAAGGCTTGGTAAACTGTCAAGTATCAGCTTTTCCAGATTGGGGAAAGAGATATCCTCCACTCCATTTCCATCATTTGTCACCACGTCTTCCATTGCAATACAATTTCTTAGGGATAGCCAAGTAAGGTGCACCAGACTTATTACTGCTGAGCAAGTCCCCATATGAACTAAACCAGCACAATCCGCTACTCCTAAATGCGTCAAGCTTTGGAATGAAGTCGGGGATGGAAGTATGATTAATAAACTCGGGCACTCCGTAACCCACAGAACTTCAATCTGTTTGAGAATTTCAACCATCAAAGAGCCATCTTTCCAAACTCGCTTCATGTTACATAGCTTATATAGGTCAAGTCGTCGTAGATTTCGCAGTTCCTTGAGAGGTTTTTCCATGTCAGTTGGTTCTCCATAGGGAGTCGCTCCCCCATGCCCAGACGAATCTTCTGGAAATATCTCCTCAAAGGAACTACAACTCACAATAAGCATTTCTAGATTGGGGAATCTATGGAGAAGGAAGTTGGAAGGAAAAGTAGCGTTTTCATCATGGTAGCATGCCAAAGCTAGCTTTCTGAGATTGCGAAAGACGTAATGTTGCGGCATCATCGCAACATCCTCCCTTGCTAATGTCAATCTCTCCAATTGTGGAATGACCTGCGGGAGGGAATCCATTTAATTAGGCCTCCAAAAGTCCAATGACTAAAATATCCGTCTATTTAGGGAAATACGAGAAAAGCAACTTTTTGGAAGCAGACGAGCAAGCATCGATGATCATTACTTATACGAGGGATGATTGTTGTTAGGTGGTGTGCCCAATTTTATTTTATTTTATTTTTGTCGATGTGGTGTGCCTAATTTAATCACAATATATTTCGTAAATTTGAGTAAAGAAAGTTATTAGTCAATGATACTTCAACTATTTCAATTATCAACAAATCAAATCCAAGAGGCAAAATAACATTTACTTGTTTTAACAAATTATGCTATTTTTATAGTTAGTATATGCGTTTCCATGTTAAGAGGATGTATTAATGTTGCACATATGGCTTCACCTTTCTGTAACTTTTAGAAGAATGCATGCTCAACAAATGATTAGCAAAAATAAAAAGAAAAGAAAAATTAAATTGACGGGACATAAGTGAAAAAGCGATAAAACAAGAAGGAGATTATTGTTCAAAGTTTCGTTGGAAAAATATTGAATAATCAAGATGAGTAATTAATTCTTACAAAAGCAAAGTGAAACATCAGATGAGCAAAGAAACAAACCAAAAGTACATAATCTCAAATATACTATGTTTTTAGCGTTCTGTGCTATTAAAAAGGAACCTGATTTTGTGTTGGCATATCGCTTATTTACCACTCAAATTAAGTTTGGTAATTTCGATTGAACGTTTATAAGTTGAAAAGCATTGGTCAACCATTGGAATAACATTGTTAGATTTTTAACGTAGTTGGTGATCTTGAAGTGCAAAGATATATTAGTACTTTTGATGACCTATAAGATAAAAAGATGGTTAGTGAATAAAATCCATTGGTATCTTAATTTGATAATTGTTGGTACATCAATTAGATTTTTGTTTGTAATTTCAAATTGTAGTTAGTAATTTGAGAGGCGTTGGCTTGTCACAAGAATAACTATTGGTTGATTATTAAAGTAGTTTGTAATTTTGGAAATGTTGGTACTTTCCAAAACCTAACAAGATAATAAGGTGGCAAGTAACTAATATTAGTTTATATTTTATAAAAATATTTTTTTGAAAATATTTTTTTTAAAATGATCACTTATATTGCTTGATAATAATAAGTCAGTGAAAATCATTTTCATTGTCAATGATAATTTATATCTAAATATTTTTGTGGATTACGAAATCATTTTTTATTCATTCATTTTTGTAAGCGATATAAGTGGTCATTTTTTGAAAATATTTTACATAAATTCCATTTTTTGTGAAACGAATGGATCGTTAATGTGACTAATATTGGTACACCAATCAAATTAAGTATGGTAAATTCACATAAAGTTAGTGATTTCAAATATGTTGGTGAGCCATGGAATAAAAGTTGGTAAATTATTAAAGTAGTTGGTGATTTTGAAGGCAGAAAAGAAAAGTTTGTCTTTTTTAAAGCCTATTGATAAATTACTAACATGTGATCAGATAAGCAAGTTATCCCCAATGCTTGACAATTACCAACCATGTTGAAGATATTTAGGGATGGAAATTTGTTTTCTAGCTGAGCTAGCAATATGACAAATAAAAAAATACCAATTTTTTTTTTTTTTAAATTTTGATGGACAGGGTTGGCCAAATTAAATTAAATAGGTAAATCTTAATCATAAGATACAAGCAGCTCATTTGAAGCATGACTGTCTATGCATGTTAATTTAATAAGTATTTTTTTTAAAGTAAAAGCTGAGATCAATAGATTATACGCCGAAGAATACGAGCTGGAAATAATTAACTACAAACGATCTTTGAAATTCTAAGCAATTCATAGGATTGGTTACACAAGTATCAACAAGCATGACATGCTGGACAATTTAAATTTCCTAGAAAAAATAACAATGCACCAAGATATATGCACATAAACCATTGAAGCCAATAGCAAAGAGATAGAATTATTAATAAGGGCAGTACCTTTTCAAAAGAAAAGAGTGCGGATTGGTTCTCGCCGGTAGCTGTACCTTGGCAGCTTTGGAATTCACGAGTGAATGAGAATGACCTCATCTCTCCGCAATGTCTCACTCGCAATTGCTTCAAGAGTGGCCATGTTAAATTATGATTACTCCTGAAGAAGCTCATCAGTTTCAACAACTCAAGTAATCTCAGGTCAGTTAAATGCGGAAAGAAGAGATCACTTGCATTCATCCCTACACCATCTTCCTCAACGATAATTTTCTCCACCCCACACTCGCGTACTAAAAGTTCTTTGAGCTGTGTCATACTTTTTGCCACCGAGCTTGGAAATAGACTTTTGAGACTTTCACACTTGACAACCTTCATGCATTGTAAGCGTCCAAAAATAAAACCTCCTTGAGGAAGTCCTCTCCACACGTGCCTTATTTTTGGGAGCCGCATCAAAATTAATTCTCTCAATTGAAAAGTGCTTGGAGAACGAGCTTCAATAAAATTGTACTCTTGGACTTGAAATACTACTTCTAAGGATCCACAATCTGTCATAGTTATCCTCTCTAGGTTTTGAAATCTTGTAAGCATATTATAAGATGAAAATATGGATGAAAGTTTCTCACAGTGCTCCACTACTAGTGTCTTGAGTTTGCTAAAGGCATTTGAGTCAAGATCATCAAGCCATATCTTTTCCACATTATCCATGTGCGATATCTTCATCGACTCCATTCTAGGAAACTCAACCTGTTATATTTCAATTTAATTAATTAGAGCCAATTCTATATTCCCTCAAAAAAGAGAATCCTGTAATTTCAATAACAAAGAAAATCACAGGATGGACATTATCAAAGGATAGAAAGAAAATAAGACTAGATGTACCTTATTTCTCTTTAGCAAATGCCACCCCCTAAAATTCATTCTCCTATTATATAATTTTTAATTAGAAAGCACAAATTTTTCTAATATATATCATGCAATATGTTTAAGCAATAGCATAACCATAGCCTTCTTAGTTAGACAGCCATATTCATTTCGTGCATGATTTGTCTCCCATGAACCTCATATTTAGTCTATCTTAGATTTAGCTCATTACAACACTAAAAAACACAATAGCCGATATATTGTCCCATTTCTTTGAAGTGCAAATGACAAAACTAAAACCAATTTGCACAAACCAATGCTTCATGGATCCTGCACTTCAAAAGTTCTCCAACAAAGTATAAACTCAAAGAAAACACAACAAAAACTAAATAAAAGAATCCAACAATTATATCAAAAGATGGTAAGTGCAGGTATTTACTGTTTAATTGATGTTGCACGGGAATCTCCAATCACTAGCCGATTTATTTCTTTATAAGTTTGTTATTCAAAATTATCAAGACTTCGAATATTAATCTTGATTTATTTCCGTTAATAGTTCATCTCTTGTTTAAGTTGCCTATAGATGTAAACCAATTTAATATTGTTCTTTAGTTTTAATGATGAATTGATTTGATAACTAATTTTGCATATTTGACGTATCTTTCTCCTCGCCTAAATTGGCCTTTCTATCTCTTTCATCTCTCTTTAGTTTGTTCATCTTTTTCTTATTATCTACTTTTCCTCCACTTTCAACGAATCTAAACCTAACTTTTTTCATGCTTTCGTTCAACATTAGTTGGCATTGGATCTAGATCTTTTCTTCATCAATTGGTCAGTAAGCTAAATCTCTTCAACATTAATTGGTATTAGAACTTTGCTTTAAGTATGTATTATTGTTGTGCAACTATTCTAGACCAGGGGCCAACGCTATGGTACTTATTTTAGTTACTGCGCTTGCATTTCTCATCTGATATGCTCATGAAGATATATGGCATTTGTGCCTATTGAAACTTTTGCCCCCATGCTTGCTGATTTGTAGCCATTCTATGTTTGGTATATATTCTTTTTGAATAATGTTGCAATATTTGTTAACTCTGGTATATCAAAATTTGAATAGAGTAGGGCTTATCAAGATTATTACATCAATCATTATGGCGATTATCATTGTCAATATTATCATGTTATTCTAATAGAGTTGACAGTTAGGAGTAATTCGATTGTGGACGTGATTATGATCATCATAAATCCTTAACAATCTGGAAGAGTTTAAACAAATTTTAGTGGTATGAGAGAATATTTAGTGAGAATTGAATAGATTTAATCAAAAACTGTAAGGAAGATATCAAGATAGTCCAAAATCAATTCGTTGTGGAGCAAAACAACATGGATAAGTGCTCTCGACATCTTCAAGAGTTAAATAAGGACTCTGCTTGGGGGAATAGTGACGTGAGTAGAGTAAAATTCTTCTAACTAATATGGATGAATTTATATAAATACCTTCTGAAATTTAGTAAAATCTACAATTTAATTTCTCCTATTGATCATTCACATAAGGGAAAATTCGTGATGGTAAAATTTGTACTAAAATACTTAGTATAGTCTTATACTTCCAAGGTGCATATTCGAATCTACCTTTTGTGGAGATTGATACATGACATGATTGTTTAACCACCTTGCTATTTATTTGTCTTATTTATGCTTGCTTATTTAAAACTCTTGTTATTTTTTATTTTTTTTTGGTGAGGAACTCTTGTTTTAATTACCTATGATATCGGCCAAGATGCATTTTGAGGATAAATTCATTAAGACCAATACTTCCTCACCTAATTTGGCATCTCTCTCTCGTTTTTCCCTTGTTTATTGCTATTTGGTTGCCTTTCGGATTTTATGATTCTGAACCAACCTTGCTATTCAATTTTGTTCTATTTTATCAGTTGCTAATAGATGTATCCTGCACCTAGTAAAAAGCTCCTCAAAATTTTTATGATAGTGAATGACAGCACATTGAATCATAGGTTCCATGTAAGTGCAATTGAGTCATTTACATATAATGCATGCAGCAGCCACTCTCTTGCCATGCAAAGAAAATTTTGGCTTGTGTGGAGCCATGAATACATATCTTTGAGTCCATGATTCCAATTTTACACCAAAGCTCCTTTGTTTTGCATTTGATTAAGCTGACTAGGTTGACCCATAGTGAAAAATATTATGTTAACTACTTGCAATTTTAGTCATAATCAAGAAAAAAAGGTATGTTGGAAGTACTAAATCTTATATTTGAAATGAAGTCATGTCCTAAACCTTTCAATCGATTTACCCAAGTTTTAAATTTTTTTGAAAAAGCGTAATCAAGTTCTTTTAGTTCACAATAAGTTAGATTTTCTAACCAAAAGGTTTAGCACTTGATTACACGTTTTGATAAAGGTTTAAAAGTTCATTGCACCAACTGAAAAATTTATGACTTGATTGCATTTCATAAATACATTTTAGGACTTGTGGAATGATTTTCCCATCACAATATTTACAATTGACTTTAGGAATGAGTAACAAAATGACTCCTAAAACTTATTTCAGTTTGGCATGTTTAAGAACCAATTTTTTTTTTGTTTATTAGTAAAACTTGTTACGGTTGAGCATTTGAGTCTTTTCATTGCCAAAATTAGTTTCAAGAGGACGGAAAGTATATATGGCATTTTTCATCAAATTTTCCTTTTTTTACTTGTAAAATGCGATGCTAATGTGGAGATGCCACATGAGAAAAAGGTGACAAAAAAATTTAAAAAGACCACTCAGCACCCTCGCCAGGCCACCGGCAGTTGCCAAACTTGGCTCCTCGCCAATGTGTGAGTGAGAACACTTGCCACTGCTGTAGGCCCCACAAGGGTTAACGGCCTTGCTGTGACCATAACAAGGGTTGTTAGCCCTCGTTGGCAAGAAGGGAAGTAGTAGTGGCGTTCCCTATGCAGCCCTTCCCCCCTTGACTGTTGACCTCTCGTAGGACTTCTTTTATTTCCAGTTTCATATTAGTGCTGATTTTTTTTTTCTAATTTTTAGTATGTTCTTAATTTTATTTCAATTTTTTGATGTGGCAATAGTGGAACAGCTCCCTTTGTGCTTGAGGAAGCTCCATCACCACGTTAAAGCCCATGCAAGACTGAAAATATGATAAAAATGCAGAATTTCTCTACAAAAAAGGACAGACTTAACAAGTCTTGAAATGCATCAATTGTGCAAATTTTAGAACTTAAGTGCCGAACCAACACAAGTTTTAGAACTTATAGTGTCATTAACCCTTCATCTTATGTTGAACAACATTTAAATTTGAGCATATGCTTAAGCATTTTCTAGACCCTAGATTAATTAAAAGTTGTTGATTGAAGTTTAGCCTCTCATTAATATTTGTGCTTTAGCTACAATTTAGTCTAAGACTTGAAAAGGAAAGAGAAAAAGTATTAAGACTTTGAAATTTATGAAAAAATTTTGATATACATTTCAATATTTTTATATTAAAGAAGTAGCTTTGAGATGTTTCTTATTTGAGGTCAAAGATTTGTAAAGGAAAATGATAAGTTATCATAAGTGACTGCTCATACCCTTAGCTCAAACCAACAGGACAACAAGCTAGACATGGCATTAGAGAAGAATGAGTGCAAACCTTTTCAACGAGTAAAAGCGGTTGATGTGTTGGACCGCTACCCTCTAATTTTTGACAATTGGCATCTCCTAAAATCACCTTCACAGCTTTACAATCTTCAATAGTAAACTCTTTCAAGGAGGGCCACTCTAAAATATGCTTCCCTTGGCAAAAACTTTTGAGTTTTGGCATGTTGTGAAGATATAAAGTGACAAGTTGAGGAATTACAATTTTGTCAGTTGCTTCTTCAAGTTTCTCCTCTTCTTTGGTGACAATGTACTCCATCTCTCCACAACCATCAAGACCCAGATATTGGAGTAGTCCTAGACTTGTTGCCATAGACACTGTAAAAAGGTTTCTTAGACATGGGCACTCCTCAACTGTCAAGGACTCCATATAGTGAAGCAACCTCTCTGACATGAATGAAGGAATCACATTCACTAGGTTGAGACACTGCTTCACCTTGAGGATCTTTAGACTGCAAAAGGACTCCATAGTGATTTTATTGTTCCATAGTTCTTCTTGTTGAACTCCCTTGATGTGTAGCTCTTCTAACTTTGGAAATGCAAGCTACAAATGTACATAGATAAACCAAAAATACCCAAAATAACTTAGGGCCAAAACACAAAAAAACAAAAAAAGAAAAAGAAATATAACACATCAGATAAATTAGGATATGACACCTTCTCATCAAATAGAGGATATAACCCATCACCAGCACAATTCTCTGAACTAAAACAATTCAAACTCTTGAGGTCACCAAGCTTGAGTTTGGTTAAATGACGGAATTCGAATGTCTCTGCGGTTTTCCCTTTTCCTTCTTCCATCACAATTATGCCCCACAGATTATTGCAACAGGAAACATCAAGCACTACGAGTTCATGAAGAGTTTTGGCTGTGGTACTTGAGAAGAGATATGACAAACTATGACAACGTCTCACGTTCACTTCCATCAGACTAGGAAATGTCAAGGTTACTTCGCAGTCATTCTTCATAATGTCTGTCAGCCTTGGTAGATTCAGCAACTTCATTTTTTTTAATGCAAAGAGTTCCAATGGCTTTTGCCTTTCCTCGGAGCTGAGGCTTACCGGTTCAAATAATGCTTCCAAGGAGGGACACCCAACCACCTCAATTTTACTTAGGCTCTGCAACCTATCCATTGAATTTGATGGAAAAGTATGTGACAAATTTTCACAAAGTTCAACAGTGAGGGATGCAAGTTTGCAGAAGGACTGTCCGTGGAGTTGATCATGCCATATCCTCTTTAGTTGGTCCATGGACGAAAGCTTCAATTCCTCCAAGCTTGGAAAGAGAACCTGCGTACAAACCTCGTATATGTTGAATAACTGAAATATTTGGTACAGAATTTAGTATGCCAATAGTTTAGGGACATCTTTGGGAATGAAAAACATCATGAGTTAGTTCTTGCACCATGAATTGCTAAACTTTTGGTACAGATTAATGATCCAGTTCATAAGAAATTTCTTCACTGATCAGGACTAGAAGAATGCTGAATAAAAAAAAAAACAAAAATCTATAGATGCTTACTTACCTTTTCAATGTCAATGTCAGCCATGGATTTAATTCTACCTATGTAAGAACCTAAGGTACCCATTTCTCGTCGTGAAAAGATTAATTTATGTGGTGAGCTAGTCATGTAACCACGAAAAAGGAGTTACTTCATTTAATAAATGATTTTAGCCGAGCATTATGCCTTTGCAGTTTGGGTCACATTATAAACATAATTTTAAGATAATTTAGAAAAGGTTTCCCATATTTTTTATTCTATACTAGCAGAATAGTTACAGAAACTACTACATCCAAGCAATAGTAAACAAATTATTGCTAGATGTATTAATAACAAATACTTTCGAGAATATTTTATTACAAAAAAAAAAAATTTGAACATGTGCAATCCACATAATTTTTACTAGTACTATTAGGAAAGTATATAGATTTGCGATAGAATTGATCACCACGGAAGGTCAATATTACAACCAGGGGTAAGGAAAACAAATTGGCCTATTGGATATTATATTGGATTTTTCATTTTGTAGTCACATATTAGTCCATCAATTAACATATAAGAGTACAAAACGATTTATATAATGGAAGTTTTTTTTTTTATTTATTTTTGATGACTGAGGTGTCCGGACCAGCTTGTGCGCACCTCGACTATTCCTCAAGGGGAACTAACACAGCAACCCACCACCATGGCCCCCCACTTAAATCACAGGCGCTTCCCTGGGGAATCGAACCCAAGACCTTAATGAAGTCCAGGTTCGCCCTAACCAGTTGGGCTACCCATGGGTGGGTTTTTTTTAAATTAAATTGTACGTACAATAATCTCTAGGAGAACTCATCCTTAAAAGCTAGTTTATATAATGGAAGTTTATTTAGAGCCACATTTCCACAAAAAAATAAATTGAGGATAATTCTAAAATCCCGATATGGATGAAGTTGGTTACCCATGATAATATGCTTGATAATATATTCTCAAGAATGAAGTTGGTTACTCGACATTCATCGTCATAGAAAAACAAATGCATGGAGTCGCAAGAGGCTTTAAAGGACATGCAGACAAACAGAGTTTTCAACTGCTTCATTGACGACAAGACTACAGTTACCAAGACTAATTTCTACTATAAACATATAAAAGAAAATTCCAGAGATATTTACGCACATTGTGATCGAAGAGTATAGGCAAGGACAAGCTAGAATTGACGCCTCCAAGTGCTTGTTGTAAACTTGTATTAGCTGTTATCGTCTGTTGCTTTCCTTGGAATGAAGAGAAGGTCATCATTTTGGGGCATCTAGATATCCTCAATCTTGTTAAGGTTGGACAATGAATACGGTGCGTCCCATGAGAGAATGTTTTGAGATTTGGCAATTCCTCAAGAGATAAGGAGGATAACAGAGGAAACTCTAAAGTGTCCATAGATGCAGCTTTCTCTGATTCTTCTTCTTGCACGTCTATAATTTCCTCCAACAGTTTACATCTCACTATTTTTATTTCTTTTATTTGTTGGAGAGCTTTAGCCATGGAAGAAGAGAAAATAAACCTCAAGTTCTCACAGCCTTGCACCTTCAGTACCTTCAAGTTTCGGAAGCACAACACTATTCTTGGATTCTTGTTCCATATGTGTTCCAACCTTGGTAAGTCACTGAAGGTTAATGTTGTCAATCGTGATAAAATCTCGACATCCCCACTAGCTATCAGTCCTTCAAGGTCAAATGCTTTACGTATAAACTGACATCTTTCAATGGTGATGGCTTCCAAGTTCTGTAGCTTTATTACCAAATTGGATGGGAAGATGCTCATGAGGGACGCACAATCCTCTACCTTCAAAAATTTTAGGTTGCTCACATCTGAAGGAAATTGAGAGTTCCATATCTCTTTCAATTTGGGAAGTTCGGACAGTGTCAAGGACTCCAACCAGGGCAATGAAACCTTAAAAAGAAAGTAGAATCACGTTACGAAGACATGCATAAATGTTTCTTTTAACAGTGAGGAGTGGATAACACCACGTAATCTCATAATGCTTATAACTAAAAGCTATGAACATGCGCTGTCTGTGAAAATTGATAAAGGAAATAATCTCACATAATAGATTTGAATTGACGGAAAAAAAAAAGGCCGAGTAGTGATTTTTGAATTTTACCTTTTTCTTTAAATTTTATCAACTTTTACACTTGACTTATCATTTATCTTATTGTCTACTGGGGCTCTATATAATCCCTGCGTTATTGAGGTTATTGAAATTACGCTCACATTTTGTGCTCTCTAAATTTTACAAATTAATGGCATAGACTCAATTAATTTTTGTTAGTCATTAATTGTGGTCTTATATAATATTTCATACGACTATGTAAAAAAAACATCTTAATTATTTACACGAAAAGGTCATGATTTAACAACATATTAAGTTAAAGAAAGACATAGAACAACATTAAACATAACAGTGAACATTATTTAAAGGGCTTGTAATTGATAAACCGATTAAAACTATACTTTTTTTTTGTTGGAGATTAAAACTATACTTTTAATTGATTAAAATGTGTGATTTGTTTCTGGATATTTTCTTCAAAGTATTCCCAAAGAAAACATGCCTAAGATTGAAAGTAAAACGTAATTATAAATTTATGAAGTAGTCAGAAAAATTTGCTGTCCCCAGGCATAACATAGGCTAAAATTCTAGTATATCTGTAATGCGGAATGGATGACTCATCGAACCAAAGTCAAAAAGGGGTTCGTCAATTTAAGATCCATGGTCGGCCATAAGACCCATGAACTGGTCGCAGCAGCACCATATGGGCATCAAAGTCAATGTTAGCGATGGTTTAATTCTACCTATATAAGAACCTAAGTTACCCCCTTTCTTGTCATAACACATGTAGACAAGAAAAAGAGTTACTTAATTTAATAAATGATTTAAGTCGACCATTACGCTTTTGCAATTTAGGTCACATGATAAAAATAATCTGAAAAAGGGTTTCCATTTTATTATTTTATATTGACCGAACAGTTAGAGCAATTGCTAAATCAAAATGATAGTGCACAAATGAATGTTAGAATTCTTTCTAATTAATATTTTCAAGCAATGATTTATTACAAAAAAGAAATTTTTAGACATGAGCAGCGCACATAAATTCTACCAATAATATTCGAAAAATTAGAACAAAGATTAGTGGTAGATTTGATCACAATAAAAAGTCCAGTAGCTTACAAGAATTAGAACAAAAAAACTAATTATTCCCCTAACATCTCATTAATGTATCAAGGTTACAAAAACAATTTGGCCTATCAAATATTATATTTAATTTTTCATTTGTAGTCACATAATAATTCCTTCATTTAACAAATAAGAGTATAACGAAACTTTGTGCCGAACCACACTTCCACAAGGGTCCGTTCACCTACCATAACTCTTTACAATCATTGGAGAAGAAAAAAGCAACTCAATAGTCTCAACTACTCTAATGTTGCCGTTCTAACGATTAAAATTGGAAATCCATAATTAATTGACATGGATGTTGTATGACACATAGTCAAGGTAGTTAAATTCACCTATTGAAATTTTTTCTAGTTCTTTCTTTCACTTTATTCAATCGGGTCTAATAGAATTCTACGTATGTCCATTCATTATTAAATAAAGGTCATAAAAATTACATAAGTCCTATATACCTCCTTAATATATTCATAAATGTTTGTGTATTCGTATTCGATTTTACCATTAAGCAATGATAAACTTCACAATTATTTAAAAAATCTATGCATCGTATGGTGCTTTTTAACTATGTTGATAACATAACACAAACAAAGTGAGATGTAATTAACCAATGTATAAATGCTTTACGCATTCAAATATCACATAGCAATTCCATTTTGCAAAATTAATTTATTATTTGTCGTAATTATTCTGGAAAATAAAATCTCATAAACAAAGTATTTATCCAATTTTTCTGCATCCTATAATACTCTCACGTGTCCATGCACTAAATCTTAAAAACAAATTATATACCTGTTGCTCATCGAAGAAATCGACTAAGTCGTCCGCAGTTTTACAGAAGCTCGTCATCTTTGGCAAGTTTCGTAATGTCAACCTACACAAATTGCATGACCTCACTTTGGTATCATCATCTATTTCATCTCCATCTTCACTTGTCTCACCATGTGTAAGAATTTGCTGCATCAAGTAGCACCTACTTATTTCAATCTCTTCGAGCTGCAATATAATTCTCTTCATGGAGAAAGGAAATAAATGTTTGATTTTACCACAGTTATCTACTTTCACAATCTTTAATTTGCTGAAGGATTCTAGGGAAAGAGAATCCCGACATATCGTCTCCAAGTTGTTCAGATTCTTGAGAAACAAAGATTCCAATCTAGTAAATGCAGTGCACTGGGGGTTCTCTAAGGAATGAACAACATATTGAATGGAGGGGCTATTTTGTACATGAAGATGCTTCAATTCCTGAAATCCTTCGATGCACATATCGTGAATGTTATCGATTTCATCCTGCAATCCATCCAAGTGGAGATCTTGCGTTTTCTGCAAACATTTTGACATCCACCCTTCATGAAGAAGATTGCCCGAATCCAACTTCAGCTTTAAAGTTCTGGAATCGTTGTATTTGCCCGACCAGTGCCAAACGTCCCCAATTTGGATTTTATACCTGTTCAGTTTCCCAAATGGCAAGTCTCTTGAGAGATTGACAGAATGAGGAATGGCAATGCATAGAGTGCTCAAATTTTTCATGTTTTTCAACTCAGCCAGGCTGGCATTGCTTGGCAAGGCTTCATCCTCAGCCTCCCACTGATCAAAGCTGTCTTCCATGTACAGTTCTTCTAAATCAACCAAGCTTCCGAGCACACCTGGTTCGATAACTTCAAGCTCTCTACACCCAGTCAAGTCCAAAAATCTCAATTTTGTTAATTCACCTATATCTTTGGGCAGTCTAGGGATTGCAGATTTCAAAAAAGTTAAAAACTGCAATCCTTTTAGCTTTCCCAAAACAGTCACATCCTCTAGACGGCAATGATCAAGAGACACGATTTGAGGTTTCCAAGGAACTTAATCGACAAAGGTAGAGAGGTGAAAGATAAGCCAGTCAAGTCCAAGACTTCAAGTTTCTCCATAGATTCAAAAAATGAATTGGGAATTTGGAGAGACGGATTGCTTTCGAGTAGTAGAAGCATCCTCAAGTTTGGGCAATCCAGATTTTCAGGAAGCTTATCGATGCCAACCCATGAGAAAGATATCACGGTGCATATTTTGAGCTCATGTGTTGACCATTCTTTAAACCCAAAATCCTTCCTTCCGACCAAGGCGTTCCATTCCATGGAAAAGATAGAGATGGCCACGTCAACAAATATGTCATGCATTCTGAACTTTTCCGTGTCATTACTATCTAATAACAAAGAAGAGTCCTGCAGCCTATGTAGATCCACAATCAACCTATCTCTAGCATCTTCGATGGTGTTACTGAATTTTTTAAATAAACCCAAACCCATGCAGTAGATAAAGGAATCCCTTAAGAAAATTCTCCCAGAGTTTAGAGCACAAATCAAGAACAATGATTTGATCCTCTCATCTTTCAAGTCATTGTAATTTAGTTCCACTAGTGGATTTACATCCAACACATCTATATAGGTCGAAGCATTCCTCCATTCGGGCAAATCTCCATGCTTCAACCTTTTTGCTACTGATAAAATCAAAAGAGGCAAGCCACCACAATTTTTGACCACTCCATCCACCAAGGGTTTAGAATCAAGATCATTAACTTTGTCCCCCACTATCCTTTCAAAAAGTCTTCGTGCTTCATCCTGATTTAATTCATTGAGTCGGAATTCTTGATCAATGCCCATGTCAATGCGCAAAACACTTCGGAGTCTAGACGATAGCAATAACTTGCAACCTCTTACTTTATTATCATCACCGCAAGGGATTCCAACATCCTTTAACTCTAGCTTTTTCCACAAATTATCTAAAATGATGATAATGTTTTTATCATGGTCACGCTCTATCCTCTCACGCAAACGATTTGCTCTCCCTCGAGTAGTTTCCAAGTTCATTAGCTTTAGGCCAAGTGCGTCGGCAATTTCTCCCTGGATTATTTTTAGGTCTGGATTGCGTGACACATTTGCCATAACAACCACATCAAACAACTTCTCTTGCTTGACTCGCCTTTCAATGTCCTCCAAAAGCTTGGACTTGCCAACCCCACCTGGTCCATACACCCCAATGACACGGACCGTGTCATCAGCTATAGCCTTCATTATATCCTCTTTGATTGAAACCCTCGAGGCCAGATCATCTTCTTTCTTGCCAACAGATCTTGTAGCGGAAGTGGTGGCGAAGACAATTCCTGTTGGAGTATTCTCATAGTACACCTTCCTGAAGTTACAGTTTCGGCTTTTCTCACTAAGTCCCTGAATGACTTTAGTTCTCTCCTTCACCTTTCTGCCTATTGGATGGCGCACCAAGGGGTTGGGAATCCACCCGCCGAAGCAAGCGTTCTTTGCACTTTTGCCACGTTCTAAAAGATTTTGTGCTTCCTTAGCCTCCTTCGTCACACTCCCCAGCCAACCCTCAACATCAGTGTATATAGGTTTTGCGTCGTACCCAGCCGCATCGACGGAGTGCTGCACCCTTTCCCTTGCACTCTCCAGCTGCTTAACTTCATTTTCGAGATCTTCAACGTAGCTCTTGTAGCATAGCACGTACCCAAACTGACGTCCAATAGGAGCAAATAGGTACTCACCGAGTTTTGAAACTAAATTCCCTGCGACAGTGGTAAAAAAACTCCCACTCATTTCTTGGTCCTTTTCTAGAAATTTCTTTTCTGACCTTGTTTTCCTCTTGCTCTGTCGCCTTGTTTTTTCTTAAACCAATGGGCCCAAAGGAAACTGTAACAGAGAACATAATTGATCACTCGATAAATGAAAAGGAAGGAAGAACAAAGTGATAAAACAGTGAGAACAATGAAACAAAACCAAAGGGGTGTGTGTGTGTGTGTGTGTGTGTGAGAGAGAGAGAGAGAGAGAGAGAGGGACTTGAGTGTACGGCAGGAAGAGCGATGTAAATAAACAGAGACTGGTGAATATCAGCAAGAGCAACTTAGAACGTAGAGTTACTTGGAAAAAAACTTGGTTGCTCCATGATGATGGCTCGCTGCCCTCAGAGCACCCAAAAGTAACAAGTTACTGGTTTACGTGGAGAACTACTTTCTCCTGCCTGCATTTTAAATGTGAGAAATTCTAATTTAAAGACAATATTGCACCAATTAAATCTTTTGATACTGTTAGTTTATTTTAATTAAAAAAAATACCGTGGGGGCTATTGAACCCTCATTTCGGCTTGGTATACATATTCTATTATCAATTGAACAAAATAACTTTCTACGTTCGGAAATGAGGTCAATCACTAATTCACCCTACTTTTTTTGGTTTCATCCCCTCTTCACCTTCCATGTTTGTTGTTAATTGCCTAAAATATCCTCCTGTTTTTAAACATTAATTGACCATACTTTTCGTAATTTCACATGGATTACATTTTGTAAATTTGTTGAGTTTGTGATTTTGGTCCATAAATACATGTTTGCTTAGATTGTTAATTCTTTAATGTAGCTTTTGCTATTCATCTTAATCGTAAGGGGGGTGGCGCGGGGCCATTTTTATATTGAGCACTACTGGCTCTTCTTTTTGACTTGAGCAAAGTTTGCATCGTCCTAGCTTTCTCTCTCGCATGCACACATGCAACACAGATACGCATGCTCATTGTTCATCAATAAACAACTTGCAATTAAGAAATAGATTGGTGAAGAACTGTATAACACAAGGGGGAAATGATGAGGACAGAAACCGTCACACTGTGGTTCTGTCCACATTGCCCAGTTCAATAATTGCAAATGAGACCATCAGACAAAGGCAAACAAAACAAGGCAACAAAAAATCACCACTTCATCAACACACAACTTGCTATTAAGAGATTAATTAGTTGATAACTAGTGTGTTATATTAGAGGGAAACAAAATGATGAAGAGAAACTGATATCACCAGGTATCTCAGTTCCCATAAACACAATTTCAACCCAAGCCCAGACGACATGGGTCGTTTCCAACTTGTCGACGGCAACGACCTCCAATGTCTTTCTTTCTTTCTGTCTCCATTCTCAATAGCGCGGAAGGAGACCCGGCACTTCTTTTTCATTTTCATATGTTTTTTCCATTGATCATGTTATGTGGACTTAGACAAGGTAAGTTGTTAACAAATAGAATGTGGGTCGGAGTGTCATTTGAAGTTCTCACATAACTGTGGGCCAACTCCAGAAAATATCACGTTCTTATGCATCAGAGAGATAGAAATGATTTCTTTTGCTATATATGTCAAAAAAGCATGCATTCTTTCTTGAAGAACAAACATGATCACTATTATCTTTTCCAATTAATGGCGCTCATGTGTTAAGCTGAATTGAAATTTTATTATTGTAAAAGTAAAAAAAAAATAAAACAGGTCATTTAAAACTTAAAACAAGATAATTTTTATTAAAGAGAAAAGGCAACAAAAAAAGAGAGTAACAGAATCTGGAAGCAAAAGCAAATGTCACAGTTTGCTTCTCTTTCTTCCTTTCAATTTGCAGAGAGATACAAACACAAAAAAAAACAAAATACGGTGAAAAAGAGGAAAGATTGAAGGGGCAAAGAGTCATGAATCGGACACCATATCTGCAACAGATTAGACAGTTTTAAAAGATGCTGGGGAATTCTCTTCGGTGAGTTTTGGAATTAAATGTACAAGGTGAGGGTTAGGGTGGGCAATTAGAGGGGTGCAAGGGTGAGGGTGCTGTTCTTGTCATTGAGGTCATAATCGGGGTTGAGAGATCGGTTGAGGCAAGGCTTGCAAGCAGTTTCGATGGTAATCACCAATATCACTCACGTGATCTTTGTGAGTGGGTTTGTGATTGCAGCCATTCCTTTTATTTTGTGCCTTTTCTTTTGCCGAGCTACAAGAAAGATGGTGAGGCTGAGAAAGACAAGACTAAATAGCTTGTTCCAAGTCACGTTGCCAAGAGCGCTTTCTCCCTGGCTGACTTTGCGGACTATGGGTGCCTTTGATTTTGGGCAAATGCACTTGAAAAAATGTAAATATTTTTGAGTTAAAAAGATTTTCCGAAATACAAATAGCATTTGGTAAATTTTGTATTGTGAAACAACTTTGACCTAAATGCCGTTTGATAAATACCACATTTTGTAAATGATTTTTGCTAATTTTTTTATTAAAAAATTTGTAAATAATTTTTTTTCGAATCCACCCTTCGGCGGTTGGATCTAGCCACTGGTCAAGCTCCTACAGCTAGATCTAGCCGCCGAACAAACCTTGCATGAGGTCGTGTGACCTCAGGCAGCAGTTGCCTGGGTAGCACAACCTAGGTGAACGTTCACCGGGTCGCCAACCCAGCGGCCCCAGGCGACGGCCGTCACCTAGGTTCACGTGGCCCCGGCGGACAATCACCTAGGTCACGAGGAACCCAGGCAACAGAAGCGTCCGCCTAGGTCACAATCGCCTCCATCGCTGAGTTCACGACCTAGGCTTGCGACTGCCTGAGGTTGTCGAACCTCAGGTGACGCTTGGGTCACGCGACCCAGGCATGTGATCGCCTGAGGTTGCACGACCAAGGGCGGTGGCACCCCCTTAGCCGGCTATCGTCAACTTCGGTGGCCCACAGAGAAGATGAACAATACCAAATTGCATTCAAAAAATGCAACTTCTCAAGGCACCTCCCACATTACATTCAACTAAAGTCCTTTGAGGAGCCTTGGAGATACAATTGCATCTTCCTAAAGTGAGTCCAAAAGCTGAACCAAATGCATTTTTATTTGGCTAAGGGACTTTAGAACCCCAAAGCCCATTTCAAATGCTGAACCAAACGGAACCTATATTCATCGAGGAAGCTGATTATGGCATTGGCCATCATAGTCGTGGATCGCCCAAAGCAACAACATGGCGGCTGCAGCCCCACTTACCCCGACGGTGCCGTGGCCACCACAACCAGTTTTTTTTTAATAAATATTATTTTATTTTGAGTTCAAAATTATTTAATATACTTTGTTTACTTTTGTAATTGAAAAAAACCGACACATAGGGCATTTCCACGTGGGTTCATTTGGAGATAAAATGATAACAGTGGCTCTCTCTCTATCCCTCAATTAAGAGTTAAAGAGCTTTTTTTGGAGAAATTTGAAAAGTGGGATAATTTTTATCCTTTTGATGCTAGATAAAATTTTATGGATTTGAAATTTTCATCTAAAACACCTGCTCGTCCTGAATAAAAGAAAATAAAAATTTTGATTTTTCTTCTCCTAATAATTGTTTTTTTATAAAAATCATGGAGTACTTGAACTTTTAAAGTTGACTAATAGACATGAATGAATGTTAATCACCACATTGATGTACATTGGGACATATTCAAATACCTGACGAAAGCGTTTTTGTAGGAAGGGAAATAGGAAAATTGGTGCTCATGGTTCCTAAAAGTTGAACAGAATGGCATTGTAATCAATGGGCGGTCGAATGTGGAAAACACCTTAATTTCTTTAAACACCTTGATAGTACATGTAATACCAGTCTTTGTTATGTTAGAGAACCGTTTTATTGAGAAAGCATTTATGGAGCATAACAAAGTCAAAAGTTGCGATGTCTTTGTTATTGGAACTCTAAGGAGGACAAATTGTAAAACAGTAAAAAACATTCGAACCAATTAATGCAAGGATGAACCTTCAATGATTGAAAGAAATAGGGTCTCAAATTGGTCACTTGCTAGTAAGCTTATTGGCCTTTTGCTAAAAGGCGTTTTAATCAACACTTAAGTCTTTGCCCAAAAAATATTTCAATATTTATGTAAGAGTCGAAGTGTTCAAAGTGGAAATTAATTATACAAAAGATGCTATTCTTTTAGTCCCACGTAATCCTTCCCTTTTACTAGCACCTTATGCTTCGAATCATTTTCTTCAACTCAGCCAAAAGGCGTTATTTACAAATGACCGCACTTTGTTAATATTATGGTGCAATGGGGTCCCATTAACCAAGATATTCTCCTTGGATCCTTCCCATCAAATAAGGAAAACCTTCGATTAATAAGCAATAATTTACATTAGCTCGCCATAGGATCTCCCTTTCTTGCTTGCAAATGTGCCTAAAGAGACTAACATTTCATTGTTAATTACACTATCACCATATACATTTTATCACTGGTATGCACAATAAACTAAATTTATCAATCACTCTATATGAGATAGCCCGTAGTTATGAATAGGTCTTTCACTCGGCAACTCCAATTCGTTAATCCTTTTGTGGATCCTCTCACCTAATGTACAGGACAAGAGCAGGTTTAGAGCAGCAATGTCCAAATCCCCATTAGTATAACTTACTCATATACTTGACCTTTACTTTTGGGATCATTGGATGAAGTTTCAATAAATTAAGAGCCAGCTCGTCACATAAAGTAATTTTTTGTGTTGTACGAGAACCAAGAATGAGATCCTTTAATTAAAGATTTTCCCCGAACCACCTTTAAAGTAAAAACGAGTGACTTTAAAGTCAACCCCTCTGGTGTCTGGTCAAAGGTAATGTTTCGAGGGCCGTTTCGTAGCAACGGGCGTAATGGGATTCCACAGTTGGACAAACCATCGTACCAGTTTGAATAAAAAAGGAAACAACCATTAAAAATTTCAAACCATACTTATTAGAACACATTTATCATGAACATTTTTTTTAACATCCAAAACTCCAAATTATACGTACTGTAAATATTTTAAACCTTTTTTTTAACATAAAAACCCTAAATTTGTACCCTCCAACAAATTTACCCCTCCATTAAAATTCTGTTAGACTTATCTAACCAAAACAATTGTTTTTAATTTCACTTAAGCCGCATGAATATCGTTTCAACACCATTTATCTTATGGCATTCATGTAACCATATTTTTAACTGTGTTCGTTGATGAAACTTTAAGATTAAATATGTCACATAAATATAAATTTAAAATTTTTAATGTCACAAAAAATTAGAATAAATGTATCAGATAGTTTGGAATTTTTAATGACTTTTTTTTCCTAAAAAGAATGTATTATGAAAAAGAAGCAACATATGTGATGGTAATTTTGAAAAAGTTGCAGAGAATTTCACATGTGATGTTTGTACGCTTTAAAGGATGTGAGGTGTCCGACCACGAGTAAAACTCAAATGTTTCTCATCCTATCAACTATAATAAACTAAAGAACGAAGGCCGGACTTTTCAAGAGGAGCAATGTAGAGATGAAATCACGGTAATGAGTTTTGTGTCTTAGAATAAGTTACCTTTGAGCAGATCAAATCGTGTCCGAGTCTCGAAAGGCAATCACCTTCACTCCTCAACCTGTGGTCATCAAAGCAAATGTCTCATAACAAGAACGAGCATCTCAGTGATTTCTCATGACTGTCGTGGTGCTTCTTACCGACGCGATTTCTCCTCTTCAAGCACCAGCCCTCGTCACTCAGACAAAGCTCTACCTTTTCTCTTGCTCCAAGGGATGAACCAGATGTGCTTGGTATACACGAAATCTTGTGAGGGCTGCGTTTATTTAACGAGGCAAATTTTACTTTGTTTAACCCTGGCCTTTTTTTTTACCAAGACCACCGAAACGATCCCTTCGTGTGACCTGGCAAGAATACCCCCACTGCAGACTTTAAGGATATTTACTCACTTCTCTTCTGTAATCGGAGCACATGGCCACACAGATCGACGTAAAAAGGACATTAGAAATGACGCGGTCAGAACTCATCACGTGGTTCTGTCCACCTTTTCCAGAGAAACAATTGGAAGTGACCATAGGGCAAAGATAAACGAAACACGGCAACAATTCTGGTCTAGCGTGGGTTCCATAAATTGCGAAGTTCTCCTCAATAACTTTCCGTCATCTACTATGGGCATGTTTTGACTGACTGATGAGCTCCCATAAGAGCCCCTTTTCTCTCTTCTCCAATATCATCCATCGAAAACGGGCTATCATGTCATATTCAATTTTCAATATTGCGAAAATCTATTGACAAAAATATCAGTCCTCAATTTAGGGTTAAAAGAATATCATATCACAAAAGGTATATCTATATTATTAAAGATTAATATTATGACAAACTCCAAATTAATACATCTATAATAAATTTATTCTAATTTAATTTTTAATTATTAAGAATCTCAAATTAATATATTTATGACAAATTTACTCCAAATAATCACAAAAATCCAAACTGATACACTTTTAACAAATTCACTCCAGAACTAAATTTTTGACCATAAAAAATCTCAAATCAGTACATTTGTTACAAATACACCATTCGTCGATCATATAAAATAGCAAGATTGGTACAATTATGACAAACGGAAAGTAAAATTCTAAATTAATATACCTTTCAATTGTCAGGTGTCATTCAATTCAACAATTTGACAACAAAATTTAATGGATACTAATATAGGGTAAATTTGTCATAAATATATTAGCTTATGGTAAATTTATTAAAGGTATATCAGTTTGAGATTTTTAATGGTCAAAAAATTAGTTAAGGATAAATTTATTATAAATATATTAATTTATAATTTTTCAGCATATTAATTCTATTATTAAACTTTTTCCTATATATTTGCTAAAAGACAATAAAAATTAGATCATTAGATAAAGCTCGCACGGGAGTGAGAGCGCATATGCTGGCACGCGGCAAGCAACGTCCACTTTCATGTGTATATAGATAGATAGGTAGTGGTCGAATCTTAACCCTACGGTGACACTGAACGAATCTGGGTACATGATTTTCTCTTGCCTCTCTTTTTTTCTCTCTTTAACGAGGCAATTGACTTGTTCAACGTTCACCTCCTGTCTGACCAAGGCCAGCAAAACAAGGTCCTTTCGTCTTGGCATCAAAGATATTTTCTTAGTTCTCTCTAGTAATTGGACAAAAAGGCCACGCAAATCGAAGCGGGGTAAATTCAGAAATGATGGGACCGGGATCATCGCTGCGGTTCTGTCCAACTTGTCCGGATGAATAACTGCGAATGACCAAGACTTTTTCCTCTCTTACAAAATATTAATATTATGCGCTCAAATATAACAAAATAAAAAGTAAAATCAGAAAGAAAAATCGAAATATAAAATTTATTCTGATGCACCCTTAATTTGAATTTCACTTATACTTAATATCTTCCACTTTTTTGTTACAATCATAAAAAATAAGAGAAAGAAACTATATATATACATAATAACTATTTATAGGCCTAAATCCAAATTATTTATAAAATATGGATTCAAATTATAAAAAACTATCTAACGATTCGAAAGCGTTGTCCCTATGAACCATGGTGGCTCTCGGCCCACCCCCACTTAGTGGACAATAGGACTCTTATGCCTTCTTATTGACGAAAAGTCTAAATCACACCCCAACACGAAAGAGGCTAATCTTTCTTTTTGTAAGCTACAATTCGCATAAATTAAAATAAAATCATCCATTGACTTCTTTATGGTCCAAAAAATCTATCTATATTGTTATAGATAACAAACCTATTTTATTGGACCGTATGGAGTCTAGTGAAGCTCTCCTTAGTTAATTAGGCTCCTTTCAAAAGAAATTAAATTCACTTAAATCATTTGTGTGCTTAATGTGATCACTTTCCTTAAATAAAATAAAAAAAGCTCGAAAGTGCGCAATACAAACCAATCTTCAGCCCTTTGTGTGATCACTTTCCTTAAATTTTTTTCAAATTTAAGGAAAACCTTTTATGGTTTTGGTTGCAATGAGCATCCGTCGGTGTCCATGATCAATTTTTTTTTTTGCTTTTTCCCCTATCTTGCCAGCTTCTAATGAGTTAAAATGAGGAGTTTTCAAGAAATTATTGTTTAAATTCGGTTCAAAATGGATCCGAGCGATCTGAGCTGTGTAGGTCACGCAAATCGCCAGCTAAAATGATCCCGTCCATAGCGAACTGAGTTTAGATTCGAGTGAGTTGAATTCTACGAGTAAAGTATGACGGCCATGAATATAGACAAATGCTTTTAAGGCTAGATGTTAGATGGTCTCTCGACTGTTTGCTGCTGGATCTTCTTAAAACTTTTCTATCAGTACAAAATCAGTAGCACTAGTTAAACAATTACTTCTTCTTTTTTGTCATAGTTAAACAATTACTGACTCGTTGGAAAATTGCTATCACATGGTGGTTGGTACACTGTTAAAAAATTACTATTGGTACTGCCCTGTGCTCATTAATGTGAGACTGTACAAGGATACCCCACCTTGTAGACAAAAACCACAGTCGTGAGTAATTGCCCCACTTGCCCGAATAAATAGTTGCATATCGTACGAAGACCAACGAAACAAGACGACAAAAATCGAGAAATTTGATTGGATAGGAAAATTGCCATCACATGGTAGTTGGTACATCGTTAAAAAATTACTGTTGGTACTACCCTGTGCTCATTAACGTGAGACTGTACAAGGACACCCCACCTTGTAGACAATAACCACATTTGTGAGTAATTGCGCAACTTGCCCTGATAAATAATTGCATATCGTACAAAGACCAACGAAACAAGACAACAAAAATCAAGAAATTTGATTGGAATTTGATTGGAAGACATAGTCTTCCCTTGATTTTTTGCCAATAGACTTTGGGTGCGTTTGGTTCATCTTTGAAGTCATCTTTCAGTTGAAAATTGACTTTCAAAATACTGAAATTATTTTTTCTCTTCCAAAACTACCCTCACTGATTCTTCATATTTCCGATTTAACCTATGGTTATTTTTTTTTTAATTGAAAAAGGAGGCGGCCATTCGCTAGTCCAGTCGCCGACGAGGGTCACGCGACCCAGTCGAGGGCCGTCGGAGGTCGCCCGATGGCCACTAGCGCCAAATCTAGCTCGTCAGTGGCTATAGCTTTTCGCCGGTCCGACGAAGGGTTTAGTCCAATTTTCAAAAATATATATAAAATACCCATTATACCTATCAAAGCCCATTGCGAAAGTTTTTTTTACCAAACGCACATTCAACTCAAAATCCATTTGCAAAGAAATTTTATCAAATACAATTGCATTTCCCCAAGTAGCTTTGGGCTTTGGGCATTTGCATTGAATTCAAAGCCCCTTGCAAATACTGAACCAAACGCACCATTTCTCATGTAATTGATCTTTTTCTTGGAAAAATATAATTTTTTTTTAAAATCTATTATATTAATATCAATCAAATCATACATTTTTTAGTTGGACCAAATTAATATTATATCTTTTTATAATAGTACCAATTGAGCTCATTCGATTAATTTAAATCGAAAATTATTGATATAAACGTTAACCGTCTTAAGTGATATGATCCTTGAATAAGGACGAAACGAGTTCAGAGCAAAGATGTCCAGATCTCCAATCCACGCTTACACTATGAATAAAGTTAACAAAAATTTCTTTAAATTAAGAACGGGCTCATACAGTAAAGAGATTTTTCTGTATGGATACACGAGTCAAAGTTGAGGCCCCATTGTAAAGATTTTCGCATGCCCTCCTCTCAAGGAAAGAACCGGGGACTTAGAAATCAACTCCGGTCACTAGTCGAAGGTAATGTTTTGAGAATCGTAGCGGGCCGGAATGTGATTCCACTATGTCCAGCCGTTTGCACCGATCTGGTTTGAGTAAAAAGAAGCAACGTGATGATGATGATTTTGAAAAAGGTCAGGTGTGAAGTGTTCCAATGTTTTGAAGGATGTCAGGTGTACTGGAATGAGTAAATTAAAATGTGTTATTTTCTCTTTTGTGGAGGAGTAATGAAGATGGATTTTCATGCAAGGTGGGTGAAGTGGGTTATGTAATGTGTTACAACTGCCTCCCTCAGTGTCAAAGTAAATGACGAGCCACTACCTTTCTTTCGCCCGTCCCGGGGAATCAGGCAAGGGGACCCTTTGTCCCCTTATCTGTTTATTCTAATGGCTAATGTGCTATCAAACTTAATTGGGAAAGTGCTGGAGGATCAAAGTCTAAAGGGTATCAAGCTGAATAGGTCGTGCCCCACTCTATCCCACTTCTTATTCGCTGATGACTCAATCTTCTTCCTAGATGGATCGATCATTGAGTGCCAAAATTTAGCCCTAGTGCTTACCCAGTACTGCACGGCCTCTGGATAGCAGGTAAATTTGAACAAATCGGGAATCCATTTTAGCCGGGATTGCCCCCAATCCCTAATGAATAACATGGCACAAGCATTGAGGGTGCCTATCCTACCTCATACGGGCAACTACCTAGGTATTCCCTCAGACTGGGGAGCCTCGAAGAAACACATGTTCGCATGGGTTATGGGAAGAGTCAACATGAAATTGGAAGGGTGGAAGGAAAAACTGATTTCCCGTGCTGGCAAGGAAGTTCTCCTAAAATCAGTGGTCCAAGCTATTCCTCAATATGCCATGTCGGTTTTCAGAATCCCAACATCTATTTGCAAGGCTATTGAACAGAAAATTGCAAAGTTCTGGTGGAAAACAAGCGAACACAGAACATGTATTCATTGGAAACGATGGGAGGTGCTTAAGACTAGGAAGGATGAAGGGGGTCTTGGCTTCCGAGACTTGACGGATTTCAATACAGCCCTACTGGCCAAACAGGCCTGGAGACTAAGTTTAAGTCCAAACTCTCTATGGGGTCGCCTATGCAAGGGACTATACTTTCCCCATCAGGATTTTTGGCATGCAGAGAAACGTCATAAGAACTCTTGGGGATGGCTCAGCATCCTAGCCGGCAGAGATGCCATCTCTCCTGTTATGCGCTGGAACGTTGGAAATGGAACCACTATTAAGACCAGGGAGGACTGGTGGCTTCCCAAGGGACTCCTATATGGACCGGCAAAACAACACGAGCCCCTAATGGTGGCAGATTTCATATCCCCCATTGAAGGAACCTGGCAGCTACCACTCCTACAGGACACGTTCGATGAACAAACAGTTAAGGAGATCCTAGCGATTCCCCTACACCCACAGTTGGGACAGGACTCCATAATCTAGCCAGGCACACTTGCGGGCCAATATACCGTTCAAAGCGGCTACATCTTCCTACAACAGTCTAAAGCAACACATCAATCATCATCAACAACAACAGCAGCCTCATCATCCTATAACCCCCCAAGCGGACTGTGGAAACACATTTGGCGCACCCCCACCCTTCCAAAAATCCGCCACTTCTTGTGGATGCCCTGCCAAAACGCCCTAGCAACTAATGACAACCTGTTTCGGCATAAAATCATACCTGACCCGCTGTGCCCTTTGTGCCGAGATTGCGCCGAATCTGTTGAACACATGTGTTTCTCCTGCCCTTGGACAGAATCTGTGTGGGGTCATCACAATAGCCGAATTCAGCTCCCGAGCCCTGGCCCCAACAGAATCGAAGATTGGGTCATGCTAATTTTTGAGCAAGAGGACTTACCGACTGCTGCGCAGTCTGCATCCATCATCTGGGAGATTTGGAAAGCAAGAAATGCCGCCGTATTCCAGCGCCGGAAGCCAAGTGCAGAAGCGGTGTTGGAGACAGCGTCGGCCGCGATCCGCAGCTTCAACGCCTGGATGGACAGAATCAGAAAACCCAGCAATAGCTTCAGTAGATTGATCAGATGGAAACCCCCGCCGGCACATGGGCGGGCTCAAAATCAATATAGATGGATTTTACCTCTCGGGCGACGCAGTTGGCTCGGCGGCGTGGATCTGCCGTGATTCCACTGGCCGGCTACTGCACGGAGGCGTGCGATCGGTCCCGGCTTCCTCATCGCTGTTGATTGAAGCGTGGGCTCTGTCTGATGCCCGACATAATTTCCCTTTAGCTGTAAGTCACGCAGCCCCCTTTATTCCAGGCGACGTCGTTTTGCTTGAAACGGACAGCCAACAACTTGCTGAAGACCTCATCCAACAGCAGCAGTCCACGTGGGAGGTGCGGGTCCCAGTCCAGAACTGCAGGAATTTTCTGTCGCATTTGCCTAATACTCAGGTTATTTTCTCCCCACGCGATACTAATATCTGTGCCGATTAGGTTGCAAAAACCATTGGAGAAACTGCTTACCTGTAAACTGGGTACAATCCCCCCCGCTTGTCTATGGCAATTGCTCTATACAGACGCCCATATCTTGGGCCCCCCGGATCCCGGTCAAGTTTAATGAAAGCGCTCTATTTCGACCCAAAAAAACCCAGAGATGAAATTACCATAATGGAATTGTGTTTGGGAAGAATATCAAATTGGGTCCGAGTCCCCAAAAATGGTACAATTTGATGGAACTCATCGCGTCGCCCTGTTGTCCCAGATGAAATAATTGCGAGGGACGGCCCTCTGACAAAGACTAAACGAAACGAAGGTGGGAGGGGCGCAACGGGTTTGGCGTTTGAGAATGAGCTGTCTTGGAGCAGATCAAAGCTGGGCCCGATGTCCAAAGGGCAGCACGTTCGGACGAACCATCCGCCGTATGGCATACGGGCTTGTTGTTATATACGAAATCTTAAATGAGGCGAAACTACTTCTTTAACCCTCACCTTTTCCAATCTCGTCCGGTTAATCGGCAAGGATAACCCCAGGCCCACCGTAGGCTTTAAGGATATATTTTCTTAGAGCTAATTCCTTTAAAAAATCCTACACTTTAGGATTAACCTCGATTCTACTCTTAATTTTTTATCTCAGAAAAAATTCGAAAATCCAAAGTTTAGATCTAATCCTAATTCTGCCTCAAACTTTTTTTATTTAAAAAAATCCTAAATTTTTTATTTAATCCCAAACCTACAGCAGACATTTCTTTTGTCGCAAAAAAACCCTTCCAAATTTATCTTGAACTTTTTATCTTAAAAAAGCCATAAACTTTAAGTTCAATCTCAATTCTATGCCTCGAACTTTTCTTTTATCTTAAAAACTTAAACTTAAAGTCTAATCTCAAATTCACCCCAATTTTTTGTCAAAAAAAAATCAATTTTTTACTCTAATTCTAGATTTACCCCATTAGTTGTCCCTAATTTTTATATCTTAGAAGGTTTTTATTTTGAAGATAATTTTCCATATCTCTTTGTCAATGTCTATTTATTATCAATATGAAAATGTTATATTAAGTTAAGACTAGACCACGAGGTAGATTTAAGAATATATTAAAAATTGGTGATTTTTTTCGCAAAATAAAATCTGGGGTAAATTTGAGATTGGGCCTAAAATTTAACATTTTTTTGAGACAAAAGAAAAGTTTGGAGTAAATTTAAGATTGAACTTAAATTTTGAGATTTTTTAAGATAAGAAAATTCGGGACTGGATTTGGGACTTGACTTAAAATTAGAGACCTCATCAAGTGGTTCTATTCACCTTGTCCAGATAAATAATTGCCTCTGCTAGAGCAGAAACGCACAAAACAAGGCAACAATTATGGTGCGGCTGTGCGTCCCATAAACCGTAAAACTCCCTTTTCTCTGTAACAAACGCGTGGAAAAAGACTACGTTTTTTTCCCCCAAGTCACGATTCATACAAGGAAGGACATCATCTAAAGGGCTAAAGTAAGAATTTCTTCATCGCCATGCACATTTCTCGTACTCATGGGCACGACAATATATATATATATATATATATATATATATATATATTAATTACATTTACTAAAATATATAAATAGTAAATAATATTTTCATCTAACAATTTAAACCTTTAAAATAGTCAACATTGATTTCTTAAAATCTGGTAGCTCCATATTGAAAATATATAAATTAATGAACGGCTGTTAGTTAGGAACTTCCACAATAGAAAGTCAAAGATTCTAGACGGCACCCAACTAAGTTCTCTTTGAAATTCTTGGTCCAAGGCATAAAAGCGAATAGAAACCCAAGTCATTTTAATGGACAAGTATAAATTTCCCAAGTAAGCATGATTGCAAGGGTGATTGCAGGTCATTTTTGTAACATCCTGGGTTCGCCACTGTACACATATTGTCCGCTTTGGGCCGAGGCCCGCACGGCGGTTTAAAACGCGTATGTCAGTAGAGAACCCATATCTTTATAAGCCAGCCCGAGGACTCCTCCCTGGCGATGTGGGACAAGAGACATATCCCTCCTCCCTTGCGCACGTCCGGACCGAGGCGCGGACGCACCGCCATCCCTCCTCCTCGCGCACCGTCGCCAGGGCTGTCACATTCTCCCCCTTCGGGCACGGCGTCCCGCGTGGCCCCACACGCGGATCGGGAGTCGGCTCGATACCACTGTAACATCCCGGGTTCGCCACCGTACACATATTGTCCGCTTTGGGCCGAGGCCCGCACGGTTTTAAAACGCGTATGTACAAGTAGAGAACCCATATGCTTATAAGCTAGTCCAGGACTCCTCCCTAGGCGATGTGGGACAAGAGACATATCCCTCCTCCCTTGCGCACGTCCGAGGACCGAGGCGCGGACGCACCGCCATCCCTCCTCCTCGCGCACCGTCGCCCGGGCTGTCACAATTTTGCTCAATTGCCATTTCACGTTCGAACCCCTACGCAAACGTAAGATCGCCTGATGCATTCGCTCTGTTTTTCCACAATTCCACGGACATAATAATTTGTAGACTATAAGACAGCTAAAGCCAATGCACCCTGGGAAAAGTGTCGTCCTACTACACTTGAACATCAAAGGAAAGAAAAGAGGAGAGCATCTTAATTTGATCCGTAACCAGTGCCAAAGAAATCTTTTCAATCCATGTGGGATCCAACCTATCTAATGTAGCTTTTGTCCTCCCAACTTCCTCAAGCATCCCATTTCTTTTCCACAATTACACAACTGCCATTGGATCACTCTTCATGAATCCATTGATGAAAGTTTAAAAACCTTTAAACAAGCTCAAATTTGGGGGGAATGCAAACAAGCAAAAATCTCATGGAATCAGTCATTTATCGTACTTAACTATATTTGTTCAGATTTCTCACGTTGTGTGAAACTTGATCATGAGCATATATGCTAGTTTTGACATGAGCTAAAGTGCTATAGCAAAAATTTTGATAGATGAGATTTGTTGCATGTTGAAGCACACAAGTCAGAAAGAAAATAGAATAACATATGCATACATAGACTCTCCTAGAAGTGTTTTTTGTAACATAAATGAGTCTTCCCATCATAAAGTAATTCAGCAATGCTTTGGCATTGAAGACCCGAATAACATAGATCAACCATTAATGCTTACACCACGCTTACACCACATGTTGTCATGTCATTAATTTCATCAGCATAAAAAGACAAAAAATCAAGTTTTAATATAAGTTGCTGAAAGTTTACTCCAAAAAATAGAAGAACAATAGTCTGAGGAGAAAAGTTATGCAAATTTAGAAAGTCATCGATTGAAGAAGAAAATTACTAGTTGCCAGCATATCAAACATGAACCATAGAAAAATGCTGTAAAGTTGTATTCTATGCAGGTGCCGATAGTTTTCCTTTTATTTTCGGGTGTCCATTGCACTTGTGTCTCTATATGCTTGTGCGATTGCATCACAAATGGATAAAAGCACCATATTTTTAACATCCATACATACGGTCTGGTAAGAATTGACATGATTTTGACTAGAGTACACATCAACTTCCTTGAATAATTGACGGACAACCTGCACTAGGGTTCCTCGAGTTCAATAATGGTGTTATCGGATGTGCAGCATGCTGTGTCCTTAATTCTGTGGGGCGGTTAGCATTCTTGTAATCAGAATTATTGGGGCCTTTGCTACTTCAGAGGGAGGATTCGCTTTTCAATCTACTCTCCACCATATGTCAAGAGATGTGATAACCCACCATCATCCAAAACTCGAAGAAAGACCTCCTCATCTGACAATCCATCAGCATTTCACTTCTGTCTTCTTATGCATTTCCCTTTTGTTGCAATTGTCCTTTTAGTCCCTTGTTACTCCTCGTTTGTTTAGGTTTAACATTTTTGATTATATGATAACTTCAGGTATCCACGGAATTGATCAGATTATTTTTTGATGTTCTGGTCTTCTTGAGTATTTTTCTCATCTTTTCTTTTCTGTATTTTTCTTCTTCTTTTTTCCAGTGAATGTGTTGCCCATGTGCTTTGTGGAGTTGATAACTGGGATCTTCTTGTTGTCTAATTATGGCTCATCTATTGTAAATTCATAAAGGAGATTCCAAGAATTTTTTTTTATTATGAGCAGGATGGCCTTCTTTCTGCTAGCCATTTCTTTCGGCTAATTAGCTTTTCAATAAAATCACAAGTTGCATGAGCTACTCAATTGCATTGAGTCCACCATCTCGTAAGCTATGTGAATTTTTTTTATTTATCTCACGGTACAAATGTTGTGATTTATGATTTATTCATGTTGTTTGTATTGACAATTACATGCTTTCCCATCAATAAAAAAGTGTCTTATATAGCAATATGGACTACAGTTAGGCTAGGTTCTTTATAATAAATTCCATTTTCAGCACACCCTTTCATCAATTCAATTGACAAACACGATTAATCGATAAAGTTTCTTTCTAAATAATAGAACAAAACTAAACAAAACTCAATTACTAAATGAAATATTAAGAATAGAGAAATGTGTCATCTCCCGCACACTTTCTCAGCAAGAATGATCAATTCCTATTTACTTTGCGATTGATTATATCCTATGGTTTGGGAACTCGTACTTTGGTCTTTTCATTATCTTTTCCAATCTTTAACCTTTCCAACGGTGAGTAATTTCCTTCTTTCTTGGCTAAATAACGTGTGCAGTGGAAATAAGTAGTATGGAATCTATTGCACACTTATCGTTTTAAAAGCATGTGATAAGAACTAGGGTCATGAAAAATCTTTAGTGGGAGTTTGCAAGTAAGTGTTCCTGAATTGAATAATTTGATTAACCATTGGAATTTGTCTTAGTGGCCATCCTTCATCATGAGAAGGGAAAGGTGGAGGATTTTCAAGAGAAGTTAGGGTGAGAAAGATTTAATTTTAAGTGTGGGTTTCGATTCTCACGCCCCGTAAGGAGATAAGACAAAAGTTTGAGAATGAGAGTTAGAATATAAATAAAGTAGAATCGATAAAAAAAACAAGAATTGAATAATTTGATTATCGAGAAAATACTCGAATATATATAAAAAGAAAAGAAAAAGAATACTGCTCGTGGACCTCCTCTCACATCCGAAAAAAGAAACACGTCATCTTCACACCAACAATGCCTCTCGAATCCCCCTCGTCTGCCACTTTTTCTCTCTCTCTCTCTCTCTCTCTCTCTCTCTGCCTTTAGCGCGTGGGTTCGGTTGTCACGCCTCGATCGAAGTACGACGTTCTCACCGGAACGAAATGAACCCATGTCCAACGATTACACACACAGCGACAGGGCGGAAATTTGGTTTCCTTTCGGGGGGCCACGGATGGTGTCGGAACTGAATCAAAGCTCGAAGCTTTGCGTGTGTTCTGGGATTCCCCTAGTGAAGCTCACTGCCATAGAAGGAGATAAAGAGTCTGATTCGACGCGCAACTATGATGCAAGCCCAAGTTAGGCTTTCTCAAACAATAGGATGGGAGAGTGACTAACCGAGAAGCCGTATCGATATCTTGAGTCCATCTCGAAAGCTTGAAAGACACCTTGGAAGCCCGCATGACGCTTTTACTTGTTTATAGTTTCTATACTCTTTACTATTTCTCCTAGTTTCAATGCTCTATCTTTATCTCTCCTGGTTTTGTCGAGCTTGAATGCGAGCCAATCTTCTTGGTTGAGAGAGCCGGTCTTCAATGCGGGTTGCACCAAACTAGGTGTTGATTCACCCCACTCGACATTTCATAATATGATGACCATTACCAGTATGTATGTGGATTCACCGTTGCTGAGGAAGCAGTGGGATCCAGAGGAGAGGAAAGTAGCCGACAAAACGAGAGAGAAAATGATGGACTTACGAACCCTTGAAGTGCCAAAACTTAGCACAGGGAGACACTTAAGTGTCAAAAGTTACAAAAGGTACACTTAAGTGCCAAAATCATAGAAAAATGATCAGTTAAGTGTCAACGGCGAGAAAATCAAGTCAAAATGTTGACATGGCAATTTTCCGACGATCTGGGGTCAAAACGGCATCGTTTTAGGGTGCTGACATGGCCAAATAAGCCCAAAACGACGTCGTTTTGGCCAAAGTTTTAATTTTTAATATAAATATTAAATAAATAATATTAAAAGCGAAATTTTTTTTTAAAAAAGGGGGCAAGTAGCCCACATGTGGCAGCCGCCCCATCGGGTGGGGGGCAACGATTGCGAGAGTCGCGGACGCTGGGAGAGGGCGGCGACCCTTGCCCAAGCCGGGGCAAGGGCGCCCGACCCTCACCCAGATCTGGGATAGGGTCGCTGCCCTCTCCCGGTGTCTGGCGAGGGTCGTTTGGCCCTTGCCTTCGGTTGCCGAGGCGTGCCCAAGCGTCGACGACCCTCGTCGACTGAAGGCAAGGGCCGGATGGCCCTCACCAGATGCTGGGAGAGGACGATGACCCTCCCCAGATTTGGGCAAGGTCGGCCGCCCTCGCCCGACTTGGGTGAGGGCCGGCCACACTGGGAGAGGCTTGGTGGCCCTCGCCCAGGCCGGGGCGAGGGCGGTCGATCTTCACCCAGATCTAAGAGAGGGTCCCATATCTAGGAGAGGGTCGTTGACCCACACCCAGGTGTCGACGACCCTCGCCATCCGTCACCGCTGCCCCACCGGCGATGGGGCAACGGCCACGGGTGGGTGCAGCCCTTTTTTTTTTTTATAAATAATTTTGCTTTTAATATTATTTAATTACTATTTATATTAAAAAATAAATTTTGGCCAAAACGGCGTCGTTTTGGGCTGATCTAGCCACATCAGCACTCAAAACGATGTTGTTTTGGGCTTATTTGCCATGACAACATCCAAAACGACGCCGTTTCGACTCTTAACTCGCCGGAAAAGTGCAACGTCAGCATTTTGGCAGGATTTTCTTGCTGTTGGCATTTAACTAATCATTTTTCTTCGATTTTGGCATTTAAGTGTACATTTTGTAACTTTTAGCACTAAGTGTCCCATTGTGCCAAGTTTTGACACTTGAGCTATACTTATGCCGAAAATGATGGATTGGCCTAGAAATTTATCGAAGTCGTGCTGTGCTTGAAATTTTGTAGAAAGCCTTCGGGGAAAAGGCTTTGATGATCAATCGATCTGAAATCATTATTGTCCTTCTTTATTTGAATGTCTACTTATTGTACTTTCGAGCTTGTGCTAATTTATTTATTTATTTCCATAAAATCGAATGTTAATTTCAGCTGTTCAAATGAATATTGGCATTTGCTAACTAGCTATACTGCAAGGCAATTCAGGGATATGTTAACCTGATACTATGGGAAGATGTTTAACCTGATAGAATGGTTATGTTCCATCATTTGATGGTTGGATCCGGATTTGATACGGATACTGCAATGGTCCTATTTTGCTTGTTGCTTTAATCCGAAGTTTAATTGACCCGTGAATTCCTACAGAAGTACAAAAGTTATTAGTCGACTGACCATTTTGTGAATGATTTGTCCCTAAACTCCTACAAAAGCACAAACTAACTGAAAATATGCTGTGTCCAAGGCAACACTGGTGATTCGCTAGAAACGGTGAGGACCGTTAAATCTAGGACATTCATCCTCAGCAATCACCAAAATTCTCCTCATAAGACAGCACAATCATTACGAACAAGCGTACTGAGGGTGATGGGGATTTCAATTGGAGGGTTCAATGTGGTCTTTTTAATTCCGCAAGCATAAGATTCAAAGCAAACTACCCAAAAGATCTCACTGCCACATGATATTAGGGCCTGAGCTTCACCACGTCAAAGCACACTTGGTGTCTAACTCAGTTGGAGTACAGTGCGCATATCTTGAAGGGAAAATAATGGTGTAGGTACCTAACTCAGTTGGAGTAGAATGCACATATTGATTTCTGATTTATTAGCAATATTAAGATGTTTACTTGATCCCACGTATCTCTTAGGATCATGCAAATATCTCCTTTGATATAGCATATCCTTGATTGCTTATATTTGATATTATGTTTATCTTGTTCATTTAGATAGCCATCTCATATAGCCTATAAATGGGCTAATGTAATTTTCATTATAATATATCAAAGTATAGAGAAATTTCATATTCTTATCTTCTGTATATTATTTTATTTATTTAACTTGATCCATTGTTTCATGGTTGGATCCAGATTTGATCCAGTCTGGTCCTATTTTGTTTTTGCTTCAAGCATTGTAATAGCCGGTGGTTTGATTGATGGGTGAATTTTTGTCAAAACATTTTGAATTGACCGATAATTCCGTGATTGATTTTGTCCCCCTGCTCTTTACAAAAGCACGAGCTAACAAAAAATAATCTATGTACTAGACAACACAGGCAATTTGCTGGAAACGATAATTTTTATGCAATCTGGGACATTCTTCGTTTGCATCACCAAAATTCTCCTCATGAAAGAACAATCACACAAGCAAGCATACTGATGACGATGGGGAACAGGGTAGGAGGGTTCAATGTAGTCTTTTAAATACTGAAAGCAGTAAGCATTCGCGACAAATTAACTTGGATGATTTCACTACCACATGATATCAAAGCTTGACCTTTGCCAAGTTCCGCCAAAGTACACTCTAACTCAAAAAGTTGGTCGTACAACACATATATCTAGAAGGGGAAAATAACAGAGTATAGGTACCCGATTTGGTCTTATCGTGACAAAAGAACTGGATGATGACAAGCTCGGGGTACAGAGCTCCTCCAGCATCTACATGCAAAGACCACTAATGGGATCATGCTAAAAGAGAATACTAGTCTCATAGTGACGTAAGAGCTTGAGTGCAACTTCTTCTGCATGGGACTAGCCAATTTCTGATCTAATTGATTTTCGGCAACCGTAAAACATCATCATAATTTCATATTTTGAAAGAATCAAGGATGACACAAGAAGAAGAAGCTCTTGGTTAACGACATGGAGGGGCACATTATTCCAGTTGGACAACTTTTGAAGAATGAATGTTGACCTCCATGATTTTTAGCAAATATTCCATCTGTTATATAGCAAAACATGCAAAATTGACAAGAAAGCTGCTACATTGCAGATGTCCGATCATTGATTAGAGATTCACAACCGACTCTTTGAGCTCTGTAAATGTGTGCTGCACTGCAGATGTCCATGAAATAGGAAATTTACTGAAATTCTTAATTTAGAGTGAAATGGAGCTGGCACGTAGGTACTAAGGACCTATTTGTTAATTGATTAAATAATGTTTGATTCTATTATTTTGTTCTTAAGAATAGATTTAGCACATAAATTAGTTTGGTAAACTTTTTATTCCCTAGGACAAATTTGGAATAGAATCGATAATAAAATAAAAGTTACTTCTTATTCTCGGGAACAATTCCAAGAATCAAGTCTAAATTTTTTTTCTTCCCTTTCCTTTTCTTCTTCTTCCTCCCAGTCATTGCCGCCCGTCGGCCATTGTTGCTAGCATCAGCAGTGCCAAGCAAATGCTGGGTGAGGTTTAGTAAGCTTGCCTGGCCACCACGAGTACTCGGCCTTTTAGATTTAGCCGAGGCCGAGCCTTGCTAGGCCACCAAGGAGGGTCGACTTTGCCCAAGTGGTGTGAGGTCGGCCTTACCTTAGGCGAAAAGAGCCTTGCCCAACCACTAGTAAGGCTCGGCGTCACTAGCCGGTGTGAGGTCGAGTCTCTCTAGGCCAAGGGGAGGTCGACCCTCGCTGATGGCCTAGCGAGGCTCGTCGAGCTGGGTGAGCCTCCAACGAGCTTGCTGGACCTCACCCTTGCTTGGCGAGGCTCCAACGAACTTGTCGTACATCGCCTAATTGGTCGTCAGCCACCGTCGGTGGCAACGACCGATCACAAGTAAAGAAGTAGAGAAAAGGAAAAGACAAAAGACACAAAAATAAGAAAATGTAATAAAAGTATTAAAAATTTTAAAGAAACAAAAAAAAATTAAGAATCTTGGACAGTTTTACTAGACATAGTTACCAAATGCCTTTAAATGCTTAAAATTGTTCCTGAAAACAAAATAAAAATAATAATTTCTGAATAGAAATTGTTCCTAAGCACATAAGCATTACCATGCACACCTTAAACATGTTAGTAATGGAGCAAATAGAAAGAATAAAAAGATTCAAGTATTTGAAGGACTTGCTAAAGATAATTTTTGAATTGTGGGCATTATGGCCCTCACCCAGTACTGGTGACAGTCAATTGGTGACCCTTACTGGTCCTTAGTCCAAAAGGAAAGAAAAGAAAAGAATAAAAAAAGAATAAAAAATAAAAATATTATAAAAAAATGTCCACATTAGCATTGGTCATGTATTGACACGTAAATTTTGATTGATCATTCGTAATTTAATACACAAAAATTTATGGATTAATTTTAACCCCTAAACAAAAAATATTAGGATTAAATTGCATAGCATATAGTTTTAGGAGCATTTATTATTACATCTGCATTGGACATATGACAGATGGGCTTCAATTGATGATTCTGAACTTTAATTTAACAAGTTGGACTAAGCCCACAAGGAAAAAGAATTTGGCTAGGCCTGTTAAGGGGTGATGAGTTGGAATATAAGAATATTCCTGGGAATATGAGAATGTTCCCGAGAATATTCGCATTATTCTTTCAATATTCAGGGAAGGCGTCGGATGAAATATTGAAAAAATATTGCATGTAGGATACAAGAGCTAAATAGGCAACGTGCAAATTTATCATCTTTCCTTAAATAACATAGTCCTCTCACCTATAAAAAGGGGGCCACACACTGAAGAGGACACAAAAAAAAACATAGCCACAACGGAGAGAAAAGTGAGAGAAGGGATCAAAGAAAAGAAAAGGGAAGGGGATGCTGAAAAAGAGTGGGGGAAACATCAAGAGAAAAGTGAGAGTGGGGATCTTGGTGCTAAGCAAATATCTTGCATATTTGTTTTCTTGCTCACGGGATCCAACGAAGTCAACAGAATTCTTGGATCCAATCTGAGTTATTTGCAGGTTTCTTCGGTCTTGCTAAGAATCACCATAATTCTTCATGCCGGAGTCCATCGTCGGTGAACATCCATCATCATTGCTCATCGCAAGCCACCGCCGTCGTAAAAGTAATAACTTGAAGTAGACGAATTCTCATGCTATTTGGGAACTCATCATTGGGACCTTGGCATCGTTCATTGTTAGTCGCATTCTTTAGGATAATTCTCTTCTGAATCAGGTAGTTTTCTTTAATCAAAATTAATTTGGTCATTTTCTTATTTATTTTTACAATTATTTGGTCCTTATTGCGATTGGTGATTCGTTAGGTACATTTTTGTGTCGAGGGTCATTAATAAACAAAAATACTGAGCTGAGAGACATCGGATTAGATTTGTGATTATCGTAACCTTCCATCTTTGATTGTGATGAGTTATATGTTTATATAGTTGTGTTCGTTGTTTGTGTTTGTTTTATATTAGTAAATTTTACCATTAATAAAAATACAAAAAAAATTTCACATTGCATCGCATGGTAGTTTGATTGCATGATAGTGTGGTAGGTAAGTTGCATCTTAGATTTATATAATATTTTTTTAGATGAAATTTTCTAATAAGACTTAGTTTAGTTTCAGATTTTGATTTTAATAAAATTAAAAATTAAAAAAATTAAAAAAAAAAAAAAAAAATGAAAAAGAAGAAGAAGAAAGATCATGCATATGCATATATCATTGTTACATCATTCATCTTACATCACGTGGCACATACATATTTAGGGTCATGATTACATATAAGTTACAATAGTTTTCAATTAACATATGTCAATAGAGTTAGGCCATTTGAATTGCACGTCATATGTCATTAGAGTAAGAATCATGCATGTTAAATTTAGATTAAAGTTATATATAATTAATTTTACAAAAAATCCAAAAATTAGATGTCATCCCATTTAGAATTTATGTTTAGGGCATGCATTTTAGTTATAGCTTATTTTGCTTTAAGGTTGATCATGATTTTTCTATTCGTCTTTTTGGATTTACTGAATGTTATTGATTGTGATTCGCATGACTACTCTTTTCCATGTTAGTGGCTTAGGTTAAAATCAACCAAGATTGTTTGCAAAAAAATATTTTTGAAACTTAAAGAGAAATGGTACCAAAAGGGGCTCTAGTTTAACTTAGCGTAACCATGTTCCCGAACCTATTGAATCTCTGGTTGGTTTGCAGAAGTAAAGCATTTTCCCATACTTTACTTGGTTTTCTAATCAACCCTAATTGATTAGTGGCGGCTCCTAATTGAATAAAATTATATGTTTAAATAGGTCAAATTTTGAGTACTAAGTTGCGGTCGGTAGGATTTGGGAGAATCCGCACTAAGTCTTCGAACTTAATAATCCATTAGTCTTCCCTTGGTGTTTCACTTTCCGGAAGGTCGCGACATCATGCTACGTAAGATAGCCGACATCCACATTAGCGATTTTCATGTCAGCATTGGTTGTGTAAATATTGGACAAATAGACTCAATTATTAAAATGTGAAAATATTTATAACTAAATTGGTGCAAATATAAGATTTAGAACTAAATTGACATAAATATAATGGGTTTAAAACTTTTTTGATAATTGTCTTGTAAAAAATCATTCGCACTCGTTAAAAAATAACCGACTTGTTGGAGAATTGCTATCACATAGCACTACCTAGTGCTTATTAACATGAGATTCTCCGAGAATGCCCCACCTTGTAGACTTTAAGGATATCGATTTGATCTGAAGACAAACGGTCGTGAATTGGCATTTTGCCTATAATTCTCAAATAATTGGTCTTGTGCAAAAAGACTTTTTGGTAAGCGCTTGGGTCTTTCGCCGAAAAAGAATTATATTATGATACTTATGTTAGAGTCCCATAATCATTTGTTTTACTAGTAACTTTCACAAACAATTCTCCGATAGACGGAGAGGTTTTTCTCGCCAAATCATCGGTTCACTAGAAACTACAAGAGTAACGCACTGACAAGTGACAACGTTGACTCAGGTCTGAAGAAAACGAAGATATCACCACACCATTTTACGACAGTGACGGTGAATGTATGCAAAAAATAATTTCACATTGAAGAAAGCGCGCATGATTACATGAGCAGACCAACTCCAATTTCAACTTCTTGGCCGATCGAAAACCCCTCGTCGTCGGCTACTTCTCTCTCTCTCCCTCAGAAAAGCCCTTTCTTTCAGAGACTGCTCCTGGTGATAATTGTTGCGTCCACTCCCTCCCTCCCTCCCTCCCTCCCTCCTCTCTCTCTCTCTCTCTCTCTCTCTCTCTCTCTCTCTCTCTCTCTCTGCGCCTTTAGCGCGTGAGGGTCGGTTGTTTGTCACTTCTCGATCGAATCTATGACGGCCATATCCGAATCTACGAAACGAAACCCACGTCGAACGATCCGCGCGCGCAGTAACGGGACGTGAAAGTGGTTTCCTTTCTGGAGGGCTGCAAATGGTGTCGGAAGTGAGTCAAGCTCGGCGCTTTGCGTGTGCTCTGGGATTCTTGGAGAAAGTTCGTTGCTACATGAGGGAAATCCCGTTTGACTAGGTGTCGATTCACCCCCACTCGACATTGCATAATACGATGACCATGACCAGCATGTGGATTCGCTATTGTTGAGGAAGCAAGGGATCGAGAGGAGAGGAGAGTAGACGAGGGATTGAGGGGAGAGAATGATGGATCGACCCAGAAATGCATTGAAGTCGTGCTGGGTTTCAAGTTTTGTGGGAATCTCTAGGAAAAAGCTTGGGGTGATCTTTGACCTCTGAGGCTTGCCGTGGAGGGGGAAGAACCATTCGCAAGAGCGTGAGGTTTCCCCAATCAATTAGGGATCCATCTACTGTGGTTAATGATCATTAACCCCATTTGCGTTCCCAAAACAGTAGCCTAGAATCATCAAACCCTAATCAACTTAATTATCATTCTAGATTACCTACTGAAAAACATGCAGCACCGTTTCTAAGCATGTGTCATATCATTCACAAGTAAGAGCGATCAGTTCTTAGTTTGGTCTGATTCCAAGGTGAAATCGAGAATTGGATAGGGAGGATGGCTTTCCAATTTCGGGAACTGGACTGTTTGTTTTTAGAATCAACAACTTGATCGAACTATGCATTCTGATATAGTCCAATGAATCAGCCACTTTTTTTCCTATGAAAGAGTGATCGTGCACAACAAGAGAGAGTGACAAATCCTAAAATATTGACAAAAATAACGATGAGTGAAGAGTTATTATATTGTAACTTGTGATACCATTAGACAAGATAATATTTAGTTCACATTTTACTATTTTTTTTTTGAAGAAATAATTAAAAAAAGATGTGTGTGTGTGTGGGGGGGGGGTCAGTCGGTGGTCCCGGTTCGATTCTTTCTTGGAACCCAGGAACCGGACCGTTTGGACGAACCGAGAATTGGACCGTTTGGATAGAAACTAAGAACTAGATTGACACTCTCAAAATTGGACTGAATCGGCCGGTTTGGTTCAGTCCAAGTGATTCCCGATTAAGGTAGTCTATCTTGCATACCCCTAAGGCATGCAATTAGGCTAACTAACCATAAGAATCTAGAACTAGATTGATAAGGGCAACTTCATTTTTTTTCCAAAATCCGGTGTTTATTTACTAAACTAGACTATTTTTAATACTGAAACCTAATTTCTAAAACAAAGCTAGCTTCCTTAGACAAATTTTTTATTTTTAATTTCGGAATAATTTGTTTTTTAAATAAAAAATTATTTTTATTCCTAAAATGGGGACTCGGGCTGGGCTTCTGAGCCCAGCCCGAATACGGGCTACGACTGGTCCTCACAAAACTGGGCTCGAGTTGGGCTTGTTTTAAACGAGCCCACAACAAATAGAGAGCTCACAAGCCCATTTCATTTCTAACTAAATGACGACAACGCTCAGCCCATTCCCAATAACGAAAATTCTCACCGGAAATTAGTGACAGATGATCATCATGTGACTTCTACGGACACGCAAGCCAAGTTTAAGAGGAAAACGCATAGAAATTGGTTCAGATATTTCGACAAACAGGTAGGGTGCAAGGACTGAGGGGGCAGTATTAACTCATCCGATGCTCAGATTCGTTCCAGGCTCACAAAAATCAGCAAATAAGACCCGACATCAAAAGAAAAACCCACGACCGGACCTGGAACATTCGTGATTCGGGACGACAAATGTCGGTGTTTGGGTCGATCAAAACAGAGTAAAACAGGGAGGCGACCGAGGTTTACCTGGTTCATGAATGGCTACGGGATGCGTTCACTTGGCGGATTGGCGTGGAAAACTTCACAAGAAGCCAACGGAGATGCGAGCGTTCCAAGGATTTTGGCCTGGCCAGTACACAGTTCCTCGACCTCTTCAATCGGAAAGAACAAGCCGAACCAGGGGGAATTTGGGCACCGCTTGGAGGCTGCCAACAGCGGAAATGTGACAAGAATAGCCGAGGGGGAGAGCCGGAGAAACCCCTTTTCTGAGGGTCGCCACTCCTCCTTTCCTCCAAAAACGCCCCACACTCTCCCTCTGCCGCGTGTGTTGTGTGCTGTGTCAGTTACTCTCCCTTTGCGACGCGGCCACCTTGGCCGCCTCGCTTTCTTCTTCAACGAGCGGTTGCATGGGATTTTTCTCCATTCCCCGCTGGACGCGTGTCTCAATCCCGTTGGCTGGCTCGCCTCCCTGTCTCGCTCCTCTCTTGCGGATCAAGCGCGGGCTGGTCTGCGTTTTTTTTTTGTGACGTACTTTTGAATAATTTTTATTATTTGGTATTTTACCTATTTGCCGATTTTTTGCTGATTATGCTATTTGGACCTTCTCATATTTTCATGACGCCCTATCTGATTTATAAAATTAGGTGTCAACGCCAATTTAGGTTGATGTTTGAGATTAAGAATGGATTTGAGGTATCATCGAGCTACCTGATACTATGGTTAAATGCACCGTTTCAAAAGAAAAAGACTTACTATATGGGATGTTCCTTAATCATATCTTCAAGGATTTTGATGTTGATCTCGAGGGTGTAGCCATGGTAACGGATTGGAGACTGCCACCTTTGCTAGGGATTAGTCGAGATTGAGTTTGTTTTCCTATAAATACGGTAGCCCATTGTCTAGGAGATGTGTGCTCATTAAAATGCTTGAAAAATCTCTCTTGTATTTATTTTGCAAATCAATTTCTTGCGAGAGAAATTGTTTTACGATAATCAACATTGATTGTAGAGGACTATTGGCGTCATTTACACTTCATATATATTGAAATAAGCGTAAGTCCCAAAACGTCTCGTGAAGTGGTGCAGGCACCGATTTGGCCAAAACTAACAATTTCTTTTCCCTACTCTCTTTATACTGACGCACGCCAAGTGTTTCATGTATTGTTTGTATGAGATTTACGTTTACATATTCATTAAATTTTTGCATACGCTGAATTTATGGGACAACGGCGACATAATAAATCTTTTGGATTATGTTGCTTTAATTTGGTATTGATTTTATATGAAAGAAACATGCTGGATTATGACTAGCAGAAGTACCTAACTTAAGTAACTGGTTACACCAAGCTTCCCGAGAACTACTCTGCTTCCGACTTAATTTTCCAGTATAACTTTCTCACTTTTCTTGTTCACCATAAATCTAGTGATGGAGTGATGGTAGAGTTACTCTTTTAAATGTTCGGGAAATTAAGGGAAATGGAGAAAGTGAATGTAAATGCAGAGAAAAGTTTTCATTTTTCTTGAGAAAAAAGGGTGAGTTTTGAATTTTTCTCCCATAATTTCGCTCACCCCCTCGTCTCAAATCGAGAAAGACATGGAACTACAGTAAAGACAATTCTGTTTTGGGCCTCTTTGACCCTATCCGTTTTGTAGTTAAAACTTTATTTGGACCCAGACTAAGACGTTACTCATGGGGCTATTAGGTTTTGTGCCAAGTTTGATAGACACAACTTGTAAATTTTAATATTCTCCAGGGCCATTTTTATTGGGAGACAAAGGTGGTTTACCTTAGATTATTACTTCCATTCATTAGATTTATTAACAATCTTTTAATAGTTTCAACCTAGTCTTGAATGTTAGACTAACTCTATAATTCTATTCACGTCCACGTCAAGAATCAAAATAGTATCTCCCTTAAGTTCTCTATTGGTTGAGAAATAGAAACTTAAATTTGAAGAGAAAAAAAAGTTTATACTCAAGTCGTTAATTTCTTTTTTCTCTTATCTCCATCATTTTCTTTTATATGACACATCAAGGTTGGCTTAGTTGGTTGGATGTTAGGAGATTTCATAATCAGAAATTGGAAGTCTCCTATTTAAATATCACCAACTACAAGCAAACTAATCTAAATCACGACCACCCATGTATAACCCAAAAAGGTGAACTTAACCGGTTGATAGAATTTGGAAGATATTCTATGGCCCCTCAATCAACTAGCTCTCTATGCTTATGCCCATGAAATATCAGGAACCAATAATCAGAAAGGTCCATAGTGATATCACAATGACATTAAATTTTTGGCGAGATCTAAATCATGAGAATAGTAGGGCTGATTATAATGGACTCAAAACATAGGTCATACGTAGTAAATAACTTTTTCAATAGGTTGTACTCACGAAAAAAAGGTACAAGAAAATCACAATTGAAAATCTAAAAAGTCTTTTAACTCCACCCACAGCCAACTAGCAAATCTCCTGCTTAAAATGTTGTTAGTGTTTAACAAATCTGTTGTCTTTGCCTACTAGTATGTACTCAATAACTTTTGCAGATTTTTACTATTGCTTAAAAATTTTACCTTAACGACATGATAACATGCAGGTCAGGTGATTATCTTCGTTTTGCAGAATGGAGTAAGATTTTTGCAGTGGATTCAGATCTATTTTTAAGCCAACAAGGAAGATGACTTGCTCTAAGCAATCACAAACATGGTATCAAAAGAAAACATTGTTAATAAGACATGTCTAACTACCGACACTCCTCATGTTTAACTAGAGAAGGGGGGCAAGCACACAGCTCCTCATATAATAAAACCTTGCAATCTTCAAAACTACATTGACAGCCATTATGCTAAGCAATTCATCAAACAGCTAGAATAGTAAGTGCCCAAAAGCCCCCAATACTGGAACAATGCCACGATTCATTTAAATCCCAATTAGACATATTTTAAGAAAGACAAAACTTGAAGAATGCAAGTTTCTTCCTTTTTGATGCAGGTTGGGGCAGGCATGATTAGGCACACAAATGTACCTAACTTATTGAATTCGGTATGGATTGTATCATGCTGATAAAGTTTGGATGGTGGTATTAAGATCGCCCTCCCAACACCCTTCATCATCCTCTTCAGAGAGGAGTACCGTGCATAGTTTTGGTGTCCTCAAGGCACCCTTGCAGAATATATTCATCTTGGGGCATTGGTTCACCACAAGGCCCATTAATGATGGGAACATGAAGACGCAATACGTGGAGGAGAAACTCTCAAGGCTCGGTAAATCTTGAAGCATCAGTACTTCCAGCTTGGGAAAAGAGATCTCCTCTACTCCATTTCCATCATCTATTACCAAGTCTTCCAGTGCACCACAATCTTTTAGTAACAGTTGAGTAAGGTGCACCATACTTGTCACTGCTAAGCAAGTTCCCATATGAACTAAACCAGCGCAATCCTCAATGTATAATGTCGTCAAGTTTTGGAATGAAGTTTGGTAGGGAAATACAATCGATAAACTCGGGCACTCCATAACTGATAGAAATTCAATCTGGTTAAGGATTTTCGCCATCAAGGAGCCATCTTTCCAGACTCGCCTTAGGTTGCACAAGTTTTCTAGCCCAAGTTGCTTTAGATTTCCAAGTGCCTTGAGAGGTTCTTCCAAGTCAGTTAGTCCTCCAAAGGGAGTCGCTCCCCCATGTCCAAATGCATCTTCTGGAAATATCTCCTCGAAAGAACTACAGACCACAGAAAGCTCCTCTAGATTAGGGAATCTCTGGAGAAGGAAGTTGGAAGGAAAAGTGACATTTTCATCATGGTAGCATCCTAAATCCAGCTCTTTGAGATTATGAAAGATATAGCGCTGCGGCATCATCATCACAACATCCTCCCTCGTTAATGTCAATTGCTCCAAGTGTGGAATGACCTGTGGAACAATCATGGCCCAATGACTAAAATATCATTCCATATACAGAAAAGAGGGAAAACTTTCTAGAGCTAGACAAGCAAGCATCGATGACCATTCTACAAGGGATGTATAGAAGAGATGTTTGTTGTGCCTATTTCAATCAAATTTTTTTTCGTGAATTTGGATAAATAAAGTTATCAGTGATAGTTCAGCTACTTCAATTGTCAACTAATTAAATCAAAAAGGAAAAATAACCACATTATTTTCAACAAGTTCGTAGAAAAAACTATAAAGAAATTTTTTTTGTTTTACCAAATCATGTTCAAGATCTACAAGATAAAGAGTTGGTGAGTGACTAATCAATTGGTATCTTAATTTGACAAATGTTGATACATCAATTATTAAGGTTTGTAATTTTATATTAAATTTAATAATATCAAAGGCATTGCTTAGTCACAAGAATAAATATTGATTGATTATTAGAGTAGCTTGTAACGTTGTAAACGTTGGTCCCTTTCAAACCCAATAAGCTAAAAAGTTATCAACAAAAAAGAAGAAGATAAAAAGTTGGTAAGTAGCTAAATTCAGTTTGTATGTTAATGTGACGAATGTTGGTACAACAATTAAATTAAGTTCTGTAAATTAAGACAAGGTTAGTAAAGAAGAATAAAATTAGGTAGATTATTAAAGTAATTGGTCATTTTGAAGGTAGAAAAAAAAATATTTGTGCTTCTCAAAGCCTAACAAGATAAAAACTTTGCAAGTAAAGAAAATTATTAGGTATGTCAATGTGACGAAATTAGTACGTTAGGCAAATTAAAGTTAATAATTTCAAATAAGAATTATGTTTTTCAGAGGTGGTGGTAATCAACAAATGTAGTTAGATTATAACAAGTTGGTAGATGACTAAAGTTAGTTGTTATTTTAATATGACGAATGTTGGTACATCAATCAACTTAAGATTGGTAATTTCCCAAAAAGTTAGTAATTTTCAAGGCTATAGGCACAAAAATAAATTTCAATATATTATTAAAATTTTTGATAATTTTTTAAGTATATATAAATGTTGTTACTTGTCAAAACCTATTGATAAGTTACTAAAACATGACTGGGTAAGCGAGTTATCAGTGATGCTTAACGGTTACCAACTATGTTCATGATGTTCGAGCGTGGAACTTTGTTCCGTAGCTAAGCTAGCAACTTAAATTAAATAGATAAATCCTAGCCATAAGACATGCCACAAACATGATTGACAAGATAACACACAAGCTACTCGTTAGAAGCATAACTGTCTATGCAAGTTAATCAATAAAAGGTTTTTGATTTTTCAAATTAAAAGCTGGGATCACTCAATTATATTCCAAAGAATATGGGCTGGAAATTTAACTTAATCTTCAAATTTCTAAGCAATTCACCGGTGTGGTCAGGCAAGCATTAATAAGCATGAAATGTTTAATAATTTCAATTTCCTACCGAGAATAACAAAGCACGAAGAGCCATGCGCATAAACTTTTGAAGACAAAAGCAGAGAATTAGAATTAAGGATTGTACCTTTTCAAGAGAAAAGAGTGCAGGTTGGTTCTCGTTGGTAGTTGTACCTTGGCAACTTTGGATGTCACAACCAAATGAGAATGACCTCATCTGGCCACAGTGTTTGACTTGCAATTCCTTCAAGAATGACCATGTTGAAGTATGGCTATTCCTGGAGAAGCTCCTCAATTCCGACAACTCAATTAACGTCAGATTCGTTAATCGTGGAAAGAAGAGATCACCTGCATTCATTCCTATTCCATCTTCCTCCATTATAATTTCCTCCACCCCACAATCCTGTACTGAAAGTTCTTCTAGTTGTGTCATACTTTTTGCCACCGAGCTTGGAACTAAACTTTTGAGACTCTCACACTTGTTGGCCTCCATGCGTCGTACGCATCCAAAGGTAAGACATCCTTGAGGGAGTCCACTCCACACATGCTTCATTTTTGGGAGCCGCGTCAAAACTATTTCTCTCAATTGAAAGGTGCTTGTAGAGCGAGCTTCGCCAATATTGAATTCGTGGAAATGAAATACCACTTCTAATGACCCACAATCGGTCACGGATATTTTCTCTAGGTTTTGAAATCTTATAAACATAGTATAAGATGAAAATATTGATGAAAGTTTCTCACAGTTCTCCACTACTAGTGTCTTGAGTTTGCCAAAAGCATTTGAAACAAGATCATCACGCCATATCTGCTCCTTGTTATCCCTGTGTAAGATCTCCATTGACTCCATATTAGGAAACTCAACCTGTTATTTTTCAATTTAATTCATTAGAGTCAACTCTCTGTTCCCCTCGAAAAAGAGATGACTAGAACAAGAAAAATCACAGGATAAACATTATTGATATAATAGAAAAGAAAAAAAAAAGACTAGATGCACATTATATATATATATATTTTTTTGTAACCGAGGTGTCTAGGCCAGCTTGCGCGCACCTCAACTATTCCTCGGGGGAGACTAGCACAGCAACCCACCGCCATGGCCCCCAACTTAAATCACAGGCGCTTCCTGGGGAATCGAACCCAAGACCTCAAAGAAGTCCAAGTTCGCCCTAACCAGCTAGGCTACCCATGGGTGGGTCACATTATATTCTTTTTAGTGTACGCCAGACCCTAAAATCGATTCTCCTTCCATAATATATTTGAGAAGAAAGCATAAATTTATCTAATATATCAATCATTATGTTTAAGCATTCACAAAACACATAACCAACTTAGTTAGACAAGCATAATCATTTCGTGCCTCATATGATTCCCATGGACCTCAAATTTAGCCTATCTTAGACTCTGCTCATTACAACACCCAAATACATAATACCCAACGTACTCTCCCATTTCTTTGAACCATTTAAAAAAATATAGCTTGTGCATTGTTAGGTATTGATAACACAAGACAAAAACCAATTAGCACAAACTAATGTTTACTTAAGCTTCAAAATTTCTCCAACAAAGTATAGACTCCAGAAAGAAAACATGACGTATACTTCTCAATTGATGTTGGACAAGATTGTCCAACCACTAGCTTTTTTATATAGTTCAGTTATTCGAAATTTTCAGATATTGATCTGGAATTATTTCTCTTAATAGTTGAACTCTCTTATTTAAGTTCCCTATCATATAGACCAAGAAAATAACTTTCTTCAGATCTAATTTTGAATTAATTTGATTACTAAGTTTGCCTATTTGATATATCTTTTTCTTTGCTTGAATTGGCCTTTCTATCTCTTTCATCTCTCTCTAGTTTCTATCTCTTTTCTCATTATCTAATTTTTTTAGGATAAGAATGCAACAAGTGTTATAATTTTTGTACGATGCTCATAACTTTTTTTTGACTACTTGAGTGTCATAACTTCTGAAAAACGTTCACTTGAGTAGTATAACTTTCAATCATCACTTAAGGAAAAAAAATTTTACAAATGTTTACCCAAGTGTCAAAAATCCGATATGACATAACAATTATGATGAACATTTTTTAAAAGTTATGGTACTAAAGTGATTGATTAAAAACGTTATATGGCATTGAAGTGATTATAGCATTTAAGTGAGCGCCATACATAAGTCATGGCATTCAAGTGATCAAAAAAAAATTATAGCACTTAAATGAGCGCTATATGAAAGTTATGGAGCTTATAATGTCTTTATCCTAATTTCCCCCCACTTTCAGTGAATCTAAGCCTAACTTTCTACACGCTTTCTTTCTACATTAGGTGATATCAAATCTAGAACCGTTCTTCATCAATTGGTCTTTGAGCTAGATTTCTTCAACATTAATTGGTACTGGAAGTTTGCTTTGAATACATCTTATCGTCGTGCAATGATTCTAGACCAAGGGCCAATGCTGTAGTACTTATTTAGTTGCTACACTTGCATTTCTAATCTGACACGGTCATGAAGAAATATTGCATTCATGTCTATTAAAATTTAACAATAGCTAATGTAAACCGATGATGATAGAGGGCAGGAATGTACTGTTCAATTGATGTGGGATGGGATTCTCCAACCACTAGCCGATATGTTTCTTTATTTAGTTCAGTTGTTCGAATTGAGGATTTAGGATATTCATCTTGATTTATTTCTCTTAATAATTTAACTCTCTTATTGAAATTTCCCATAAATATAGACCAAAAAACTAATTTTCTTTAGATCTAATGTTGAATTGATTTGATTAGTAAAATTGCCTATATATGTATTTTCCTCGCCTGAATTAGCCTTTCTTTCTCTTTCATCTCTCTCTAGTTTCTCCCTCTTTTCTTATTATCTGATTTTCCACTTCCAACAAATTTGAATGTTAGTTGGTATTGGATCTAGATATGTTCTTTATCAATTGGTCTTTGAACTGGATCTCTTCCAAATTGATTGGTATTAGAACTTTGCTTCGAGTACATCTTATAATTGTGCAACGATTCTAGACCCACTGCCCATGCCATGGTACTTATTTTAGTTTCTACAAATGCATTTCTGATCTGATATGCTGATGAACATATATGGCATTCATGCCTTGGCCACCATGCTTGCTAATTTGGGACCACTCTATGCTTGGTATAATTTTCTCTTTGAATAATGTTGCAATATATTAAATACTGTATTATTGAAATTTAAAAAGAATAGGGGTTATTGAGATTATTACGTTGATCGGTGTGGCAATTACTATTATTATTATGATTACCATGTTATTCTAATAATTTTGACTGTTAGGAATAATACGACTATTGCCATGATTATGATTATTATAAATCCTTAACAATCTTGAAGAGGTTAAACGAATTTTAGAGATCTGAAAGAATATTAAACAATTTTGGTGAGAATTGAATAGATTCAATAAAAAATTATAAGGAAGACATGAAAAAAATTAGTTGGCTAATGAAAAAAAGAGAGGCATGGATGAGCACTATCAATGTCTTGAAGAGTTAAATAAAGACTACTTGTGAGAATAGTCAAGTGAGTGGAGTAAAATTTTACTAACTAATCCGGATGAGTTTATTGAAATACATTCTGAAATTTAATAAATTCAGGATTGTTATTTCTCCTATTGATCATTCATAAAAGAGAAAAATTCATGATGCTAAAAATTTTTACAAACTTATTATTATTACTTTTTTGTCGTCAGTCCTACTTTAACTCTAACTCTAACTCTTACTCTTAGATTTTTATCCTACTTCCTTATAGGGCATGAGAGTCGAAACCCACATTCGAAACTATATTGTTTCCACCCCAACCCCCTTGAGAAGGTGGAGATTCAAGCCCTCACCTCCCTTCCTGTGTGCATTGTGAGATTATTCAGTGTGGAGATTGATGTATGACACGATTCTCCATTTATCTTTGCTGATTTATTTCTCTTATCTAGATATGTTTACTTAGTTTGAACTCTTGATTTAATTACCTATAAATATAGGCCAAGGTACAATTTTCTTTAGTTCTGAGGATAAATTCATTGACTAATGAGTTTGCCTATTTTGTGTTATTTCTTCCTCGCCTGAATTGGCATCTCTCTCTCGTTTTCCCCTCCTTTCTTGCTATTTGACGTCCATTCAATTTTTGTGATTTCGCACCAACCTTCCTATGCACTTTCGGTCTATATTATCAGTCGCTAGCACACGTATCATACACCTAGTATAAAGCTTTTCAAGGATTTTTTTTACTAGGTTGCAACCCTATTTGACCTTGGGGACCTTAGAAGGCAAAAGGACTCCACAAGGATTTTTGTTCCATAGTCCTTTCTGTTGTGAACTCCCTTGATGTTTAGCTCTTCTAATTTTTGAAACGCAAGCTATAAATGTGCAGAGAAAAACCGAAAATATGCAAAATAGCTTAGGGCCGAAGCATAAAAACCAGAGTAAAATAATAGATCAGATAAATTGGGATATGTTACTAATGATTTTTGCCTTTTTCAGAGCTGAGACATACCGGTTCACATAATGCTTCCAAGGAGGGGCACCCGACCATTTCGACTTTATTCAGGTTCCGCAACCTACCCACTGAATTTTCCCGAAAAACATGTGACAAATTTTCACAAAATTCAACAGTGAGGGATGCAAGTTTGTAGAAGGACTGTCCATGGAGTTGATTGTGCCATATCCTCTTTAATTGGCACATTGAAGAAAGCTTCAATTCCTCCAAGCTTGGAAAAATAACCTGTGAAAAAATTATATTTGTAGAATGACAGGAAAATTTTTGGTACAGAATTTTATTATGCCGAAATTCAGGGGCAACTTTGAGAATGAACAGCAGTGAGTTAGTTTTCCACTACGAGATTGCCAAACTTTTGGTACAGAATAATAATCCAGCTTCTACTAAATTGCTTCACTGACTAGAATTAGAAGAATGATCAACAGAAAAATACTATAGATGCTTACCTTTTCATTGAAGAAGCCAGGCAAGGACAAGCCAAAGTCATCAGCTATCATCGACTGTTGCTTTCCATCGAATGAAGAGAATGTCATCATTTTAGGGCACCCGGATATCGTTAGTCTTGTTAAGGATGGACAATTAATACAATACTTTCCATAAGAGAATGTTATGAGATTTGGCAATTTCTCAAGAGACAAGGAGGTTAACAGAGGGAACTCTAAATTGTCAGGGGTTGTAACTTCCTCCAATTCTTCTTCTTGCACGTCAATAATTTGCTCCATCAGTTCGCAACTCGATATTTCTATTTCTTTTATTTGCCCGAGTGCTTCAGCCATGGAAGAAGAAAAAAGAAACCTCAAGTTCTCACAGTTTTGCACCTTGAGTGTCCTTAAGTTTCGAAAACACAATATTCTTCGTGGATTGTTGTTCCATATGCGTCCCAAACTAGGTAAGTCAATCAAGGTTAATTCTCTCAATCGTGACATAATCTCGGCTTGCCCATAGGTTGTCAATCCATCCAAGTCAAATACCCCTTGTATTAATTGGCATCTTTCAATGGTCATGGCTTCCAAACTCTGTAGCTTTATTAGCTGCGAAAGGTGAATAACCCAACAATATCTCATAATAATGCTTATTACTAGAAATAAGAGTTGCATGTGAAATAATAATATAGGAAGTAATCTCATACATTAGATTTAAACATAATGGAAAAAAAACCGGAGTAGTGATTTTTCATTTTACCCTATTCTTCTCTAAAATTTATCAACTTTACACTCACTTATCATTTAGCTATTATTTACTTGGACTCCGTTGAATATATAATAAGACAGAATTCATGGTCCTTAAATTATTGTTGCTAAAGCCCAGAGACAGAATGTCCTTCCCTCAAATTGGGTTGTTAATTCTCCTCAACACCTTTGGAATTTACTTTGCTTTGATGCTCCTTCGAAGGGCTCTTTTGTTTAAGTACTCCTTAATTCAATAAAGTTTGCTGTTCCACACAAAAAAAAAAAAACTAAAATTTCTAAATTCATGTGATAAAATCAATTGAAATTTTAGTGATTGACTATGATTTTACCTCAAACGAATTATTTTCTACCAGATGGTCATGAACTAAATTGACAAATAAAGAAAACTATACTTTTATTTTTATTTTTTTTGTTGGGTCGAATACTGAGCATGGCATTTTATCTAAAGTATTTTAAATACACGATTGAAAGTAATAAGTTAATGTAGATCATGAGAGAAATACTGAGTAGTAAGAAGATTTTGTTGTCTCCAGGCATAGCACTATAGGATACATTATTTCCTAACATAAATGTAACGGGGAACATATACCACATTGGCCAAAAGTAGAGGAAAGAAAAGATGGTTCAATACTGTAAGATCAATGATTGGCCATTAGAACCATGAACTGATCCCAAAAGCACCTTACGGGCATCAAAATCAATTTTATTAAGGAATTAATTTACCTATATAAGGACCTAAGATGCGCTTCCTTATCAAACAGCTCCTTTTTATGGATTTTATTTACATAGCCAAAAAAATTAATTGCTTAATTCAGCAAATGATTTTAGTCAAGCGTCGTGCTTTTGCAGTTTCGCTCACATGATACAAATAATTTTAAAAAAATTATTAAAAAGGGTTTCCATGTTTTTCATTTTCTACTAATAGAACAATTAAAGCAATTGTTAAATCAAAGCGATAGTGCACAAATGAATATTAAAAATGTTTCCTAATTAATATTTACAAGCAATATATTATTACGAAAAAAAGAAATTTAAACATGTGCAGCGCTTACAAAACTACTAGTAATATTAGAAAAGTGGGTAGAACAAAGATCTGTGGTAGATTTAATCACCACAAAAGGTCCAATAGCTTAAATGAATGTACCAAGGTCACAAAAACAATTTCGCTTATCGAATACTATATTTGAATTTTCGTTTGTGGTAAGGTAACATAATAGTTCCGTAATTTAACAAATAAGAAGATAATGGAACTCTGTGTCGAGCCGCAATTCCACAAAGGTCCGTTCACTTGCCACAACTCTTTGCAATCATTGAGGGAAGAAAAAGCAACTTAATCGTCTCAACTACTCTAATGCTGATGTATTTACGATTGAAATTGCAAATTTGTAATATATTAAATTGGATGTTATATGACACATAATCACTATAATTAAATTCACCTATTGAAATATTTTTTTAGTTCTTTTCTTTTACTTTAATCAATCGGGTAGAACTAATTCTACATATCTCCATTCATTATTAAATAAAGGTCCTAAAATTTATATAGTTCGCATGTACTTCCTTTAACTTATGAATATATCCATAAAATTTTGTGTATACATATTCGATTTTACCGTTAAGCAATGATAAACTTCTAAATTATTTAAAACTTCTATACATCGTACGGTGCTTCCTTCACTATGTTGATAACACGACACAATGAAAGTGAGATGCGGTTAACTAATGTATAAATGTTTCTATGTTATCACATATCACATAGTAATTCCATTTTGCAAAGCTAAATTATTGTTTGTCTTAATTATTCTGGAAAACAAAATCTCAAAAACAAATTATTTATCCAATTTTTCTACGTCCTACTATACTCTCTCTCTCACATATCAATGCACAAAATTTCAAAAACAAATAATATACCTGTTGCCCATTGAAGAAATCGATCGAATGGTCCGCGGTTGTACAGAAACTCGTCATCTCTGACAAGTTTCGTAATGTTAGCCTACACAAATTGCATGATTTCACTTTGGCATCATCATCTCTTTCATCTCTATCCGCATCTACCTCAATATCTGCAACAATTTGCTGCATCGACTGGCATTTGCTTATTTCAATCTCTTCAAGTTGTGATATTATTCTCTTCATAGACAGAGGAAACAAATGTCTGATATTATCACAGTTGTCCACTTTCACAATCTTTAATTTGCTGAAGGATTCTAGGGCAAGACAACCGTGACAAACCTTCTCCAAGTTGGTCAAATTCTCAAGAAACAAAGATTCCAATCTAGTAAATGCAGTGCAGTGGACATTCTCTGCGGAGCAAACAACATACTGAAATGAGGGGCTATTTTGTATGTGAAGATGCTTCAATTCCCGAAATCCTTCTACGCTCAAATTATGAATACTATTGATGCCATCGTGCAATCCATCCAAGTGGAGATCTTCCGTTTTCTGCCAACATTTCAACACCCACTCTTCAAGAAGAAGACTTCCCGAATCCAACTTCAGCTTTAAAGTTCTAGATTCTTTGTTTCCACCAGACCAATCCCAAACGTCCCCAATTACAATATTATACTTATTCAAATTCCCAAATGGCAGGTCTCTTGAGAGATTGGCAGAATGAGGAATGGCAATGTACAAAGTGCTTAATTTTTTCATGTTCTTCAACTCGGCCAGGCTGGCATTGCTTTGTGGTGCTTCATCCTTGGCCTCCCATTGATCAAAGCTGCCTCCCATGTACAATTCTTCTAAATTAACCAAGCTTCCAAGCACGCCAGGTTCGATTACTCTGAGCTTGGCGCACCCCGTCAAGTCCAAAAATCTCAATTTTGTTAGCTCACCTATTCCTTTTGGCAACCGGGCAATTAAAGAGCCAGAGAAACTTAGGAACTGCAATCCTTTTAGCTTTCCAAGAATAGTCACATCCTCCAGAAAGCAGGCATCAAGACATAGCGATTCAAGGTTTTCAAGGAACTCAATCGACGAAGGCAAAGAGGAGAAAGATAAGCCAGTCAAGTCCAAGACTTGGAGGTTCTTCATAGATTCAAAAAATGACTCGGGAATTTCAAGAGACCAGTTGTCTTCAAGTAATAGAAGCATCCTCAAGTTTGGGCAGTCCAATCTTTCAGGAAGCTCATCAATGCCAACATTACAGAAGGATATGGCGGTGCATTTTTTGAGCTCATCTTGTGACCACTCTTTAAATCCATAATCATCCCTCCCAACCAAGGCGTTCCATTCCATGGAAGCAATAGAGATGACCACGTCAACAAATATGTCATGCATATTTAGTTCTTCCATGTCACCACTATCTAGTAACAAAGAAGAGTCTTGCAGGCTATGTAAATCCATAATCAACCTATCTCTAGCGTTTTCGATGGTCTTACTGAATTTTTTAAATAAACCCAAACCCATGCAGTAGACAAGGGAATCCCTCATTGAAATGTTCCCAGACCTAATAGCACAAATCAAGAACAATGATCTGATCCTTTCATCTTTTAAGTCATTGTAATTTAGTTCCACTATTGATTTTACATCGGACCCTTCTATATTGGTTGAAGCATTCCTCCATGCCGCTGAATCTCCGTGCTTCAACTTTTTTGCCAACGAAACAATCAAAAGTGGCAAGCCTCCACAATTCTTGACCACTCCTTCTACCAAGGGTTCAAGCTCGGGTTCATTAACTCTGTCCGCCACAATCCATTCAAAAAGTGTTCGTGCTTCTTCATGCTTTAACTCATTGAGTCCGAATTCTTGATCAGAGACCATGTCATCACGCAGAACATTTCGATACCTAGACATTAGCAATAACTTGCAGCCACTTACTTTGTTATCGTATCCACAAGGGATTCCAACTTCTTTCAACTCTAGCTTCTCCCACAAATTGTCTAAAATTATGAGAATGTTTTTCTGAGAATCTCTTTCTAACCTCTTACACAAGCGGTCTGCTCTCCCACGAGCAGGTTCGTCATTCATTAGCTTTAGACCTAGTGCATAAGCGATTTCCCCTTGAATTCTTTTTAGATCTGGATTGCGTGACACATTTGCTGTGGCAACCACATCAAATAGCTTTTCTTCTTTAACTCTCCTTTCGATGTCTTCCAAAAGCTTGGACTTGCCAACCCCGCCTGGTCCATACACCCCAATCACACAAACCTTGTTATCAGCTATTGCCTTCATCAAATCCTCTGTGATGGAAGCCCTCGACTCCAGGACATCTTTTTTCTTGTCAACAGATCTTGCAGCGGAAGCGGGAGGAGTGACAAAGCCTATCGGAGCATCCTCATAGAATACCTTCTGGAAGATGTTTTTTGCGCTTTCGTCATGGAGTTCCTGAATGAGTTGAGTCATCTTCTTCACCTTCCTGCCAATTGGATGGCGCACCATGGGGTTAGGAAGCCACCCACAGAGGCAAGTATTTTTTGCACCTTCACCATGTTTTAACAGGTTTCGTGCTTGCGTGGCCTCATTTTCCACACTCTCCAGCCACTTCTGGATATCATTTTCTATACGTTTTCCATTATTCTCGGCTTCTTGGACGGAGTGCTGCACCCTTTCTCTCACTGTCTCCAGCTTCTCGACTCCATTTTCGAGATCTTGGATGTAGCTCTTGTAGCACAGCACGTATCCAAATTGGCGTCCAATGGGAGCAATCAGGTACTCACCTAGTTTCGACACAAGACTCAATGCAACGGAGGAAGCAGATGCCTCGGCCATAGTTTCTTTTTTAATGTCTAGAATCTACTTTTTCCGCCCTCTTTTGTTCCTTTTGTTGTTGCCTCTAGTGATTAATTGCTTGAACAAATCTGTGCCAAGGAAACTAGACAGAGAACAGACCTAATCACTCGCGATATAAGAAAGGAAAGGAAGAACATAATGATAAAACAATGTGAACAACGAAACAAAATCAACGAAAGAGAGAGAAGCACAATGCATGCAAAAAAGAAAAGAAAAACATACAATACGCAACACGTTACTGATCTACTTGGACAATTTGCATGTTCTTACGAGGACAAACGAACAACACGCTGTTGGTCAACAACGGGCAGATGCGCTAAATTTTTTAATTTATTGTTTTCTCTTGTCGGGGTTTTCTTTGCTTTATGTTTCTTGAAAATGGGGATGTCTCTACTGGGGCTCCAACAAGTTTTGCAGTCTTCATCACAATTCAAAGCTCTCAAAGTGTTTCTAAGAGAAAGTTCAATCGTGTTCCATTTTAACTCCAAAGCATGAGGAGAAACATCACAGCATGCATATTGACGATTCCTGTAGGTATTGACGGTTAGAATTGTTTAGAACCATCTCTCAATAATTTAAAGATTTAAACATTTTTTTTTCATTTTCAAAATTTTGCAGGAAAACAATTAGTTTTTTTTCTTCTTAAATAGTGAACAAATAACATTTGACGGCTGGTACATGTTTGTATGTTTGTACCATCCACCATCTGGATTTGAATGGAAAATATTGAGTGCTCCTGGATGTCATCCCGTGTCTGAGTAGGCCCACTTTTCATATTTCTCTCCCATCTATTCTATCGTCCAATATCAAAACTCCATTAATGGCGAACAAGAAGTTGGAGACCTTCGCCACCCGTCCCAGACCCAACAACCGGCAGCCGCGCCCTCTGCTTCCGCGCACGCGTCGGCCAGGAGATCGAGGCCCCACGCGCCTCGACGAATCACGTCGCCGCCTCGATGCTTGTCTAAGCCGATCCTGATCGACCCCGAATCAACTCAGATTCGAGGTCGAGCTGAGCTCTAGATCACAAATCTAAGGCTCGCCCAACCTTAGATCAAAAATCTGAGGCCCAAGTTCGCCGACCGAGCTCGAGCTCGACCACAAGGGACCGAAACGGCGCGAGGTGGTGGACTGAGACGGCGGTGGGTGGCGACGGCGGTGGGGTGGCGGTTGTGGCGGAAGGAGACGTTGTCGTCCCTGTCAGAGTGAATGGGAAGAAGAAGAAAAAACAAAAGAAAAAGGGCGTCCGTGGCCGACGCTGGTCGAGTAGATGACCGGCAGGTGGTCGTGTTTCTGCGACGGCGAAGGACGGCGACCGGCGGCCGGAATCGCGGTGCCGAGCGGTCCTTGGTTCGGCTGGTTGCAGTTGCTGGAGGCGTTCATGTTCGGGGAAGAAGAAAGCTCAAGATTGAAGATATGGAGAGGAAAAAGACAAACAGAAAAAGACAAAAGAGAAAAAAATAGAAAAATCAAAAATATTTCAAAAAAATATAAAAATATAAAAAAAAATCTTTGTGAAGAAAGAAATAGGTAAGAGTGTTAGAGCTCTGGCCGATGGGACACGTGTCACCAATCAATGAAGTCGGATTTTGATACGCTGGCATTCCACTCTTACCCAACATTTTCTTGGGTTGGTGAAAGCTTTTCGGAGACAATTTCTCGGGTTGATGAAAGCTTTTCGGAGATTCAGGACCATTTAATATAATTACGCAAACAATTCACGGTGCACCGCAAATGGTATGTATCCCATAAATCAAAAGAGAAATTTTTCAAAACTCACTACCTCTTAATGCGGAAAATTCTAAATTATACGACTAAAGTGTATAGAATAGAAGTTTGGATATAATCACTTTGCACTAAACCAAAAAGGGTTAGGTTATTTCTACCTTTTTCTTTAACTTGGCTCATACCTTATATTATCGATTATTCAAAATATCAATTTATGATTGAAAACAAGGTCAATCACCAATTCATCCTTCTTCTTTTTTTCTCATCTTTTCCCTTCACCTTTTACGTTTATTATCAATTGACTAAAATATTCTATGAGTGAAAATCAATTAATAGTTAATTAGCCATACCTTTTCTTCTCGCTATCAGCATTGCTTCTCCCAACTTATTTTTTAACCATGATGGATTAAATTTCGTAATAATTTTAAGTTTGTAAGTTTGGTCCATGAATACTCATTTGCTTAGATTGTTAATTTTTTTAAATTTAAATATTCTATTCATCTTACTAGTAATAGAAGATGACCCAAGGTAATTTATACAATGTTCAACTCTCTCTCTCATGTTCTGTTTTTATCAATGAATAACTTGCAATTAAGAAATGATTAGTTGACGATTGTATAATATTAGGAGAAACGATAAGGACAAACTTCATCGTGTAGTTCTTCCCACCTTGCTCGGATAAATAATTGCAAATGACCATCAGGCAAAGACAAAAACAAAACAAAGGCAACAAAATTCACAACTTATCACAAATCACTCTCTCTTCCAAATTGTTAATACGTCTAGAAAATTACTAAAAAAGCCTTAAACCTATTACAATTACGTTGATTTGGTCTTGAATTTATTTTTTTGGCAAATTAAGTCTTAAACCTTTTGCAATTGTGCTAATTCAGTCTATCCGGCCAAATTTACTTGGCTGGTGCTAACATGAATGCCGACTAGTGCTGGCAAATGATTTTTTAATAAAAAATTTATTCTTTCAAATTTTTATTACTTTTTTTCTTTTCTTTTGTTTTCTTTCTCTTTATTTTTTTTCCTTCTTCCTCCTTTTTTTCGTGATGGGCCAGAGGGGAGGGCTGGTCATCAAATTGAGGCGAGCTTGCCACTAGCCAGCTACCTCAATCTAATGACTAGCCCTCCCCTCTTGCCGATTGCCAGAAAAAGGAGGACGGATGGAAAAAAACAAAGAAAAAAAGAGAAAAAGAATAAAAAATTAATAAAAAAATTCAAACAATGTCAATGCCGGCAATTGAAATTTGATCAGATGGACTAAATTGACATAATTGCAAAAAATTTAGAACTCAATTGATAAAAACAATAAATTTAGGACTGAATTGATATAATTGCAATATGTTTGTGATTTTTCTAGCAATTTTCCTTTGATCCGTTTGTAGATCTTCTCACATGGTATAAAGGACAAATTAGGTTTAGAGCAAGGATGTCCAAATCTCCATGGATATGACTTTCATATACACTTGCACTTTTCTTTGGGATCATCGGATGAAGCTTTAATAAATTAAGAGCAAGATAGTCCAGTAAAGAATTTTTGTGTGTATAAATATAAGAATCAAAGTTCAGGGACGGGTGACTTTAAAGTCAACCATTCCGGGGGTCAAAGATAATGTTTCGAGAACCGTACCAAAGTGAGGGCTGGTATGCAATTCCACCGTGTCCAAAGAGACCAACGGTTCATAACAATGGGCATTGAATTAAAATAATGTATTAAGAAAATGAAGCAATATGTGTGACGATAATTTAGAAAAAGTGATGTGTGAGTTTCACATGTAATATTTGTATGCTTTAAAGGATGTAAGGATTCCCGCAACGAGTAAAACTCAAATGTTATTCATCCCATCAATTGTAATAAACTAGAAAATGAAGGCGGGGCTTTTCTAGAGATGATAATTTAATATAATGGGTTTTGTGTTTCAGAATAAGTTACCTTGAAATAGATTAAATCATGTCTGAGTCCCGACAATTAGAGGATTACCTTCATCTTTAAAGCTGTATCGTCAAAACATATCTTAGAACAAGAACAAGAACAAGCGTCTTGGTGATTTATAGAGATCGGCACAATGTTTCTTACCGATGCTATTTCTTCTCTTTTAGCACAAGCCCTCGCCAGTTAAACAGAGCTTTACTTCTTCTCCGGCCCTCGAAGGATGAACTAGATGCGCTTGGTAGCTATGAAATCTTGTGATGGCTGAGTTTTGATGAGGGGGCAACATTTACTTCTTATAGCCCTTGCCTTTTGGAACAAGATCGCCAAAACAAACCCTTCCCTCTTAATTGGCCTCTTTTAATCTGTAAATTATTTCATATGAACTCTAGAACATAAAATTCGGAAGTGTTCTTAAGTTAGAATGGAAGAAAAATATTTTCTTACCAGTAAAAAATGCGAAGCGCACGGATATCGGTACATTAAACAAGGAATGCAATCTAATCGGACACCTTTACTGTGAGACAATGCTCTTGAAAGAGAATAAGTTTGTAGAGTGATCTTCAACGGCTCTTCATTATATGTGAACGATCATTTAATAGATCTCGAGTTAAAGTATGGACTTTAAGGATTTGTATTGGGTCTCTTTTTTATTAGACCACGTGGTCACGGAAATCGAAGTGAAAAGGACATTTAGAAGTGATGAATGATGACGAACGCACTCATCACGTGGTCCTGTACTCTCTTTCCAGATCAAATAGTTGCAAGTAACCATTGAACAAACAAAAATAAACAAGGCAACAGTTATGGTTTGGCGTGAGTCCCGTGGCGCAAAGTAGATATGTTAAATGGATGGATTGGGTCGGGTCATAAATGATCCGATCCAAATTGACCAATTAACTCATTTATGACCCATTTAAGTATAGTATAAAATTTTTAACCTATATCCAATCCATACCCGACCCGACCCATATTGTTAAAACATTTCTTTATCTAACTAAATTTATGAAAACTTATTCTTATAATCTTTTTTAAAGATTTTAAATTACAACCCATGTGTTTTAGTCTTTTTAATTATGGAAACATCTGTCAAAATGGGTGTATAACCCATTTATGACCTATTTAAATATTAAATGGGTCAGGCTTTCTTTAAATGGGTCATAAATGGATTATACACCCATTTTGACAGGTGTAGCGCAAAGCGAGATGTTTTCCTCGAGCCATTGTCGTGTTTCAATTGATAAGCAACGATTCACGTGAGCTCGCCACCCATTTCTCTCTTCCAAATGGGAGTGAGCATGACGTAGCTTAAAATCGAAAGCTGAATAATTAGATCGGTTGAAACTAGTTCGGTTCAAGTTTTAGAGTAAAATGGTTTAATTCTTGATTTCAATTTTATAAGAACCCTCGAATTCCATAGGAACCGAACTAGAACCAAGAATAGAACTGAAACCGAGATGGAAACCTAGAGCAAAATCTCTAATTTTTTTCTCAAATCATAATCTAAAGTGATGTTTATACTTTTACATATTGTAGCTTCTTTTTTAATCTCTTTTTTTCTTTTTAAGTTATGTATAATGAGGAAAATATCATTGGTAAATAGAGTTTATCAGTTGAAGCCAAATGAATATATGTAATGGAGCTTTTTATAATTATTTTAGTCTAGTTAATAGTAATTCTAAATTTAAAATTATTGTTAAGTGATTAACTATGATTGTTGTTTCTTTTCATTTCAGGTGGTTAGAATTTGGAACAATTTTTCATGGATGATTGAGGACTGAATTTGTATAATTTAGGTTTTATGTTACTTGTTTTGAACCTTTTATTATTTATTCTATTTTACATATTCATTTTTTATGAATTGTTGCTATTGATAAATAAAAAGTTTTCATTTTTGTTGTTACATTCATTTTCATTTTACTTAATTAAAAATGAAACAAAAAGAAAAAATAACCTGTTAGAGCTTGGAACCTACTATGTGGGATTTAGGTGCAAGTTTCAAGTTCTCTAGGTTTCTATGGGTAGATTTCGAATTCTAAAAAAGAGGAATCTGTATTAATAGGGATGTTTCAAATCCAAGAAAAACCGGTAAAGAGAAAAACAATTTTTAAAAGGGCCTAAGTAATTATATCTTCGTCGCCTTACACAAATCAGAAAAAATTCAAATAAAGACTTGGAATGATGACCTTTTTTATTTTATTTTAAATAGAGCTCAAGGTGGATATTATCTTAAATAAGAATTTAAAGTAATCAACTTAGTTTTAAATAAGGATTCGACAAGCATTTTTGTTGAGAGGCTTCTTTTTCCTCATTCCTTTTTCTTTCTTCCTTTCTCCAGTCATATTTTTCTTCCTAGTTTATTCTGCCAAGACTCTCAGGTTCATTTTTCCGAAACAAAAAGCACGCCAACATATTTGTGGAGGAGACTTCAGTATGCCCTCCACAGTTTCTCTTCCTCCATGCATTGCCCTTTCTTCTACAATCAACAGCGACATGTGTCTGCTGTGCTCAGAAATTAAATAAAAAAACTGAAAAGAAAAGAAAGAACGATGACGTGTGTATTTCTCATGATCTTCTTCCTTCGTCTGCGTGTCGATCGTGAACGCTTCAAATGCCAAAAATGAGGTTTGATTGAAAACTGAAACACGCGAATCCAAGCTCATCCATACCCACTGCAATGGTTTCCTCCATTATCCTCCACTTCCTCTCCTTCTCTCTCTCCACCACCATTCACGTCCTCAAGAACCTGCTCTCCCATCTCAGGACCACCACAAGACGCCACTTCTTATCGCTCATTGTTACATTCCTGTCACCCTATTTGGTCATGCGGCCTCGCACCTTACGCTCTGGCCTTGGAGGAAAAGCAAGCCGCCATCCACTTCTGGGACTCCGTTCATAGGAGGTCTAAGAAGTCATATTGAGTCCTCATCATGGCCGCGGAGACAACCCAAGGTGGCGATATTTGTCACAAGTCGGCCCTTTATCTCAGAGCTTCAACCTTTTTCATACCAGATTAGCTCTCCTTTGGGAAATCACAAACGCTCAGTCCAAGCCCAAGCCGTCTTTATCGATGTAGAAGAAGATGATGAATAGAAAAGAAAAAAGAAAAAGAAAGAAAACGAAAAACATTTCTAGACATAAATGCCCAAAATAAAGCTTCAAATAGCAGGTGAGATGTGTGTGATTGTCACTTGTCGGGCCCATATTATGAGACTAATTTTATCATTTTATAATTTAATTTGAGATAGAATTCATTTTGAATCCTCTTTGAAAAAATAATCTCACTTCAAATCTTTGTTTTAGATTTCCCAACATTTTATCACACTATTTTGCACAATAATTCACTAAGTGCTTGGTGTAATCACTTCTCTTAGGTCCCCCAAAAAAAATTGTTTGAATTGTTCCTTTATCAAGTGCGTGCTCGTATGACGTGAAAAGAAATGCTACATTTGACATTTGGGATACAAAAAGTAGTATGAAATAATTTTCAAAAGTGGAAGTATCAATTGACGATGGTTAGCCTCGATTTGAGAGAACCACACATGAGCAGGAGAATATTTAGTGCACACATGAGGCATGAAATAAGAATAATTTCACATTAAATATCTAGAGTAAAGAGGATCAGAGCAATTGATAATATCTTATTACGTATGATGTAATGGTCGAATATAATGCGAAAAGTTGTGAAGTTAAGATTGTATGAGAATGTTTAATCGATGGTTGAGCTGGCAGACATTCAAGGGATCATAACTGCTTATGGATAAGGATGCACAGTTGGAGATAATAAGTGCACAGCCGAGAATTTTGGGGACAATTGAGTTTTGTATTTCAAAAAGATGACCGCATATGAACGATTATATTTTGTCCTAGGCTATATAAAGCCAAGATCGACCCGTTGTAAAGTATGCGCAATCATTGAACACTAACACAATTTCTTAATTTTGGGCTATCGATTTAATAGTTTTATCCTCAACTCTTTATACTAGCTTTTACCTTTATTTAGAGTTGGTGATTCTTATTCCGCGAATTGTTTCCTCTCTGAATTGCCACAGCCAACATTTTTAGATCTGACAAAAGCTAAAGATTCTAGACAGCACACAGCTAGCTTCTCCGAGAAACTCATGGTTTGCCAACTTGACCTCTGTTGTGGAACTTCTAGGGGGTAGTGCCCTCGGCCACTAAGAGAGGTTTAGGCCCCCCCCCTCCTCAAAAAAAAAAAATACAGAGACTTTATAGTTTGAATTTGTATTTTATTTGTAATTTGAGTTTGGGTTTATGAATAACTACCGAGTAGCCTATGGCCTATATGAAATCTCTTTCTCTTGTAATTAAGAGTTGTAATGGAAATGTGTGATGTAATAATTATAGTTGAATCTTTGTTCGATGTAGTCCTAATTTAATGGTGAATCAAGATAAATTTTGGTTCTCAATTTTCTCTTTCTTGTCTTTACTCTCCATATTGTTATGCTTGTAGCTTAAAGTTAATAGAGAGGCATGCCGAAGAGCTCAATAAATGAATAGTTTTGTAAAAGAATCTTGAGTACTCGGGATGATAAGACAATGGGTTGCTAAATCTCTCTAAATGGATTCCTCCTGCACTTGCATTTCATTCTAAACGCTATGTTTCATAATGGAAGGGTATCTCCCGTGGTTGGCATGGTGTGCTTATCTCAGGACAAGCGAAGCAGAGATCCGATGCGGCTCTCCTCCTCTTCAAGCACAAGCCCTTGCCCTTAAACAAGGCTTTGCTTTTTCCCTTGCCACACAGGATGAACCAGACGTGTTCGGAATATACGACATCGCGTGGTGGATTGTGTTTCTTTATATAAGGCAAATTTACTTCTTTAACCTTCCCCCTTCTTCCAACACCCCCAAAAAAATACCCCATCCTCTAAATTGGCAACAGGAGTACGCCTCCTGTACACTTCAGGATATTTGGTTAGTTCTCTTTGTAATTGGATCACGGGCCACACGAATCAAAGTGAAAAGAATATTTAATAATAATGAGGACAGAAATCATCGCTCTGGCTTTGTCCACCTTGCCCAAATAAATAATTGTGAGAACATCGGACAAAGACCAAGAAAACGAGGCGACAAAACATGGGGACTTGATCAACAACTTTACTTTTGCTTTTATTGGGGTTAAATCACCAATTTAGACATTATACATAACTTTATTTTGCTTCCACCATGGTTAAAGCACCACATCATCAATACATAACTTTGATGCCGGTCTCATGTCCCGAGCCCAATTGACGGTCACTAGGCCACAAAGTCCAAAAAGTCCTAAACCGATTATACTTTTGCCAATTTAATCCTAAATTTTTCAATTTTACCAATTGAGTCTTAAACCTCTTCACTTTTTGTCAATTGAGTCCATCTAACTAACTTTGGTTAGAATTTGCTGATATCGATGTCAGCTACTCTATGCGGTATGACTGGCATTGACGTGGACACAATTTATTAATTTTTTTGATTTTTATATTTTAACTTCTTTTGTTCTTTTATTTTCATTTTTTTCCTCTTTTTTCCTCCATGGATAGCCCAGCCTTTGGTGATCGGCCAAAGGCTATGACCAGTGAGGGTCAGCCTTCAACTCATTGAAGGCCAATGAGGGCAAGGCCCTCGCCCCACTCGAAGTAGGTGAGGGGTGACTTCACTGCTTGTGAGCAAGGCTCACCCTCACCAAACTGGTGGGGGCGAGTCTTGGCCAAGGTTCGCGAGGTCATTCCCTCCCTAGATCTTGGTGAAGGAGACCTCGCCTAAGGCTGGTGAGGTCGACCCTCGCCGATTGCCGAAGTCTCGGTGACCGAATGAAGAAGAAAAGGGGAAAAAAAAGAAAAAACAAAAGAAAATAAATAATAAATCAAAAAAAATAATAAATTTTGTCCACGATAGCAAAGTTTAGTCAAGATTGATCAGATGGACTCAATTGACAAGAAATAAAAAATGTTTAGGACTAATTAGTGAAAATGCAATATATTTAAGATTTTTTGGATAATTTTTCGAATTCATCACTATGGCTTTGTCCACATTGCCTAGATAAATAATTACGGAAACATCGAACAAAGACCAACAAAACAAGGCGACAAAACATCAGGACTTGATCAGCACACAACTTTATTTTTGCTTTTATTGGGGTTAAATCACCACTTTAGACATTTTACATAACTTTATTTCGCTTTCACCATGTTTAAATCACCACTTTATCAACATATAACTTTAATGTTGGTCCCACGTCCCCACCCCAATCAGCCACCTGGCCACTAGGCTAAATGCCTCGTGTAAAACAAAGTTTCTTGGACAACTCTCTTGATAAACATTGTGTGGAAAAATTTTGGGATTTTAAGACTATCAATGCAGGACTATTTTTGATGCGTTCAATGTCGCTGTTGTACTTCTTTTTGACTGATGTGATCCTTAAACTATATAACTTTCTATTCAAACAAGTCCTTCTATTAAAATTGCAAATGAAAATGCTATTTGTGCTTGCCATTGGTGCCAAGTCAAAGATGAATGAATAAATTAGAGATGAGATAGACATTCTTTTGTTGATTGGGATAAAATTATAAGATAACTAAAAAAACTCACAAACAGAGAGAGAGGGGGGGGAGAGGAAGCTATAGGAATTTGAGTTATTATCGTTAAATGTGGCTAGGTATATTAGATGCTAATTTCATATTTGGGTATCTCGTTATTGTTGGTGAAGCAATAGTAAGACACGTGTTTTTGTTTTATAAACATTTTTAAACCGTAGGCAACTTTTTTCGTTGATTTTTTTGGATTTCTTAATTTTTAATATTTTTTAATTTGTAAAATAAGTGCTAATTAAAATTATTTATTGTGAGAACTTATAAGGTATGATACTGAAACCCCTAAAAAAACTCATTCATAAGCTTACCGCATTTCTTACTTCAAAGTTTATTCCCACAAGTCATAAAGTGATGGGAATTCTCTTCATCAACAATAAAGTGATAGGAAATATGTGAAGCCCTTAAATTGTCACCTATTCATATGTTGCGTTGAATATTTTGCAAAGATCCATTCATTGCTAATATGATAATCATATATGTCATGCCATCAATTTTCCAATTGTCGTTATGTTTATCATATAAAATTTTGAGAAGCTCCGTATATAATAATTAAACCATATGTAATGAACTAAAAATGAATTGGCAAGACTATCCCCCACTGTAGATTCCAAAGATTCTTTGTTATTTGTCTTTGTAATTGGATTGGCTGGCCAATCAAATCAAAGTTAAAAAGGGCTCTCCTTGCCCCACTAAATGAAATAATTGATACTTAAGTGTCACAATCAAGGTGTTAAAAGTAGAAATTATGATCTCCTTTATGTGGCATCTTTTGCAAGGTGCTCGTGGTGGAAATCACTTCTTCTCTTGCCCCAAAGGAAAAATTAGATGTGATCGGGACATACAAAATTTTGTGATGAATTGTGTTTCTCCACTTAATCAAATTTACTTTCTTTAACCCTCGCTTTTTGTCCAAGACCAGCAAATCAATCCCTTCCTCTAGATTGGCAAGAATACCCTCCTCCAAAGAATTCAAGGATAATTAGTCTTTTGCTAATAGACATTTTAACCAACACTTAAGTTTTGGCCAAAAAATTATCGATGCTAATTATAGAGTCAAGTTGTTCGTAATGAAAATTAACTTTTGAATGATGCTAAGTTTTAAGAGCCATAACCATCTCCTTTACTAGCAACTTTTGCAAGAAGTTGAATAGTTATGCTTCTAAAATGATGGATTGATCGAGAATTTTTGCTAAAGCGGTGCTGTGTTTGACATTTTGTGGAATTATCTTGGAAGAAGCTTGGATGACCGTTTACGCTTGACTCGTGTTTCAAGAGTCGATCTGTGACACATGCATCTTTTAAAAAGTTGATGGGTAAGGTCAACGTAGATTGACTCTCAATCTCCATGGGAGGGAAGAGCCATGCAATTCGTCGGAGCCCGAGGTTCACATTTTGCCTTGATTCATGTTAAGACGAAGTTCTTCATGATAGGAAATTTACAAAAAAAAAAATTATAAATTTATCATACTTGTGTTGATTTAATATTAAACATTTTAATTTGGCAATTTGATCCAAACCTTTTAATCATTTACTAATTTAATCATTTTGACCAATTTTTATAGGACTAACATGGATAATTTTTACAATTTTAATTTTTTCAAATTTTTTTAAAAATTTCTCTTTTAATAGGTGGAATGAAGAATGGAGTTGTGCGGGTGCTTCTTGTACAATTTTTTCTATTTTCTTCCGCACTTAGCTTCATATGATATCGCACTCTGTTGAATCTCCACTATGGGTACTTTGTGCGCGAGGCAAGGAACCTTAAAGCGATTAGTTGCTCTTCATGTAATTTGTTTTTATTTATTTTTTTGGCACATGGTTAGATGGATCTAATAGATTTTGATCAAAATTTAATTTGCCTTATGATTGTCTCCGTCAATTTTCTCTTATATGTCGACTTTACAAATCCTACTTGGATAAATATCATTAAATTTGTCCATGACTTTAGAAAATTAATTTCTTACTAAAAAAATTAGGAGATCCATCTGCAACCATGCTCATTCCTTATTTCGTGATAGACTATATAAGTGTAGCCAGGTACTACTTATCGAGATAACTTGAGATTATGGACGATTATGATTCGGATGACACTACCTAGAGCTCAATGATGCTTGCTATAATCTCTTGTTCACAAAGAAGATATGCATTTTATTTTTTAGGTAAACCAGTTTTTAATTATAACTGATTTGTATTGACTTATATTAGAATATTGAGAATGATGCCTCGATCTACAAAAGGTTTAGGGGGCCAATGCCCTCTGCTGCCAAATGGTTTTTATAGTTTAAGCCTGTATTTTACTAGTAATTTGGGTTTGAGCTTATGAATAGCTATTGAGTGGCCTATGGTCTATATGTAATCTCTCTCTCTCTCTCTCTCTCTCTCTCTCATAATTAAGAGTTGTAACGTTGATGTAATAACTATAGTGGAATCCCTGCTTGATATAGTCCTAATTTAATGGGAATCAGGATAAATTTTGGGTCTCAATTTTCTCTTTCTTGTCTTTACTCTCTATTTTGTTGTCCTTGTATGCTTAATCCTAATAGAGAGGCATGCTGAAGAGCTCAATGAATGAATAGTTTTGAAAAAGAATCTCGATTACTCATGACGATAAGACAATGGGTTGCTAAATCTCTTTAAATGGATTCCTCTATTAATTGCATTTCATTCCAAACGCTATGTTTCAAGGGTATCTCCCGTGGTAGGCAACTTGGCATGGTGTGCTTATCTCAGGACAAGCAAAGCAGAGATCCGGTGCGGCTCTCCTCCTCTTCAAGCACAAGCCCTTGCCCTTGGTTTTACTTTTTCCCTTGCCACAGAGGATGAACCAGATGTGCTCGGGATGTACGACGTCGCGCGGTGGATTGTGTTTGTTTATATGAGGCAAATTTACTTCTTTAACCTTCCCCCTTCGTCCAGCACCCCCAAAAAAAATACCCTTTCCTCTAAATTGGCAACGGGAATACCCCTCCGTTACACTTTAGGATATTTTGTTAGTTCTGTTTGTAATTGAATCACGGGCCACGCAAATCAAAGCGAAAAGGATATTTAATAATAATGAGGACAGAATTCATCGCTCTAGTTTTGCCACCTTGCCCAGATAAATAATTGTGAGAACGTCGGACAAAGACCAAGAAAACAAGGCGACAAAACATCAGGACTTGATCAACACACAACTTTAATTTTCTTTTATTGGGGTTAAATCACCACTTTAGACATTGTGCATCACTTTATTTTCCTTCAACGATAGTTAAATCACCACTTTATCAACACATAACTTTGATGCCAGTCTCACGTCCCCACCCCAATTGACCACTCGGCCACTAGGCTTCAAAGTCCAAAAAATCCTAAATCGATTATGCTTTTGCCAATTTTCATAAATCTTTTCACTTTTTAGCAATTGAGTCCATTTAGCTAATTATGGCTGGAATTCGCTAATATGGATACCGGCCGTCCTATGTGGCACGACTGGTGCTAATGTGGACACAATTTATAAATTTATAAATTTATAAATTTCTTTTGCTCTATCCTTTTTCTTTTCTTTTCATTTTTTTTTCTTATTCCTCTGTTGATTGCCCTACCTTTGGCAATTGGCCAAAGGCTATGACTAGCTAAAGGCCATGACCGGAGAGGGCGAGGCCTTTGCCCTCACCCAAAGCAGGTGAGGGGTGACCTCGCCGGTCACGAGCGAGGCTCGTCCTCGCCCAATCTAGCGAGGGTGAGTCTTGCCCAAGGCTCGCGAGATAGTCCCCTTGCCAAATCCTAGTGAGGGCGACCTCGCTTGAGGCTGGCAAGGTTGACCCTCGCTAGTTGCTAGAGGCTAGGCGACCAAATGAGGATTAAGGGGGAAAAAAAAAGAAAGAAAAGGAAAACAAAATATAAAGAAATTAAAATTTTCAAAATTTTCAAAAATTAATAAATTAATAAATTTTGTCCGCGTCAATAAAGCTTGGCCAAAATTGATCAAATGGACTCAATTAGCAAGAAGTGAAAAATGTTTAAGACTGAATTGGTAAAATCAAAAAGCTTAAGACAAATTGGCAAAAATGTAATAAGTTTATGATTTTTTGTATAATTTTCCTGAATTCATTACTATGATTTTGTCCACCTTGCCCAGATAAATAATTTTGAGAACATCTGACAAAGACCAACAAAACAAAGGGACAAAACATCAGGACTTGATCAACACACAACTTTATTTTTGCTTTTATTGGGGTTAAATCACCACTTTAGACATTATACATAACTTTATTTTGCTTTCACCATGATTAAATCACCACTTTATCAACACATAACTTTAATGCCAATCTCACGTCCCCACCCCAATAAACCACCTAGCCACTAGGCCACATGCCTCCTGTAAAACAAAACTTCTTGGACAGCTCTTGACAAACATTGTGTGGAAAATATAGGGATTCTGGAGCCATCAATGCTGGTCTATTTTTGATGCGTTCAATGTCACTCTTGTATTTTTTTCTTTCCATTGTGATTCTTAAACTATATAACTTTTTATTCAAGCAGTCCTTCATTAAAATTGCAAATGGAAATGCTATTGAGCTTGCCGTTGGTGCCACGTCAAAGATGAATGAATAAATTAGAGATGAGATAGACTTTTTTTGTTGATTGGGATAAAATTATAAGAAAATTAAAAAAACTCACAAACAGAGAGAGAGAGAGAGAGAGAGAGAGAGAGAGAGAGAGAGAGGGGCGTGGGAGGAAGCTATCGAAATCTGAGTTATTTTCACTAAATGTGGCTAGATATATTAGATGCTAATTTCATATTTAGGTATCTCGTTATTGTTGGTGAAGCAATAGTAAGACATGTGTTTTTGTTTTATAAACATTTTTGAAACCGTAGGCAACTTTTTTCGTTGACTGTTTTTTTTTTGGTAACCATCGTTGACTGTTTATTGATTTCTATAATTTTTAATAATTTTTAATTTGTAAAATACGGGCTAATTAAAATTATTTATTGTGAGTATTTATAAGATATAATACTGAAACCCCTACAAAAACTAATTCATAAGCTTACCATATTTCTTACTTCAAAGTTTATTCTTACAAGTTATAAAGTGATAGGAATTCTCTTCATCAACAATAAAGTGATAGGAAATATGTGAAGCCCTTAAACTTTCACCTATTCATATGTTGTATTGAATATTTTGCAAAGATCAATTCATTGCTATTATGATAATCATATATATCATACCATCAATTTTCCAATTAACGTTATGTTTATCATATAAAATTTTGAGAAGCTCCGTACATAATAGTTAAACCATATGTAATGAACTAAAAATGAATTGGCAAGAATATCCCCCATTGTAGACTCCAAAGATACTTTGTTATTTGTCAAAAAAGTCCTAAAGCTTTTGCATTGGTGTCAATTTAGTCATAAACCTTTCATTGGTGCCAATTTAGTCCTAAACATTTTGACTTGGTGCCAATTTAGTCACAAACTGTTTATTGGTATCAATTTAGTCATAAACTTTTATATTTGGTACTAATTTAATCCTAAAACTTTTAACTAGTGTCAATTCGGTCATTCCAGCTAATTTTAATTGGATTTTGCTGACATGGATGTTGGTTGGCTAACGTGGCACAGATGGTGTGGACGTGGCACGACGACGACTGACGTGGACAACTTTTGATAATATTTTCTGAATTATTTATTTATATATTTTCTTTCCTTTTTCCTTTTTATTTTTTTCTTTTCTTTTCTTTTTTGCTTGTACTCTCCTCCTTCCTCCAGCCGGTTGCTGGTTGGGCAATCGGCCAAAGGCAAGGGCCAGTGTCGACCTTGCTGGCCTCCAAAGTGTCTAGGGCAACCTTGCACCGAGTGGGTAGAGGCTCACCCTTGCCAGATCTGGCGAGGATCGAGCTTTGCCGGCCATGGGTGAGGCCCGGCCTTGCCAGATTCGGCAAGGTCGAGCCTCGCCCAGCCACTAGCGAGGCTTGAGCCATCGCATGCACGACCTCATGGCCTTTGGCGATAGCTCAAGCCCTCACCGGATCAGGTGAGGGCGAGCCTCCCCCACCCTTGCGGCCACTAGCAAGGACTCGAGCCTCGCCAATGGCCATCGAGGTGCGTTGGAGGCCGGTGAGGTCGACTTTGACCTCGCCGTCCCTCACCTCTAGTCGGCCGCCCAACCGGCAATCGGTTGGAGGAAGGCGGAGTACGGGGGAAAAAGAAAAGAAAAGGAAAAAATGAAAGAAAATAAATAAATGAATAAATAATTTGAAAAATATTATTAAAAGTTGTCCACTTCAGCCACCGATATTAAAAGTTGTCCAAGTCAGCCACCGATTGTGCCACTCACTAATCAGTATCTACGTTAGCAAAATCCGACCAAAATTAGCCGAAATGACCAAATTGACACTAAGTTAAAGGTTTTAGGATTAAATTTGGCACCAAGTAAAAAATATTTACGATTAAATTGGCACTAATAAAATGTTTAAGACTAAATTGACACAAATATAAAATGTTTGAGACTTTTTGATATTTTTCCTACCAATCAAATCAAAGTGAAAAAGGGCTCTCCTAGCCCCACTAAATGAAATAATCAATACTTAGTGTCAGAATCAGGTGTTAAAAGTAGAAATTATCATCTCCTTTGCGTGGCAACTTTTGTAAGGCGCTTGTGGTGGAAATCACTTCTCCTCTTACCCCCAAAGGAAAAATTAGATGCGATTGGGACATGAAATTTTGTGATGGATTGCGTTTCTCCAATGAGTCGAATTTACTTTCTTTAACCCTCGCGTTTTGTCCAAGACCAGCAAATCAATCCCTTCCTCTAGATTGGCAAGGACACCCTCTTCCAAAGAATTCGAGGATAACTGGTCTTTTGTTGAAAGACATTTTAACCAGCACTTAAGTTTTGGCAAAAAAATTATCGATGCTAATTATAGAGTCAAATTGTTCGTACTGAAAATGAACTTTTGATACATTCTTTAAGAGCCATAACCATCTCCTTCACTAGCAACTTTTGCAAGACGTTAAATAGTTATGCTTCGAAAATGATGGATTGATCGAGGATTTTTGGTAAAGCGGTGCTGTGTTTGACATTTTGTGGAATTATCTTGGAAGATGCTTGGATGACCGTTTATGCTTGACTTGTGTGTCAGGAGTCAATCTGTGACACATACATCTTTTAAAAATTTGATGGGTAAGGTCAACGCGGATTGACTCTCACTCACCGTAGGAGGAAGAGCCAAGCAATTCGTAGGAGCCTGAGGTTTACATTTTGCCTTTCATGTTAGCATGAAGTCATTCATAATAGGAAATTTACAGAAACAATCATAAATTTACTATATTTATGTCAATTCAATCTTAAAATTTTAATTTGATAATTTGATCCAAACCTTTTAATCATATACTAATTTAATTATTCCGGTCAATTTTTACGGGAAATTGATGACATAGATAATTTCAATAATTTTAATTTTTAAAATTTCTTTTTTAATAGGTGGAATGAAGAATGGAGTTGTGTGGGTGCTTCTTATACAATTTTTAAATTTTTTTTTCCGCATTTAGCTTCACATGATATTGTACTCTGTTGAATCTCCACTTTGGGTACTTTGTAAGCGAGGTAAGGAACCTTGGAGTCCCCGTTGCTCTTCATGTAATTTATTTTTATTAATTTTTTTTGGCGCATGGTTAGATTGATCAAATAGATTTTGATCAAAATTTAATTTGTCTTTTGATTATCTCTTTCAATTTTCTCTCATATGTCAACTTTACAAATCCTACTTGGATAAATATCATTAAATTTGTCCATGATTTTAGAAAATTGATTTCTCACTAAAAAATTAGGACATACATATGCGACCATGTTCATCCCTTATTTCATGATAGATTATATAAGTGTAGCGAGGTACTACTTATTGATATAACTTGAGATTATAAACAATTTGTTATGATTCAAATGACACTACCTAGAGCTTAACGATGCTTGCTATAATCTCCTGTTCACAAAGAAGATACGCATTTTATTTATTTTAGTTAAACCAGTTTTTAATTATAACCAATTTGTAATGATTTATATTAGAATATCGAGAATGATGCCTCGATTTACAATAGGATGATAAATTATGTTGAATAGAATAATCAAGCTAAAAGTTTGGATATAATTTCCAATATTTGTTTTAGGGTTAATATTATGAAAAATCCTTAAATTAGTACACCTGTCACAAATTTTACCCCAAACTAAGTCTTTTACTTTGAAAAACCTCAAACTAGCATAATTGTGACTAATTTATCCAAAACTAACTTTTTTGCCACAAAAAAAATCCAAAGCTTATATATTTCTGACAAATTAACTTATGTTAAATTGGATTAATACCACAAATAGATACATATATGACAAACATAGTGTAAAACCCTAAACTAGTTACTTGTCAACTGCCACGTGTCATCTAACTCAACAAATTGATAATAAAATTTAACAGAAACTGACGGAGGATAAATTTATCACGAGTGCACTTGTTTTGGTATTTTTGGCAATCAAAAAATTGGTTTGAAGTAAATTTTTCACAATTATACCAATTTGTGATTTTTCATGGTATTTATTTCATAATCGATTATCACATGAGAATTTGGGATACATGTAGTCTCGACAAGTTGGGCCCTTTCTAGTTAGATAATATAGTAATAAACACAATCATTAAGTTAGAATAACATGGACATCATCCACATTTATCTTTGCATGTAATGTCTACAATTTATAATCCACCAAATTAAGGCAAGGTCCGAGAAAGTTTCCTTCAATTAATAAAGGGGAAAATAGTAGACCTTTACATAAAATATGGTAAATTTTATTTATTTACTGTCTGTTATCAAATCAAGGAAGTTTTTTAAGCACGTGTTTGCATAGGATCTCTCTTGGCTAAAGTACAATTGGAGTACCAAAACTTAACACAAGTGGACACTGTAGTGCCAAAGCTTCTAAAAGATACACTTAAGTGTCACTTTTTTAGAAAAGTGGGACATTTTAATGTCAACTCTAGTGATCCATCCTGGAAATCCGACATCGCATTTTTTAATAATATAAATTACAAAAATGGCTTGCCGGAGAGATGAGTTGGCGTAGATTCGGACAAAATGACGTCACCCTGTTGGCGATGGGGCAGTGGTCACGGGTGGGGCAACCCCTTTGCTTGTGTTGCTTCTTTTTTTTAGAAATTTTAATATAATTTAATTAATTTATATATTAAAATGGAATTCGACGTAAAATGACATCGTTTTGGGCTAAGTTTAGCTACGTCAGTGTCCTCAAAACCTTATTAAGTTAAAGGTAGCCGTTGGCTAGAGTTGTCCGTTTTCATTTGGACTTACCTAGCCATATTAACTCACAAAACGACATCGTTTTGCACTTCTCTTGCCGAAAAAGCACCACGTCAGACATTTGGCTAGATTTTTTGTCATTAGCACTTAAGGGCCTACATGATAATGATTCTGTTCCAGGGAACAAATTCTGATCAGAAATGATTATTTTTTATTCTGTTCCCGGGAACAATTTTTGAGCATTTGAAGGCGTTTGGTAACTATTCAAAATTTTTATTCTTGGGATAGAAATGCGTTTGGTAAAACCTTAGAATTTTTAGTCAAAAATATTTTCTTTTAATTTTTTAATGATTTAAATACATTTTTCTTTTTCTTTTTGTCTTTTTTCTTTTTCCCATCCCTATTGGGCCGGTCGCCGTTGCCAGCGGTGGCCGACGACTGGTTGGGTGAGGTTTGGCGAGCTCGACCTCGCCAAGCGTTGCGAGGCTTAGCCTCGCCAGGCCAAGGCGAGGCCGACCTCATGCCGCTTGGGCGAGGTCGACCCTCATTGGTGGCCTTGGCGAGGTTGAGCCTTGCACCGCCTGGGCGAGGTCGACCCTCACCGGTGGCCAGGTGAGCCTCCGGCGAGCTCACTAGACCTCACCCAGCCACTCGTCGGCGGTGGCCGGTGGGTGGTGATGGGGCGGAAGTAGGTTGAGGGAGGAAGAAGAAATGGAAAGAGAAAGAGAAAAGAAAAAAAAAGAAAAGGAAAAAAAATTGATTCTTGAAGTTATTCTTGGGAACAAGAAACAACTTTTTTTTTATTCTTAATTTCGTTCCAAATTTATTCCCGGGAACAAAAAATTTACCAAACGCATTTCTGTTCTCGAGAACAAAAAATCCTCTCCCAGGAACAAAAGAACAGAATCAGTTGTTCCCGGGAGCGTTACCATACAGGGCATAAGTGTCCCATTTTTCTTCAATCTTGGTATTTAAGTGTACATTTTGGAAATTTTGACACTGAAGTGTCCACTTGTGCTAAGTTTTGGTACTCTAGGCGTACTTTAGCCGATCTATCCCTCTCCCTCTCCCTCCCTCCACATGTTTGAACGTTAATTTTTATGTTAATCCTCTGGCTTGGGAAAACGAGGAAGTGGGTTAACCCATTGGTATAATCTATACATACACTCGCACTTAGTAGACAATATCCAATTCCCATTGGTATAACTTATATTTATTGAAAAGTCAAGCACCTGACTCATGTGTTTTTATCATAGGAGTAAAAACACATGTGACAAATATACCTTCAGTTAAATTGGATTAATACCGCAAAAAATCACAAAATTGGTACAACCATGATAAATAGAAAGTAAAATCTTAAATCAATAAACTAGTCAACTGTCACGTGTTATCCAACTTAAAAATTTAATAGTATAATTTAATAGAAACTAACGGAAGGTATATTTGTCAAAGTGTACTGGTTTGGGATAAATTTGTTAAAGGTGTACTGGTTTGGGATTTTTAGTAATCAAAAAATTAGTTTGAAGTAAACTTGTCATGAGTATACTAATTTAGGGTTTTTTGTGGTACTAACCCAAAAGAAAAAAAACAAACAAATGTCACATTTTCCTTCTTTTTCGTCCTTTCATTTTGTAGAGAGAAAGCATCTTCCACATGCCGACCTACATGTTGCTTTACTAAGGCGTGTAAAGTCTGTAATGCCCTGAACCTTTTCTATGTTAGACTAACCTCTACGAGAAGTTAGATAAGACAAAAATCTTCCAGTTACGGTAGAATTCTAACAAGACGCTTGGATTCATAGCAATGGAGGCCTCAGGCTCATGAATATGGACAACAGGCAAGGATGGTTGGCAAAGCTTAGTGATGCTGATCCCAGAAAAATGATTGAAGACGATTTGTCATTATCGTACCTAGTGTGCTTCTATTTTTGTCGGCCATTACATTTGGCTACTTGATTTGCATTATTATCCTTTTTCTATCGATCAAAATGTGCTCATTAATATGGATAATTTGCAGCGAAGGTTGGCAATTCTTGGTGACGTTGATCCCAGAAAAATGATTCAAGGGGATTTGACATCATTGTACTTAGTGTGCTTTTACATTTGTCGGCCATTACTTTTGGCCACACTGATTAGCATTATTGTCATTTTCTTATGGATCAGAAACTTTACGAAGCATTAGATTATCATGATATAGGTTAATGATGTCTTGAGACTAAAGGCATACTTGTCTCATATTATTATTAGTCCTTATCATAAGCCTATAAAAAGAACATAACAAGTATCATAACTTTCATACGTCGTTCGTTTAAGTGTCATAACTCTTTTTTACAATCACTTAAGTGTTATAATTTATATACGATGTACACTTGAGTTATATAATCTTTTTCAATCACTTGAGTGCCATATGACTTTTAAATCGACTACTTAAACATCACAATTTTTTTTTAAAACGTACAGTACAAGTGTTATGCCACATCTTCAATATTTTAAAAGAAATTTGGCACTTAAGTAATTAATTGAAAGTTATGGTACTTAAATGAACTTTTTTTTATATAAATTATAACACTTAAGTGGTCAAAAGCTAGCTTTAACTAAGACTATAATTCTACATCCGATAGTACATCAATGCTATAAGGAAGGAAACACCAACTTCATGGCCAAAGTGAAAAAGAGGAACGATTGAAGGGGAAAAAATTATGGATCGGAAACGTACAGCAGAGAGCATTGATTTGACGGCTTTAGAAAATGCCGAGGAGCTACTATTGATGCACTTCATATTTTAATCTACAAGGTTAGGGTTAGGGTGGCCGATCAGAGAGGCGAGAAATATGTGAAAGATTGGTCATTGGGGTTGTAATAAGGGTTGAGAGATTGGTCAAGGCTTCCCGGCCCTTCTCTAGGCAAGGCTTGCCCGCGATGTTGATGAGGATCACCAGCACCATTCGTGATAGCTGTGAGCGAGATTGTGATTACGGCCATTATTTTGCTTGAGTTTTTCTTTTGCTGAGTGCCGAGAGAGGAGGTGAGTCCGAGAAAGACAAAACTAGAGAGCCTGTCTCAAGCTACATTGCCGACAACACTTTCTTACCATGAAGTGCTGTTCGTAGTTGCCATGCAGGCTCATTTGGACGTAAAAAATGACGGTGGCCATTTTGCCCCTCAATTAAGAGCACGTGCTTGTTTTAGGACATAAGAAAGGAGGGGACATTTTTGTCCCTCTAGTGTATATACATACTTGCTATTTTTATGATGTTAATACAACATTTTACGGCCTTTGAGAATTTTTCTTGTCCTAAATAAAAGAAAATTAAAATTAAGACTTTTCTTTATTAAAATCTTTTTATTGGGGTAGCTGAATTTTTAAAGTCGATTAACTCACGACATCCAATCACCGAATTTATGTACATTGGGACTTATCAAATACTTTTTGAAAGCATTTTTGTGTGACGATAATTAAAAAAAGTTCCCGTTCATGTTTCCTAAAAGTTTGATAAGTTCAAAATGTAATCTATTTGTGATCGAATGTGGAGAAAATTTTAATTTTTTGAAACACTTTGAAAATATATGCAATATCAGTACTTGTTAGGTTGGACGTTTCATCAAGAAAGAGAGTTACGAAGCATAACGAAGTAAAAGAATCACAATATCTTTGCAATTTGGAACTTGTAGGAGGGAAAATCGGATAGCATAAGCAAACTTTCGGACCAATTAATGATATAGCCAACTTTCAGTGATTAAAAAATTTTGGTCTCAAATTGGTCTTTTGCTACTAGATTTTCTCAAATAATTGGTCTTGTTACTAAAAGACGTTTTAATCAACACTTAGGTCTTCAGCCAAAAAAGAATCAATACTTATGTTAGAGTCAGGGCGTTCATACTGGAAATTAATTTTTAAATGATGCTATTCTTTAAGAGGCAAGTAATCATCTCCTCTCCTAGCAACTTTTGGAAGCGGTTGAATAGTATGCTTCGAATTATTTTCTTCAACTCAACCTAAAAGCATTGTTCTCTAATGACCTTGCTTTGTGGAAATTTTGGTGGGGGTGTGGTCCCATAAACTAAAGCAAGTTTTGATTAACAAACAATAATTCACATGAACACGCATAAGAGTCCCCTTTTTCACTTACAAATGTGTGGAAAGATAATAACGTTTCTTTTGTTTAAGCTATGATTATTACCAGACTAAAAATAATCCTAAGGTCCTGAGTAAAATTTTCTTCATCGCGATATTTTCTTAATTAAATACTTTTATGTTGGAAAATATCTAGCTGATGGACAGATCATAGTTAGGGACTTCCACTATTGTCATAATTATAACAAGCCGATTTTATGTGACTATATGAATTCATACGAAACTTCTCTTAGTTAATCGGGCCCTTTTCACAACAAATAAATTTAAATAATTTGAGTGCTTGGTATGATCACTACCCTTCCAAAAATAAACAAAAAAGGGGGAAAAGAAGAAACGGTTTAAAGTTGCCAATAAAAACCAATTTATGGCCCACAGAAGATTTTGCTTTGTTTGTTGAAGATTTTGCTTTTCTTTTTGGCATTATTAAATACATTTTAAAGCATTCCTTTATCTAGTGCATATATGAGGCTAAAGAATGTCACATCTGACATTTGAGATAATAACAAGTATTCAATGATTCTCAAAAGAGAATTTCATGTATCAATTGGCAATGGGGCCTTGGAATTTACTCGGATGTGAGAGGAGAATGTCTAGTGAACATGTGAGATGCGGGAAAAAAAAAATCTCACCCTAGATGTTTAGAGTAAAAAAGATTGGTGCATCATGTGCATCAATCAAAATTGAATGGGAGGATGACATCCTAAGTTATCGTAGGTACGTCTACTCCTCATAACTTTGTTATATCTTTCAATAAAGGCATCATATTGATTGGCTACAAGATCTTAATATCAATCGAGTTAAAAAAAAGGACATTAACCTTTCTAATTCATAAGATTTAATGAAGTTAAATGTTCTAAAATCTCAATCTTATCAACAACATTTTGTAGGATAGTCATATCTTGGTTCTTCTATCATTTTTTCCTAGTATCATTACTCCTTAGTGAAGATAAAGCTCACACAAGCCACCATAAAACCCTTAGTTGTTACCTGATATATTATTTTAATGTATTATATTATTTTTTCCCCAATTCCTATAATAGATTAAAGTGTTAAAAAGTAACATCTATCAAATTTAATTTTTTCATAGCTATAAATAATCTTTAGTTGCACCTTCTATTTATAATTTGTTACTGTTGACCTTAAATAAACTTTGATGATTCCAAAACACACTTTTGCATATTTATAATTGGTACAAGCTATTTGAATATGTTTTCTGCAATTTTGGGTAGGCTGGCGAGAGTTAAAGAAGGCCTGACTTCGTATGAAAATTGGTCCGGTCGGATACCCATTTATGTTGAGTTCAAATTTGAATCTTGTCTACCTAATCTAGCGCGTCTGGCCATTTCTTTCGGAAACCTGAGTCTTCAATGGTCCAAAAAATTAGCTAATAACAATTGTCTTGGCATGTGTACATGAAAATTTCTTGCAAAATCTCTTTTGTATTTACTTAAACTTTCGGGAGCAATTGTTTGGAAAAGCCACATCTTGTTCATAGAGGAGCGTTGGCTCTTATATATGCCAAACTTCGTATGAGGCTTAGTACAGTGGATTGGCCAATACTCCCAAACGGTCTCGGGAGTGGATTATGAGCAATTTGGGCCGAAACAGTATAAATAGATTGAGCATCTCTCTTCCCAAGTCCCTACCATCTTTTTATATCCACACATGTGAAGTGCTTGATATATTGATTGCCGTTAAACATATTTTTAGATATTTTAAAGATACATGTGGTATTCGAGAAATTCATCCATTGCTCTTCATCCTTATCTGGATGCAGATTTTGGTGATTGAAAAATCAATAGAAAAGGTACTAGTGGCTAGAGGGCAAGTAGTTGACTGGCTATTTTTTATAACGTGCATTACTAACTCTATTTTTTGTCTTGACTAGACAAGCTCGCATTAGGTAGTTGAGACTGATCCTAAATCAAATGATAAGCCCCACTTATGGACCTAGTAGCTATCCACAATTTCGTAAGCCATGGGCTATGAAACAAATCAAGAAACACTATTAACAACCAACTGTCAATATGTTGTTCTCATGAGATATTAATTGTCGTTGATGCCTACATGACTATGAAAAATGATATATTAATGAACAACTAAGGTAATTACTTCGTGATCCTAAGATTTGACATTTTGATGTGAATGTATGTATCTTCGTATGATTGTGATGTATTGCTTGCTCCCTATTTCTTCAAACAGATGCATATGAGGATCAATTTAAGTTGATGTTCAAGAAAGGATGAGTTTGGGGTATCTCTGAGTGACTTAATGCTTGATACTACAGATAAATGCACTGTTTCAAAAGGAATGGACTTACTGGATGGGATGACCCTTACTCGTACATTCCAAGCTTTTGATGGTGATCTCAAGGGTAAAACTTCATCCGATGGTCAATGCATTGGAGAGTCCACGATAAAAAGTATGGACCTCTAGAGGTGACAAAGAGTGTGAATAAGAGAAAACAGATGGGATGGCCAAACCTAATCTGGAGGGTGTCCACAACTTTAGCGCGTTCTTAGAGCTATTGAAGTCGACGAAGAGAGGATGAGGACAAGATTAGCCATCGGTTGAAGCATTTTCTAACCGAGCTAGTTCACTTCAGGGAGAAATCCATATGGTGAGAAATGAACTGCTAGAAGTTTTTCACCAACTTCGGCAGGACATCAGTCTCTCAATTTGCCCAACATTTTCTTCAGAATCCCCACTTATTTCCCGAATAGCCTCCATTTCCTCCTCCTCAATTTTAAACTCACATTTAGATTGATTTGTAATTTATGTTGATGTTGTTTTATGTTGAATTACTCTATGTTGGTGTTGCACCTAATGGTTGTAAACCTTGTGTTAAATTGACGTTTCATGAATATCTTTGTTATACAAATGGTTTTTTTGTGTTTGACGATACATTCCACCTTAAGCCCATTTTGATGTTATGACAAAGGGAGAGAATATTATATGTGATGAAGTCACTTGATTTATTTCCCTTGTGGTATGTTAAAGGGGGGTTTAATTTGAGGTCTTAAAAGTGATTTCGTCATCATAAAAATGGGGAGATTGTTGACCTTAAATTAATTTTGACGATTTTGAGACTCACTTTTGTATATTTGTAATTGCTACGAATCACTCAGGTGTGTTTTCTGTAAGTTTGTGCACGTTGGAAAGGATTAAAGAAAACCGGCTCCTGTCTAAAAACATATCCAAGTACCTGGCCAAGTAATTGCAAGACAGAAGGCTAAGTTTGTGTTGGGCCATTTTTTTGAATGGACATTCGAAAGCCTCAATGGTTAAAAAAAAAAAAAAAAAAAACTAGTCATTTGGAGTGTTAGTAGCGGCTTGGAGACGGGAGAGTTTGCTTTCCTACAAATAAGGGGGTTCATCGTCTTGGGATATGTACACATGAAAATACTTCTAAAATCTCTCTTGTATTCACATTAAAAATCAATTTCTTGTGAGAAAACTCGTTTGTAAAAAGGTTCACCTGATTCGTAGAGGGGCGTTAACTCTATTATAAACCAACTTTTCTATGAAAATTCAAATATAGTGGAATGAGAACAATTCCCGAACAGTCTTGAGGGGTGGAGTGGCCACTGATTTCAGCTGAACTACTATAAATCGATCAAGCATCTCTCTCCTGTACTCTTTTTATATTAATGCATGCCAAGTTTGTCATGTATTGTCAGCAGGAAATGTACACTTACATATTCAATACATTTTTGCATAAGTTCAATTTCTAAGACAACGGCCACAAGATAAATTTTTGGGATTATGCTGCTTTAATGTGGTAATTATTATATTTGCAAAAAACATACTGGATTATGACTAGCATAGGTACTGAAAATAAATAACACGGCTACACCAATTTACCATAAACCTACTATACTTCCGACTTAATTTTCCAGTATGGCTGCATCAACTTTCATATTCACCATAGATTTAGTGATGGTAGAGTTACTCTTTTTAATGTTTGGGACATAAAGAGAAATCGAGAAAATTAATGTTTGGGTGGGAAATGTAGAAAAAACTTAAAATTTCGTCGAGAAAGAAAAGGGTGAAATTTTGAAATTTCCTCCTATAATTTTCCCCACCCCTCACCTCAAACGTAGCAAGACATGGAATTTCTGGGAGTACAATTCTGTTTTGGGCCTCCTTAGTCCTATGAATTATCTGTAGTATAATTAGACTAAGACATAACTCGTGAGCTGATTAGGTTTTGGGCTCGTAAATTTCAGTATTTTCAAAAGTCATATTAAATGGGAGATAAAAGAGTATTACCTCATATGATATTTCCGTTCGTAACATGAGGGGATAAAAGTTCAATTTAAGTCAACGACCTTGTAATAGTTTCAACCTAGTCTTGAATGGTCGACCAAGTCTATGATTTTACTCACGTCATAGTCTGCCTCAAGTTTTCTCTCAATTTTGAAATAGAACCTTCAAGATGAAAACAAAATATTTATACCCAATTCATTAATCTTTTCTCTCTTATCTCCATCTTATTCTTTTAATATAATTGTTAAAGTTGGCGCAGTTGATCGAGACATGAGGGGATTTTCAGATTAGAACTTAGAGGCCACCTGTTCAAATACCCCCAATTGCATGTAAGCTGTTCGAAGTTGCTCCCACCCACACATAGGCAAAAGGCATGGATAGCCGATGAGTCCACATTAAGAATAGTCCATAGTGCTATTAGAATGATATTAAAATTTTGGCGAGATCTAAATTAGGAGGGAAAAAATGTTGATTATAATAGACTTAAGACACAGGTTAGGTGTAGTAAATAACCTTTTCAATGGGATGTACTCGTGAAAAAAAGGTACAAGAAAATCACAATTGAAAATCTGCAAAATCTTTCTATATATATATATGCAAATCTCCTGCTTGAAATTTTAGTACTGTTAAAAAAATTTGGTTAAATAAATTATCTAGAGGGGTAGAAGCGTGGATCGGCTTGATCGGTAACATGCTCTCTTCCTCTCATCTCCTTCTGAGGTTTGTTTCCACTGGCACCTTCTTTTGAATTTGATTCCTACTTCACCTATTTGGACTGTCCTAAAAATAATGACGGCATAAATATTGTAGATTTTAAAATTTGCCCAAATGGTTTCCTTGGAGAGACACGAGGACATGCTTAATTATGTTGTAATTAGTGTTCTTTTGTTTTTGTCGGCCATTACTTTTGGCCATAGTGATTTGCATTATCGTTCTGTTCTTGAGGATCAAAAAGCTTCTGGATGCCGGAGAGCTTTATGGAATAGTGATGTCTTGAGACTAAAAGGGAAACCTATCTCTGATTGTTATCAGTCCTGCCATACCCCCTCATGGTTTCTCCATTTCAACGTGCACGCAATATTTTCTCATGATTTCAAAGCCAACATCATCAATGTCAGACTAAGATTACAGTTTGATAGCTGATATTATGTTAGTGCCATGAGACAGGGAAACACCAACCTCTTTCAATACCCAAAAAGACAATCACAGTGAGAATGAAGAATCATGAACCGGACGTTATAACTACGACAGAGAGCATTGATTAGACGGTTTTAGAAGAAATATAGAAGCTACCATCGATGCGCTTCAAATTTAAATATATAACATTGAGGTTACAAGGGTGATTCGAAGGGTGTGAGCATGAGCTTGCCCTCGTCGTCGGGATAATAATCAATGTTGAGAGATAGGTCAACTTTCTCGCCCCATCAATGCAAGATTTGCAAGCAGCCTCGATGGTGACACCAGCACTGTTCATATGATCGCTACGAGCGGGCAGCCATTACCTTTCTTTTATGTTTCTACTTTTGCCGAGAATAAGAGAAATGGTGAGGCTGAGCAACGAGACTAGAGAGACCCGATCTCGAGCCCCGCTGCCAATGGTGCTTTCTCCATGGTCGCCTTTTTGTACTAATGTTCTGTGGAGGAACCGATGCTGGCCTTGCACATCGGATTCGGAAAGAGCACCAAGGGCGACGCAGTAGTAGTTGCGGCTGCGTTTACCTCGACGGTGGTGTGGCCACCACTGCCGTGATAAAAGTCATTTTGTTTTGAGTTTAAAATTAATAATTTTATTTATTTTGTAATAATAAAAAACCACGCGTAAGCTTAACATGAAGCGCGGTTTACCATGTCAGCTACCACAGAAATTCATTTAGACAGAAAGAGTAATGGCGGCCATTTTGTTCCTCGTTTAAGAGGAAATGCTTTTTTTTCAGGACATTTGAAAAGTGGGACTGTTTTTGTCCGTGTATGTACTTTGGACTTAATAAATCTTTAAATTATTTTGTCTAACTTTGGGACTAACACACAAGGGAATATCCATCTTGTCGGAGAAGAAAAATATACAACTTGGAATAAGGGTACGGAACATGTGAGCACCGATACATTAAAATAAAGAACGCAATCAGGCTAGACGTTTTTACTGGAGGGACTATCGTTGACGATCCTCATAGGTGGAAACACCCCAGGGGATTGCTTTACTATGAGGCCATGACTTGCTTTTTTTACAATGTTATCACAATATGTTACACACTCTAAAATTTTTGTCTAAGGGAATTTTGTTGTCCTAAATAAAGCTGATTTTTCTTGATCAAATATTTTTTTTATCAAAAACATGGGGTACTTGAACTTTTAAAGTCAATTAATCCACTCGAATACATGTAAGTCACAAAATTTATGTACAGCTGGATTTATCCAATACATTTTAAAAGCATTTTTGTAGGAAGAGAAATAAGAAAATTCGTATTCATGGTTCCTAAAATTCCAACAAAACCGCAACATACTCTATCGGGGGTTGAATGTGGACAAAACCTTAATTTCTCGGGACACTTCAAAGCATAGGCATTACCAATTTTCGTTAGATTGGAGAAACATTTCTTCAAGAAAGGAATAACGGAGCATAACCAAGTCAAAAAATCACAACATCTTCACAATTCGAACTAGTGGGAGGGCAATTTGGATAGCATAAGGAAACGTTCAAACCAATTAATGCTGTGGTCAAATTGGTCTTTTGCTAATAGACGTTTCAAATAAATGGTCTTTTGCTATAAAAAAAAAAACGTTTGAATCAAGCCTTAGGTGTTTGGTCAAAACAAGAATCTATGCTTATGTTAGAGTCAAGGCGCTCATAGTGAAAATTAAAATTTACATGATGCTGTTCTTTAAGAGCCACATACGTAATCATTCTACTTGAGAAAAGGAGAACTCGTAAAATTCTGAAATTTTCTCCCATAATATTCCTAACCCCCTGGTCTCAAACATAGCAAGACATTAAACTAATATACATCCAATTCTATTTTAGGCCTCTTTGGTTCCATGAGTTATCTATACTTAAATCTTAATTTGGGCTTAGAATTAGACATAACTTATCGGCCTATTATCCTTTGGGCCGAGCCCAATAGTCACAACTTGTAAATTTTAACCTTCATCTTTAATGATAGACGAAGGAGAATTGCCTGTGGTTGTCACTTCTATTCATTCAATTTACCAACAATTTTCAACCTAGTCTAAATAATTAAATATATCCTTGAAAATGAAAGGAAAAAAAAATGTTAGTGCTCAATCCATTAACCTTTTCTCTCTTATTTGCATATTCTATTTTCAACATAATTGATAAAGTTGGCATAGTTGATCAAGACACCAAGGAATTTCCAGATTAGAACATAAAGGTCACCTATTCGAATACAACCAAAACCGTGCAAACCATTTTGTGTCCATGGCCACCCATGCATAAGCAAAAGGCATGAATAATATATAAATTCATAATTAGAATAGTCCACAGCTCTATTAGAAGAATATTAAATTTTTGGTGAGTCACAACCTAATTTTTCTATCTAGAGGGGAAAAGAAAAAGATTTAGGGGTATTGCCTAAAAAGCGAGCTTATGGCTCTCGTTTAGGTGCAGGCTCTCTCAAGTCTATATCTCGTGCTATATTAGGGTATTCAATTCTTGCTTTGAATTGACGCTATAATTATTTTCTAAAGAAGAGTTACCACTAGCTTATTGGTGTCAACCAGAAACCAAATGAGATATGGAAGTATATTGCAAATAGAGAATCAATGATTGAAAATTTGGTTAAACTAATTAATCAATTAGTACTCTCTGGGTATTTAATATTGTTCATTTCAAAACGATTCTTATTAGGCAGTCTAAATTGATTTTAAATCTATCCACTAACATACGAAGTGATCATGCGGGTGCATAATCATTAAAATAACAATCAGTAATGGAGAAAATTATTAAATAAATTGCAAAGCAAAATGAGAATCTAACACTAAAAATAAAAATAAAATCCATTTATCGTTAAGTGAAGGGAAACCATAATAAATATATTAAAAGTGTGCAATCAAGAGCATTCATCTAAAAAATAATACACGTAAATCCTATTGTAAAGTCCTAATGGTTTATTTAAATTTGAATAAAAGAATTTTTTCAAGAATTTCCACACACTTTAAGAGAAAACTACCGAAAAACTATTTTTTAAAATTTTTCCTATTTTTGAAAAGAAAATTCAAAACTTTAATCTTTTTAAATTTTAAAAATTATATTTTTAATTAATTTTTTAAAAATAATTTTTAATCCAAAAAAGGACCCGGGTCGGATCTCCGGATCTGCTCTAGCCCGACCCGAGCTTGCTGACCAGGGTCACGGAGCGTGTTCGGGCTCTTATGTTGAGCCCGGTCCGCTTAAATCCCTATGCCCCTAAAGCCCTAAACCTAAGAAGGCCCAAACCCCAACTAGTCCTACCAAATGCTAAATCCCAGCCCAAAGTTTTGACTCACTCGACCCAGTCCAAGAAAGACTAAATAAGCCCATGCTCATTTAGTCTGAAATGAGCCCCAAAGCTCCTTGAACTTAACCGAAACCAGTCGATTCCAATGACCCATCGCCCTGGCGCGTAGAACATTCATTACATTTTCATTTCGGAATAGATTTACATTCCACACCTATTTTCGAAATAAATCCGTTTGTCTATTTACGTAATAGATTTCTATTCCAAAATAGGTTTGGAGTAGAAATTAGAAACACAAATTTTTTACTTTTCTATTTCTGGAATAGAAATTAGAAATTATTTCTCTCTTTTTTATTTCTCTTCTTGCCATCTGCCACTCACCACCACCGGTCACCCGCCGCCACCGCCGCCCCCATTCTTTGCCGCCACTCGGGAAAGTAAAATTTTATTGATTATCAAACGAATTTCTATTCCAAAAATAGAAATTTTTGTCGTTATCAAACGCGTTTTTTGGCTTAGAAACTCTTCCAGAAATAAAAATAGAAAAATCCATTTTTTTTCTAGCAATCAAGTTATGGCCAAAAATGTTATCATTTGCGCCCCTAGTGTTAGCGTCATTTCAAATCGATCACAAACCAGCGAGCACGACGTCCCCCAAACTCCTCCAATGACGCGGGCTCTTGCCGTCACCCACCACCATCGGATTACAAAAAACAACACCCTCGATCGCCCTAGGCGACCCGATTTGAAAATCGTCCATCGCCAGCATGCCGGTCACCGGTCAACTCCAGCCGTTGCGAGGTACATAACGACTCAACCCGGGCAGTCTCGGCTTTATGGGTAAAAGCCTTTTAAATCGTGTTTAATGACCAACAAAACAAGAATGACGCAAAAAAGCACACAAATGCGCCTTCGGATCGACCAGAACGGACACCGTCCTCACGGACTCGCCTCAGAGGCATTTCACCAAGCACCTGGAGGGCGTCGCCGAAGGGAGGCCACGGACCCCCCCGAGACAAGGATTCGGGCAAAAAATCAACACACCATGCACAAGCAACGCTCAAGACCAACTCATAGACGAATTATTCGTATTCAACCTAAGCATGAACGAAGAACGAAGAGTCCCGGTCTCGGTTGAATCGAGACAGGGCGAAATAAAGCATCAGACGGGGAAGAGAGGAGCCCGAGCTCGATCACCGGAGGTGGCCCTACCCGGCTCGGCCATGGCCAACAGAGGGCGAGCTCTAGATATATCGGACTTAGTCCAGTTGCCTCGCGACGCCTCCGAGCCGGAATCCTTGGGTTAAAACGGGTTCGAGAATAAAGAAAGTAAAAATGGAACCATCCTGGAAAACTACGTCGAGGAGGGGAAATGCTGGGCTGTCGACCAAGGCTTAGGCGTAGTGGTCGTTGCCGGAGGGGTCCTCTAGCTCCTAGCTCTCGCTTCATCTCTCTCTCTCTCCCTGAAGAACCCCCAAAGAAGGAGAAACAGACCACTTTCTTCCCTCAGGGCAGGAGCAGACCTGTTCGAGCTACTTGTTTTCTCTTCACCCATAACAAAGCCTCTCGCACCGCTAGGGTTTCCGTAATCAGAATAGAGGACTTGTGGATCTTCCTTGCAAAACCATCTGTAAGTCATCCATTACAATCTCTGCTTATACCTGCAATCGATCCGCTCATATTGAAATTACAGCAAGCGCTGTCTACGTTAAATTTCTCTTCATTCTGTTGCGGTGTGTTCCATCATTTCGTTGCTGATTTTGCGTCTTCTTCTTTTGATGACTGTCGCGGGTTCCATCTTGCAAAGACTGCGTTGTAGTGAAGGCGTCTTCGAGAGTAGCTTTCGGGATTGATCGCCGAGCTTGGAAAATCATTCCATTCCGTCCCTTCCAGAGTTGCCATAGCACACCTGCGAAAAGAGCCTTCTGCTCAGGGGTCTTTTGGAGCCAAGGAATTCACTCACCCATTTATCCATCCGTGTTATATTTGCTGGTGCAATGTTGACGTCTAAATTTGAATCCGTGCAGATATCCTTTGTCCAATCATACAAAATGAAGAGGTGCTCCACCGTTTCTGGATCTTGGCCACACATCACACATAAGTTCCAGTATCATTTCTCTTATATAAATTTTCCTTAGTTGGAAGGGCATTGCTACAAGTACTCCTCAATAGAACTTAACTTTGGGGCACATCTGAATTTTCCAGATTGAGTGCCACAAGGAATTAGGAGTCTGGTATGATGTTGGATTAGGCTCTGCTTTCTGCTTTCCCTTTTCCTGGATTTTGTTGTATCCACTTTTGACTTGGTACGTCCCGAACTATTAGCTATCCAAATTAGTCTATCTGGTTGAGGAATTAAACTCAGCAGGGTAGCTAGAATCTCTTTTACAACTCTTTCCTCGAAACTAGTATTCAATTTCTAGACATCCCACTCCCGAGTTCTGGTCTATTAGTTAAGCAACAACCTTTGGTTCATCTTGGTTAGGAGGGCCAATAATTCTTCCTGAGATCAGCCACTTATCTTCTTTGATTCTAATATTTTTACCATCTCCTACTTCTCATTTTATCTCTGGCTCAAATACGTCTCTTCCTACTATAAGGCTCTTCCACTCCCAAGAAGGTCGAATGGTTGTATTTGCATTCCAGAAGTCTCCTCTAGGAAAGTAAATGCTTTTCAATACTTGGGTCCAAAGAGTTTTTGGGTTTTGAACCAAATTTCAAGCTTGTTTACCCAACAATGCTTTATTAATATCAACAAAATCTTTAAAGCCTAGACCCCCGCGATCCTTCCTTGTCTTTAGAACATCACAGTTTTTCCAATGAATAATGTTCTTATTTGCATTTTGTTTCCACTAGAACCTTGCTATTCTCTTTTCAATAGCCCTACATATAGATATAGGAGGTTTAAAAATTGACATAGCATATTGAGGCAATGCTTGTACAACTATTGTAATAAGAACTTCCTTGCCTACATTTGAAATTAGTTTTTCCTTCCAGCTTTCTAGTTTTCTATCAACTCTAGAAGAACCCAAGCAAACATTTGATTCTTTGTTTGACCCCAATCTAAAGGAATTTTGAGATATTTCCTCGCTCTTTCTATACATGTAACTCTTAGTTCAACAGTTATGTTTGATTTAGGTCCTCGAGGACAGTCCTTTCCAAACAGAATACCTGATTTATTTAGATTTATAGCCTAACCAGATGCAAAGCAATACTAATTCAAGAGATAAAATAAAATTATTATATCTTGTATTTAGTGCCTACTCAAGAAAGGATAAAGTTAAATATAAGATGGATATAGGCTAAATAAAATTTTCCCATTGGGAAAGGGGATAAAGGTAGATAAGATTTCTAATATCATAGGAATGTTATTTTTCTCAAATAAAAAATATCTTAAACTAAAAGAAATTGAAATTATATTTATATATAAATAATATTTGAATTCTAAAATAAAAAATTCAAAATAATAAAAGATAAAATTTTATTTTTAAAATTTTAATATTATTTATATTTATATATTCGACTTTAATTATTTATTATAATATAAATTTAATATATATAAATATATTTAATTTATATTCATTACATTTTAGGTATATAGTATAGTTTAATTTTTAATAAAATTTTATTAAAAAATGATGGAAGGGGGAAAAGGAAATAAAAAAGAGAGGGAAAATAAAATAAAAAGCAAATAAAAATAAAATAGGCAAGAATGTTGCCTTAGATTTTTGGCACTTCTTTGTGAACTTTTAGCTTCATTTACAATCATATGTTGTTTATACAAAAAAAAAAAAATGTATACGATATGATGTGAATAATTTGACTTTATTATTGTGATTTACCAAACAATGGATTGGATATAGCAAGATTCCTGGATTTCATATCCTATCTTGTCTAGTTTTATCTTGGCCAAAAATCGAGATGACCAAACATAGTGTTCAGTCTATCCACTGCCACGTTCCTAATACCTATATGCTTGTGAAATTTAATGAAGATAATTTTTGCTAGAGGTTGAACATTAATCCCTATTTTCTTAGTAATTAATAAATGATTAAACGGGTTGCTAATGTTTAGGTGTCAACACACCCAAATCCTATTAGGACCTGTTTGATAACCATTTTTGTTCCTTGGACTAGAAAAAATTATTTTGGTAACATTAGCTAATTTTTCTATTTTCCTTAATAGAATAGCGGCCTGAAAATAGATTTAGAACATAAATAAAAAGTAAAAAAGATCTACTTTTTTATTCTCAAGAACATAAATGGAAAAAACTATTCCTAAATAGAAATTATTCTTGAGAATAGATGCACTTACTTGAAATCTTATTGGTGTTAAAAAATTTGGTTGTATGTTTCTAAATTTGGTCGGTAGCAAATCTGCTCCTTTAGAATTTTATTTCTACTTCACCATTGACCATTGTAGAATTGCTTCAATTGTTGCTCCAGAGACACAAGAACGTGCACGTCAGGTGATTTGTCTTCGTTTTGCAGATTGGATTAAGGTTTTCGTATTGAATTCAGGTCGCGAGGAAGATGGCGTAAGCTCAGCCATCGCTCTCTCTTCATTAATGGCAACGTGTGGCGGCAGTCCACGCGTTCTCAGGTGATTTATCATCGTATCTTTTGTGTTCATTTGCTTCCTTCTTTCTTTTTCTTTTTTAATTTATTGAAATATTTATAAGTAACATTTTACTTGGCAATCTTATCATATCTTGATTATGTTAAATTGTGGAGTTCCTTCCCATGCAACGCGTGGACATTTAACTAGCATAGAAATATGCAGTACTTTAATGCAAACATGTTATGGAATTGAATATGGTACTTTAATTTTGTGAGCTATTTGATGTGGACCCAAATTTGCCCTAGGTGGGAGAGAATATTACTTCCTCATCCAATTAAAAACCAATTTGAATGGTCCATATTGGCGCTTTTGGAAAGAGCAATGAGGATGGAGCGCCAAAGAAGTGAATCTAACTAAACTACAACTAAGAGGAAAATAGCAGAATTCAAACATTATCTGATAATGGCAACTAGCAAGTGAGCATTTCTTCTTCATGCTCCCCTTCTAGTGAATATATGAGATTGCAGTATGCTCAATAACTAAATGATACTTCAATAGTTTAATCTTGCTGTGGCCTATTATACGAAAATCGGCCTTGAGAGCTTTTCAGCAATAGATACATCTAAAATAGGTGACTCACAAAGCAATTAAATCACATTTAATCAATTAGCTCACTTCCCTATGTCACTCATCTTCCAAGGGAGATGATCGAGCAAAGTGCAGATAGTATCAAAATTCTCAATCTCGGAAAGCTGGAGTGAGCGGTTCTCGAAGAAAACTAGATCCAAGGCTTTTTTCTCCCTCTTTGATGGTCCGGCGATATTCTAGCTTGAACTCATTGCAATTGAGACACTCTCGCACTAGCAAGGTCAATACACGGTTGTGGTAAAAACACACAGGGATATTAGATTGGCATGAAATTTGCACAAAAATGCTTTTCTTGGTCCACTAAGCCCATCAAATGAGTAGATTGATCGGTTTGGTTCGGATTGAAAATAGTCCAATCCAAATTATCATTTCACCAACGTTGGTACAATACAATTTTAGCGACTCCATACCTGATCCAATCCAGACCCAGCCCATACTATTAAAACACATGTATGTTCAACCGAACCTATGAAAACTTATACCCACCCATTTGACCCATTTTAAGTTTTTCATGCAAATATGTTGCATTGATTTACATCATATATAAAAAGTAAATAAACATAATAAAAATTTGTCACTTGTTTTACTTGGCCTACTCAATTCAATTAATGTAGTCTTGTCTGCGTTCGAGCCCCACGATACAGTTGTTGAGCCCCCAACCTAGCCACCACTTGCTTGCGGTCTCTCTCTCTCTCTCGTGATGTTGGATCTGAGTTCCCAATTTCTAGGTTTATCTTCACTAGTTGCGGTGCTTGTTGTCCATTCTTGTTGATTTAAACTTTTAAATGAATGCAGTCTAACTAAATATATTCGTGAGCTCAGACTTGAATTATTCCTAGCAAATTAAAAACATTATAGCAAATAGAGTGGTTTCTAATTAAAGTGCGGTGGCCCAACAAATAAATATACACACACGTATATCCCTTTTTCCAGAAAGGTTTAGATGTACGGAAACAAGGGATCCTCTTTTCTGTTCTTGAGTTTCCAAGTCATGATTCTTGCCTGGTATCGTGGGTCGGAGTCTTCCTCCATTAAAAAAGATAGAAAAAATTGATAAATAGATAGGTGTAGATAAATATCAGACAGAGACAGTTCTGATTTTGAGTTCATTTGAAGCTGTCTTCTCCTAATTCCACAGATGCTAATAATCATTAAATCGTAGATTCAGTTGATAAAAGTGAGCATTTGTTCGAAATTTTGGGTCTTCTTGATTAACTGATTCAGTATATCATCTTGAGATCACAACGCATCATCCCTGGTTAATTCTTTGTCTCGTGAAATATATTGAAGGGAGTAAACGGAATCGGTTAATTTATCCCCTATAAATTGGGATGGTCTATATCCAGGAGGAGTATTCCCAAAAAAAGGCTCATACAAACTTTATCGGAGCATACAGAATTTGGGCATAAATTAGAAGTGAATGGGCCTATTATCACTGTGGCGTTGGCTGGTGATTCGGATTTTGAGCTATGTTACGAGTTAAGTCTCTAGATCTGTTGTAGTTTTTAGAATGTCAAATTAGTTATATAAAATAGGTTTATCATCCATTTTGTCCACTCTAATTTCCCCCAAAGTAAATTGTCAAGAATTAACGTTCAAAAAGTAGCAGATCAAGTTTTAATGAGCCTTACTCTTCTTGACCAAGATAGTCAAACGTAGAAAATAGATTAAAAAAAAGAATGACCAAACAAATGAAGAGTAGACAACTAAACTAACTTAAAGTAAAGATAATTTCGGTAGAATATTACCTGCCAATCCACATTCCGGACTGTCAACAGTTGTGGACCTAACCTTGGAAACATTTGTCTGGTAAAAGAAGATGGATGGAGTTAACCATCCTGGCTAGGACATCCATAATGTTTCAAAAGTTGGAGTCAATGCCGATACCATGTAAACTTCGAGAAATATAAATAAAGTTGGGATAGCCATCTCAATGCTCATTCAAGAATCTAGAAAGCAAATGTTTCGATAGAGTGAAGACAAAATCTGATTCTGCTTCTATCAAACAAACAATCAACTATTAATTGTATGTAACCATCGAAAGAAGCAATACTAAGTCCTGCATATTCTCATAACAATGTCAAAGACGCCACTATACTCCTATTAGAAGTTGTGCACATAAACAACATTATGCTCAAGGAGGAAAAATCAATCAAGATAAACATCGATGCCACTATCAATCGAAGACCGAACTACTCTGATTTTTCATTCAAGCTTGTCCCTCTCCCTTGGAGCATAGGGAGCAGTGCACACATAAGCTTCCCCTGCTCAGTCCGCCAAAATCCGGCCAATGGCCAAATGAGCCGGTATGCTTGAATGAACATAGTGATGAAAACTTCAAGGACACATGCTTATTGGACTCTTGGACTTCTTCCTGTTTTGTTAAATGTACGGCCATCTATTGTCATCATCCAAATTGTCTTCGACTCCAGAGAAACTTCTTGGTGCTAAAGGAGGCTGTTTGAACAAAGGAATCAAGTGTCAAGCTTACCAACTGGCACAATCTTAGTACATGAAAGAACCTGGGCGACAGTGCATCTAATACCTTAGAAAAGAAAATAACAAAAACTTACTAAACGGGGTCCCTTAAAAGCCTGCACCCAATATAAAATCCCTATACAGTTCAATAAATGATTGAGCATCCCCATATTCAATTGATTATTTGCTCAATCACTATGCTGCACTGGTACCATTATCAAGGAAATGAAGCATCTGCCCACTATAAATACTAAATGTTAGCACAGAGAACCATGTCAAGAGGCATCAACACCATGCACTAGAATACTATTAGTGCACAGGTGGCAAAGAGATTGCTTCAATTTTACTACAGGACATACTTTCTAGCAAATAAAAGTAGCGGCCACTTTGATTGTAGCAAGCATGACACTTGAAAGAAACAAACATTATCAATAAGACTTGGCAACTTTCGAGACTTCTCAAGATTAACCAGAGAAGTGGGCAAACACGCGGCCTTATATAACAAAACCTCACAATCTTAAAAACTACAGCGACATAGGTTATGCTAAGCAATTCATCAAATAGCTAGAATGCATTGGTGAGTAAGCGCCCAAAAGCCCCTATTCTTCGATTAGGATTCCTTTAAAACCCAATCAAACATTCTTTTAAGAAAGATTGACTTCATATGAGCCAATATAGAACTCGAAGAAGAAAACACAACTTTCTTCCTTTTTGACACTGGGTTCAGGCAGACATGATTATATACACAAAATTACCTGACTTAATGAATTCGGTGTGGATTCATTTCACGTCAAAAAGGTTTGAATGGTGGTATTAAGGTCGCCCTCCCAAAGCCCTTCATTATCTTCGTAGGAGAGGAATACCTTATTTAGTTTTGGTGTCCTCAAGGCACCCTGGCAGAATATCTTCATCTTGGGACATTGTTTCACAAGAATAGAGACCAATGATGGGAACATGAAAACGCAATTCGCAAGGGAGAAGCTCCCAAGGCTTGGTAAACCATCAAGTGCCAAAAATTGCAGCTTGGGGAAAGAGATCTCCTCTACTCGATTTCCACCATCTGTTACCACATCTTCCATTGCAGCACAGTCTCTCAAGATTAGATTAGTAAGATGCACCAAACTTGTCATTGCCAAGGATGTCCCAATATGAACTAAACCGGGGCAATCATGTACTGTTAATTGCCTCAATCTTTGGAATGAAGTCGGAGATGGAAATATGATCAATAAACTCGAGCACTTCCCAATGTATAGATCTTCAATCTGGTTAAGGATTGCAGCCATTAAGGAGCCATCTTTCCAGACTCGCCTCAGGTTACGCAGGATATTCAGCTGAAGTTGCGTCAGATTTCCGAGTGCCTTCAGACTGACTCCCCCACGTCCACACACATCTTTTGGAAATATCTCCTTGAAGGAACTACAGACCACAGAAAGCCTCTCTAGATTGGGGAATCTCTGGAGAAGGAAGTCGGAGGGAAATGTGACATCATCATCGTGGTAGCATCCCAAAACTAGATATCTGAGATTGCCAAAGATGTAATGTTGGGGCATCATCGCAACATCCTTACTCGTTAATCTCAATTTCTTCAATTGTAGAATGACCTGTGGGAATCGTTCGAATTAGGCCACCAAAAGTCAAATGTCAAAGCTATTGTCAAAGCCACGGCCCTATGACTAGAATGTCCTTCCATTTGGCGTAAAGAGAAGAAATAACCACTTGAAACAATTTGTAATGAGCCAGTTAGCTATTTTTAGAATTTTGATGCACGCGAGCTCAAATTATGTTCAATTAAATCTTTTTGAACCTAATGAAGATGATGCCTTTTGTACTCCATTAAGTAGATGTTCCAGATTGGTGCCCCACCTTCTCGTCATCCTTAAAAATTCCCGATTTGTCGGCCAATTCTCATTTAAAAACGGATGTTTGTTGTTAGGTGTGCCCATTTCGATCACATATGTTTTGTGAATCTGGACAAAGAAAGTTAATAGTCGACAAAAAAAAAAAGTACTGCTCACATATTTCAATTGTCAAAAACACATGAATTTCAACAAGTTGGTAGAAAAAAACTGACAATAACACTTACTTGATTTGGAAGAATAAATATTGGGTGATTATTAAAGTATTTCATAATTTTGAAAGTGTAAAAGAATGTCGGCATTTTTCAAGACCTAACAAGATAAAAAGTTGATAAATGATTGAAATCAGTAAGCATCTTAATGTGACAAATGGTGGTATACCAACAAAAATAAGTTAGGCAATATCAAATTAAAATTAGTAATTTTAAATACGTTTGTGAGTCACAAGAATAGATGTTGGTATTTTATTAAAGTAATTTATAATTTTGAAAGTAGAAAAAAAATCGTGCTTTTCAAAACCTACCAAGATAAAAAAATTTGTTAATAATGAAAGTTAGTGGGTATGTTAATTGGACAAAATTGGTATGTCAGTTAAATTAACGTTAGTAACTTCAAATAAAAGTTATTACTTCAAAGCATGATAATCACAATAAAAATGTATGTACATCATAAAATTTGATGAGTGGACAAAATTATTTGATATTATTATGCGATGAATGTTGGTACATCCATCAAATTAAGGTCAGTAAATTCGAATAGAAGTTAATGACTTTCAATACGTTGACAAAAGTAATTGTTGGTAGATTATTAAAATAGTTGGTAGTTTTGAAGTATGAATAAATGTTGGTACTACCACCCGCCGTGGTGGCTCCGCTGGATAAGGCTCCCATGACCCTTGCGCTTCAAGGGGAGGGGTTCGAATCTCAGTGGAGGCGCTGGTGACTTACCCGGTGCACGTGTGTGGTGGCTAGCACGTGTGTCCCGGGGTTTACTCCATTGCCGTAGGGGGTGCGGGTTCACAGGTCATCAAAAAAAATAAATAAATAAATAAATAAATAAATGTTGGTACTCATCAAAATTTATTGATAAGTTACCAACACGTTACTGGTTAAGCGAGTTACTCATTATAGTTAATAGTAACCAACCGTGTTCATGATGTCTCAGCATGGGACTATGATTTGTTTTTAGAGCTATGGAACGCTAGCAATGCCAAATAAAAATTATACTAAATTTTGTTAATGTTGGTGTATGAGGAACATCAACTTCAATTAAATAGGTTAATTGGAGCCATTAGACATGCCGGTTACATAATGGACTAAATGAGACACGAGCGGATCATTAGAAACATGATTGTCTATACAAGTTAATTCAATAAAAAAAAATTCATAGTAATAACTAAAAATTAACTTCAATCAATCTTCAAATTCTTATGCAATTCACAAGTGTGGCTAGGTGAGTATTGATAAGCAAGATACATCTGACAATTTCAATTTCAGATTGAAATTAACAAGCATCAAGAGGTATGCACATAAACCAATGAAGACAGAGGTAGAGAGCAAGAAGTAATGATTGTACCTTTTCAAAAGAAAAGAGTGCAAGTTGGTCCTCACTGGTAGTATCATCTTGGCAGCTCTGGATTTCACTAGCGAATGAGATTGGCCTGATTTTGTTGCAGTGTTTCACCATCAACTCCTTCAAAAGTGGCCATGTTGAAGTATGACTATTCCTGTAGAAGCTCCTCAATTTCAGCAACTCAATTAATTTTAGGACCATCAATCGTGGAAAGAAGAGATCATCTATACTCATCCCTACTCCTTCATCTTCCGCGGCTATAATTTCCTCCACCCCACAATCATCTACTTCAAGGTTTTCAAGCCGTATCATGCTTTTTGCCACTGGGCTTGGAAATAAATTTCTGAGACTCTCGCATTTCTCAGCCTTCAAGCATTGTAAGCATTCAAATGTTAGAGTCCCATGATGTCCACTCCATATGTGCTTCATCTTTGGAAGCCGTGCCAAATTTAATTCTCTCAATTGAAAAGTTCTTGTCGAATGATTTCCACTCATATTTGAATCTTGGATGTAAAATACCACTTCTAAGAAGCCACAATCGGTCACAGTTAATATCTCTAGATTTTGAAATCCCATGAGCATAGTATTAGATGAAAATATGGATGAAAGTTTCTCACAATACTCCACTACTAGTGTCTTGAGTTTGCTAAAGGCATTTGAAGCAATCTCGTCTACCCATATCTTCTCCACATTATCCATGTGTGAGATTTTCATCGACTCCATATTAGAAAACTCAACCTGTTATTTTTCAATATAATTAATTAGAATTGAGACATGTTCCCCTTTAAAAAGAGAAGACTATAATTTCAAGACAAGAAAAATCACTAGATAAACATTATTGATAATATGGAACGAAAAAAAAAACTAGATAGAAGAAAGAAAGACTAAATGCATGTTATTTTCTTTTTAGCAGATGCCATCTCCTAAAATCCATTCTCCTGTCATATATCAAGCATTATGTTTGAGCAGTACATAACCATAACCACCTCAGTTAGACAAGCATAATCATTTCGCTGTTACATATTTTGCATAAACCTCAAATTTAACCTATCTTAGATTCCGCTCATTACAACACACAAATACCCAATTGTCAGTGTGCTCTCCCATTTCTTTGAACCATTTAAATAATAGAGCTTGTGCATTAAAAGGTATTGATACCGGCAAAACGAAAGCCAATTAGCACAATCCAATGCTTCATGAATCTTGCACTTCAAAAAAATTTTGCGACAAAGAATAGGCTCCAAGAGAACACGACATATAGCGAAGAAAGAAATCCAACAATTAAATCAAAAGGCGGTAGAGTACATGCATGTATTGTTCAACTGATTTTGAACGGGATTCTACAACCGCTAGCTGATTTGTTTATTTATTTAGTTCAGTTTTTCGAAATTTTTGAAGATTTAGGATATTGATCTTGATTTATTTCTCTTAATAGTCGAACTCTCTTATTTAATTTGCCTATAAATATAGACAAAGAAAAATAATTTTCTTAAGATCTTATGTTAAATTGATTTGATTATTGCCTATTTGACATATCTTTTTCTTTGCCTAAACTGGCCTTTCCATCTCTTTTTATCTCTTTCTAGTTTATCCCTCTTCTCTCATTATCTGGTTTTCCTCCACTTTCAACAAATCTAATTCTAACTTTCTACATGCTTTTGTTCAACATTAATTGGTATCGGTTCTAGATCTGTTCTTCATCAATTTGTCTTTAAGCTAGATCTTTTCAACATTAATTGGTATCAAAACTTCACTTCAAGTACGTTCTGTCGTTGTGTAATGATTCTAGACGTCGGGCCAATGCTACGGTACTTAGTTGCTTTACTTACATTTCTAATCTAATATCCTCATGAGGATATATGGCATTCAAGCCAATTGAGACTTCGGCCGTCATGCTTGCTGATTTGGAGCCACATGTTTGCTCTTTGAATAATGTTGCAATATTTCTTAAATCCAGTATATTGATAATTTTGAAGGGTAAGGGTTATCAAGATTATTGCATCGATCGGTACGGCAACTATTATTATTATTATTATTATTATTATTATTATCAGGCTATTCTAATAATTTTGACTGTCGGGAGTAATATGACTATTGCCATGATTATGATTATTATAAATCCTTAACAATCATGAAGAGGTTAAACAAATCTTAATGATATGAGAGAATATTTCAACAATTTTGGTGAGAATGGAACAGGTCAAACCAAAAATTGTAAGGGAGACATGAAAATGGTCCAAAATCGGTTTGCTAGTGAGCAAAAGGGCATGGATAAGTACTTTCAATGTCTTGAAGAGTTAAATAAGGACTCTGCTTATGAGAATGTTGAAGTGAGTGGAGTAAAATTGTAGGATGAATTTATTGAAACACCTTATGAAATTTAATAAATTCAGGAATGTAATTTCTCCTATTGGTCATTTACAGACGTAAAAATTTTGCGATACCAAAATTTGTACTAAATTCTTAGTATAGCCTTATACTTCCTAGGTTTATATCCAATTCTCCCTTTTGTTGATTGTGAGATTATCTAGTGTGGAGATTGATGTATGGCGTAATTGTCCAACCGCTTTGCTGATTTGTTTCTCTTATTTTAGAAATGCTTACTTATTTTGAACAATTTTTTTAATTACCTATAAATATAGGCCAAGATATTAATTTTCTTCAGTTTTGAGGATGAATTCATTAACTAATGAGTGCCTATTTGGTGTTTCTTCCTCCTCACCTAAATTGGCATATCTGTCGCTCTCTCTTCCTCCTCACCTGAATTGGCATCTCTCTCTCTAGTTTTTCCGTCCTTTCCTTGTATCTGAATTCCCTTCAATTTTTTAGATTCTGACCAACCTTGCCATGCACTTTGGTTGTGTGTTATCAATTGCTAACATATGTATCGTACACCTAGTAAAAAGCTCTTCAAATTTTTTGTGATAGTGAATGACACTGCCATTGAAATGTAAATTCCATGTCAGTGCATTTGAGTTATTTGTATATAATGCATTTAGCAGCCACTCTCTTGCTATGCATAGAAATATTGGTTCGCGTGAAGCCACAGATACGGATTCACCGAGTCCATGATTCCGTTTAACACCAAAGCTCTTTTGTTTAGCATTTGATTAGGCTGACTAGGTTTGACCCCAAAACTACTTGCAGTTTTACTCATAATCCGGAAATAAAGGTGTGTCAGAAGTCCAAAATCTTATGTATAAAATGTAGTCGAGTCTTAAACCTTTCAATGGATTTGCTCAAGCTTAAATCTTTTGGAAAAAGGGTAAACAAGTTCTTTTACTGCACAATAACTTAGATTTTCTATGCAGCAACCTCGAATTGCATTTGTTTGTATTAATTTATGACTTAACCAACTAAAAGATTTGGGATTTAATTGCACCAGCAGAAATTTTAGGACTTGTTTGCATTTCATAAATGTGTTTTAGGACTTGTGGAACAATTTTCCAATCACAATATTTACTATTGACTTTAGGAATAAATGACAAAATGACTCCCAAAACTTATTCCAGTTTGGCATGTTTAAGAACTAAAACTTTTTTTTTTCATTTATTAGTAAAACTTGTTCCGATTCAGCATTTGAGTCTTTCCATTGCCCAAATTAGTTTCAGGAGGACTGATAGTATATATGGCATTTTTAATCGAATTTTCCTTCTTTTACTCATAAAATGCGATGCTAATGTGGAGATGCCACATTAAAAAAAGGTGACAAAAAATTTAAAAAGTACACTTAGCACTCTCGCCAGCGTGCAAGTGAGCACACTTGCCCCTGTTGTAGGCCCCACAAGGGTTAACGGCCTTGTTGTGACCATAGTGAGAGTTGTTTGCCCTCGTCGACAGGAAGAGAAGCAGTAGTGGTCCCCAATGTAGCCCTTCCCCCCTTGATTGTCGACCTCTTGTAGCACTTCTTTTATTTCCAGTTTCATATTAATGCTGATTTTTTTTTCTAATTTTTAGTATGTTCTTAATTTTTTTTCAATTTTTTGATGTGGCAATAGTGAAACAACTCCCTTTGTGCTTGAGGAAGCTCAATCACCGCACCAAAGCCCATGCAAGACTGAAAATATGGTTAAAATGCAGAATTTCTCTAAAAAAGGATAGACTTAACGAGACCTGAAATGCATCAATTGTGCAAATTTTAGAACTCAAGTGCCGAACCAACACAAGTTTTAAAATTTGTAGTGTCATTAACCCTTCATCTTACGTTGAACAATATTTAAATTTGAGCAGATGCTTAAGCATTTTCTAGACCCTAGATTAATTAAAAGTTGTTGATTGAAGCTTAGCCTCTCATTAATATTTGTGCTTCAGCTACAATTTAGTCTAAGACTTGAGGAGGAAAGAAAAACAGTATTTAGTTTTTGAAATTTATGAAAAAAATTTGATATACATTTCAATTTTTTTATATTAAAGAAGTAGCTTTGAGATGTTTCTTATTCGAGGTCAAAGATTTGTAAGTGAAAATGATAAAGTTATCATAAGTGACCGCTTATACCCTTAGCTCAAACCAACAGGACAACAAGTTAGACATGCCATTAGAGAAGAATGAGTGCAAACCTTTTCAACGAGTAAAAGCGGTTGATGTGTTGGACCGCTACCCTCTAATTTTCGACAGCTGGCATCTCCGAAAATCACCTTCACAGCTTTACAATCTTCAATAGTAAACTCTTTCAAGGAGGGCCACTCTGAAATATGCTTCCCTTGGCAGAAACTTCTCAGTTTTGGCATGTTGTGAAGATATAAAGTGACAAGTTGAGGAATTACAATTTTGTCGGTTGCTTCTTCAAGTTTCTCCTCTTCTTTGGTGAGAATGTACTCCATCTCTCCACAATCACCGAGACCTAGATATTGGAGTAGTCCTAGACTTGTTGCCATAGACATTGTAAAAAGGTTTCTTAGACGTGGGCACTCCTCAACTGTCAAGGACTCCATATAGTGAAGCAGCCTCTCTGACATGAATGAAGGAATCACATTCACTAGGTTGATACACTGCTTCACCTTGAGGACCTTCAGACAGCAAAAGGACTCCGTAAGGATTTTGTTGTTCCATAGTTCTTCTTGTTGAACTCCCTCAATGTGTAGCTCTTCTAACTTTGGAAATGCAAGCTACAAATGTGCATAGATAAACCGAAAATACCCAAAATAATTTAGGGCCAAAGCACAAAAAAACAAAAAAGAAAAGAAATAGAACACATCAGATAAATCAAGATATGATACCTTCTCATCAAATAGAGGATATAACCCATAACCAGCACAATTCTCTGAACTAAAACAAATCAAACTCTTGAGGTCACCAAGCTTGAGTTTGGTTAAATGACTGAATTTGAATGTCTCCACGGTTTTCCCTTTTCCTTCTTCCATCACAATTATGCCTCGTAGACAATTGCAACAGGAAACATCAAGCACTACGAGTTCATGAAGAGTTTTGGCCGTGGTACTTGAGAAGAGATATGACAAACTATGACAACGTCTCACGTTCACTTCCATCAGACTAGGAAATGTCAAGGTTACTTCACAGTCACTCGTCAAAATGTCTGTCAGTCTTGGTAGATTCAACAACGTCATTTTTTTTAATGCAAAGAGTTCCAATGGCTTTTGCCTTTTCTTAGAGCTAAGGCTTGCCAGTTCAAATAATGCTTCCAAGGAGGGACACCCAATCACCTCAATTTTACTAAGGCTCTGCAACCTATCTACTGAATTTGATGGAAAAACATGCGATAAATTTTCACAAAGTTCAATAGTGAGGGACGCAAGTTTGCGGAAGGACTGTCCATGGAGTTGATCGTGCCATATCCTCTTTAGTTGGCACATGGACGAAAGCTTCAATTCTTCCAAGCTTGGGAAAAGAACCTGCGTACAAACCCCGTAAATGTTAAATAAGTGAAATATTTGGTACGGAATTTATTATGCCATTAATTTAGGGTCATCTTTTGGAATGAACAACATCATGAGTTAGTTCTTGCACCGTAAATTGCTAAACTTTTGGCACAGAATAATGATCCAGTTTATAAGAAATTGCTTCACTGACCAGAACTAGAAGAATGCTGAAATAAATAAATAAATAAACTATAGATGCTTACTTACCTTTCCAATGTCCATGTCAGCAATGGGTTTCTATCTATATAAGAACCTAAGACCTTCCTCGTCATGAAAAGATTAATTTATGTGGAGAGCTAGTCGTGTAGCCAAGAAAAAGGAGTTACTTCATTTAATGAATGATTTCAGCCGAGCATTATGCTTTTGCAGTTCGGGCAACATTATAAACATAATTTTAAGATAATTAAAAAAAGGTTTCCCATATTTTTATTCTATACTGGCAGAATGTAATTATATCCAAGCAATAGTGAACAAATGAATGCTAGATGTATTTCTAACAAATACTTTCACGAATATTTTATTACAAAAAAAGAAAAGAAATTAGAACATATGCAGCGCACATAAATTTTAATAGTAATATTAGAATAGTGGTTAGAATATAGATTTGCAGTGGATTTGATCACCACGGAAGGTCAATATTACAACTAGGGGTGAGGAAAATAAATTGGCCTATTGAATATTATATTGGATTTTTCATTTCCTAGTCACATAATAGTCCATCAATTAACATGTAAGAGTATTAAAAACATTTTTATATATATATATATAATGGAAGTTTATTTAGAGCCACATTTCCGCAAAAAATAAATTGAGGATAATTCTGAAATCAATACTTTAATGTGTTTATAAATTAAATATCTAAATAATCAAATTCAATTAAACTCAACACCTTTTAACACAAAACACTAAACAAAACAAATGTTAATAGATGCTTTTTGTCGTTTGGTTGATAAATGCATATAAATTTGTTAAAATTATGCAAAATCTATTGATTGAACTCCTGTTAGAAGTAGCTCTCCTAATTTGGGAAGTACAACCTATAGAAGCATCGCCTGGCTAAGGTCAACAGGTTTGGCATTGAAGTAAAGTTGATCATGTATCCAGAGCATCACAAAGAAAGCAGATCACATGAGCAAAGATATAGTTGAGATAAAGGAAAGAGGAAAACCTTCTCGTCAAATAAAGAATGTCGACTTTCATCAGAATCAGCAGATCCTTCATCCATCGTCTCCACTCTTGGCGCTGGCTGCCTTAGTATGAATGCCTTGAGTTCAGTGCACTCCAAAATTGAGAGATTTGTGAGGGAGGGAAACTCAAACGCACAACTTCCTAAGCTGAAACTAATCAAGCTCTTAAGGGAACAAAGCTTCAATGTAAGTAAACGAGAGAACTTCACTGCCTTCAACTTTCGCTCTTCACTTTCTTCCATGGCAACTACTTGCTGCATCCTATTGCAATTAGAAACATCTAGCATCTCAAGTTTATCAAGAGTCCTGGATGTGTCATATGTGAAGAGATATCTCAAACTATGGCAATTGCCCAGACTAAGATTAGTCAGACCAGGAAGACTCAACGTTGCTTGGGAGCTACTTGTCACTAACGCATTCAGCCTTGGCAGGTCCCACAACTTCACTTCTTTTAAGTCTAAGAAGACAGGACTTTTTGGCCTTTTCTTAGTATTGACAGCAACAATTTCAATTAATGCTTCCAAAGAGGCACACTTTACCACCTCAATAATTTTCAGGCTCCGTAACCTCTCTATTAAAGTTGACGGAAAAATATGAGATAGATTTTCACAATTTGTGACCGTGATGGAGGCTAGTCTGCAGAATGATTTATCATGGAATTCATCCTGCCATATCCTCCTCAACCCACCCAACGACGATAGCGTTAACACCTCCAAGCTCGGAAAAGAAACCTGCATGAGAGGACCATGTGTTAGTTTATCGACCACGAAGTCCTACAAGTCCTCATTTGGATACTCTAATATGCCCTAATATGTTGACGTATTCCGAAGACTGAAATTGATTACCCAAGATTATACCATTGCAATAGAAAAACAACAGATGCATGGGATGGCAAGGCTTTAAGGACATGCTGACAGATTGAGTTTTAATCTGCTTCATCGGTGATAAGACCGCGAAAAATTATTACAATAAATAAAAAATACAAAATTCCATATATATTTACTCACATTTTGATTGAAGAACGTAGGCAATGACGAGCCTAAGTTTATACAACCAACCACTTGCTGTAAATCCATATCAGCTGTCATTGATTGTCGCTTTCCCTGGAATGAAGAGAAAGTCATCATTTTGGGGCATGCAGATATCCTCAGTCTTGTTAACGATGGACAGTGAATATAGTACTTTCCAGAAGAGAATGTCTTGAGATTTGGCAATTCCTCAAGAGACACTGAGGTTAATAGAGGGAATTCTAAAGTGTCAATGGTTGCAGCTTTCTCTGATTCTTCTTCTTGCGCATCCATAATTTCCTCCATCAGTACACAATTCCCTATTTCTATCTCTTTAATTTGCATAAGTGCTTTAGCCATGGAATAAGAATAAAGAAACCTCAGATTCTCACAGTTTTGCACCTTCAGTGCACTTAAGTGTTGGAAACACAGTGTTTTTCTTGGAGTCTTGTTCCATATGCATCCCAAATTTGGCAAGTCACTCAAGGTTAATTTGGTCAATCGTGATAGAATCTCAACATTGCCACTAGCTGTCATTCCTTCAAGGTCGAATACTTCTTGTATTAACTTACATCTTTCAATGGTTATGGCTTCCAAATTCTGTAGCTTTATCAGTAATTTTGACGGGATGATGCTCAAGAGTAATGTGCATTCCTCTACTTTTAGAAATTTTAGGTTGCTAACATACGGGGGAAATTGAGAGTTCCATATCTCTTTCAATCTGGGAAGCCCCGATAGTGTCAAGGACTCCAACCAGGGAAATGAGACCTAACAGAGCAAGAAGAACAATGTTAGGAAGGCAAATGCATCAATTTTTTTCCTTTTTAGCTAAGAGGGGTGATTAATCTCACATAATCTCATAACATTGCTTGTGACTAGAAATAATATGAGCGTTGCGTACGAAAAAATAATAAAGGAAATAATCTCATATATTAAATTTAAAGATAATGAAAGAAAAAAATGAAGCAGTGATTTTTGAGTTTTACCTTATTATTCTTTAATATCTATCAATTTTACACTTACTAATCATTTAATTATTATGTACTTGGACTTTTTCATATATATAATAATCTCCTAAATTGTTGAGGCCATTGAATTTACTCTAACATTTTGTGCTTTCTGGGCATAGACTCAGTTAATTTTGTTGCTCATTGACTATGGTCTCAAAAGACATTGTTAAAAAACAGTCTCGATTTTTTTTTTGCCAAATAGTCATGAACTAAATTGACAGACATATAAAAACTACATTTAATTAATTTGCAGGCATAATTTTAATCTAGCATTTTTTTCAAAAGTACTCCAAAAAAGACATATCTCATCAAAAGATTGAAAGTAAAAAAGCAATTATAAAACCAGATGTCATCCGGAATAGATGCCACGTCGGCCAAAAGTCCAAAAAAGGGTTCATCGCCATGAGATCCGCGATGGGCCATAAGATCCACGAACTGGTCACAACAGCACCATATGGACATCAAAGTCAATTTCAACAAATGAATTAAATTTACTTATATAGGGATCCAAGATATGCTTTCTCGTCATTAAAAAAAAAAGTTAGTCGATGCAAAAGTTTTAGTCATATAGTGAAGAAAAAGAATTACTTTATTTAATAAATGGTTTTAATTGAGCTTCATGCTTTTGCGGTTTGGGTCACATGATAAACATAATTTTTATAAGTAATTTAAAAGGGTTTCCATTTTTTATTTTATACTACCAAAATAGAGACAGAAATTGCTAAATCCATGAGATAGTGCACAAAAGAATTCTAGATGTGTTTCTAATTTATACCTTCAAGTAATATTGTATTACAAAAACAAAGCAAAAAAACATGTGCAGCACACATAAATTCTGCTAATTACATTAGAAAAGTGGCTTGAAAGAAAATTTGTGGTAGATTAGATCAACCACAAAAGGTCCATAGTCTTCATGTTAAAAATATATTACAACTCTAAAGTCAAAGCTTCAATGTGTTTAACACAAGATAATAAATTATCCTAATGTTACTATTCTTTTTAGTCGTTTGGTTGATAAATGAAAATTAATTTGCACGATTACACAAAACTTCTATACATTATATCTCAAAATTAAGTATTTCAACAAGGCAGAATTTTTTTTTGTAAGTCCGCTCAATGTGGGGGACTTCAACTAATTTTAAGGAAGAAATTAAAAAAGTCCATAAAAGTCGGAAACTTTATTTATGTTATTTTGTTTGCGTTTCTTGAGATTTTATAACGAGGACATCTCTGATTATGTAATGAGCAACCTATGCTCAACCAAGCATTTTTCTATAACTAATATATTCAGTAGAAGGCAATGTTCATGTTTGTAACTCATGAATCTAAACACATGTCAGAGAATGTTTCCTCCAACTAGGGAGGTCCGGATGGAGGAAATCGTCATTTGGAAAGAATGAAATTACCTGTCGCCCGTCGAAGAATGCGACTGAATGGTCCACGATTTTACAAAAGCTCATCATCTTTGGCAATTTGCGTAATGTCAGCCTACGCAAACAACAGAATTTCACTTCAGGATCATCACGTATTTCATCTCCGTCTGTGTCATCTACTTCAGCACCTGCGACAATTTGCTGCATCAAGTGGCATTCGCTTATTTCAATCTCTTTGAGCTGCAAAAATATTCTCGTCATGGACAAAGGAAATAAATGTTTGATATCACCACAGTTCTCCACTTTCACAATCTTTAATTTTCTGAAGGATTCTGGCGCAAGATAGCCGGGACAAATCTCCTCCAAATTGTTTAGATTTTTTAGCATCAACGATTCCAATTTCATAAATGCAGTGCACTGGGCATTCTCTCGGGAGTGAACAACGCACTGAAATGAGGGGCTATTTTGTACATGAAGATGCTTCAACTCTGGAAAACCTTCAGAGCACAACTCGTGAATGCTATCCTTGTCATCTTGTAATCCATCCAAGTGGAGATCTTGTGTTCCCCGAAAACATTTCCTCACCCACTCTTCAAGAAGAAGATCATGCAAATCCAGCTTGAGCTTTAAAGTTCTTGATTCTTTAAAAATATCCAACCAGTTCCAAACGTCCCCAATTTGTATTTTATGATTGCTCAGTTCACCAAATGGCAGATCTCTTGGGAGATTGGTAGAATGAGGAATGGCAATGGTCAAAGTGCTCAATTTTTTCATGTTCTTCAACTCAGCCAGGCTAGCGTTGCTTTGTGGTATTTCATCGTCGGCCTCCCACTGGTCAAAACTATTTTCCATATATAGCTCTTCTAAATTAACCAAGCTTCCGAGCACGCCAGGTTCGATAACTTTGAGCTTGTGGCACCATTCCAAGTTCAATAATCTAAATTCTGTTAGTCCACCTATTTCTTTGGGCAACCGTGCGATTGAAGATCCATAGAAAGATAGGAACTGCAATCCTTTCAGCTTTCCAAGAACAGCTACATCCTCTAGATGGCAATTATGAAGACATAGCGAGTTGAGGTCTTCAAGGAACTTCATCGACGAAGGCAGAGAAGTGAAAGAGAAGCCAACAATCTGTAAGACTTGGAGCTTCTCCATAGATTCAAAAAATAACTCAGAAATTTTGAGAGACGACTTATTTTCGAGTAACAGAAGGATTCTCAAGTTTGGGCAGTCCAGTTTCTCAGGAAGCTCAGCAATGCCAACAAAACAGAAGGATATCGCAACGCATGTTTTGAGCTCATCCTTTGGCCATTCTTTAAACCCATAATTCTTCTTCCCGACCAAGGTGTTTAAATCTGTGGAAACAATAGAGATGGCCTCATCAACAAATATATCATGCATTCTAAGCACACCCCTATTATCACTGTCTAGTAACAAAGAACGGTCCTGTAGGGATTTTAGGTCCATCATCAACCGATTTTCAGCTTCTTTGATTGTATATTTTTTAAATAAATCCAAACCCATGCAGAAGACAAGGAAATCCCCTATATAAATCATCCCACAGGTTAGAGCACAAATCATGAACAATGCTTTGAGTCTTTTATCTTTTAAGTCATTGTAATATAGTTCCACTATTCCTTTTACGTCTGAACGTTCTATATTGGCCAAAGCATCTCCCCATTCAGCCAAATCTCCATATTTCAACCTTTTCGCCGCCGAGTGAATCAAAAGAGGTAAGCCTCCACAATTTTTGACCACTCCATCCACCAAGCTCTTAAACTTAGGATCATTAACTTTGTTCCCTACTATCCTTTCAAAAAGTATTCGTGCTTCTCTATGCTCTAACTTATTAACTTGGATCACTCGATCAGTGCACATATCAGTGCGCAAAACATTTTTGTTTCTTGAAGTTAGCAATAGCTTGCAGCCTCTTACTTTATTATCATCTCCGCAAGGGATTCCAATTTCCTTCAACTCCAGCTTCTCCCATAAATTATCTAAAATTATGAGAATGTTTTTATTAGAATCACTCTTCAATCTCCTGCACAAAAGATCTGCTCTCCCACGAGCAGTTTCCTCATTCATTAGATTCAGACCTAGTGCATAAGCAATTTCTCCCTGGATTCTTTTTAGATCAGGATTGCGTGATACATTTGCCATGGCAACCACATCGAACGTCTTCTCATCCTTAACTCGCCTTTCGACGTCCTCCAAAAGCTTGGACTTGCCAACCCCACCTACTCCCCACACCCCAAGCACACAAATCTTGTCATCAACTATAGCCTTTATCACCTCCTCCGTGATTTTGGCCCTGGACTCCAGGACATCTTCTTTGTTGTCAACAGCTCTTGCAGAGGAAGAGGTAGCGGTGACAACTCCTATCGGAGTATCCTTATAGTAGACCTTGAGGAAGTTATTATTTTGGCTTTTGTCATGGAGTTCCCGATTGACTTTTGTTATCTTCTTCGCCTTCTTGCCAATTGGATGGCGCACCATGGGATTGGGAAGCCACCCACGGAAGCAAGCAGTTTTTGCACTTGCGGCACGTTTTAACAATTCATCGGCCTTTTCAGTCTCCTCCTTCACGTTCTCCAGCCAATTCTTAATATCATTCTCTATACGATTTACTTGACGCTCGGCTTCTGGACGGAGTGCTGCACCCTTTGTCGTGTGGTCTGCAGCTCCTCAAGTCCTTTTTCGAGATCTTCGACGTTGCTCTTGTAGCATAGCACGTACCGAAATTGGCGTCCAACGGGAGCAATCAGGTACTCGCCGAGTTTCGACACTAGATCCCATGCAACAGAGGTAGCAAATTCCTGACCCATAATTACTTCTTTAATTTCTAGATATTCCTTTTTCCCCCTCTGTCGTTCCTGTTCTTGTTGCCTCCTTTATTATTCACTTAAACAAATGGGTTCGAAGGAAACTGAAAAGAAAGCAGAACTAACCAGTTAGAAGGTTGAAACAAAACCAGAGAGAGAGCGTGGAGAAGCATGGGCGATGTCAATAAACAGGGACTGAGGAATATCGGTCAGAACAACCTAGAACGTAATGTAACTTCGTAATAAATTTGGTCGCTCCGTGATGTTGGCTCACCGCACGCGGTGCATCCAAGTAACACGTTACTAGTTTATGTGGACAACTTGCTGATTATTTTACGAGGACAAGCAACACATTACTGGTCTACCATGTGCAGTAGAAGGCTAGATCTTTTTGATTTTTTTGTTCCTATAGTCCCTGTTTTCTTTCATACCAGTTCGACAATTGTCAATTATTTTGAAAATCGATAGTCAGAATCATTTAGAACTTTTTTCTCAATATTTCAAAGCATAAAAAATTTCTTTTAGGTTTTATGATTTTGCAAGAAAGCAATAAGAGGTCACAAATTAAAAGATACCATGTACTTGTTAGATAGCCAATAATTGTCTTGATGTTAGTACCATCCACCACTACGTTTTGATATTGGTACTTCTTGGAGCTTAGCAGATGCTGTATCACCCATAAATTAAAAGAGAACTTCTTTAAAATGGTTGCATCTAAATATGAGAAATTCACAACATTGCACCAAGTAAAAATTTTAATACTATTGCTTTATTGTAAATAAATATATAGAATGAGGCTATTTTTGCCCCTTCTTTCACTTAGAACAAATATTTTATTAACCGAAATAACTTTTCATGTTTGGAAACAAGGTGAATCACTAATTCACCTTACTTTTTTTTTTTTTCACTTTCATCTCCTCTTCACCTTCTATGTTTATTGTTAATTGCCTAAAAAATCCTCCTATGTTTGAAAATCAATTAAACATACTTTTTGTAATTTTGGATGGATTAAGTTATGTGAAATTGTTAAGTTTGTAATTTTGGTCAATAAAATGCTACTTTACTTAGATTGTTAATTTTTTAATGTAGCTTTTCTATTCATATTAATTGTAATGGGATGGCACTAGGTCATTTCATACTGAGCAGTGTTGACTCCTACTTTTTGATTTGAGCAAAGTTGCATTGTCCAAACTCTCTTCTAGCATTGTTCATCAACAAACAACTTGTAATTAAGATATGATCAACTGAAATATGTATTATATTAGTGAAAACTGATGAGGCAAAAATAATCACATGGTTTTGTCCCATTTACCTAGATAAATTATTGCAAATGACCGTGGGACAAAGACAAACAAACAAGGCAACGTAAAATCACAAATTTAGTGACATATAATATTAGAGCTACAAATATTGGTGCCTCTTTGTGATGCATTATTTTACCCATTTCGTTTCTTCTTCCATGTTTTTTCCCTTTTGAGTTTTGTAGGGTAAAATTGATACAACCAAATCACCAAACAAAGAGGTTGAATGTGAAACAAAAGCTGATAGCATACGAAAAGTAGATATAATAATGACACACATACCAGGAGTGGCTTCACTATAAGGATGCAAGGGGAACTGAGATTTCTTGGCTTCACTCTGACTTATCTACAAGATGGATGAAGGGCAATGCAGGCCAAAACCAGTCCTAATAAAATCATAATATAAGTGGACATATCATCAGCATGAGGCAAAAACAAGGGGACACTGCGGGGAAGAGTATTGCAGGGGACTAAAAATTCGTTGAAGAGAATTGCAATCGAGGAAAAATTTTCAATGGCTTCAGCTTCGACTTGGAATGGCTAGAAAAATAAAGGGATTCTCTGCTGAATTTTGGCAGCAATAAATAAGCCCGACTTTCTAGAAAATAAATAAAAAATAAAAAAGACTAAGCCGGAATCATTGGACTTGGCGTGTGCTGCTACAGAAGTCAACGCACTTAGCAGCAAAACGGTCAATGTGTTGTTCTTTAGAAACCAGACCTTGGAATTATCCAAACTCTCTCTCCACCCCACGTGCAGCTCAAATAGCCACGTTCACTGTTCATAAAAAATCAACTTGCAATTAAGAAATTGTTTTAGTTCAGAAATGTAATTTAGAGGGAAATGATGAGGACAGAATCATTACGTGATTTTGTCACATTTGCCCAGATAAATAACTATAAATGATCATTGAACAAAGACAAATAAAACTAGACGGAAAAAAATCATAACTTTATTGAGACAACTTGCCATAAGAAATTGATCAATTGAGAATTAATGTATCATATTAAAGAGAAAAAACGAAGAGGAACAATGATCGTCAGGTGTCTCAATCCCCCCAAGACATTTTCAATTAAAGTCTAGATGGAATTGCGACTTGTTGGTGGAGACAATCTCAGAGTGATTCTCCTTTCTTTAGTCTTGATGACATGTGTTGCAGTCTACTTTTTCTGTCCAGAGAGGAAAAACTATAGATTTATAAGTATTGCCTAAAAGGCGGGCCTATAGCCCTTGTCTAGGCACAGGCTTACTCAAGCCCATGCCTCGCACGATGTTGGGGTATTTAATTTTAACTTCAATTAACTGTATAAGAATTTTCTGATGAGAAGTTGTCACTAGTCAATTGGAGTCAGCTAAAAATCAAATGAGACATGAGAGTATATCTAACTTCTTACACGGCTAAAGAATTTAGGTTTGGGGACTTGGTTACCCTAATTAAATAACTAAATGCCCTTTCAGTGTCCAATCTTATTTATTTCAAGAAAATGTTGGTTAGGCAATTTGGATTGATTTTAAACATATTCACTAACATGTGAAGCTATCATGCAGGTATGCAATCATTAAAATAATAATTAATGACTAAAGAAGCATTAAATAAAATGTAAGGGAAAACAAGAATCTAATGCTAAGAAATAAAGAATAATACCATTTCCAACTAGGCCAAAGGGAAACTACAATTAACATATCAATAGTGCATAATCACATAATAGTCAAAATGGAAATACGCAAATGATGAACTAACATTTATCTATAAGAACACTCAAATATTATGGTGAAGCCCTAACGGCTATTCAATTTTGAGCATAATTTTTAAGATTATAGGGTTTTCACTTTTTTTTTTTTTTGCTAAACTACTTATGAACTAGAACTAACATGAAATCTAATAAAACTAGTTCAAAACATAATTTCTAAGCTTTTTCCAATTTTTTTGAATTTTCGATATTTTTTATCATTTTTTATATCTTCGTATTTTTAATCCGAAAGTAAGGACTCGGGCTGGGCTGTTGAGCCCAGTCCGAATATGGGCTCAACTTGGACTCTCGGGCTTGGGCCAAGAACTTAAAACATGAGAAGCCAGGAAAGAAATGGGCTTACGTACCAGCCCAATCTGACTTTAACCAGACCAAGCATATATCTAAAAATTCTTAAGCTAAGCCCAAACCTATCAATCTAACATTAAGCGCACATCTACTAGAGCCCAAACATGCTTTAGCCCACTTAAACCCATGACTAGCCCAAATTTAATTAAACCAATTAAGCCCATCCTAATTTACTCCCCCCATTTTGTCTTCTTTTCTTTTTATTACTTTTTTTTTTTTCATTTCTTTTTCTTTCACCCCCGAGCGATTGTCTTCTTCTCTCTCGCGTCCCCTTCTCAGCAACTCACCCGAGCCTCTAACATTTTTTAGACAAACCTCGGCCAAAGCTCAAGCCATGGCCGAGCCACCACCCTTCATCGGTCGTCCACTCCGACCGCCACTCGTCGGCCGACTTCCCCCTCGCCGGCCAAGGACCACACCACTTGGCCGGCCCCAACACAGTAACAAAATCCCCGGGGTCAAGACGAACAAAGCCGTAGGTAGCCCCTCAAACAACGTCAAGCTCAAAATCGCAGCAAAATGGTAAGATTAACAACATGGAAATGTCGACTCAGCCCCAAAGAAAGAACACAGAAGCAGAAATCTAACTTAAGTATTTAATCGAGCAGTTGGGGCGCACTATCCAAAACGACAAAAAAACGAACTGGCAAAGGCTCAAACTTGCGTCGGGGTTATGAAAATTAACATAGAAGAGCACACGTGTCTAAATTGGCATCCAATTGCCTCGGCCATAATTTCTTCTCTAGTGTCTAGAAATTCCTTTTCCCCCCTCTTTTGTTTCTTTTGTTGCTGCCTCCTATGATTAATTTAGTTAAACAAATCTGGGCAAAGGAAACTGAAAATAACAGAACTAATCCCTTGCGATGTGTGAAAAGAAAGGAAGAGGAGTGATAAAATAAAAAAAATTGTGAACGAAACAAAACCAAAGACGAGAGAGACAAAGTACGGTGGTGCATGCAAAACCAAAAAAATAAAAAATTGTATACTGATTGCACTCGATGATTTGCAGATGATCGTACGTGGATAAGCAGCACGTTACTATGTTAAACACGGACAATGGAAGGCAAATTCTTTCCTTTTTATTTTATTTTCTGTTGTCCCAATTTTCTTTATTTTATGTTTCTCGATCACGGGGACGACTCCTCGAGGCTCTTAACAAATTTTGCTTTGCTGGATGTTTGTACCCTCCACCATCTGGATTTGAATAGAAAAATAGTAGGTGCTCCTGGCTGCTGAGCCTCACCACCACCAAGACCGCCTCTCTGAGTGGGCCCACATTTCAAATATTGGGTGCTCCAGGACCTCGCCACGTGTCCCGGCGAGCTCATTTTCCAAAATTTTCTCGCATCTGCTTGTTTCGCGTCTAATTTCTTTTTTGTCAAAAATTTCAAACCTCCAATTTCGAAACCCATTAATGGCGTGCAACGATTTTTTCGTATTTCCATGCAGTTGGGGGACCATTTTGCGGGTTTCAAGAGCCGCCGAAGATGAAGAAGTCGGAGACCTTCGCCCCCCGTTCCCGGCCCCACCAACCGGCAGCTGAGCCCGGCGACGGCCTGCTCTCCAGATTTAGATCTGGACGGGCGGCTCGCGAGCGACGCCGACGCCCGTACTTGGCGGTCGTCGGCGTCCCTCGGCCAGATCTGGTCGGAGGAGGTGGTGGAGCTGCCGAAGGAGTTGCTGGAGGAGGAAGTGGTGGCGTAGTCTGAGGTGGAGGAGGAGGCAAGAAGGGTACGGACCATGGAAAGGCCCGAGGGGGGGGAGAGCTCGTCGACAACGCAGAGGGTGGAGGAGGAGCTGGGGGAGAGGGAGATGGTGTACTCGAAGTTGGAAGAGGAGGAGGACGAGAAGCAGTGGGGAGGCGACGAGGGGTAGGGAGTGGCTGAGTCAGGGTTTTCTTTTCATCAAGCATCAACTTGATGAAGACGATGAGCTTGGGTCGGGTTAAGTGCTCCAGAGAGAGGAGAAGTGGCTGACGTGGAATTTCAGGACCACTTAACTTGTTTTATCTGAGGAACTATAAAAAAATACTATTTAGCACATCGCAATGCCATGTCCTCTACATATTAAAAAGGAATTTAAAGTTGGTTACCTCTTAATGTGGGAAATTCTGAATTAAAAGACAATATTGCGGCAAATAAAATTTTAGATCTCATAACTCTATGTAAAAAACAAAAAATGAGGCGAAACTTTTTCCAATTCTTCTTTACCTTAATACACGTCTTTGATTATCAATTGAGCAAACATTAATTTATGAAGGAAAAAAATAAGGTCAATCACTAATTTATCCTACCTTTTCCCTCTCATCTTTTCTCTTCACAATTTATGTTTATTATTAAAAAAAATTCGCCTATCTATCTTTCCAGAAAAAATCAAATCCTTCCGGTGTCCCAGATCAAAGGTAACGATTTGAGAACCATACTAGAGTGAGGGCCAATATACAATTCCACCACATCCAATCAGACCGACAGTTCATATGAACAAGTTTCAAATAAAAATAATGTATTAGGAAAAAGAAGCAACACGTCTGACAATAATTTTGAAAAAATGATGTGTGGATTTCATATGAAATGTATTGTATGCTTCAAAGGATGAAAGGTGTCCAACATAAAACTCAAAATGTTTTCATCCTATCAATCATAATAACTCAAGAATGAAGGAGGGGCCTTTTCTGAAGCACTAATGCAAAGACTGTAATGGATTTTGCATTTACCTTAAAGCAAATCAAGTTGTGTCCGCGTGTCGAAAGGCAATATAATCGAAGGATTACTTTCACGCCTCAACCTGCAGCTATCAAAGCAAACATCTCAGAACAAGAACGAGCATCTCAATAATTTATCGGGATCGTCGTGGTGTTTCTTACCGATGCGGTTTCTCCTCTTCAAGCAGAAGCCCACATCACTCGAACAAAGCTCTACTCTTTCTCTCGCTCCAAAGGATGAATCAGATCTGCTTGGTATATACGAAATCTTGTGAGGGTTGCGCTTCTTTAACGAGGAAATTTCACTTCGTTCAACCCTCACTTTTTTACCAACGCCACCGAAATGATTCCCTCCCATTAATTGGCAAAAATACCCCCCACTGTAGACTTTAAGGATATTTTCTCACTTCTCTTTTGTAATCGGACCGCATGGCCACACAAATTCAAGTAAAAAGGACATTTCGAAATGATGGGGTCAGAACTCATCATGTGCTTCTGTCTACCTTTGTCTAGGTAAATAATTGCAAGTGCCCGTGGAACAACGACGAACGAAACACGGCAACGATTATGGCATGGCGTGGATCTCATGGACAGAAGGTAAAAAAAAGGGCTGTCCGAACCAGGGACAGCCCATATTGAATCGGTCCGATCTGATTCTTATGAACATTAATTTGATTTTTGATTCCTAAAAGTAAAGTCGAATTTTTTATTTCAAAAAAGATTGGATGGATGATATGCTTTTTATTATTTCCTAAAAAATTAATAAAATATAAATTAAATATTATATCATTCATTGGCATCATAAGTTACGGCACAGTAATTCTTTACTAATCGTCGCTTATGTCAATATCTTTAAATTTTTTATTCTCTCATTTTGCACTACCACTCTTTAATGAAAAAATAAAATGGCTGATTCTATTAAGACTAGAGCAGACCGTTTAACTCCCGATCTTAGGATTAAACAATCCAATCACATTGGACCAAAAACCAATCATCCATATCGTAAACTATGACATTTTCCTCAACCCCTTTCCATCATCTACTATGGACATGTTTTGACTAACGAGCTCCCATAAGAGTCCCTTTTCCCTCTTCTTTAATATCAATTTAATTATTCGGCCAATTTAAATTGAAAATTACTAACGTATATGCCGACTATCTTATATGGCACAATCTATGAATAAATGACAAAATAATTTTAGAGCAAAGATGTCTGAATCTCCATTGGTATAATCTACCTATATGCTTATACTACACACTTAATAGAGTTAGCAAAATTTTCTTTAAATTAAGAGCGAGCTCATACAGTAAAGAGATTTTTCTGTATGGACACACGAATCAATGTTGAGGCCCCCTTGTAAAGATTTGCGTGTGCCCTCCTCTCAAGGAAAGAACGGGGGAATTAGAAATCAACCGGTCCGGTCTCTAGCCGAAGGTAATGTTTTGAGAATCGTACCGGGCCGGAATGTGATTCCACTTGATCCAATCGTTTGCACCGATCTGGTTGGAGCAGATCAAAGCTGTGCCCGATGTCGAAAGGGCGTCCGGACGAACCATACGGGCTTCTTGTTATATACGTAATATTAAGTGAGGCGATATTACTTCTTTAACCCTCACCTTTTCCTATCTCTTCCTGTTCATCGGCAAGAATAACCCAAGGCTCACCGTAGGCTTTAAGGATATATTTTCTTAGAGCTAATTCCTTTAAAAAAATCCTATACTTTCTAATCTCAATTCTACTCTTAATTTTTTTTTATCTCAGAAAAATCCAAAAAACTAAAATTTTAGGTTTAATCCTAAATCTACCTCAAAATTATTTTTTTTTTGTTTTAGAAAAAGTTCTAAACTTTAGATCTAATCTCAAATCTACTGCGAATATTTCTTTTGTCTAAAAAAAACCCTAACTTTTTTAGCTTAAAAAAAAACCTAAACTTTAGATTTAGTTTTAAATTTATCCCGAACTTTTCTTTTGTCTAAAAAAAATGTAAACTTTAGGTCTAATATGAAATCTACCCTAATTTTTTGGTCAAAAAGAAAATAATCAATTTTTACTCTAATTCTAAATTTGCCCCCATTAGTCGTTCCTTACTTTTATATTCTAGAAAGTTTTTATTTTGAAGATAACTTTTCATGTCTCTTTGTCAATGTGGAAATGCTATGTTAAAGTAGATTTGAAAATATATTAAAAGTTGGTGATTTTTTTTACAAAATAAAATATGGGGTAAATTTATAATTGGAACTAAAATTTAAGATTTTTTGAGATAAAAAAGTTGGGGACAGATATTAAACTTAAATTTAGAGATTTTTTAAGATAAGAAAATTGGAGACAAATTTAGGATTTGATCTAAAATTTGAAACCTCATTTTCTTAATCTTGTCTGTAAATGAGCCACGTGGCCACACAGATCGATGTGGAAGGAATATTTCGAAATGGCGAGGACAGAACCCATTACGCCACTTGCTGGAACAAAAACGCACAAAACACGGCAACAATCATGTGCGGCTGTGGGTCCCATAGACCGAGACTTTTCCCTCAACGAATGATGAGCTCCACGTAAGTCCCCCTTTTTCTCTGTAACAAACGCGTGGAAAGAGGCTAATGTTTCTTTCCCCCAAGCCCCGATTCACACAAGGAAGGACATTATCCAAAGGGCCTAAGTGATAATTTCTTCATCGCCACGCACATTTCTCATGCTCGTGGGCACAACAATATACATATATACATTTGTTCATTGCTTTTGTCAAAATATTTAAATAATAAATAATATTTTCATTTAACAATTTAAATTTTTAGAATAATTAACAGTAATATCATAAAGTCTGACAACTCTATATTTGAAAATATCTAAATTAATGAACCGCTCATAGTTAGGAACTTCCACGGTAAAAAATTAAAGGCTCTAGACAGCACACAACTAGCTTCTCTTTGAAATTCTTGGTCCAAGGCATAAAAGCGAATAGAAACCCAAGTCATTTCAATGGACAAGCATAAGTTTCCCAAATAAGCATGATTGCAAGGGTGACTGCAGGTCATTTTGCTTAATTGCCATTTCACGTTTGAACCCCTATGCAAACGTAAGATCGCCCAATGCATTCACTCTGTTTTTCCACAATTCCACGGACATAACAATATGTAGACTACAAGACAGCTAAAGCCAATGCACCCTGGGAAAAGTGTTGTCCTACTACACTTACACTTGAACATCATAGGAAAGAAAAGAGGAGAGCATCTTAATTTGATCCATAACCAGTGCCAAAGCAATCTTTTCAATCCATGTGGGATCCAACCTATCTAATGTAGCTTTTGTCCTCCCAACTTCCTCAAGCATCCCATTTCTATTCCACAAGTACACAACTGCTATTGGATCACTCTTCATGAATCCATTGATGAAAGTTCAAAAACCTTTAAACAAGCTCAAATTTGGGGGAAATGCAAACAAGCAAAAATCTCTTGGAATCAGTCACTTATTGTACTTAACTATATTTGTTTAGATTTCCCATGTTGTGTAAAAATTGATCATCAGCATATATGCTAGTTTTGACATGAGCCAAAGTGCTATAGCAAAAATTTTGACATATGAGATTTGTCGCATGTTGAGGCACACAAATCAAAAAGAAAATATCACAACATACGCATACACAGACTCTCCTAGAAGTGTTTTCTGCAACACAAATGAGTTTTCCCATCATAAGGTAATTCGGCAATGCTCTGGCATTGAAGACATGAATAACATAGATCAACCATTAATGCTTACACCATGCCTACACCGCATGCTATCATGTCATTAATTTCATCAGCATAAAAAGATAGAAAATCAAGTTTTAATATAAAATGCTGAAAGTTTACTCTAAAAAGAAGAAGAAGGATAGTCTAAGGAGAATAGTTATGCAAATTTAGAAAGCTATCGATTGAACAAGAAAATTACTAGTTGCCAGCATATCAAACATGAACCATAGGAAAATGTTGTAAAGTTATATTCTGTGCAGGTGCCGATAGTTTTCCTTTTATTTTCAAGTGTCCACTGCACTTGTGTCTCTATATACTTGTGCGATTGCGTCACAAATGGGTAAAAGCACCATATCTTTAACATCCATACATATTGTCTGGTAAGAATTGACACGATTTTGACTAGAGTACACATCAACTTCCTTGAATAATCGGCAGTCAACCTGCACTAGGGTTCCTTGAGTTCGATGGTGTTGTCGGATGTGCAGCATGCCGTGTCTTTAATTCTGTGGAGGTGGTTAGCATTCTTGTACTCAGAATTGGGGCCTTTGCTACTTGAGAGGGAGGATTCGCTTCTCGATCTACTCTCTATTGTATGTCAAGAGATGTGATAACCCACCATCATCCAAAACTTGAAGAAAGACCTCCTCATCTGACAATCCATCAGCATTTCACTTCTATCTTCTTATGCATTTACCTTTTGTTGCAACTGTCTTTTTAATTCCTCATTACTCCTCGTTTGTTTTGGTTTTTCATTTTGATTATCTGATACTTCCAGTATCCACAGAACCGATCAGATTATTTTTTGATGTTCTGGTCTTCTTGAGTGTATTTTTCTTTTTTTTTCTTTTCTTTTCCCAATGAATGTGTTGCCCATGTGCTTTGTGGGGTCGATAACTGGGAGATTCTTGTCGTCTAATTACAGCTTTTCTATTGTCAATTCATAAAGGAGATTCCAAGAATTTTATTTTTTTATTTTGAGCAGGATGGCGTTGTTTCTGCTAGCCATTTCTTTCGGCTAATTAGCTTTTCAATAAAATCACAAGTAGCATGAGCTACTCAATTGCATTGAGTACGCCATCTCGTAAGTTATGTAAATTTTTTTATTTATCTCACGGTAGAAATGTTGTGATTTATGATTTATTCATGTTGTTTGTATTGACAATTACATGCTTTCCCATAATAAAAAAAGTCTCTTATAGAGCAATATGGACTACAGTTAGGCTAGGTTCTTTATAATAAATTCCATTTTCAGCACACCCTTTCATCAATTTAATTGACAAACATGATTAATCGATAGAGTTTCTTTTTAAATAATAGAACAAAACTAAACAAAACTCAATTACTAAATGAAATAATTAAGAATAGAGAAGTGTGTCATCTCTCGTGCACTTTCTCATCAAGAATAACCACATCAAGACTGATCAACTCCTATTTACTTTGCAGTTGATTATATTCTATGGTTTGGGAACTTGTACTTTGGTCTTTCGGTTATCTTTTCCAATCTTTAACCTTTCCAACGGTGAGTAATTTTCTTCTTTCTTGGCTAAACAACATGTGCAGTGGAAATAAGTAGTATGGAATCTATTGCACACTTATCGTTTTAAAAGCATGTGATAAGAACTAGGGTCATGAAAAATCTTTAGTGGGAGTTTGCAAGTAAGTGTTCTTGAATTGAATAATTTGATTAACCATTGGAATTTGTTTTAGTGGCCATCCTTCATCATGAGAAGGGAAAGGTGGAGGATTTTCAACAGAAGTTGAGGTGAGAAAGATTTAATTTTAGGTGTGGGTTTCGATTCTCACACCTCGCAAGGAGACAAGACAAAAGTTTGAGAGTGAGAGTTAGAATATAAAAAAAATAGAATCGATAAAAAAAAATAATTGAATAATTTGATTATCGAGAAAATACTCGAATATATATAAAAAAAGAAAAAGAATACTGCTCATGGGCCTCCTCTCACATTCGAAAAAGAAACACGTCATCTTCACACCAACAATGCCTCTCTAAACCCCCTCGTCTGCCACTTCTCTCTCTCTCTCTCCCTCTCTCTTTGCGCCTTTAGCGCGTGGGGTCGGTTGTCACGCCTCGATCGAAGTACAACGTTCTAATCGGAACGAAATGAGCCCACGTCCAAGGATCACGCACACAGCAACGGGGCGGAAATTTGGTTTCCTTTCGGGGGGCCACATATGGTGTCGGAACTGAATCAAAGCTCGAAGCTTTGCGTGTGTTCTGGGATTCCCCTGGTGACGCTCGTTGCCATATAAGGAGATAAAGAGTCCGATTCGACATGCAACTAGGTGTTGATTCACCCCATTCGACATTACATAATATGATGACCTTGACCAGTATGTATGTGGATTCACCTTTGTTGAGGAAGCCGCGAGATTCAGAGGAGAGGAAAGCAGCCGAGGGAATGAGAGAGAAAATGATGGATTGGCCCAGAAATTTATCGAAGTCGAACTGTGCTTGAAATTTTGTAGAAAGCCTCCGGAGAAAAGGCTTTGATGATCAATTGATCTGAAATCATTATTGTCCTTCTTTATTTGAATGTCTACTTATTGTACTTTCGAGCCTGTGCCTATTTTTTTTTTCCCCATAAAATCGAATGTTAATTTCAGCTGTTCAAATGAATATTGGCATTTGCTAACTAGCTATACTGCAAGGCAATTCAGGGATATGGTCAACTTGGGTCGGATCTCCGGATCCGCTAGGGCCCGCACCGAGCTTCCTGACCAGGGTCACGGAGCGTGTTCGGGCTCTTATGTTGAGCCCGGTCCGCTTGAAGCCCAACGCCCCTAAAGCCCTAAACCTGAGCAAGCCCAGAAAACTCAACTGGTCCGACCAAATGCTAAATCCTGGCCCAAAGTTTTGACTCGCTTGACCCAGTCCAAGAAAGACTAGATAAGCCCATGCTCATGTGACCTAAAATGAGCCCCAAAGATCCTTGAACTTAACCAAAACCAGTCCATTCCAATGACCCAGCGCCTAGGGTCCAGCCTCTTTTCAAGTCGGTCACGAACCAGCGAGCGCGACGTCCACGGCCGACCAAACTCCTTCTCCGATGACACTGGACTCTTGCCGTCACCACCACCGTCGGATGACAAAAAAAGACCCTCGCCCTAGGCGATCCAATTCGAAAATCGTCCGTCGCCAGCATGCCGGTCACTGGTCATTAACTCCGGCCGTCGCCAGGTACATAACGACTCAACTCGGGCAGCCTCGGCTTTCTGGGTAAAAGCCTTTTAAATCGTGTTTAATGACCAACAAAACAAGAATAATACAAAAAGGCACTCAAATGCGCCTTCGGATCAACCGGAACGGACACCATCCTGATGGACTCGCCTGAGAGTCATTTCACCAAACACTTGGAGGGCGTCGCCGAAAGGGAGGCCAAGGACTCACTCAAGACATGAATTCGGGCAAACAATCAACACACCATGCTCGAGCGAAACTCAAGACTAACTCAGAGACGAATTATTCGCATTCAACGTGAGAATGAACGAGGAACGAAGAGTCACGATCTCGGTTGAACCGAGACAGGGCGAAACAAAGCATCAAACGGGGAAGAGAGGAGCGCGAGCTCGATCGCCAGAGGTGGCCCTACCCGGCTCTGCGACACCGAACAGAGGGCGAGCTCTAGATATATCGGACTTAGCATGGTCGCCTTGCGACGCCTCCGAGCCGGAATCCTTGGGTTAAAACGGGTTCGAGACTAAGGAAAGCAAAAATGGAACCGACCTGGAAAACCATGTCGAGGGGGTGAAACGGTGCGCTGTCGACCAAGGCTCAGGCGTAGGGGTCGCCGCCGGAGGGGTCCTTTAACTCCTGGTTAAAGGGACAGAACAGCACCATAGAAGAAGAAGAACCAGGCCACTTTCTTCCCTCAGGGCAGGAGTATCGACCACATGCACAAATATCACCTCCAATTCAGCCGATTATCACCTTCCTTTTAACCTGTCTCCCACATTGTTGTCTTGATATGAACTTCAGCTCGCATGCGGGCATGAATTGTGAACTTCTTCGGCCATCGCACTCTCTCACGGGCTTGGACAAACATTTAATCTTTACCATTGAGTCTGGTTAATTCAATCAAGCTCAAGACCATTCACTTAAATCTATCTCCCTTCATGTTCCTAATTATCTATATGCCTATGCAATTTAATGAAAATTATTGTTGCTAGGGTTAAAAATTAATCTTTAATTTTATATGCAATTAATCAATGATTAAACATGTCGTCAAAGTTTTAGGTGTCAACAACGGGATCTAAATCTAGAGAGAAAAAAACATGGATTATAATAGACTCGAAATATAAGTAGTGTGTACTGGATAACAATTTCAATGACCTATACTCGTAAAAAAAAAGGCACAAAAAATCGCAATCAAAAACCTACAAAATCTTTTCTTTGTACATATATGAGCCTATTTGCAAATCTCCTTCTTGAAATTTTACCATTGTTCATAAATTTGGTTATACAATTTCTCAAGAGGTGGTAGAACAGTGCATTGGTTTGATCGGCAATAGGCTCGCTTCCTCTTATCTCCTTTTGAGGTTTGTTTCCTGTCGCACCTTCTTTTGAATTGTATTTCTACAACGGATGTCCAGATGCTTAGGTTTTGGCGGATGCCCGAGTGCATCGGCTTGATCGACAGTATGCAATTTTTGTTTTCTTGAATCCTTTAATATGGGAGAGACGACAATGCATAGTGCTCGAGCAGTAAAAAATAAACAAATAAGCAATAATAAATATTAACCATATTGATAAATAAAGGGTGCAGAAAAATAAAGAACCCCAACCGTATGGGATATTAAGTTGTGTTATGAAAACTCAGGATAGGACTCTCGTGAGCTATAAACGGGAACTCAATATAAACTCTTCAAATTAAATCACCCCTTAAAAAAATATGAAAACGTAAGGTACTATATGAATACTAAATGAATTAGTTCCCTAAAATGAACTATGATATGTGGAGATGAGAATCTAATTGATGCTATTTAAATGTAATGCGATTTGCTTCAACTCCCTTAAATGTAATCCTAGATGAAATTTTTGATGAAGATGCAATCCTAGATGAAATTAATGAAATTCTCATTAGGAAGTAGTTCGAGAATACATAAAATTTGCTTCAAAACGTAGCCAATTCGAAAGGCTGAGGATAAGAGACTCAATTCGAGGGTAATGTTTTGTTACGATGGGCTTTGATCATCAGATCCGCAGCATAAGTACAGCAGGAGTGCCAAAAGTTGACGCACGAAGGGACACTTAAGTGCCGCTCAAAATTGAAAAGGTACACTTAAGTGCCACTTTTTTAAAAAATGGATCACTTAAGTGCCAAGTCGTCGGAACCTTGCCGGAAATCCTACGTGGTAATTTTTTATTAATTTTCTTGCCTACGTGGCTCGCCGGAAACTGAATAGGCCAAAAATCAGCCAAAACGACGTCGTTTTGGCTGACGTGGATTTAAAAATTATTAATTAAATAATATTAAATAATTAAAAATATATTATTATAAAATCAATTTTATTAAAAAAAGGAGGGGGGAGGGGATCGGCGAGGGCAGCCCTCGCCGATCCCCTCCTTCCCCCCTTTTTTTTTTTTTTTTAATAAAATCGATTTTAATTTTTCAAAAATCTAACGTGGACAATTTTTTTAAAAAATTGCCACGTGGATTTTTTATTTTGAAAAAAAATGCTCCGTCAAGCAAATGAAGTCGCCGGAAAATGGACACGTGGCGATTTGGCCGGAATTTTCGCCGTTGGCACTTAAGTGATCATTTTTCTCCGATTTTGGCACTTAAGTGTACCTTTTAAGCACTTAAGTGTCCCTTGTCGCGCCAACTTTTAGCACCACCCCAGAGGTCCGTACCTCTCAGATCCGCAATCTGATCACTTCAATTCATGTAGCTTGACTTTGCTGAGGCTTACAAAGTATTTCGGGGCTTCCAGAATCGCCATTGCTTCAGCTTTGAATCGCTGAGGGGACGGTCACCGAGGGGGAACAACCGTCGGATTAGTGTTCCCTAGCAGTCACAGCACGCAAATGCTATGGCGCCTTCCCCTGTTTCTGGGACGAACGACCCATCGGGGTTGATTTTTGAGCTCGCTAAGAGCTAGCGCTGTCCAAACCAGAGGTAAAATCGCTTCTTTTTTCGAGTCCTTGATGAAGTGACCGTCACCCACCTGGCGATGTTCCGATTCATCGCCAGGGGCTGAGTCCATGATGAACTCGGGTTCAGATTTTGAGCTCTGATCACAAAATCGTTGCGGGCTTTCCAAATTTGCCAGAGCAATGAAGAGAGGAGTTCGAACGAGACTGAGGCGTGTTTAAGATTCGCTAGCCATGCCTCAAAGTTGGTCAGTCTGTGAATGTCAATTCTGATGTTGATTGATGGGTTTCCCCAAATTTGGCTTTGTCCAAGGACAGAGGAGGAAGAGATGTTCAGTGGTTTTTTGGATGTTGCTCATATAGCGTACAGGAAGTCTAGGGTAGAATCTCCCTCTTGCACGAATTTTCCTTGATTGTGAGCGGCTTTTGACATAGCTACCTGAGCAAGATTGGTGGTGGTGATAATCCTCTTCCATCTCCGATCAGTTAGCAGCCACCGTCACATCTTCCTCACTGACCACCGCAGCCTCGGCAATGACGAAGCAGATCATCCGACACTCATCACCACCAATAGAACTTCTCTCTCGTGCTTTTTCTTTCTCTCGTCTAATGCGTTGGAGATTCCTTTTAAGCAGATGATTTTACGCTCTGCAGGAGAAACAACAAACACAATGCACTCTCCAAAGCTCGGTGCGCGCGTGAGCGTTGCCAAGCGAAGCAAGAACACAATGCACAAACCGAGAAAATCATAAGATTGTTCTGTATTGCCTTCTGCCGAAAGCTTTAAACTGCTATCTCAATTGTTGTCTATTATTTGGTCTCAACTTCCTTGATTCCTCTCTAGCAATTTTTAGTTGCATTTCTCATGTTATGTTCCTTGCCAATTGGTAGGAATTCCTGTTTGTACAACACCTTACCCTTCAATCATACTAACTGCTACTTTGTTTTGTGCTTGGTTGAGACTCCACTTCACATGTGATGGACAGGTTGGGGTATCGTTTGAGTCATGCTTGCGATGTACGTGCAGGTACATGGTGCTTTATCTCAGTTGTCATTGTGAGCTTGCACCATATTTATTTCAGGACGTGCTATTTTGTTAAATTTGTACACCCACTGCATTGTAGACTTGCTAAATTTCTACTCTTACTGTAATGGCTCAAATTTATTGGATTCATTGTTGTGTTTGTTGTACAAGTTCAAAATTTCACTTTCTTGGCTATAAATGTGGTGTATGTTTATAACATGTTGTAGTCATGGTTATAAATGCTGTTCATGACTTAAATTTGCTGGATTCATGGTCATGCGTGCTGTCCATATCCATTAGTTGTTCAAACAACCATCGCTAAGACTTGTCTATGTGTTATCTTAGTCATATGAGCTAAGGTGAGGAATCCATGTTAATTTTTGAGGGAGATAATCATATTGGCATGCCTTAATATGTTGAAATTAAACATGTGTCCACTGTACAAGCATTGATGATCTTCATTTGACTTCAATTTGTTCTCATCTTGATCACATGAGCCTATACTCACTTGTAGGAAGATATGTTTCAAGTTCATAACTTAGTAAAGAATCATGAATTTCATTAATGTTTTGATTTTGTTCTGGATTTTGCGACTTTGCCGTTTTAATCACGAGGTGTGCTGTTTTACTGCTCATTTGAGTGTTGTTTTGATTACCCTCGATAAGGTGACAATGTATACTTGATTTGCTGGTTATTGGGACATGTTTGAGTATTATTGGAGTGGGTAATTTGTAAATCTTGAGAGCTTAATGAGCTGGACACTGCAATGAATTCTCTTCTGCATGAATTTAAATGATTTTGTTGCCATTTGTTGATTGGTTTAATGATTCATCTTCAGTATATACCCAAGTCCGTTGAAAATGCTAATGAAGCTTCTCACCTTTGACATGATGTCTCGATTAGGTAATTTTTGAAGCAAATAAAGATAACTGCAGCAAAGAAAATAAAGCACATCATACAACTTGTGGGCACTATATTTCAAGATTGATACTCATGTAGAACGCCACATGCAATGCAAGAAGTTTGTTGTTGGAAAGTTCATATGCTTAATTTGTACTAGCTCCCTCCCTGCTATGCTTAATCAGCAACTCCAAATTTAAATTTCATAAGACGACACACAATTCAGATAGTTAAATACTGTTTTTGCAGAATGAACAATTGAATTGTGTATAAGTGCAAGGCTTAGTTAAACTATTGTGTTAATTTAGCAGCTCTTTTTTTTTTTTAAAAGGGCTGAATTCCGACTAAATTTGTTGCGGCATGTAATTCTTGTCATTGGCATGAGTTCCAAAAGGCCACATCTCAAGAGGCAGACTAAAACTCAGGTTCGAATAAAAGAAAAGAAATTTACTGAAGTCAATCCTAATGAGGAAAACAAGAAGAAAACTCCAAGTAGACGACCATGTTGGGACCGCATAATCAGGAGTTCTTCAAGTTACGCGCAAAATTTAACATCAATTCGTTCAAAAAAGCAAGGTTTGAGCAAGAATCCACATTGTGAAGAATGCTTCTCAGTCTTCCTGCGAACCATCCTCCGAAAGGCAGGGTTTTTTCTGGCCCCATCTTCGGTTCGCTCGAAACAACAAGAATGGAGTACTGACAAGTGACAACATTGACTCAGGTCTGACAAAAAAAAAAGATTTTTCAGTGAAAAAAGCGGGCGTGATCACATGGCAGAAACCTCAATTTGAGAGGAGAGCGGGTTGACCGCGAGCTCGGAAGAAGTGGTCAACGGAGTCATGGATTTGCATTTTTTTTTATCTGTACTACTTTAACTCTCAATAAACTTTCAAACTTTTGCCTTGCAAAGAGATATGATATGAGAGTCAAACTCCATATTTGAAACTAAACGTCTCCATCCCTAGCCTCGTCCGAGAAAATGAGAAATCAAACTCCCCACCTCCCCCTTCACATGGGGAAGACTGGCCATTGGGCAACCTTTGATGGTTATAATTTGCATATTTAAGATGTGGCAAGTGCATTGTCTTGAAATTCATATTCAAATAATTCCTAGTACGCGGATAATCTCTAGCATATTTATCAAGATCCTATCAAAGTAGATAATTGGATGGAAACTGGTTCTATTTCGACGGCTGAGATCCTTCTCATCCCAATTGAAGGGCCATTTTTCCCTTTCATCTGTCAAGGCGCACTTGGCAAAAGGCAAGCTACTTTCCCACCCCCAAAATCACAATCGTGCTAAAAGGCAATATCCTTTCACCAATGGATTGACTTTTTCCAATTTTTAACATTATTATAGGTATATATCCTCTTTGATTCAAAGGTTCCATTACATTAAATGAAAACCAAAATTCCAAAACATTAAATATGCAAATACACTTTTTGCAACCCTCGAAGAAATCGGCCATCTCTAAAATTAATTATGTTTAAAAAGGAAAATGCCACAAAAAATCCCAAACTATGCCCCTTGAGATAATTTTACCTTAAAATTTTTTTTCGTGTCATCATAAACCCTAAACTATGCCACTTGGGACAATTTTACCTAAATTTTTTTTTGTGCCACTAAAAACCCCAAATTATGCTATTTTGGACAATTTTACCCTGAACTTTTTCTTGTGCCACAAAAAACTTTAAAATATGCCACTTAAGACACATTTACCCAAACTTTTTAATTGAAAGGCATTTTTGTCTTTTTACTTTTTACTTTTTTTCCTCTTCCTCTTCCCTTTGTTGAGGTAGAAGGAAGCTAGTGAGGGTGACCCTCACCGGTGGTGGCATCCGGCCAGGGCAGCCCTCGCCCTTGGCAGGCGAGGGCGATCCTCGCTGAATCTGGTGGGGGAAACCCTCCCTAGTGTTGAGCGAGGGTTGCCCCCAATAGATCTAGCGAGGGTGACCCTCGCTTGAGTTGGGCGAGGGCTGCCCTCGCCAAAAGGGGAGGGTCGCCCCTATTGGATCCGGCGAGGGCAACCCTCCCTGGCGAGGGTGGCCCTTGTCGGACGCCGCCGCCAGTGAGGGTGGCCCTCACCGGCTTCCCTCTGCCATGGCTGGCAGAGAGGGAAGAATGAAAAAAGAAGAAGAAAAAAGTAAAAAGACAAAATGCCATTTAGTTAAAGAGTTTGGGGTAAATGTATCTCAAGTGACATAGTTTAGGGTTTTTTGTGGCACAAGAAAAAGTTCATGGTAAAATTATCCCAAGTGGCATAGTTTAGGATTTTTGGTGGCACAAAAAAAAGTTTAAGGTAAAATTGTCCCAAAAGGCATAGTTTGGGATTTTTGGTGGCATTTTCCTTATTTAAAATAACCCTTTTTTTTTTATTATATACACTTTTCACAAAAAAAAGATATAGATAATGGGCTGGAATTATTCAAGTCTAAAAATATTTTTCAATTTTCTTCCAACTCATAATTACAATGGGTTAATATTCCCAAGTTTTCTAACATCTTGAAATTCGAGTCCTTTGAAGGAGGAATGGACATTAATTTCATCAATGCATTGTTGGTTGATCTCACTTGGAACTGATCACTCCTGAGATATTGACCCTAAGGGGGAAGGCTAATGAGGACAGAACTCGTGCGACTAAAGAACTTGACCTTGAAAAACGACTCGACCGTGAGACTTGCGTAACGATGATCCTGTAGATATGCAGGCCGATTTCAGGGATGACTAGAAGTTGATTTGCGGACAAAACATAATGGGACGACGAGTGATTTCGTTTACTGTTATTGAGCCCGCGAGTGACCATATGTCGATCCTTGGTAATCGTGTACTTTGAAATAAGAATCAATCTTTCACAATTTCACGTAGTTAAGGACGTCCATGTGTCGAGAAGTCTTAAATGTGAATTGGCACGAGTTGGTTACGTGTGAATCATTGAAAGCCGTCTATCAGTCTGAGTTGTATCAAAATAGCATTCGGGCAAAATTAACAAGACATGAGAATCCAAGATTGGATTTCGAATTTTCGAGAACGTCCGGGATGGACTTTTGGATGATACTTCTTTGACAATTGACAGTCCCAATTAAGCCTAGTATTTGGAAAATGGATTTTCGGACCGAGAAAACAAGCCTACAAGGATGTGGGCCCGGCAAGATCAGTGTGGGCCTCACGCCCAAGGTGGGATAGCTACCATGGAAGGCTCGAGGTAAGCAAATGAGCTGGTTGGACCAAACCAATCATTTAACCTTCTGAGCCCGTTGTCTAACCTTGAGCCGTTTCAAGCTCAACAAATTCCCGAGCCTTTTCCTCTTGTGTAATCAATTTTTCAGAAGTTGTAGTGGGAATTCCGAGTTTGTTGATGTTGTTTTGACCTGGGAACCACCTTGGATTGTCGTGGTAGAGGTCCCCGGGTGTCGGGTTTGTCGCCGCCACCACGTTCGTGTCGCCGACCCGCTTTACGGGTGAGTTTAGCTCATAATCCCTATTTAGTGCCTAAACTTGCTTAAGGTTATGTTAATTAGTGGTAAGGTTGGTTTAGGAAGTTTAATCAAGTTGTATTAGCCATAAGATAGGTGGTTAGATAGATGATTAAGATTTGATTAGCTTAATTTTACTTAGTAAGCTTAATTATGCTTAATTGAAGGTTATGTGAAGTTTTCAAGCATGTTTAGTTTTTGCTTGATTAATTATTTTAATTATTGTTTTGTTTAATTTTGATTTAACATTATTGAATTGCGGAAAAACTAATTTTAGTCTTATTTTGATGTGCTCTTGATTGTTGTGATTAATTGAAGTGCCGATTGTTAATTATACTTGTGATTGATGATTAAATGCGTGATCGAATGTCCGTTGAATTTGGATTTTGGATTTGTCGAGTGAGATCGCATGACATATTGTGTGGGTTATTTGAAATGGCATGTTGCATGAGCATGAGTGATGTTACATTCATGACATAGTAAAGATATAAATGAATTGCTTGATGATGTGTTGCATGATCACATTAAGAGAGGGAACCCGGCGTTGTTGGAAGATCACCAATCCTTATGGGGTTGTGCCATGGCCAATTGGTCACCTGACTTCGGTTGGATTTCCTGACATGGAGGGGTTAACTTTGTGGGATTGAGGCATGGGGGCGGGTCTCGGGCCTTTGTCAGTTACGGGACTGTGGTGGTGGGTGGGTCCTATGCTCCTTCGAGAATGCCGTCTTGAGAATGAGCCCTTGATGTCGCCATGCCTCGAGGTAAAGAGGACGAAGCTGGCTTGGCTAGGAACCGCCAACCATAAGGTTGTGTTGTGGCCCAAGAGGAGGGGTCGTTATAATTGGAGCATATATGTGGATGTGAGGCATGAGAAAGTTGTGTGAGATGCTCTGATTATTCACATGCTCTTAATGTCATGATGATTTATGGCACGCATGCATGAGTTGATAGTCGTGCAGGGCGTGGCAATAGCCAAGTGAGATCGCTTGTGACGCAACTCGCATGTGATTGATAAACTGTATCATCTAATGGCCATGTGCCTTGCTTGTATTGTATGAGATTTGACGTGTAGGGTATGGCATACTGGGTAAGGTTGCATGGGAACCGACTGTATGATTGTTGGTTGCCCTTGTCTGTTGTTTAGTCTGCTGTTTGCTGGCTGTTTGTTGTTGGGTTGAGTGAATGGTGGTTTTGGAGAGATACCCCGAGTTGAGTTGGCGTACTAACCGAGGCTTAGGGGGAGAACTTGCCGAGATTTTATCTGATTGGTTGTTATATAACCACTTTTAGGCCCCTAGAATGGTGTACTCGCAATGGAGAATCCTGCCCCCGTTCCTCTAGTGATCGACCCGATGGAGCTTGAATCCGATGGGTCCGAGTGACCGTGGTGTTGAACCCAAGAGTTCTTTGTGTACTGTTGAATTAGCCTAGTTTCTTTTTGGTTTGGCTTAGAGGATGAATCGGCCCTTTTTGTCAGGCTTGTAATTCGGAAAACGATCCTCCATTGGTTAATCCAATAAATTGAATAAAAGAATAGTTGTTGTTGTTTTGATGTTCATCACTCTATCCTTGTTTGATTGTTTGTTTGTTTGTTTGGGGATGGTTCGTCTTCCGCTTGCGCTTAACGAAAGATAAAATGAATGATCATGGACGGTCCTGGGATATTGCTTTCAATCGACCAAGGTAATGGGGTTTTCGTGAGCTCGAAGAGTTGGGGCGTGACAAATTCCCCCAATCAATATATTATAATAATTATCCTTATCCATTTCTTCTCATGTCTGTCCTTTCTCCACAATAAATTCCAAGAACTTGCCCCCAAGACTCGATTCCTTTCCTCATGATTTAATTTAAAACACAAACACATGCCTAAGTCAACACCGAGTCAAGCCAAGCACATGAACTGCTCCTAACACTTCGTCATGCTCTCTCTCTCTCTCCACCATTATAACGAATTCCCATTACATCTCCAAATTGGATGTGAGTCCCCATGATCATAAGAGGATCAGTCACTAGATCTCTATGTATGGAGTATGGAGTTTTTCTAGCACTTGCATTTTTCATAGGTAGAAGAATGTTTAACTTGAAAGATCCAATAGACATTTGCAAATCGATTAGAATAAAAGAGTTATGATACATCATTTCATGGTCTGATTTAGATTTGATTTAGTTTGGTCCTATTTTGTAATAGTTGGTGATTTTAATGATGCGTGAATTTTTGTTGAAAACATTGAGTTGATCGATGACTCTGTGAATGATTTTGTTTCTCAACTCTTTACAAGAGCACAAGCTAACGGAAACTAATCTGTGTACTAGGCAACGCTGGTAGTTTGCTAGAAACTGGTAGTTTGCTAGAAATGATAATGCCCACGCAATCTAGGACATTCTTCCTTTGCAATCACCAAAACTCTCGTGAAAGAACAATAACACAAACAAGAAAAATGTTGGTGATGGGGAACACAGTATAGGAGGGTTCAATGCAGTCTCTTGAATACCGAAAGCAATAAGCATTCGAGACAAACCAACCTTGATGATTTTGCTGCCACATGATATCAAAGCCTGGCCTTCGTAGAGTTCTGCCAAATCATGTTTGGTATCTACCTCAAAAGTTGGCCTTACAACGCACATATCTTGAAGGGGAAAACAACAGAGAATAGGTACCCGATTTAGTACTGTTGTGACAAAAGAACCAGATGACTGATAAGAGAAGAAGTTCCATTATATTTGCCAAAAAAAGCGTTTGCGATATAGGTTGATGACGAACTCGGGGTACAAAATCCTCCTGCATCTACATGCAGAAATCACTAACGGGATCATGCTAATAGAGAATGCTAGTGTCATAGTGATGGAAGAGAATGAGTGCAACTTCCTCAGCATGGGAGTAGCCAATTTTTGATCCAATCGATTTCCCGGCAATTGCAAAACATCATCAGAATTCAGTATTTCCAAAGAATCAGGGTAACACGAGAAGAAGAAGCATTTGGTTAGCGACATGCAGGGGCACATGGTTGAAGTTGGACAGCTTTTGAAGATTGAATGTTGATCTCCATGACTTTTAACAAATAGTCCCATCTGTTATTTGATAAACTTGCACGTGAGAAAAATGATGAGAAGGCTGCTGTTGGAGTATCTTCTCTCGGAGACCAATCACGATTAGAGAGTTGTGACCAATTCTTGAGCTCCGTAAATGCGCTCAACATTGCAAATGTCCACGAAAGGGGAAGTTAGTGACATTCTGATGTGGAGTGAAATGGGGGTGGCATTTGGGGGACTAAACATGTTAGTAATGGAGAAACTGGAAAGAATAAGAAGATTCAAATATTTGATGGACTTGTTGAGGATAATTTTTGAAGTAAGTTATTATTAGCGAGTGAGGGTTGGCCAGTGATCCTTGCTTGCCCTCAGTTCCAAAAAAAGAGAGTAAAGTATATGAAAAAAATTATAGAAAATTTTGAAAATATTAGAAAAAGTATACATATTAACACCGGTCATATCACAATGGATGGTCAATGTTCATATCAATGATTTTTTATCAAAATTGACTGAGTTAACTCAATTGACAAATTATGAAGAGATTAACAACTAAATTAACATAATCAAAATATTAAACTAAATTGATATAAATATAATATGTTCGAGAGTTTTTTTGATAATTGTCCCTTACAAAATCATTCGCACTCATTGAAAAGTGACCAACTCGCTGGAGAATTGCTATCACATAGTGCTGCCCCGTGCTTTTTAACACTAGAGGGTACGAGAATGCCCCACCTCGTAGACTTTAAGGTATTAATTGGATCACATGGCCACACAAATCAAAGTGAAGACATTTTGTGTCCAACTTGATGAGGACAGAATTCCTGACTGCGATTTTGTCTGAGGCTCGCACAGATGAATAATTGCAGATCATACAAAGACAAATGAAACAAGGCGACAAAAAACCACAACTTTATCGACACACCTCAACTGGCAATCAAAGAGTCCGATTGAAAGACATATGGCCGCCAATTATTTTTTTGCTTGTAGACCTTCTCTGATATTGGGTCATTTGCTAGTAGACCTTTTGAATTTTGATCAGCACTTGGGTCTTTGGCTAAAAAAAGAATTGTATTGTGAAACTTATATTGGAGTCAAAGTGTTTGTAGTGGCAATTAATTTTTACATGATGCTACTCTTTAAAAGCCACGTAATCATATGATTTACTAGCACCTTTTACGAGATGTCGAGTAATATGCTTTGAAGATAATAGATTAATCAAGAAATTTATAAAAGTTGTGCCATGTTTGAAATTTTTGTGGGAATAAGCTTGGCAAGGTCAATGTCTGATTTGATTCCGAGTCATTGTTGCTAAGCAATAGGTAGGACCGTGAGGTTTACATTTTACGTCAATTACTAGCATGAAATCATTCATAATTGAAGATTTCTAATTCGTGCTTGATGATTTGAATAAGTGATTTAATTGTTTGGGATGTGTAGGTAAATTTTTTTTTTAAAATTATTTTGTGATAGATGACTTTAAAATTGTGATTGATTAGTTTTCTATCGATAATTCAAGGAATACGAACATGCAAATCTGGTTATTTGGAGGTCTATGAAATAACCTACTGGCATCACGAACTTATTGAGTTCAAGCATTTCGCCTATGCAAGTGTGGCTTTAACTTAAAGGGGTTTGTATGTCATTGGTAGAATTCAAACTAATGACTTCCAATTACTAAATTGGAAAAATTCATATCACTCACTATCGTAGGAAAAGAACTTGGAGCAATACACTAGTGTATAACAAAGCCTCCGGAAAAATCTTTTCATAAACCTTGTGTCAAAAGTTTAGGGATAACGAAATGGTTAGTGCTTTTCCTTTTTCTATATGTACAATATTGTCCATGTACTCTCTTTTTTCTCAATATGGTCTCTAATTGATATTTCCTTTTTTCAAATCGAGTTAGTCCTTTTGTTAAAATTGCAAAAGTGCTGACATATCAACCATTAATGCCACATTTAGGTTGATCGGGTGAACTAAAAATGAGATGGAACTCTTTTGTTGATCAAGATAAATTATTAGGAATTAAAGAAAAATCACAAACCCTAAGAGAGAGGGAAGCTACACCTGTGATGAAAATTTAACAATTTCGAAATCTTAGTTATCATCCCCAAATATAGTTAAGTACATTAGATGCTAATCCAATTTTCATGAGAAGGGAACAAAAAAGCAGAGAAAGTGGAAACAACAAATAAGGCAGATGTACAGGTAAGTTAGGGGAAGTAACTAGGAAGATCCCATGATGAGCTTGCACGTGGTAGCATTCGTCTTTGAAGTTGGAAGTTGCAAACGAGGTGAAATGGTTATTCTTAGTATTTGATTTGTATATATCGATGTTTTTGAAATTGTAAAGCTCTCTCTTTTATATCTACTTTTTACTACATCATTTATTTTCCTTGAAATTTACCATTTCAATGCAATTTACACCTTTCTTGCAAGTTGTTTTATTTTTCTCCGCACTTAGCTCCACATTAATTCGCATTCCGTTGAATCCCCACTTCGCGCACTTTGGGAGCGAGGTATGTAATTGTGAAGCAATCTCGATTGCTCTTGGCACTATTATTTTTATTGCTCTAATAAATATTGATCAAAATTTTGAGTTGTCTTCTGTTAAAATAAATTGTCTCCTTTAATTTTCTCTCAAATGTCCATCAATATTGGGAAATACTTTACTAATCTCACTTGGATAAATATCATTAGCTTTGTACCTTATTTTGAACGTGTGCTAAGAGAATTAGTTACTCAAAAAAATCAGGAGATGTGCTTGCAATGATGTGCATTCCTTATTTTGTTATGACCACGACAAGTATAGAGTTGGTGCTACTTGTTGAGATAATTGAGGTTATCAACAATTTGCTATGATTCGGATGAATTTCCCTAAAGCTTAAAGATGGTTACTATCTTCTCTTGTTCATGGAGAAGTAAGAAGTTTATTTTCTTCCAAGTTTTTAACTATAACCAGATACTTAGTGATCTTTATTCAATGTACAGAGGATGATGCCTTGATCTAGAAAAGGATGACCATATGTATTAAACAAAATAATCAAGTCGAAAGTTGTAACTAGAATTTTCAACATCTGATCTATCATAAGTTATTACATAAGGTTGAGAGGTAAATGGAGCCACAACAAATTGGGCCTAATTCGGAAGAAAATGTGGTCATGTGCAATTTTATGTGCAAAGCATAATAAAATACAAGTGTTAAGTCAGGATAACACCAACATCACCCATATCTATATTTGCTTGAGGTTATTCATAATTTACAATTCATTGATTAAACGCATAGTTTGATAAAATTTCCTACAATCAGGGATGTATAAAAATATAGCCCTCTACATAAAGTATGGTAAATTTCATATTTTATTTTTTTGCCATCAAATCAAGGAAGTTTGGTTAGTGTCTGTTTGCATAGGACTCTCTGTCTCTCCTTCCGCATGCTTGAAATGATGATAGTGAAATTGTTATGAGAGAACTCGCATTTAATATTTGCATGCTTTAAAGAGTTTTAAGAGTTCTGCAATGAGTAAAAGACCAATTCGTTCAATCAAGAAGATTGGCGCACATTCAAAATCAATAGCATTCTCAAGCCTCATCTTTGCTGTGACGTCCTGAAATTTGAGCCATTTGAGGGAGGAATGAACGTTAATTTCGCCAATGCATTGTTGGTTGATCTCACTCGGAATTGATCACTCCTGAGATACTGACCTTGAGGGGAAAGGCTAATGAGGACAAAATTCATGCGACTAAAGAACTTGACCTGGGAAAACGACTCAACTGTGAGACTTGCGTATGGACGATCCTGTAGTTATGCAAGCCGATTTCAGGGACGGTTAGAAGTCGATTCGTGGGCAGAAATAATGGGACGAAGGGTGATTTCGTCTACTGTTATCAAACCCGCGAACGGCCCTATGTCGATCCTTGATAATCGTGTAATTTGAAATAAGAATCGATCCTTCGCAATTTCATGTAGTCAAGGACGTCCATGTATCAAGAAGTCTTGAACGTGAATTGGCACGAGTCAGTTACGCATGAATCCTCGAAGCTGCCTGTCAGTCTAAGTGGTACCAAAATGACATTCGGGCGAAAATGACATGGCATGAGAATCCAAGATTGGACTTTGAATTTTCGGGAACTTCTGGGATGGACTTTTGGACGATGCTTCCTTGACAGCCGACAATGTCACTTGAGCTGAGTTTTTGAGGAAAGGGATTTTCGGATCGAGAAAACAATTCTACGAGGACGTGGGTTGGGCAAGATCAATGTGGGCCTCACGCCCAAGGTGGGACGACCACCGTGGAAGTGGGACGACCACCGTGGAAGACTGAGACAAGCAAACGAGCTCGTTGGACCCAACTGACCCATTTACCCCTCCAAGCCCGGTGTCCAAACTTGAGCCAATTCGAGCCCAACAAATTCCCGAGCCCATTCATATTCATTTTCTAGCTCGTTTCTTAGGCCCACCTTTCATTTTCAGCTCAAGGGAAGTTTGGGAAATGTGCAAGGTGGAAATGACAATTTTGGCCCTAGATATTTTGAAGAAAGGACAAAAGAAAAGAGAGAACATGATGTCATTTGCTTGAGGAGTTGGGCAAGCCATTAATTGGCCTTGATGAGGCTTTAGCTCTCATTTCACTATCTCTCTCCCCTTGATTCCCTCAAAACCGCACACCCTCTTTCTCCCTTGTTTTCCTTTCCTTCCTACAATTTCAGCTTCTGACATTCCTTCGAAAATCAACTTTTTCATGGCCTTCCCGTTTGAATCACGGCCTGTGCCACCTGCCATCGCGCTCAAAAGAGAATTTCCATTTTGATGATGTCAGCCGTTTGTTGAATGGAGCCGCCAGTCGATTCGTACGCTGGTCGGAAGTCGTTGGTTGCCGGACCGCCTACTGTAGCGACCAATCCATCTGTTCTCCCTTTTTTCTCTGTTTCTCTCCCATTTTGACCAAACTACCACGCACACCAGCAACCAGCAACTCCCCCTTGACGCCCTAGAGCCATCGGTTTCCAGCCCACCGCTCGCCGAAGCTTCGGCCAAGCCGTTTTGCTCCAACTAGTCCCTGTCCTCCTCCTACAGTGCTATTTTCTGAAGTTCGATGGGGAATCCGAGTTTGTTGCTGCAGTGTTTAGCCCAAGACCACCTTGGAGTGTCGTGGGAGAGATCCCCGGGTGTCAGGTTTGTCGCTGTCGTCGTGTTCGTATCACCGACCTGCTTAACGGGTGAGTTTCGTATCACCGACTTGCTTAACGGGTGAGTTTAACCCCTAATCCCTATTTAATACATAAACTTGCTTAGGGTTGTGTTCTTTAGTGTTATTGTTGGATTATGAAGTTTAATTAAGTTGTATTAGCCCTAAGATAGGTGGTTAGATAGATGGTTAAGATTAACTTTAGCTTAATCTTGCTTAATTTTGCTAATGGAGCTGATTTATGCTTAATTGTGGGTTATGTGATTTATGTGTTTAATTAAACATGTTTAGTTTAATTGCTTGATTAATTTTTTTAATTATTGATTTGATTAATTTCTAAATTAAATGATTTAATTATTTAAATTCGAAAATTTTACTGTTCACGATTACTGCTCATGGCACTGTTCATCCGGAAGTGAAATTGTGCATAATTTCATGTGCCTTAATCATATGAAGTGAATTGGATGTGGCATTGCATAAACATCTGCTTGAATCGTGTGATTTTCACAAAAGAAATAAAATGATTTGTCCGAGGGGCACCGGAAATGGACCACCTTTATGTGAAAGAAAGTGATTTATCCGAGGGACACTAGAAATGGACCACCTATTTATGAGAAAGAAAGTGATTTATCCGAGGGATTCTAGAAATAGACCGCTTTTATGAGAAATGTGGGAAAAATGGTTTGTCCGAGGGACACTGGAAATATATTGCTTTTATGAGAAAGGATTTGAGGTTTTATATGCAAGCACGTGTGCATTGGCTAATGCTCAAAGATAATAAATTGATTGTGATGGTATGCTTGCGTGATCACTAAGTTGAACCTGCCGCCCTGACCGAAGTTCGGGGGTGATAGTCCGATTTATCGAAAATAGCGGGGGTTTGGATACGGAGTCGCGGTAGAGGCCGGGCAGGATAAGTACACTAGGAGTGCCATAACTTTCGTACGGCACTCACTTTGGTGCCAAAACCTTTTTTTCGCTCACTTAAGTGACAAATCGAAGTGAAATCGTTCACTTGAGTGCCACTTCGCCGGAAAAGCTGACGTGGCCATCGGAAAGCAATATTTTAATATTTTAATTAATTTTTTTGAATTTTTTTGTTGTTTTTGCTTTTTTTTAAGGGCCAGCGAGGGCCACCGTTGACCCTCGCCGGCCGTGGAACCCTCACCCAAATTAGGCAAGGGCCCCTCGCCGTCGACTGCGAAGGTCTTAGGTGAGGCCGTCGCAGCCTCCCCACGGCTGCCGAGGGCCATTGCGGCCTTGCCTAGGGCCAGATCTGGGCAAGGGCCACTTGGCCTTCGACGGCCTCACTTAAGGCCTTCGCAGCAACGGCAAGGGGGCCCTTGCCCAAATTGGGCGAGGGTTCCGCGGCCGCCGAGGGTCAACCATGGCCTTTGCCGACCCCTAAAAAAACCAAAAACAATTCAAAAAAATTCAAAAAATTAATTAAAATATTAAAATATTGCTTTCCGGCGGCCACGTCAGCTTTTCCGGTGAAGTGGCACTCAAGTGAACGATTTCACTCCGATTTGGCACTTAAGTGAGTGAAAAAAAAGTTTTGGCATCAAAGTGAGCATCGTATGAAAGTATTGGCCCTCCTAGTGTCCTAACCTTAAGGCCAGGCCCATGCTCCTTTTGGAATGCCGTCTTGGGCGAGGGTCCCTTGACGTCGCCGCGCCTCATGGGGGAGGGCGCTGTCTAGCTATGCCAGTAGACACCTGCGGGAGTTCAGTTGTAACCTGCGAGGCAGTAATAATCGAAACACGTGTGGATGCAAGAGTGCATGGGAAATATGGCATCATTGGTTCCGATTATGCGTGAAGTAATCACATCATTTATGACACGCACGCATGAATTGATAATGTACATGGTATGGCAATGGCCAGGTGAGATAGCTTGTGGCGCGACTCGCATGTGATTGATGAACTACATCATCTAACGGCCATGTGTATTGCATGTATTGTGCTGACTTATAACGTGCAGGGTATGACATACCGGGTAAGATTGCATGTGAACCGACGATGTGATTGTTGGTTTCATTGCCTGTATTGTATGAGGTTTTATGTGCAGGGTATGGCATACCAGGTAAGGTTGCATGCGAATCGACTAATTATTTGTTGATTGCCCCTATCTGTTGTTTGCTTGCAGCTTGCAGGTTGCTGGTTGTTTGTTGTTGGATTGAGTGAGGGGTGGTTCTAGAGAGATACTCCAGGTTGAGTTGGTGTACTAACCGGGGCTTAGGAGAAGAACTCGCTGAAATTTTATCTCGCTGGTTATTGAATAACCAATTTCAGGCCTTTAGAATGGCACACCCATAGTGGAGCATCCTACCCCCGCTCCACTAGTGATCGACTTGACGAAGCCGAGTCCGATGGGTCCGAGTGACCGTGATGTTGAACTCGATGGTTCATTTTGTATAGCTGGATTAGCCTAATTTCTTTTTGGACTGGCACAGAGGATGGATCGGCTCATTTGTTGGGCTTGTATCGGGAAACGATCCTCAGTCAGTTAATCTAGTAAATTGTATAAATGAGTAGTCGAGGTTTCTGTTGTTCATCCCTCCATCTCTGTTTGATTGTTTGATTGTTTGATTGTCTGTTTGGATTGGGGATGGTTCGCCTTCCACTTACGTTTAATGAAAGATTAAAATGAATGGTCGTCAACGAGTCATGGGACGTCGCTTTCAATTGACCATGGTTAAGGGTTGTTGTGTGCTCGGGGTTTAGGATGTGACATCCCCATCAGTTTTGGTATCAAAGGGAGGTTGAGACCTGGAGTGATAAGGTGCGTGGGATTTTTGGGATAGTGAAATAGGGATGACTTTTATATTACATGTCTGTGATTGCTTTTGTTGTTTGGTGTGGTGGCAGGTTGCTCATAGTCCAGAGTGATGAGTAATCTTGAGCAGAGAAAGCCCTTAGGCGTAGGGCAACGTCTGGTTAGACTAGTGCTAAAAGTAGTGCGTAGGCAGATCCTAGGTTAGGCGGGATCCTGTTGGCGCTAGAGACCTTGACAAGACAGCAAGCTGTGTGTTCCTAGTATGGTCCTTATGGTTTCTTAGTGAGAGGAGAGGTTTGTGAGAGACTAATGCCTAGGTTGGTAGAGTAGTTCCTAAGACTAAAGCTACCGAGGTTCAGTGGCATAGGCGACCCTGAAGCTGTGACTCTTTGGATAAGGGATAGTAAGAGGACCTTTTTTCAGTGTTGAGGTGTTTAGAGGATGATTGAGTGCTACTGGCAATTTATCAGCTTCAAGGTAATGCCATTAATTGGTCGGAAGCCACTCAAGGAAGAGTGTTCCCTAAAGGCACGGCTCAAACTTGGGGTGCCTTTCGTGAATCTTTCAATGGGAAGTGCTTCTTAGACAGTGCGAGAGAGTCAAAGATGGCAAAGTTCCAATAGTTTCGTCAGAATTAAATGTTAGTGGATCAGTATGAGGCGAAGTTCGATGAGTTGGCCAAGTATGCGCCAAGGTCGGTAGAGGACCCTGTGGATAAGGTGAGACATTTCAGAGATGGCTTGAAGCCAGAATTGAAAGCTCAGCTAGTACCCTTGAACTTAAAGAGTTTCGATGATAAGTACAAGAGAGCCTTGATGATCGAGAGGGCGATCGCATTTGGCTCACGGTTCGTGCCTAATAGAGACAATCGTCAGTTTGGAAAGGGACCGATGATGGGGAGAAGGAATCCCATCCCACCCAACAGAAAGAACTATACCCAATGCCATGGGAGTTTGCCGAGTGTGTGAGAGGAAACATGGAAATCTCCCATGTACTTCAAATAAGCGATGAGCAACTGTGGATTGTCATGGAAAGACAATTTAGTTTAACTCAGTAGTGGGTGGTAGTTTTAAAATTGTGGAAAATCAAGGAGGACCCTCCATTCCTCTGATTTCGTCACTTGAGATGACTCGGTTATTGAAATCTGGATGCCAAGGGTATTTGACATTGGTGGGAGATACGTTGGTAGAAGGATTGAAAGTGGAGGATATTGCAGTGGTACAAGAGTACATGGATGTGTTTCTCTCTCTGGAGGAAATTGAGTTGTAATTGAATTGGCCTCTGGGACAGAACTGATTTCCAAGGCGCCTTATAAGATGGCCTTGTCGAAATTGAAAGAACTAAAGGTGCATATGCAAGAGTTATTGGATAAAGGTTTCATTCATTCTAGTGCGCCTCTTTGGGGAACACCGATACTATTTGTAAGGAAAAAGGCCGGGTCTTTGCGTCTCTACATTGACTATTAGCAGTTCACGGTAATGCCGTTTGGATTGATGAATGCCCCTGCAGTCTTTATGGACTTGATGAACCCGGTGTTCAATAAGTGTTTGGACCAATACGTAATTGTGTTCATTGATGATATTCTAGTGTACTCAAGGAGTTCCAAGGATTATGAGAGACACCTGAGGTTAGTACTGCAGACCTTGAGAGAGCATGAGCGCTATGCTAAGTTTAGCAAGTACGAGTTTTGGTTATTTCGTGTGGTATGTTTAGGTCATGTAATTTCATGTGAAGGGATCTCTATTGACATGATGTTACAAGCCCAAGAAACTTTGATTGGCTGGGTATTACAAACATTTTGTGGAGAAGTTTTCTATGATAGCCATGCCATTGATGAGATTGTTAAAGAAGGAACATAAGTTCGATTGGACAGACAAGTGCAAGTGTAGTTTCTAAGAGCTCAAGAGTAAACCTGTCTTGACATTACCGTCTGGTTCTGGTGGGTACGAAATTTACAGTAACGTGTCGTATGAAGGACTAGGTTGCATGTTAATGCAACATGACAAAGTGGTAACATACGTATCTCGACAGTTAAGACTTCACGAGCTCAACTATCCTACGCATGATTTGGAATTAGCGGTGATCATATTTGCCTCATGTTCGACGATGATGGATGGAACTTCTTAAAGACTACGATTGCGAAATTCTTTATCATCCAGGGAAAGCGAGCAAAGTGGCAGATATGCTCAGTCGAAAGTCGTCGATTGCACAGATGATGGTATGAAAATGGATTCTCTTGGAAGGAGTCAAGGACTCAAATTTTAAAATTGAGGTTGGTCATCTTGCTAGTCTAATGGCTACTCTTAGTGTGGAACCTAAGATGCAAAGTAGGATTAAGAGTGTCCAAGCGACTAATCTTGAAATTCTTAAGATCCTACAGATGGATCGAGCAAAAAGGAAATCAAACTTTCAAGTGTCTGAGGATGGGACATTGAGGTTTCAAGGGCGATTGTGTGTTTCGAAAGATGTAGAGCTTAAGGAAGCAATCTTGTCGGAAGCTCATCGCAGTAATTATAGCATCCACCCTAACAGTACGAAAATGTATCAGAATCTAAAGCAGCACTTCTGGTGGAACGATATGAAGTTGGACATCGCAAAGCACGTGACTAAGTGTTTGACGTGCCAGCAAATAAAGGCTCAGTATTGTAAGCCCGGTGGATTGCTGCAACCTCTTGAGATTCCCGAGTGGAAGTGGGAACACATTACCATGGATTTTGTGATAGGACTGCCACGGAGTCAGCGAGGCAATGACTCGATTTAGGTAGTAGTTAACAGGTTGACGAAGTCAGCTCACTTCATTATGGTACAAAAAGATTTCACGTTGGATAAATATGCAAAGTTGTACGTACGTTAGATTGTACGCATTCATGGAGTTCCTGTGACGATAACGTCTGACCGTGATCCTAAGTTTACGGTAACTTTTTGGAAAAGTTTGCAGTCGGCCTTGGGGACGAAATTGTAGTATAGTACGGTGTACTATCCGTAGATGGACGGTCAATCAGAAAGGATTTGAAGAAATATTCGAAAGCCTTTAGTGCAATAAATGACGTTTGGTTTGCACTAATTTTCAAGTGGTTGAAGCGAATTCTTGGTTTAGTTATTAAATGGACGTGAAAGGAATGTATAAAAAAAAATCGGTGGTTTATGGAATTCGGATAGCGATTCGATGGAAATTTAGTGAATCGGATTTTAAGTGTCAATAAGTGACCTCGTGAAAACGAACTCATGGGTTGACGAGCTAGAGAAAGTTTTGCACTTTGAGGTGCTCAGACGAGGTTAAAAACCGTGAGGTTTGGTATAGGACAGGCTAAAGCGGATAATACCTCTATGAGATGGTGCATATCTAAAAGGGACTTTTGCTTGTAGTGGTGCAGTTCAAAGATGCCCATAACGACTGATCCGATGAGGGCGGGGAGTGGTCGCCGAGGCCAGAGTGCCTGAGCAAGGAGCGACTCCCGGTAGGCTTCTAGGATGTCGAAAGGGGCAGAAATGAACTGAACTACGCACTGTGCAAAAAGAGAGTGCTTGTGGGATAAGATTTTATCGGAGTGGTATAACAGAAATATGGTAAAGTTTGTGGAACTCTAATCTATGGAACGAGGTCAGAGAATTGAGAATCGCTGGTTCAAAAATTGGTTTAGTAGATGTTGAATGCAGTTCAGATTATCAGAGACAGACTAAAGACAGCTCAGAGTTGTTAAAAGAGTCATGCAAATAAGCGTCATAGACTGTTGGAGTTTAAGGTGGGCGATAATGTGTTTATGAAAGTATCGCCGATGAGGGATACTTCCAGATTTGGCAAGAAAATGAAGTTAAGTCCAAGGTATGATGGATCCTTTGAAATTTTGGAAAGGATCGGGGTTTTAGTGTACTGTCTTGCGTTGCCACCAAAACTTGCTCAAGTACATGATGTTTTCCACGTGTCCATGTTGAGAAAGTATGAATCAGACCCGACTCGTGTATTGAATTTTGAGGAACTGGACGTAGACGACAGAGTGTTGTACGTGGAGAAGCTGATACGGATAAATGACCGTAAAGAGCAAGTGCTTCGAATAAAGACTATCGCCTTGGTTAAGATGATTTAGCAACACCATGGAATAGAGAGAGCTGCATGGGAAAATAAGGAAGTGATGAAGCATCAGCACCCCTATCTTTTTGAGGATTTCTCGGTGGTTGTAAATTTCGAGGACGAAATTTTTGTGAGGGGGGAAGAATTGTGACGTCCTGAAATTCGAGCCCTTTGAGGGAGGAATGAACGTTAATTTCGCCAATGCATTCTTGGTTGATCTCACTCGGAACTGATCACTCCTGAGATACTAACCTTGAGGGGAAAGGCTAATGAGGACAGAACTCATGCGACTAAAAAACTTGACCTGGGAAAACGACTCGACCGTGAGACTTGCGTAAGGACGATCCCGTAGTTATGCATGCCGATTTCAAGGACAACTAGAAGTCGATTCGTGGGCAAAAATAATGGGACAACGGGTGATTCTGTCTACTATTATCGAACCCATGAATGGCTCTATGTCGATCCTTGATAATAAGAATCAATCCTTCGCAATTTCATGTAATCAATGACATCCATGTATAGAGAAGTCTTAAACGTGAATTGGCACGAGTCAGTTATGCGTGAATCCTTGAAGCCGCTTGTCAGTCTGAGTGGTACCAAAATGGCATTCGGGCGAAATTGACATGGCATGAGAATCCAATATTGGACTTTGAATTTTTGGGAACGTCTGGGATGGATTTTTGGATGATGCTTCATTGATAGTCGATAATGTCACTTGAGCCGAGTTTTTGAGGAAAGGGATTTCCGGACCGAGAAAATGAGCCTACGAGAACGTGGGTTGGGCAAAATCAGTGTGGGCCTCACGCCCAAGGTGGGACGGCCACCGTGGAAGACCAAGATAAGCAAGCGAGCTCGTTGGACCCAATCGACGCATTTACCCTTCCAAGCCCGATGTCCAAACTTAAGCCAATTCTAGCCCAACAAATTCCCGAGCCCGTTCCTATTCATTGTCTAGCCCATTTCTTAGGCCCACCCATCATTTTCAGCCCGAGGGCAGTTTGGGAAATATGCAAGGTGGAAATGACCATTTTGCCCCTAGATATTTTGAAGAAAGGACAAAAGAAGAAAGAGAAGATGATGTCATTTGCTTGAGGAGTTGGGCAAGCCATTAATTGGCCTTGATGAGGCTTGACTTCAGCTCTCATTTCACTCTCTCTCTCTCCCCTTGATCCCCTCAAAACCGCACACCCTCTTTCTCCTTTGTTTTCCCTTCCTTCCTGCAATTTCAACTTCTGACATTCCTCCGAAAATCGTGTTTTTCATGGCCTTCCCATTTGAATCACCGCCCGTACCACCTGCCATTATGCTCAAAAGAGAATTTCCGTTCAGATGGCGTTGGCCATTCGTCAAACAGAGCCTTCAGTCGATCCGTACGTCGGCCGAAAGTCGCTGGTCTCTGGACTGCCTACTATAGCGACTAGTCTGCCTGTTTCGCATTTTTCCTCTGTTTCTCTCCCATTTCGACCAAACTACCATCCACACCAGCAACTCCCCCTTGACCCCCTAGAGCCGTCGATTTTCAACCCACCACTTGCTGAAGCTCTAGCCAAGCCGTTTTGCTCCGACCAGCCCCTATCTTCCTCCTGTAGTGCTGTTTTCTGAAGTTCAGTGGGGAATCTGAGTTTGTTGCTGCTGTGTTCAGCTCGGGACCACCTTGGAGTGTCGTGAGAGAGGTCCTTGGGTGTCGGGTTCGTCGCCACCACCGCGTTCGTGTCGCCGGCCCACTTAACAAGTGAGTTTAGCCCCTAATCCCTATTTAGTGCCTAAACTTGCTTAGGGTTGTGTTAATTAGCGTTATTGTTAGATTAGGAAGTTTAATTCAGTTGTATTAGCCCTAAGATAGGTGGTTAGATAGATGGTTAAGATTAACTTAGCTTAATCTTACTTAATTTTGCTAATGGAGCTTATTTATGCTTAATTGTGGGTTATGTGATTTATGTGTTTAATTAAGCATGTTTAGTTTAATTGCTTGATTAATTTCTGAATTAAATGATTTAATTATTTAAATTCTAAGATTTTTTAGTGCACTCGTTTACGTGCATTGTTAAATCGTTCATTCGGAAATGAAATTTCATAATTACTTGATTTTTCACTACACTATTCACATGAACATCCGCTTGAATGTGATTTTCATCCAAAAGAAAAGGGAAAAAATGAGTGAAATTGTGCATAATTTCATGTGCCTTGATCATATGAAGTGAATTGGATGTGGCATTGCATAAAGATCCACTTGAATCGTGTGATTTTCACAAAAGAAATAAAATGATTTGTCTGAGGGGCATTGGAAATGGACCGCCTCTATGAGAAAGAAAGTGATTTGTCTGAGGGACACTAGAAATGGACCGCTTTTATGAGAAAGGTGGGAAAAATGGTTTATCAAAGGGACACTGGAAATGGATTGTTTTTTTGAGAAAGGATTTGAGGTTTTATATGCAAGCATGTGTGCATTGGCTAATGCTCAAAGATAATAAATCGGTTGTGATAGTATACTTGTGTGATCACTAAGTTGAACCCGCCACCCCGGCCGAAGTTCGAGGGATGATAGTCCGATTTATCAAAAACCCGGCGGGGTCCGGATGCGAAGTCGCGGTAGAGGCTAGACCCATACTCCTTTTGGAATGCCGTCTTGGGCGGGGGTCCCTTGACATCGCCGCGCCTCACGGGGGAGGGCGATGCCTAGCTATGCCAATGGACACCGACGGGAGTTCGGTTGTAGCCCGCGGAGCAGTAATAATCGGAACACGTGTGAATGCAAGAGTGCATGAGAAATATGGCATCATTGGTTCCGATTATGCATGAGGTGATCACATCATTTATGGCACGCACGCATGAATTGATAACGTGCAGGGTATAGCAATGGCCAGGTGAGATCGCTTGTGACGCAACTCGCATGTGGCCATGTGCATTGCGTGTATTGTGCTGACTTATAACGTATAGGGTATGGCATACTGGGTAAGGTTGTATGCAAATTGACTATGTGATTGTCGGTTGCATTGCTTGTATTGTATGAAGTTTTACGTGCAGGGTATGGCATACTAGGTAAGGTTGCATACGAACTGACTAATTGTTTGTTGGTTGCCACTATCTATTTTTTGCTTGCAGGTTGCGGGTTGCTGGTTGTTTGTTGTTGGGTTGAGTGAGGGGTGGTTCTAGAGAGATACCCCAGGTTGAGTTGGTGTACTAACCGGGGCTTAGGGGAAGAACTCGCTGAGATTTTATCTCATTGGTTATTGAATAACCATTTTCAGGCCTTTAGAATGGCACACCCGCAGTGGAGCATCCTGCCCCCCCTCCACTAGTGATCCCTCCACTAGTGATCGACTTGACGGAGCCAAGTCCGATGGGTCCAAGTGACCGTGGTGCTGAATCCGAGGGTTCATTTTGTATAGTTGGATTAGTCTAGTTTCTTTTTGGACTGGCTCGGAGGATGGATCGGCCCATTTTTTGGGCTTGTATCGAGAAACGATCCTCCGTCGGTTAATCTAGTAAATTGTATAAATAAGTAGTCGAGATTTCTGTTGTTCATCCCTCTATCCCTGTTTGATTGTTTGATTGTCTGTTTGGACTAGGGATGGTTCGTCTTCTGCTTGCGCTTAATGAAATATTAAATTGAATGGTCGTTAACGAGTCATGGGACGTTGCTTTCAATTGACCATGGTAAGGGGTTGTCGCGTGCTCGAGGTTCGGGGTATGACATTTGCACTTGTCATTTCCCATATATATTAATGACTATTAGTTTCTAGGTTTGAGTCTAGCCTTTTTACTTTTCTTTTGTTTGGATATAAAAGGTCATTAAGCCTCTATAAAATGGAGACTGAATTTGATTAATAAAAAAAAAATTAGTGCAATTTTCAAACCCCATGAAAACCTAGAAGAGTTTTCCCTCCGTCCTTGAAGAATCAGAGTTTTTCAAGTCTACATTCTTGAAGAGTTGCAGCCATCAATCTCGAAGAATTGATGCCATATCAACTTCCTTGGAGGCTTAAAGGAGCATCCATTGGAATTCCTATCATTTTCCTCATTCTATCCAATTGCGTTTTGTCCACTTCCACCTAAATTTGACAAGTCCACAGTGCTTATCTGAGAAAACTAAACACAAAAATTATAGATCTTCGAATTTCGAATTAGGTCATTTTGATCTGAATTGACAAAGTTGATGCCCGTTTTTTTCAAGCTGGTGCAAAACTGAATTTTCTGCTCGATTTTGCAACTAAGTTTCCCTATGTGTAAATCACTCTCCCGATCCTATCGTTTGAGTAGGCGACCTTGGACTACATCACATACTGATTTTCCAAAATCACCCTATTATTTTCATGTGGCGAACTAGGCTACCAACAAGAAGATATTAGACATGATGTCATGCATTGATGGAAAGAGATGGCACTTCATTTTCTTTTCCATTTTTTTTCCATTGACCGTGCTATTGCAACTTGAGTTATCTATAATGTGAACCCACATTTTTTAGGGCTGTAGTTTTTAAACTTATCCTTAGGCATTGACCCACTTTTCTCTTTTAAGTGACTGTTATTTCACCATATGGCTTCGCGTTCTTACCTTTTTGGTGATAATTGCCCATTTGAAAATTGCTTTGATGGAAGACAGTTTATAAAAAGGACGATCATTCATTTACAAAGGGGCATTACAAGATTTAATGTAAACCCTTTCATTCGAAAATACACCATTAGTATGTAAGGGGGTTGGGTTAATAGAATGCGCACATAATCATTGTCAAACCTCAAACTTGAACAATGGCTGGAGGTCAAATTTATTTTTGGTCCTATTTTTTGCATATGATTTTAATTGATGTTTGAATTATGTTCTTCAATGCATGATTAGAATCGTTCGTTTATTGTCTTACAACTTGGACGTAGCTAGTAACAACGAGCGTTGGGGCTAGGGGCCATGGTGAGTTGGGTTATCATTTGAAATTCACACATGACCGGTGTCGCTAGGATCGATAGTAGCAGCACAAGCGTGAGCTTCCTTCGTCATCAGTAGGGTCGTAATCGGGGTTGAGAGATCCATCAAGACAAGGCTGACAAGCGGTCTTAATGGTGATCACCAGCACCGCTCATGGAATTGCTATGAGTGGGTTTGCAACTATGGCCATTCCTTTTCATATATATATATATATTCTCTTTTGCCAAGTGATAACAGAGACTGTGAGCCAGAGCAAGACAAGATTAGACACTTGTCCCGATCAAAAAACATGTCATTACTGTGAAAGATGTGCTCTAAATGCATTGTCGATATTAACTTATCTAGCACATTGTCATCAACACTTAGGTCTTTGGCCAAAAAGAATCTGTACTTATGTTAGATTCAATATGTTCATTTTGGAAATGGACTTTTAAATGAGGCTATTATTTAGGACCTACATAATCATCTCCTTTATGGCAACTGTTGTAGGATGAAAGTTGAATATCATCAAAGGGCTCGTCTGAATGAAGAGTATTCAAATATTTAAGAATGAAAAACAACTTTTCATGTCCTTGATGAAAAGCTGGTAAAGTAAAATTTTCACCATTTCTTTCTCTATGAATTTCACCGAGTTTGCTCTTTGCAAAGTTTACTGTAATAAACTTGAAGCAAATTAACATACAAAATGCCCAACTATTGCAAATTGCATGAGAAAGGCATTTACCCTACAAGTGCATGGTTCCCACTAGTATTGAAGTCAAAGCACTCAATGACTAATGGATTCTCCATCAAGAAGTTTTACAGTATGTCAAATTACTAGTGCCTCTAGGAACAAATTAGACAATATGATGACAACTTCAAGGAAATAGGAAGAGAACCCCCAAACTCAACTAATCTGGATGTTCTTAGGAAAGGATTATGAGAAAAGTAACACCAGAGTACCAGACATAAAGTAATGTGGAAAGGAATAATGTCAAACAGGACATTCGATGAGAGATTTTGGATAGCTTACACTTTTAGAAAACAGATATTTTGTTTTCCAAACTAGAAACAACAAAATATTATTTCAATAGCAGTCCTGGAAGCAACATATTCCTCAGCATGGATAATCAGTGAGTAACCAGGTTTCTTAAGCTTACTTGTACATTTTGTTTAAGAAGTGGCGGGGTCAAACTCCAACTTTTCTTTATGACTGTCTGCAGAAAATAGAACTGAGAAGATGCTTTGGACAATATCTTGATGGATCACCCTTGTACTTCACTGAACCCAAGTGCATGGAAAATGACACGTTCATAATGGGATCTAGGAGTAAATAACATTTTACTGTGCAATCTTGTATTGATTATGTTAAATTGTGGACGTTTGACTAGTATAGAGATATGTTGTACCTTAAGTGTGAACATGTCATGGAAATGGATATGGCGCTTTAAGTTTGTGAACTATTTGATGTATTTTATGAACTCATTTGAGACAACTGAATAGTCAGATCACTAAGAACTCTTATGATTGTGGACTCAAGTGATATTTTTTCACAGCTAGTAGAGAATATTACTTCCTAATCGAACTAAAAAACAATTGCATGGTCCATATTGGCATTTATGGAAAGAGCTATGACGATGAAGCACCAAAAAAGTTAGTACAACTAAAACTACAAGAAGAGGAAAAGAGCAGAATTCAAACATTATTTGATAATAGCAATTCGCAAGGAAGACTTTCATACAAGTCTCTCGATGAACATATGAAATTGCAGTAGGCTCAGTAGCTGAGTGATCCTTAAATCATATGCTTTTGCAAGGGATGCATCTAAAATAGGTGATTCGTGAAGGCAAAAAGATCAACTTCAATCAACTAGCTCACTTTCTTGACATGTCACCACTATTTCTATTGGAGATATTAGACTCTACCCATGAGCATATTGGATTTTGGATATCTCTCTTCCTAATATGTCGCTTAACATCCAGGGGAGTGTATCGAGAAAAATGCGAATACTATCGTGATTTGCGAATCTTGGAAAGCTGGGGCGAGTGGTTTATGAAAGAATTCCACTAAAAACTGGATCCTAGGCCTTTTTCTCTCTCTTCGATGGTCTAACGATATTCTAACTTGAACTCATTGCAATTTAGAGACTCCACTATCGGCATAGGCAATATTACTGTTGTGGTAAAAACACAGGGATATTAGAATGGCATCAAATTTTAACAAATATTTTGCTTAGTTTCCACCAAAGTAAATCGGAATGAATTAACATTCATAAAGCAATATATCAAACATATTCACTTTTCAGTGAGGTCTTCTACCCTTCTTGTCCAAGATAGTCAAACTTAGAAACAAAAGAAAATGAATGACTAACGACACTATATTTAGAGTCATATTTTCCACAAGAATATGATGACCAAATCATGCGATTCAAGTGATATCGAGTTAATTGATTGTTTATCATCAAGTCATGAAGGCATGCTAATACCTATGTATCTATTTGTCATGAACTCAATAAAACAATTGAACAAGAGAGACAACTAAACTAAATTAAGTTAAGATAAATTGAGTAGGATATTACCTGTCAATCCACGTTATGATAGTATTTCGGGTTCTCAAGAGCTACGAACCCAGTGTGTAATGAGTGTCCACTAAAAGAAGATTGGATGAAACTAATCATTATGGCATGGACATCCATAATGCTTTAAAAGTAGGAGTCGACATAAACACCATGTAAAATGAGAGAAAGATGTACCAAGCTATGATAACCATCACTATGCTCATATGATAACCATCACTATGCTCATTCTAGAACCAGATGGTAAATGTTTTGACAAAGCCAAAACAAAATCAGATTCTGCTCTTGTCAAACAAACAGTCACTCTTTTCTATATTTAACCAACAAATGAACCAACACTACATCTTGCGTATCTCAAAACAATGTCAAAGATGTTTGTATACTCCTACAAGGAGTTGTGCACATAAGCAAACATCATGTTCAAGGAGGGAAAATCAGTCAAGATAAACTTTACTATTGATGCCACTGTCAATTAGAGATTGAACTATTGCTCTGATTTTTCCTTTGAACTTGTCCCACTCTCTTGGAATATAGGAAGTAGTCCACACATCAGCTTCCCTCACCCGATTTGCCAAAATCGGCCTACAACCAAACATTGAGCACAGTTCCAACGTCCTATTGGTATCCACAATAGCGACCTACTTGCATGTGACCTTGCAAGTGAGTGAAGCTAAGACAAAGTGATTGGAGATGAAAACATCTAGCGTGAACGACTCCATGTGGCTGTGGTGTTTTGCCAGGTCGTGTGCTTATTTGGATTCTTGGACTTTTTCCTCTTTTGGTCAATGTATGACGTTGTTGTCGTCATCCAAATAGTCCAACTCCAAAGAAACTCTTAATGCTAATTGAGGCTGCCTAAAAGCCGACACTCATACAAAATTCCATAAAATTCGATAAAGAAGAGAGCGCCTCCACATTCAATTGATTATTTGCATAAATATTATGCTATATTAGTACCATTATCAAGGAAATGACAGAGGTGACATCCCAAACTAGAAAAAGAATGAGATATACAATGAAGCACCTAGCCACTGTGAATACCATGTCGGCACAAAGGTTCCATGTCGAGAGGTGTCAACACCATACACTAGAACATTATCATAGCACAGGTTGCAAAATCATAGCTTCAACATCTTACTGTAAGAGACACTTTCTAGCAAATTAAAGCGACACTTTGATTGTAGAGAGGATGACACCTGAAAGAAACAAACATTATCAGCAAGGCAGTCCACAAAATTAACTAGAGAAGTGGGCGAGCACATGGCCCCATATAACAAATCCTAGCAATCTTCAAAGATACATTGACAGAAATTATGCTAAGCAATTCATCAAACAGCTAGAATGCATTGGTAAGTAAGTGCACAAAAGCCCCCAATATTTGAAATATGTAACGATTCTATTACAACACAACCAAACATATACATTTTTTTAAGAAAGACTGACTTCATATGAGCCAATACAGAACTCGAAGAAGAACACAAGTTTCTTCCTCGTCACCGAGTTCAGGCAGACACGATTAAGCAAACAGATTCACTTGCCTCATTGAATTCGATGTGGATTGTTCCAAGTCGATAAGGTTTGGACAGTGGTATTAAGGTCACCCTCCCATCGTCCTTCGTCATCCTTTATGGAGAGGAGAACTTTATATAGGTTTGGTGTCCTTAAGTCACCCTTGCAGAATATATTCATCTTGGGGCACTGCGTGATAACAATATGCTCCAATGATGGGAAACTGAAGGCACAAATCATTGGGGAGAAGCTCTCAAGGCTTGGTAAACGATCCAGTATTAGCTCTTCCAGCTTGAAGAAAGGGATCTCCTTTGCTCCATCTCCATCATCTGTTACCACATCTTCCATTACACCACAATCTCTTAGGGTTAGTCGAGTAAGAAGCGCCAGACTTGTCATTGCTGAGCAAGTCCCCATATGAATTAAACCAGCGCACCCCTCTACTTTTAATTTCGTCAATCTCTGGAATGAGGCCGGAGACGGAAATACGATTGATAAACTAGGGCATTGTGAAAGGGCCAGCTCTTCAATTTGTTTGAGGATTTCAGCCATCAAGGAGCCATCTTTCCAGACTCCACTCAGATTACACAGATTCACCAGCCAAAGTCGCTTCAAATTTCCAAGTGACTTGAGAGGTTTTTCCACGTCAGTTAATCCTTCACAGGGAGCTGCTCCCCCATGTCCAAGAGCATCTTCTGAAAATATCTCCTCGAAGGAACTACAGTGCACAACAAGCGCTTCTAGATTGGGGAATCCATGGAGAAGGAAGCCGGAGGGGAAAGCGATATTTTCATCATGGTAGCATTCCAAAACCAGCCATGTGAGATTGCCAAAGATGTAATGCTGTGGTAACATCGCGACATCCTCCCCCGTCAATGACAATGCCTTCAAGTTTGGGATGGCCTGTGGGAATCCCTTTTAATTAGGCTACCATAAGTAAATACGGGGCACAATCACGGTTCAATGACTAAATTGTCCTTCCATTTATTAGGGAAAAGAGGAAAAAGAACTTGTAGGCTTTAGCTGGTTTTATCTCTCTTTTTTTAAATTCCGAAGCCAGACGAGAAAGAATTAATGACCATTAATACAAGGATTGTATAGTGGGACGGTTTTTGTTAGTGATATGCCCAATTCAATCAAACTATATTTCGTGAATTTAAATGAAATAAAGTTATTCGTCAATGGTATTCAACTATTTCAATCGTCAACTAATTAAATCCAAATGGCAAAGTAAACACATGTGAATTTCAACAAGTTCGGAGAAAAAACTCAAAACAAAACTTGCTTATTTTACCAAATCATGTTATCTATATATTAAATATATGTATTTCAATAGTAAGATGACGTATTAATATGTTGCACTCTTTCCTAAGCAATTGTTCTCATATCTATTTTACTATAGTTCATCAGCAGTGCATGGGTTCTCCGTTCTACAACCTTGAGAAGGACACATTCAAACTAAACTATAAATAAACATTTTTAGTGTTACATACATTTAAAAACGGAACCTAATTTCGTGTTGGTATATCATTGATATATCACTCAAATTAAGTTTGGTAATTTCGAGGGGTGATCGGTTTCTGATCCGGTCCAATCCCACCTAAGAACCAAGAACGAGATTAGGAGGACTGGTTGCCAAATTTTGGGACTAGGAACCAGACCAAACCGACCGATCCGGTCAAGTCTAGTGGAACCAGTCACTTAGCAAAAAAATTTAAAAATTTAAAAAACTAAGAAAAATACTGAAGTTATTACTATTTTAGGGTTTATTGCTATTTTAAAGAAATTTGAAAATTAAATAAAAAAGAGTTGGTCCAGTCCATTGATCTGGTCTTGTCCAATTTCCCCCGAAACTGAAAATTTGATAAAAAATCACCGATTCCATAAAAATGGAACTAGGAATTGGACCGATGTCCTGGGAACATTGGTGAGCCTCAAGAATAAATGTTGGTAGATTATTAAAGTAGTTGGTAGTTTGAAAAAAGACAAAAAAAAGGGTTGTGCTTTTTAGAGCCTATATAAGGAAATTATCCATAGTACTTTGATCGAAGGTTCACAATGTTCGAGCATGTAACTTTGTTCCAAATGAACATAATACTAAAATTTGTTCTCTTTTGGTAGATGGTCATGTCAAATTAAATTACATAGGTAAATCCTAACCATAAGACAAGAGCCGCTCAATTTTTTTTTTCAAAGTAAAAGCTGGGATCACTAGATTATGAATCAAAGACTATGACTAGAAATAGTTAACAGCAGTCAAATCTTCAAATTTCTAAGCAATTCACAAGTGTGTTATGGTGAGTTTTAATAAGAATGAAATGTTTGAGAATTTTAATTTCTTGTAGAAAATACCAAAGCACCAATAGTTATGCATATAAATCAATGAAAATGATGGCAGAGAGCTAGGATCAATGATAGTACCTTTTCAAAAGAAAAGACTGCAAGTTGATTCTCGCTGGTAGTTGTACCTTGGTAGCTTTGGAATCCACAAGCAACGGAGAATGTCTTCATCTTGCCGCAGTGTCTCACTAACAACATCTTCAAGAGTGGCCATGTTAAAGTATGACCATTCCCGTAGAAGCTCCTTAGTTCCGACAAGTTTAGTAATTCCAGGCTTTTTAATCTCGGAAAGAAGAGTTCACCTGCACTCGTCCCTACTCCATCTTCTTCTCTAATAATTTCCCCCAACCCACAATCCTTTACTGAAAGTTCTTCGAGCTGTATCATACTTTTTGCTATTGAAACTGGAAATAAGCTTTTGAGACTCTTACAGTTTTTAACTTGCAAGCACTGTAAGCATTCAAACATAAGAGTCCCACAAGGATGTCCACTCCACATGATGGGATTTGATGAAAAAATGGATGAAAGTTTCTCACAATGCTCCACAATTAGCTTCTTGAGTTTGCTAAAGGCAGTTGAAGCAAGCTCATCAAGCCATATCTTCTCCACGTTATCCATATACGAGATCTTCATCAACTCCATGCTAGGAAACTCAACCTATTATTTTTCAATTTAATTCATTAAAGTCGACTCTTTGTCCCCCTCAAAAAATAAAGTACTTTAATTTCAGGAATAAGGAAAATAATAGGAGAAGCATTATTAGTAGAATAGTAAGAAAAGAAGACTAGATGCTCGTTATTTTCTTTTTAATAGATACCACCCCTTAACATCCATTCTCCTAAATATATATATATATATATATATAGCAGTACTGTAACCCTTAGCCTCCAATCTGGCTTGTCTAAGGTTTTGCTCATTACAGCACACACATACACAATAGCCAAGATACTCTCCCATTTCTTTGAATCACTTAAAAGCGTAGCTTGTACACTGTAAGGTATTGACATAAAAAAAAAAAACAATTAGCACAAACTAATACTTCATGGATCTTGCAGTTCAAACTTTTCTCCAACAAATCATAGTCCAGAAAAACACGATGGATACTAAAGAAAAAAATCTGAAAATTAGATCAAAAGATGGTAGAGTACGGTAGGATGGGATTCTTCAACCACTAGCTGGTTTGTTTCTTTATTTAGTTTAGTTATTTTATATCTCTCTAATTTCTCCCTCATTTTTAATTATCTGATTTTCCTCCAGTTTTACAAATCTAAACCCAACTTTCTACATGCTTCCGTTTGACGTAAGTTGTTAGCGGGTCTAGATCTCTCCATCATCAATCGGTATTTGAGCTAGATCTCTTCAACATCAATTGGTATTATAATTTTGCTTTGACTGCATCTTATCATTGTGCGATGATTCTACACCAAAGACCAATGCTATGGTACTTATTTCAGTTGCCACACTTTGCATTTCTGATCCGATATGCTCATGAATAGCATTCATGCCCATTGAAAGTTCAGCCATTATGCTTGCTGATTTGGAGCCACTCCATGTTTGGTATAATATTCTCTTTTAATATTGTTTCAATATTTATTAAGATTATTATGTTCATTGGTATGACGATTATGATTATTACGATTCTCATGTTATGTTAATGGTTTTGACAAGATTATTACAGCAATTGCCGTAGTTTTGATCACCATAAATCCTATAACATCTTGAAGGGATTAAATTTTTTAAAAGGATCTGAGAGAAGATCTCAACAGTTTTGATAAGAATTTAATAGATTCAATCAAAAACTGTAAGGAAGACATGAAAACGGTCCAAAATCAATTCTCTAATGTGCAAAAGGGCATGGATAAGTACTCTCAATACCTTGAAAAATCAAATAAGGACTCTTGCTGATGAGAATGGTGAAGTGAGTAGGATAAAAGTGAACTAATTAATTTGGATGAATTTAGTGAAGAGCCTTATGTAATTCAATAAATTAAGGAATGTAATTTCTCCAATTGGTCACCCATAATCCTCGCTAGTGGCCCGCAAGGCTCGACCGCTCTTCTTTGACCCTGGTGAGGGTTCTAGGCTCTCGACGGCAAGAAGTGCTGCTCCCTCTTTAGCTCCCCACACCCCCGCACACCCTCCCCCAAAAAAAAAACCCCGGGGCACTTGTGTTGTCTCGCAGGATTATTTTAATCCTGTTTTCATATTCACTATTTTTTCTACTGTTAGATTTTCTTCTATTTTTCAGTCCATTTTCTATTCTTTTTTGTAATTTTTCCGATGTGGCAATAGGGAAACAAGAACCTTCTGTACTCGAGGAAGCTCCATCACTGCGTTAATTGTCACGTAGGACTACAAGTATGATTAAAACGCATATTTTTCATCTACAAAAAAACAGAAGACCTTAAAAGTCCTAAAAAGTGTAATTATTACGACTTGAATGCATGTAAAATATTTTTGACAACTTAAGTGTCTAGACACAAATTTTAGGACAGGTAATGTCATTTTCCCTTGATCTTACATTGAATGAGATTTAAATTTGATCTGACCTCTTTAACATAGTCTAGACTCTAGATTAGTTAAAAGATATTAAATCAGTCCTTCGCCTCTAAGTAATAGTTGTATTTCAGTTACAGTATTAAAAAAACATTACGTTAGCCTAAAATTTGAGAACAAAAGAAAAATATATCAAGCTTTCGAAACTTATGAAAAAGTTTTTGATATAAGTGTCAATATGTTTATCTTAAAGAAGTAGCTTTAAGTTGTTTGTTAATTATTTAAAGTCAAAAATTTGTAAAAGAATAAGTTAGCCAAAGTCACACCACATTCCCTTACATTGTCTAGCTGATGTAGCCCAAAGTTAAGCTACTCGAATAATAGGATCGAGAGTGACAAAAAACTTAATCACAAAATCAAGCAGAAATTTCAGTTCTGCACTAGCTTGGGAAAACGGACATAATATTGTCAATTCAGATCGAAATAACCTAATTCCAAAACCAAAAGAATGAGGACTTGACGATCTATTACTTTTGTGTTTAGAGTTTTTGGAGATAAGTACGTGGAACTCTCGAATTCGAGGAATTGGGCAAAATGGAAACGGACATAATGAGAAAAAAGATAGGAATTTCAATAGTTGTTCTTCTAGGCCTATAAGGAAGTTGAAATGACGTTGATTTTTCGAGATTGATGGCCGCAGCTCTTCAAGGATGCAGATTTTAAAAAGCTCGACACTTCAAGGACGGAGGGAAAACTCTTCTAGATTTTCACGGGGCTTGAACTTTTCAAGGTTCAAGAGAATTGCATTAAGCAAATTTTCATCAATCAAATTTGGTCTGTTATTTACAGAGGTCTGATGACCTTTTATAGCAAAACAATAGAAAAAACTAGATTCAAACCAAAAAAAATTACTAGTCATTAATACACATAGAAACTAAGAGCTATTAAGAGTAGAATATTTCCAATGTTTGTTGTCATCCCAAAGTGTCTTGACGTAAGCTTTGGTGCGTGGGAAATGATAGATTCTTTATAACAAAGTCAAGATGAGGCCTTATTGATAATACGCTCTCTCTCTCTCTTCCTTAGTTTATTGCTATCTGATTTTCCTTCAGATTTTATGATTTTGAACTAACCTTGCTATGCAATTTCATTCTATATTATCAATTGCTAACATATGTATCATACACCTAGTAAAAAGCTCCTCAATTTTTTTTGTGATAGTGAATGACAGCACATTGAATTATAGATTCCATTAGTGCAATTGATTTATTTATATATAATGCGTGTAGCAAAGGAAATATTGGCTCGTGTGGAGCCATGAATATAGATTTGCTGAGTCCATGATTCTAATTTTTCACCAAAGCTCCTTTGATTACTATTTGATTAAGCTGACTAGGTTTGAAAGTGAAAATTATCATGTCAACTACTTGCAGTTTTGTTCATAATCAAGAAATAAAGATGCATTGGAAGTCGTAAATCTTATATTTGAAATGTAGCCAAGTCCTATGCCTTTCAATTGGGTTACTCAAGTTTTAAGGCGTAATCCAGTTCTTTTAGGACACAATAACTTAGATTGCCTATGCAGCAACCTCAAATTGCATTGTTTGTATTAATTTATGACTTTATTACACCAAATAAAAGGTTTGGGACTCAATTGCCTTTTTGATAAAAGTTTAAAAGTTTATTGCACCAACTGAAAAATTTATGACTCAATTGCATTTCATAAATATGTTTTAGGAATTGTGGAATAATTTTCCCATCACAATATTTACAACTGACTTTAGGAATAAGTGACAAAATGACTCCTATAACTTATTCCAGTTTGGCATGTTTAAGAACTAAAACTTTTTTTTTCGTTTATTAGTAAAACCTGTTCCAATTCAGCATTTGAGTCTTTCCATTGCCCAAATTAGTTTCAGGAGGACGGAAAGTATATATGGCATTTTTCATCGAATTTTCCTTTTTTTTTTACTTGTAAAATGCGGCACTAATGTGGAGATGCCACGTTAAAAAAAGGTGATAAAAATTTTAAAAAGTACACTCGGCACCCTCGCCAAGCCACCAGCAGTTGCCAAACTTGGCTCCTCGCCAGCGTGTGAGTGAGCACACTTGCCCCTGCTGTGGGCCCCACAAGAGTTAACGGCCTTGTTGTGACCATAGAGAGGGTTGTTAGCCCTTGTCAACAGGAAGGGAAGCAGTAGTGGCGCTACCTATGCAACTCTTCCCCCCTAGACTGTGGACCTCTTGTAGGACTTCTTTTATTTCCAGTTTCATATTAGTGCTGATTTTTTTTTTCTAATTTTTAGTATGTTCTTAATTGTTTTTCAATTTTTTGATGTGGCAATGGTGAAACAGCTCCTTTTGTGCTTGAGGAAGCTCCGTCACCGCGTTAAAGCCCATGCAAGACTGAAAATATGATAAAAATGCAGAATTTCTCTAAAAAAAGGACAGATTTAACAAGACTTGAAATGCATCAATTGTGCAAATTTTAGAACTGAAGTGCCAAACCAGCACAAGTTTTAAAACTTGTAGTGTCATTAACCCTTCATCTTATGTTAAACAAAATTTAAATTTGAGCAGATGCTTGAGCATTTTCTAGACCCTAGATTAATTAAAAGTTGTTGATTGAAGCTTAGCCTCTCATTAATATTTGTACTTGAGATACAATTTAGTCTAAGACTTGAGGAGGAAAGTAAAAAAGTATTAAGCTTTTGAAATTCATGAAAATTTTTTGATATGCATTTCAATATTTTTATATTAAAGAAGTAGCTTTGAGATGTTTCTTATTTGAGGTCAAAGATTTATAAGTGAAAATGATAAGTTATCATAAGTGACCGCTTATACCCTTAGCTCAAACCAACAGGACAACAAGCTAGACATGCCATTAGAGAAGAATGAGTGCAAACCTTTTCAACGAGTAAAAGCGGTTGATGTGTTGGACCGCTACCCTCTAATTTTCGACAATTGGCATCTCCTAAAATCACCTTCACAGCTTTACAATCTTCAATAGTAAACTCTTTCAAGGAGGGCCACTCTGAAATATGATTCCCTTGGCAAAAACTTCTTAGTTTTGGCATGTTGTGGAGATAGAAAGTCACAAGTCGAGGAATTACAATTTTGTCGGTTGCTTCTTCAAGTTTCTCCTCTTCTTTGGTAACAATGTACTCCATCTCTCCACAACCACCGAGACCCAGATATTGGAGTAGTCCTAGACTTGTTGCCATAGACATTGTAAAAAGGTTTCTTAGACGTGGGCACTCCTCAACTGTCAAGGACTCCATATAGTGAAGCAGCCTCTCTAACATGAATGAAGGAATCACATTCACTAGGTTGAGACACTGCTTCACCTTGAGGACCTTCAGACAGCAAAAGGACTCCATAAGGATTTTATTGTTCCATAGTTCTTCTTGTTTAACTCCCTCAACGTGTAGCTCTTCTAACTTTGGAAATGCAAGCTACAAATGTACATAGATAAACCAAAAATACCCAAAATAACTTAGGGCCAAAGCACAAAAAAAGAAAAAAAGAAAAGAAATAGAACACATCAGCTAAATCAAGATATGATACCTTCTCATCAAATAGAGGATATAACCCATCACCAGCACAATTCTCTGAACTAAAACAAATCAAACTCTTGAGGTCACCAAGCTTTAGTTTGGTTAAATGACGGAATTCGAATGTCTCCATGGTTTTCGCTTTTCCTTCTTCCATCACAATTATGCCTCGTAATTTATTGCAACAGGAAACATCAAGCACTACGAGTTCATGAAGAGTTTTGGCTGTGGTACTTGAGAAGAGATATGACAAACTATGACAACGTCTCACGTTCACTTCCATCGAGACTAGGAAATGTCAAGGTTACTTCGCAGTCACTCTTCAAAATGTCTGTCAGCCTTGGTAGATTCAGCAACTTCATTTTTCTTAATGCGAGAGAGTTCCAATGGCTTTTGCCTTTTCTCGAGCTAAGGCTTACCGGTTCAAATAATGCTTCCAAGGAGGGACACCCAACCACCTCAATTTTACTCAGGCTCTGCAACTTATCCATTGAATTTGATGGAAAAATATGTGACAAATTTTCACAAAGTTCAACAAATCGGGGATGCAAGTTTGCGAGAAGGTCTGTCCGTGGAGTTGATTGTGCCATATCCTCTTTAGTTGGCGCATGGACGAAAGCTTCAATTCCTCCAAGCTTGGAAAGAGAACCTGCGTACAAACCTCGTATATGTTGAATAACTGAAATATTTGGTACTGAATTTAGTATACCGATAATTTAGTGACATCTTTGGGAATGAACAACATCATGAGTTAGTTCTTGCACCATGAATTGCTAAACTTTTGGTACAGATTAATGATCCAGTTCATAAGAAATTTCTTCACTGATCAGGACTAGAAGAATGCTGAATAAACAAAAAACTATAGATGCTTACTTACCTTTTCAATGTCAATGTCAGCCATGGATTTAATTCTACCTATGTAAGAACCTAAGATACCCCTTTCTCGTCGTGAAAAGATTAATTTATGTTGAGAGCTAGCCATGTAGCCACGAAAAAGGAGTTACTTCATTTAATAAATGATTTTAGCCGAGCATGATATTTTTGCAGTTTGGGTCACATTATAAACATAATTTTAAGATAATTTAGAAAAGGTTTCCCATATTTTTTATTCTATACTAGCAGAATAGTTACAGAAACCGTTATATCCAAGCAATAGTAAACAAATTATTGCTAGATGTATTAATAAAAAATACTTTCACGAATATTTTATTACAAAAAAAAAAATTGAACATGTGCAATCCACATAATTTTTACTAGTAATATTAGAGAAGTGGTTAGGATATAGATTTGCGATAGAATTGATCACCACGGAAGGTCAATATTACAACCAGGGGTAAGGAAAACAAATTGGCCTATTGAATATTATATTGGATTTTTCATTTTGTAGTCACATATTAGTCCATCAATTAACATATAAGAGTACAAAACGATTTATATAATGGAAGTTTATTTAGAGCCACATTTCCTCACAAAATAAATTGAGGATAATTCTAAAATCAATACTTTAATGTGTTTATAAATTAAATATCTAAATAATCAAATTTGAATAAACTCAATACCTTTTATTACAAAACACTAAACAAAACAAATGTTAGTAGAAAATTTTTGTCATTTGGTTGATAAATGCCTATAAATTTGTTAAAATTACACAAAATCTCTTTATTGAACTCTTGTTAGAAGTAGCTCTTCTAATTTGGGAAATACAACCTATAGATGCATTACTTGGCTAAAGTTAACATGACTGGCATTGAAGAAAAGTTGATAATGTATCCAGAGCATCACAAAGAAGAAAGCAAATCACATAAGCAAAGATACAGCTCACATAAAAGAAAGAGGAAAAACCTTCTCGTCAAATAAAGAATGTGGGCTTTCATTGGAACTAGCAGTTCCCTCATTCGTCATCTCCACTCTTGATGCTGGCAGCCTTAGTATGAATGTCTTGAGTTCAGTGCACTCCAGAATTGAGAGATTTGTGAGGGAGGGGAACTCAAATGCACAACTTCCTGAGCTGAAACTAATCAAGCTCCTAAGGGAACAAAGCTTCAATGTATGGAAACGAGAGAACTTCACTGCCTTCAACTTTCGCTCTTCTCTTTCTTCCATGGTAACTACTTCCTGCATCTTATTGCAGTCAGAAACATCTAGCGTCTCAAGTTTATCAAGAGTCCTGGACGTGTCATATGTGAAGAGATATCTTAAACTGGGGCAATTGCGCAAGCTAACGGTGGTCAAACTAGGAAGACTCAATGTTGCTTGGGAGCCACTTGTCACTAACGCATCCATCCTCGGCAGGTCCCACAATTTCACTTCATTTAAGTCTAAGAAGACCAGATTTTTTGGCCTTTTCTTAGTATTAATAGCAACCTGTTCCATTAATGATTCCAAAGAGGTACAGTTGACCACCTCAATCATTTTCAGGCTCTGGAACACCTCTATTATATATGATGGAAAAATATGAGACAAATTTTCACAATCTCGGATTGTGATGGATGCTAGTTTGCTGAATGATTCTTTAGAAAGTTCATTGTGCCATATCTTTGTCAACCCACACGACACGACGGTCAACTCCTCCAAGCTTGGAAAAAGAATCTGTATGAAACGACCATTTGTTAGTTTCTCGACAAGAGCTCCTAAAAATCCCGATTTGGATGAAGTTGGTTACCCATGATAATATGCTTGATAATATATTCTCAAGAATGAAGTTGGTTACTCGAGATTATACCATCGTCATAGAAAAACAACAAATGCATGGAGTCGCAAGAGGCTTTAAAGGACATGCAGACAAACAGAATTTTCAACTGCTTCATTGACGACAAGACTACAGTTACCAAGAATAATTTCTACTATAAACATATAAAAGAAAATTCCGGAGATATTTACGCACATTGTGATCGAAGAGTATAGGCAAGGACAAGCTAGAATTGACGCCTCCAAGTGCTTGTTGTAAACTTGTATTAGCTGTTATCGTCTGTTGCTTTCCTTGGAATGAAGAGAAGGTCATCATTTTGGGGCATCTAGATATCCTCAATCTTGTTAAGGTTGGACAATGAATACGGTGCGTCCCATGAGAGAATGTTTTGAGATTTGGCAATTCCTCGAGAGATAAGGAGGATAACAGAGGGAACTCTAAAGTGTCCATAGATGCAGCTTTCTCTGATTCTTCTTGCACGTCTATAATTTCCTCCAACAGTTTACATCTCACTATTTTTATTTCTTTTATTTGTTGGAGTGTTTTAGCCATGGAAGAAGAGAAAATAAACCTCAAGTTCTCACAGCCTTGCACCTTCAGTACCTTCAAGTTTCGGAAGCACAACGCTATTCTTGGATTCTTGTTCCATATATGTTCCAACCTTGGTAAGTCACTGAAGGTTAATGTGGTCAATCGCGATAAAATCTCGACATCCCCACTAGCTATCAGTCCTTCAAGGTCGAATGCTTTTCGTATAAACTGACATCTTTTAATGGTGATGGCTTCCAAATTCTGTAGCTTTAAAACCAAATTGGATGGGAAGATGCTCATGAGGGACGCACAATCCTCTACCTTCAAAAATTTTAGGTTGCTCACATCTGAAGGAAATTGAGAGTTCCATATCTCTTTCAATTTGGGAAGTTCGGACAGTGTCAAGGACTCCAACCAGGGCAATGAAACCTTAAAAGTAAGTAGAATCACGTTACGAAGACATATGCATAGATGTTTCTTTTAACAGTGAGGAGTGGATAACACCACATAATCTCACAATGCTTATAACTAAAAGCTATGAACATGCGCTGTCTGTGAAAAATTGATGAAGGAAATAATCTCACATGATAGATTTGAATTGACGGGAAAAAAAAGGCCGAGTAGTGATTTTTGAATTTTACCTTTTTCTTCTTTAAATTTTATCAACTTTTACACTTGACTTATCATTTCCCTATTGTCTACTGGGGCTCTATATAATCCCTGAGTTATTGAGGTTATTGAATTTACGCTCACATTTTGTGCTTTCTAAATCTTAATTATTTACACATAAAGGTCATGAACTAACAACATATTAAGTTAAAGAAAGACATAGAACAACATTCAACATAACAGTGAACATTATTTAAAGGGCTTGTAATTGATAAACCGATTAAAACTATACTTCTAATTAATTAAAATATGTGATTTGTTTCTGGAAATATCCTTCAAAGTATTCCCAAAAAAAATGCCTTATCAAAAGATTGAAAGTAAAACGTAATTATAAATTTATGAAGTAATCAGAAAAATTTGTTATCCCCGGGCATAACATGGGCTAAAATTCTAGTATATCCGTAATGCAGAATGGATGACTCATCGAACCAAAGTCAAAAAGGGGTTCATCAATTTAAGATCCATGGTCGGACATAAGATGCATGAACTGGTCGCAGCAGCACCATATGGGCATCAAAGTCAATTTCAGCAATGGGTTTAATTCTACCTATATAAGAACATAAGTTAACCCCTTTCTCGTCATAACAAGATTAATTTATGTGGAGAGTCAGTCATGTAGGCAAGAAAAAGAGTTACTTAATTTAATAAATGATTTAAGTCGAGCATCATGCTTTTGCGATTTAGGTCACATGATAAAAATAATCTGAAAAAGGGTTTCCATTTTATTATTTTATATTGACAGAACAGTTAAAGCAATTGCTAAATCAAAATGATAGTGCACAAATGAATGTTAGGTGTCTTTCTAATTAATATCCCAAGCAACGTTTTGTTACAAAAAAGAAATTTTCAGACTTGGGCAGCGCACATAAATTCTACCAATAATATAAGAAAAGTTGTTAGAACAAAGATTATAGTAGACTTGATCACAACAAAAAAGTTCAGTAGCTTACACGAATTAGAACAAAAAAATATTAATTATTCCACTAACATCTCATTAATGTATCAAGGTTACAAAAACAATTTGGCCTATCGAATGTTATATTTAATTTTTCATTTGTAGTCATATAATAATTCCATCATTTAACAAATAAGAGTGTAATAGAACTTTTTGTCGAATCACACTTCCACAAGGGTCCATTCACCTACCACAACTCTTTACAATCATTGGAGAAGAAGAAAGCAACTCAATAGTCTCAAATACTCTAATGCTGGTGTACTTACGATTAAAATTGGAAATCTATAATTAATTAATTTGGATGTTGTATGACACAGTCAAGGTAGTTAAATTAACATATTGAATTTTTTTTTTTAGTTCTTTCTTTCACTTTAATCAATCGGGTCTAATAGAATTCTAGTATGTCCATTCATTATTAAATAAAGGTCATAAAAATTATATAGGTCCTATATACCTCCTTCAATTTTTGAATATATCCATAAATGTTTGTGTATTCATATTCGATTTTACCATTAAGCAATGATAAACTTCGAAATTATTTAAAAAAATCTATGCATCGTATGGTGCTTTTTAACCATGTTGATAACATAGTACAAACAAAGTGAGATGTAATTAACCGGTGTATAAATATTTTTATGCATTCAAATATCAATAGTTATTCCATTTTGCAAAGTTAATTTATTGTTTGTCGTAATTATTCTGGAAAACAAAATCTCATAACCAAAGTATTTATCAATTTTTCTACATCCTATTATACTCTCACATATCGATGCACTAAATCTCAACAACAAATTATGTACCTGTTGTCCATCGAAGAAATAGACTAATTGGTCCTTGGTTTTGCAGAAGCTTGTCATCTTTGGCAAGTTTCGTAATGTCAACCTACACAAATTGCATGACCTCACTTTGGTATCATCATCTATTTCATCTCCATCTTCATTTGTCTCACCATGTGTAAGAATTTGCTGCATCAAGCAGCACATGCTTATTTCAATCTCTTCGAGCTGCAATATTATTCTCTTCATGGATAAAGGAAATAAATGTTTGATTTTACCACAGTTATCTACTTTCACAATCTTTAATTTGCTAAAGGATTCTAGGGAAAAAGAACCACGACAAATCTTCTCCAAGTAGTTTAGATTCTTGAGAAACAAAGATTCCAATCTAGTAAATGTAGTACTCTGGAGGTTCTCTATGGAATGAACAACATATTGAAAAGAGGGGCTATTTTGTACGTGAAGATGCTTCAATTCCTGAAATCCTTCGACGCACATATCATGAATGTTATCGATTTCATCTTGTAATCCATCCAAGTGGAGATCTTGCGTTTTCTGCAAACATTTTGACACCCACTCTTCAGGAGGAAGATTGCCTAAATCCAGCTTCAGCTTTAAAGTTCTGGATTCTTTGTATTCGCCCGACCAATTCCAAACATCCCCAATTTGGATTTTATACTTGTTCAGTTTCCCAAATGGCAAGCCTCTTGAGAGATTGACAGAATGAGGAATGGCAATGCATAGAGTGTTCAAATTTTTCATGTTTTTCAACTCAGCCAGGCTGGCATTGCTTGGCAAGGCTTCATCCTCAACCTCCCACTGATCAAAGCTGTCTTCCATGTACAGTTCTTCTAAATCAACCAAGCTTCCGAGCACACCTGGTTCGATAACTTCGAGCTCTCTACACCCAGTCAAGTCCAAAAATCTCAATTTTGTTAATTCACCTATATCTTTGGGCAGTTTAGGGATTGCCGATTTCGAAATACTTAAAAACTGCAATCCTTTTAGCTTTCCAAGAACAGTCACATCCTTCAAATGGCACTGATCAAGAGATAGCGATTTTAGATTTCCAAGGAACTTAATCGACGAAGGTAGAGAGGTGAAAGATAAGCCAGTCAAGTCCAAGACTTCAAGTTTCTCCATAGATTCAAAAAATGAATTGGGAATTTGGAGAGACGGATTGCGTTCGAACAGTAGAAGCATCCTCAAGTTTGGGCAATCCAGATTTTCAGGTAGCTTATCAATGCCAACCCACGAGAAGGATATCGCGGTGCATATTCTGAGCTCATGCGTTGACCATTCTTTAAACCCAAAATCCTTCCTCCCGACCAAGGCGTTCCATTCCATGGAAAAGAAAGAGATGGCCACGTCAACGAATATGTCATGCATTTTGAACTTTCCCGTGTCATTACTATCTAATAACAAAGAAGAGTCCTGCAGGCTACGTAGATCCATAATCAACCTATCTCTAGCATCTTCAATGGTGTTGCTGAATTTTTTAAATAAACCCAAACCCATGCAGTAGATAAAGGAATCCCTTAGTAAAATTCTCCCTGAGTCTAGAGCACAAATCAAGAACAATGATTTGATCCCCTCATCTTTCAAGTCATTGTAATTTAGTTCCACTAGTGATTTTACATTCAACACATCTATATAGGTCGAAGCATTCCTCCATTCGGCCAAATCTCCATGCTTCAACCTTTTTGCCGCTGATAAAATCAAAAGAGGCAAGCCACCACAATTCTTGACCACTCCATCCACCAAGGGTTTAAAATCAAGATCATTAACTTTGTCCCCCACTATCCTTTCAAAAAGTCTTCGTGCTTCATCCTGATTTAATTCATTGAGTCGGAATTCTTGGTCAATGCCCATGTCAATGCGCAAAACATTTCGGAGTCTAGATGATAACAATAACTTGCAGCCTCTTACTTTATTATCATTGCCGCAAGGGATTCCAACATCCTTTAACTCTAGCTTTTTCCACAAATTATCTAAAATGATGAGAATGTTTTTATCATGGTCACTCTCTAACCTCACACGCAACTGATTTGCTCTCCCTCTAGCAGTTTCCACGTTCTTTAGCTTTAGGCCAAGTGCGTCAGCGATTTCTCCCTGGATTAATTTTAGGTCTGGATTGCGTGATACATTTGCCATCACAACCACATCACACAACTTTTCTTGCTTGACTCGCCTTTCGATGTCCTCTAAAAGCTTGGACTTGCCAACCCCACCTGGTCCATAAACCCCAATCACATGGATCTTGTCATCTGCTATAGCCTTCATTACATCATCTATGATTGAAGCCCTCGACTCCAGGGGATCTTCTTTCTTGTCAACAAGAGTGGTATGAGTGACAATTCCTGTTGGAGTATTTTCATAGTAAACCTTCTTGAAGTTACTATCTCGGCTTTTCTCGAGGAGTCCCTTAATGACTCCAGTTGTCTCCTTCACCTTTCGGCCTAGCGGGTGGCGCACCATGGGGTTGGGAATCCAACCACGAAAGCAAGCGTTCTTTGCACTTTTGCCCCGTTCTAACAGATTTTGTGCTTCCTCAACCTCCTTCGTCACACGCCCCAGCCAATCCCCAACATCAGTGTATATAGGTTTTGCATCGTTCCTGGCTTCATCGATGGAGTGCTGCACCCTTTCCCTTGCATTCTCCAGCTCCTTGACTTCATTTTCGAGATCTTCAACATGGCTCTTGTAGCATAGCACGTACTCAAATTGACGTCCAATAGGAGCAAACAGGTACTCACCGAGTTTTGAAACTAGGTTCACCGCAACGTTGGTAAAAAAACTCACGACCATTTCTTCCTTCTTTTCTAGATATTTCTTTTTCCCCTCCTTTGTCACACTCCCCAGCCAATCCTCAACGTTGGTCTCCTTTCTTTTTGCTTCAACAAATGGGCCCAAAGGAAACTGAACAGAGAACAGAACTAATCACTCGATGTATAAAAAGAAAGGAAGAGCAAAGTCATAAGACAATGAGAACTGTGAAACAAAACCAGAGCTAGAGAGAGAGAGAGAGATGGAAACAGAGTGCCTTGAGTGTGCTGAAGCAAGAGCAATGTAAATAAACACTGGTCCACCACGTTCGATAGAGGGCTAAGTTTCTTCATTTTTCTTTCGGTTGTCCCCGTTTCCTTTGATTTTTTGTTTTTGACAATGGGATGACTCTTCGAGGGCTCCAACAAATTTTGCGCTTAAAGATTTTCTCGAGATGAAGTTCAAGTGTGTCAAAATTTAAAGCTAAAACATTAGGAAGAAACATTACATGCATATTGTCGATTCTTTTGAATATTGACAATTAGAACTATTGAGAACTTTTTCTCAATGATTTAAAGATTTAAGTATTTCTTTCATTTTCCGGATTTCGCAAGATAGCAATTAAGTACTTTTTATAATGATAGTGAACAAATAACATTCGACTTCTACTACTTATTTCTCTTTGGATTCGAATAGGAAAGTATTGGGTGCTCCTGCACGTAGCACATGTCTGAGTGGACCCACTTTTCGGGTTTCTCTCTCATCTGTTTTATTCAACGCCCAATTTCGAAACTCCATCAATGGGCGAATATAATTATCTCATGTTTCAGTGCAATTAGGAAGCCGGGTCACTAGGCTGCCCAAGATGAATAAGTCGGAGACCTTTGCCACCATCCTGGCCCCACCAACCGGCAGCCAATGCCAGCGACAGGCTGGTCTCCCTATATGGACGAGGGGCTCGTGAGCGATGCCAACGCTTATCCATGGCCATTGTTGGCGCGGTTCGGCCGGCTGGGCCGGAGGAGGTGGTAGAGCTACCGGAGGAGTCACGAGAGGAGGCGGTGGCGGAGTGCAGGGTGGAGGAGCCAAGAAGGGTACGGACCATGGAAAGGCCGGGGGCGAGGGAAGGCGGGGGGCGGGGAGCGGCCCTTGTAGAAGAGCTTGTTGACGATGCATAGGGTGGATGGGGAGCAGGGGGAGAGAGAGATGGTGAACTCGAAGTCGGAAGAGGATGACGAGAAGGAGTAGGACGATGTAGGAGATTAGGGTGGTTTTGTCTCGTCTTCCCCATGTAGTTGATGCTTGATGAAGACGATGAGCTTGGGTTGTTGGGTTAAGCGTTCCAAAGAGAGGAGAAGCAGCTGACGTGGAGGTCCAGGATCACTTAATATTTTCTATGTGAAGGATTACAATCAATTCTTAGGGGACGGCACATGCCATGTCCTCTATAAATTAGGGGAGAATCTTTGTAAACTTTATATTAAACAAAAACAAAAATATAAAGCGGGGAATTTCTGTTGCATCCTCTTTAATTTGATACACATTTTTTATTATTAATTGACCAAATAACAATTTATGATCAGAAATGAGGTTTCGTCATACTTTGTTCACTCTCATCTTTTCTCTTCACTTTTTATATTTATAATTAATTGATTAAAATATCCTTCCATGTGTGAAAATCAAATATTGGTTAACTAATCATAACTTTTGTTTCTCGCTATCACTAAAATAAGAACAGAACTAACAAACAAAACTACAAAAAGAGAGAGAACAAAACTAATCAGTTAGAATTGGTAAACAAAACTAGAGAGAGAGAGAGCCAAGAGCGTACAAAAGCAAGAGCCATGTAAATCAACAAAGGCTTAGGAATATTAACAAAAGCAATGTAGAACAAAAGAGTTATTTAGGAAAAAACTTGGTCGCTCAACGATGGCTCACCGTGCTTGGTGCACCCAAGCAACACATTATTGGTCTAACATGTGCTCTAGAAGCCTAAACTTTGTTTCATTTTTTGTTCCTATTATCCCTGTTTTCTTTCGTACTAGTTCGACAGTTGTCGATTCTTTTGAATATTGACAGTCAAAATCATTCAAGACTTTTTCTCGTTATTTCAAAGCTTAAAACTTCTCTTTTCATTTTCATGATTTCGCAAGAAAGCAATAAGTAGAGGCTACAAATTAAAAGAACATGTACATCTTAGATATATTTAATAATTATTTTGATGTTTGTACCATCCACCACTTATTTTGATAGCCGGTTCTTCTTAGAGCTTAACGAGATCTTTGTGTCTCCCATGAATTAAAAGAGAATTTCTTTAGAATGACTACATCTAAATATGAGAAATTCAGAACATTACACAAAATAAAAATTTTGATTTTGTTACGTTATTTTAAATAAAATTAATAGTGTGGGGCTATTTTTAGCCCCTCTTTCACTTGGTACAAATAATTTATTATTAATTGACCGAAATAACTTTTCATGTTTAGAAACAAGGTCAATCACTAATTCGCCCTACCTTTTTTTCTCTCTCATCTCCTCTTCATCTTCTATGTTTATTGTTGATTAACTAAAATATCCTTCTATGTTTGAAAATCATTTTTTTTTTGGTCGAAGAAACATACTTTTTTATAATTTTGGATGGATTAAGTTCTGTGAAATTGTTAAGTTTGTAAATTTTGTCAATAAAGTACTACTTTACTTAGATTGTTAACTTTTTAATGTAGTTATTCTATTCATATTAATTGTAATGGGATGGCGCTAGGTCACTTTCATACTGAGCAGTGCTGACTCCTACCTTTTGATTTGAGCAAAGTTGCATTGTCCAAACTCTCCTCTCGCATTGTTCATCAAAAATAACTTGTAATTAACATATTGATTAGCTAAGAAATGTATAATATTAGTGAAAACTAATACAGAAATCATCACGTGGTTCTATCCCATTTATCCAAATAAATTATTGCAAATGACTGTCGGACAAAGACAAACAAACAAGGCAACGTAATATCACAAATTTAGTGACATAGAAATGCTTAGAGCAACACATATCAGTGCCTCTGAAATGAGTTTGTGTTGCATTATTTTACCCATTTTGTTTCTTCTTCCATATTTTTTTGCTTTTGGGTTTTGTAGGGTAAAATCAATACAACCAAATTACCAAACAAAGAGGTTTAATGTGAAACAAAAGCTGATAGCATACGAAAGGTAAATAAAATAATGACACATACCAGCGGTGGCTTCACCGTAAGTATGCAAGGGGAACTAAGATTTCTTGGACTCGACTTTTCTGCAAGATGGATGAAAGGCAATGTAGGCCAAAGACAGTCCTGATAACACCATAACATAAATGGACATATCAACTTGAGGCAAAAACAAGGGGACACCACGGGAAAAAAGTACAGCAGGGAACTAAAAATTCATTAAAGAGAATTGCAATCGAGGAAGACCATCAGCCTCGACTTAAAATGACTAGAGGATAAAGGGATTCTTTGCTAACTTCTTGTAGCGATGAATAAGCCCCGATTTTCTAGCAAAAGAGAAAATAAATAAAATGAAAAGACTTAGCCAACTCATTGGACTGGCCGTGGCTCCTACAAAAATCAACACAATTAGCAGTCAACATGTTAATCAACTTGCACCCCACGTGCAGCACATGGCTACGTTCATTGTTCATAAAAAATCAACTTGCAATTACGAAATTGTTTAGTTGAGAAATGTATTTTACAAGGAAACAATGACGACAGAATCATTACGTGGTTCATCACATTTGCCCAAATAAATTATTGTCACATTTGACAATAGAATAAAGAAAAATAAAACAAGAAAACAAAGAAAAACCATAACTTTATTGAGACAACTTGCCATTAAGAAATTGATCAGTTAAGAACTACAATTTAATTTATAAGCTTTTTCCAATTTTTTTGAATTTTCGGATTTTTTTATTTTTAAAATGTTAATATCTTCATATTTTTAATCTGAAAATAGGGACTCGGGCTGGGCTGTTGAGCCCAGTCCGAATATGGGCTGAACTTGGGTTCCCGGGCTTGGGCCGAGAATTCAAAACATGAGAAGCCAGGAAGGAAATGGGCTTAACTAGGCCGATCTGACTTTAACCGGATCAAGCTTATATCTGAAAATTCTCAAGCTAAGCCCAAACCTATCATTCTAACTTTAAGCTCACATCTACTAGAGCGCAAACGTGCCCACTTAAACCTATGACTAGCCCAAATTTAATTAAACCAATTAAAGCCCATGCTAATTCACTCCTCCTCATTTGTCTTCTTTTCTTTTCTTTCTTTTTATTTCTTTTTCTTTCACCCCCACGCGACTGTCTTCTTCTCCTTCGCGTCCCCTTCTCTCAACTCGGTCGAACCTCCCAACATTTTTTAGCCAAACCTCGGCCAAAGACCAAGCCACCGCCAAGCCATCACCCTAGCCACCGCCAAGCCATCACCCTTCATCAGTTGTCCACTCCAATCGCCACTCGTCGGCCGAGGACCACACCACTCGACAGGCACCAACACAATAAGAAAAACGCCAGGGCCAAGACTAACAAAGCTACGGGCGGCCGAAACAACGTCAAGCTCGAAATTGCAACAAAATAGTAAGATTAACAATACACAGGAATGTCGACTCAGCCCCGAAGAAAGAGCACAGAAGCAGAGATCTAACTCAAGTATTTCATGGAGCAGTTGGGACGCACTATCTGAAACGACAAAAGAACGAACTGGCCAAGGCTCAAACTTACGTCGGGATTTATGAAAATTAACATACAAGAACAAATGCATCCAAATTGGTGTCCAATTGCTTGGACCATAATTTCTTCTTTAGCGTCTAGTAATTCCTTTTCCCCACTCTTTTGTTTCTTTTGTTGCTGCCTCCTATGATTATTTGCTTAAACAAATCTGGGTAAAGGAAACTAAACAGAACAGAACTAATCACTTGCGATGTATGAAAAGAAAGGAAGAGCAAAGTGATAGAAAAAAATGTGAACAACAAAACAAAACCAAATACGAGAGAGACAAAGCACGAGAGTGCATGCAAAACCAAAAAAATAAATTGTACAGACTGCACTCGATGCACCCAAGCAACACGTTAGTGGTCTACGTGGACGATTTGTAGATGATTGTACGTGGACAAGCAGCACATTACTAGGTTAAACACGGGCAATGGAAAGCTAATTCTTTCCTTTTTATTTTCTGTTGTCCCAGTTATCTTTATTTTATGTTTCTCGACCACGGGGACGACTTTACGAGGGCTACAACAAATTTTGCTTTGCTGGATGTTTGTACCCTCCGCCATCTGGATTTGAATAGAAAAATGGTGGGTGCTCCTGGCTGCTGACCCTCACCACTGATACGCCCACTTTTCAAATATTAGGTGCTCCAAGACCTTTACCACATGTCCAGATGAGCTCATTTTTCAGATTTCTCTCGCAAATGCTCTTCTCACGTCTAATTTCGAAACACCATTAACGGCCTGTAACGATTTTTTCTTGTTTCAATGCAGTTGGGAGACCATTTGCGGGTCTCAAGAGCCACCGAAGATGAAGAAATCGGAGACCTTCGCCACCCGTTGCCAGCTCCACACCAACCGGCAGCCGATGGGCTGTTCTCCAGATCCAGATCTGGACGAGCAACGCTGACGCTCGTCCATGGCCGTCGTCAGCGTCCTTCAACCAGATTTGGTCGGAGGGGGTGGTGGCGGAGTCTAAGGTGGAGGAGGAGGCGGAGTCTAAGGTGGAGGAGGAGGCGAGAAGGGTACGGACCATGGAAAGGCCCGAGGGGGAGAGCTGGAGGGGGAGGAGCTCGTCGACGACGCAGAGGGTGGAGGAGGAGCTGGGGGCAGAGAGAGATGGTGAAATCGAAGTCGGAAGAGGGGGAGGATGAGAAGGAGGAGTGGGAAGGCGACGAGAGGGAAGGGTGTGGAAGTGGGTCAAAGTTAGGGTTTTGTCTCTTCCCTTCCCCATATGGTCGATGCTTGATGAAGACGATGAGCTTGTTAAGCGTTCCACAGAGAGAGACGAGAAGTGGCTGACGTGGAGGTCCAGGACCACTTAATGTTGAGAAAATACTAAGCTTAGCACACAAAAAAAAGCTTTAGGTCGCAACACGTGTCCCAAATGGGCCCAATGTCAGAATCTTTTCTTCTCTCTTCTCCCTGCACGTTCTTTTCTCTCCACCCTCCCCCTCCACTCTCTCACCCGACTCTCTCTCTTTCGCCGCCCCCTCTCTCGCTCCCTTGACCCACCAACGAACCACCACGCCCGACGACAGAGGCAACCTTTCGAGACGAAGGGGCGCTGCACGGTGGTTCGTCAGACAAGCCATCGCACCCTTGTCCAACCGACAAGCCACGGCACCGCCTCTTCGGCTCCGCCGTCGCCGAGTCTCTCCCTCCGGCAGTGCCCTCTCTCTCCCTCTCCCTCTCTCTCTTGCGGAGTCACGACCAAGCCCTCGTCCAACGAACCACTGCACGGCTCCGCCTCCATGTCTGCCGTCTCAAAGTTTGTCAATCGGGCGCGGTGGTTTGTCAGTCGGACGAGGACGTGGTGGCTCGTCTAATGAACCACCGCGCGGCTCTGCTTCCGCTTGGTGGGAGAGCGAGGGCAGCGAAGAGAAGGGGAAAATGATAAGGACATAATTCATAACGTAGTTCTATCCAACTTGATCTGATAAATAACTACAAATGACCATCGGATGAAGACGAAACAAAAGAAAGGCAACAACAAATCATAACATATCCACATGCGTCTTGTTATAAATAAATTGATTGGTCAAGAAATATTATATATATCACCAGGTATTTTGATCCCCTGTTTCGACCCTAACCTAGACAAAGTCAATCGTTTCCGACTAGTGAACGGCAACCACCTTAACGTCTCTCTTTTCTTCTTCATTCTCAATGGCGTGGAAAGTGCGGTTGGGTTTCAAAGGCCTTGGTGCGTTGGAATGCTATTTAAAGTTCTCATATAATTGGTAAGCCAACTCCAAGAAAAAACATATATTTACATAAAAAAATAAAAAAAAAAGCGAGTATTCTTTCTCGACGAACAAACATGGCCACTATCATCTTTTCCAACTAACCTATGTTGCGAAGGGAGCTCCCGTGGTAAGTTGACTTGACGGTTTTTTATTATTGTGGAAGGCAAAAAAGAAGAAGATGATTTTGAGCTTAAAGCAAGATGATTTTATCAAAGAGAAACGAAATAAAAAAAGTGTGACAGAATCTTGAAGCAACGGTAAATGTCACATTTTTCTTCTCTTTTCTTTTCAATTTGTAGAGAGATACAAACACAAAAACAAAATATAGCGAGCAAGAAGGATGATTGAAGGCTAAAAAAAGTTATTAATCGGACGCTGTACCTATTACTGAGAGCATTTTTCAAACAGTTTTGGAAGATGTGGAGAATTTCACTTCTCAATACTATGGATTTAAATATATAAGGAAAGGGCTAGGGTGGGCAGTTCGAAAGACGCAAGCACAAGCTTGCCTTAGTTGCCATCAAAGTTGTAATGGAGATTGAGAGATTGATTGAGGCAAGACTTGCAAGTACTATAGACGGTGATCACCGACATCACTCATGTGATCTCTATAGTCGGAAATCATTAAAATAATAGTTCAATCAACATCAACCATTCTACATGACATGATTAATGGTGACATGAATAATTTTTATATTTTATTTAAAATTTTCAATTTTTCTTTTTTCTTTTCCTTTTTTTTCCTTGCCCTGTCAATTGCTAGGTGGAAATCGATAAAGGAAGAAAAATAAAAATAAAATAACGAAATAAAAAATTCAAATTTTAAAAAAAAATATCGTTCATGTTAGTAATTTTCGGTGAAAATTGACTAGATGAATTACATTAAAAAATCATTAAAAAATTTAGAACTAAATTGAAAAAAAATTAAAAAATCACCAAACTAAATTAGTTTTAAAAACTTTTTGGACAATTTTTCTTTTTCTCAATTTTTAGCAAGAAAAAACTACCGATCCAGCTTACATGTAAGTGGTGTTATTAACATTAGTTTCCCAGTAGGTTTACTTGGATAGAAAAGATAACATTGGCCATCTCTATCTCTCAATTGAGAGGAAGTGCATTTATTAAAGACATTTGAAAAGGGGATCGCTTTTGTCCCTCTTGATGTTATACAAAATTTTATGGATTCGGAATTTTCATCTAAGAAACCTTCTTGTCCTAAATAAAGAAAATGATAATTTTGATTTTTCCTTATCTAATAATATTTCATAAAAATCATGGAGTGCCCAAATTTTTAAAGTCGACTAATCCACGTGAATATATGTAAAATACCGCAATGATGTACATTGGGACTTAGCAAATACATTTTGAAAGCGTTTTGTAGGAAGAGATATAGGAAAGCTCATGTTCTTGGTTCTTACAAGATGAAAATTTTATTGTGTAATGCATGGGGGATTGAACGGGGAAATCAACTTCACTTTTTGGAACACAGTGAAAGAATGCTGCAATACCAATTTTTAGTTAGGTTGGAGAAACGTTTCATCATGAAAGGAGTTATGAAGTGTGCCCAAGTGAAAAAGTCACAATTTCTTTGCAATCGGGACTCGCAGACGTGAGGAAACTTTCGAACCAAGTAATGCTATGGTCAACCTTCGGCAATCAAAAGAAGTATGCTTTCAAATTCATCTTTTGCTACTTGAATTTCACTAAATAACGCTGTGCTCAACACTTCAGTCTTTTATCAAAAAGGAATCGATACTTATTTTAGAGTCAAGGTATTCATACGGGAAATTCTGGGTGGGTGTAGTCCCATAATTAATTATTTTGAGTATTGACAGTTAGAATTATTTAAAAAAATTTCTCAGTATTTTAAAGCTTAAAAACATTTCTTTCATTCAAAGGCTTTTGCATGAAAGCAACTAGTCCTTTTTGAAAATTTAGTGAACAAAAACATTTGACGGCTGGTACACGTTTGGATGTTTGTACCCTCCACCATCTGGATTTGAAAAGAAAAATAGTAGGTGCTCCTGGCTGCTGAGCCTCACCACCGAGACCACCTCGCTGAGTGGGCCCACGTTTCAAATATTGGGTGCTCCAGAACCTCGCCACGTGTCCGGGGGAGCTCATTTTCTAAAATTCTCTCGCATCTGCTCGTTTGATGTCTAATTTTTTTTTGTCAAGAATTTCAAACCTCCAATTTCGGAAACCATTAACGGCGTGCAACGATTTGTTCGTGTTTCCATGGAGTTGGGAGACCATTTGCGGGTTTCAAGACCGCCGAAGATGAAGAAGCCGGAGACCTTCGCCCACCGTTCCCAGCCCCACCAACCGGCAGCTGAGCCCGGCGACGGCCTGCTCTCCAGATTTAGATCTGGACAGGCGGCTCGTGAGCGACGCCGACACACATACTTGCCGATCGCCGGCGTCCTTCGGCCAGATCTGGTCGGAGGAGGTGGTGGAGCTGCCGGAGGAGTTGCTGGAGGAGGAAGTGGTGGCGTAGTCTGAGGTGGAGGAGGAGGCGAGAAGGGTACGGATCATGGAAAGGCCCGAGGGGGAGAGCTGGAGGGGGAGGAGCTCGTCAACGACGCAGAGGGTGGAGGAGGAGCTGGGGGAGTAGAAAGGCGACGAAGGGTAGGGAGTGGGAAATTCTAAATTAAAAGACAATGTTGCAGCAAATAAAATTTTAGATATCATAACTCTCTGTAAAATTAGATATCATATAGTTGATGCTTGAAGAAGGCGATGAGCTTGGGTCGGGTTAAGCGTTCCAGAGAGAGAGAGGAGAAGTGGTTGACGTGGAATTCCAAGACCACTTAACGTTTTTATGTGAGGGACTATAAATACTATTTAGCACATAGCAAATGCCATGTCCTCTATATATTAAAAAGGAATTTAAAATTGGTTACCTTTTAATGTGAGAAATTCTAAGTTAAAAGACAATATTGCGGCAAATAAAATTTTAGATTTTATAACTTTATGATAAAAAACCAAAAAAAAAAGGCTGAACTATTTCCGATTCTTTATTTGTTTAATACATGTCTTTGATTATCAATTGACCAAAACATTAATTTATGAAGGAAAAAAACAAGGTCAATCACTAATTTATCCTGCCTTTTTTCCATCTCATCTTTTCTCTTCCCAATTTATGTTTATTATTAAAAAATTTCGCCTATCTATCTTTCTAAGAAAAAAAAACGGTGATTTTATAGTCAAATCATTCCGATGTATCTTATCAAAGATAACGGTTTGAGAACCATACTAGAGTGAGGGTCAATATACAATTCCATGGCGTCTAGTCAGACCGACAGTTCACATGAACGGGTTTCGAATAAAAAGAACGTATTAGGAAAAAGAAGCAATATGTCCGACAAAAATTTTGAAAAAATGATGTGTGGATTTCATATGAAATGTGTTGTATGCTTTAAAGGATGAAAGGTGTCCAACATAAAACTCAAAATGTTTTCATCCTATCAATTACAATAACTCAAGAATGAAGGAGGGGGCTTTTCTGAAGCAATAATGCAAAGACAAAATTACTGTAATGGATTTTGCGTTTACCTCAGAGCAGATCAAGTTGTGTCCGCGTGTCGAAAGGCAATATAATCAGAAGATTACTTTCACGCCTCAACCTGCAGTTATCAAAGCAAACATCTCAGAACAAGAACGAGCATCTCAATGATTTATCGGGATCATCGTGCTGTTTCTTACCGATGCAGTTTCTCCTCTTCAAGCATAAGCCCATGTCACTTGAACAAAGCTCTACTTTTTCTCTCGCTCAAAGGATGAATCGGATCTGCTTGGTATATACGAAATCTATGAGGGTTGCGTTTCTTTAACGAGGCAAGTTCACTTCGTTCAACCCTCACTTTTTGACCAACGCCACCGAAACGATTCCCTCCCGTTAATTGCAAAAATACCCCCACTGTAGACTTTAAGGATATTTTCTCACTTCTCTTTTGTAATCGGACCACATGGCCACACAAATTTATGTAAAAAGGACATTTCGAAATGATGGGGTCAGAACTCGTCACGTGATCCTGTCACCTTTGTCCAGGTAAATAATTGCAAGTGCCCGTGGAACAAGGACGAACGAAACACGGCAACGATTATGGTGTGGCGTGGATCTCATGGACGAGAGGTGAAAAAAAATAGGACTGTCCGAACCAGGGGCAACCCATCCCGAATCGGTCCGATCCGATTATTATGAGCGTCAGTTTTTTGATTCCTAAAAATCAAATCGGATTTCTGATTTCAAAAAAGACCGGATGGATGATATATTTTTTTATTATTTCTTAAAAAATTAATAAAATATAAACTAAATATTATATTATTCATTGGTATTATAAGTTACGGCACAATAAATCTTTATTAATCATCACTTATGTCAAGATCTTAAAATTTTTTATTATCTTTTTTTGCACTATCACTCTTTAATGAAAAAAATAAAATGGCTGATTCTATTAAGACTAGAGCGGACTACTCAGCTCCCGATCTTAGGATTAAACAATCCAATCACATTGGACAAAAAACCAATTGTCCATATGTAAATTGTGACATTTTCCTCAACCCCTTTCTATCATCTACTGTGAACATGTTTTGACTAACGAGCTCCCATAAGAGTCCCTTTTCCCTCTTCTTCAATACAAATTTAATTTATTCAGTTAATTTAAATTAAAAATTACTAACATATACGCCGACTGTTTTATATGGCACAATCTATAATTAATGACAAAATAATTTTAGAGCAAAGATGTCCAAATCTCCATTGGTATAATCTACATATATGCTTACACTACACACCGAATAGAGTCAGCAAAATTTTCTTTAAATTAAGAGCGTGCTCGTACAATAAAGAGATTTTTCTGTATGGACACATGAATCAATGTTGAGGCCCTCTTGTAAAGATTTGCGCGTGCCCTCCTCTCTAGAAAAGAACGGGGGAATTAGAAATCAACCGCTCCGGTCTCTGAAGGCAATGTTTTGAGAATCATACCGGGCCGGAATGTGATTCCACTTGGTCCAATCGTTTGCACCGATCTGGTTTGAGTAAAAAGAAACAATGTGATGATGATTTTGAAAAAAGTCAGGTGTGAAGTGTCCCAATGTTTTGAAGGATGTCAGGGGTACCGGGATGAGTAAATTGAAATGTGTTCTTTTTTTCTTTTGCCGTGGAGTAGAAATGAAATTACCGCAGTGGGATTGTGTTTGGGAAGAATATCAAAGTGGGTCCGAGTCGCCAAAAGCGGTACAATCTGATGGAACTCATCGCATCGTCCTGTTGGCCCAGATGAAATAATTGCGAGGGACCGCCCTATGACAAAGACCAAACAAAACGAAGGTGGGAGGCGCGCAGCGGGTTTGGTGTTTGGAGAATGAGCTGTCTTGGAGAAGATCAAAGCTATGCCCTATGTCGAAAGGGCGTCCGGACGAACCATACAGGCTTGTTGTTATCTACGAAATCTTAAGTGAGGCGAAATTACTTCTTCAACCCTCACCTTTTCCAATCTCCCCCGGTTCATCGGCAAGAATAACCCCAGGCCCACCGTAGGCTTTAAGGATATATTTTCTTAGAGCTAATTCCTTTAAAAAAATTCTATACTTTCTAATCTCAATTCTACTCTTAATTTTTTTTTATCTCAGCAAAATTCAAAAACCTCAAATTTTAGGTCTAATCCTAAATCTACCTCAAACTTTTTTTTTGTCTCAGAAAAAGTCATAAACTTTGGATCTAATCCCAAATTTACTGCAAATATTTCTTTTGTCTTAAAAAAACCCTAATTTTTTATCTTAAAAAAAAAATACCTAAACTTTAGATCTAGTTTTAAATTTATCTTGAACTTTCTTTTGTCTAAAAAAAAATTAAACTTTAAATCTAATATCAAATCTACCCTAGTTTTTTGGTCAAAAAGAAAATAATCAATTTTTACTCCAATTCTAAATTTGCCCCCATTAGTCATTCCTAACTTTTATATTCTAGAAGGTTTTTATTTTAAAGATAACTTTTCATGTCTCTTTGTCAATGTGTATTTATTATCGATGTGGAAATGTTATGTTAAAGTAGATTTGAAAATATATTAAAAGTTGGTGATTTTTTTTTACAAAATAAAATATAGGGCAAATTTAAAATTAGACCTAAAATTTAAGATTTTTTGAGACAAAATAAAATTTTATGACAGATTTGAAATTAAACTTAAATTTAGAAATTTGAGACAGATTGAGGTTTGATCTAAAATTTGAAAACTCATTTTCTTAATTTTGTCTGTAAATGAGCCACGTGGCCACACAGATCGATGTGGAAGGAATATTTCGAAATGGCGAGGACAGAACCCATCACGTGGTTCTGTTCACCTTGTCCAGATAAATAATTGCCACTGATGGAACAGAAACGCACAAAACACGGCAACTATTAGTGGCAATTATTTATCTAGGAAGGACATTATTTATCTAGAAACGCAACAATCATGGTGCGGCTGTGGGTCCCATAAACCGTGATGTTTCCCTCAACAAATGATGAGCTCCCCATAAGTCACCCTTTTTCTGCAACAAACGCGTGGAAAGAAACTTTTCTTTTCCCCCTAGGAAGGACATTATCTAAAGGGCCTAAGTGATTATTTCTTCATCGCCATGCGAATTTCTTATACTTGTAGGCACAATAATAAAAATATATACATTTCTTAATTTCTTATACTTATATATATTTATCGAAAAGAAAATAATCAAATTTTACTCTAATTCTAAATTTGCCCTTGTTAGTCGTTCCTAATTTTCATATCCTAGAAGTTTTTATTTTGAAGATAATTTTCCATATCTCATTGTCCTTGTGCATTTATTATCAATGTAGACATGCTATGTTAAGTTAGAACTGTACCACGAAGTAGATTTGAGAATATATTAAAAATTGATGATGTTTTTTTAACGAAACAAAATTTGGGATAAATTTGAAATTGGACCTAAAGTTTAAGATTTTTTTGAGATAAGAGAAAAGTTTTGGACAGATTTTAGATTGAACTTAAATTTTGAGATTATTTTAGATAAGAAAATTTGTCACAGATTTGAGACTTGATCTAAAATTTGAGATATCATTTTCTTAATTTTGCCAGTAAAAGAGCCACGTGGCCACACAAATCGATGTGGAAAGGATATTTCGGAATGGCAACAATTACGGCGCGGGCGTGGGTCCAATAAACCGTGACGCTTTCCTTGACAAATGGGCTCCCCTAAGATTCTCTTTTCTCTCTAACAGATATGTGCAAAGAGACTAGGGTTTCTTTTTCTAAGCCATGATTCATACAAGGAAAAACATTATCTAAAGGGTCTAAGTAATAATTTTTTCTGATATGAATAATTTCTTAAACTGATTCATCTGAATTCTGACACATAAAAATTGAGGTTATTTTTCATTGCTGGGTTACTTCTTCTTGTACTCATGTGCACGAGAATATATATATATTTTTTATTAATTACTCTATGTTTGAAAATATCTAAAATAATGAACAGCTTGTTGTTAGGAACTTCCACCGTTCTTCTAATTGATAATAAGCCAATTCTATTTGACCGTATGGGCTCGTGTGAAGCTTTCGTTAGTTAATTTGAGCCATTTTAATGAAATGAATTTCACCTAAATTATTCGATTCTTAAAGATTGGGTCATGCGCACTAGCCAGAATTGGATGGCATCTTGACATCCTGAACAATCGGGGGCTATCAACCTTCATTCCTCATAATTATGTTTTTAATTTTAACAAGTGTATTATATTAACTGGCTAATTCAAGGTCTCGCTAGCTGCCGTGTCTAGAAAAATGGACATGGACCTTTTTAATTCATATGATATAACAGAAGTTAAAAGTTTCTAGATAGCACACAGTTAGCTCCTCTTGGAAACTCTCGGTCCAAGACATAAAGCGAATAGAAACCCAAGTCATCTGAATGGACATGTACAAAATTCCCAAATAAGCATGATTGTAGGTCATTTTGTTTAATTGCCAATTCGCGTTCGAACCAATACGCAAATGTATGATCGTCCAATGCTATCGTTTTGTTTTTCCAGAATTCCACGGACATAACAATATGTAGATTGCAAGAAAGCTAAAGCCAATCCACCCAGGGAAAAGTGTCATCCTACTACTCTTGAACATCAAAGGAAAGAAAAGAGGAGTATCTTAAGTAGATTTACAACCAGATGCTGAACAGTCAAAGTGATATGCTAAATATATCTTTTCCATGTGAGATCCAACCTGTCTAATGTAACTTCTGTCCTCCCAAGTTCCTCAAGTATCACATCTCTTTTCCACGTGTACACAACTGCCATTGGATCACTCTTCAAGAATTTATTAATCGAAGTTCACAAACCTTTAAGCAAGCTCGAATACGGGGGAATGCAAACAAGCAAAAATCGCCTGGAATCAGTCATTTATTGTACTTACCTATATTTGTTTAGGCTTCTCACGTCGCGTGAAACTTGATCATGAGCATATATTCTAGTTTTGACATGAGCTAAAGTGTTATGGCAAAAATTTTGGCAGATGAGATTTGCCGCATGTTAAAGTGCACAAGTTAAAAAGAAATAAGCATAACATACGCATCCACAGACTCTCCTAGAAGTGTTTTCGACAACACAAATGAGTCTTCCCGTCATAAGGTAATTCAGCAATGTTCCGGCGTTGAAGACACGAATAACATGGATCATCCATGAATGCTTACACCACATGCTATCATGTTATTAATTTCATGAACATAAGAAGACAGAAAATCAAGTTTAATATAAGTTGCCGAAAGTTTACTCTAAAAAAAAGAATAATAATAGTATGAGGAGAATAGTTATGCAAATTTAGAAAGTTATCGATTGAAGAAGAAAATTACTAGTTGCCAGCTTATCAAACATGAACCATAGAAAAATGCTGTAAAGTTATATTATGTGCAAGTTCCGATAGTTTTCCTTTTATTTTTGGGTGTCCACTGCACTTGTGTCTCTACATGCTTGTGCAATTGCATCACAAATGGGTAAAAGCAACATACCTTTAACATCCATACATACCGTTTGGTAAGAATTGACACGATTTGACTAGAGTACACATCAAATAATCGACAGACAACCTGCACTTGGGTTCATTGAGTTCAATAATGGTGTTGTCAGATGTGCAGCATGCCGTGTCCTTAATTCTGTGGGGGAAGTTAGCATTCTTGTAATCAGAATTATTGGGGCCTTGGCTACTTGAGAGGGAGGATTCGCTTTTCGATCTACTCTCTACTGTATGTCAAGAGATGTGATAACCCACCATCATCCAAAACTTGAAGAAAGACCTCCTCATCTGACAATCCATCAGCATTTCACTTCTATCTTCTTATGCATTTCTCTTTTGTTGCAACTGTCCCTTTAATCCCTTGTTATTCCTCGTTTGTTTAGGTTTAACATTTTGATTAACTGATACCTTCAGGTATCTACAGAACCGATGAGATTATTTTTTGATGTTCTGGTATTCTTGAGTATTTTTCTCTTCTTTCATTTTCTTTTCTCTTCTTTATTTTTCTTTTTTTTCCCAGTGAATGTGTTGCCCATGTGCTTTGTGGGGTCAATAATTGGGAGCTTCTTGTTGTCTAATTATAGCTTATCTATTGTCAATTCATAAAGGAGATTCCAAGAAATTTTTTTTATTATGAGCAGGATGGCCTTATTTCTACTAGCCATTTCTTTTGGCTAATTAGCTTTTCAATAAAATCACAAGTAGCATGAGCTACTCAATTGCATTGAGCCTGCCATCTCGTAAGTTATGTAATTTTTATTTATTTATCTCACGGTGGAAATGTTGTGATTTATGATTTTTGCATGTTGCTTGTATTGACAATTACATGCTTTCCCATCAATAAAAAAGTCTCTTATAGAGCAATATGGACTACAGTTGGGCTATGTTCTTTATAATAAATTCCATTTTCAGCACACCTTTTCATCAATTCAATTGACAAACACAATTAAACGATAAAGTTTCTTTCTAAGCAATAGAACAAACCTAAACGAAACTAAACAAAACTCAATTACTAAATAAAATAATTAAGAATAGAGAAGTGTGTGATCTCCCGTGCACTTTCTGATCAAGAATAACCACATCAAGACTGATCAATTCCTCTTTACTTTGCGGTTGATTATATTCTATGGTTTGGGAACTCATACTTTGGTCTTTCGATTATCTTTTCCAATCTTTAACCTTTCCAATGGTGAGTAATGTCCTTCTTTCTTGGCTAAACGATGTATGCAGTGGAAATAAGCAGTATGGAGTCTATTGCACACTCATCGTTTTAAAAGCATGTAATAAGAACTAGGGTCATGAAAAATCTTTAGTGATAGTTTGCAAAATAAGTGTTCTTGAATTGAATAATTTGATTAACCACTAGAGTTTGTTTCAGCGGCCACCCTTCATCATGAGAAATGGAAGGTGGAGGATTCTCAAGAGAAGTTGGTATGAGAAAGATTCAATTTTAGGTGTTAGTTTCGATTTCCATACCTTGTAAGGAGGCGGAATAAAAATCTGAGATCAAGAGTTAGAATATAAATAAAGTAGAATCAATAAAAAAAAAAGAATTGAATAATTTGATTATCGAGAAAATACTTGAATATATATATAAAATAAGAAAAAGGGTACTGCTCGTGGACCTCCTCTCACATCCGAAAAAGAAACAAGTCATCTTCACACCGACAATAATGCCTCTCTAAACCCCCTCGTCTGCCACTTCTCTCTCTCTCTCTCTCTACGCCTTTAGCACGTGGGGTTGGTTGTCACGCCTCGATCGAAGTACGGCATCCTTATCAGAACGAAATGAGCCCACGTCCAACGATCACGCACACAGCGACGGGGCGGAAATTTGGTTTCCTTTCGTGGGGGCCACGGATGGTGTCGGAACTGAATCAAAGCTTGAAGCTTTGCGTGTGTTCTGGGATTCCCCTAGTGAAGCTCGTTGCCATAGAAGGATATAAAAGAGTATGCTTAGACGCGCAACTAGGTGTTGATTCACCCCACTCGACATTACATAATATATGACCATGACCAGTACGTATGTGGATTCACCTTTGCTGAGGAAGCTGTGGGATTTAGAGAAGAGGAAAGCAGCTGACGGAACGAGAAAGAAAATGATGGATTGGCCCAGAAATTTATTGAAGCCGTGCTGTGCTTGAAATTTTGCAGAAAACCTCAGGGGAAAAGGCTTTGATGATCAATCTATCTGAAATCATTATTGTCCTTCTTTATTTGAATGTCTACTTATTGTACTTTCGGCCTGTGCCTATTTATTTTCTTCCATAAAATCGAATGTTAATTTCAGCAATTTGCTAACTAGCTATACTGCAAGGCAATTCAGGGATATGGTTAACCTGGGTCGGATCTCCGGATCCGCTCGGGCCCGCACTGAGCTTCCTGACCAGGGTCACGGAGCGTGTTCGGGCTCTTATGTTGAGCCCGGTCCGCTTGAAGCCCAACGCCCCTAAAGCCCTAAACTTGAGCAAGCCCAAAAAACCCAACTGGTCCGACCGAATGCTATATCCCAGCCCAAAATTTTGACTCGCTCGACCCAGTCCAAGAAAGACTAGATAAGCCCATGCTCATGTGGTCTAAAATGAGCCCCAAAGCTCCTTGAACTTAACCAAAACCAGCCCATTCCAATGACCCATTGCCTAGGGTCCAGCCTCTTTTCAAGCCGGTCACTAGGGGTGTCAGTAACCGAACCAGAAACTGGAAACCGAACCGAACCGAAATTTCGTGCGTTTTCGGTTCGGTTCGATTTTCGGTTCGGTTAACCGAAAACATCAAAATATTTCCCCTGATTCCAATTTGGTTAACCGAACCGAATTGAACCGGTCTTCTAGGGCACAAAACAAAATAGCCAAAAAATTGAAAATCAGAATCTCTCCCTCTTGATCAATTGTCTCCGTCTCTCTTGCTCGGTCCATCTCGCTTCCGTCTCCGGTGCGATCCACCTCCGCCTTTGACTCGATCGCCTCCGCCTCCGCCTCTGGGTTGTTTCTTCGACAGTTGGTTTCTTCTTCTTCCGTCTCCGGAGGTGGGTTCTTGGGCGACTTCGGCGGCAGCCCATCCTTGGATCTGTTCGACATCGCCAGCACCAAGAACGCTCCAGTCGATCGCCTCAGGCGCTGGCGGGTACGGTGCTCCCTCTCTCTGCATTCCGTGCATGTGTTTATGAGGTTGAGTTTGGGGAATTTGGGTGCTTGGTGCTTTGTTCTTGTTCTCGTTTCTGCGATTGGAGTTTCGAGTCGGCCGATTGTGTGATGAGGCAACGGAGCATGCGTTTTACAATTTACATGGCGTGGACCTATGTGCTTCTTTGTTAGTAGTGGCTGGGGGCAGGTGGGTCCTGATTTCAAAAGTTGAGTAGCTGCTGTAGGGAGACTTTGGTGGATTTTTTTAACAATACCAGCTGAAGAGGGGTGTTTTCAAACTTTTGCTGCTTAAGATTCTTTTTTAACTTTGTTGATTTTAAGTTTAGGATATGTTCAGGGGTGCTTATAAACCTGGAGAAGTTGATTGGCTTACACGTGATCAATGTTCAAGCCCTACGAGTACAAATTTCTCCAAAATGTCTTGATGAAAAGACCAGTAGGATGATCAGAATGGTAGACTATGAAGGATTTTTTTTTCAGAAACTGGAAAACTTTGTTGGGAAGGAGGATGATTCAAACAGGATTTAATGCAATCTGTTATCAGTTTCTCATGACAAAACAAAAAGACGTGAGACTACATTAGAAGTGAATATTTACCATTCAAATGATATTGTTTGATTTTTCAATAGGTAAAAAGAAATTGTAAATAAAATTTCTTGCTTTGAATTTGTTCTCTTGACCCAGCTAGTTGAGACTTGCAGATTCAAAGTTAATCTAATTTGTTCTCTTGACCCGGCTAGTTGAGACTACATTAGAAGTGAATATTTACCATTCTTGCCTGTTCTTTTCTTCACTGTCTTTCCGGTGTTTGCCAGACATTGTGCTATATCTCTGTGAGAAAGAGCATATTGAGGGTGGTATGATATTTCAACTGCTAGAAGACTTGACAGAAATGTCCACCATGAGGAACTGCAAAGATATCTTTGGTTATATAGAGAGTAAACAGGATATATTAGAGAAGGTAAGTATTCTCTTTCTTGAATTAACCTTTGGATTACCTTCTGACCTTTTCTGCATCGTTAACGACCCATCATTTCAATATGATCCAGCAAGAGCTGTTTGCTCGTGGAAAACTCGTCATGTTGAGAACATGCAATCAACTTCTTTGTCGACTATCAAAGGTACCATGATTCACTCTACATGCCCTCTAGATAGTCTTAAGTGTGAACACATAGTGACATTTGGACACTTATTTGTTGGTGACTCAGAAGTTAACAATTTGTTGTCATGGTGTCGAAACCCTCCCCCATTCTGAATGTTGTCCTTGCATTTTAAACCTTCTTATGATGGTTTTCTTATTCTCCGATCTCCTTTCTTTTTGGCCCTTTTAGAGATATGGTGATAAATTTATGTTGTTCATTGAGCTTGTGCTACCATAAAGGAACTACACCTGCAGCAATGATATTTTTAGGACTATATATTTATTGGTGATTATTTGGTTGCGGTCTTCTGTTCATAACTTTTTAAATTCATAAATCAGGTACATGTGTAGTCTGATCTAAATTCATAAAGGTTTGTTGACAAAATAGAGATTACATATCTAGAGTCCATGTGAGGATGGATTTTTACTTCTCTTTTTCATTTTCAAGCGGTTAAACTGCAAATTTAGGACTGTGCCAATGCTTGTTAATAGAGTTATTGTATGCTCCAAATGTTTTAGCCATCATTTTACTATCTTTATAGTAACTCAGATGAAGTACTAAATTTCTTTGTATATGAAAAGGTCATAGAAAATCTCATCTTCCCTGTTGTTGTCCTACAATTTTTTGGAAATACTTATCTTGAGGAATTGATTTTCAGATATTTGCACATTTGGTCGATCGGCTTTCTGATTTTCTGCTGTATATTTGAGGTGTTTGTGCAATTGGAAATTTGACAATCAAAGTGGATTCTTGCAGGTTGTCTGCTTACCATCAAGAATTGATCCATACCAGACATCTGCTGTCCATCTAATTTTGTTATATCCGTTTATGCTTCTTAGGATAATTTTTTTTATATTTGAAAAAAAAAATAGTCAGGAAAAACCAAAAAATCGAACCGAAACCGGTTCGGTTCGGTTGGTTCGGATTTCGGTTCGGTTCACTACATTTCCTTATCGGTTCGGTTCGGTTCAGTTCACTACATTTCCTTATCGGTTCGGTTCGGTTCGGTTCGGTTTTCTCGGAAAACCGAACCGAACCGAATTATTTACACCCCTATCGGTCACGAACCAGTGAGCGCGACGTCCATGGCCGACCAAACTCCTCCGATGACGCTGGACTCTTGCCGTCACCACCACCATCGGATGACAAAAAACAAGACCCTCGCCCTTGGCAACCCAATTTGAAAATCATCCGTCGCCAGCATGCCGGTCACCGGTCATCAACTCCGGCCATTGCGAGGTACATAACGACTCAACCCGGGCAGCCTCGGCTTTATGGGTAAAAGCCTTTTGAATCGTGTTTAATGACCAACAAAACAAGAATGATACAAAAAGCACACAAATGCGCCTTTGGATTGACCAGAACGGACACCATTCTCGAGGACTCACCTCAGAGGCATTTCACCAAGCACCTGGAAGGCGTCGCCGAAAGGGAGGCCACGGACTCACTCATGACACGGATTCGAACATAAATTCAACACACCATGCACAAGCAACACTCAAGACCAACTCATAGACGAATTATTCGCATTCAACGTGAGCATGACGAAGAACGAAGAACGAAGAGTCTCGGTCTCGGTTGAAACGAGACAGGGCGAAACAAAGCATCGAACGGGGAAGAGAGGAGCGCGAGCTCAATCACCGGAAGTGGCCCTACCCGGCAACGGCGAACAGAGGGCAAGCTCTAAAATTATCGGACTTAGCCCGGTCGCCTCGCCACGCCTCCAAGCCGGAATCCTTGGGTTAAAACGGGTTCGAGATTAAAGAAAGCAAAATGGAACCGACCTGGAAAACTACGTCGAGTAGGGGAAACGCTGCTCCGTCAACCAAGGCCTGCGTAGTGGTGGTCGCCGGAGGGGTCCTCTTAACTCCTAGCTCTAGCTTCAGCTCTCTCCCTATTCTCCCTCTCTCCCCAAAGAACCCCCCTAAAATCCCCGGTTAAAGGGTCAGGACAGCCCCAAAGAAGAAGAAGAAGAAGAACCAGACCACTTTCTTCCCTCAGGGCAGTAGTATCAACCACATGCACGAAGATCACCTCCAATTCAGCCGATTATCACCTTCCTTTTAACTTTGTCTCCCACATTGTTTTCTTGAGATGAACTTCGGTTCTCATTTGTGTATCAATTGTGAACTTCGGCCATCACACTCTCTTACGGGCTTGGACAAATATTTAATCTTTTGATTTGAGTTCAGTTAATTCGATTAAGCTCGAGATCATTTACTTAAATCTATCCACTGCCATATTCATAATACCTATATGTTTATGTAATTTGATGAAAATTATTTTTGCTGGGGATTAAAAATTAATCTTTCATTTTATATGTAATTAATCAATGATTAAACATGTCACTAAAATTTTAGGTGTCAACAATGAGATATAAATCAATAGAGAAAAAAAGCATGGATTATAATAAATTTGAAACATAAATAGTGTGTACAAGATAACTTTTTCAATGGGCTGTATTTGTTAAAAAAAAAGGCATAAGAAAATCACAATCGAAAACCCATATATATGAGCCTATTAGCAAGTGCTCAGAAATTTGGTTATACAATTACTCAAGAGGGAGTAGAAGAGTGCAACGGTTTGATCAGCAGCATGCTTGCTTCCTCTCATCTCCTTTTGAGGCTTGTTTCCCATCGCACCTTCACTTGAATTGTAGTTCTACTACACCATTGACACTGTCCTAAATAATAATGATGACGTAATTATTGTAGATTTTAAAATTTGGTTAAATTTTGATTTCGTATTTTTCAAGATAACGAGGAAGATGATGTGTTATAGCCTATGCATGGTCATAGCATCAAGCGCAACATTAGGCACTGCACAATGGCAATCTGTGGCAACAATCCTCGAAGTTTCTCAGGTGACATATATCATCTCATCGTTTGTGTTCATTTGCTTATATTTTTTTTAAATTTTTATGAAATATTTGTTTATAACGTTATATTGCAAATCTTGCCATACTTTGATTGTATTAAATTTTGGAGTTCTTTTTCATGGAACGTGTGGACATGTTAATGGTTATAGAAATTTGCAGTATTTTGAGTTCGAATTGTTGTGACCTTCTTGAAGGTGATATTAGATACATCTAGGGAAATATGATGGATTGCTAAATGGAGAATTGTTCCTCTTGATAGATGGGGCCTACACCTAGTCATGTGCCCTTTCAAGTCCTACCAACAGGCTAAACGGTCACTACTAACCTATTATAAACTAGTTAGAAACTTGGATAAGATGTGAGAGCCTAAGAACCAAAGACTTATGCGTCTTGGAACTCGAGTATGTTAAATTATTCTAATGTTATTTCGGTACCTTTCATAAAACAACTTTCATGAGGTCTCTTCAATTTTTGTTTTCCTAAATCCTCTAATATGGGAAAGATGGTAATGCATAGTGCCCGAGCAGTGAAAAATAAACAAACAAGCAATAATAAATATTAACCATATTAATGAGAAAAATAAAGAACCCGAGCCGTACAGGGTAACATTTTATAAAGCCTTGTTATTAAAGTTCAGGACATGACTCTTGTGAGTTGTGAGCTATAAATAGAAACTCAATATAAACTCTCCAAAATAAACCATTGCTAATAAGAAAATAAATATGAAAATGTGAGGTACTATATGAATACAAAATGAATTATTTCCCTAAAATGAACTACGATATATGATATGAGAATCTAATCGATGCTATTTAAATGTAATGCAATCTACTTTAATTACCTTAAATGCAATCTAGATGATTTTAATGAAATTCTCATTAAGAAGTAGTTCAAGAATACATAAAATTTGATTTAGAACACATCAAGTTAAAGGCTAAGAGAGAGATAAGAGAACCAGTTCAAGCATAAGGTTTTGTTATGATGATTTTGATGACCCAATCTGAAATATGCTATATGGAGGTGATCGAATTTATTCACTTGCGTCTGGGCTTCCGTGATAAGAGCAGTTACTTCCCAACTTGGTTGATCTGCAGTGCTGATTATTGCAACTACCAGATCAAATTGATCTGCCTCGAGTTCCAACTTCAGCACGTAACTTCACTTCGCCGGGGCTTACAAAGGATTTCGGGGCTTCTGGAGTCGTCGTTGCTTCAGCTTTGAATCGCCGAGGAGACGGTCACCGAGCGGGCACAACCGTCGGATCAGGGTTCCGTGGCAACCATGGCACACAAAAGCTATGGCGCCTTCCCCTGTTTCTGGGCCAAACGACCCACCGAACTTGATTTTTGAGCTCGCCAAGAGCTAGCGCTGTCCAAACCCGGGGTAAAATCGTTTCTTTTTTCGAGTCCTCGACGAAGTGATCGCCATCAACATGGTAAATGTTTTGATTCATCGCCGGGGGCTGAGTCCATGATGAACGGGGGTGTCGGATTTTGAGCCCTGAACACAAAATTGTTGCGGGCTTTCCAGATTTGCCAAAGTAGCAAAGAAAGGAGTTCGAATGCGACCGAGGCATGTTTAAGATTCGCTGGCCATGCCTCAAACTTGGTTAGTCTGTGAATGTCGATTCCGATACCGATTGATGGGTTTTCCCAAATTTTGCTTTGTCCAGGGAGAGGAGATGTTCAGTGGTTTCTTGGATGTTACTTACATAGCGTGCGGGTAGTCTTAGGCAGAATCATTCTTGTGCGCAAATTTTCATTGGTCGCGAGGGCATTTTGACATAGCTGCCTGAGAAAGATTGGTGGTGGTGATTATCTTCTTCCATCTCCGATCAGTAACAGCCGCTGTCACATCTTCCTCGCTGGCCGCCGCAGCCTTGGCCATAATGGAGCAGCGCATCGACGCTCTTATCACCACCACCACCAATTGAACTTCTCTCTCATGCTCTTTCTCTCTCTCGTCTAACGTGTTAAAGATTTTTTTTAAGCTAATGATTTCACGCTTTGCAGGAGAATTCATTCACAACAACAAACACCATGCACTCTCTGAAGCTCAGGGCACGCGCGAGGGCTGGGAAATGGAGCGAAGCAAGAACATGATACACAGACCGAGAAAATCATACGATTGTTTTGTATTTCCTTTTGCCGATAGCTTCAAAATTCTATCTCAGTTGTTGCCTATTATTTGGTCCCAGATTTGTTCATTCCTCTCTAGCAATTTTTAGCTGGGTTTCTCATGTTATATTCCTCGCCAATTGATAAGAATTCCCGTTTCTATAACAGCTCACGCTTCATTCATACTAACTGCTCTCTTTTAGGCTTGGTTGAGACTCCACTTAACATGTGATAAACACTTTGGAGCATCATTTGTGTCATGCTTGCAATGTATGTGCAAGGACATGGCGGTTTATTTTAGATAGCACTCTGCTCCTTTGGATCTCTTTGCTATATAATATGGAAAACCAGAAATGACATCCTTTTCAATGGCCACAACCTATGCATTTCCTCTATGAAGAAATACCTCCATAAGGCGGTCAAAGACAAAGCTTTAGCTTTCAAATCGGCTGAAGACAATCCCAGAAACAGAAGGATACAACGTAGCTGGGGGATAGACCTTCAGATTTTTGGAGTGAAGTCGACCAATACTTAGTTCAGGATGGCATAGGTCCTCTTAGGTCTTTGGGATCCTATCATATTTGTATTTTCTTTTGGTGACCGCGGTACCCTTCTAGTGTCTGTTGATACTGTGTCTTCCTCTCCTTTGTTGTACTGTTTCTCTGGTTGTCTTATAAAATCTTACCTTACCAAAAAAAAAAAAAAAAGTACACCCGCAGCATCGTAGGCTTGCTGAATCTGTCTATTCTTACCCTGTACAGCTTAAATTTGCTGGATTTGTTGTTGCTCTTGTTGTGAATGTTCAAGAATATGTTGATTTCTTGGCTATGAATGCCGTTTATGTTCATGACATGTGTAGTCATGGTTATAAATGCTGTATGTGACTTAAGTATGCGAAATTAATATCGATTCATTGTTCAAACGACAACTGCCAAAAATTGTCTTTGTCATCTTTGTCATATGAGTTGATGCAAGGAATCCATGTTTTTCGAGGGAGATAGTCATATTGTCGTGCTTTAATTTGCTGAAATTAAACATGTGTCTACTGTACAAGTATTGATGATCTTCATTTGACTTCAATTAGTTCTCATATTGATGACGGGAGCCCATTTACACTCGTAGGAAGATATGTTTGAAGTCCATTACTTCGTAAGGAATCATGAATTCCGGCCTTTAATGTTCTGATTTTGTTCTGGATTTTGCTAACTTTGCTGTTTTAATCACGTGGTGTGCTAGTTTAGTACTCATTTTAGTGTGGTTTTGATTACCCATGATTAGGTGACATTGTATACATGATGCAGATACTTGATTATATGCCCACGCTTATTGAAACACGGAGAACAATTGGCACCAGCTGATACAAAGAGAAGGACTCGATTGTGAGATTACAACGAACACAGTGAAGAAAATAAACTGAGAATTAAACGAACAAACGCAAGGACATGCATCGCAAACGCTATGTCCACGGTTCAACAACCAGACCCAATGAAGAAACAGCAGTGAACAACTAATTAGGATCGACATGCTGGGGTTCAACATGCGCACACCTACCAATTGGTTTAATGATCAGAAAAGATAACTCTAGGCTTCAATCGAGTTGAACGCAATCAGAGTAAACTGAGGAATTTAGGTTCTCACATAGACGACTCCGGGGACAGCGGAGGACGATGGAAGCGCTGCTCGTTCTGGCCCGAGTCTCCTCCACATCTGATGCGCAAGATTGAGAGAATGGATACGAAAGCGTGAATGCGATTGATTGTGGACCTCCGCCGATTTTCTCACTCCCTTTCATCTTTTTTCTTATTTCCCTCATCTCACGACCTTCCCACGTTCTTCTTTTACTTTTTCACGTTCTGCTGAGCCACCAAATCCATTTTCTTTCCTATCTTTTACCATTTCCTCTTTCGCTCCATCTTTACAAATGCTGATCGGTGTCCTCCTCTTTGTAAAACTGCCAAAACTGTTGCTTGTGTCGCTGCACTGTTTGAGTTCCCGTGGAGAATGAATGGGTGGAGGAAGATCTGCAGACGAGGAACTTTGGTGTAAAACTAAGCGTGGAGATCCTCATTTGTCTGGTGATGCTCCAGGATTTGAGAAGACGTGAGGGCCTTGTGCCTTTTGCTTTCTGCCCGAGATCTCCAGCTCTCTCCTTCTAATTTCAGTCAAACCCTAGCTCATTTTTTCCGAACTTGGTGCCATCGGGTCTCTTCGCCGAAAATCGATAGTTGTAACAGCCGAAAAGCTTAACACTTTTCAGGAGAAATATAAGCATTTATATAATAAAAGCTAAACATATGGTAAAGAATTTTAATTTGTGAAAACTATCTTTTCCACATATAAAGAGTATTTGTAAGTCCATATAAAAAGATATTGTGAAACTCATGTAAAACACCATTTGTAAATTAAAAACAAACAATTTTTTTAACTAAATCACCTATATACTATATGAGGAGTTACAAGATAATTACCAAATCAGTTATAAACCTATTGTAAGGATGTTAAATTTAATCTTAAACTTTTTAATTTTATCAATCAATATAATCTAAAATCTTTGTTTGAAATTTTAATGTACTTCTTTAAGCCAATTGTCATTTAAAATTGTTGACATGATGTCCAGTCACTAACAACCCTCCTACTCGACATGTTAACATGTACAACTTTAATTGAAATGATGTCCCACATGGAATGCTCGGTTAGTGATTTCTGGCAATGAGCTAGAAGGCATTGAAGTTTCACACAAATTACTAATTTTAACAAAATTGAAAAAATTATAATTGAATTAACATCCACAAAATAGATTTAAGATAAAATTAGTAATTTTTTTGGAGGAATTAGTATAAAATGTTATCAATTTATCAGCTAGTTAACGGGTTCAATTTGAAAAGATGCCAAACCAAAATCAAACTAATAACTAGTCGTGCTCGTGAGAAAAAAAAAGAAAAATTCCTCACCTCATATAAATATCAAATATCACTAGTAACATTGGTAAGTCTGGTACACACTGGCAATTTTAATAAGTCTTTCTATGTGGTACCAAGAAAGGACACGTGGTGATACAAAATTGGTATAAAAGAGTTAGGGTAGTGATTTTGCGTTTCCCTCATTGAGCTTCCTGCTTCTTCTTTAGTTATATTTTGGATAGGTTCGGGCCTATAATCCAAAATCCGAACTCAAAGAAATTGTTTTCTCCTCAAAACTACCCCAAGCTCCCAATCCCCTGCAAAACTCATGGGTTCCACGCAAACATGGTTTACATTTCACGCTGGGTGCTACTTTAGTTCTTTACCATTTCCTAAGTTTACATGAACAAATGGTGTCCAAATATCATTAAGAAATTGAGAAATTAAAGAGATCCGCAATGATTTAGTTCCTTCTCTAACGAGTCTCTTGAGATTGCATAGTATCCATAAGCAAACTAAGTATTATGCTCCTTCGAGCATCAAGTTTCAACCCATCATTTTTAGGTACCAAATTAAATTCACTTGTCAAATTAGAAAAAATTAAATGCAATTCTAAATGGGCCTACTCTTATTTTTATTGGGCTAAACGTGTAGCCCAGGCGGCTTAGAACTTATGGTCTTAGCGACATTGTCCAACCCGCTAAGAAACTAGCAAGAAATGTGGCTCCTTCCAAATGGCAAGACAATGAAAACGACTTTCCTTTGTTTGGCCACATTTGCTTTCAAGAATTTGAACACAATTTCTTTTTGTTTTCTTTTAAGGATTTTCGCATGGTTTAAGGAAAAATCACTCAAAGACCGTTTTTAAGCGTTTTCTGATTTTTTTGGAAGAAATTAATTTTTGGGGGATTTTTCTTATTTTTATATTTTATTAAAAATTTATAATTAAAATAACAACATTATATTATAAAAAGGGACCCAGGTCGGAACCGACCCGGGTCGCCAAAACCCTGGCCGGACTGGGCTTGATACGCAAGCCCAGTCCGGCCCCACAAATAAAAGCCCATTTGTGACAGAAATATAAAAGGGCCCAGCCCGAAGCAGAGCGACCCCCACACGAGAGTCAAACTAAGCCAGCCCAATCCTTATCTCTGGTCTTAGGCCCACCACACCTAGACCTATTGGATCAAACTAAAACCAATTCACAAAACTCGCCAAGCCCACTTACTCCCTATTTCCCATTTCGGCCAGCCTAAAAAGGGACCAACTTGCCCCTCTTGGCGATTAACCGCGAAAGTCGTCGATCCCGGGAGAGCTTGTCGCCGGCCATCAACGAATTAACTCTATCGAGACAACAAGCATGGGAGATAGGCAAAAGGAACGACCATGATGGCCACAATCGATGAGATAAGGCTTCACGCAAGACAAACTCAGCAGCTAATGATCAAAATAACGGTACATGAACTTCGCGTAAGGTAAAGAAACGGTGGCCATTTTCATGGAATCGTCTCAAAGGTATTTTGTCAAACCCATGGCGTGCATCAGCGGAGGAGACAGCATCACCTCGTTCCGGTCTGAGATTCGAACACGGGTTTGCAACAATCGATCGGCCAAGACCAGAGATGGCCAGCATAGAACCGGTGGGGCTGAGATCGCTTGAGCCAGACCACGACGGATCTCAGTCCGGCGGGCTCTCTTTTTTCTTGAATAATAATTTTTAAAAAAATATACTTTTTTTTCATAATTTTCTATTTATCCAAAATGCAGTAAAATAAGGGAAAAATAATTAAAAATAAAACTTAGTTGATGTCGATAATATTAATACCTATGTGATGTGAAAATCCTTTTTGTTAAGACTGAATTGGCTCCTAATTTTCTATGTAGCATACGCCTAAATATTTATCAAAAATTTAGGTGTCAATATCTTCGCCTTATATAAATATAAAAAATATCACTAGTAACACCGGTAAATGCTAACGATTTTTTTTCTATTATTGTACAAAGGACTCACGGTGATACAAAATCGTTATAACTTAAAAGAGTTGTGCTCGTGACATTGCGTTTCCCTAATTGAGCTTCTTGTTTCTTCATTAGTTATATTTTGGATTGCTTCGGGCTTGTAATTCCAAACCCGAATCCAAAATCCAGACTCACTCAAATTGTTTTCTCCTCAAAACTACCCCCAGCTCACAATCCCCTGCAAAACTCATGGGTTCCATACTAAATCCTAGTTTACATTTCACGCTTGGTTCTACTTTTAATTCTACACCATTCCCAAAGTTTGCATGAACAGGTCCTGCCTGAGACGCTAAAGAGATTCGGAAGGAATTAGTTCCAGCCTGAACAAAGTCGCATGAGATTGCATGGTGCCAAAACCAAATTTAGGATGCGTACGTTTTGCGGAAAATAAATGATTTGAAATTTTTTTTCATAAAAATAACTTATTGTGTCGTTTACAAAAGTACATAAACAAAAGATATTTTAATTGTCCATAGAAATATTTAGATATAACTTGTTGTCGATTATACAAATATTTTTCATTAACTAATTATTTCAAGTGAAATAAGTAATCATCTTTAAGAAAATATTTTTTCAAAGTCATTTATTTTCTGCAAAATAAATGGACCATAAGTATTATGCTTCTTCCAGCATAAAGTTTCAATAGAATTATCAATATGATCATTTTCAAGTACCGAATTAAATTAACTTGGTCAACTCAGTAATAATTTTATGCAATTCTAAATGGATCAACTCTTATTTTTATTAGGCTGAACGTGTAGCCCAGGCGCCCTAGAACTTGTGGTCTTGGCCACATTGTCCAACCCGCTAAGAAACTAGCAAGAATTGTGACTCCTTCCAAACGGCAAGACAATGAAAACGACTTTCCTTTGTTTGTCCAAAAAGGACGTAATTCAGTGATAATATGTTGGCTTAGATGATGAGAGTTTGCTCCTTTTGTTCTAGTCTTGAGTTCAAATCTTGTTGAGAGCACTATAAGAGTAAAATCCTGAACATACTAGGATGATATGGGAGAATGTACCTTTAAGATAGCATGACAAAGTGGACCGGTTAAGATGTGTAAAAGCTGGCTCGAACGTTACCTAATTATTTAAAAAAAGAACTAATTCCTTGCAAATTTTGGATTTGCAATATGAGGTCGCAACCTTGTATCAAAGATGTGATAGACCAGTGAAGAAGAATCATCGGGCTTTTGGGATGGCAACAGTAGTAGTGGCGGCGACGGCAGCGTGTTGATGGTGATCAATTTTTTCGAGGGTGAAGGCTATGTCTAGTAGGATAGATAGTACCAGCGCTAGAAGTGGCGAAGTTCGATGGTGGTCTTGGTGTTCAAATGGTGATGTCTTTTGAAGTAGTGACGTCGAGTTTAGTAGGGGTCGATCTTGTGGCAATGACTGTTGAGTTTGGCACAACTATGGAGTGGGGCAACCAAGGTTGCTCAGTGTTGATGTGTGAGTTACCATTATAGAAGAGATAAGAGTTGTAATGTGAAATCTTAGTGGTTGTCAGATGGACGCCAATTGTAAAATTAATGGTAAAGCTGATTGTATAAGTCGATGTCCATATTTGCTAACATCCTTAGTATTAGAATTTTTAACGAAAGGATATGTTCGCTTCAATTTTTAAAATTTATGGATTGCATTTTATAAAATAAGATAAAAAATTCTAACTTAAGGTGTTGTTACGCTGACACTAGCTAAGGGAAATGTGAAAGATGAAGAAAAGAGTTATTTGTTCGGAGACTTGCTCAAATGATGAATTAAGGAGCCTGAGTAAGTCCTTAAACTGCTTCGTCTAAATTATGGGACGTAAAAATCTGAGTGTATTTCCTAGGGGGATGGGGAAGAAAATATCATCATTCAACAAGGAGTGCAAAGCATGCGAGCACTAGCACGTTAAAATAAGAAACGCATCCTAGTTAGACACCTTCACTAGAGAGACTACTACAGGAGACCTTTGCAGGTGGAAACACCCCTTGTTGTTGTGATACTTTCTTGGGGTAATCTAAACTGACCGTGGGAAAGTAAATGATCAACCGCAAGGTATTCTCTCCTTGAAATTACATCACTAGCCCTAGTTCTGGCTTGTGACAAAGTCTTCGTAATTGTATGTTTAGTTATCACATAATAAAAAATATATATACATCTTCAATAAAAAAACTATTAACGAATGTCCAAAATATTTGTTAAACATAATTAGTTCAATGAAAATTTGATTTTTTTTTCAATTTTAGGTTATTATGAGGGCACTTGTTAAGGAAAGCCCCATTAAAAATATTATCAATAAATGGGTAAGCAGTGACAAGCACTATTTAATTACAAACAAACTTTGTTTTAACATATTGATTATTCATAATTAAAGAGTAATTGACACATCAAAAATTTGCACAGCTTTTTAATTGATCACTTAATAAGTCTCTTAAGGGTAATAAACAAGAACAATATGCAATACTTTGCCTTCACCATATTATATGCAATTGATGTACCCTGTAGACTAAATATGCTCGACAAGTACTTTGTTAACATTTCTTAAGGAAATTATTATTATTATTATATTGTAAAAAAAATTACAACTGCAAAAAATTAGCGAAAATGGCGGAATTGTGAAAATCTCATTAGAGCGAAATGCAGGTGTGAAGAAGTGAAGTCGTGGCATTAAGTCATGTGATGTGGTGAACGAATGTGCTAAATGACATGATAAATGCCCATATATGCCGATGATGATATAGAAACTGAATTTAGTCAATCAAAGTTAGCCCAGAATTCTTCTGAGTGTGCCTTTGTGGCACAAACTCATTACGAGCCAAATGGTGATGAAAATGGTCCCCACCAAATATTTCGAGAGAACTTCTTCGGATGCCACGTCTCTAGGTGTATGCAGCGATTTGAGATTCGGACTCCCTAAGAAAAGGATTTCACATCAACATGAATATGACAGATTTCATATGATAGGATCGATAAACATGGGTTCGGACATGAGCACATATACCTACCATTCAATTTTGTGATTAGAGAAGATAACTTTGGGCTCCAATCAAGTTGAACGCGATAAAAGTAAACTAAGGATTATAGGTTCTCACGTAGACGATTCCAGGGACAATAGTTGACGGCGGAATATCTGCTTCTTCCAACCTGAGTCTTCTTTGCTTCTCAGTTCTACTTGAGAGAAGGGATATGAAAGTGTGAGGAACTTTGTTAGAATAACGGTTTGTTGTGAGTCATAAATTCTTGAAATAGTGGACCTTATAATATTTATAATTATTTGTTATTTGATTTTTTGTAGTCCAGAGCAGACGATTATTTTCACGTTAGATTAAAACTGTTGCCTTATCATTTCTCAAAAAGTGAATGGGAGTGGTTACGCATGGGTATAGAGTTAGTGGTTTTCTCTCAATCTTTTAGAATGAGAGTAAACGCCTCACCGAATCTCTTCCTCCCTTCCATATTAGTTCCTATTTTCCTCGTCCCCGACCTTCCCACAATCTTCTTTTCCTTTTTCGCGTTCTGCCGAGCCACCAAATCCATTTCCTTTCCTATCTTTTACCATTTCCTCTTTCGATCCTTCTTTACGATGCTAATGCAAATGCATTTTCTAAACCTAAATGTTTCTAATGTCTAGATGCAATAAAGAATGTATAATGTAAAATTATGCCATGTCGATATTTTTTCTAGCAGTCAAATTATATCGTTATCAACAAATTTGATCCCAAATTTTCTTGGGAAAATGAATGACTAATCTGTGAACCAAAATTTATGCGTCAACACAAATGAAATGAATATGGTACTTTAATTTTGTGAGCTATTTGACAAAATTTAGGAACTCGTTTGAAACAATTAAAGAGTCAGGTTACAAAAAACTGGATCCAACGCCCTTTCCTCCCTCTTTGACGGTCTGACGATGTTTTACCCTGAACTCATTGCACTTGAGAGAGAGACTCACATCGGCATGATTGATACTGCTGTTGAGATGAAAATGCATAGGCTACAGAGGGGATAAAACTCGTAAAAGTTTTTCTTAGTTTCCACCAAAGTAAATCGGCTACTTATAAAATTCAAAAAGTACCAGGTCAGATGAGTTCATCTTTCAATGAGCCTTCCTCTTCTTGTCCAAGATAGTCAAACTCAGAGAACAAAAACTATGGCCAATTAATTATTCATTATCTAGTCAAAAGGATGGGCAAAGTAATATCCATGTAAATCTATATGTTGTGAACTAACAGTATCCAACTAGGAAAAAAAGAAGCTTAAGTCGAACAGTATACAACTGAAATAACTTAAGTAATGATAATTTGAGTAGAATAATGCTTGCCAATCCATTTGATGATTGTACTTCATACTGATGTGACTAGTATTAACACCTAGAGGGGGGGTGAATAGGTGTAGAGGAATTTTATGCGTAAGCAATAACAATATTTTGCAATCTACAAACAGAAATTAAATAGAGAGTAGAGAAGATTGCAAACACAATTATAGTGGTTCGGCTTTTGTTAAGCCTACGTCCACTCTCCAAGCGATCAACCAATAGGCTGGATTTCACTATGTGATCAAAGGTGATTACACACTCTTGAGTGTTAGCACTTGGTGATGATATGTCTCACAAAGTCACTCTTTTTGGTAATTCACTAGGATCACTCAATTACGCTCTTTTTCAAACAACTAGTGAAGAATTGAATCAGCCTTGGAATATATTTATCCACCCTAGTCTCCTAGGTCTCATCCTATCCTTATATACTCTCCAAGCCACACTCGACCGTTGGCTCTTTCCTTGAGAGTTCCATCTTCCCTTTCCTGGACAGACTTTATAAGGCAAGTCTTTTTGACCGTTGGAGGTAGATTGGATCCCTTTGGATTCTGTTCGCCCATACAATCAAAATCCGGGCTTCCATAAGTGTTTCATCCTTCTTTGGAAGTTGTCTGATGATTGATCTTGTTGATCAATATAAATATGGTAAGTGAAAATCATATGACCGTTGGTGATCTGATCCTGTAGTTCCATTCTGAGTCTGCCTAGATTTTCAGTCTGGTACGTTCAGACTTAAAATCTCAGTCTGGTACGGTCAGACTTAAATCTCAGTCTAGTACGGTCAGACTTAAATCTCAGTCTGGTTGAGTCTTTCGTCTGCTTCATCCAGACTCAGAAACTTTCCATCATCTGCATAGCGGCTTGTGCGTCTTTCACTAAGTTACTCAATAAACACATTAGTAGCCTTTTGATTTATTTTGTCATCTTCAAAATATCATAAGGGATTTTCCTAACAATCTCCCCCTTTTTTATGATGACAAAACAATCTCTGAATATGCAATTATGCTTTTAAATAATATAAATCAATTAGCACATATGCATAAATATGCATATACATATTCTCCCCCTTTTTGTCATAATCAAAAGGCGATAATAATTAAAAAGGGTGTCACGTGGAGAATAAATTCACATAATATCTTTAAAAATGTATTAGGCATGAAAAACAAACTTTAAAGATATCATGTTGATATGAACATAAAGAATATTCAATATAGCTCATATATATATCAACAAAAATCTGCCAAGGAAAGAAATGGATGATATACTTACCAAATTATGTAGAACATACCTTTTCTTTCCATAGTAATCAGGATCAAGATCAATTCAAAAAATTTGCCATAATTAATCAATGCTCCCCCTCAATTTGTTGCCTTTTCGAAATGATCATGATTCTCCGTTTCTTTTTATATTCACTTTCTCCCCCTGTCCTCATGACAGTATTTGCGATAATACTTATCGCAACTTGTACACATTGAATAGAATGTTGTCCATTTATTTCCTTTGTAGTAGCAACATTCGCAGCATTCATTTGCTTTTGAAGTTTGAGGTAGAAGTTTGTTTTCTTCAATCAAGCTCGCCTCAAATTTAAATCTGCACAAACTTAACAAACTTTCTGCACAAATGCATTGTTATAATATTTCACGTAATATATAATGCCATTTCTTATGAAATAAATTGAATAACATATATGACAAAAAAAAATTCAATTCAAAGCTATTCAACCTTACATAAGACACATTAGTGGCCTGCTCAATAATTTCTGAAAATTTTGTGCAATGAATAGAGTTTTTGAGCCTTAAAAAATCTCCATAATTTCGGATCAAGCTTTTCCAACCTCATATGGAAATATATTTTGCCACCTGCAAATCCTTGTAAAATAGATAATAATCTTTGCAAATTATAGAAAATATCATGCACATACCTTCTTTCAATTTGCGGATCAACCTTGCCTAATATAAAATATCTTCTAAGATTATAGCAAGTGAATCCCAAAATACAACAATATCTTTCAAGATTAAAGGGATTTCCCTAGGCATAAATTTCAAAAAGATATTATTGATGCAATATGCAAAAACGAAGTAGAATTTTTATCACGTGTCAAATCAAGTAATAAAAATGTACAATATCTGACAAGAGATTTTTTTTTGCAATATAAATCACACGTGAGTCATAAAAATCATTCAGCATCATAAATATTTGTGTAGAAATTTGGAAGGCAGAATGATGAATATGAAATACTTTATTTCCTTACCCAAGGTATATATATTTAAAATATACCATTGAATTAAAGATGATCCTTGTCGATCTTCGCCTAAATATGTCCTTTGATTATACCGTGATATGCAGAGACTGCAAACGTATTTCCCTTGTATAATTCCCTGCAATGAACTCATTTCCTTTTCGGTATCCATGAATTTAGATCTTTCCTTCACGTTAGAGCACAAATAGGAAATTTTCATAAAAATTCAATAATGATTTCCTATCTTGTAAAAAAATTTCTTTGCAAAAAATATAACAGAATAAGAGAGCATAAAATCCGATCAAATAATCATGATTATCTCTAAACATAACATCAAATTAATCACACGTATCAAATTCCAACTCACAAAACTACCAAAAATATAGCACACGATTCTTCCTTTAATATAATCAATTATAGAATATAGTCATTATAAATTCTAAATCAATTGATGCATAAAAATGATATATCGAATATCAAGTATAATGAAAATATCTAAAACATGCACGCAAAACAAATTGAGAAATTAGTATATATTTCTTACCAAATTCTCTTTCTCATTTGCCTGCAATCAAAACACATACTCAAGTTTTCTTTGGTACCCACATTTTCTTGGGTCCATTGAGGTTAGTGGTATATGCTTTGTCTATCCATTTCTTCGAACAGGTCTCCGGACTTTAGGACATTTGTTTTCAAAATGTTCTCTTTCTCCACAGTTAGAACATTTGAGATTATCTCTACCAACAGGTCTTACAAAATTGTTTTTGAAATGATTTTGTAAGCTTGTCGAGTAGGTCTTTGTCTTATTCTTTCCTTGACTTTAGGAAAATCAATCGGGGAATCATTTTCTTTATAAAAACCAAGTCCAGACTTATCATAATAAGGAATTTGAATGGAAAGTATATGCTGTAGGGTTTTTGATCATTTAGAAAAATTTGTGGTAATATTTAAGAATTCCTTTTTGAAAGAATCATTCTCCTTTTGCAAGGAATCTCGACTTTCCTTCGTTTCCAAAAGTTCCTTTTTAATGGATTCATTCTCATTTAATAGAAACTCTCGATTTTCCTTTATTTCCAAAAATTCCTTTTCAGATCATCAAACTTTCCTTTTAGAGAAGAGTTCTGTTGACTCAACTTGAAATTTTCTTTTTTCAGTCCAGAGATTCTTTTCAAAGTGAATTTCAGATTTGAACAAAGCTCATTTATATAATCTGAAACTTCAATAGGAATATCTAAATGACTAACCTCAATTTCTCTGTCGGAATCCGAGTCCGATTCTCGAATGCATTTCAGTCCGAGTCCGAATGTGCCATTAGACAGATGTTGCCATATTCATCTTCACTATTTTCAACCTCAGTGTCACTCCATGTTTCTGCTTTCAGGGCCTTCTTATATTTTTCATATTTCCCTTTGTTTTTCTGGAGCTTGGGACAATTTTGTTTAATGTGACCTTTCTTTTTGCATTTGAAACAGACAACATCTTTGACATATTCCTCCTCATCCCTCTGTTCTTCGTTGTCAGGCACTGTCTGTTTTGTTTCTTTGTCGAACCTTCGCCTTTCTTGTTCAACTTCTTTACCTTTCTAATTAGCAGTTCAAGTTCTTCGTCGTCCAGCTCGTTCCTAGAGTCTGTATCATCAGAATCAATATTAGACTTAAGAGCAATGGGTTTCTTACCTCTAGATTCCACTTCCTCGTTCATTTGTTCTGCTTCATAGGACTGCAAGGTACCAACAAGCTCATCGACTGTTAATGGTGAAATCTGCAGAGTTTCTCTGATAGATGTCTTCACATTGTTCCATTCTTTTGACAGTCCTCTCAGAAGTTTGTTGACCTTCATTGGTCCAGGAACAGGCTGTCCTTGATATGCCAATCCGTTTACAATTTCTATAAAACGACTGAACATATCTCCTATGGATTCTCCATGCTTCATCTTAAAAGATTCGTATTGACCAAGTAATATGTTTACTTTGGTCTCCTTGACACGATCAATTCCTTCATATGTCACATGTAGTCTATCCCATACTTCCTTTGCTGTATCACAAGAAGATATACGATTATATTCATTAGGTGATAAAGCACAATATAGAGAGTAAATAGCCTTTGCATCAATAGTTTGTCTCTTTGTTATCTCTTCTGGAGAGAGAGTGGCTGATGGTTCTGTTTTTTTCCCATCGGTACTCTTTGACGTCTTTCTGGCGTTATCAGTAGGCTCAATTCTCCTCTCAACCACATCCCATTCCAGTGGATCTTTCGACCTGAGAAAGGCCTTCATTTTATTCTTCCAGATATTGTAATCCTTGCCGTTGAAGTATGGTGGACGAGTGTTGCTCTGCCCCTCAAGTAAACCTGGTGCAAGAATACTAGCCATAGAGGATCTTTAACTCAGAAGTAATAAACACTTCAAAAACTCGAGCACGTGGCTCTGATACCAATTGATGTGACTAGTATTAACACCTAGAGGGGGGGTGAATAGGTGTAGAGGAATTTTATGCGCAAGCAATAACAATATTTTGCAATCTACAAACAGAAATTAAATAGAGAGTAGAGAAGATTGCAAACACAATTATAGTGGTTCGGCTTTTGTCAAGCCTATGTCCACTCTCCAAGCGATCAGCCAATAGGCTGGATTTCACTATGTGATCAAAGGTGATTACACACTCTTGAGTGTTAGCACTTGGTGATGATATGTCTCACAAAGTCACTCTTTTTGGTAATTCACTAGGATCACTCAATTACGCTCTTTTCGGACAACTAGTGAAGAATTGAATCAGCCTTGGAATATATTTATCCACCCTAGTCTCCTGGGTCTCATCCTATCCTTATATACTCTCCAAGCCACACTCGACCGTTGGCTCTTTCCTTGAGAGTTCCGTCTTCCCTTTCTGGACAGACTTTATAAGGCAAGTCTTTTTGACCGTTGGAGGTAGATTGGATCCCCTTGGATTCTGTTCGCCCATACAATCAGAATCCGGGCTTCCATAAGTGTTTTATCCTTCTTTGGAAGTTGTCTGATGATTGATCTTGTTGATCAATATAAATATGGTAAGTGAAAATCATATGACCGTTGGTGATCTGATCCTGTAGTTCCATTCTGAGTCTGCCTAGATTTTCAGTCCGGTACGTTCAGACTTAAAATCTCAGTCTGGTACGGTCAGACTTAAATCTCAGTCTGGTTGAGTCTTTCGTCTGCTTCATCTAGACTCAGAAACTTTCCATCATCTGCATAGCGGCTTGTGCGTCTTTCACTAAGTTACTCAATAAACACATTAGTAGCCTTTTGATTTATTTTGTCATCTTCAAAATATCATAAGGGATTTTCCTAACACATACCATCAAGAGGTGTAGACCTAACTTTGTAAAAAAGTGTCCGCTAAAGGAAGATTGGATGAACTAATCATTGTGGCATGGACATCCATGATGTTCTAAAAGCTCGAGTCAATATTGACACAATGAGAGAAAAATAAACTGAGAAATGATAACAATCACAATGCTCATACAAAAATTCAAAAGGTAGATGTTTTAACAGAGCCTTTTTGTCAAACAAACATTCACTGTTATATATATTTAACCAGCAAATGAACCAAACTACATCATGCACATTCTCCAAACAATATCCAGTACATTCTCATTTAGAGTTATGCACATAGACAAGATCATGTTCAAGGAGGGGAAATCAATCGAGATAAACTTTAACGTCGATGCCACTGTCAATTAGACAGAACTACTGCTCTGATTTTTCCTTCAAACTTGTCCCTCTCTCTTGGAGTATACAAAGATTTGCCTATGCCCAAACATGCCGGCATGTCTGATTGAAATTTGAGAACAGCTCTGATGTCCTTAGAATTGGTACCTGCAACAGCGACCTACTTGCACATGACCCTATGAGTGAGTGAAGTGGAGATGAAGTGCTTGGAGATGAAAACGTCTAGCATGAATGGCTCTACATAGGCTATGGTATGTTGCTTGAAGGACATGTGCTTATTTAGATTCTTGGACTTTTTGCCCTTTCTAGTCAATGTGTGGCTGTAGTTGTCATCATCCGAATGGTCCAACTCCAAATTTCTTGGTGCTAAATGAGGTTGCCAAAATGCCAACACTGATACAAAGTATCTATACAAATCGATAAAGGATAAAGGACACATCCACATTCAATTGATTATTTGCTTAGCCATTATGCTACATCGGTACCATTATCAAGGAAATGAAGCACTTGCCTACTGTGAATATCACATGTCTGAAAAAAAAAAAAAACAATGTATCAACACCACGAATTGGAAAACTATAAGTGCACAGGTTGCAAAAACCTCGTTTCAACTTCCAGCCACTTTGATCATAGCGAGCATGACACCTGAAAGAATCAAACATCGTCAGTAAGACATGTCTAAATAATGACAATCCTCAAGATTAACTAGAGAAGTGGACAAGCACGTAGCCCCATGAAACAAAAACCGATTCTTTGAAGCTACATTGACAGAAGTTATGCTAAGCAATTCATTAAATAGCTAGAATGCATTGGTGGATAAGTGCCCCAAAGCCCCTACAATTCGAATTATGTTACAATTTAAAGAAATGCTGACTTCATATGAGTCAATATAGAACTTGAAGAAGAACGCAAGTTTCTTCCTTTTGACACTGGGTTCAGGCAGACATAATTAAGCATGTAGATTTACCTTATTGAATTCAGTGTGGGTTGTTTCATGTCGATAAAGATTGAATTGTGGTATTAAGGTCCCCCTCCCAACGTCCTGCATAATCCTCGTCAGAGAGGAGTAGTCGATGTAATATTGGTGTACTCAAGGCACCATTGCAGAATATATTCATCTTGGGGCACTGCTTCACAATAACCCACTCCAATGACGGGAACCTAAAAGCGCAATTCGTGGAGGAGAAGCTCTCAAGGCTTGGTAAACCATCAAGTATCAGCTCTTCCAGCTCGAGGAAAGAGATCTCCTCTGCTTTATTTCCATCATCTGTTACCACGTCTTCCATTTTACCACAATCCCTTAGGATGAGCCGAGCAAGGTGGACCAGACTTGGCATTGCTGAGCAAGTCCCCATATGAACCAAACCAGCGCAACCCTTTACTTCTAATTCTGTCAATCCATGGAATGCAATTGGGGATGGAAATATGATTGATAAACTCGAGCACTCCGAAACGAGCAGAGATTCAATCTGTTTAAGGATTTCAGCCATCAAGGAGCCATCTTTCCAAACTCGCTGGAGTTTACACAGCTTATTCAGCTCAAGTCGCTTCAGATTTCTGAGTGCCCCGAGAGGTGTTTCCATGTCAATTAATTCTCCATAGGGAGTTGATCCCCCATGTCCAAACGCATCTTCTGGAAAGATCTCCTCCAAGGAACTACAGGACAGAGAAAGCATTTCGAGATCGGGGAATTTGTGGAGAAGGAAGTCGGAGGGGAAAGCGACATTCTCATCATGATAGCATGCCAACTCTAGCTCTTCGAGATTGCCAAAGATGAAATGTTGCTGCATCATCATCATAATATCCTCCCTCGTCAATGTCAGTCCCTTCAAGTTTGGTATGACCTGTGGGAGTCCCTTTTAATTAGGCTACTGGAAGTAAAGAAGGGCACGGCCATGCGCGCAATGACTAAAATGTCATTTTATTTTAGGAAAAAAGAGGAAAAAGAACCCAAGAGCCAATACAAGGGGTGTTTGTTTATTAGTGGTTTGCCCAATTCAATCAAGATATGTTTCGCAAATTTGGATAAAGAGAGTTATTTGTCAGTCATACTTGAGCTATTTCAATTGTCAACTATTTAAATCCCAAAGTCAAAAATATGTGAATTTCAATGAGTTCGTGACAAAAAGTTAAAACAAAAGTTTTTTGTTTTACCAAATCATGTTACTTGTATAGTAAGTAGATGTGTTTCAATAGTAAGATGTTGTATTGATATGTCGCACTTTATTTTATAAACTGCAGTCTTTGACTCTGGTAAGATTGCATTCAAACTGAACTAATCGTCGGCAAAAGTGGAAAGAAAATTGAATGATGGGAAATGGACGAAAAGGCAATAATTATACAACCAAAATTTAATGGAAAAAGAATGAATAATTAAGACAAGTTGGTCGTCCTTACAATAGCACAATGAAACGTTGTATTATCTAAGAAACAAACCAAAAGTACATAACCCCCAAAAAAACAGACATTTTTAGTGTTGCTAACAACAAAACCTAATTCCGTGTTAGTATATCACTGATGCACACTCAAATTGAGGTTGTAATTTCAAATAAACGTTATTATCTTAAAAAATGTTGGTAAGTCATCGAAATAAACTTTGGTAGATTATTAAAGTAATTGGTGATCTGCAAAGTTTAAGGATATTAGTAAATTTCAAGATCTACAATATAAAAAGTTAGTAACTATAATCGGTTTATTTCTTAATTTGATGAATTTTGGTACATCAATCAAATTAAGGTTTGTAAAATCAAATAAAAATATTTCAAAGGCGTCGGTTATCCACATAGATAAATATTAGTTAATTATTAAGGTAGTTTGTAAGTTTGCAAGTAAAAAGAAATATTGGTACTTTTAATAACTTAACCAAAAAAAAAAAGAGTCAACAAGTGAAAATTAGTTTGTATGTTAATGTGACGGATGTTGATACACCAATCAAATCAAGTTCAATAGTTTTGCGTAAAAGTTAAGTAAATTCAAATACGTTGGTGAGCCACAAGAATAAATGTTGGTAAATTATGAAAAAGTTGGTCATTTTGAAAGTAGAAAAAAATGTTTGTACTTTTCAAAACCAAATAAGATAAAAAAGTTTGTAGGTAACGAAAGTCAGAGGGTGGTTTAATGGGACGAAACTAGTAAATCAGTTACATTAAGAATTGTAATTTCAATTAAAAGTTAGCACATTAAAAGCGTTGGTAATCACAATGACAAATGCAGACAGGTTATAAAAATCTGGTAAGTAAATATATTTAGTTGATACCTTAATGTAATGAATGTCAGTAAATCAATTAAATTAAGATTGACAATTCCAAATAATAACTAGTAACTTTCAAGGCTTTGGTATACTACAAGAATTAATGTTTGCAGATCAATGAAAGAGTTGGAAATTTTTAAAGTACAAATAAATGTTTGTACTAGTTAAAATCTGTTGATAAGTTACTAACACATGAAAGCAAGTTATTGGCAGGAGCTGATAGTTACCGACCATGTTCAAGATGTACAAGCATGGAACTCCGTTTCGTGTTTAGAGTGACAGAAAGCTAGCAACATGCCATATAAACATAATAATAACTTTTTTTAAAAAAATTGATGGATAAGGAAGCTCAACATAAATTAAATAGGTAAATCCCAGCCATTAGACGTGCAACTATCAATGACAAGATAAAGGTAGAGAACTAGCATTAAGGATTGCACCTTTTCAAAAGAAAAAAGTGCTCGCTGGTCGCTGGTAGTAGAACCGTGGCAGCTTTGGATTAAACCAGCGAATGAGAATGGCCTCATTTTGCCGCAATGTCTCACTCGCAATTGCTTCAAGATTGGCCATGTTGAGGTATGGCTATTCCTATAGAAACTTCTCAGATTGGGCAACCCAAGTAACCTCAAGTCAGTCAATTGCGGAAAGAAGAGATCATTAGCACTCATGTCCACTCCGTCTTCCTCCGCTATGATTTCCTCCACCCCACAAGATGTCACCAAAAGTTGTTCAAGCTGGGTCATACTCTTTGCCACCGAGCTTGGAAACAGACTTTGAAGACTCTCACACTCGGTAGCTTCGAAGCATTCCAAGCATTCAAATTTAAGAGTCCCACCAGATGTCCACTCCACACGTGCTTCAATTTTGGGAGTCGTTCCAAATTTAATTGTCTCAAAAGAAAACTGTTTGTGGTGGGAGCTGTGCTAATATTTATCTCTTTGATTGGAAAAAGCATTTCTAAAGAACCACAATCGGTCACGGTTAATTCCTTCAGGTTATGGAATCTTGCCAAGATGGTATCCGATGAAAATATGGATGCAAGTTTCTCACAATGGTCCACCCTTAATGTCTCGAGTTTGTTGAAGGCATCTGAAGCAAGTTCATCACCCCATATCTTGTGCACATTAGGAATCTGCGAGATCTCCATTGACTCAATAGCAGGAAATGCAACCTGTTATTTTTCATTATGATTCATTAGAACTGATTCTATATCCCCCTCCGAAAAAGAAAGAACTTTAATGTCAAGAACAAGGAAAATCACAAGACAAACATTTTTAAAAGAACAGAAGAAAAAGAAGACCAAATGCACGTTATTTTCTTCAAAGAAGATTCTAAAGCAACAGGCCAATCCTATGGTACTTATTTTAGTTGGTACGTGAGCATTTGTGATCTCATATGATCCTGAAGATACTTGGCAGTCATGCCCAATAAAATTTCAGCCGCCATGCTTGCTGACCTGGAGCCACTCTATGTTTGATATTTTCTCTTTGCCTATCGTTTCAATATTTATTAAATCTGGAACATGGAAATATAAGAACAGTAGGTTATCAAGTTTATTAAGTTGATTTGCACAACGATTAGAATTATTAAGAATATCACATTATGCAAACAGTTTTGGCAGTCAAGATTATTGTTATACTTGCTGTAATCACGAAATCTTAACCCCCTCAATATTTTTGAAGAGATTATCCTTAATTTTTGGGATCTGAGAAATGATTCCAACAAACTCGGTAAGAATTTGATAGATTCAGTCAAAAAGCTATAAGGAAGAGTGAAAACGGTCCAAAATCGAATTTCTGACATGCCAACAGAAAAATACTCTCTCAATCTTGAACCAATGAAGATAAAGGGAGAGAGCTAGGATTAAGAATTGTACCTTCTCTGCATGAAAGAGCGCAGGTAAGAGCGGCCATATCGACGTATTCTTGTAGAAGCTCCTCAATTCGGGCAACTTTACTAATGTCAGCTCAGTCAGTCCCGGGAAGAAAAGATCACCACCTTCACTCGTCCCTGCTCCATCCTCCTCCGCTATGATTTCCTCCATCCCACAAGATGTCACCAAAAGTTGTTCAAGCTGGGTCATACTCTTTGCCACCGAGCTTGGAAATAGACTTTGAAGACTCTCACATTCGGTAGCTTCGAAGCATTTCAAGCATTCAAATTTAAGAGTCCCACCAGGATGTCCACTCCACACGTGCTTCAATTTTGGGAGTCGTTCCAAATTTAATTCTCTCAAAAGAAAACTGCTTGTGATGGGAGCTTTGCTCATATTTTTCTCTTCCACCAGAAATATCACTTCTAAGGAATCACAATTGGTCACACTTAATATCTCCAGTTTTCGGAATCTTGCCAAAATGGTATCTGATGAAAATATGGATGCAAGTTTCTTGCAGTACTCCACCCTTAGTGTCTTGAGTTTGCTAAAGGCATCTAAAGCTAGCTCATCAATCCATATCTTCTCTACGTTAGACATCTGCGAGATCTCCATTGACTCAATTGCAGGAAACTGAACCTGTTATTTTTTATAATGATTCATTAGAGCTGCTTCTCAATCCCCTTTCGAAAAAGAGGGAACTTTAATTTCAAGAACAAGGAAAATCAGAAGACAATCATTTTTGAAAGAATAGAAAGAAAAGAGGATTAGATGCAGGTTATTATATTTCTGAGCACATCCTAAACCAAACGCCAATCCTAGGGTGCTTATTTTTGTTGGTACTCTTCAACAACAGGGGTAATCCTATGTAGCTCTTCTAACTTTGGAAATGCAAGCTACAAATGTACAGAGATAAATGAAAAACACGTAAAGTTGCTTAGAGCCAAAGATGTGAAAACATAGTAAAATAACAGCTCAAATAAATTGGGATATTATACCTTCTCATCAAATAGAGGATGTAACCCATCACCATCACAACTCTCTGAATTGAAACAAATCAAATTCTCAAGGTCACCAAGCTTGAGTGTGGTTAAATTACGGAACTTGAATTTGTTTACGGTTTTCCCTTTTCCTTCTTCCATCGCAATTATGCCTTGCAGGTTATTGCAATAGGAAACATCAACCGTGGCAAGTTTGTCAAGAGTTTTGGCCGTGGCACTGGAGAAGAGATATGGCAAACTATGACAACGCCTCACGTTCACTTCCATCAAACTAGGAAATGCCAAGGTTATTTTGCAGTCACTCTTCAATATGTCTCTCAGGCTCGGTAGATCCGACAAACTCATTTTTTTAAATGCTGAGAGGACCAATGTCTTTTGCCTTTTCTCAGAGCTAAGACTTGCTGGTTCAAATAATGCTTCTAAGGAGGGATAGCTAACCACCTCAATTTCATTCAGGCTCTGCAACCTATCCATTAAATTTGATGGAAAAACCTGCGATAAATTTTCACAAAATTTAATAGTGAGGGATGCAAGTTTGCAAAAGGACAGTCCGTGGAGTGGATTGTGCCATATTCTCTTTAATTGGCCCATGGACGAAAGCTTCAATTCCTCCAAGCTTGGAAAAAGAACCTGCGTATAAACATTGTACATAAAATGACTGAAATTTTTGGTACAGAATTTTATTATGCCAAAATTTAGTGGCAACTTTGGGAATGACCAGCAGCGAGTTAGTTTTTCCATTGTGAACTGCCTAACTTTTGGTACGGAATAATGAACCAGCCTCTACTCAATAGCTTCACTTACTAGAACTAGAAGAATGATCAATAGAAAAATACTATAGATACTTACCTTTTCATTGAAGAAGCTAGGCAAGGACAAGCCGAGTTGATATGACCAGATAATTGTTCTAAACTTGTACCGAAATTTGTCATCGATGTTGCCTTCCATTGAATGAAGAGAATGTCATCATTCAGGGCATTGAGATATCGTCGGTCTTATTAAGGATGGACAATGAATACTATGCTTTCCACAAAAGAATGTCTTGAGATTTGGCAATTTCACAAGAGACAAGGAGGTTAATAGAGGGAACTCTAAAGGGTCGGTGGTCGCAGCATCCTCCAATTCTTCTTCTTGCACATCAATAATTTCCTCCATCAGTTCACAACTCTCTATTTTTATTTCTTTTATTTGCCCAAGTGCTTTAGCCATGGAAGAAGAAAAAAGAAACCTTAGGTTCTCACAGTTTTCCACCTTCAGTGTCCTCAAGTTTCGGAAATATGATGCTCTTTGTGGATTTTTGTTCCATATGTGTCCCAAACTTGGTAAGTCAGTTAAGGTTAATTCTCTCAATCGTGATAGAATCTCAATTTCCCCACTGGCCGTGAGTCCTTCCAAGTCAAATACTTCTTGTATTAATTGGCATCTTTCAATAGTTATTGCTTCCAAACACTGTAGCTTCATTAGCTGCAAAGGGCAAATAACCCCACACTATCTCATAATAATGCTTGTAACTAGAAAAACAAGTTGCATGTGAAATAATAATAAATGAAATAATCTCATACAATAGATTTAAAGATAATGGAAGAAAAAGTAGAGTAGTGATTTTTGTTATTTTGCCTTATTCTTCTTTAAGATTTATCATCTTTACACTTACTTATCATTAAGCTATTATGTACTTGGAGTCCATTGAACATATAATATAGGACATAATTCATAGTCCCTGAAATATTGAGGTTATTCAATTTATCCTCTCATTTTATGCTTTCTATGTACATTTTCCAAATTCATGGCGTAGGCTCAATTGAATTTTTTAGTCATTGATTATGATTTTATGTAATATCTCAAACAAATTATTTTGTACCAAATAGTCATGAGCTAAATTGACAAACAGAGAAAACTACACTTTTAATTGATTTGCATGTGTAATATGAGGTTGGCATTGTATCCAAGGTATTTTGAAAAAATACATCTCTTATCAAAAGATTGAAAGTAAAAAGTTATTGTAAATTGTGAGGGAAATACTAAAATAGTCAGAAGATCTTGTTGTCCCCATGCATAGCGCTATAGGATCCATGATTTCCTTTCATAGATGTAATGCGGAATATATGCCACATTGGCGGAAAGTTAAAAGACAAAAAAAAGGTACATCACTGTTAAGATCCGAGGTTGGCCGTAAGAACCATGAACCGACCCCAACAGCACCTTATGGGCATCAAAGTCAATTTCATTATAGGAATTAATTTACCTATATAAGGACGAAAGATGCGCTTCCTTTATTTAATTTTTTTTGTCGGAAAATGCGCTTTCTTATCAAAAAGCTAATTTATATGGCAAATTCTATATAGAGGCTTGCTAGTATGACGGTGCCGTTAGACTGAGTTTCTAACAGTGCTATGTTGACCACAATTTTCATTCCAAAAACAACTGGCTACTAAAAGTTTATCAGTTAGTTTGATTCTTAAAAAATTTAAAAAATTCCCTGAAAAGAAAATAAATCTTAATAGCCTTTGTTTGTCCTTTCCAACGTCTTCTCCTGAATCTCATCCCATGTCTCTACGACGATCAACTTTGCAGCATGATCTTTCTTTCTTCATTATACATTTTATTGTAATGAACCGTCATGATGCTCTTAAGATAAGAATATTCATATTGAACAACATTTTACTTTTGATAAATGTCACAATATCTATATCATAAAATAAAACACGAAACTCATGACATTCAATTATTTACAACAAAACTAAGTAATTATCTAAATAAGAAAAAATTTCCATTCTGTAAAGTTTTGCCCTTAAAATGTTATGTTGGAAATTTTTTATTTACTATCGTAATCGTAATATTAAAAAGATCATATTTTCACATATTGTATAATACGTTGCACTCGATTAAAAAACAAAATGTCGTCAATAATGATGCTACGTTGTAAAATTAAAATAACAAGGCATTTTATAACATCATGTGTGCATGATTACAATCAATGGTAATAAATTTTTATAGGATCTCGTAAGATAAAATAAATATATTTTACTATGTTTCAAACTTGATCACATCGTCACATGGTAAATTCTCAAAATTCAATTTTGTTTAGGTCTTACGGCCTACGTTGATTGAATCCAAGTGGAAAATGTCCTAATAATTTTTTTGGTTTGGTGTACATATGACTAACTAAAATCATCATTTTTCAAAAGGAATATGTGGTTCTGTGCGAAAAATAGAGAATCACATGGCCAAAGATGAAAAGGGAGAGCGATGCTCATTATGGGAATCAAATCCCACCGAGCAGGATTTTGATTTCCTAGGAAATCGGACAAATGAGTTATTCGGTTTCCTTGGTAAATTATGAGTTGCAGATTGCACCGTACCTCAGATTGCACCCTTCCTCCACGCAGAGGAACGGTGCAATTAGCTAAGCATTTTTCTTTTAGCCAAGAAAAATAATTGCTTAATTCAGAAAATGATTTTAGTTGACATCACGCTTTTTCGATTTGGCTCACATGATAAAAGTAATTTTAAAAAATATTGTGAAAAAGGGTTTCTTATTTTATACTGACACAACAGTTAAAGCAATTGTTAAATCAAAGCGATAGTGCACAAATTAATGTTAAATGTGTTTCTAAATAATACTTTCAAGCAATATTTTATTACAAAAAAGGAATTCATGCATGTGCAATGTACATAAATTCTTCTAGTAATATTAAAAAAAGAGGTTAGGACCAAGAGCTGGGGTAGATTTGATCACCCCGAAAGGTCCAATAGCTTACATGAATTAGAAAATAATTTGGCCTATTGTATTATATCATGTTATTCTAATAATGTTGACCGTTAGGACTAATCTAATTGTTACCATGATTATGATTATCATAAATCCTTAACAATCTTGAAGAGTTTAAGTAAATTTTAGTGGTCCGAGAGAATATTTCAACAATTTTAGTGAGAATTGAATAGATTCAATAAAAACTGTAAGGAAGATATGAAGACAGTCCAAAATCAGTTCACTATGGAGTAAAACAGCATGGATAAGTGCTCTCTGTCTTCAAGAGTAGAATAAGGATTCTACTTGTGGGAATAGTGACGTGAGTAGAGTAAAATTCTTCCAACTAATCTGGATGAATTTATATAAATACCTTCTGAAATTTAGTAAAATGTACAATGTAATTTCTCCTATTGATCATTCACATAAGGGCAAATTCGTGATGCTAAAATTTGTACTGAAATACTTAGTATAATCTTATACTTCCAAGGTGCATATTCAAATCTCCCTTTTGTGGAGATTGATATATGACATGATTCTTTAACCACCTTGCTATTTATTTGTTTCATTTATGCTTGCTTAGTTAAAACTCTTGCTTTTATTATTATTATTTTTTTGGTGAGGGACTCTTGTTTTAACTACCTATGATATGGGCCAAGATACGTTTTGAGGATAAATTCATTAAGACTAATACTTCCTCACCTAATTTGGCATCTCTCTCTCTCATTTTTCCCTTGTTTATTGCTATCTCATTCCCCTTTGGAATTTATGATTTTGAACCTACCTTGGTATGCAATTTCATTCTATATTATTAGTTGCTAACAGATGTATCATACACCTAGTGAAAAGCTCCTGAAAATTTTTATGATAGTGAATGACAGCGCATTGAATCATAGATTCCATGTCAGTGCAATTGAATGCAGCAGCCACTCTCTGGCCATGCAAAGAAAACTTTGGCTCGTGTGGAGCCATGAATACATATCTCTGGGTCCATGATTCCAATTTTACACCAAAGCTCCTTTGTTTGGCATTTGATTGAGTTGGCTAGGTTTGACCCATAGTGAAAAATATTATGTTAACTACTTGCAATTTTAGTCATAATCAAGGAAAAAAGGTACGTTGGAAGTCCTAAATCTTATATTTGAAATGAAGTCATGTCCTAAACCTTTCAATTGATTTACACAAATTTTAAATTTTTTTGAAAAAGCGTAATCAAGTTCTTTTAGTTCACAATAACATAGATTTTCTATGTGGCAAACTCAAATTCATTTATTTGTATTAATTTCTGACTTAATTACGCCAACCAAAAGGTTTAATACTTGATTACACTTTTTGATAAAGGTTTAAAAGTTCATTACGCCAACTGAAAAATTTATGACTTGATTGCATTTCATAAATACATTTTAGGACTTGTGGAACGATTTTCCCATCACAATATTTACAATTGACTTTAGGAATGAGTAACAAAATGACTCCTAAAACTTATTCCAGTTTGGCATGTTTAAGAACCAAAACTTTTTTTATTTATTTATTAGTAAAACTTGTTCCGGTTTAGCATTTGAGTTTTTGCATTGCCAAAATTAGTTTAAGGAGGACGGAAAGTACATATGGCATTTTTCATCGAATTTTCGTTTTTTACTTGTAAAATGTGGTGCTAATGTGGAGATGCCACATTAGAAAAAGAAGATAAAAAATTTAAGAAGGTAGACTCAGCACCCTCGCCAGGCCACCAGTAGTTGCCAAACTTGGCTCCTCGTCAGCGTGTGAGCAAGCACACTTGCCCTGCCGTAGGCCCTACAAGGGTTAACAGCCTTGTTGTGACCATAGCGAGGGTCGTTAGCCCTCATCGACAGGAAGGGAAGCAGTAGTGGCGCTCCCTATGCAGCCCTTCGCCCCTTTGACTATCGAACTCTCGTAGGACTTCTATTATTTCCAGTTTCATATTAGTGCTGACTTTTTTTTTCTAATTTTTAGTATGTTTTTTAATTTTTTTTCAATTTTTCGATGCAGCAATAGTGAAACAGCTCCCTTTGTGCTTCAGGAAGCTCCATCACCGCCCCCAAAGCCCATGCAAGACTGAAAATATGATAAAAATGCAGAAATTCTGTAAAAAAGGGACGGACTTAACAAGTCTTGAAATGCATCAATTGTGTAAATTTTAGAACTTAAGTGCCGAATTAACACAAGTTTTAGAACTCGTAGTGTCATTAACCCTTGATCTTACGTTGAACAATATTTAAATTTGAGCTGACATCTTTAGCATTGTCTAGACTCTAGATTAATTAAAAGTTGTTAATTGAAGCTTAGCATGTCATAATATTTGTACTTTAGTTATAATTTAGTCTAAGACTCGAAAAGGAAAGGAAAAAAATGTATTGAGTGTTTGAATTTTAATGAAATTTTTTTGATATATGTTTCAATATTTTTATATTAAAGAAGTAGCTTTGAGATATTTCTTATTTGAGTTCAAAAATTTATCAACTTTACACTTACTTATCATTTAGACATTATGTAGTTGGATTCCATTGACTATATAATAATAAGACAGAATTCATAGTCCCTGAAATATTGAGGTTATTAAATTTACCCTCACATTTTTTACTTTCTCCCTAAATTTTCCAAATTCATGGCATAGACTCAATTGAATTTTTAGTCAGTGATTATGATATTATAAAATACCTCAAACGAATTATTTTCTACCAAATAGTCATGAATTAAATTGACAAACAGAGAAAACTACACTTTTAATTGATTTGCATGTATAATCTGAGCTTGGCATATAATATTTAAAAAAAAAAAATACATCTCTTATCAAAAGATTGAAAATAGAAAGTTATAGTAAATTATGAGAGAAATATTAAAGTAGTCAAAAGATTTTGTTGTCCCTATTCATAGCACTATAGGATCTGTTATTTCCTAACATAGATGTAATGCGGAAAATATGCCCCATTGGCCGAAGGTCGAAAGTTATAAAAAAAAAATGGTTCATCACCGTAAGATCCAATGATTCATGGTTGGCCATAGGAACCGCGAACTGACCTCAACAGCACTTTATGGGCATCAAAGTCAATTTCAGTAAAGGAATCAATTTACTACCTATATAAGGACCTAAGATGCGCTTCCTCATCAAAGAGCTAATTTATATGGCAAATATTATTTATAAAGCCAAGAAAATGAATTTCTTTATTCAGCAAATGATTTTAGGGAGCATGATGCTTTTGCGGTTTGGCTCACATGATAAACACAATTTTTAAAAATAAATTGAAAAATCGTTTCCATTTTTTTTTTTACACTAACAGAACAGTTAAAGCAATTGTTACATGAAAGTGATGGGGCACAAATGAATGTTAAATGTGTCTCTAATTAATACTTTCAATCAATATTTTATAGCAATGAAAGAAATTAAAACTTGTGAAGCGCACATAAATTGTATTAGTAACATTAGAAAAGTTTCCAGAACAAAGATTTGTGGTCGATTTGATCGCCACAAAAGGTCTAATAGCTTATGCGAGTTATAACAAAAAATAATAATAATTATCCCACTACCATCTCATTAATGCACCAAGGTTCCAAAGATAATTTGGCCTATGGAATACTATATTTGTTTTTTCATTTGTAGTCACATAATAGTTCGATCATTTAACAAATAAGAGTATAATGAAACTTTTTGTCGAATAAGGGTATAGTAAAAGTTTGTGTTGAACCACAATTCCACAAAGGTCCATTCACCTACTACAACTCTTTAAAATCACTGAAGGAAGAAAAAAGCAACTTAATCATCTCAACTTTGACGCAGATTTGCTTACGATTAAAATTGCAAATTTATAATTAATTTATTTGGATGTTATATGACACAAAGTCACGGTAGTCAATTCACCTATTAAGGATTTTTTAGTTCCTTCTTTCACTTTAATCAATCAAATATGATAGAATTCTACATATGTCCATTCATTATTAAATAAAGGTCATAGAAATGATTTAGGTCGTATGTACTTTGTTCAACTTGTGGTATATCCATAAATTTTTGTGTAGACATGTTCAATTTTACCATTAAGCAATGATAAACTTCTAGATTATTTAAAAAATCTATACATCATACGGTGCTTCTCTTACTATGTTAATAACATAGCACAAATAAAATGTGATGTAATTAACTAATGTATAAATGTTTTTATGTGTATATGCATCACTTACCAATCCCATTTTGCAAAATTAAATTATATTTTTTTCTTATTATTTTGAAAAAAAAATTTCAAAATCAAATTATTTATCCAATTTTTCTATGTTTTATTATACTCTCACATATCCATGCACAAAATCATAAAAACAAATTATGTACCTCTTGCTCGTGAAAGAAACCAACCGAATGGTCCGCAGTTTTGTGGAAGCACATCATCTTTGGCAAGTCTTGTAATATCAGCCTACGCAAATTGCATAACTTCACTTTGGTATCATCATCTATTTCAACTCCATCTTCATCTGCTTCATAATCTGCGACAATTTGCTGCATCAAGTGGCATTTGCTTATTTCAATCTCTTCAAGCTGTGATATTATTCTCTTCATGGACAAAGGAAACAAATGTTTGATTTCACTACAGTTATCCACTTTCACAATCTTTAACTTGCTGAAGGATTTTGGGGCAAGACAACCATGACAAATCTTGTCCAAGTTGTTCAGATTCTCAAGAAACAAAGATTCCAATCTAGTAAATGCAGTGCATTGGACATTCTCTGTGGAGCGAACAACATACTGAAATGAAGGGCTATTTTGTATGTGAAGATGCTTCGGTTCCGGAATCCTTTATCGCACAAATCGTGAATGCTATTGATGCCATCTTGCGATCCATCCAAGTGGAGATCTTGTGCTTTCTGTAAACATTTCGACACCCACTCATTAAGAAGAGGATTGCCTGAATCCAGCTTGAGCTTTAAAATTCTGGATTCTGTGTATTTACCCGACCAATCCCAAACGCCCCCAATTTGGATTTTATACTTGTTTAGTTTCTCAAATGGCAGATCTCTTGGGAGATAGGCAGAATAAGGGATGGCAATGTACAAAGTGCTCAACTTTTTCATGTTCTTCAACTCAGCTAGGCTTGCGTTGCTTTGCGTTGCTTTATCCTTGATCTCCCACTGATCAAAACTGTCTTCCATATATAGCTCTTCTAAATTAACCAATCTTCCAAGCACTCTAGGTTCGATAATTTTGAGCTTAGTGCAACCTGTCAAGTTCAAAAATCTCAATTCTATTAGCTCACCTATTTCTTTGGGCAGCTGAGTAATTGTCGATCTACGAAACTTAGGAACTGCAATCCTTTTAGCTTTCCAAGAATAGTCACATCCTCCAAATGGCAGTAATCAAGACATAGCGACTTGAGGTCTTCAAGGTACTCAATCGACAAAGGTAGAGAGGTGAAAGATAAGCTAGTAAAGTCCAAGACTTGGAGCTTCTTCGTGAATTCAAAAATGACTCGGAATTTTAAGAGACGCGTTATCTTCGTATAGCGAAGCATCCTCAAGTTTGGGCAGTCCAAATTTTCAGGAAGCTCATCAATGCCTACAAAAGGGAAGGACATGGCGGTGCATTTTCTGAGCTCATCCTTTGACCATTCTTTAAACCCATAATTCTCACTCCCAACCAAGGCGTTCCACCGAGTGGAAGCAATAGAGATGGCCACGTCAACAAATATGTCATGCATTTTTAACTCTTCCATGTCATCACCTTTGTCCAATAACAAAGAAGAGTCTTGTAGGCTATGTAGATCCATAATCAACCTATCTCTAGCATCTTCGACGGTCTTGAATTTTTTATATAAACCCAAACCCATGCAATACGCAAGGGTACACCTCATGAGAATTTTTCCCGAGTCTATAGCAGAAACCAAGAACAACAATCTGATCCTTTCATCTTTCAAGTCATTGTAATTTAGTTCCACTAATGATTTTGCATCGGACAATTCTAAATTGGTCGAAGCATTCCTCCATTCAGCCAAGCCTCCATGCTTCAACCTTTTTGCCACTGATAGAATCAAAAGAGGCAAGCCACCACAATTCTTGACCACTCTATCCACCAAGGGATTAAAATCAAGATCGTTAACTCTGTCCCCCACTGTCCTTTCAAAAAGTCTTCGTGCTTCTCCGTGATTTAACTCGTTGAGTCGAAATTCTTGGTCAATGCCCATGTCATTGCGCAAAACATCTCGATGTCTAGACGATAGCAATAACTTGCAACCTCTTATTTTATTATCGTCGCCGCAAGGGATCCCAACATCCTTTAATTCTAGCTTCTTCCACAAATTATCTAAAATTATGATAATCTTTTCCTTAGAATCATTCTCCAACCTCTTACGTAAACGATCTGCTCTCCCACCAGTAGGTTCATCATTCATTAGCTTGAGACCCAATGCATAAGCAATATCTCCCTGAATTTCTCTTATATTTGGATTGCGTGATATGTTTGCTGTGGCAACCGCATCAAACAGCTTTTCTTCATTAACTCTCCTTTTGACGTCTTCCAAAAGCTTGGACTTACCAACCCCGCCTGGGCCATACACCCCAATCACACAAACCTTGTTATCAACTATTGCTTTCATCACATCCTCTATGATGGAAGCCCTCGACTCCAGGACATCTTCTTTCTTGTAAATAGATCTTGCAATGGAAGCGGAAGCAGTGACAATTCCTGTAGGAGTATGCTCGTAGAAAACCTTCCGGAAGATGTTTTTTGTGCTTTCATCATAGAGTTCCTGAATGACTGGAGTCATCTTCTTCACCTTCCTGCCAATTGGATGGCGCGCAATGGGGTTAGGAAGCCACCCATAGAAGCAAGCATTTTTTGCGCTATCATGTTTTAACAGGTTTCGTGCTTGTGTAGCCTCATTTTCCACGCTCTCCAACCACTTCTCAATATCCTTTTCTATATGTTTTCCATTATTCTTGGCTTCTTGGACGGAGTGCTGCACTCTTTCTCTCTCATTCTCTAGCTTCTCGACTCCCTTTTTAAGATCTTGGACGTAGCTCTTGTAGCACAGCACGTAGCCAAATTGGCGTCCAATGGGAGCAAAGAGGTACTCACCTAGTTTCGACACAAGACTCGATGCAATGGAGGTAGCACATTCTGCCATAATTTCTTCTTTAATGTGTAGAAATTCCTTTTCCCCCTCTTTTGTTTCTTTTGTTGTTGCTTGCTATGATTAATTTGCTTAAACAAATCTGTCTCAAGAAACTGAACAGAACAGGACTAATCACTTGCGATGTTTAAAAAGAAAGGAAGAGCAAAGTGATTAAAAAATGTGAACAACGAAACAAAAACAAAGACGAGAGAGAGAGAGGGAGGGCGAGCACAGCATTGGATGCAAAAAAAAAAAAAAAAGTACGGTCACTGCACTTGGTGCCCCCAAGCAACGCGTTACTGGTCTACGTGGACAAGCATCACGTTACTAGGTTAACCACGTGCAATGGAAGGCTAATTTTTCCTTTTCGTTTTATTTTCTACTGTTATTTTATGTTTCTTGACAACAGGGACGACTCTTGGAGGGCGCTTACGAAGTTTGTAGTCTCCATCACAGTTCCACACGGAGAAAGTCCAAGTGTGTTCCAATTTAAATCCAAAGCATGAGAAGAAACATGACATGCATATTATTATCGATTTTTTTGAGTATTGACCGTTAGAATTATTTAGAACTTTTTCTAAATATTTTAAAGCTTAAAAACATTTCTTTCATTCTCAGGATTTTGCGGCAAAGCAAGTAGTCCTTTTTTAAAATTTAGTGAACAAATAACATTTGACAGCTAGTAGACGTTTGGATGTTGGTACCATCCAACGTCTGGATTGGAATAGAAAAATAGCGGGTTCTCCTAGCTGCTGAGCCTCACCACTGAGACCACCTCTCTGAGTGGGCCCACATTTCAAATATTGGGTGCTCCAGACCTCGCCACGTGTCCGGGTGAACTCATTTTTCAGAATTCTCTCGCATCTGCTCGTATCACGTCTAATTTCTTTTCTTTCAAAAATTTCACATCTAATTTCGAAACACCATTTAACGGCGTGCAACCATTTTTTCATGTTTTGATGCAGTTGGGAGACCATTTTTTAGAGGGATGGTGAACTCGGAAGTCGGAGGTGGAGGAGGACGACAAGAAGGAGTGGGAAGGCGACGAGGGGGAGGGTATGGGAGTGGGTGAGTCAGGGTCTTGTCTCTTCACTTCCCCATAGGCCATAGCTGATGCTTGATGAAGACGATGAGCTTGGGTTGGGTTAAGCGTTCCAGAGAGAGGAGAAGTCCAGGACTTAATATTGAGAAAATATTGAGCCAGCACAACAAAAAAGAAGGCTTGAGGACGCAATACGCGTCTCAAATGGAGCCCAATGTCATAATCTTTTTCTTCTCTCTTCTCCCTGCACGGTCTTCTCTCTCCACCCTCCCACTGCACTCTCTCACCCGACTCTCTCTTTCGCCGCCCCCCCAAACGGAGGCGGAGCTTCGCGGTGGTTCGTCGGACGAGCCACCGCGCCCTTGACTAACCAACGGATCACCACACCCGACAGTGGAGGTAACCTTTCAAGACGGAGGCGGCGCCGCACGGTGGTTTGTCGGACTAGCCATCACACCCTTGTCCAACCAACAAGCCATGGCACTGCCCCTCTGGCTCCGCCGTCGCCGAGTCTCTCCCTCCGGCTGTGCCCTCTCTCTCTCTCTCCTGCGGAGTCATGACCAAGCCCTCATCCAACAAACCACCACGTGGCTCCGCCTTCGTGTCCGTCGCAAAGTTCGTCGGTTGGGGGCGGTAATTTATCGATCGGACGAGGGCACAGTGTGGCGATAAATACTGACATTCGATAAATTCTAACATTCGTCCCTATTTCTCAAGCCTTCTTTTTTCTTTGTTGTGCTGGCTTACACAAGGGCACCCGATATTTTCTCCCTAATATTTTCATTGTGAAGGATTATAAAAAATTCTTAGGCACAACACATGCCATGTCCCCTATAAATTGAAAGAGAATCTTTCTAAACTGGCTCTCTTGATATGGGAAATTCTAAATTAAACGATAACATTGCACCGAATAAAAGTCTAGACATTGTGACTTTGTATTAAACAAAAGTAAAAAATAAAAAAAAATAAAGTGGGGTATTTCTGCCGCCTCCTCTTTAATTTAGTACACATTTTTTTATTATCAATTGACTAAAATATTAATTTATGATGACAAATAAGATCAATCTCCAGTTTATCCTTCTTTTTTCTCGCTCATCTTTTCCCTTCGCCTTTTATGCTTATTGTTAATTGACTAAATTTTGTAATACTTCTAAGTTTGTAAGTTTAGTCCATAAAAACTAATTTGCTTGTATTGTTAATTTTTTAACATAACTATCTAATCATCTTAATAAAAATAGGATGGCCTGAGGTAACTTTTTCAATGTTGAATCAATCAATCTCTCTCTCCCTCTCCCTCCCCCCCTCCCCTCTCTCTCTCTCATGCAACCCAAATACTCATGTCCCATTTTCATCAATGAATAACTTGCAATTAAGAAACTGATTTGACGACACTTCTTTTTCTTTTTCATTTTTTCATTGACCATGCTATTGCAATTTAGAAAGAGCAGGTTGTTAACAAAGAGGGTTGGGTTTCAATGGCCTCGGTAGGCTGGAATGCTATTTAAAGTTCTCATATAATTGGTGAGCCAACTCCAGAAAAACCATATATTTACATAAAAATAAAGAAGATGTGGAGAATGCGCTATGGTTTTAAATATACAAAGAGAGGGCTAGGGTGAGCAATTTAAAAGATGCAAGCGCAAGCTTGCCTTAGTTGTCATCGGAGTCATAATCGAGGTTGAGAGATTGATTGAGGCAAAACTTGCAAGCACTGTTGATGGTAATTACCGTCATCACTCATGTGATCTCTATAATCGGAAATCATTAAAATGGCAGTTTAGTCAACATCAACCGTTTTATCATAACATGATCTGAGTGACATGAATAATTTTTATAATTTTATTTGAATTTTTTGATTTTTGTTTTCTTTTTTTTTTTCCTTGCTCTCCGTCACTAGGTGAAAATCTAATAAAAGAAAATAATAATATAAAAATTCAAAAATTTTAAAAAAATCATTCATGTTAGCAATTTTTCAAGCAAAAATCGGCTAGATGGATCACATTTAAAAATCATTAAAAATTTAGAATTAAATTGAAAAAATTAAAAAATCTCAAAACTGAATTAGTTTTAAAAACTTTTTTTGGCAATTTTTCTTTTTCTCAATTTTTAGCAATAAAAAACTACCGATCCAGCTTTCATCTAAGAAGCCTTCTCGTCCTAAATAAAGAAAATGAAATTTTTTATTTTTCCTTATCTAATAATATTTTATAAAAATCATGGTGTGCCCAAATTTTTAAAGTCGACTAATCCACATGAATATATGTAAAATACTGCAATGATGTACATTGGGACTTATCACAGACTTCTTGGAAGCGTTTCGTAGGAAGAGATATAGGAAAGCTCATGTTCATATGGTTCCTAAAAGATGAACAAATATATAGTGTAATACATGAGGGATTGAATGTGGAAATCAACTTAATTTTTCGGAACACAGTGAAAATATACTGCAATATCGATTTTCAGTTAGGTTGGAGAAACGTCCCATCATGAAAAGAATTATGAAGCGTGCCCAAGTTAAAAAAGGTCACGATTTCTTTGCAATTGGAACTCGCAGGCGTGAGGAAACTTTCGAACCAAGTAATGCTATGGTCAACCTTCGGCAATCGAAAGAAGTATGCTTTCAAATTCGTCTTTCGCTACTTGAAGTTGTCTAATAATTGGTCTTTCACTAAACGACGATGTACTCAACACTTAGGTCTTTTGTCAAAAAGGAATCAATACTTATTTTAGAGTCAAGATATTCATATAGGAAATTCAGGGTGGGTGTTGTCCCATAATTGATTATTTTGAGTATTGACTGTTAGAATTATTTATAACCTTTTCTCGGTATTTTAAAGCTTAAAAACATTTCTTTCATTCAAAGGCTTTTGCATGAAAGCAAGTAGTCCTTTTTGAAAATTTAGGGAACAAAAACATTTGACGGCTGGTACACGCTTGGATGTTTGTACCCTCCACCGTCTGGATTTGAAAAGAAAAATAGTAGGTGCTCCTGGCTGGCTGCTGAGCCTCACCACCGAGACCACCTCTCTGAGTGGGCCCACATTTCAAATATTGGGTGCTCCAGGACCTCGCCACGTGTCCCGGCGAGCTCATTTTCCAAAATTCTCTCGCATCTGCTCGTTTGACGTCTAATTTCTTTTTTGTCAAGAATTTCAAACCACCAATTTCAAAAACCATTAAGGGCGTTTAACGCTTTTTTCGTGTTTCAATGCGGTTGGGAGACCATTTGTGGGCTTCAAGAGCCGCCGAAGATGAAGAAGTCGGAGACCTTCGCCCCCCGTTCCCGGCCCCACCAACCGGCAGCTGAGCGCGGCGACGGCCCGCTCTCCAGATTTAGTCAGGATAGGCGGTTCGCGAGCGATGCCGACGCCCATTCTTGGTGGTCGTCGGCGTCCTTCGGCCAGATCTGGTCGGAGGAGGTGGTGGAGCTGCCGAAGAAGTTGCTGGAGGAGGAAGTGGTGGCGTAGTCTGAGGTGGAGGAGGAGGCGAGAAGGGTACGGATCATGGAAAGGCCCGAGGGGGGAGAGCTGGAGGGGGGGAGGAGCTCGTCAACGACGCAGAGGGTGGAGGAGGAGCTGGGGGAGTAGAAAGGCGACGAGCGGTAGGGAGTGGGAAATTCTAAATTAAAAGATAATGTTGCAGCAAATAAAATTTTAGATATCATAACTCTCTGTAAAATTTTAGATATCATATGGTTGATGCTTCGTGAAGGCGATGAGCTTGGGTCGTGTTAAGCGTTCCAGAGAGAGAGAGAGAGGAGAAGTGGTTGACGTGGAATTCCAAGACCACTTAACGTTTTTTATGTGAGGGACTAAAAATACTATTTAGCACATAGCGAATGCCATGTCCTCTATATATTAAAAAGGAATTTAAAATTGGTTACCTTTTAATGTGAGAAATTCTAAGTTAAAAGACAATATTGCGGCAAATAAAATTTTAGATTTTATAACTTTATGATAAAAAAAAGGAAGAACTATTTCCAATTCTTTTTTTGTTTAATACATGTCTTTGATAATCAATTGACCAAAACATTAATTTATGAAGGAAAAAAACAAGGTCAATCATTAATTTATCCTGCCTTTTTTCCATCTCATCTTTTCTCTTCCCAATTTATGTTTATTATTAAAAAATTTCGCCTATCTATCTTTCTAAGAAAAAAAAACGGTGATTTTATAGTCAAATCATCCCGATGTCTCTAGTCAAAGGTAACGATTTGAGAACCATACTAGAGTGACGGTCAATATACAATTCCATGGCGTCTAGTCAGACCGATAGTTCACATGAACGGGTTTTGAATAAAAAGATCGTACTAGGAAAAAGAAGCAATATGTCCGACAAAAATTTTGAAAAAATGATGTGTGGATTTCATATGAAATGTGTTGTATGCTTTAAAGGATGAAAGGTGTCCAACATAAAACTCAAAATGTTTTCATCCTATCAATTACAATAACTCAAGAATGAAGGAGGGGGCTTTTCTGAAGCAATAATGCAAAGACAAAATTACTGTAATGGATTTTGCATTTACCTCAGAGCAGATTAAGTTGTGTCCGCGTGTCGAAAGGCAATATAATCGGAGGATTACTTTCACACCTCAACCTGCAGCTATCAAAGTAAATATCTCAGAACAAGAACGAGCATCTCAATGATTTATAGGGATCGTCGTGCTGTTTCTTACCGATGCAGTTTCTCCTCTTCAAGCATAAGCCCATGTCACTTGAACAAAGCTCTAATTTTTTCTCTCGCTCCAAAGGATGAATCAGATCTGCTTGGTATATACGAAATCTTGTGAGGGTTGCGTTTCTTTAATGAGGCAAGTTCACTTCGTTCAACCCTCACTTTTTGACCAACGCCACCGAAACGATTCCCTCCCGTTAATTGGCAAAAATACCCCCCACTGTAGACTTTAAGGATATTTTCTCATTTCTCTTTTGTAATCGGACCACATGGCCACACAAATTCAAGTAAAACAGGACATTTCGAAATAATTGCAAGTGCCCGTGGAACAAGGATGAACGAAACACGGCAACGATTATGGTGTGGCGTGGATCTCATGGACTAGAGGTGAAAAAAATAGGACTGTCCGAACCAGGGGCAGCCCATACCGAATCGGTCCGATCCGATTATTACGAGCGTCAGTTTGATTTTTGATTCCTAAAAATCAAGTCGGATTTCTGATTTCAAAAAAGACTGGATGGATGATATATTTTTTTTATTTCTTAAAAATTAATAACATATAAAGTAAAATATTATATCATTCATTAGTATTATAAGTTACGGCACAATAAATCTTCATTAATCGTCACTTATGTCAATATCTTAAAATTTTTTATTATCTTATTTTGCACTACCACTCTTTAATGAAAAAAATAAAATGGTCGATTCTATTAAGACTAGAGCGGACTGCTCAGCTCCCGATCTTAGGATTAAACAATCTGATCGCATTGGACCAAAAACCAATTGTCCATATCGTGAATTGTGATATTTTCCTCAACCCCTTTCCATCATCTACTATGAACATGTTTTGACTAACGAGCTCCCATAAGAGTCCCTTTCCCTCTTCATCAATATCAATTTAATTTATTCGGCTAATTTAAATTAAAAATTACCAACATATACGCTGACTGTTTTATATAGCACAATCTATAAATAAATGACAAAATAATTTTAGAGCAAAGATGTCCAAATCTCCATTGATATAATCTACATATATGCTTACACTACACATCGAATAGAGTTAGCAAAATTTTCTTTAAGCTAAGAGCGAGCTCATACAGTAAAGAGATTTTTCTATAGGGACACACGAATCAATGTTGAGGCCCCCTTGTAAAGATTTTTGCGTGCCGTCCTCTCTAGAAAAGAACAGGGAAATTAGAAATCAACCGGTCCGGTCTCTAACTGAAGGTAATGTTTTGAGAATCATACCGGGCCGGAATGTGATTCCACTTGGTCCAATCGTTTGCACCGATCTGGTTTGAGTAAAAAGAAGCAACGTGATGATGGTTTTGAAAAAAGTCAGGTGTGAAGGGTCCCAATGTTTTGAAGGATGTTAGGGGTACCGGGATGAGTAAATTGAAATGTGTTATTTTCTCTTTTGCGGTGGAGTAATCCAGAAATGAAATTAGTGCAGTGGGAATGTGTTTGGGAAGAATATCAAATTGGGTCCGAGTCCCGCCGAAAGCGGTACAGTCTGATGGAACTCATCGCGTCGTCCTATTGTCCCAGATGAAATAATTGCGACCGACAGCCCTCCGACAAAGACTAAACGAAACGAAAGTGGGAGGCCTGCAAGGGGCTTGGCGTTTGAGAATGAGCTGTCTTGGAGCAGATCAAAGCTGTGCCCGACGTCGAAAGGGCGTCCGGACGAACCGTACGGGCTTCTTGTTATATACGTAATATTAAGTGAGGCGATATTACTCTTTAACCCTCACCTTTTCCAATCTCTTCCTGTTCATCGGCAAGAATAACCCAAGGCTCACCGTAGGCTTTAAGGATATATTTTCTTAGAGCTAATTCCTTTAAAAAAAATCCTATACTTTCTAATCTCAATTCTACTCTTAATTTTTTTTTTTATCTCAGCAAAATTCAAAAACCTAAAATTTTAGGTTTAATCCTAAATCTACCTCAAACTTTTTTTTTGTCTCAGAAAAAATTCTAAACTTTGGATCTAATCTCAAATCTACTGTGAATATTTCTTTTGTCTAAAAAGAACCCTAACTTTTTTAGCTTAAAAAAAAAACCTAAACTTTAGATCTAGTTTTAAATTTATCCCGAACTTTTCTTTTGTCTAAAAAAAAATTTATACTTTAGGTCTAATATCAAATCTACCCTAATTTTTTTGGTCAAAAAGAAAATAATCAATTTTTACTCTAATTCTAAATTTGCCCCCATTAGTCGTTCCTTACTTTTATATTCTAGAAGGTTTTTATTTTGAAGATAACTTTTCATGTCTCTTTGTCAATGTGTATTTATTATCAATGTGGAAATGCTATGTTAAAATAGATTTGAAAATATATTAAAAGTTGGTGATTTTTTTACAAAATAAATTATGGGGCCAATTTAAAATTGGACCTAAAATTTAAGATTTTTTGAGATAAAAAAAATTTTGGGACAGATATTAAACTTAAATTAGAGATTTTTTAAGATAAGAAAATTAGAGACAGATTTAGGATTTGATCTAAAATTTGAAACCTCATTTTCTTAATTTTGTCTGTAAATGAGCCACGTGGCCACACAGATCGATGTGGACGGAATATTTCGAAATGGCGAGGACAGAACCCATTACGCCACTGCTGGAACAGAAACGCACAAAACACGGCAACAATCATTGAGCGGCTGTGGGTCCCATAAACCGAGACTTTTCCCTCAACAAATGATGAGCTCCCCCGTAACTCTCCCTTTTTCTCTGTAGCAAACGCGTGGAAAGAGGCTAATGTTTCTTTCCCCAAGCCCCGATTCACACAAGGAAGGACATTATCCAAAGGGCCTAAGTGATAATTTCTTCATCGCCACGCACATTTCTCATGCTCGTGGGCACAACAATAAATATATACATTTCTTAATTGCTTTTGTCAAAATATTTAAATAATAAATAATATTTTCATTTAACAGTTTAAATTTTTAGAATAATTAATAGTAATGCCATAAAGTTTGACAACTCTATATTTGAAAATATCTAAATTAATGAACGGCTCATAGTTAGGAACTTCCACGGTAGAAAGTTAAAGGTTCTAGACGGCACACAATTAGCTTCTCTTTGAAATTCTTGGTCCAAGGCATAAAAGCGAATAGAAACCCAAGTAGATTCAATGGATAAGTATAAGTTTCTCAAATAAGCATGATTGCAAGGGTGACTGCAGGTCATTTTGCTTAATTGCCATTTCATGTATGAACCCCTACGCAAACGTAAGATCGCCCAATGCATTCACTCTGATTTTCCACAATTCCACGGACATAACAATATGTAGACTACAAGACAGCTAAAGCCAATGCACCCTGGGAAAAGTGTTGTCCTACTACACTTGAACATCAAAGGAAAGAAAAGAGGAGAGCATCTTAATTTGATCCGTAACCAGTGCCAAAGAAATCTTTTCAATCCATGTGGGATCCAACCTATCTAATGTAGCTTTTGTCCTCCCAACTTCCTCCAGCATCCCATTTCTATTCCACAAGTACACAACTGCTATTGGATCACTCTTCATGAATCCATTGATGAAAGTTCAAAAACCTTTAAACAAGCTCAAATTTGGGGGGAATGCAAACAAGCAAAAATCTCCTAGAATCAGTCACTTATTGTATTTAACTATATTTGTTTAGATTTCCCACGTTGTGTAAAAATTGATCATCAGCATAAATGCTAGTTTTGACATGAACTAAAGTGCTATAGCAAAAATTTTGACATATGAGATTTGTCGCATGTTGAAGCACACAAATCAAAAAGAAAATATCACAACATACACATACACAGACTCTCCTAGAAGTGTTTTCTGCAACACAAATGAGTCTTCCCGTCATAAGGTGATTCGGCAATGCTCCGGCATTGAAGACACGAATAACATAGATCAACCATTAATGCTTACACCATGCCTACACCACATGCTATCATGTCATTAATTTCATCAGCATAAAAAGATAGAAAATCAAGTTTTAATATAAAATGCTGAAAGTTTACTCTAAAAAAATGAAGAAGAATAGTCTGAGGAGAATAGTTATGCAAATTTAGAAAGCTATCAATTGAACAAGAAAATTACTAGTTGCCAGCATATCAAACATGAACCATAGAAAAATGTTGTAAAGTTATATTCTGTGTAGGTGCCGATAGTTTTCCTTTTATTTTCAAGTGTCCACTGCACTTGTGTCTCTAAATGCCTATGCGATTGCCTCACAAATGGGTAAAAGCACCATATCTTTAACATCCATACATATTGTCTGGTAAGAATTGACACGATTTTGACTAGAGTACACATCAACTTCCTTGAATAATCGGCAGTCAACCTACACTAGGGTTCCTTGAGTTCGATGGTGTTGTCGGATGTGCAGCATGCCGTGTCTTTAATTCTGTGGGGGCGGTTAGCATTCTTGTACTGAGAATTGGGGCCTTGGCTACTTGAGAGGGAGGATTCACTTTTCGATCTACTCTCTACCGTATGTCAAGAGATGTGATAACCCACCATCATCCAAAACTTGAAGAAAGACCTCCTCATCTGACAATCCATCAGCATTTCGCTTCTATCTTCTGATGCATTTACCTTTTATTGCAACTGTCCTTTTAATTCCTCATTACTCCTCGTTTGTTTTGGTTTTTCATTTTGATTATCTGATACTTCCAGTATCCACAGAACCGATCAGATTATTTATTGATGTTCTGGTCTTCTTAAGTGTTTTCTTTTCTTTTCTTTTTTTTCCCAGTGAATGTGTTGCCCATGTGCTTTGTGGGGTCGATAACTGGGAGCTTCTTGTTGTCTAATTATGGCTTATCTATTGTCAATTCATAAAGGAGATTCCAAGATTTTCTTTTATATTATGAGCAGGATGGCCTTGTTTTTGCTAGCCATTTCTTTCGGCTGATTAGCTTTTCAATAAAATCACAAGTAGCATGAGCTACTCAATTGCATTGAGTCCGCCATCTCGTAAGTTAAGTAAAATTTTATTTATTTCACGATAGAAATGATGTGATTTATGATTTATTCATGTTGTTTGTATTGACAATTACATGGTTTCCCATCAATAAAAAAGTCTCTTATAGAGCAATATGGACTACAGTTAGGCTAGGTTCTTTATAATAAATTCCGTTTTCAGCACACCCCTTCATCAATTCAATTGACAAACATGATTAATCGATGAAGTTTCTTTCTAAATATTAGAACAAAACTAAACAAAACTCAATTACTAAATGAAATAATTAAGAATAGAGAAATGTGTCATCTCCCGCGCACTTTTTGATCACGATTAACAACATCAAGACTGATCAATTCCTATTTACTTTGCGGTTGATTATATTCTATGGTTTGGGAACTTGTACTTTGGTCTTTCGATTATCTTTTCCAATCTTTAACCTTTCCAACGGTGAGTAATGTCCTTCTTTCTTGGCTAAACGACGTGCGCAGTGGAAATAAGCAGTATGGAATCTATTGCACACTCATCGTTTTAAAAGCATGTAATAAGAACTAGGGTCATGAAAAATCTTTAGTGGTAGTTTGCAAAGTAAGTGTTCTTGAATTGAATAATTTGATTAACCATCGAAGTTTGTCTCAACGACCACCCTTCATCATGAGAAGGGGAAGGTGGAGGATTCTCAAGAGAAGTTGGGGGTGAGAAAGATTTAATTTTAGGTGTGGGTATTGATTGCCATACTATGCAAAGAGACAGAACAAAAATCTGAGAGTGAGAATTAGAGTATAATCGATAATAAAAAAAGAATTGAATAATTTGATTATCGAGAAAATACTCGAATATATATAAAAAGAAAAAAGAAAAAGAATACTGCTCGTGGACCTCCTCTCACATCCGAAAAAGAAACACGTCATCTTCACACCGACAATGCCTCTCTAAACCCCTTCGTCTGCCACTTCTCTCTCTCTCTCTCTGCGCCTTTAGCGCGTGGGGTCGGTTGTCACGCCTCGATCGAAGTACGACGTTTTTATCGGAATGAAATGAACCCACGTCCAACGATCACGCACACAGTGATGGGGCGGAAATTTGGTTTCCTTTCGGGGGGCCACGGATGATGTCGGAACTGAATCAAAGCTTGAAGCTTTGCGTGTGTTCTGGGATTCCCTTGGTAAAGCTCGTTGCCATAGAAGGAGATAAAAGAGTCCGATTTGACGCGCAACTAGGTGTTGATTCACCCCATTCGACATTACATAATATAATGACCATGACCAATACGTATGTTAATTTCAGCTGTTCAAATGAAATTGGCATTTGCTAACTAGCTATACTGCAAGGCAATTCAGGGATATGGTTAACCTCGGTCGGATCTCCAGATCCGCTCTGGCCCGAACCGAGCTTCCTGACCAGGGTCACGGAGCGTGTTCGGGCTCTTATGTTGAGCCCGGTCCGCTTGAAGCCAATGCCCCTAACGCCCTAAACCTGAGCAAGCCCAGAAAACCCAACTGGTCCGACCGAATGCTAAATCCCAGCCCAAGGTTTTGACTCGCTCGACCCAGTCCAAGAAAGACTAGATAAGCCCATCCTCATGTGGCCTAAAATGAGCCCCAAAGCTCCTTGAACTTAACCAAAACCAGCCCATTCCAATGACCCATCGCCTAGGGTCCAGCCTCTTTTCCAGCCGGTCACGAACCAGCGAGCGTGACGTCCACGGCCGACCAAACTCCTTCTCCGATAACGCCAGACTCTTGCCGTCACCACCACCGTCACATGACAAAAAAAAGACCCTCGACCTAGGCGACCCAATTCGAAAATCGTCCATCGCCAGCATGCCGGTCACCGGTCATTAACTCCGGCCGTCGCCAGGTACATAACGACTCAACCCGGGTAGCCTCGGCTTTAACCGACAAAACAAGAATGATACAAAAAGGCACTCAAATGTGCCTTCGGATCGACTGGAACGGACACCATCCTCACGGACTCACCTCGGAGGTATTTCACCAAACACCTGGAGGGCGTCGCCGAATGGGAGGCCAAGGACTCTCTCAAGACATGAATTCGGGCAAAAAATCAACACACCATGCTCGGGCATAACTCAAGACCAACTTAGACACGAATTATTCGCATTCAACGTGAGAATGAACGAGGAACAAAGAGTCACGATCTCGGTTGAACCGAGACAGGGCGAAACAAAGCATCAAACGGGGAAGAGAGGAGTGCGAGCTTGATCGCCAGAGGTGGTGCTACCCGGCTCGGCGACGCCGAACAGAGGGCGAGCTCTAGATATATCGGACTTAGCCTGGTCGCCTTGCGATGCCTCCAAGCCGGAATCCTTGGGTTAAAACGGGTTCAAGACTAAGGAAAGAAAAAATGGAACTAACCTGGAAAACCATGTCGAGGGGGTGAAACGCTGCGCTGTCGACCAAGGCTCAGGCATAGTGGTCGCCGCCGGAAGGGATCCTTTAACTCCTGGTTAAAGGGCCAGAACAGCTCCAAAGAAGAAGAAGAACCAGGCCACTTTCTTCGCTCAGGGCAGGAGTATCGACCACATGCACGAATATCCCCTCCAATTCAGCCGATTATCACCTTCCTTTTAATCTGTCTCCCGCATTGTTTTCTTGATATGAACTTCAGCTTGCATGCGGGTATCAATTGTGAACTTCGGCCATGCACTCTCTCACGGTCTTGGACAAACATTTAATCTTTACCATTGAGTTCGGTTAATTCAATTAAGCTCAAGACCATTAACTTAAATCTATCCCCTGTCATGTTCCTAATTATCAATATGCTTATGCAATTTAATGAAATTATTTTTGTTAGGGGTTAAAAATTAATTGTCAATTTTATATGTAATTAAACAATGATTAAACATGTCGCCAAAATTTTAGGTGTCAATAGTGAGATCTAAATCAAGAGAGAAAAAAGCGTAGATTATAATAGACTCGAAACATAAGTAGTGTGTACTAGATAACATTTTCAATCGACTGTATTAGTAAAAAAAAGGCACAAGAAAATCACAATAAAAAACCTACAAAGTCTTTTCTTCGTACATATATGAGCCTATTTGCAAATCTCCTTCTTGAAATTTTATCAGTGTTCAGAAATTTGGTTATACAATTTCTCAAGAGGTGGTAGAACAGTGCATTGGTTTGATCGGCAATAGACTCGCTTCCTCTAATCTCCTTTCGAGGTTTGTTTCCTGTCGCACCTTCGTATGAATTGTATTTCTACAACACCTTCATTTGGTTTTGGCGGATTCCCGAATGCTCAGGTTTTGGCGGATGCCCAAGTGCATCAGTTTGATCAGCAGTATGCAATTTTTGTTTTTTTGAATCCTTTAATATGGGAGAGATGACAATGCATAGTGTTCGAGCAGTAAAAAATAAACAAATAAGCAATAACAAATATTAACCATATTGATAAATAAAGGGTGCAGAAAAATAAAGAGCACCCAACCATATGGAATGTTAAGCTGTGTTATGAAAACTCAGGATAGGACTCTCGTGAGCTATAAATGAGAATTCAATATAAACTCTTCAAATTAAACCATCCCTTAAAAAAAAAAAATTATGAAAACGTGAGGTACTATATGAATACTTAATGAATTGTTTCCCTAAAACGAACTATGATATGTGGAGATAAGAATCTAATTAATGCTATTTTAATGTAATGTGAAATGCTTCAATTCCCTTAAATGTCGTCCTAGATGAAATTTTCGATGGAGATGCAATCCTAGATGAAATGGGAAAAGTACACAAAAAATCTTAAATCTATTGCATTGGTATCAATCCAGTTCTAAACTTTTTAATTGGACCAATTTAGTCAAAAATCTTTGATCATTGGTACCAATTCAGTCCATCTAGTTAATTTTGGCCGGTCGGTGTCGACATGGAAGCCGGTTGGTGCCGATGGTCCAATCATTGCTAACATGACAATTTTAAATTTCTTTTTTGAAATTTTGAATTAATATTTTTATTTTTCCTTTTTTTTTCTCTTCTCCCCCTTGGGCTTCCTCTCCACGCAGCCACTGGCAAGGCTCCAATGAGGCTTGGAGCCTCGCCAGCCACTGACAAGGGTTGCGGCCCTCGTTTGGCCTCGCCTAGGGCCACAGGCGAGGCGACTTCGCCCAGATCTAGGCGAGGCTAGCCTTGCCACCACGGTCGGCATTCGTCCATGGCAAGGCCGTGGCAGTGAGTCTGGCCTCGCCCAAATCTAGGCGAAGCCACCTCCCCACGGCCCTGGCAAAGCCACCTGCCCCATGGCCCTAGGCGAGGCCGGGTGAGGGTTGCGACCCTCGCCGACGGCCGACGAGGCTTTGAGCCTCATTGGAGCCTCATCGACGGTTGCGTGGAGAGGAAGCCCAAAGGGAAAGAAGAGAAAAAAAATAAAAAAAAATAAAAAATTTAGAAAAAAATGAAAAATATTTTAAAATTGCCACTTTAGCATTGACGACCGACGCCGGCCGATATCCACGTCGTCTTTGGGCCAAAATTGGTCGGATGGACCGAATTGATATCAATGTAATAGGTTTATAACTTTTTTGATATTTTTCCCTATATGAAATTAATGAAATTCTCATTAAGAAGTAGTTTGAGAATAAAATTTGCTTCAGAACACAGCAAATTCAAAAAGCTGGGAGGATAAGAGACTCAATTCGAGGGCAAGATTTTGTTATGATGGGCTTCAATGATCAAATCCGCAATCTGATCGCTTGAATTCACGTAGCTTGACTTCACTAAGGCTTACAAAGTATTTCGGGGCTTCCAGAATCTCCATTGCTTCAGCTTTGAATCGCCGAGGAGACGGTCAGCGAGCGGGCACAACCATCTGATTAGTGATCCGCGGCGGTCACGACACGCAAATGCTATGGCACCTTCCCTTGTTTTTGGGATGAACAACCCATCGGGGTTGATTTTTGAGCTTGCCAAGAGCTGGCGCTGTCCAAACCAGAGGTAAAATCGCTTCTTTTTTCAGGTCCTCGACGAAGTGACCGTCGCACACCTAGCGATGTTTCGATTCATCGCCAGGGGCCGAGTCCATGATGAACTTGGGGTTCGAATTTTGAGCTCTGAACACAAAACTGTTGTGGGCTTTCCAGATCCACCAGAGTAATGAAGAGAGGAGTTCGAACGAGACTGAGGCGTGTTTAAGATTCGCTTGCCATGCCTCAAACCTGATCAGTTTGTGAATGTCTATTCTGATGTTGATTGATGGGTTTCCCCAAATTTTGCTTTGTCCAGGGACACAGGACGAAGAGATGTTCAGTGGTTTCTTGATGTTGCTTACATAGCGTGCAGGAATTCTCGGGTAGAATCTCCCTTTTGCACAAATTTTCCTTGATTGCGTTTGCCTTTTGACATAGCTACCTGAGCAAGATTGGTGGTGGTGATAATCCTCCTCCATCTCCGATCAGTTAGCAGCCACTGTCACATCTTCCTCACTGACCACCGCAGCCTCAGCCATGACGAAGCAGAGCATCTGACGCTCATCACCTCCACCTATCGAACTTCTCTCTTATACTCTTTCTTTCTCTCATCTAATGCGTTGGAGATTCCTTTTAAGCTGATGATTTCACGCTCTGTAGGAGAATTCATCCACAACAACAAACACAATGCACTCTCCAAAGCTCGGTGCGCGCGTGAGGGCTAAGGAACCAAGCGAAGCAAGAACACGACGCACAAACCGAGAAAATCATAAGATTGTTCTGTACTGTCTTCTGCCGAAAGCTTTAAATTGCTATCTCAATTGTTGTCAACTATTTGCTCTCAAATTCGTCGATTCCTCTCTAGCAATTTTTAGCTGCGTTTCTCATGTTATGTTCCTCACCAATTGATAGGAATTTCAGTTTGTATAACACCTCACTCTTCATCCCTACTAACTGCTGCTCTGTTTTGTGCTTGGTTGAGACTACTTCACATGGGATGGACATGTTGGAGTATTGTTTGTGTCATGCTTGCGATGTACATGGTGCTTTATCTTAGTTGTCACCGTGAGCTTGCACCATATTCATTTTAGGATGTGCTATTTTGTTAAATTTGTAAACCCACTGCATTGTAGACTTGTTGAATATGTCTATTCTTATTGTAATGGCTCAAATTTATTGGATTCATTGTTGTTTTTGTTGTACAAGTTCAAAATTTCTTGGCTATGAGTGTTGAACAAAAATATGTTACTTTCCTGGCTATGAATATGGTGTATGTTTATAACATGCTGTAGTCATGGTTATAAATGCTCTTCGTGACTTAAATTTGCTGGACTAATGGTCATGCTTGCTGTCCATATCCATTAGTTGTTCAAACAATAGTCACTAAGACTTGTCCATGTGTTATCTTAGTCAAATGAGTTGAGGTGAGGAATCCATGTTAATTTTTGAGGGAGATAATCATATTGGCATGCCTTAATATGTTGAAATTAAAAATGTGCCCATTGTACAAGCATTGATGATCTTCATTTGACTTCAATTTGTTCTCATTTTGATCACATGAGCTTATACTCACTTGTAGGAAGATATGTTTCAAGTCCATAACTTAGTAAAGAATCATGAATTTCAGCCTTTAATGTTTTGATTTTGTTCTGGATTTTGCTAACTTCGCCATTTTAATCACGAGGTGTGCTAGTTTACTACTCATTTGAGTGTTGTTTTGATTACCCATGATAAGGTGACAATGTATACTTGATTTGCTGGTTATTGGGATATGTTTGGGTATTATTAGAGTGGGTAATTTGTAAATCTTGGGAGCTTAATGAGCTGGACGTTGCAGTGAATTCTCTTAGGCATAAATTTGAATGATTTATTGCCATTTGTTGATTGGTTTGATGATTCATCTTCAGTATATACCCAAGTCCGTTGAAAATGCTAATGAAGTTTCTCACCTTTAACATGATGTCTCGATTAGGTAATGTTGAAGCAGATAAGGATAACTGCAGCAAAGAAAATAAAGCACATCATACAACTTGTGCGCACCATATTTCAAGATTGATGCTCATGTAGAACGCCATATGCAATGCAAGAAATTTGTTGTTGGAAAGTTCATGTGCTTAATTTGTGCTAGCTCCCTCCCTGCTATGCTTAATCAGCAACACCGAATTTAAATTTCATAAGGCGACACACAATTCAGATAGTTAAATACTGTTTTTGCAGAATGAACAATTGAATTGTGTGTAAGTGCAAGGCGTAGTTAGGCTATTGTGTAAATTTAGCAGCCCTTTTAAAAAAAAACTGATGAAAAATTCCGAGTAAATTTGCTGCGGCATGTAATTCTTGTCGTTTGCATGAGTTTTAAAAGGCCACAGCTCTCAAGAGGCAGACTAAAAATTTGGTTCGAAGAAGAGAGAAGAAATTTACTGAAGTCTAATGAGGAAAACAAGAAGAAAACTCCAATTAGACGACCATGTTGGGACCACATAATCAGGAGTTCTTCAAATTACGCGCAAAATTTAACATCAATTCGTTCAAAAAGCGAGGTTGAGCAAGAATCCATATTGTGAAGAGTGCTTCTCAGTTTTTCTGCGAACCATCCTCCGAGAGACAGGTTTTTTTCTGACCACATCATCGGTTCGTTCGAAACAGCAAGAATGAAGTACTGAAAAGGGACAACATTGACGCAGGTCTGACATAAAAATGATTTTGCAGTGAAAAAAGCGGGCATGATCACATGGCACAAACCTCAATTTGAGAGAAGAGAGCGGGTTGACCGCGAGCTCGAAAGAAGTGGTCAACTGCGCCGTTGTGCCCGCCATTGTTGCCTCCTCCTCCTCCTCCTCCTACGCCTCCCATGGACCCCCGTCGGGTCCCCCCTACTGCTTATTGACCTCCTTTCACATCCGTAAAGCAACCCCCCATTCTCTCTCTCCCTCTCTCCCTCTCTCCCTCTCGGACACTTCCAATTTCACCTCCTTCGCCGATTCGATTCACACCCACAATCCCTGTCTCTTCCCGTCTCTCTCTGAAAGCCCCTGTTTTCCACAGACGCTGCTTCTGGTGAAAATTGTTGTAACCACCCTCTCTCTGCCCTTTATATAGTAGACAAACGACAAACCGCATGGGGTCCGTTGTAACCTCTCGATGACGGTCCTTGTCCGAACCCACGAAACGAACCCACGTCGGAACGACCGCGCGCCTAGCTAAGGGACGTAAAAAGCTGTTTCCTTTTTGGAAGGCCAATAACACGCAACCGAATCAAGACCGAAGCTTTGCGCGTGTCCTGGGGTTCTTGGTGTAGTTTGTTGCTATATATAGAGAGATACCAGTGCTATTCGTCGCGGTATTAGGTAAATGATACGCACGTTGGACGTTCCCATCTCTTGTTTATCCGTTTACGATGACTAGGACCAGGATGCTTGCTGGTATCCCCTTCGTTGGGGAGAGGAGAGGAGAGGAGAAGAAAGTTAGACGAGGGGAATGGGAGAGAAACTGATGGATTGACCCGGAAATGTATTAAGGACGTGCTGGGTTTGCAGTCTTTGGGGAAATCTCAGGGAAAAAGCTTGGATGACCTTGACGCTTGACCATGGATGGGGTCTTTGAATACTTCGACTGACAAGGTCAATGAGTTTGACTATCCATCGCTGTGCAGAGGGAAGGGGGTCAACAAAAGAAAAATGGAATGACTCCTCAATTTTGGTTTATCATGTACTATCGTCATTAAATTTTTAACTTATATAATGTGATTCATAGATTTTTTTTTTTTAACGAGCGAATAACATTTTAATTTGACGGATGAGGTCAATGTTTGAATTTGACTTTCCATCGCTGCGTTGAGGGAAGGGTTAGCAAAAACAAATTAACACGAATGATTTATCAATTTTGGTCTAACGTGCAATATCATCACTGGGTTTTTATCTTGTTCGATGTAATTCATGAATTTTGATACAACGAGGGAATAGCATTTTAATTTGACGGATGAGGTCGATGTTTGGAGTTGACTCTCCATCACTACGTAGAGGGAAGGGTTAGCTAAAAGAAAAATTGACGTAAATGACTTCTCAATTTTGATCTAATGTGCTATATCATCATTGAGTTTTTAACTTGGCCAATATGATTAAAGTATTTTTATCCAATCGGGGGAATAACATTTAATGTATTCAATACAATCTCTAGACTTTGGTATAATATTTAATATGCTCATTTGAACTTTTGAATATTTTGATATAGTTTAGGAGTTAAAATGAATATTTATTAATAGTTAAAGGATCACGTATGTGCTATTGATCCCTTAGTTCCCTTCCCCATCCAATGCGTGCAATTAAACTTATCAATCCCCGAGAGCATTAGACCACGAAAGTTTAATGTCGGTGTCTCAAATGCTGGTTTTGTACATATTCTTAACCCCTTAGCCAGTACTAATAAAGTTGGACATTGGCAAAGTCGTTAGTCAATATGTAAATACATAAATAGATATCTACCTGGTCAAGACAATAAGAACATCCGCTTGATACCTTAACACTCTGTTTTCCTAAAGGCTAAAAGGAGATTATATATATTCGAAAAATTGTGTCCCTCGATAATGTGTGACTAGAGAAGTCTTTAATTATGTTTTGTTGTATTAATGAATTGTTTTGTCATAGATACGACAGTTCGAATTACACTCTCAACGAGTGTGCGAATATGATTGGATCACTCAACCCAATCTTGAGCTTGATGCTCTCCAATGATATATATTTATTTTCATGCTTTCACACGTGAGATGACTTATAAAATCAACAGATTAAAGAAGCTTAACAATTATAAGAGTTATACTCGACATCACACATCTAACAATTGTCCCCATGAAAAGACATGTTTAGATATTAGAATAATTGAAATCACTCGATTGGAAAGATAATCTCAAGTTAATATGTATGAATGTGATAATAAATCCTCTTTCATCCTTATGTCTTTTGCCTATCAAAAAATCTTACCATATTTCATGCATTTTTAATCCTATATTCGAGTATTCCTTCGTTAAGTTGAACCTAAATCCAAACCATGAGATAGCACATATAATATGTTGAAGATCAATGCCTTACTCACTTTAATATTATCCAATCAAAGGCCTTTATAAGAAAATCATGATGAATTTGCTAGAATCTTAAACTCTAGGATCAGGATGTTTTAGTTGGTAGATTGCTTCCAATTCGAAAATGAATTTCTCGCTAGAGTTTCTGCACGGCTCCGTGGTCCACAGCATTCGTGGTAATTTGCTTGCTCTCTAGTACCAGCGGATCGAAGCACATTCCTTTTCCTTAGACCTTTTCGCAGGGTAAAAGTCATAGCAATATTGCCTAGGAAAATCACCGAAGTCATGGTTTGCCTTTTGTTTTTTATTTGTTTGCTTGTCCTACTTTAACTCTCAATTTACTTTTAGACTTTTGCCTTGCAAAGAGACATGATATGAGAGTCACACTCTACACTTGAAACTAAACGTCTCCATCCCCAGCCTTGTCCAAGAAAATAAGAAATCGAACTCCCCACCTCCCCCTTCACATGTGGGAAAAGTGGCCACTGGGCAACCCTCGGTGGTTATGATTCGCATATTTAAGATGTGGCAAGTGCATTGTCTTGAAATTCTAGTAAGTGGATAACCTCTAGCATATTTATCGAGATCCTTTCAAAGTAGATAATTCGATGGAAATTGGTTCTATTTTGACGGCTGAGATCCTTCTCATCCCAATTGAAGGGCCCATGTTTGTGGGGACCTTTACAAGATCGTTGCCATTTTTCCCTTTCATCTGTCAAGGCGCACTTGGCAAAAGGCAAGCTACTTTCCCCTCCCCCCCAAAATCACAATCGTGCTAAAAGGCGGTATCCTTTCACTAGTGGATTGACTTTTTCCAATTTTTTAACTTTATTATAGGTGTATATCCTCTTTGATTCAAAGGTTCCATTACATTAAATGAAAAACCAAAATTCCAAAACATTAAATACACAAATACACTTTTCACAACCCCCGGAGAAATCGGTTGTTTCTGAAATTAATTATATTTAAGATAACCTTTCTTTTTTTTATTATATAGAATTTTCGCAAAAAAAGAAAACATAGTAATGGGCTGAAATTATTCAAGTCTAAAAGATTTTTCAATTTTTTCCCAACTCATAATTACAATGGGTCGATATTCCCAAATTCCCCCAATCAATATATCATAATAATTATCCTTATCCATTCCTCCCCACGCCTGTCCTTTCTCCGCAGTAAATTCCAAAAACTTGCCCCCAAGACTCGATTCCTTTCCTCAGGATTTGATCTAAAACACAAACACATGCCTAAGTCAACGTTTAAGTCAAGCGAAGCACATGAACTGCTCCTAACACTTCATCATGCTCTCTCTCTCCACCATTATAAACGACTTCGCATTTCATCTCCATATTGGATGTAAGTCCCCAAGATCATAAGAGGATCAGTTACTAGATCTCTATGTATGGAGTATGGAGTTTTTCTAGCGCTTGCATTTTTCATAGCGAGAAGAATGTTTAACCTGAAAGATCCGACAGACATTTGCAAATCGATTAGAATAAAAGAGTTATGATACATCATTTCATGGTCTAATTCGGATTTGATTTAGTTTGGTCCTATTTTGTAATAGCTGGTGATTTTAATGATGCGTGAATTTTTGTTGAAAACATTTTGAGTTGATCAATGACTCTGTGAATGATTTTGTTTCTCAACTCTTTACAAGAGCACAAGCTAATAGAAATTAATATGTGTACTAGGCAACACTGGTAGTTTGCTAGAAACGATAATGACCACGCAATCTAGGACATTCTTCCTTTGCAATCACCAAAACTCTCCTCACGAAAGAACCTCACTTGCTAATAATAACTTACTTCAAAAATTATCCTCAGCAAGTCCAATATCTTCTTATTCTTTCTAGTTTCTCCATTACTAACATGTTTAGTCCCCCAAATGCCACCCCCATTTCACTCCACATCAGAATATCACTAACTACCATGTTTCATGGACATTTGCAATGTAGCACGCATTTATGGAGCTCAAGAATTGGTCACAACTCTCTAATCAGTGATTGGTCTCCAGAGAAGATACTCCAACAGCAGCCTTCTCATCATTTTTCTCACGTGCAAGTTTTATCAAATTTCAGATGGGACTATTTGTTGAAAGTCATGGAGATCAACATTCAATCTTCAAAAGCTGTCCAACTTCAACCATGTGCCCCTACATGTCGCTAACCAAATGCTTCTTAATCTCGCGTTACCCCTTATTCTTTTGAAATACTGAATTCTGATGGTGTTTTGCAATTGCCGGGAAATCGATTAGATCAAAATTGGCTACTCCCATGCAGAGGAAGTTGCACTCAATCTCTTTCATCACCATGACACTAGCATTCTCTATTAGCATGATCCCGTTAGTGGTTTCTGCATGTAGATGCCGGAGGATTTCTGTACCCTGAATTCGTCATTAACCTATATCACAGACGCTTTTTTTGGCAAATATAATGGAACTTCTTCTCTTATAAGTCATCTGGTTCTTTTGTCACAATAGTACTAAATCGAGTACATATACTTTGTTGTTTTCCCCTTCCAAATATGTGCATTGTTAGGCCAACTTTTGAGGTAGATACCAAACATGCTTTGGCAGAACTCTGCGAAGGCCAGGCTATGACGTCATGTGGCAGCAAAATCATCATGGTTTGTTTGTCTTGAATGCTTATTGCTTTCGGTATTCAAGATACTGCATTGAACCCTCCTATACTATGTTCCTCATCACCGACATTTTTCTTGTTTGTGTTATTGTGGCCAGTAATCCTTGCTTGCCCTCAATTCTTAACAAAAGAGAGTAAAGTATATGAAAAAAATTATAGAAAATTTTGAAAATATTATAAAAAATATAAATATTAACACCTGGTCATGTATTCTGATGGATGGTCGATGTTCACATTAATGATTTTTAATCAAAATTGGCGAGTTAACTCAATTGACAAAATATGAAGAGATTAACAACTAAATTAACATAATTAAAATATTAAAACTAAATTTATATAAATATAATATGTTTGAGAGTTTTTTTGATAATTGTCCCTTACAAAATCATTCGCACTAGTTGAAAAGTGACCAACTCGCTGGAGAATTGCTATCACATAATGCTGCCCCGTGCTTTTTAACACTAGAGCGTACGAGAATGCCCCACCTCATAGACTTTAAGGTATTAATTGGATCACGTGGCCACACAAATCAAAGTGAAGACATTTTGTGTCCAACTTGATGAGGACAGAATTCATGACTGCGATTTTGTCTGAGGCTCGCACAGATGAATAATTGTAGATCATACAAAGACAAATGAAACAAGGCGACAAAAAACCACAACTTTATCGACACACCTCAACTTGCAATCAAAGAGTCCGATTGAAAGACATATGGTCGCCAATTAGTTTTTTGCTTGTAGACCTTCTCAGATATTGGGTCATTTGCTAGTAGACCTTTTGAATTTTGATCAGCACTTGGGTCTTTGGCTAAAAAAAGAATTGTATTGTGAAACTTATTTGGAGTCAAAGTGTTCGTAGTGGCAATAAATTTTTACATGATCTTCTTCTTTAAAAGCCACGTAATCATATGGTTTCTAAAGACCTTTCATGAGATGTCGAGTAATATCTTCGAAGATAATAGATTAATCAAGAAATTTATAAAAGTTGTGCCATGTTCGAAATTTTTGTGGGAATAAGCTTGGCAAGGTTAATGTCTGATTTGAATCCGAGTCAATGTTGCTAAGCAATAGGTAGGACCATGAGGTTTACATTTTACATCGATTACTAGCACGAAATCATTCATAATTGAAGATTTCTAATTCGTGCTTGATGATTTGAATAAGTGTTTAATTGTTTGGGATGTGTAGGTAAGTTTTTTATTTTATTTTATTTTGTGATAGATGACTTTGAAATTGTGATTGATCAGTTTTCTATTGATAATTTAGGGAATACAAACATGCAAATTTGGTTATTTGGAGGTCTATGAAATAACCTACAGGCGTCATGAACTTACTGAGTTCAAGCATTTCGCCTATGCAAGTGGTTTAACTTAAAGGGGTTTGTATGTAATTGGTAAAATTCAAACTAATGACTTCCAATTACTGAATTGGAAAGTTTCATATCACTCACTATCGTAGGAAAAGAACTTGGAGCAATACACTAGTGTATAACAAAGCCTCCGGGAAAATCTTTTCATAAAACTTGTGTCAAAAGTTTTGGGATATTGAAATGGTTAGTGCTTTTCTTTTTTCTATTTGTTCAATATTGTTCATGTACTCTCTTTTTTCTCAATATGGTCTCTAATTGATATTTTCTTTTTTCAAATGTTAAAAGTGCAAAAGTGCTGACATATCAACCATTAATGCCACATTTAGGTTGATCGGGCGAACTAAAAATGAGATGGAACTCTTTTGCTGATCAAAATAAATTATTAGGAAATTAAAGAAAAATCACAAACCCTAAGAGAGAGAGAGCGAGAAGCTACACCTGTGATGAAAATTTAACAATTTCGAAATCTTAGTTATCATCCCCAAATATAGTTATGTACATTAGATGCTAATCCAATTTTCATGAAAAGGGAACAAAAAAGCAGAGAAAGTGGAAACAACAAATAAGGCAGATGTACAGGTAAGTTTGGGGAAGAAACTAGGAAGAGCCCATGATGAGCTTGCACGTGGTAGCATTCGTCTTTGAAGTTGGAAGTTGCAAAAGAGGTGAAATTGTTATTCTTAGTATTTGATTTGTATATATCAATGTTTTTGAAATTGTAAAGCTCTCTCTTTCCACAATCAAGCAAATCTATAATCTATATTTATATTTACTTTTTACTGCACCATTTTATTTTCCTTGAAATTTACTATTTCAATGCAATTTAAACCTTTCTTGCAAGTTGTTTTATTTTTCCCCACACTTAGCTCCACATTACTTCGCATTCCGTTGAATCCCCACTTCGTGCACTTTGGGAGCGAGGTATGTGATTGTGAAGCAATCTCGATTGCTCTTGGCGCTATTCTTTTTATTGCTCTAATAAATATTGATCAAAATTTTGAGTTGTCTTCTGTTAAAATAAATTGTCTCCTTTAATTTTCTCTCAAATGTCCATCAATATTGGAAAATACTTTACTAATCTCACTTGGATAAATATCATTAACTATGTACCTTATTTTGAACGTGTGCTAAGAGAATTAGTTACTCAAAAAAATTAGGAGATGTACTTGCAATGATGTGCATTCCTTACTTTGTTATGAGCACGACAAGTATAGAGTTGGTGCTACTTATTGAGATAATTGAGGTTATCGACAATTTGCTATGATTCTGATGAGTTTCCCTAAAGCTTAATGATAGTTACTATCTTCTCTTGTTCATGGAGAAGTAAGAAGTTTATTTTCTTTCAAGTTTTTAACTATAACCAGATACTTAGTGATCTTTATTCAATATACAGAGGATGATGCCTTGATCTAGAAAAGGATGACCATATGTATTAAACAAAATAATCAAGTCGAAAGTTGTAACTATAATTTTCAACATCTGATCTATCATAAGTTATTACATGAGGTTGAGAGGTAAATGGAGCCACAACAAATTGGGCCTAATTTGGAAGAAAATGTGGTCATGGGCAATTTTATGTGCTAAGCATAATAAAATACAAGTGTTAAGTCAGGATAACACCAACATCACCCATATCTATATTTGCTTGAGGTTATCCATAATTTAATTCACTCACTAAACGCATAGTTTGATAAAATTTCCTACAATCAGGGATGTATAAAAATATAGCCCTTCACATAAAGTATGGTAAATTTCATTTTTTATTTTTTTGCCATCAAATCAAGGAAGTTTGGTTAGTGTCTGTTTGCATAGGACTCTCTGTGTCTCCTTCCGCATGGTTGAAATGATGATAGTGAAATTGTTACGAGAGAACTCACATTTAATATTTACATGCTTTAAAGAGTTTTAAGAGTTCTGCAATGAGTAAAAATCAATTTTCTCCTATCACTTATAGTAGGTTGAATTGTCTAAATGGCGTGAGCAGAGACATGTTGATGCAACCCATAATAAAGACCAATTTGTTCAATTAAGAAGATCGGTGCACATTCAAAATCGACAGCACTCTCAAGCCTCATCTTTGACTTTGTCATTTCCCATGCATCTTTGACAAGTCCACGGTGCTTATTTGAGAAAACTAAACATGAAAGTTGTAGATCTTCGAATTTGGAATCAGGTCATTCTGATCTAAATTGACAAAGTTGTGCCCGTTTTTCCAAGGTGGCGCGAAACTGAAATTTCTACTCAATTTTGCAACTAAGTTTCCCTATGTGTAAATCACTCTCCTAATCCTATCGTTTGAATAGCCGACCTTGGGCTACATCACATATTGATTTTCCAAGATCACCCTATTATTTTCATGTGGCGAACTAGGCTACCAACAATAAGATATTAGACATGACGTCATGCATTGATGGAAAGAGATGGCACTTCGTTTTCTTTTCCATTTTTTTTTCCATTGACCATGCTATTGCAACTTGTGTTATCTATAATGTGAACCCACATTTTATAGGGCTATAGTTTTTAAACTTATCCTTAGGTATTGACTCACTTTTCTCTTTTGAGTAACCGTTATTTCACCGTATGGCTTCACGTTCGTACCTTTTTGGTAATAATTGCCCATTTGAAAATTGCTTTGATGGAAGACAGTTTACAAAAAGAATGATTGTTCATTTATGAAGGGGCATTACAAGATCTAACGCAAACCCTCTCATTCGAAAATACACCATTAGTACGCGATGGGGTTGGGTTAATAGAGTGCACACATAATCATTGTCAAACCTCAAACTTGAACAATGGCCAGAGGTCAAATTTATTTTTGGTCCTATTTTCTGCATATGATTTTAATTGATGCTTGAATTCTATTCTTCAATGCATGATTATAATCGTTCGTTTATTGTCTTACGACTTGGACGTAGCTAGTAACAACGAGCGTTGGGGCTAGTGGCCATGGTGAGTTGGGTCGTCATTTGAAATTCACACATGACCGGTGTTGCTAAGATCGATTGTAGTAGCACAAGCGTGAGCTTCCTTCGTCATCACTAGGGTCGTAATCAGGGTTGAGAGATCCCTCAAGACCAGGCTGACAAGCGGTCTTGATGGTGATCACCAGCACCGCTCATGGAATTGCTATGAGCGGGTTTGCAACTATGGCCATTCCTTTTCATATATATATTTCCTCTTTTGCCAAGTGATAACAAAGACTGTGAGCCAGAGCAAGACAAGATTAGACACTTGTCCCAATAAAAAACACGTGATTACTGTGAAAGATGTGCTCTAAATGCATTGTCGATATTAACGTATTTAGCATGTTGTCATCAACACTTAGGTCTTTGGCCAAAAAGAATCTTTACTCATGTTAGATTCAATATGTTCATTTTGGAAATGGACTTTTAAATGAGGCTATTATTTAGGACCTACATAATCATCTCTTTTAAGGCAACTGTTGCCGGATGAACGTTGAATATCATCCAAAGGGTTGTCAAAATGAAGAGTATTCAACTATTTAAGAATGAAAAACAACTTTTCATGGACTTGATGAAAAGCTAGTAAAGTAAAATTTTCACCATTTTTTTCTCTGTGAATTTCACCAAGTTTCCTCTTTGCAAAGTTTACTGTAATAAACTGAAAGCAAATTAACATACAAAATGCCCAACTACTGCAAATTGCATGAGAAAGGCATTTACCCTACAAGTGCATGGTTCCTACTAGTATTGAAGTCGAAGCACTCAATGACAAATGGATTCTCCAACAACAAGTTTTACAGTGTGTCAAATCACTAGTGCCTCCAAGAACAAATTAGACAATATTATGACACCTTCGAGGAAATAGGAAGAGAACCCCCAGACTCAACTAATCTGGATGTTCTTAGGAAAGGATTATGAGAAAAGGTAACACCAAAGTACGGGATATAAAGTAATGTGGAAAGGAATAATGTCAAACATGACATTTGATGAGAGATTTTGGACAGCTTACACTTTTAGAAAACATATCTTTTTTTTCCAAACTGGGAACAACAAAATATTATTTCAATAGCAGTCCTGGAAGCAACATATTCCTCAACATGGATAATCAGTGAGTAATCAGGTTTCTTAAGCCTACTTGTACATTTTGTTTAAGAAGTGGCAAGGTCAAACTCTGACTTTTCTTTATAACTGTCTGTAGAAAATATAACGGAGAAGATGCTTTGGACAAGATCTCGATGGATCCCCTTGCACTTCACTGAACCCAAGTGTATGGAAAATGACATGTTCATAATGGGATCTAGGAGTAAATAATATTTTACCGTGCAATCTTGTATTGATTATGTTAAACTGTGGACATTTGACTAGTATAGAGATATGCAGTACCTTAAGTGTGAACATGTCTTGGAAATGGATATGGCGCTTTAAGTTTGTGAACTATTTGATGTATTTTATGAACTCATTTGAGACAACTGAATGGTTAGATCACTAAGAACTCTTATGATTGTGGACTCAAGTGATATTTTTTCACAGCTAGTAGAGAATATTACTTCCTCATCGAACTAAAAAACAATTGCATGGTCCATACTGGTGTTTATGGAAAGAGCTATGACGATGAAGCACCAAAAAAGTTATGAGTACAAATAAAACTACAACAAGAGGAAAAGAGCAGATTCAAACATTATTTGATAATAGCAATTTGCAAGGAAGACTTTCATACAAGTCTTCCGATGAGCATATGAAATTGTAGTAGGCTCAGTAGCTGAGTGATCCTTAAATCATCTGCTTTTGCAGGGGATGCATCTAAAATAGGTAATTCTTGAAGGCAAAAAAGATCAACTTCAATCAACTAGCTCACTTTCTTGACATGTCACCACCATTTCTATGGGAGATATTAGACTCTACCCACGAGCATATTGGATTTTGGACATCTCTCTTCCTAATATGTCGCTTAACATCCAAGGGAGAGTATCAAGAAAAATGCGAATACTATCGTGATTTGCAAATCTTGGAAAGTTGGGGCGAGTGGTTTATGAAAGAATTCCACAGAAAACTGGATCCTAGGCCTTTTTCTCTCTCTTCGATGGTCTAACGATATTCTAGCTTGACACTCATTGCAATTTAGAGACTCCACCGTCGGCATAGGCAATACTATTGTTGTGGTATAAACATAGGGATATTAGAATGGCATCAGATTTTAACAAATATTTTGCTTAGTTTCCACCAAAGTAAATCAGAATGAATTAACATTCATAAAGCAATATATTAGACATATTCACTTTTCAGTGAGGTCTTCCACCCTTCTTGTCCAAGATAGTCAAACTTAGAAACAGAAGAAAATGAATGGCTAACGACACTATATTTAGCGTCATATTTTCCACGAGAATACAATGACCAAATCATGTGATTCAAGTGATAGAGTTAATTGATTGTTTATCATCAAGTCATGAAGGCAGGCTAATACCTATGTATCTCTTTGTCATGAACTCAATTAAAACAATTGAACAAGAGAGACAACTAAACTAAATTAAGTTATGATAAATTGAGTAGGATATTACTTGTCAATCTACGTTATGATAGTATTTCGGATTCTCTAGAGCTATGAACCTAGTGTGTAATGAGTGTCCACTAAAAGAAGATTGGATGAAACTAATCATTATGGCATGCACATCCATAATTCTTTAAAAGCAGGAGTCAACATAGACACCATGTAAAATGAGAGAAAGATATACCAAGCTATGATAACCATAACTATGCTCATTCTAGAACCAGATGGTAAATGTTTTGACAAAGCCAAAACAAAATTAGATTCTGCTCTTGTCAAACAAACAGTCACTTTTATCTATATTTAACAAACAAATGAACCAACATCTTGCGTATCTCAAAACAATGTCAAAGATGTTTGTATACTCCTACAAGGAGTTGTGCACATAAGCAACATCATGCTCAAGGAGGGAAAATCAGTCAAGATAAACTTTACTATCGATGCCACTATCAATAAGAGATTGAACTATTGCTCTGATTTTTCCTTCGAACTTGTCCCACTCTCTTGGAATACAGGAAGTAATCCACACATAAGCTTCCCTCACCCGGTTTGCCAAAATCAGCCTACAACCAAACATTGAGCACAGTTCTGACATCCTATTGGTATCCACAACAGCGACCTACTTGCAAGTGAGTGAAGCTGAGACAAAGCGATTGGAGATGAAAACATCTAGCGTGAACGGCTCCATGTAGGTTGTGGTGTGCTGCCAGGTTGCGTGCTTATTTGGATTCTTGGACTTTTCCTCTTTTGGTCAATGTATGCTGTTGTTGTCGTCATCCGAATAGTCCAACTCCAAAGAAACTCTTGATGCTAATTGAGGCTACCTAAAAGCCAACACTCATACAAAATTCCATAAAATTTGATAAAGAAGAGAGCACCTCCACATTCGATTGATTATTTGCATAAATATTATGCTATATTAGTACCATTATCAAGGAAATGACATAGAGATGACATCCCAAACTAGAAAAAGAATGAGATATACAATGAAGCACATAGCCACTGTGAATACCATGTCGGCACACAGGCTCCATGTCGAGAGGCGTCAACACCATACACTAGAACACTATCAGAGCACAGGTTGCAAAATGATTGCTTCAACATCTTACTGTAGGAGACACTTTCTAGCAAATTAAAGCAACCGCTTTGATTGTAGAGAGCATGACACCTGAAAGAAACAAACATTGTCAGCAAGGCAGTCCGCAAAATTAACCAGAGAAGTGGGCGAGCACATGGCCCCATATAACAAATCCTCGCAATCTTCAAAGATACATTGACAGAAATTATGCTAAGCAATTCATCAAACAGCTAGAGTGCATTGGTAAGTAAGTGCACAAAAGCCCTCAATATTCGAAATATGCAGCGATTATATTACAACACAACCAAACATATACATTTTTTTAAGAAAGATTGACTTCATATGAGCCAATACAGAACTCGAAGAAGAACGCAAGTTTATTCCTCGTCACCGAGTTCAGGCAAACACGATTAAGCAAACAAATTCACTTGCCTCATTGAATTTGGTGTGGATCATTCCAAGTTGATAAGGTTCGAACGGTGGTATTAAGGTCGCCCTCCCAACGTCCTTCGTCATCCTTTATGGAGAGGAGCACTTTATCTAGGTTTGGTGTCCTTAAGGCACCCTTGCAGAATATATTCATCTTGGGGCACCGCGTGATGACAATACGCTCCAATGATGGGAATCTAAAGGCGCAATTCATTGGGGAGAAGCTCTCAAGGCTTGGTAAAGAATCGAGTATTAGCACTTCCAGCTTGGGGAAAGGGATCTCCTCTGCTCCATCTCCATCATCTGTTACCACATCTTCCATTACACCACAATCTCTTAGGGTTAGTTGAGTAAGAAGCGCCAGACTTGTCATTGCCGAGCAAGTCCCCATATGAATTAAACCATCGCACTCCTCTACTTCTAATTTCGTCAATCTTTGGAATGAGGTCGGAGATGGAAATACGATTGATAAACTAGGGCACCGTGCAAGGTGCAGATATTCAATTTGTTTGAGGATTTCAGCCATCAAGGAGCCATCTTTCCAGACTCCCCTCAGATTACACAGCTCTATCAGCCCAAGTCGCTTCAGATTTCCAAGTGACTTGAAAGGTTTTTTCATGTCAATTAATCCTCCACAGGGAGTTGCTCCCCCATGTCCAAGAGCATCTTCTGAAAATATCTCCTCGAAGGAACTACAAAGCACAAAAAGCCCTTCAAGATTGGGGAATCCTTGGAGAAGGAAGTCGGAGGGGAAAGCAATATTTTCATCGTGGTAGCATTCCAAAACCAGCCGTCTAAGATTGCCAAAGATGTAATGCTGTGGTAACATCGCGACTTCCTCCCTCGTCAATGACAATGCCTCCAAGTTTGGGATGACCTGTGGGAATCCCTTTTAATTAGGCTACCATAAGTTAATACAGGGCACAGTCACGGTTCAATGACTAAATTGTCCTTCCATTTCTTAGGGAAAAGAGGAAAAAGAACCTGTAGGCTTTTAGCTGGTTTTATCTTTTTTTTAAAAAATTTTGAAGCTAGACGAGCAAGAATTAATGACCGTTATACAAGGATTGTATAAGTGGGACGGTTTTTGTTAGTGATATGCCCAATTCAATCAAACTATATTTCTTGAATTTGGATGAAATAAAGTTATTTGTCAATGGTATTCAGCTATTTCAATTTTTCAACTAATTAAATCCAAATGGCAAAGTAAACACATGTGAATTTCAACATATTCAGAGAAAAAACTCAAAACAAAACTTGCTTGTTTTACCGAATCATGTTATCTATATATTAAATATATGTATTTCAATAGTAAGATGACGTATTAATATGTTGCACTCTTTTCTAAGCAATTGTTCTCATATCTTTTTACTATAGTTCATCAACAGTGCATGGGTTCTTCGTTCTACAACTCTAAGAAGGACGCATTCAAACTAAACTAATAAACAAAATTTTTTAGTGTTACGTACATTTAAAAACGGAACCTAATTCTGTGTTGGTATATCATTGATGTATCACTCAAATTAATTTTGGTAATTTCAAGGGGTGATTGGTTTTTGATCCGGTCCAATCCCACCTAAGAACTAGGAACGAGACCGAGAGGTTTGGTTGTCAAATTTTGGGACCAGGAACCGGGTCAAACCAACCGATCCGGTCGGGTTTAGTGGAATCAGTCACTTAGCAAAAAAAATTCAAAAATTCAAAAAACTAAGAAAAATATTGGAGTTATTACTATTTTAGGATTTATTGCTATTTTAAAGAAATTATAAAATTAAATAAAAAAGAGTTGGTTTGGTCCATCGATCTAGACTGGTCCAATTTCCCCCAAAATTGAAAATTTGATCGAAAATCACCAGTTCCATAAAAATGGAACCAGGAATTAGACCGATGTCGTGGGAACATTGGTGAGCCTCAAGAATAAATGTTGGTAGATTATTAAAGTAGTTGGTAGTTTGAAAAAAGACAAAAAAAAAAGGTTTGTGCTTTTGAAAGCCTATATAAGGAAATTATCCATAGTACTTTGATAGTTATTTATCGGGTTCACAATGTTCGAGCACGTAACTCTGTTCCAAATGAACATAATACTAAAATTTGTTCTCTTTTGGTAGATGGTCATGTCAAATTAAATTACATAGGTAAATCCTAACCATAAGACAAGAGCGGCTTAATTTTTTTTTTCAAAGTAAAAGCTGAGATCACTAGATTATGTAGCAAAGACTATGACTGGAAATAGTTAACAGTAGTCAAATCTTCAAATTTCTAAGCAATTCACAAGTGAGTTATGGTGAGTTTTAATAAGCATGAAATGTTTGAGAATTTTAATTTCTTGTAGAAAATAACAAAGCACCGCCAGCTATGCATATAAACCAATAAAATTGATGGCAGAGAGCTAGGATCAAGGACAATACCTTTTCAAAAGAAAAGAGTGCAAGTTGATTCTCGCTGGTAGTTGTACCTTGGCAGCTTTGGAATCCACTAGCAACGGAGAATGTCTTCATCTTGCCACAGTGTCTCACTGTCAATGTCTTCAAGAGTGGCCATGTTAAAGTATGACTATTCCTGTAGAAGCTCCTCAGTTCCGACAACTCTTGTAAATGCAGGCGTTCTAATCGCGGAAAGAAGAGTTCACCTGCACTCGTCCCTACTCCATCTTCTTCCCTAATAAATTCCTCCAACCCACAATCCATTACCGAAAGTTGTTCGAGTTGTATCATACTTTTTGCTATTGAAACTGGAAATAAGCTTTTGAGACTCCTACAGTTTTCAACTTCCAAGCACTGTAAGCATTCAAACGTAAGAGTACCACAAGGATGTCCACTCCACAGGATAGTATTTGATGAAAAAATGGATGAAAGTTTCTCACAATGCTCCACAATTAGCTTCTTGAGTTTGCTAAAGGTAGTTGAAGCAAGCTCATCAAGCCATATCTTCTCCACGTTATCCATATGCGAGATCTTCATCAACTCCATACTAGGAAACTCAACCTGTTATTTTTCAATTTAATTCATTAAAGTCGACTTTTTGTCCCCCTCAAAAAATAAAACACTTTAATTTCAAGAATAAGGAAAATAATAGGAGAAGCATTATTAGTAGAATAGTAAGAAAAGAAGACTAGATGCTCGTTATTTCTTTTTAGCAGATAACACCCCTTAACATCCATTCTCCTAAATGGATCTTGTCATATTATTTTAAAGTGGAAAGGATAAATTTTTTTCCAATATATATATATATATATATATATATATATATATATCAAACGTTAAGTTTGGGCAATACCGTAACCCATAGCCTCCAATCTGTCCTGTCTAAGGTTTTGCTTGTTACAACACACACATACACAATAGCCAAGATACTCTTCCATTTCTTTGAATCACTTAAAAGTGTAGCTTGTACACTGTAAGGTATTGACATAAAAAAAAAAAACAATTAGCACAAACCAATACTTCATAGATCTTGTAGTTCAAAATTTTCTCCGGCAAATTATAGTCTAGGAAAACACGACGGATACTGAAGAAAAAAAATCTGAAAATTAGATCAAAAGATGGTAGAGGACGGTAGGATGGGATTCTTCAACCACTGGCTGGTTTGTTTCTTTATTTAGTTTAGTTATTTGATATCTCTCTTATTTTTCCCTCATTTTTAATTAGCTGATTTTCCTCCAGTTGTTACAAATCTAAACCCAACTTTCTACATGCTTCCGTTTGACGTAAGTTGTTAGCGGGTCTAGATCTCTTCATCATCAATTGGTATTTGAGCTAGATCTCTTTAACATCAATTGGTATTAGAATTTTTCTTTGACTGCATCTTATCATTGTGCGATGATTCTACACCAAAGACCAATGCTATGGTACTTATTTCAGTTGACACGCTTTGCATTTCTGATCCGATATGCTCATGAATAGCATTCATGCCCATTGAAAGTTCAGCCGTCATGCTTGCTGATTTGGAGCCACTCCATGTTTGGTATCATATTCTCTTTTAATATTGTTTCAATATTTATTAAGATTATTACGTTCGTTGGTATGGCGATTATGATTATTATGATTCTCATGTTATGTTAATAGTTTTGACAAGATTATTACAGCGATAGCCGTAATTTTGATCACCATAAATCCTATAACATCTTGAAGGGATTAATTTTTTTAAAAGGATCTGAGAGAAGATCTCAATAGTTTTGATAAGAATTTAATAGATTCAATAAAAAACTGTAAGGAAGACATGAAAACGGTCCAAAATCAATTCTCTAATGTGCAAAAGGGCATGGATAAGTACTCTCAATACCTTGAAGAGTCAAATAAGGACTCTTACTGATGAGAATGGTGAAGTGAGCAGGATAAAAGTGAACTAATTAATTTGGATGAATTTAGTGAAGAGCCTTATGTAATTTAATAAATTAAGGAATGTAATTTCTCCAATTGATCACCCATAATCCTCGCTAGTGGCCTGCAAGGGTCGACCGCTCTTCGTTTACCCTGGTGAGGGTTCTAGGCTCTCGACGGCGGGAAGTGCTGCTCCCTCTTTAGCTCCCCGCACCCCCAAACACACACCCCCAACCCCGGGGGACTTGCGTTGTCTCGCAGGATTATTTTAATCCAGTTTTCATATTCACTGTTTTTTCTACTGTTAGATTTTCTTCTATATTTCAGTCCATTTTCTATTCTTTTTTGTAATTTTTCGATGTGGCAATAGGGAAACAAGAACCTTCTGTGTTTGAGGAAGCTCCATCACTGCATTAATTGTCACGTAGGACTAAGTATGATTAAAACGCATATTTTTCATCTACAAAAAACAGAAGACCTTACAAGTCCTAAAAAGTGTAATTATTACGACTTGAATGCATGTAAAAGATTTTTGACAACTTAAGTATCTAGACACAAATTTTAGGACAGGTAATGTCATTTTCTCTTGATCTTACACTGAATTAGATTTAAATTTAATCTGACCTCTTTAACATAGTCTAGACTCTAGATTAGTTAAAAGATATTAAATTAGTCCTTCACCTCTAAGTGATAGTTGCATTTCAGTTACAGTATAAAGAAACATTACGTTAGTCTAAAATTTGAGAACGAAAGAAAAATATATCAAGCTTTCGAAACTTATGAAAAAGTTTTGATATAAGTGTCAATATGTTTATCTCAAAGAAGTAGCTTTAAGTTGTTTGTTAATTATTTAAAGTCAAAAATTTGTAAAAGAATAAGTTAGCCAAAGTCACACCACATACCCTTACATTGTCTAGCTGATGTAGCCTAAAGGTAGGCTACTCGAATAATAGGATTGAGAGTGACAAAAAACTTAATCACAAAATCAAGCAGAAATTTCAATTCTGCACTAGTTTGGAAAAATGGACATAACATTGTCAATTCAGATCGAAATGACCTGATTCCAAGACCAAAAGAACGAGGACTTGATGGTCTATAACTTTTGTGTTTTGAGTTTTTGGAGATAAGTACTGTGGAACTCTCGAATTTGAGGAGAATTGGGCAAAACAGAAACTGACAGAATGAGGAAAAAGATAGGAACTTCAATGGTTGCTCTTCTAGGCCTCTAAGGAAGTTGAAATGACGTTGACTTTTCGAGATTGATGGCTGGAGCTCTTCAAGGATGCAGATTTTAAAAAGCTCTAACACTTCAAGGACGGAGGGAAAACTCTTCTAGATTTTCACGGGGCTTGAACTTTTCAAGGTTCAAGAGAATTGCATTAAGCAAATTTTCATTAATCAAATTCGGTCTGTTATTTATAGAGGTTCGATTATAGCAAAACAATAGAATAGACTAGATTCAAACCAAAAACTCACTAGTCATTAATATACATAGAAACTAAGAGCTATTAAGTGTAGAATATTTCCAATGTTAGTTGTCATCCCAAAGTGTCTTGATGTAAGCTTTGGTGCGTGGGAAATGACAGATTCTTTATAACAAAGTCAAGATGAGGCCTTATTGATAAGGCGCTCTCTCTCTCTGTCTCTTCCTTAGTTTATTGCTATCTGATTTTCCTTCAGATTTTATGATTTTGAACTAACCTTGCTATGCAATTTCATCTATATTCTCAATTGCTAACATATGTATCATCCACCTTGTAAAAAGCTCCTCAAATTTTTTGTGATAGTGAATGACAGCACATTGAATTATAGATTCCATTTGTGCAATTGATTTATTTATATATAATGAGTGTAGCAAAAGAATTATTGGCTCGTGTGGAGCCATGAATACAGATTTGTTGAGTCCATGATTCCAAATTTTCACCAAAGCTCCTTTGATTAGCATCCGATTAAGCCGACTAGGTTTGACCCCAAAGTGAAAATTATCATGTCAACTACTTGCAGTTTTAGTCATAACCAAGAAATAAAGATGCATTGGAAGTCCTAAATCTTATATTTGAAATGAAGCCAAGTCCTATGCCTTCAATTGGGTTACTCAAGTTTTAAGTATTTTTGAAAAGGTGTAATCAAGTTCTTTTAGGACACAATAACTTAGATTGCCTATGCGGCAACCTCAAATTGCATTGTTTGTATTAATTTATGACTTTATTACACCAAATAAAAGGTTTGGGACTCAATTGCACTTTTTGATAAAAATTTAAGAGTTTATTTATTGCATCAACTGAAAAATTTATGACTCAATTGCATTTCATAAATACATTTTAGGACTTGTGGAACGATTTTCCCATCACAATATTTACAATTGACTTTTGGAATGAGTAACAAAATGACTCCTAAAACTTATTTCAGTTTGGCATGTTTAAGAACCAATTTTTTTTTTTGTTTATTAGTAAAACTTGTTCTGGTTCAGCATTTGAGTCTTTCCATTGCCCAAATTAGTTTCAGGAGGACGGACAGTATATATGGCATTTTTCATCGAATTTTCCTTTTTTTTCTTGTAAAATGCGATGTTAATGTGGAGACGCCACATCAAAAAAGGTGACAAAAAATTTAAAGAGTACACTCAGCACTAGAGGTGTCAAAATGGGTCATAAACCCATATTATGACTCACTTTTAGTTAAATGGGTCAAATATGGGTCAAGTGAAAGCTAAATATGGGTCAAATATGGGTCAAGTGAAAGTTGAATATGGGTCAAATATGGGTCAAGTGAAAATTAAATATTGGTCAAATATGAGTTAAGTAAAAGTTAAATATATGTCAAATATGGGTTGAGTGAGTTATTTAACATAGAGTTTCGAGTGAGTTTATGTTTCTCTACAATAATAATGGCTTTTAGCAATACGGGTTGGGTTGGGTATGGGTCGGGTGTGGGTCGGGTTGGGTATGGGTCATTAGATTTACATTACATGAATTTGGGTCAAAACGGGTTAAATGGGTCGATATGGGTCGGACCATTTTCGACCCGACCCAAACCCGACCCGACCCACCCATTTGACGGGTCTACTCAGCACCCTTTCTAGGCCACTAGCAGTTACCAAACTTGGCTCCTTGCCAGCACGTGAGTGAGCACACTTGCCCCTACTGTAGGCCCCACAAGGGTTAATGGCCTTGTTGTGACCATAGTGAGAGTTGTTAGCCCTCGTCGGCAAGAAGGGAAGCAATAGTGGTGCACCCTATGTAGCCCTTGGCCCCCTTGACTGTCGATCTCTCGTAGGATTTACTTTTATTTTTAGTTTCACGGTAGTCTTGATTTTTTTTTCTTCTAATTTTTAGTATGTTCTTAATTTTTTTCAATTTTTCGATGTGGCAATGGTGAAACAGCTCCCTTTGTGCTGGAGGAAAGCTTCATCACCGCACCAAAGCCCATGTAAGACTGAAAATATGATAACAATGCAGAATTTCTCTACAAAAAAGGGGCAGACTTAACAAGTCTTGAAATGCATCGATTGTGCAAATTTTAGAACTTAAGTTCTGAATCAACACAAGTTTTAGAACTCGTAGTGTCATTAACCCTTGATCTTACGTTGAATAATATTTAAATTTGAGCAGATGTCTTTAGCATGTTCTAGACTCTAAATTAATTAAAAGTTGTTAATTGAAGCTTAGCCTCTCATTAATATTTGTACGTTAGCTACAATTTAGTTTAAGACTTGAAAAGGAAAGAAAAAAAATATCAGTTTTTGAAACTTATGAAAAGGTTTTGATATACATTTGAGTATGTATATTAAAGAAATAGCTTTGAGATTTTCTTATTTGAGGTCAAAGATTCGTAAAAGAAATAATAAGTCATCATAAGTGACCCCATAGACTCCTACATTGTCTTAGCTCAAACCATCAGGACAACAAACTAGATATGCCATTAAAGAAGAAAGAGCGCAAACCTTTTCGACAAGTAAAAGCGGTTGTTGTGTTGGAACGCTGCTCTCTAAACTTCTACAACTGACATCCCCTAGAATCACCTTCACAGCTTTACAATCTTCAACAGTAAACTCTTTCAAGGAGGGCCACTTTGAAATTTGCTTCCCTTGGCAGAAACTTATGAGTTTTGGCATGTTGTGAAGATATAGAGTACCAAGTTGAGGAATTACAATTTTGTCGGCTGCTTCTTCAGGTTTCTCCTCTTCTTTGGCGATAATGTACTCCATCTCTCCACAATCGCCAAGAACCAGATATTGGAGTTGTCCTAGACTTTTTGCCATAGACACGTAAAAAGGTTTCTTAGATGTTGGCACTTCTCAACTGTCAAGGACTCCATACAGTGAAGTAGCCTCTTCCATATGGATGACGGAATTACATTCATTAGGTTATGACACTTTGCTTCACCTTGAGGACCTTTAGATGGCGAAAGGCCTCCACAAGGATTTTATCATTCCATAGTTCTTTGTGTTGAACTCCCTCAATGTATAGCTCTTCTAACTTTGGAAATGCAAGCTACAAATGTACATAAATACAACGAAAAATATGCAACATTGCTTAGGGCCAAAGCATTAAAGACAAAATAATGTAATAGATAAGATAAATCAGGATATGATACCTTCTCATCAAATAGAGGATATAACTCATCGCCGTACAACTCTCGAACGAAACAAGTCAAATTCTCAAGGTCACCAAGCTTGAGAGTGCTTAAATTACGGAACTGGAATGCCTCTACCGTTTTTCCTGTTCCTTCCTCTGTCGCAATTATGCTCTTCATGTTATTGCAACAGGAAACATCAAGCACTGCAAGTTTACCAAGAGTTCTGGTCGTGGAACTTGAGAAGAGATATGGCAAACTATGACAACGCCTTACGCTCACTTCCCTTAGACGGGAAACGCCAATGTTAAATTGTAGTCACTCTTCAAAATGTCTCTCGGCCTTGGTAGATTCAGCAACTTCATTTTTTCTAATGAAGAGCGGACCGGTGGTTTTTGCCTTTCATCGAGTTGAGACTTCTTGGATCGAATAATGCTTCCAAGGAGGGACACCCGACCACCTTAATTTTATTTAGACTCTGCAACCTATCCATTAAATTTGATGGAAAAACATGTGACAAGTTTTCACATAGTTCAACGAGTGAGGGATGCAAGTTTGCAAAAGGACTGTCCGTGGAGTTGATTGTGCCATATCCTCTTTAATTGGCCCATGGAAGAAAGCTTCAATTCCTCCAAGCTTGGAAAAAGAACCTGCATAGAAAAATTTTATATGTAGAATGACTGAAATTTTGGAACAGAATTGCATTATGCCGAAATTTGTGGGCAACTTTGGGAATGATCCCACCTTGTTAGCTTTTCCACCGCCGGTTGCCAAACTTGAATAATGATCAAGTTTCTACTAAATTGCGTCTCTCACAAGAACTAGAAGATTGATTGGCAAAAAATAATATAGATGCTTACCTTTTCATTGAAGAAGCCGGGCAAGGATAAGCCGAGTTCATACGATCAAATACTCGTAAATCGTATTAGATGTGATCGACCATTGCCTTCCTCCGAATGAAGAGAATGTCATCATTTTGGGGCACCGAGATATCTTGAGTCTTGTTAAGGATGTACAATGAATATACTTTCCACAAGAGAATGTCCTAAGATTTGGCAATTCCTTAAGAGACAAGGTGATTAACAAAGGGAATTCTAAGGTGTCGCTGGTTGCGGCTTTCTCCAATTCTTCTTCTTGCACATCAATAATTTCCTCCATTAGTTTACAACTTACTATTTCTATTTCTTTTATTTGCCCGAGCGTTTTAGCCATGGAAGAAGAAAAAGAAACCTCAAGTTCTCACAATTTTGCACCTTCGGTGCCCTTAAGTTTTGAAAACACAATGTTCGTTGTGGATTTTTGTTCCATATGCGTCCCAAACTTGGTAAGTCACTCGGGGTTAAGTCTCTCAATTGCGATAGAACCTTGACTTCCACACTTTGCTTGTGAGTCCTTCAAGGTCGAATACTTCTCTTATTAAGCGACATCTTTCAATGGTTATGGCTTCCAAACTCGTAGCTTTATTAGCTGCAAAGGGTGAATAACCCCACATTATCTCATAATAATGCTTGTAAACACATATACGAGTTGTGTGTGATATAATAATAAAAGAAACAATCTCATACAATAGATTTAAATATAATGGAAGAAAAAGCGGAGTAGTGATTTTTGAATTTTACCTCATTCTTCTTTAGAATTTATCAACATCACACTTACTTCTCTTTTAGCTATTATGTATCTGGACTTTACTGAATGTATAATAATAAGAGAGAATTTAAAGTCCTTGAATTATTGAGGTTATCAAACTTACAGTCAGATTTTGTGCCTTTTACCTAAATTTTTTAAAGTCATGGCATAGGGCTCAATTGATTTTTAGTCATTGACTGTGATTATATATAATACGTCAAACAAATTATTTTCTACTTAATTGTCTTGAACTAAATTGACAAACAGAGAAAAACTATACTTTTAGTTGATTTGCAGATGCAATTTGAACCTCCCATATTTTCCAAAGTATTTTAAAGAAAATCCTCTTATCGAAAGATTGAAAGTAAAAAGTTATTGTAAATTATGAGAGAAATACCAAAGCATTTAAAAGATTTTGTTGTCCCCATGCATAGCACTACGGGATCCGTTATTTTCTAACATAGAAAATATGCTACATTGGCCGAAAGTAATTAAATTTTTTTTTCATCACTGTGAGATCCAGAATTGGCCATAAAAGGATTTAATTGAGTGAACAGCACCATATGGGCATCGAAGTCAATTTCATTAAAGGATTTAATTTACCTATATAAGGACCTAAGATGCGGTTCCTTATCAAATCGCAAAATTATATGGCAAATTTTATTTATGTGGCCAATAAAATGAATTACTTAATTCGACAAATGATTTTACTCGAGCATCATGTTTTTGCATTTTGGCTCACGTGATAAGCATAATCTTAAAAAATAATTTAAAGAGGGCTTCCATTTTTATTTTATTTTTACTTTTCAGTGACAAAACAGTTAAAGGAATTGTTCAATCAAAGCGATAGTGCACAGATGAATGCTAGATGTGTTTCTAATTAATATTTTCTAGGAATATTTTAATTTAAAAAATAAATTTAAACATGTGCAGGGCACATAAATTCTACTGGTAACATTAGAAAAGTGATTAGGATAAAGATTTGTGGTAGATTTTATCAACACGAAAGGTCCATAGCTTACATGAATTAGAACAAAAAAATTAATTATCCCACTAAATCTCATTAATGTACCAAGGTAACAAAAGCAATTTGGCCTATCAGATATTGTATTTGATTTTTCATTTTTGGTCACATAATAGTTCCGTCATTTAACAAATAAGAGTATAAAAAAGATTTACATAATGCACTTACTATTGTGATTGCAAAATTATAAGTAATTCATCTGGACGTTATTTGACACATAGTTAGCGTAGTTAAATTCACCTATTGAATTTCTTTTTAGTTATTTCTTTCACTTTAATCAAGCGGATATAATAGGACTCAACATATATCCATTCATCATTAAATAGAGTTCATAAAAATTATAGAGGTCGTATACACTTCCTTCAACTTATGAATATATCCATAAATGTTTGTGTATACATATTCGATTTTACCAGTAAGCAATGATAAGCTTCCTGATTATTTGAAAAAATATAAATCTCACTTCTTTAACTACGTCAATAACATTACACAAATAAAGAGCGATGTAATTAACTATTGTATAAATGTTTAAATGTATTCACATATCACATAGTAATCCCGTATTAAATAATTAAATTATTGTCTGTCTTAATTATTCTGTAAAACTAATCTCAGAAACAAATTATTTATCCAATTTTTTCTCGCTCCTATTATACTCTCACATTTAAAATCCATGCATAAAATCTCTACAAAAAATTATGTACCTGTTGCCCGTCAAAGAAATCAATTGAGCAGTTTGCGGTTTTATAGAAGCTTGTCATCTTTGGCAAGTTTTGTAACGTCAACCTACACAAATTGCATGACTTCACATTGGGCTCATATATTTCATCTATGTCAACCTCACCATCTGCAACAATTTGCTGCATCATGTGGCATCTGCTTATTTCAATCTCTTCAAGCTGGGATAATATTCTTGTCATCGACAAAGGAAACAAATGTTTGATTTCACCACAGTTGTCCACTTTCACGATCTTTAATTTGCTGAAGGATTCTAAGGCAAGATAGCCGCAACAAATCTTCTTGAAGTTGTCCAGATTCTCAAGAAACAAAGATACCAATCTTGTAAATGCAGTGCGCGGGACATTCTCTGTGTGGTGAACAACATAATGAAATGAGGGGCTATTTTGTACGTGAAGATGCTTCAGTTCCTGGAATCCTTCGCCGCACAAGTGATAAATACTATCGTTGCAATCTTGCAATCCATTCAAGTAAAGGTGTTGTGTTCTCTGCAAACATCTCTCGCACCCACTCTTCGAAAAGAAGATTGCCCGAATCCAACTGAGCTTTAAAGTTCTAGATTCTTCATATTCACCCGACCAATCCCAACCACCCCCAATTTGGATTTTATGCTTGTTCAATTTCCCAAACGGCAAGTCTCTTGGGAGATTGGCAGAATGAGGAATGGCAATGTCCAAAGTGCTCAACTTGTTCATGTTCTTTAACTCAGCCAAGTTGGCATTGCTTCGCAGTGCTTCATCATCAGCCTCCCACCAATCAAAACTGTTTTCCATATACAGTTCTTCTAAATTAACCAAGCTTCCGAGCACGCCAGGCTCGATAACTTTGAGCGTAGTGCACCCTGTCAAGTCCAAAAATCTCAATTCTGTTAGTTCACCTATTTCTTTGGGCAACCGAGCAATTTTAGTTTCCACGAGACTTAGGAACTGCAATGATTTCAGCATTCCAAGGATAGTCACATCCTCCGCATGGCAGCAATCAAGACATAGCGACTTAAGGTTCTTAAGGAACTGAATCGATGAAGGTAGAGAGGTGATAAATAAACCACTTAAGTCCAAGACTTGAAGCTTCTCCATAGATTCAAAAAACGACTCAGGAATTTTGAGAGACGGGTTGCTTTCATACAATAGAAACATCCTCAAGTTAGGGCAGTCCAATTTTTCAGGGAGCTCATCAATGCCAACCCAAGGGAAGGACATCACGATGCATTCTTTGAGCTCACCCTTTGACCATTTTTTAAACCCACTATCCTCCCTCCCAATCAAGGCTTTCCATTCAATGGAAGCAATAGAGGTGGCCACGTCCGCAACTAAGTCATGCATTCTTATCTTGTTCGTGACATCGCCGTTTAGTAATAAATAAGAATCCTGTAGGCAAGCTACATCTAGGATCAACCTATCTCTAGCTTCTTTGATGGTCTTGCTGAAATTGTTAAACAAACCCAAACCCAAACAATAGATCAAGGCATCCACCGTATAAACTCTCCCAGAGGCTAGAGCACAAACCAAGAACAATGATTTGATTCTCTCGTCTTTTAAGTCGTTGTAATTTGTTTCCACCATTGACTTAAAACCAGACCCTTCTACAGTCAAAGCATTCCTCCAGGCAGCCGATTTTGCTCTCCTCAACCTTTTTGCCTGCGAAATTATAAAAAGTGGCAAGCCTCCGCAATTTTTGACCACTCCATCTTCCAGCATTTTACACTCAGGATCATAAATTCTGTCCCCCACTATCCTTTCAAAAAGTCTTATTGCTTCTCCATCATCTAACTCATTGAGGCAGAATTCTTCGTCAGAGACCATGTCAATTTGTAAAACCTCTTTACTCCTAGATGATAGCAATAGTTTGTAGCCTCTTACTTTATTATCGTTGCTACAAGGAATTCCAACATCTTTCAACTCTAACTTTCTCCACAAATTATCTAAAATTATGAGAACTTTTTTTTCACAATCACATTCCAACCTCTTACGCAAACAATCGGCTCTTCCATGAGCTGTTTCCACATTCATTAGCTTTAGGCCTAATGCTTCAGCGATTTCTCCTTGGATTGTTTTTAAATCTGGATTGCGTGATACATTTGCCTTGACAACCACATCGAACAGCTTCTCTTTCTTAACTCGCCTTTCAACGTCCTCCAAAAGCTTGGACTTGCCAACCCCACCTGGACCGTACACCCCAACCACACAGATCTTGTCATCAGTTATAGCCTTCATTACGTCCTCTGTGATTGAAGCCCTCGACTCCAGGACATCTTCTTTCTTGTCAAAAGATCTTGCATCCAAATCGGTAGCAGTGACAATTCCTATCGGCGTATTGTCATAGTAGACCTTCTGAAAGTTACCATTTGCGGTTTCATCATGAAGTCCCTGGATTACTTGAGTCATCTTCTTCACCTTCCTGCCAATTGGATGGCGTACCATGGGGTTAGGAAGCCACCCATGGAAGCAAGCATTTTTTGCACTTTCACCTCGTTTTAACAAATTTTGTGCATCATTAGCTTTATTCTCCACGCTATCCAACCATTTCTTAATATCAGAGTGTATAAGTTTTCCGTCATACGCAGCTTCATCGACGGAGCTCTGCACCCTTTTCCTCGCATTCTCCAGCTTCTCGACTCCATTTTCGAGATCTTGGACATAGCTCTTGTAGCAAAACACATACCCAAATTGGCGTCCAATGGGAACAAAGAGGTACTCACCTAGTTTCGACACAAGATTCAATGCAGCGGAGGTAGCAAATTCTGCCATAATTTCTTCTTTAATGTCTAGAAATTCCTTTTCCCCCCTCTTCTGTTTCTTTTGTTGTTGCCTGCTATAATTAATTTTTGATTAAACAAATATGTGCAAAGGAGACTGAACAGAATAGAACTAATCACTTGCGATGTATAGACAGAAAGGAAGAGCAAAGTGATAAGAAAAATGTGAATATTGAAACAAAACCAAAGACAAGAGAGACAGAGCACAGCAATGCATGCAAAAAATAATAATAACAATGTACACTGACTGCACTCGGTGCACCCAAGCAACACGTTAGTGGTCTACGTGGACAATTTGCGATGATCGTATGGGGACAAGCATCACGTTACTAGGATAAACACAGGCAATGGAAGGCTAATTCTTTCCTTTTCATTTCATTTTCTGCTGTCCCTATTTCTTTATTTTATGTTTCTCAACCATGGGGACGACTCTTCGAGGACCCTAACGAATTTTGCAGTCTCCATCACAGTTCCACGTAGAGAAAGTCCAAGTGTGTTTTAATTTAAATCCAAAGCATGAGAAGAAACACGACATGCATATTATTATCGATTCTTTTGAGCATTGACAGTTAGAATTATTTAGAACTCGTTCTCAATTATTTTAAAGCTTAAAACATTTGTTTAATTTTCAAGGTTTTTGCAGGAAAGGAAGGAGTCCTTTTTGAAAATTGAGTGAACAAATAACATTTGACAGCTGGTACACGTTTGGATGTTTGTACCCTCCACCATCTAGATTTGAATAGAAAAATAGTGGGTGCTCCTGGCTGCTGACCCTCACCACTCACCACTCACCACCGATCACTTCTCTGAGTGGGCCCACTTTTCAAATATTGGGGGCTCCAGGACCTCGCCACGTGTCCGGGTGAGCTCATATTTTCAGATTTCTCTTGCATTTGCTCATTTCACTTCACGTCTAATTTCATTTTTGTCAAAAATTTCACGTCTAATTTCGAAACACCATTAATGGCGCGCAACGATTTTTTCATGTTTCAAAGCAGTTGGGAGACCATTTGCGGATCTCAAGGGCCACCAAAGATGAAGAAGTCGAAGACCTTCACCACCCGTTCCCGGCTCCACCAACTGGCAGCCAACGGGCTATTCTCCAGATCCAGATCTGGACGAGTGGCTCACAAGCGACGCTGACGCTCGTCCGACCATGGCGGTCGCCGGCGTCCTTCGGCCAGATCTGGTCGGAGGAGGTGGTGGAGCTGTCGGAGGAGTCGTAGGAGTCGTAGGAGGAGGTGGTGGCGGAGTCTGAGGTGGAGGAGGAGCTGGGGGGAGAGAGAGAGATGGTGAAATCGAAGTCGGAAGGGGAGGATGGTGAGAAGGAGTGGGAAGGCGATGAGGGGGGAGCGGATAGGAGTGGGTGAGTCAGGGTTTTGTCTCCTCTTCCCCATATGGTTGATGCTTGATGAAGACGATGAGCTTGAGTTGGGGCAAGCGTCCTAGGGAGAGAAGTTTCTACGTGAAGGATTATAATCAATTCTTAGGGGATGGCACATGCCATGTCCCCTATAAATCAATAGAGAAGCTTTCTAAACTTTGTATTAAACAAAAATTTTAAAAAATAAATAAGAGAATTTCCGATGCATCCTCTTTAATTGATACACAGTTTTTCTTATCAATTAACCAAAATAACAATTTATGATCAGAAATGAGGTTTCTTCCTACTTTGTTCTCTCTCATCTTTTCTCTTCACCTTTTATATTTATAATTAATTGACTAAAATATCCTTCTGTGTGTTAAAATCAATCATTCGTTAACTAATCATAACTTCAATTTCTTGCTATCATTGAAAAAATAATAGAATTGGTAAACAAAACCAGAGAGAGAGAGAGAAGAACGAATCAATTAGAACTTATAAAGAAAATGAGAGAGAGAGAGAGAGAGAGAGAGAGAGAGAGAGAGAGAGAGAGAGAGAGAGAGAGAGAGAGAGAGAGAGAGAGGAATGTATGGAAGAAGGGCGATGTAAATTAACAGAGGATGTAAATTGACAGAGGCTGAGGAATATTAGCAAGAGCAACATAAAATGCAAGAGTTATTTGGAAAAAACTTGGTTGCTCAATGATGGCTCACTGTGCTTGGTGCACCCAAGCAACACGTTACTGGTCTACCATGTGCAATAGAATCCTTAATTTTGTTTCATTTTTTGCTCCTATTGTCCCTGTTTTCTTTCATGCTAGTTCAATAGTTGTCGATTCTTTTGAATATTGACAGTTAGAATCATTCAAGACTTTTCCTCAATATTTCAAAGCTTAAAACATCTCTTTTCATTTTCATGATTTCACAAGAAAGCAATAAGTAGAGGTTACAAATTAAAAGAACATGTCCATCTTAGATAGTTAATAATTATTTTGATGTTTGTACCATCCATCACTTATTTTGATAGTTGGTTCTTCTTAGAGCTTAACAATGCCGTGTCTCCCATGAATTAAAAGATAATTTCTTTAGAATGACTACATCTAAATATGAGAAATTCACAACATTGCACAAAGTAAATTTTTTTATTTTGTTACTTTATTTTAAATAAAATTAATTGGGTGGGGCTATTTTTACCCCCTCTTTCACTTGGTACAAATATTTTATTTTTAATTGACTGAAATAACTTTTCATTCTCGGAAACAAGGTCAATCACTAATTCGCCCTACTTTTTTTCTCTCTCATCTCCTCTTCTTCTTCTATGTTTATTGTTAATTAACTAAATTATCCTTCTATGTTTGAATATTTTTTTATAATTTTGGATGGATTAAGTTCTTTGAAATTGTTAAGTTTGTAATTTTTACTAATAAAGTACTACTTTACTTAGATTGTTAATTTTTGATGTAGCTTTTCTATTCATATTAATTGTAATGGGATGGCGCTAGATCATTTTTATACCGAGCGAGTGCTGGCTTGTACCTTTTGATTTGAGCAAAGTTGCATTATCCAAACTCTCCTCTCGCATTTTTTGATCAACTAAGAAATATATAATATTAGTGAAAACTTATACATAAATCATCACGTAGTTCTATCCCATTTACCCAGGTAAATTATTGCAAATGACTATCAAATAAAGACAAACAAACAAGGCAATGTAATAGTGACATAAAAATGCTTAGAGCGACACATGTCAGTGCCTTTGAAATGAGTTTGTGTTACATTCTTTTACCCATTTTGTTTCTTCTTCGATATTTTTTGCTTTTGGGTTTTGTAGGGTAAAATCAATACAAACCAAATTACCAAACAAAGAGGTTTAATGTGAAACAAAAGTTGATAGCATACAAAAAGTAGATAAAATAATGACACACATACCAAGAGTGGCTTCACTGTAAGGATGCAAGGGGAACTAAGATTTCGTGGACTCTGACTTTTCTGCAAGATGGATGAAAGGCAATGTAGACCAAAGCTAGTCCTGATAACACCATGACATAAATGGACATATCAGCTTCAGGCAAAAACAAGGGGACATTGGGGAAAAAGTATTGCAGGAAACTAAAAATTCATTGAAGAGAATTGCAATCAAGGAAGATCTCCAGCCTTGACTTAGGATGACTAGAGGATGAAGGGATTCTTTGCTGACTTCTTGCAACGATGAATAAGCCCAAACTTTCTAGAAAAAGAAAAAATAAATAAAATGAAAAGACTAAGCCCGACTCATTGGACTGGTCGTGTGCTACTACAGAAATCAACACAATTAGTAGTCAACATGTTAATGTGTCGTTCTCTATAAACTAGACCTTGGAATTATCCGAACTCTCTCTTTCTCCACCCCACATGCAGCAAATGCCTACGTTCATTGTTCATAAAAAATCAACTTACAATTACGAAATTGTTTAGTTCAGAAATGTATTTTAGATGGAAACGATGAGGATAGAATCATCACGTGATTCGTCACATTTTCCAGATAAATTATTGTCATATTAGACAATAGAACAAAGAAAATTAAAACAAAAAAAACCATAACTTTATCAAGACAACTTGCCAATAAGAAATTGATCAATTAACAACTACAATTTAATTTTTAAGCTTTTCCAATTTTTGAGTTTTAGAAAAATTTTATTTTTTAAAATTTTAATATCTTCGTATTTTTAATCTGAAAATAGGGACTCAGGCTGGGCTATTGAGCCCAGTCTGAATATGGGCTGAACTTGGACTCTCGAGCTTGGGTCGAGAACTTAAAACATGAGAAGCTAGGAAGGAAATGGGCTTAGCTACTAGGCCAATCTGACTTTAACTAGACCAAGTTTATGTCTGAAAATTCTCAAGTTAAGCTCAAACCTATCAATCTAACTTTAAGCTCGCATCTACTTGAGCGCAAACATGCTCTAGCCCACTTAAATCCATGACTAGCCCAAATTTAATTAAACCAATTAAGCCCATGCAAATTTACTCCTCCCCATTTGTCTTATTTTCTTTTCTTTTTATTGCTTTTTTCTTATTTCTTTTTCTTTCACCCCCACGCGACTATCTTCTCCTCCCTCGCGTCCCCTTCTCTCGACTCACCCGAACTCCAACATTTTTTAGCCAAACCTCGGCCAAAAGACCAAGCCACCGCCAAGCCACCACCCTTCATCGGTCATCCACTCCAACCGCCACTCGTTGGCCGACTTCCCCGCCGACGGTCCGGCCAACACCAAAACAGTAAGGAAAACGCCAGGGCCAAGACAAACAAAGCTGCGGCCAGCTGGCAAACAACATCAAGCTCGAAATCGCAGCAAAATAGTAAGATTAACACATGGGAACGTCGGCTCAGCCCCGAAGAAAGAACACAGAAGCAGAGATCTAACTCAAGTATTTCACAGAGCAGTTGGGGCGCACTATTTGAAACGACAAAAAACGAACTGGCAGAGGCTCCAACTTACGCCGGGAGTTATGAAAATTAACATACAAGTGCACATGTATCCAAATTGGCGTCCAATTGCCTCGGCCATAATTTCTTCTTTATTGCCTAGAAATTCCTTTACCCCACTCTTTTGTTTCTTTTGTTGCTACCTCGTATGATAAATTTGCTTAAACAAATCTGGGCAAAGGAAACTGAACAGAACATAACTAATCACTTGCAATGTATGAAAAGAAAGGAAGAGCAAAGTGAAAAAAAAAATTGTGAACAACGAAACAAAACCAAAGACGAGAGAGACAGAGCACGGTAGTGCATGCAAAACCGAAAAAAATAAAAATTGTACAATGACTGCACTTGATGCACTGCACCCAAGCAACATGTTAGTGGTCTACTTGGGCAATTTGCAGATGATGTTACGTGGACAAGCAGCACATTACTAGGTTAAACACGGGTAATGGAAGGCTAATTCTTTCATTTTCATTTTATTTTATGTTCCAGTTTTCTTTATTTTATGTTTCTCGACCACGGGAACGACTCTTCAAGGGCTCCAACGAATTTTGCTTTCCTGGATGTTTGTACCCTCCACCATCTAGATTTGAATAGAAAAATAGTGGGTGCTCCTGGCTGCTGACTCCTCAGCACTGATACGCCCACTTTTCAAATATTGGGTGCTCCAAGACCTCGCCACGTGTCCGGATGAGCCCATTTTTCAGATTTCTCTGACATCTGCTCATCTCACGTCTAATTTCTTTTTTGTCAAAAATTTCAAACGTCTAATTTCGAAACACCATTAACGACCTGTAACAATTTTTTCCTGTTTCAATGCACTTGGGAGACTATTTGCGGGTCTCAAGAGCCACCGAAGATGAAGAAGTCGGAGACCTTCGCCACCCGTTGCCAGCTCCACACCAACCGGCAGCCGACGGGCTGTTCTCCAGATCCAGATCTGGATGAGCAGCTAGCGAGCGACGCTGACGCTCGTCCATGGCTGTCGTCAACGTCCTTCGGCCAGATTTGGTCGGAGGAGGTGGTGGCGGAGTCTGAGGTGGCGGAGGAGGCGGGGGGGAGAGCTGGAGGGGGTGGAGCTTGTCAACGACACAGAGGGTGGAGGAGCTGGGGGGAGAGAGAGATGGTGAAATCGAAGTCGGAAGAGGAGGAGGACAAGAAGGAGTGGGAAGGCGACGAGGGGGGAGGGTGTGGGAGTGGGTCAAAGTCAGGGTTTTGTCTCTTCCCTTCCCTATATGGCCATGCTTGATGAAGACGATGAGCTTGGGTCGGGTTAAGCGTTCTAGAGAGAGAGGAGAAGTGGCTGACGTGGAGGTTCAGGACCACTTAATATTGAAAAATATTGAACCACCAAAAAGAAGAAGGCTTGAGGTCGCGACACGTGTCCCAAATGGCCCAATGTCAGAATCTTTTATTTTCTCTTCTCCCTACACGTTCTTCTCTCTCCACCCTCCCCCTGCACTCTGTCAGCCGACTCTCTCTTTCGCCGCCCCCTCTCTCCCACCAAGCAGAGGCGGAGCCTCGCGGTGGTTCGTCAGACGAGCCACCGCGCCCTCGACCCACCAACGAACCACCACGCCCGACGGCGGAGGCAACCTTTCGAGACGAGGGGCATCGCATGGTGGTTCGTCAGACGTGCCATCGCGCCCTTGTCCAACCGACAAGCCACGGCACTGCCCCTCCGGCTCCGCCGTCGCCGAGTCTCTCCCTCCAGCTATGCCCTCTCTCTCTCTCTCTCTCTCTCTTTCTCTCTCTCTCAGTCACGACCGAGCCCGCGTCCGACAAACCACGGTGCGGCTCTGCCTCCGTGTCCACCGTCGCAAAGTTCGTCGATCGGGCACGGTGATTCGTCGGTCGGACGAGGGCGCAGTGTGGCAATAAATACCGACATTCGATAAATTCTGACATTCGTCCCTATTTGAGATGTGTGGTGATATCAAGCCTTCTTTTTTCTTTGTTGTGCTGGCTTACACAAGGGCACCCGATATTTTCTCCCTAGTATTTTCATTGTGAAGGATTACAATACATTCTCAGGCACAGCACATGCCATGTCCCCTATAAATTGAAAGAGAATCTTTCTAAACCGGCTCTCTCTTAATATGGGAAATTCTAAATTAAACGATAACATTGCACCAAATAAAAGTCTAGACATTGTGACTTTGTATTAAACAAAAGTAAAACAAATAAAATAAAGCAGGGTATTTCCACCGCCTCCTCTTTAATTTAATACATTTTTTTTTATTATCAATTGACTAAAATATCAATTTATGATGAGAAATAAGATCAATCTCTAGTTCATTCTTCTTTTTTCTCGCTCATCTTTTCCTTTACCTTTTATGCTTATTGTTAATTGACTAAATTTTGTAATACTCTCTCTCTCTCTCATGCAACCCATATACTCATGTCCCGTTTTCATCAATGAATAACTTGCAATTAAGAAACTGATTAGTTGAGAAATGTATTAAACCAGAGGAAAATGATAAGAACATAATTCATCCCCTGGTTCTATCCAACTTGTTCTGATAAATAACTACAAATGACCATCGGATGAAGACGAAACGAAAGAAGGGCAAAAAAAACTAACAACATATTGACATGCGTCTTGTTATAAAGAAATTGACTGGTTAAGAAATGTTACACGGAAATGACAAAGATATATATATCTCACTAGGTATTTCGATCCCCCTGAAAACATGTTTCAACCCTAGCATAGACAAAGTCAGTCGTTTCCCAACTAGTCAACGGCAACCACCTTAACGTCTCTCTTTTTTTCTTCATTGAAGGCGTGGAAAGTGACGACACTTCTTTTTCTTGTTCATTTTTTTTCATTGACCATGCTATTATGATTTAGAAAGAGCAGGTTGTTAACAAAGGGGGTTGGGTTGCAATGGCCTCGGTAGGTTGGAATGCTATTTAAAGTTCTCATATAATTGGTGAGGCAACTCCTAAAAAAATCATATATTTACATAAAAATAAAGAAAAAGCAAGTATTCTTTCTCGACGAACAAACATGGCCACTATCATCTTTTCCAACTAACATATTTGGCGAAGGGAGCTCACGTGGTAAGTTGACTTGACAGTTTTTTATTATTGTTGAAGGCAAAAAAAGAAGAAGATGATTGTGAATTAGAAGATGATTTTGAACTTAAAGCAAGATGATTTTATCAAAGAGAAACCAAAAGAAAAGAGTGACAGAATCTTGAAGCAACAGTAAATGTCACATTTTTCTTCTCTTTCTTCTTTTCAATTTGTAGAGAGATACAAACACAAAAACAAAATATAGCGTGCAAAGGAAGAATGATTGAAGGCTAAAAAAAGTCATTAATCGGACGCTATACCTATTATAGAGCATTTTTCAAACAATTTTAGAAGATGTAGAGAATTTCACTTCTCAATGCGCTATGGATTTAAATATACAAAGAGAGGGCTAGGGTGAGCAATTCGAAAGACGCAAGCGCAAGCTTGCCTTCGTCGTCATCAGAGTCGTAATTGAGGTTGAGAGATTGATTGAGGCAAGACTTGCAAGCAGTGTTGACAGTAATCACCGGCATCACTCATGTGATCTCTATAGTCGGAAATCATTAAAATAGCAGTTCAGTCAACATCAACTATTTTATCATAACTTGATGGTGACATGAATAATTTTTATAGTTTTATTGGAATTTTTCGATTTTTCTTTTCTTTTTTTTTCTTACTCTCTTAGTCACTAGGTGGAAATCTGATAAAGGAAAAAAAATAAAAATAAAATAACGATATAAAAATTCAAAAAATTTTAAAAAATTGTTCATGTTAGCAATTTCCAATAAAAATCAATTAGATGGATCACATTTAAAAATCACTAAAAAATTTAGAACTAAATTGAAAAAATTAAAAAATCTCAAAACTGAATTAGCAATAAAAAAAACTACCGATCCAGCTTTCATCTAAGAAGCCTTCTCGTCCTAAATAAAGAAAGTGATAATTTTTTATTTTTCCTTATCTAATAATATTTTATAAAAATCATGGAGTGCCCAAATTTTTAAAGTCGACTAATCCACATGAATATATGTAAAATACCGCAATGATGTACATTGGGACTTATCACATACTTCTTGGAAGCGTTTTGTAGGAAGAGATATAGGAAAGCTCATGTTCATGGTTCCTAAAAGATGAACAAATATATAGTGTAATACATGAGGGATTGAATGTGGAAAGCAACTTAATTTTTTGGAACACAATGAAAGTATACTACAATACCAATTTTCAGTTAGGTTGGAGAAACGTTCCATCATGAAAGGAATTATGAAGTGTGCCCAGGTGAAAAAGCTCACAATTTCTTTGCAATTGGAACTCTTAGGCGTGAGGAAACTTTTGAACCAAGTAATGCTATGGACAACCTTCGGCAATCGAAAGAAGTATGCTTTCAAATTCATCTTTTGCTACTTGAAGTTGTCTAATAATTGGTCTTTCACTAAATGATGCTGTACTCAACACTTAGGTGTTTCGTTAAAAAAGGAATCAATACTTATTTTAGAGTCAAGGTATTCATACGGGAAATTCCAGGTGGGTGTAGTCCCGTAATAGATTATTTTGAGTATTGATGGTTAGAATTATTTATAACTTTTTCTCGGTATTTTAAAGCTTAAAAACATTTCTTTCATTCAAAGGCTTTTGCATGAAAGCAAGTAGTCTTTTTTGAAAATTTAGTGAACAAAAACATTTGACGCCTGGTACACGTTTGGATGTTTGTACCCTCCACCATCTGGATTTGAAAGGAAAAATAGTAGGTGCTCCTGGCTGGCTGCTGAGCCTCACCACCGAGACCACCTCTCTAAGTGGGCCCACATTTCAAATATTGGGTGCTCCAGGACCTCGCCACGTGTCCCGGCGAGCTCATTTTCCAAATTCTCTCGCATCTGCTCGTTTCACGTCTAATTTCTTTTTTGTCAAGAATTTCAAACCTCCAATTTCGAAACCCATTTACGGCGTGCAACAATTTTTTCGTGTTTCCATGCAGTTGGGAGCCCATTTGCGGATTTCAAGAGCTGCCGAAGATGAAGAAGTCAAGAGACCTTTGCCCCCGTTCCCGACCCCACCAAAAGGCAGCTGAGCCCGGCGACGGCCTACTCTCCAGATTTAGATCTGGACGGGCGGCTCCCAAGCGAGGCTGACGCCCGTACTTGGCGGTCGTCGGCGTCCCTCGGCCAGATCTGGTCGGAGGAGGTGGTGGAGCTGCCGGAGGAGTTGCTGGAGGAGGCGAGAAGGGTACGGACCATGGAAAGGCCCGGGGGGAGGGGAGCTGGAGGGGGAGGAGCTCGTCGACGACGCAGAGGGTGGAGGAGCTGGGGGGAGTGGAAAGGTGACGAGGGGTAGGGAGTGGTTGAGTCAGGGTTTGTCTATTCTCTTCCCCATATAGCTGATGCTTGATGAAGACGATGAGCTTGGGTCGGGTTAAGCGCTCCAAAGAGAGAGAGAGATAGAGAAGTGGCTAACGTGGAAGTTCAGGACCACTATGTTTTTTATGTGGGGGAATTAAAAATACTTTTTAGGACATAGCATATGCCATATCTCTATAAATCGAAAAAGGAATTTAAAACTGACTACTTCTTAATATGAGAAATTCTAAATTAAAAGATAATATTGCGGCAAATAAAATTTTAGATATTATAACTCTGTCAAAAACAAAAAATGAGGCGAAACTTTTTCCAATTCTTCTTTAGCTTAATACATGTCTTTGATTATCAATTCATCAAAACATTAATTTATGAAGGAAAAAACAAGGTCAATCACTAATTTATCCTGCCTTTTCCATCTCATCTTTTCTCTTCACAGTTTATGTTTATTATTAAAAAATTACGCCTATCTATCTTTCAAGAAAAAGAAAAACGGTGACTTTATAGTCACATCATTCCGGTGTCTCTAATCGAAGGTAACGATTTGAGAACCATGCTAGAGTGAGGGCCAATATACAATTCCACCACATCCAATTATACCAACAGTTCATATGAATGGGTTTCGAATAAAAAGAACGTATTAAGAAAAAGAAGCAATATGTCTGACAATAATTTTGAAAGAATGATGTGTGGATTTCATATGAAACGTATTATATGCTTTAAAGGATGAAATGTGTCCCACATAAAACTCAAAATGTTTTCATCCTATCAATTATAATAACTCAAGAATGAAGGAGGGGGCTTTTCTGAAGTAGCAATGCAAAGACAAAATTACTATAATGGATCTTGCGTTCCGGAACAAGTTACCTCGAAGCAGATCAAGTTGTGTCCGCGTGTCGAAAGGCAATATAAACGGAGGATTACTTTCACGCCTCAACCTGCCGCTATCAAAGCAAACATCTCAGAACAAGAACGAGCATGTCGATGATTTATCGAGATCGTCGTGGTGTTTCTTACCGATGCGGTTTCTCCTCTTCTAGCAAAAGCCCATGTCACTCGAACAAAGCTCTACTCTTTCTCTCGCTCCAAAGGATGAATCAGATCTGCTTGGTATATACGAAATCTTGTGAGGGTTGCGTTTCTTTAACGAGGAAATTTCACTTCGTTCAACCCCTACTTTTTGACCAACGCCACCGAAACGATTCCCTCCCGTTAATTGGCAAAAATACCCCCCACTGTAGACTTTAAGGATATTTTCTCACTTCTCTTTTGTAATTGGACCACATGGCCACACAAATTCAAGTAAAAAGGACATTTCGAAATGATGGGGTCAGAACTCATCACGTGATCCTGTCACCTTTGTCCAGGCAAATAATTGCAAGTGCCCGTGGAACAAGGACGAACGAAACACGGCAACGATTATGGTGTGGCGTGGATCTCATGGACTAGAGGTTAAAAAAACAAAGGATTGTCCGAACCAGGAACAGCCCATACCGAATTAGTCCGATCCGTTTCTTATGAGCGTTAATTTGATTTTTGATTCCCAAAAGTAAAGTCGGATTTCTGATTTCAAAAGAACCGGATGGATGATATATTTTTTATTATTTCTTAAAAATTAATAAAATATAAACTAAATATTATATTATTCGTTAGCATCATAAGTTACGGCACAATAATTCTTCACTAATCATCGCTTATGTCAATATCTTAAAATTTTGTATTCTCTCATTTTGCACTATCACTATTTAATGAAAAAAATAAAATGGCCGATTCTATGAAGATTAGAGCAAACCGCTCAACTCTTGATTTTAGGATTAAATAATCCGATCGCATTAAACCAAAAACCAATCATCCATATCATAAACTGTGACATTTTCCTCAATCCCTTTCCATCATCTACTATGGACATGTTTTGACTAACGAGCTCCCATAAGAGTCCCTTTTCCCTCTTCTTCAATATCAATTTAATTTAGTGGGCTAATTTAAATTAAAAATTACTAACGTATATGCCACTGTTCTTTATGACACAATCTATGAATAAATGACAAAATAATTTTAGAGCAAAGATGTCCAAATCTCCATTGGTATAATCTACCTATATGCTTACACTACACACTGAATAGAGTTAGCAAAATTTTCTTTAAATTAAGAGCGAGCTCATACAATAAAGAGATTTTTCTGTATGGACACACGAATCAATATTATAGCCCCTTTGTAAAGATTTGCACATGCCCTCCTCTCAAGGAAAGAACGGGGGAATTAGAAATCAACCGGTCCGGTCTCTAGCCGAAGGTAATGTTTTGAGAATCGTACCGGGCCGGAATGTGAATCCACTAGGTCCAACCGTTTGCACCAATCCGGTTTGAGTGAAAAGAAGCAACATGATGATGGTTTTGAAAAAAGTCAAGTGTGAAGGGTCCCAATGTTTTGAAGGATGTCAGGGGTGCCGGGATGAGTAAATTGAAATGTGTTCTTTTCTCTTTTGCGGTGGAGTAATCCAAAAATGAAATTACCGTAGTGGGAATGTGTTTGGGAAGAATATCAAAGTGGGTCCGAGTCGCCAAAAGCGGTATGATCTGATGGGAACTCATCGCGCGGTCCTGTTGGCCTAGATGAAATAATTGCGAGGGACCGCCCTTTGACAAAGACCAAACAAAACGAAGGTGGGAGGCGCGTAACAGGTTTGGCATTGGAGAATGAGCTGTCTTGGAGTAGATCAAAGCTGTGCCCGATGTCGGAAGGGCGTCCGGACGAACCATACAGGCTTGTTGTTATATACGAAATCTTAAGTGAGGCGAAATTACTTCTTCAACCCTCACCTTTTCCAATCTCCCCCGGTTCATCGGCAAGAACAACCCCAGGCCCACCGTAGGCTTTAAGGATATATTTTCTTAGAGCTAATTCCTTTTCAAAAAATCCTATACTTTCTAATCTCAATTCTACTCTTAATTTTTTTTATCTCAGCAAAATTCAAAAACCTCAAATTTTAGGTCTAATCCTAAATCTATCTCAAACTTTTTTTTGTCTTAGAAAAAGTCATAAACTTTGGATCTAATTCCAAATCTACTACGAATATTTCTTTTATCTAAAAAAAAACCCTAATTTTTTTATCTTAAAAAAAAACCTAAACTTTAGATCTACTTTTAAATTTATCTCGAACTTTCTTTTGTCTAAAAAAAAAAAAAAAAAACTTTAAGTCTAATATCAATTCTACCCTAATTTTTTGGTCAAAAGAAAATAATCAATTTTTACTCTAATTCTAAATTTGCCCCCATTAGTCATTCCTAACTTTTATATTCTAGAAGGTTTTTATTTTGAAGATAACTTTTCATGCCTCTTTGTCAATGTATATTTATTATCGATGTGGAAATGTTATGTTAAAGTAGAATTGAAAATATATTAAAAGTTGGTAATTTTTTTTACAAAATAAAATACGGGGCAAATTTAAAATTGGACCTAAAATTTAAGATTTTTTGAGATAAAAAAAGTTTGAGAAAAATTTGAAATTAAACTTAAATTTGGAAATTTTTTAAGATAAGAAAATTTGAGACAGATTGAGGATTTGATCTAAAATTTGAAACCTCATTTTCTTAATTTCGTCTGTAAATGAGCCACGTGGCCACACAGATCGACGTGGAAGGAATATTTCGAAATGGCGAGGACAGAACCCAGAACCCATCACGTGGTTCTGTTCACCTTGTCCAGATAAATAATTGCCACTGCTGGACGCACAAAACACGGCAACAATCATGGTGCGGCTGTGGATCCCATAAAACCTTGATGTTTCCCTCAACAAATGATGAGCTCCCAATAAGTCACCCTTTTTCTCTGTAACAAACGCGTGGAAAGAAACTTTTCTTTCCCCAAGTCCCGATTCACACTAGGAAGGACATAATCTAAAGGGCCTAAGTGATTATTTCTTCATCGCCATGCGAATTTCTTATACTCGTAGGCACAATAATAATATATATATATATATATATACATTTCTTAATTACTTTTGTCAAAATATTTAAGTAATAAATAACATTTTCATCTAACAATTTAAATTTTTAGAATAATTGACAATGATATCATAAATTATTTTTTAAACTCCGATCAAAATAAAACCAACAGGTGGTTCTTGGATCTAATTTTTTTAAACCGGTCTTTAGTGGGCGATTCTTGATTCTAAGATGAGAACCGCCCACCCGGATTATGCACACCCGTAGTTCTGTCCATCTTGTCAAGAAAAATAATTGCCACTGTTAGAACAGAAACGCACAAAACACGGCAACAATTATGGTGCGGCTGTGGGTCCATAAACCGTGATGTTTCCCTCAACAAATATGAGCTCCCCGTAAGTCTCCCTTTTCTCTGTAACAAATGCGTGGATAGAGGCTAACGTTTCTTTCCCCCAAGCCCCGATTCACACAAGGAAGGACATTATCTAAAGGGCCTAAGTGATAATTCCTTCATCGCCACGCACATTTCTCATGCTCGTGGGCACAACAATATGTATATTTCTTAATTGCTTTTGTCAAAATATTTAAATAATAAATAATATTTTCATCTAATAGTTTAAATTTTTAGAATAATTGACAATAATACCATAAAGTTTGACAACTCTATATTTGAAAATAGTTGATAATAATACCATAAAGTCTAACAACTCTATCTTCTTATGCATTTACCTTTTGTTGCAACTGTCATTTTAATTCCTCATTACTCCTCGTTTGTTTTGGTTTTTCATTTTGATTATCTGATACTTCTAGTTTCCACAGAACCGATCATATTATTTTTTGATGTTATGGTCTTCTTGAGTGTATTTTTATTTTTTTCTTTTCTTTCATTTTTTTCCAAGTAAATGTGTTGCCCATGTGCTCTGTGGGGTCGATAACTGGGAGCTTCTTGTTGTCTAATTATAGCTTATCTATTGTCAATTCATAAAAGAGATTCCAAGAATTTTTTTTTATTATGAGCATGATGGCCTTGTTTTCGCTAGCCATTTCTTTCGGCTAATTAGCTTTTCAATAAAATCACAAGTAGCATGAGCTACTCAATTGCATCGAGTCCGCCATCTCGTAAGTTATGTAAAATTTTTTATTTATCTCACGGTAGAAATGTTGTGATTTATGATTTATTCATGTTGTTTGTATTGACAATTACATGCTTTCCCATCAATAAAAAAGTCTCTTATAGAGCAATATGGACTACAGTCAAGCTAGGTTCTTTATAATAAATTCCATTTTCAGCACACCTTTTCATCAATTCAATTGACGAACACGATTAATGAATAAAGTTTCTTTCTAAATAATAGAACAAAACTAAACAAAACTCAATTACTAAATGAAATAATTAAGAATAGAGAAATGTGTCATCTCCCACGCACTTTCTCATCAAGAATAACCACATCAAGAATGATCAATTCCTATTTACTTTGTGATTGATTATATTCTATGCTTTGAGAACTTGTACTTTGGTCTTTCGATTATCTTTTCCAATCTTTGACCTTTCCAACGGTGAGTAATTTTCTTCTTTCTTGGCTAAACACCGAGTGCAGTGGAAATAAGTAGTATGAAATCTATTGCACACTTATCATTTTAAAAGAATGCAATAAGAACTAGGGTCATGAAAAATCTTTAGTGGTAGTTTGCAAAGTAAGTGTTCTTGAATTGAATAATTTGATTAACTACCAGAGTTTGTCTCAGCGGCCACTCTTCATCATGAGAAGGGGAAGGTAGAGGATTCTCAAGAGAAGTTTGGGTGAGAAAGATTTAATTTTAGGTGTGGATTTCGATTAAACTCGTAGCGAAAAAAGATAAAAGTTTGAGAGTGAGAGTTAGAATATAAATAAAATAGAATCGATAAAAAAAAAAAAGAATTGAATAATTTGATTATCGAGAAAATACTCGAATATATATAAAAAAAAGAATACTGCTCGTGGACCTCCTCTCACATCTGAAAAAGAAACACGTCATCTTCACACCGACAATGCCTCTCTAAACCCCCTCGTCTGCCACTTCTCTCTCTCTAGGCCTTTAGCGCGTGGGGTCGGTTGTCACGCCTCGATCGAAGTATGACATTCTTATCGGAACGAAATGAGCCCACATCCAACAATCATGCACACAGCGACGGGGCGAAATTTTGGTTTCCTTTGGGGGGGCCACGGATGGTGTCGGAACTGAATCAAAGCTCAAAGCTTTGCGTGTGTTATGGGATTCCCCTGGTGAAGCTCGTTGCCATAGAAGGAGATAAAAGAGTCCGATTTGACGCGCAACTAGGTGTTGATTCACCCCATTCGACATTACATAATATGATGGCCATGACCAGTACGTATGTGGATTCACCTTTGCTGAGGAAGCAGTGGGATTTAGAGGAGAGGAAAAGCAGCCGACGGAATGAGAGAGAAAATGATGGATTGGCCTAGAAATTTATCGAAGTCGTGCTGTGCTTGAAATTTTGTAGAAAACCTTAGGGGGAAAAGGCTTTGATGATCAATCGATCTGAAATCATTATTGTCCTTCTTTATTTGAATGTCTACTTATTGTATTTTCGAGCCTGTGCCAATTTTTTTTTTCCATAAGATCGAATGTTAATTTCAGCTGTTCAAATGAATATTGGCATTTGCTAACTAGCTATACTGCAAGGCAATTCAGGGATATGGTTAACCTGGGTCGGATCTCCGGATCCGCTCAGGCCCACACCGAGCTTCCTGACCAGGGTCACGGAGCGTGTTCGGGCTCTTATGTTGAGCCCGGTCCGCTTGAAGCCCAATGCCCCTAAAGCCCCAAACTTGAGCAAGCCCAGAAAACCCAACTGGTCCGACCAAATGCTAAATCCCAGCCCAAAGTTTTGACTCGCTCGACCCAGTCCAAGAAAGACTAAATAAGCCCATGCTCATTTAGTCTAAAATGAGCCCCAAAGCTCCTTGAACTTAACCAAAACCAGCCGATTCCAATGACCCATCACCTAGGGTCAGCCTCTTTTCAAGCCGGTCACGAACCAGTGAGCGCGACGTCCATGGCCGACCAAACACCTCCTCCGATAACGCCGGACTCTTGCCGTCACCACCACCGTCGGATGACGAAAACCAAGACCCTCGTCCTAGACGACCCAATTCGAAAACCGTCCGTTGCCAGCATACCGGTCACCGGTAATTAACTCTGGCCGTCGCCAGGTACATAACGACTCAACCCGGGCAGCCTCGGCTTTCTGGGTAAAAGCTTTTTAAATCGTGTTTAATGAGAAAAAAAACAAGAATGATACAAAAAGGCACTCAAATGCGCCTTCGGATCGACCGGAACGGACACCATCCTGACGGACTTGCCTCAGAGGCATTTCACCAAACACCTGGAGGGCGTCGCCGAAAGGGAGGCCACGGACTTACTCAAGACATGAATTCGGGCAAAAAGTCAACACACCATGCTCGAGCAAAACTCAAGACCAACTCAGAGATGAATTATTCGCATTCAACGTGAGAATGAACGAGGAATGAAGAGTCACGATCTCGGTTGAACCGAGACAGGGCGAAACAAAGCGTCAAACGGGGAAGAGAGGAGCGCGAGCTCGATCGCCAGAGGTGGCCCTACCCGGCTTGGCGACGCCGTACAGAGGGCGAGCTCTAAATATATCAGACTTAGCCCGGTCACCTCGCAACGCCGAGCCGGAATCCTTGGGTTAAAGCGGGTTCGAGAGTAAGGAAAGCAAAAATGGAACCGACCTGGTAAACACGTCGAGGAGGGGAAACGCTGCGCTGTCGACCAAGGCTCGAGCGTAGTGGTCGCCGCCGGAGGGGTCCTTTAACTCCTGGTTAAAGGGCCAGAACAGCACCGAAGAAGAAGAAGAACCAGGCCACTTTCTTCCCTCAGGGCAGGAGTATCGACCACATGCACGAATATCACCTCCAATTCAGCCGATTATCACTTTCCTTTTAACCTGTCTCCCGCATTGTTTTCTTGATATGAACTTCAGCTCGCATGCGGGTATCAATTGTGAACTTCGGCCATCACACTCTTATGGGCTTGGACAACCATTTAATCTTTATCATTGAGTCCGGTTAATTCAATTAAGCTCAAGACCATTCACTTAAACTATCTCCCATCATGTTCCTAATTATCTATATGCCTATGCAATTTAATGAAAATTATTGTTGCTAGGGTTATAAATTAATCTTTAATTTTATATGCAATTAATCAATGATTAAACATATTGTCAAAATTTTAGGTGTCAACATCGAGATCTAAATCAAGAGAGAAAAAAGCTTGGATTACAATAGACTCGAAATATAAGTAGTGTGTACTAAATAACAATTTCAATGAATCGTACTTGTAAAAAAAAAGGCACAAAAAAATTGCAATAAAAAATCTACAAAATCTTTTCTTCGTACATATATGAGCCTCTTTGCAAATCTCCTTCTTGAAATTTTATCAGTGTTCAGAAATTTGGTTATACAATTTTTCAAGAGGTGGTAGAATAGTGCATTGGTTTGATCGGCAATAGGCTCGCTTCCTCTTATCTCCTTTTGAGGTTTGTTTCCTGTCGCACCTTCTTTTGAATTGTATTTCTACGACACCTTCAATTGGTTTTGGCGGATGCCCAGATGCTTAGGTTTTGGCGGATGCCCAAGTGCATCGGTTTGATCGGCAGTACGCAATTTTTGTTTTCTTGAATCCTTTAATATGGGAGAGATGACAATGCATAGTGCTCGAGCAGTAAAAAATAAAAAATAAGCAATAATAAATATTAATCATATTGATAACTAAAGGGTGTAGAAAAATAAAGAACCCCAGCCGTATGGGATATTAAGCTGTGTTATGAAAACTCAGGATAGGACTCTCGTGAGCTATAACTGGGAACTCAATATAAACTCTTCAAATTAAACCACCCCTTAAAAAATATATATATGAAAATGTGATGTATTATATGAATACCAAATGAATTATTTCCCTAAAATGAACTATGATATGTGGAGATAAGAATCTAATCCTTGCTATTTAAATGTAATGTGATATGCTTCAATTCCCTTAAATGTAATCCTAGATGAAATTTTTGATGGAGATGCAATCCAAGATGAAATGGGAAAAATACCAAAAAAGTCTTAAATCTATTGCATTGATACCAATTCAGTCATAAACATTTTAATTGAACCAATATAGTCCTAAATCTTTGAGCATTGGTATCAATTCAATTTATCCGGCTAATTTTGGTCAGTCGGTGCTGACGTGGAAAGTCATTGCTAACATAGCAAATTTATTCATTTTTTTTCGAATTTTTTTTTAATTAATTTTTTAATTCTTTTTCTTTTTCTTTTTCCTTTTTTTCCCCCTCTTTTTCCCCCTTGGCCTTCCTCTCCATGTAGCCATCAGCGAGGCTCGGAGCCTCACCGACCTTCAGGCAAGGGATGCGAAGAGCTTGCTGGCCATCGACAAATGTTGCAACCCTTGTCCGACCTCGCCCAAGGCCGCAGGTGAGGCGGCTTCACCCAGATCTAGGCAAGGCTAGGCTCACCACCACGGCCTTGCCGTGGGTGGCGTTCACCTACGGCAAGGCCGTGGCAGTGAGTTTGGCCTCGCCCAAATCTAGGTGAAGTTGCCTCCCCTGCGGCCCTAGGCAAAGCTGCCTCCCTCGCGTCTCTAGGTGAAGTCGCCTCCCCTACGACCTTGGGCAAGGCCAAGCAAGGGCCGCGACACTCGTCGACACCCGGTGAGGCTCTGAGCCTCATTGGTAGCTGCATGGAGAGGAAGCCCAATGAGGAAGAAGAGAAGAAAAAAAAAAGATAAGAAAAAAGATAACGAAGAGGAAAAAAAAAAATAATAAAAATTTGAAAAAAAATAAAAAGCATTTTAAAATTGTCACGTTAGTGTTGACCGGACGATCGGTGTCCACGTCAGCGTTGGCTAGCCAAAATTGACCGGATGGACTAAATTGGTACAAATGTGCAAAGGTTTAGGATTATATAGTCCAATTGAAAAGTTTAGGACTGAATTGGTTACAATGTAATAAGTTTATAACTTTTTTTGTACTTTTCCCTAGATGGAGTTAGATGAAATTTTCATTAAGAAGTAGTTCGAGAATACATAAAATTTGCTTCAAAACACAACAAATTCGAAAGGCTAAGGGGATAAGAGACTCAATTTGGGTAAGGTTTTGTTACGATGGGCTTTAATGATCAAATCCACAATCTGATTATTTCAATTCACGTAGCTTGACTTCGCTGAGGCTTACAAAGTATTTTGGGGCTTCTAGAATCGCCATTGCTTTAGCTTTGAATCGCTGAGGATACGGTCATCGAGTGGGCACAACCGTCGGATTAGTGTTCTTTGGTAGTCACGGCACGCAAATGCTATGGCGCCTTCCCTTGTTTTTGGGACGAATGACCCATCAGGGTTGATTTTTGAGCTTGCTAAGAGCTGGCGCTATCCAAACCAGATGTAAAATTGCTTTGACTAAAAGTCAATCCCTAGTCAAATTTTGGCTTTTTGCATTAAAATGTCCCTTTTGAGTTTAATTTTATTTCAGAAGTGAAAATTTTGGAAAAATTCAAAAATTTGACCATAAAATCAAACTCTTAGTGAAAAATCAACTATGATTTGACTTTTGGTCAAACCTTGGATCAAAAAAATTGAAAAATACAAAAATCAAAATCACTTCATTTTAACTTCAACTTGACTTTAGCATTGAGAATTTTTCGAAAATCGATTAAGAACCTTGTTTTCCGAATTTTTCAATTTTAGGTTTAAAATCAACCAAGAATGAATTTACTTTCATTCTTGTCATAATTAGGCTTAGTTCCTTTTACAACATTTGATAGAGACAATTCCATTCGGTCGTTCAAGTAATTTTGGAATCGAGTAAAGCGAAATGTGAATTGACACTTTTGTCTCTAATAAGGGATCCAAATCAATTCTTCATGATTTGTGAGGTAAAATCTTCAATTTACTTAATTTTTTGAGTTAAGTCCAAATTTGGGGTTGATTTTAGCAAATTCACTTGCTAACTCATTGATTTGGAAAATTTCGCCCTCTGGACCTTAAGAAAATAGGATTGTTGAGTTCCGATCCAAAAATTCGAGTTAACCTATTTATGATTAGGGTTTAATTTGATAAATTGAGGTTCAATTTAGACATTGACCCTCAATTTAATTTTGACAAAAATGTCGTGTCATTGATTAAGGGTCATACGATAAGTTCTCCTAGACATGGGCAATCAAACTAATAAGTGTCTCGCAATTTTAGTTGATTTCAATTTCAATTAATTTGCAAATTGAGACAAATAATTAGGTAGAATTGTCCAATTTAAGGCATAAAATGTCCAATTTGGTGTGCCCATGGGTCCAATAATTTTTATGATAATTAGACAATTAGGCTAATAAAAAATCACGAAATTAAATTTTTGTGTTTTAATTAGCCTAACTTGTTTGAAATTGGCCCATTTCTCTTCAAAATTGGACCATTTTCTTTCCAATAAAACAAGTTTTCTTTTCAAGTTAGTCCATTAGGGACTAAATTGCACAAACCATGAAAAATTGGATCAAAAGCACCCCAAGAATTAGCTGAACCGGTTGAACCAATACAAGATCGATTCGACCAGTCAGACCAATGTATGTTTGGTGAGTGACTGAACTAGTGCTGGTACACTAATTGCTTGATCGATTGGGAAATAAGGTCTTCGAACCTGCTCGTGTGCTTATTTTCCAGTTCAATGCATGTGATTGGTAGATACTCGTGTTAAACTAATGCATGTTCGCGGGTGATTTTGGGTTACACATTAGAATACAACTTTATGGAGTATGACATTAATCATTGCAAGTGAATATTTTTGATGTTTAATGATCATGACTTGTGTCTAATAATGAATGGGGTTAACATTTAAGGTACATCGTGCATGTGACTCCAAAGGCCAACTCTAAGGCCATTTCTAATTCGTTGATTAGATAACCATTGTTTGTTTACTTGTCATGTTTGGTGTGCTTTTGTTTGAATCGGTGTTTGTTTCATTGTAAACCATTCTTTTAGAATTAGTTAGAAATTAAGGTATGTGAAGAAGGCGGCCCTAAAGACAGTAATGGTTGATGTCCTTTCCAACCCATACCTTGTACTATTCATTTGATAGCTAACATATGTCTTGGGTTTTCTATCGCGTTGTATAAAAACCTGACGAGTTGTGAGTTCCTCTCTCTCTCTCTCTCTCTCCCTTTACATGTATTTTTAGGATTGCATGTATAGATTTACCGCTTTCCTTGGTTGTTTACTTTACACACTGCAATTTCAACTAAAATTGTTTGCCTTTTTTTTTCTTTTCATTTTTTTAGAATTCGAATGGCATGAAACCGACATCCACGCATGGTCATATTCCTAGTTTAAAAATGTCATGACAAAGTAATAAAACACGCATGGATACTAAAACACGAGGATTGTTAGGTATTGAAAGGGTAGTAATAGAAACAATTAGCGTAACTCAAGTCCCTAAACCCTAGAGTTCTGATTGTGTAGAAATTGAGGGAAACTCTCCCAACTCTCGATTGGGCTTTCTAGCTAGCCTCCAACTTGAGGCTAGTGGCGACTTCTAAACCTTTGTCTTCGGTTGTTAATCAACTTAGATAAATAAAATGAATCTTCCCGCAGTCGTGCAGGATATGGATTTGGGAGAATCCACACTTACGGTTGATGGACCTCTTGGTGGATATGATTGTCATTGAGATGTGTTCAAGCCATCTTTGATAACTTGCCCCTTGAGGACCGTCTCATGGGTAAATACATCTAAACTCCGTCCCTCTCAACACCGACCGTCGCTGAGGGCGGGTCGCGACATTAGGCTATTATCTTAATTTAGCAGCCCTTTTAAAGAAAAGGGCTGAAAAATTCCGAATAAATTTGTAGCGGCATGTCATTCTCGTCGTTTGCATGAGTTCCAAAAGGCCACAGCTCTCAAGAGGCAGACTAAAATTTTGTTTCGAAGAAAAGAAAAGAAATTTACTGAAGTCAAGTCTAATGAGGAAAACAAGAAGAAAACTCCAATTAGACGACCATGATGGTACCCCATAATCAGAAGTTCTCCAGATTACTGGCAAAATTTAACATCAATTCGTTCAAAAAGCGAGGTTTGAGCAAGAATCCACATTGTGAAGAATGCTTCTCAGTTTTTCTGCGAACCATTCCTCCCAAAGACAGGGTTTTTTCTGGCCACATCGTCGGTTCGCTCGAAACAGCAAGAATAAAGTACTGAAAAGGGACAACATTGACGCAGGTCTGACAAAAAAATGATTTTGCAGTGAAAAAAGCAGGCATGATCACATGGCACAAACCTCAATTTGAGAGAAGAGAGCGGGTTGACCGCGGGCTCGAAAGAAGTGGTCAACTGCGTCGTTGTGCCCGCCATTGTTGCCTCCTCCGACTCCTCCTACGCCTCCCACGCCTCCCATGGGCCCCCGTCGGGTCCCCCTACTGCTTGTTGACCTCCTTTCACATCCGAAAAGCAACCCCCCATTCTCTCTCTCCCTCCTTCCCTCTCGTACACTTCCAATTTCACCTCCTTCGCGGATTCGATTCACACCCACAATCCCTGTTTCTTCCCGTCTCTCTCTGAAAACCCCTGTTTTCCACAAACGCTGCTTCTGGTGAAAATGGTTGCAACCACCCTCTCTCTGCCCTTCATATAGCCGACAGAAACGACAAACCGCATGGCGTCGGTTGTAACCTCTCGATGACGGTCCTTGTCCGAACCCACGAAACGAACCCACGTCGGAACGACGGCGCGCTTAGCTAAGGGACGTAAAAAGCTGTTTCCTTTTTGGAAGGCCAAGAACCGTATCGCAACCGAATCAAGACCGAAGCTTTGCTCGCGTCCTGGGGTTCTTGGTGTAGTTTGTTGCTATATATAGAGATACCAGCGCTACTCGTCGCGGGATTAAGTAAATGATACGCACGGTGGACGTTCTCATCTTTTGTTTATCCGTTTTCGATGACCGGGCCCAGGATGCTTGCTGGTATCCCCCTCGTTGGGGAGAGGGAGAGGAGAGGAGAAGAAAGTTAGACGAGGGGAATGGGAGAGAAACTAATGGATTGACCCGGAAATGTATTGAGGTCGTGCTGGGTTTGCAGTCTTTGGGGAAATCTCAGGGAAAAAGCTTGGATGACCTTGACGCTTGACCATGGATTTGAATAGTTCGACGGATAAGGTCAATGGGTTTGACTATCCATCACTGTGCAGAGGGAAGGGTCAACAAAAGAAAAATAGAAACGAATGACTCCTCAATTTTGGTTTATCATGTACTATCATCATTAAATTTTTAACTTATATAATGTGATTCATAGATTTTTTTTTTTAACGAGCAAATAACATTTTGATTTGACGGATGAGGTCAATGTTTGGATTTGACTCTCCATCGCTGCACAGAAGGAAGGGTTAGCAAAAACAAAAATTGACAGAAATGCATAATAAGTATCATCAGCCCGTACTATCGACCAAAAGGATCCTTTACTGTTCACACCCTCTCTGTTTCTGAGCGCCCGACTACTGTAGCTCCAGTTCTGGGACTCTTCCGTGCCGGCGATTGCTGGCTCCGACGAGAATCTCATTTCGGAGGTGAAGTCGTGTGGAAGCCGAACACCTGATCCCCTCTTCTTTGTTCGGGTAAGGCTTTCTTCTTCTCCGCGGCTCTGCCTTACGATGGGTTCTTAGGTTTTGCAAGATTGGGTAGTTCTGGTTTGTGGATTCATGGAAAGGGGTTCTACTGGTTCGCAATCCCTCCTTGGATTAGGCGGTGGTCGACATCGTAGCAGAAGCAGGGCTCCAGCTGGCCGAAATGCTACTGGAGATCAAATGCGTAGAGGCAACAATGTTGCCCATGAGTTTGCTGCGGGGAATCTGTTGTTAAGAGGCAAGAATGTTGCCCAAGTTCCTGCTGCGGTGGGGAGTATAAATGACAGCAGACCCACTGGTATGGGGGTAGCTGGGCCTTCCCACGGTCAGGCTTCCATTACAGCAGAACATAGGATAGGCACGTCGCCTCAGTTAGCTGGAACACTGGCCCCAGCCACTCGCTCTTGGGCGAATGTTGCCAAGGCTGCTATGCAAGGGTATTCTCTTACTTATATTGATCCTTGTTCGGGTGGGGACAATATAATTCATTGTTCAGAGGAGGACCTTAACGCTGCTGATCCTATTTGGAATGAATGTTTAGTCGGCTACTTTGTGGGGAAGAAACTCCCATTCAAGCTAGTTGAGTCAGCCCTTAACCACTTGTGGGGCCAACGCTTGCTGGAGGTCAAAGCAAATGACCAAGGTTTTTATTTTTTTCGTATCTCGGACTCTGATTTCAGACGAAAGGTGATAGAAGGTGGTCCTTTGACTGTAGCACGTGTGCCATTAATCCTCCAACAATGGCACCCCTTGTTAGAGTTGAAAAAATGAGATCATTCTACAATCCCAGTCTGGATTAGACTGAAGAATCTCCCCTATGGGCTATGGTCTGCTAAGGGGATTAGCAAAGTTGCTAGCGCTGTGGGAAGACCGTTATATGTCGACCATCGCACGGAGCAACTAAAAATGATTTCATTTGCTCGGGTATGTATCGAACTTGCTGCCACAAAAACTTGCTGTGATACTATTACGGTTGACCTAAATGGGCAAACCCGAATAGTGGACGTTGAGTATGAATGGAAACCGGTATCATGCCATTTATGTGGTACTTTTGGACACCGGTGCCTTGCTCAAGACCCCTGCCCAGCTCAGTCTGAACCAGCTATCCAGGCACGTGTGCAGCCATCTGATCATCCAGCTGGTAGGGATGATCAAGGCCTTGCTACTCTACAAGGTAAGGATGCTTGTCCAGCCCCTACTCTGGAATGGAGACAAGTTAACAGCAAGAAGAACCGCCGGGCTGGTAGTAACAAGCAACCAGCGCTTGATCCTGCTCCCTCATTTTATTTTGACTCGGATGATGATCTAGACGAGGAGACTGTTGCTATTGATGCCTTAGAAACTGTTGATGCTGTCCAGGAGCTTCCTGCTGCTGTGTCTTCTTCTCCAGGTCCTGCCGGTGCTGGTCTCATCTACTCAGGTTAGGAGACGTGTCCTGGTGCAGGCTCCATAGAGTCTGTTGCTGGTGCTTCTTCAACAAGTGTTGCTGGTGCTCATGTCATTCAAAAACCTGGTGCTGCAACTGATGCTTCAAGACTCGAGGCTGTTGCTGCTGTCAATGATTCAAGGCTTGCTGGTGCTGCTATTGCTCTCCCTTCAAGGCTCGCTGGTGTTGCTGCTATTCCCTCTGCGAATGCAGTTGCTGCTCCTTCTCTAGCTGGTGCTGCTATTGTTTCTGCAGAGTCAGTTGGTGCTGTTACAGCTCCCTCAATGCCAGCTCGTGATGTTGCTGTTCCTGCAGGCCTGGACAAGGCAGCTGCTGCTGCTGTTGGCGTGTCACCAGAATCTGCAGGAGCTGCCTCCCTAGGTCCAGGTCAGGAGGCGAGCCTTGGTGCTGCCCTTCCAGGGTCTGTTATTGCTGCTAGTTCAGCAGTGACCCTTGTTGCTGATACTAATTCAGGTCAGAAGATGATACCTGATTCTCCAGAGAATGATTTACATGATCTGCAGCTCACTGAGGTTAGGATTGAGCAAGATAGTGGGTTGGGGCCTCCCCCTATTACTCCTCGTGTTAAAGCAAAATCTATGCAGATTAACAGGCCTAGTCCTTCATCAGGGACAGCTTCTATCAAAAATAAACCAGCAGCCACCAAAAGGCGGCCAAAAAGAAGATAGTTCGTCTACCCTTACTATTGTACAATAATGTCTTTTGGTTTTTGGAATGTCAGGAGTCTTATGAATCCTGTTAAGCAAGCTGAAGTTAGACAGCTTGTGCGCCTTAATAATATTTGCTGTCTTGGCTTATTGGAAACCAAAGTTCCTGTTGCTAGTTTTCCTAATATCTCTTCTGCTTTACTCCCTGGCTGGATGTGGGTTACAAATTATGAATACTCTCCTCGAGGGCGTATTTGGGTTGGATGGAACCCGTTTTTGGTATGTTTCAACATTCGAACTTGTTCTGACCAGATTATTCATGGTGATGTAAAAATGCTGAACTCAGGGTCTACACTACTTCTCTCGGTGATATATGGTGAGCACACATTTGTTGCTCGCAGACCCTTATGGAGTAAGCTAGTGAGTCTAAGTTCTTCTCTCAAGGAAAGCCCTTGGATGGTTGCCGGTGATTTCAATGCCATTAGGGATTCTTCTGATCGCATGGGAAGCCCGGATATCTGGATTCCCGCTTTTGATGATTTCAAGGATTGCATGGACCAAGCTGAACTTTTTGATCTTCGTTATGTGGGTTTCCGGTTTTCCTGGTCCACCTCCTCTGGCATTCATAGGAAACAACGGAAAATAGACCGGGTCCTGGTCGACAACTGTTGGTGCACCACCTTCTCCTTCTCTGAAGCATCCTTCTTGGCCCCGGGTTTATCTGACCACACTCCGATGACTGTGAGAATTCTTGCTCCTGGTTCTCGGCGTATTCCTTTTAAATTTATAACCTTTGGATGAGCCACCCGGATTTTCCCATGCTAGTAACTCAGTCTTGGGAGACTCAAGTAGCAGGTTTTCCTATGTACAGACTCTACACTAGACTCAAGCTTCTAAAGGGCCGGCTTAAGTGTCTTAATAGAGATGCTTACTTAGAGATCTCCTTAAGGGTAGCCTCGGCTAAAAGGGTCCTTTCAACCACTCAAGAGGCACTACATCTAGACCCTCATAATAGCTCTTTGGCGGCTGAGGAACATTCTCAACTTAAAGACTATATTGAACTTCGATCTCTTGAGGAGTCTTTCTTCAGACAAAAATCTAGAATTCGTTGGCTGAAGGAAGGGGATCATAATACCAAGTTCTTTCATCACTCGATCAATCATAGGCACCTCCGTAATCGTATTATATCCGTTGTGGACGGCTCAGGACAAACGGTAACGGACCTGAAGGATGTACCGAAGGTTTTTGTTTCATATTTCCAGGATCTCCTTGCTCCGGTTGAGATGATTGTGAGGCCATCTATACAGGATCTCAAGGATGTCATTCACTCCCCTCTCAAGGAAGAACACATCAGCTCTTTATCCCAACCTTTTCTTCCTTCCGATATTCGCGATGCTATGTTTTCTATGGCTGGTAATAAAGCCCCAGGTCCTGATGGATACAATGCTGACTTCTTTAAAAAGAATTGGGACAAGGTGGGCTATTCAGTTACTGAAGCGGTAATGGATTTCCTCGAAACTGGACGCTTGCTCAAGGAAGTTAATAACACTATTGTTGCCCTGGTGCCAAAAATCCCCAATGCAACATCAGTCGCTGACTTTCGGCCAATTGCCTGTTGTAATACTATATACAAGTGTATCACTAAGACATTCTCCTCTAGAATTGCTGCGGTTCTTCCACATATAATTAGTCCGGTTCAAACTGCTTTTGTAAAAGGTAGGAGGATCAGCGATAATATTCTTCTTACCCAAGAACTTTTCAGTGGGTTTCATAACAAGCCTTATATCCCAAAGTGTGCCATCAAGGTGGATTTTAGGAAAGCCTATGATACTCTTGACTGGGACTTCTTAGAGAAAACTCTTCAAGTTTTTGGATTTCCTACCCACCTCACAAAACTCATCATGGTATGCGTTCGTACCCCAAAATTTTCTATATCCATAAATGGTGAACTCCATGGCTTCTTTTCCAGTGGTTGTGGTATAAGACAAGGTGATCCCATGTCGCCATACCTTTTCACCTTGATTATGGAGGTTTTCACTGGGATTCTCGACTCTTATACTCGGCATCCAGATTTTCGATACCACTGGCGGTGCAAGGCTACACGCCTATCCCACCTTTTTTTTGCAGATGACGTTTTTCTCTTTAGTGAAGCAAGCCCTGGCTCTATCTCTTGCCTCCAGAATGGGCTTACTTTATTCTCTACTTGGAGCGGTCTGGTTCCCAATACCAGCAAGAGTGAAGTCTTTATTTCAGGAGGATCTGAGACTACCAAGGAGCAGATTGTGCAAGCGCTTGGCTTCAACCTTGGTTCCCTCCCGGTGCGCTACTTGGGTGTACCTATAATTACTTCGAGAATGAGCAAAGTGGACTGCAATGCTCTTGTATGCCGCCTCACTGCTAGAGTCCAATCTTGGACCCACCGGTTTCTTTCTTTTGCCGGCCGACTACAACTTATTAAGTCGGTACTACATGCTATCCAAGCTTTTTGGGCCTCCATCTTTTGGCTCCCATCTTCGGTAGTGGAAAAGATAGAGCAAATTTGCAGACAATTCCTCTGGAAGGGCCCATCCATGGGTTCGGGAGGTGCAAGGGTATCGTGGGCTGACGTCTGCCTTCCCCTGTCCGAAGGAGGCCTTGGTATAAGAAGAATCAGAGATAGCAATAAAGCAGCCATGGCTAAACACATCTGGTTGCTATTTACTGATAAAGAGTCTTTATGGTGCAAATCGATTCATGCCACATATCTCAAAAGGAATAATTTCTGGAATTCTTCGACTCCAACTCTTTGCTCTTGGGCTTGGAGGAAGATCCTTACTTTAAGGGATGTATTCCTACCCCACTTCAGATGGAGGATAGGAGATGGTGAATCTACGTCGCTTTGGTTTGATCCATGGCTTGATCCATGGCTTGACATTGATCCCCTAAACTTGGTATTCTCTGATAGTTACATATACCAATCGGACCTTCTTAGACAAGCGAAGATGAAGGACATATATTCCTCGGATGGGACTCAATTACTCCAAGAGCTAGCTTTATGGCAAATTCCGGTTCCTCACCTCTCAGTTGGTCAAGATTCCTTTTCTTGGGTGGCGGACTCCTCCGGTAAATTTTCAATGGCTTCAGTGTGGGATATAATCCGGTGCAGATTCAACCCGGTTCCTTGGTCCTCCTTTGTCTGGAATAAGGCTTTGACCCCTAGATATCAGTTCCTTCTCTGGCTTATTACTAAAGAGCGCCTTCCCACTCAGGAATATCTTATGTCATATGGCAGTATCCCTAATTTGGCCTGTGCTCTTTGCAACTCTAGACCTGATTCAAGTAACCACTTGTTTTTTGATTGCAGCATCTCCAACTCTCTATCTAATTTCTGGACCGATAAGTGTAACCTCCCTTGGCACAACTCCTCTTGGTCAGACAATCTTCAATGGGTTATTAACTCTGTGACTGGCAAAGGGTTCTACCCGGAGATAGTATGCTTTTCTTTTGGATGTTTATGCTATATTGTTTGGAAAACCAGGAATGATATTCTCTTCCGTGGCCAGAATCTTTATGTCCCTTCCATGAAACTATACCTCTGTAAGGCGGTCAAGGACAAAGCGCTAGCTTTCAAATCGGTTGAGGATACTCCCAGAAATAGAAGAATGCAGCGTAGTTGGGGGATAGACGCTCGCATTTTTGGTGTGGAGACAGCCACAATATAGTATAGGATGAATTGTGTCCTCTTGGTTCTTCTATGTTTCTAGCCTACTTGTAATTTCCTTTGGTGACCATGGTACCCCTCTACTCCAATGACACTTTGTCTAGTTGAGTGGTTGTTGGTACCGTGTCTCCCCCTTGTTTGTACATTTTGCTGGTCGATTTTATGATAATTCTTACCTTACCAAAAAAAAAAAAAAAATTTGACACGAATGACTTATCAATTTTGATCAAACGTGCAATATTATCACTGGATTTTTATCTTATTCAATATAATTCATGAATTTTGATTCAACGAGGGAATAGCATTTTAATTTGATGGATGAGGTTGATGTTTGGATTTGACTCTCCATCACTACGTAGAGGGGAGGGTTAGCTAAAAGAAAAATTGACATAAATGACTCCTCAATTTTGGTCTAACGTGCTATATCATCATTGAGTTTTTAACTTGGTCAATATGATTAAAGTATTTTGATCCAATCGGGGGAATAACATTTTAATGTATTCGATACGATCTCTGGACTTTGGTATAATACTTAATATGGTCATTTGAACTTTCGAATATTTTGATGTAGTTTAGGAGTTAAAATGAATATTTATAAATAATTCAAGGATCACGTTTGTGCTATTGATCCCTCAGTTCCCTTCCCCATCCAATGCGTGCAATTAAACTTATCAATCCCCGAGAGCATTAGACCACGAAACTTTAATGTCGGTGTCTCAGATGCTGGTTTTGTACATATTCTTAACCCCATAGCCAGTACTAATAAAGTTGGACATTGGCAAAGTCGTTAGTCAGTATGTAAATACATAAATAGATATCTACCTGGTCAAGACAATAAGAGCATCCGCTTGATACCTTAACACTCTGTTTTCCTAAAGGCTAAAATGAGATTATATATATTCGAAAAATTGTGTCCCTCAATAATGCGTGACTAGAGAAGTCTTTAATTATGTTTTGTTGTATAAATGAATTGTTTTGTCATAGGCATGACAGTTTGAATTACACTCTCAACGAGTGCACGAATATGATTGGATCACTCAACCCTATCTTGAGCTTGGTGCTCTCCAATGATATATATTAATTTTCATGCTTTCACACATGAGATGACTTATAAAATCAACAGATTAAAGAATCTTAATAATTATAAGAGTTATACGCGACATCACACATCTAGCAATTGTCCCCATGGAAAGACATGTTTAAATATTACAATAATTGAAATCACTTGATTGGAAAGATAATCTTGCGTTAATATGTATAAATGTGATAATAAATCCTCTTTTATCCCAATGTCTTTTGCCTATCAAAAAATGTTTTCATATTTCGTGCATTATTTAATCCTATATTCGAATACTCCTTGGTTAGGTTGAACCTAAATCCAAACTGTGAGATTGCACATATAATATGTTGGTGATCAATGCCTTACTCTCACTTTAATATTGTCCAATCAAAGGCCTTTAAAAGAAAATCATGGTGAATTTGCTAGAATCTTAAACTCTAGGATCAGGATGTTTTAGTTGGCAGATTGCTTCCAATTAGAAAATGAATTTCTCGCTAGAGTTTTTGCACGGCTCTGTGGTCCACAACATTCGTGATAATTTTCTTGCTCTCTAGTGCCAGCGGATGTAAGCATATTCCTTTTCCTTAGAAGGGTAATGGTCATAGCAATATTGCCGAGGAAAATTGCCAGAGTCATGATTTGCATTTTTTTTTTGTCTATCTTACTTTAACTCTCAATATACTCTCAAACTTTTGCCTTGCAAAGAGACAATATATGAGTCAAACTTCACGCTTGAAACTAAATGTCTCCGTCCTTAGCCTCGTTCGAGAAAATGAGAAATCGAACTCCCCATCTCTCCTTTCACATGTGGGAAGAGTGATCATTGGGCAACCCTTGGTGGTTATGATTTGCATATTTAAGATGTGGCAAGTGCATTGTGTTGAAATTCATATTCAAATAATTCCTAGTACACGAATAACCTCTAGCATATTTATCAAGATCCTATCAAAGTAGATAATTGGATGGAAACTTGTTCAATTTCGACGGTTGAGATCCTTCTCATCCCAATTGAAGGGCCCATGTTTGTGGGGACTTTACAAGATCGTTGCCTTTTTTCCCTTTCATCTGTCAAGGCGCACTTGGCAAAAGGCAAGCTACTTTCCCTCCCCATAGAATCACAATCATGCTAAAAGGCAATACCCTTTCACCAATGGATTGACTTTTTCCAATTTTTAACTTTATTATAGGTATATATCCTCTTTGATTCAAAGGTTTTATTACATTAAATGAAAAACCAAAATTCCGAAACATTAAATACGCAAATACACTTTTCGCAATCCTCGAAGAAATCGGTTGTTTCTGAAATTAAATATATTAAAAATAACCCTTCTTTTTTTTTATTATATAGACTTTTTGCAAAAAAAAAAAAAAACATAAATAATGGACTGAAATTATTCAAGTCTAAAAAGATTTTTCAATTTTTTTTCCAACTCATAATTACAATGGGTCGATATTCCCAAATTCCCCCGATCAATATATTATAATAATTATCCTTATCCATTCCTTCCCACGTCCATCTTTTCTCCGTAGTAAATTCCAAGAACTTGCCCAAGACTCGATTCCTTTCCTTAGGATTTGATCTAAAACACAAACACATGCCTAAGTCAACGCCTGAGTCAAGCGAAGCACATGAATTGCTCCTAACACTTCGTCATGCTCTCTCTCTCCACCATTATAAACGACTTCCCATTACATCTCCATATTGGATGTGAGTCCCCAATATCATAAGAGGATTAGTCACTAGATCTCTATGTATGGAGTATGGAGTTTTTCTAGCACTTGCATATTTCATAGCGAGAAGAATGTTTAACCTGAAAGATCTGACAGACATTTGCAAATTGATTAAAATAAAAGAGTTATGATACATCATTTCATGGTCTGATTCGGATTTGATTTAGTTTGGTCCTATTTTATAATAGTTGGTGATTTTAATGATGCGTGAATTTTTGTTGAAAACATTTTGAGTTGATCGATGACTCGTGAATGATTTTGTTTCTCGACTCTTTACAAGAGCACAAGCTAATAGAAACTAATCTGTGTACTAGGCAACACTGGTAGTTTGCTGGAAACGATAATGACCACGCAATCTAGGACATTCTTCCTTTGCAATCACCAAAACTCTCCTCATGAAAGAACAATAACACAAACAAGAAAAATGTCGGTGATGGGGAACATAGTATAGGAGGGTTCAATGCAGTATCTTGAATACCGAAAGCAATAAGCATTCGAGACAAACAAACCTTGATGATTTTGCTGCCGCATGAGGTCAAAGCCTGGCCTTCGCAGAGTTCTGCCAAAGCATATTTGGTATCTACCTCAAAAGTTGGCCTTACAACGCACATATCTGGAAGGGGAAAATAACAAAGTACAGGTACCTGATTTTATTATTGTGACAAAAGAACCAGATGACTGATAAGAGAAGAAGTTCCATTATATTTGCCAAAAGAAGCGTCTGTGATATAGGTTGATGACGAACTCGGGGTATAGAAATCCTCCAGCATCTACATGCAGAAACCACTAACGGGATCATGCTAATAGAGAATGCTAGTGTCATAGTGAGGAAAAAGACTGAGTGCAACTTTCTCTGCATGGGAGTAGCCAATTTTTGATCTAATCGATTTCCTGGCAATTGCAAAACACCATCATAATTCAGTATTTCGAAAGAATAAGGGGTAACACGAGATTAAGAAGCATTTGGTTAGCGACATGCAGGGGCACATGGTTGAAGTTGGACAGCTTTCGAAGATTGAATGTTGATCTCCATGACTTTCAACAAATAGTCCCATCTGTTATTTGATAAACTTGCACGTGAGAAAAATGATGAGAAGGCTGCTGTTGGACTATCTTCTCTGGAGACCAATGACTAATTAGAGAGTTGTGACCAATTCTTGAGCTCCGTAAATGCGTGCTACATTGCAAATGTCCATGAAACGGGGAAGTTAGTGATATTCTGATGTGGAGTGAAATGGGGGTGGCATTTGGGGGACTAAACATGTTAGTAATGGAGAAACTGGAAAGAATAAGAAGATTCAAATATTTGAAGGACTTGCTGAGGATAATTTTGAAATAAGTTATTATTAGTGAGTGAGGGTTGGCCAGTGATTCTTGCTTGCCCTCAGTTCCAAAAAAGAAGAAGTAAAGTATATGAAAAAAATTTATAGAAAATTTTGAAAATATTATAAAAAAATATACATATTAACACCGGCCATGTCACAATGGATGGTCGATGTTCACATTAATGATTTTTAATCAAAATTGGCCGAGTTGGCTCAATTGACAAAATATGAAGAGATTAACAACTAAATTAACATAATTAAAATATTAAAACTAAATTGATATAAATATGATATGTTTGAGAGTTTTTTTGATAATTGTCCCTTACAAAATCATTCGCACTAGTTGAAAAGTGACCAACTCGCTGGAGAATTGCTATCCCATAGTGCTGCCCCGTGCTTTTTAACACTAGATGGTACGAGAATGCCCCACCTCGTAGACGTTAAGGTATTAATTGGATCACGTGGCCACACAAATCAAAGTGAAGACATTTTGTGTCCAACTTGATGAGGACAGAATTCATGACTGCGATTTTGTCTGAGGCTCGCACAGATGAATAATTGCAGATCATACAAAGACAAATGAAACAAGGCGACAAAAAACCACAACTTTATCGACACAGCACAACTTGCAATCAAAGAGTCTGATTTAAAGACATATGGTCGCCAATTAGTTTTTGGCTCGTAGACCTTCTCAAATATTGGGTCATTTGCTAGTAGATCTTTTGAATTTTGATCAGCACTTGGGTCTTTGGCTAAAAAAAGAATTGTATTGTGAAACTTATAGTGGAGTTAAAGTGTTCGTAGTGGCAATTAATTTTTACATGATGCTACTCTTTAAAAGCCACATAATCATATGGTTTACTAGTACCTTTCACGAGATGTCGAGTAATATGCTTCGAAGATAATAGATTAATCAAGAAATTTATAAAAGTTGTGCCATGTTCGAAATTTTTGTGGGAATAAGCTTGGCAAGGTCAATGTCTGATTTGATTCCGAGTCACTGTTACTAAGCAATAGGTAGGACCGTGAGGTTTACATTTTACATCGATTACTAGCACGAAATCATTCATAATTGAAGATTTCTAATTCGTGCTTGATGATTTGAATAAGTGATTTAATTGTTTGGCATGCGTAGGTAAGTTTTTTATTATTTTATTTTGTGATAGATGACTTTAAAATTGTGATTGATCAGTTTTCTATTGATAATTTAGGGAATACAAACATGCAGATCTGGTTATTCGGAGGTCTATGAAATAACCTATAGGCATCACGAACTTATTGAGTTCAAGCATTTTGCCTATGCAAGTGGCTTTTAACTTAAAGGGGTTTGTATGTAATTGGTAGAATTCAAACTAATGACTTCTAATTACTGAATTGGAAAGTTTCATATCACTCACTATCGTAGGAAAAGAACTTGGATCAATACACTAGTGTATAACAAAGCCTCCGGAAAAATCTTTTCGTAAAACTTGTGTCAAAAGTTTAGGGATAATGAAATGGTTAGTGCTTTTCCTGTTTCTATTTTGTTCAATATTGTCCATGTACTCTCTTTTTTCTCAATATGGTCTCTAATTGATATTTTCTTTTTTCAAATTGAGTTAGTCCTTTTGTTAAAATTGCAAAAGTGCTGACATACCAACCATTAATGCCACATTTAGGTTGATCGGGTGAACTGAAAATAAGATGGAACTCTGTTTTTGATCAAAATAAATTATTAGGAAATTAAAGAAAAATCACAAACCATAAGAGAGAGAGAAGCTACACCTGTGATGAAAATTTAACAATTTCGAAATCTTAGTTATCATCCCCAAATATAGTTATGTACATTAGATGCTAATCCAATTTTCATGGGAAGGGAACAAAAGGCAGAGAAAGTGGAAACAACAAATAAGGCAGATTTACAGGTAAGTTGGGGGAAGAAATTAGGAAGAGCCCATGATGAGCTTGCACGTGGTAGCATTCGTCTTTAAAGTTGGAAGTTGTAAAAGAGGTGAAATGGTTATTCTTACTATTTGATTTGTATATATCAATGTTTTTCAAATGGTAAAGCTCTCTCTTTCCACAATCAAGCAAATCTATAATCTATATTTATATTTACTTTTTACTGCACCATTTTATTTTCCTTGAAATTTACCATTTCAATGCAATTTAAACCTTTCTTGCAAGTTGTTTTATTTTTCTCCACACTTAGCTCCACATTAATTCGCATTCCGTTGAATCCCCACTTCGTGCACTTTGGGAGTGAGGTATGTGATTGTGAAGCAATCTCGATTGCTCTTGGCGCTATTCTTTTTATTGCTCTAATAAATATTGATCAAAATTTTGAGTTGTCTTCTGTTAAAATAAATTGTCTCCTTTAATTTTCTCTCAAATGTCCATCAATATTGGAAAATACTTTACTAATCTCACTTGGATAAATATCATTAACTTTGTACCTTATTTTGAAAGTGTGCTAAGATAATTAGTTACTCAAAAAAATTAGGAGATGTGCTTGCAATGATGTGCATTCCTTATTTTGTTATGAGCACGACAAGTATAGAGTTGGTGCTACTTATTGAGATAATTGAGGTTATCGACAATTTGCCATGATTTGGATGAGTTTCCCTAAAGCTTAATGATAGTTACTATCTTCTCTTGTTCATGGAGAAGTAAGAAGTTTATTTTCTTCCAAGTTTTTAACTATAACCAGATACTTAGTGATCTTTATTCAATATACGAGAGGATGATGTCTTGATCTAGAAAAGGATGACCATATGTATTAAACAAAATAATCAAGTCGAAAGTTGTAACTATAATTTTCAACATTTGATCTATCATAAGTTATTACATGAGGTTGAGAGGTAGATGGAGCCACAACAAATTGGGCCTAATTTGGAAGAAAATGTGGTCATGCGCAATTTTATGTGCTAAGCATAATAAAATACAAGTGTTAAGTCAGGATAACACCAACATCACCCATATCTATATTTGCTTGAGGTTATCCATAATTTATAATTCACTCACTAAATGCTAGTTTGATAAAATTTCCTACAATCAGGGATGTATAAAACATAGCCCTTTACATAAAGTATGGTAAATTTCATTTTTTATTTTTTTGCCATCAAATCAAGGAAGTTTGGTTAGTGTTTGTTTAAATAGGACTCTTTGTCTCTCCTTCCGCATGGTTGAAATGATGATAGTGAAATTGTTATGAGAGAACCCACATTTAATACTTACATGCTTTAAAGAGTTTTAAGAGTTATGCAATGAGTAAAAATCAATTTTCTCCTATCACTTATAGTAGGCTGAATTGTCTAAATGGCGTGAGCAGAGACATGTTGATGCAACCCATAATAAAGACCAATTCGTTCAATCAAGAAGATCGGTGCACATTCAAAATCGATAGCACTCTCAAGCCTCATCTTTGACTTTGTCATTTCCCATACATCAAGATACTTTGGGATTGGAAACATTCTACACTTAATAGCTCCTAGTGTCTATGTATATTAATGACTATTAGTTTCTAGGTTTGAGTCTAGCCTTTTTACTTTTCTTTTGTTTGGATATAAAAGGTCATCGAGCCTCTATAAAATGGGGACTGAATTTGATTAATGAAAATTTGCTTAGTGTAATTTTTGAACCCTGTGAAAACCTAGAAGAGTTTTCCCTTTATCCTTGAAGAGTCAGAGCTTTTCAAGTCTACATCCTTGAAGAGTTGCAGCCATCAATCTTGAAGAATTGATGCCATATCAACTTCCTTGGAGGCCTAGAGGAGCATCCATTGAAATTCCTATCATTTTCCTCATTCTGTCCGATTGCGTTTTGTCCACTTCCACCTAAATTTGACAAGTCCACAGTGCTTATTTGAGAAAACTAAACATGAAAGTTGTAGGTCTTCGAATTTGTAATCAGGTCATTTTGATCTAAATTGACAAAGTTGTGCCCGTTTTTCCCGAGCTGGCGCAGAACTGAAATTTCTACTCAATTTTGCCACTAAGCTTCCCTATGTGTAAATCACTCTCCCGATCCTATCGTTTTCTTTTCCATTTTTTTTCCATTGACCGTGCTATTGCAACTTGTGTTATCTATAATGTGAACCCACATTTTTTAGGGCTATAGTTTTTAAACTTATCCTTAGGTATTGACCCACTTTTCTCTTTTGAGTGACCGTTATTTCACCGTATGGCTTCACGTTCGTACCTTTTTGGTGACAATTGCCCATTTGAAAATTGCTTTGATGGAAGATAGTTTATAAAAAGAACGATTGTTCATTTACGAAGGGGCATTACAAGATCTAACGCAAACCCTCTCATTCAAAAATACACCATTAGTACGTGAGGGGGTTGGGTTAATAGAGTGTGCACATAATCATTGTCAAACCTCAAACTTGAACAATGGCTGGAGGTCAAATTTATTTTTGGTCCTATTTTCCACATATGATTTTAATTGATGCTTGAATTTTGTTCTTCAATGCATGATTAGAATCGTTTGTTTATTGTCTTACAACTTGGACGTAGCTAGTAACAACGAGCATTGGGGCTAGTGGCCATGGTGAGTTGGGTCGTCATTTGAAATTCACACATGACCGGTGTTGCTAAGATCGATTGCAGCAGCACAAGTGTGAGCTTCCTTCATCATCACTAGGGTCGTAATTGGGGTTGAGAGATCCGTCAAGACTAGGTTGACAAGCAGTCTTGATGGTGATCACCAGCACCACTCATGGAATTGCCATGAGTGGGTTTGCAACTATGGCCATTCCTTTTCATATATATATATTTTCTCTTTTGCCAAGTGATAACAGAGACTATGAGCCAGAGCAAGACAAGATTAGACACTTGTCCCGATCAAAAAACATGTGATTACTATGAAAGATTTGCTCTAAATGCATTGTCGATATTAGCTTATCTGGCACGTTGTCATCAACTCTTAGGTCTTTGGCAAAAAAGAATCTATACTTATGTTAGATTCAATATGTTCATTTTGGAAATGGACTTTTAAATGAGGCTACTATTTAGGACCTACATAATCATCTCCCTTATGGCAACTATTGCAGGATGAAAGTTGAATATCATCAAAGGGCTCGTTAGAATGAAGAGTATTCAAATATTTAAGAATGAAAAACAACTTTTCATGGCCTTGATGAAAATCTGGTAAAGTAAAATTTTCACCATTTCTTTCTCTATGAATTTCATCGAGTTTGCTCTTTGCAAAGTTTACTGTAATAAACTGGAAGCAAATTAACATACAAAATGCCCAATTACTGCAAATTGCATGAGAAAGGCATTTACCCTACAAGTGCATGGTTCCCACTAGTATTGAAGTCGAAGCACTCAATGACCAATGGATTCTCGAGCAAGAAGTTTTACAGTATGTCAAATCACTAGTGCCTCCAGGAACAAATTAGACAATATGATGACACCTTCGAGGAAATAGGAAGAGAACCCCCAGACTCAACTAATCTGGATGTTCTTAGGAAAGGATTTTGAGAAAAGTAACACCAGAGTACCAGGCATAAAGTAATGTGGAAAGGAATAATGTCAAATAGGACATTCGATGAGAGATTTTGGACAGCTTACACTTTTAGAAAATAGATCTTTTGTTTTCCAAACTAGGAACAACAAAATATTATTTCAATAGTAGTCCTGGAGCAACATATTCCTCAGCATGGATAATCAGTGAGTAACCAGGTTTCTTAAGCCTACTTGTACACTTTATTTAAGAAGTGGCAGGGTCAAACTCTGACTTTTCTTTATAACTGTCTGCAGAAAATAGAACGGAGAAGATGCTTTGGACAAGATCTTGATGGATCCCCTTGCACTTCACTGAACCCAAGTGCATGGAAAATGACACGTTCATAATGGGATCTAGGAGTAAATAATATTTTACCGTGCAATCTTGTATTGATTATGTTAAATTGTGGACATTTGACTAGTATAGAGATATGCAGTACCTTAAGTGTGAACATGTCTTGGAAATGGATATGGCGCTTTAAGTTTGTGAACTATTTGATGTATTTTATGAACTCATTTGAGACAACCGAATGGTTAGATCACTAAGAACTCTTATGATTGTGGACTCAAGTGATATCTTTTCACAGCTAGTAGAGAATATTACTTCCTAATCGAACTAAAAAACAATTGCATGGTCCATACTGGCGTTTATGGAAAGAGCTATGACGATGAAGCACCAAAAAAGTTATGAGTACAAATAAAACTACAACAAGAGGAAAAGAGCAGAATTCAAACATTATCTGATAATAGCAATTTGTAAGGAAGACTTTCATGCAAGTCTTCTAATGAACATATGAAATTGCAGTAGGTTCAGTAGCTGAGTGATCCTTAAATCATCTGCTTTTGCAGGGGATGCATCTAAAATAGGTGATTCTTGAAGGCAAAAAGATCAACTTCAATCAACTAGCTCACTTTCTTGACATGTCACCACTATTTCTATGGGAGATATTAGACTCTACCCATGAGCATATTGGATTTTGGACATCTCTCTTCCTAATATGTTGCTTAACATCCAAGAGAGAGTATCGAGAAAAATGTGAATACTATCGTGATTTGCAAATCTTGGAAAGCTGGGGTGAGTGGTTTATGAAAGAATTCCACACAAAACTGGATCCTAGGCCTTTTTCTCTCTCTTCGATGGTCTAATGATATTCTAGCTTGAACTCATTGCAATTTAGAGACTCCACCATCGGCACAGGCAATACTATTGTTGTGGTAAAAACATAGGGATATTAGAATGGCATCAGATTTTAACAAATATTTTGCTTAGTTTCCACCAAAGTAAATCGGAATGAATTAACATTCATAAAGCAATATATTAGACATATTCACTTTTCAGTGAGGTCTTCCACCCTTCTTGTCCAAGATAGTCAAACTTAGAAACAGAAGAAAATGAATGGCTAACGACACTATATTTAGCGTCATATTTTCCACAAGAATACGATGACCAAATCATGTGATTCAAGTGATAGAGTTAATTGATTGTTTATCATCAAGTCATGAGGGCAAGCTAATACCTATGTATCTCTTTGTCATGAACTCAATTAAAACAATTGAACAAGAGGGACAACTAAACTAAATTAAGTTATGATAAATTGAGTAGGATATTACCTGTCAATCCACGTTATGATAGTATTTCAGATTCTCAAGAGCTATGAACCTAGTGTGTAATGAGTGTCCACTAAAAGAAGATTGGATGAAACTAATCATTATGGCATGGACATCCATAATGCTTTAAAAGCAGGAGTCAACATAGACACCATGTAAAATGAGAGAAAAATATACCAAGCTATGATAACCATCACTATGCTCATTCTAGAACCAGATGGTAAATGTTTTGACAAAGCCAAAACAAAATTAGATTATGCTCTTGTCAAACAAACAGTCACTTTTATCTATATTTAACAAACAAATGAACCAACACTACATCTTGCGTATCTCAAAACAATGTCAAAGATGTTTGTATACTCCTACAAGGAGTTGTGCACATAAGCAACATCATGCTCAAGGAGGGAAAATCAGTCAAGATAAACTTTACTATCGATGCCACTATCAATAAGAGATTGAACTATTGCTCTGATTTTTCCTTCGAACTTGTCCCACTCTCTTGGAATACAGGAAGTAGTCCACACATAAGCTTCTCTCACCCGGTTTGCCAAAATCAGCCTACAACCAAACATTGAGCATAGTTCTGACGCCCTATTGGTATCCACAACAGCGATCTACTTGCAAGTGAGTGAAGCTGAGACAAAGCGATTGGAGATGAAAACATCTAGCGTGAACGGCTCCATGTAGGTTGTGGTGTGCTGCCAGGTCGTGTGCTTATTTGGATTCTTGGACTTTTTCCTCTTTTGGTCAATGTATGCCGTTGTTGTCGTCATCCAAATAGTCCAACTCCAAAGAAACTCTTGATGCTAATTGAGGCTACCTAAAAGCCAACACTCATACAAAATTCGATAAAGAAGAGAGCATCTCCACATTCGATTGATTATTTGTGTAAATATTATGCTATATTAGTACCATTATCAAGGAAATGACATAGAGATGACATCCCAAACTAGAAAAAGAATGAGATATACAATGAAGCACCTAGCCACTGTGAATACCATGTCGGCACAAAGGCTCCATGTCGAGAGGCGTCAACACCATACACTAGAACACTATCAGAGCACAGGTTGCAAAATGATTGCTTCAACATCTTACTGTAGGAGACACTTTCTAGCAAATTAAAGCAACCACTTTGATTGTAGAGAGTGTGACACCTGAAAGAAACAAACATTGTCAGCAAGGCAGTCCACAAAATTAACTAGAGAAGTGGGCGAGCACATGGCCCCATATAACAAATCCTCGCAATCTTCAAAGATACATTGACAGATATTATGCTAAGAAATTCATCAAACAGCTAGAGTGCATTGGTAAGTAAGTGCACAAAAGCCCTCAATATTTGAAATATGCAACGATTCTATTACGACACAATCAAACATATACATTTTTTAAAGAAAGATTGACTTCATATGAGCCAATACAGAACTCGAAGAAGAACACAAGTTTCTTCCTTGTCACCGAGTTCAAGCAAACACGATTAAGTAAACGGATTCACTTGCCTCATTGAATTCGGTGTGGATCATTCCAAGTCGATAAGGTTCGAACAGTGGTATTAAGGTCACCCTCCCAACGTCCTTCGTCATCCTTTATGGAGAGGAGCACTTTATCTAGGTTTGGTGTCCTTAAGGCACCCTTGCAAAATATATTCATCTTGGGGCATCGCGTGATGACAATATGCTCCAATGATGGGAATCTAAAGGCGCAATTCATTGGGGAGAAGCTCTCAAGGCTTGGTAAATGATCGAGTGTTAGCTCTTCCAGCTTGGGGAAAGGGATCTCCTCTGCTCCATCTCCATCATCTGTCACCACATCTTCCCTTGCACCACAATTTCTTAGGTTTAGTAGAGTAAGAAGCGCCAGACTTGTCACTGCCGAGCAAGTCCCCATATGAATTAAACCATCGCACTCATCTATGTATAATTTCATCAATCTCTGGAATGAGGCCGGAGATTTAAATATGATTGATAAACTAGGGCATTGTGAAAGGGATAGATATACAATTTGTTTGAGGATTTCAGCCATCAAGGAGCCATCTTTCCAGACTGCCCTCAGATTACACAGATTCTCCAGCCAAAGTTCCTCCAGACTTCCAAGTGACTTGAGAGGTTTTTCCATGTCAGTTAATCCTCCACAGGGAGTCGCTCCCCAATGTCCAAGAGCATCTTCTGAAAATATCTCCTTGAAGGAACTACAGCCCACAACAAGCCCTTCAAGATTGGGGAATCCTTGGAGAAGGAAGTCGGAGGGGAAAGCAATATTTTCATCGTGGTAGCATCCCAAAACCAGCAGTCTGAGATTGCTAAAGATGTAATGCTGCGGTAACATCGTGACTTCCTCCCTCGTCAATGACAATGCCCTCAAGTTTGGGATGACCTGTGGGAATCCCTTTTAATTAGGCTACCATAAGTAAATACAGGGCACAATCACGGTTCAATGACTAAATTGTCCTTCCATTTATTAGGGAAAAGAGGAAAAAGAACCTGTAGGCTTTAGCCGGTTTTATCTTTTTTTTTTAAAATTTCGAAGCCAGACGAGCAAGAATTAATGACCATTATACAAGGGTTGTATAAGTGGGACGGTTTTTGTTAGTGATATGCTCAATTCAATCAAACTATATTTTGTGAATTTGGATGAAATAAAGTTATTCGTCAATGGTATTCAACTATTTCAATTGTCAACTAATTAAATTCAAATGGCAAAATAAACACATGTGAATTTCAACAAGTTTGGAGAGAAAACTCAAAACAGAACTTGCTTGTTTTACCAAATCATGTTATCTATAATATATGTATTTCAATAGTAAGATGACGTATTAATATGTTGCACTCTTTTCTAAGCAATTGTTCTCACGTCTATTTTACTATAGTTCATTAGCAGTGCATGGGTTCTCCTTTCTACAACTCTAAGAAGGACGCATTCAAACTAAACTAATAAATAAACATTTTTAGTGTTACGTACGTTTAAAAATGGAACCTAATTTCGTGTTGGTATATCATTGATATATCACTCAAATTAAGTTTGGTAATTTTGAGGGGTGATCGGTTTCCGATCCAATCCGATCCCATCTAAGAACTAGGAACAAGATGGGAGGACTGGTTGCCAAATTTTGGGACCAGAACCAAACCAAACCGACCGATATGGTCGGGTCTAGTGGAACTAGTCACTTAGCAAAAAAAATAATTTTTTTTAAAAACTAAGAAAAATATTGGAGTTATTACTATTTTAGGATTTATTGCTATTTTAAAGAAATTAGAAAATTAAATAAAAAAGAGTTGGTCCGGTCCATCGATATGATTTGGCCCAATTTCCCCCGAAACTGAAAATTTGATCGAAAATCACTAGTTCCATAAAAATGGAACCAAGAACTGGACTAATGTCCTGAGAACATAGGTGAGCCTCAAGAATAAATGTTGGTAGATTATTAAAGTAGTTGGTAGTTTAAAAAAAGACAAAAAAAAAAAAAAAAAAAGGTTTGTGCTTTTTAGAGCCTATATAAGGAAATTATCCATAGTACTTTGATAGTTATCAATCAGGTTCACAATGTTCGAGCATGTAACTTTGTTCCAAATGAACATAATACTAAAATTTGTTCTCTTTTGGTAGATGGTCATGTCAAATTAAATTACATAGGTAAATCCTAACCATAAGACAAGAGCGGCTCAATATTTTCTTTTAAAGTAAAAGCTGGGATCACTAGATTATGTAGCAAAGCCTATGACTGGAAATAGTTAACAACAGTTAAATCTTCAAATTTCTAAGCAATTCACAAGTGTGTTATGGTGAGTTTTAATAAGCATGAAATGTTTGAGAATTTTAATTTCTTGTAGAAAATAACAAAGCACCGACAGATATGCATATAAACCAATGAAAATGATGGCAAAGAGCTAGGATCAAGGACAGTACCTTTTCAAAAGAAAAGAGTGCAAGTTGATTCTCGCTGGTAGTTGTACCTTGGCAGCTTTGGAATCCACAAGCAATTGAGAATGTCTTCATCTTGCCGCAGTGTCTCCCTGACAATGTCTCCAAGAGTGGCCATGTTAAAGTATGACTATTCCTGTAGAAGCTCCTCAGTTCTGACAACTCTCTTAATTGCAGGACTGTTAATTGCGGAAAGAAGAGATCACGTGCATTCGTCCCCACTCCATCTTCTTCTCTAATAATTTCCTCCAACTTACAATCCCTTACAAAAAGTTGTTGGAGCTGTATCATACTTTTTGCTATTGAAACTGGAAATAAGCTTTTGAGACTCTTACAGTTTTTAACTTCCAAGCACCATAAGCGTTCAAACGTAAGAGTCCCACAAGGATGTCCACTCCACGGGATAGTATTTGACGAAAAAATGGATGAAAGTTTCTCACAATGCTCCACAATTAGCTTCTTAAGTTTGCTAAAGGCAGTTGAAGCAACCTCATTAAGCCATATCTTCTCCATGTTATCCATATACGAGATCTTCATCAACTCCATACTAGGAAACTCAACCTGTTATTTTTCAATTTAATTCATTAAAGTCGACTCTTTGTCCCCCTAAAAAAATAAAGTACTTTAATTTCAAGAATAAGGAAAATAATAGGAGAAGCATTATTAGTAGAATAGTAAGAAAAGAAGACTAGATGCTCATTATTTTCTTTTTAGCAGATACCACCCCTTAACATCCATTCTCCTAAATGGATCTTGTCATATTATTTAAAAGTGGAAAGGATAATTTTTTTCCAATATATATATCAAATGTTAAGTTTGGGCAGTACCGTAACCCATAGCCTCTAATCTGGCTTGTCTAAGGTTTTGCTCATTACAGCACACACATACACAATAGCCAAGATACTCTCCCATTTCTTTGAATCACTTAATAGCGTAGATTGCACACTGTAAGGTATTGACATAAAAAAAAAAAAAACAATTAGCACAAACCAATACTTCATGGACCTTGCAGTTCAAAATTTTCTCCGACAAATTATAGTCCAGGAAAACATGACGGATACTGAAGAAAAAAATCTGAAAATTAGATCAAAAGATGGTAGAGTACGGTAGGATGGGATTCTTCAACCACTAGCTGGTTTGTTTCTTTATTTAGTTTAGTTATTTGATATCTCTCTAATTTCTCCCTCATTTTTAATTATCTAATTTTCCTCCAGTTGTTACAAATCTAAACCCAACTTTCTACATGCTTCCGTTTGACATAAGTTGTTAGCGGGTCTAGATCTCTTCATCATCAATTGGTATTTGAGCTAGATCTCGTCGACATCAATTGGTATTAGAATTTTGCTTTGACCGCATCTATCATTGTGCGATGATTCTACACCAAAGACCAATGCTATGGTACTTATTTCAGTTGCCACACTTTGCATTTCTGATCCAATATGCTCATGAATAGCATCCATGCCCATTGAAAGTTCAGCCGTTATGCTTGCTGATTTGGAGCCACTCCATGTTTGGTATAATATTCTCTTTTAATATTGTTTCAATATTTATTAAGATTATTACGTTCATTGGTATGACGATTATGATTATTATGATTCTCATGTTATGTTAATAGTTTTGACAAGATTATTACAGCGATTGCCGTAGTTTTGATCACCATAAATCCTATAACATCTTGAAGGGATTAAATTTTTTAAAAGGATTTGAGAGAAGATCTCAACAGTTTTGATAAGAATTTAATAGATTCAATCAAAAACTGTAAGGAAGACATGAAAACGGTCCAAAATCAATTCTCTAATGTGCAAAAGGGCATGGATAAGTACTCTCAATACCTTGAAGAATCAAATAAGGACTCTTGCTGATGAGAATGGTGAAGTGAGTAGGATAAAAGTGAACTAATTAATTTGGATGAATTTAGTGAAGAGCCTTATGTAATTTAATAAATTAAGGAATGTAATTTCTCCAATTGGTTACCCATAATCCTCGCTAGTGGCCCGCAAGGGTCGACCGCTCTTCTTTGACCCTGGTGAGGGTTCTAGGCTCTCGACGGCGGGAAGTGCTGCTCCCTCTTTAGCTCCCCGCACCCCCGCCCCCCAACCCCGGGGACTTGCGTTGTCTCACAGGATTATTTTTATCCAGTTTTCATATTCACTGTTTTTTCTACTGTTAGATTTTCTTCTATTTTTCAGTCCATTTTCTATTCTTTTTTGTAATTTTTCCGATGTGGCAATAGGGAAACAAGAACCTTCTGTGCTTGAGGAAGCTCCATCACTGCATCAATTGTCACGTAGGACTGCAAGTATGATTAAAACGCATATTTTTCATCTACAAAAAACAGAAGACCATACAAGTCCTAAAAAGTGTAATTATTACGACTTGAATGCATGTAAAATATTTTTGACAACTTAAGTATCTAGACACAAATTTTAGGACAGGTAATGTCATTTTCCCTTGATCTTACACTGAATTAGATTTAATTTTGATGTGATCTCTTTAACATAGTCTAGACTCTAGATTAGTTAAAAGATATTAAATTAGTCCTTCGCCTTTAAGTAATAGTTGCATTTCAGTTACAGTATTAATGAAACATTACATTAGTCTAAAATTTGAGAACGAAAGAAAAATATATCAAGCTTTCGAAACTTATGAAAAAGTTTTGATAGAAGTGTCAATATGTTTATCTTAAAGAAGTAGCTTTAAGTTGTTTGTTAATTATTTAAAATCAAAAATTTGTAAAAGAATAAGTTAGCCAAAGTCGCACCACATACCCTTACATTGTCTAGCTGATGTAGCCCAAAGGTAGGCTACTCGAATAATAGGATCGAGAGTGACAAAAAAACTTAATCACAAAATCAAGCAGAAATTTCAGTTCTACACTAGCTTGGAAAAACGGACATAACATTGTCAATTCAATTGAAATGACCTGATTCCAAAACCAAAAGAATGAGGACTCGACGATCTATAACTTTTGTGTTTTGAGTTTTTGGAGATGGGTACTGTGGAACTCTCGAATTTGAGGAATTGGGCAAAATGGAAACGGACAAAATGAGGAAAAAGATAGGAATTTCAATGGTTGCTCTTCTAGGCCTCTAAGGAAGTTGAAATGACGTTGATTTTTCGAGATTGATGGCCGTAGCTCTTCAAGGATGTAGATTTTAAAAAGCTCTAACACTTCAAGGATGGAGGGAAAACTCTTCTAGATTTTCACGGGGCTTGAACTTTTAAAGGTTCAAGAGAATTGCATTAAGCAAATTTTCATTAATCAAATTCGGTCTGTTATTTACAAAGGTCCAATGACCTTTTATAGCAAAACAATAGAAAAGAATAGATTCAAACCAAAAAATTACTAGTCATTAATATACATAGAAACTAAGACCTATTAAGTGTAGAATATTTCCAATGTTTGTTGTTATCCCAATGTGTCTTGATGTAAGCTTTGGTGCGTGGGAAATGATAGATTCTTCATAACAAAGTCAAGATGAGGCCTTATTGATAAGACGCTATCTCTCTCTCTTCCTTAGTTTATTGCTATCTGATTTTCCTTTAGATTTTATGATTTTGAACTAACCTTGCTATGCAATTTCATTCTATATTATCAATTGCTAACATATGTATCATACACCTAGTAAAAAGCTCCTCAAATTTTTTGTGATAATGAAGGACAGCACATTGAATTATAGATTCCATTGGTGCAATTGATTTATTTATATATAATGCGTGTAGCAAAGGAAATATTGGCTCGTGTGGAGCCATGAATACAGATTTGTTGAGTCCATGATTCCAATTTTTCACCAAAGCTCCTTTGATTAGCATTTAATTAAGCTAACTAGGTTTGACCCCAAAGTGAAAATTATCATGTCAACTACTTGCAGTCTTGGTCATAATCAAGAAATAAAGATGCATTGGAAGTCCTAAATCTTATATTTGAAATTTAGCCAAGTCCTAAGTGCCGATTTTGTGCAAATTTTAGAACCTAAGTGCCGAACCAACACAAGTTTTATAACTTGTAGTGTCATTAACCCTTCATCTTACATTTAACAATTTTTAAATTTGAGCAGTTCTAGACCCTAGATTAATTAAAAGTTGTTGATTGAAGCTTAGCCTCTCATTAATATATGTGCTTCAGCTACAATTTAGTCTAAGACTTGAAAAGGAAAGAAAAATATACGTGCTTTAGCTACAATTAAGTTTTTGGAATTTATGAAAAAATTTTGATATACATTTCTATATTTTTATATTAAATAAGTAGCTTTGAGATGTTTCTTATTTGAGGTCAAAGATTTGTAAATGAAAATGATAAGTTATCATAAGTGACCACTCATACCCTTAGCTCAAACCAACGGGACAACAAGCTAGACATCCCATTAGAGAAGAACAAGTGCAAACCTTTTCAACGAGTAAAAGCGGTTGATGTGTTGGACCGCTACCCTCTAATTTTCGACAACTGGCATCTCCTAAAATCACCTTCACAGCTTTACAATCTTCAATAGTAAACCCTTTCAAGGAGGGCCACTCTGAAATATGCTTCCCTTGGCAGAAACTTCTGAGTTTTGGCATGTTGTGAAGATATAAAGTGACAAGTCAGGGAATTACAATTTTGTCGGTTGCTTCTTCAAGTTTCTCCCCTTCTTTGGTGACAATGTACTCCATCTCTCCACAACCACGGAGACCCAAATATTGGAGTAGTCCTAGACTTGTTGCCATAGACATTGTAAAAAGGTTTCTTAGACGTGGGCACTCCTCAATTGTCAAGGACTCCATATAGTGAAGCAGCCTCTCTAACATGAATGAAGGAATCGCATTCACTAGGTTGGGACACTGCTTCACCTTGAGGACCTTCAGACAGCAAAAGGACTCCATAAGGATTTTATTGTTCCATAGTTCCTCTTGTTGAACTCCCTCGATGTGTAGCTCTTCTAACTTTGGAAATGCAAGCTACAAACGTATAGAGATAAACCAAAAATACCCAAAATAACTTAGGGCCAAAGCACAAAAAAAGAAAAAAGAAAAGAAATATAACACATCAGATAAATCAGGATATGATACCTTCTCATCAAATAGAGGATATAACCCATCACTAGCACAATTCCCTGAACTAAAACAAATCAAACTCTTGAGGTCACCAAGCTTGAGTTTGGTTAAATGACGGAATTCGAATGTCTCCACAGTTTTCCCTTTTCCTTCTTCCATCACAATTATGCCCCGCAGATTATTGCAATAGGAAACATCAAGCACTACAAGCTGATGAAGAGTTTTGGCCGTGGTACTTGAGAAGAGATATGACAAACCATGGCAAAGTCTCACGTCCACTTTCATCAGACTAGGTAATGTCAAGGTTACTTCGCAGTCACTCTTCAAAATGTCTGTCAGGCTTGGTAGATTCAACAACTTCATTTGTTTTAATGCAGAGAGTTCCAATGGCTTTTGTCCTTTTTCAGAGCTGAGGCTCACCGGTTCAAATAATGCTTCCAAGGAGGGACACCCAACCACCTCAATTTTACTCAGGCTTTGAAACCTATCCATTGAATTTGATGGAAAAACATGTGACAAATTTTCACAAAGTTCAATAGTTAAGGATCCGAGTTTACAGAAGGATTGTTTGTGGAGTTGATTGTGCCATATCCTCTTTAGTTGGCACATGGACGAAAGCTTCAATTCCTCCAAGCTTGGAAAAAGAACCTGCGTACAAACATCTTATATGTTTAATAACTGAAATGTTTGGTACGGAATTTATTTTGCCGATAATTTATGGACATCTTTGGGAATGAACAACATCATGAGTTAGTTCTTGTGCCATGAATTGCTAGACTTTTGGTACAGAATAATGATCCAGTTTATAAGAATTGCTTCACTGACCAGAACTAGAAGAAAGCTGAATTATATATATAGATGCTCACGTACCTTTTCAATGTCAATGTCAGCAATGGGTTTAATTCTACCTATGTAAGAACCTAAGATACCCCTTTCTCGTCATGAAAAGATTAATTAATATGGAGAGCTAGTTATGTAGTCAAGAAAAAGGATTTATTCATTTAATAAATGATTTTAGCCAAGCATTATGCTTTTGCAGTTTGGGTCACATCATAAACATAATTTTAAGATAATTTATAAAAGATTTCCCATACTTTTATTCTATATTAGCAGAATAGTTATAGAAACTGTTTTATCCAAGCAATAGTGAACAAATGAATGCTAGATGTATTTCTAACAAATACTTTCACGAATATTTTATTATAAAAAAATAAATTTGAACATGTGCAGCGCACATAAATTTTACTAGTAATATAAGAAAAGTGGTTAGAATATAGATTTGTAGTATATTTAATCACCACGGAACGTCAATGTTACAACCAGGGGTAAGGAAAACAAATTGGCCAATTGAATATTATATTGGATTTTTCATTTTGTAGTCACATAATAGTCTATCAATTAACATATAAGAGTATAAAAAGATTTATATAATGGAAGTTTATTTAGAGCCACTTTTCCGCAAAAAATAAATTGAGGATAATTATAAAATCAATGCTTTAATGTGTTTATAAATTAAATATCTAAATAATCAAATTCAAATAAACTCAATAACTTTTAACACTAAATAAAACAAATCTTAGTAGACAATTTTTTCCGTTTGGTTGATAAATGCATCTAAATTTGTTAAAATTACGCAAAATCTCTTGATTGAACTCTTGTTAGAAGTAGCTCTTCTAATTTGTGAAATACAACCTATAGTAGCATCACCTAGCTAAAGTCAACTTGACTAGCATTGAAGTAAAGGTCATGTATCCAGAGCATCACAAAGAAGAAACCAAATCACGTGATCAAATATATAGCTGAGATAAAGGAAAGAGGAAAACCTTCTCATCAAATAAAGAATGTGGACTTTCATCAGAACCAGCAAATCCCTCATTCGTCGTCCCCACTCTTGGCGCTGGAAGCCTCAGTATGAATGCCCTGAGTTTAGTGCACTCGAGAATCGAGAGATTTGTGAGGGAGGGAAACTCAAATGCACAACTTCCTGAGCTGAAACTAATCAATCTCTCAAGGGAACAAAGCTTCAATGTATGTAAACGAGAGAACTTCACTGCCTTCAACTTTCGCTCTTCACCTTTTTCCATGGCAACTACTTCCTGCATGTTATTGCAATCAGAAACATCTAGCATCTCAAATTTATCAAGAGTCCTGGATGTGTCATATGTGAAGAGATATTTCAAACTGCGGCAATTGCGCAAGCTAATGGTTGTCAGACTCGGAAGACTCAACATTGCTTGGGAGCTACTTGTCACTAATGCATCCAAACTCGGCAGGTCCCACAACTTCACTTCGTTTAAGTCTAAGAAGACCAGACTTTTTGGCCTTTTCTTTGTATTGACAACAACATGTTCCATTAATGATTTCAAAGAGGTACAGTTGACCACCTCAATCATTTTCAAGCTTTGGAACACCTCTATTATATATGATGGAAAAATATGAGACAAATTTTCACAATCTCGGATTGTGATGGATGCTAGTCTGCGGAATGACTCTTCAGAAAGTTCATTGTGCCATATCTTCGTCAACCCACATGACACGACGGTCAACTCCTCCAAGCTTGGAAAAAGAATCTGTATGAAATGACCATTTGTTAGTTTCTCGACCAAGAACTCCTAAAAATCCTGATTTGGATGAAGTTGGTTACCCATGATAATATGCTCGATAATATATTCTCAAAAATGAAGTTGGCTACTCGAGATTATACCATCGTCATAGAAAAACAACAAATGCATGGAGTAGCAAGAGGCTTTAAAGGACATGCAGACAAACATAGTTTTCAACTGCTTCATTGACGATAAGACTATAGTTACCAAGAATAATTTCTACTATAAACATATAATAGAAAATTCTAGAGATATTTACGCACATTTTGATCGAAGAGTATAGGCAAGGACCGGCTAGAGTTGACACCACCAAGTGCTTGTTGTAAACCAGCATTAACTGTTATCGTCTGTTGCTTTCCTTCAAATGAAGAGAATGTCATCATTTTGGGGCATCCAGATATCCTCAATCTTGTTAAGCTTGGACAGTGAATACGGTGCGTCCCATGAGAGAATGTTCTGAGATTTGGCAATTCCTCAAGAGATAAGGAAGATAATAGAGGGAACTCTATAGTGTCCATAGACGCAGCTTTCTCTGATTCTTCTTCTTGCATGTCTACAATTTCCTTCAACAGTTTACATCTCGCTATTTTTATTTCTTTTATTTGTTGAAGTGCTTTAGCCATGGAAGAAGAAAAAATAAACCTCAAGTTCTCACAGTCTTGCACCTTCAAAACCCTTAAGTTTCGGAAACACAACGCTATTCTTGGATTATTGTTCCCTATGTGTTCCAACCTGGGTAAGTCACTCAAGGTTAATGTGGTCAATTGTGATAAAATCTCGACATTCCCACTGGCTATCAGTCCTTCAAGGTTGAATACTTTTCGTAAAAACTGACACCTTTCAATGGTGATGGCTTCCAAATTCTATAGCTTTGTTACCAAATTGGATGGGAAGATGCTCACGAGGAACGCACAATCCTCTACCTTCAAAAATTTTAGGTTGCTCACATCTAAAGGAAATTGAGAGTTCCATATCTCTTTCAATTTGGGAAGTTCGGACAGTGTCAAGGACTCCAACCAGGGCAATGAAACCTTAAAAAGTAAGGAGAATCACGTTACGAAGACAAATGCATAAATTTTTCTTTTTAACAGCAAGGAGTGGATAACACCACATAGTCTCACAATGCCTATAACTAAAAGCTATGAACATGCGTTGTCTGTGAAAAATTAATAAAAGAAGTAATCTCACATGATAGATTTGAAAATGATGGAAAAAAAAGAAGGCCGAGTAGTGATTTTTGAATTTTACCTTTTTCTTCTTTAAATTTTATCAACTTTTACACTTGACTTATCATTTACCTTATTATCTACTGAGGCTCTATATAATCCCTGAGTTATTGAGGTTATTGAATTTACGCTCATATTTTGTGCTTTCTAAATTTTACAAATTAATGGCATAGACTCAATTACTTTTTCTTAGACTCGACTAATTTTTGTTAGTCATTAATTATGGTCTTACATAATATTTCAAACGACTATGTAAAAAAACATCTTAATTATTTACACCAAACGTCCATGAACTAACATATAAGTTAAAGAAAAACATAGAACAACATTAAACATAACATTGAACATTATTTAAAGGGCTTGTAATTGATAAACCGATTAAAACTATACTTTTAATTGATTAAAATGTGTGATTTGTTTCTGGATATTTTCTTCAAAGTATTCCCAAAGAAAACATGCCTTATCAAAAGATTGAAAGTAAAACGTAATTATAAATTTATGAAGTAGTCGAAAAATTTGTTGTCCCCGGGCATAACATAGGCTAAAATTCTAGTATATCTGTAATGCGGAATGGATGACTCATCGAACCAAAGTCAGAAGGGGTTCGTCAATTGATGATCCATGGTCGGCCATAAGACCCATGAACTGGTCGCAGCAGCACCATATGGACAGGGGTGTCAAGAACCGAACTGAACTGAACCGAAATTTTGTGCGTTTTTGGTTCGGTTAACCGAAAAATAACCGTTAACTTTTCGGTTTGGTTTGGTTAACCGAACCAAACCAGAATTCTTAATTAAAAATGAACAATCTCTCTTCATCATTATAATTTCTTCATTTAGGTCCCAATAAGTAAAGCAAAAATAGAAAAATCGAAAAACTGTCCCGAACCGAACTGAAATCGGTTCTATTCGTATTCGGTTTGGGACAATTTCGGTTCGGTTCAGTATTATCCCATATCGGTTCAGTTCAGTTTGGCTTTTCAAAAAAACCAAACCGAACCGAACTATTTACAGCTCTAATGGACATCAAAGTCAATGTTAGCGATGGGTTTAATTCTACCTAAATAAGAACCTAAGTTACCCCCTTTCTTGTCATAAAAAGATTAATTTATGTGGAGAGTTAGTCATGTAGCCAAGAAAAAGAGTTACTTAATTTAATAAATGATTTAAGTCGACCATCACGCTTTTGCGATTTAGGTCACATGATGAAAATAATCTGAAAAAGGGTTTCCATTTTATTATTTTATATTGACCGAACAGTTAGAGCAATTGCTAAATCAAAATGATAGTGCACAAATGAATGTTAGAATTCATTCTAATTAATATTTTCAAGCAATGATTTATTACAAAAAAGAAATTTTTAGACATGAGCAGCGCACATAAATTCTACCAATAATATTAGAAAAGTTAGAACAAAGATTAGTAGTAGCTTACACGAATTAGAACAAAAAAACTAATTATTCCCCTAACATCTCATTAATGTATCAAGGTTACAAAAACAATTTGGCCTATCAAATATTATATTTAATTTTTCATTTGTAGTCACGTAATAATTCCGTCATTTAACAAATAAGAGTATAATGAAACTTTGTGCCGAGCCACACTTCCACAGGGGTCCGTTCACCTACCACAACTCTTTACAATCATTGGAGAAGAAAAAAGCAACTCAATAGTCTCAACTACTCTAATGTTGCCGTTCTTACGATTAAAATTGGAAATCTATAATTAATTAATATGGATGTTGTATGACACATAGTCAAGGTAGTTAAATTCACCTATTGCAATTTTTTCTAGTTCTTTCTTTCACTTTATTCAATCGGGTCTAATAGAATTCTACGTATGTCCATTCATTATTAAATAAAGGTCATAAAAATTACATGAGTCCTATATACCTCCTTAATATATTCATAAATGTTTGTGTATTCGTATTCGATTTTACCATTAAGCAATGATAAACTTCACAATTATTTAGAAAATCTATGTGTTGTATGGTGCTTTTTAACTATGTTGATAACATAACACAAAGAAAGTGAGATGAAATTAACCGATGTATAAATGTTTTTACGCATTCAAATATCACATAGCAATTCAATTTTGCAAAATTAATTTATTGTTTGTCATAATTATTCTGGAAAACTAAATCTCATAAACAAAGTATTTATCCAATTTTTCTGCATCCTATTATACTCTCACGTATCCATGCACTAAATCTCAAAAACAAATTATATACCTGTTGCTCGTCAAAGAAATCGACTAAATCGTCCGCGGTTTTACAGAAGCTCATCATCTTTGGAAGCTCATCATCTTTGGCAAGTTTCGTAATGTCAACCTACACAAATTGCATGACCTCACTTTGGTATCATCATCTATTTCATCTCCATCTTCACTTGTCTCACCATGAGTAAGAATTTGCTGCATCAAGCAGCACCTGCTTATTTCAATCTCTTCAAGCTGCGATATAATTCTCTTCATGAAGAAAGGAAATAAATGTTTGATTTTACCACAGCTATCTACTTTCACAATCTTTAATTTGCTGAAGGATTCTAGGGAAAGAGAACCCCGACATATCTTCTCCAAGTTGTTCAGATTCTCGAGAAACAAAGATTCCAATCTAGTAAATGCAGTGCACTGGGGGTTCTCTGAGGAATGAACATATTGAATGGAGGGGCTATTTTGTACGTGAAGATGCTTCAATTCCTGAAATCCTTCGACGCACATATCGTGAATGTTATCGATTTCATCTTGCAATCCATCCAAGTGGAGATCTTGCGTTTCCTGCAAACATTTTGACACCCACCCTTCATGAAGAAGATTGCCCGAATCCAGCTTCAGCTTTAAAGTTCTGGAATCGTTGTATTTGCCCGACCAATGCCAAATGTCCCCAATTTGGATTTTATACTTGTTCAGTTTCCCAAATGGCAAGTCTCTTGAGAGATTGACAGAATGAGGAATGGCAATGCATAGAGTGCTCAAATTTTTCATGTTTTTCAACTCAGCCAGGCTGGCATTGCTTGGCGAGGCTTCATCCTCAGCCTCCCACTGATCAAAGCTGTCTTCCATGTACAGTTCTTCTAAATCAACCAAGCTTCCAAGCACACCTGGTTCGATAACTTCGAGCTCTCTGCACCCAGTCAAGTCCAAAAATCTCAATTTTGTTAATTCACCTATATCTTTGGGCAGTCTAGTGATTGCAGATTTCAAAAAAGTTAAAAACTGCAATCCTTTTAGCTTTCCCAAAACAGTCACATCCTCCAGACGGCACTGATCAAGAGACAGCGATTTGAGGTTTCCAAGGAACTTAATCGACGAAGGTAGAGAGGTGAAAGATAAGCCAGTCAAGTCCAAGACTTCAAGTTTCTCCATAGATTCAAAAAATGAATTGGGAATTTGGAGAGACGGATTGCGTTCGAGCAGTAGAAGCATCCTCAAGTTTGGGCAATCCAGATTTTCAGGCAGCTTATCAATGCCGACCCATGGGAAGGATATCACGGTGCATATTCTGAGCTCATGCGTTGACCATTCTTTAAACCCAAAATCCTTCCTCCCGACCAAGGCGTTCCATTCCGTGGAAAAGATAGAGATGGCCGCATCAACAAATATGTCATGCATTCTGAACTTTTCCGTGTCATTACTATCTAATATCAAAGAAGAGTCTTGCAGGCTATGTAGATCCATAATCAACCTATCTCTAGCATCTTCGATGGTGTTGCTGAATTTTTTAAATAAACCCAAACCCATGCAGTAGATAAGGGAATCCCTTAGGAAAATTCTCCCAGAGTTTAGAGCACAAATCAAGAACAATGATTTGATCCTCTCATCTTTCAAGTCATTGTAATTTAGTTCCACTAGTGGATTTACGTCCAACACATCTATATAGGTCGAAGCATTCCTCCATTCGGCCAAATCTCCATGCTTCAACCTCTTTGCTACTGATAAAATCAAAAGAGGCAAGCCACCACAATTCTTGACCACTCCATCCACCAAGCGTTTAAAATCAAGGTCATTAACTCTGTCCCCCACTATCCTTTCAAAAAGTCTTCGTGCTTCATCCTGATTTAATTCATTGAGTCGGAATTCTTGGTCAATGCCCATGTCAATGCGCAAAACACTTCGGAGTCTAGACGATAGCAACAACTTGCAGTCTCTTACTTTATTATCGTCGCCGCAAGGGATTCCAACATCCTTTAACTCTAGCTTTTTCCATAAATTATCTAAAATGATGAGAACGTTTTTATCATGGTCACGCTCTAACCTCTCACGCAAACGATTTGCTATCCCTCGAGCAGTTTCCACGTTCATTAGCTTTAGGCCAAGTGTCTCGGCAATTTCTCCTTGGATTATTTTTAGGTCTGGATTGCGTGACACATTTGCCACGACAACCACATCAAACAACTTATCTTGCTTGACTCGCCTTTAGATGTCCTCCAAAAGCTTGGACTTGCCAACCCCACCTGGTCCATAAACCCCAATCACATGGATCTTGTCATCTGCTATAGCCTTCATTACATCATCTATGATTGAAGCCCTCGACTCCAGGGGATCCTCTTTCTTGTCAACAGATCTTGTAGCGGAAGTGGTAGCAGTGACAATTCCTGGCGGAGTATTATCATAGTAAACCTTCTTGAAGTTACTATTTCGGCTTTTCTCGAGGAGTCCCTTAATGACTCCAGTTGTCTCCTTTGCCTTTCGGCCTATTGGGTGGCGCACCACGGGGTTGGGAATCCAACCACGAAAGCAAGCGTTCTTTGCACTTTTGCTCCGTTCTAACTGATTTCGTGCTTCCTCAGCCTCCTTCATCACACTCCCCAGCCAATCCTCAACATCAGTGTATATAGGTTTTGCGTCGTTCCTGGCTTCATCGACGGAGTGCTGCACCCTTTCCCTTGCACTCTCCAGCTCCTTGACTTCATTTTTGAGATCTTCGACATGGCTCTTGTAGCATAGCACGTACCCAAAGTGACGTCCAATGGGATCAAACAGGCACTCACCGAGTTTCGAAACTAGGTTCACCGCGACGTTGGTAAAAAAACTCCCGGCCATTTCTTCCTTCTTTTCTAGATATTTCTCTTCCCCACCTTTTTTCCTCTTGTTTGGTCTCCTTTTTGCTTCAACAAATGGGCCCGAAGGAAACTGAACAGGGAACAGAACTAATCACTCGATGTATAAAAGAAAGGAAGAGCAAAGTCATGAAACAATGAGAACCATGAAACAAAACCTCAGACAGAGAGAGACGGAGAGACGGAGACAGAGTGCTTCGAGTGCGCTGTAGCAAGAGCAATGTAAATAAAACACTGGTCCACCACGTTCGATAGAAGGCTAAATTTCTTTACTTTTCTTTCGGTTGTCCTCGTTTCCTTTAATCTTTTTTTTTTTTTTTGACAATGGGACGACTCTTCGAGGGCTCCAACAAATTTTGCGGTCTCTATCACAATTCCACGAGCTCAAAATTTTTCTTGAGATAAAGTTCAAGTGTGTCCAAATTTAAAAATAAAATATATTCTTTTGAATATTGACAGTTAGAACTATTGAGAACTTTTTCTCAATAATTTGAAGATTGAATCATTTCTTTCATTTTCCAGATTTCGCAAGAAAGCAATTAAGTACTTTTTGTAATGATAGTGAGCAAATAACATTTGACTTCTACTACTCATTTCTCTTTGGATTTGAATAGGAAAGTATTGGGTGCTCCTGCACGTAGCACGTGTCTGAGTGGAGCCACTTTTCGGGTTTCTCTCTCATCTGTTTTATTAAACGTCCAATTTCAAAACTCCATCAATGGGCGAATAAAATTTTCTCATGTTTCGATGCAATTAGGAAGCCCGATCTCAAAGGCCTCCGAAGATGAATAAGTCAGAGACCTTTGCCACTATCCACTTTGTAGAAGAGCTTGTCAGCGACACAGCTGGTGGAGGGGGAGTGGGGAGAGAGAGATGGTGAACTCGAAGTCGGAAGAGGAGGAGGACGAGAAGGAGTGGGAAGGCGACGAGGGGAGGGTGTGGGAGATTAGGGTTTTGTCTCTTCTATTCCCTAGAGGTGATGCTTGATGAAGACGATGAGCTTGGGTTGGGTTAAGCGTTAAAGAAAGAGGAGAAGTGGCTGACGTAGAGTTTTAGGACCACTTAATTTTTCCTATGTGAAGGATTACAATCAATTCTTAGGGGACAGCACATGCCATGTCCCCTATAAATTAAATGAGAATCTTTCTAAACTTTTTATTAAACAAAAATAAGACTAATAAAGTGAGGAATTTCTATTGTCGTCCTCTTTAATTTGATACACATTTTTTATTATCAATTGACCAAAATAACAATTTGTGATCAGAAATTGGGTTTCATCCCACTTTGTTCTCTCTCATCTTTTCTCTTCACCTATTATATTTATAATTAATTCACTAAAATATCCCTCCATGTGTAAAAATCAGTCATTGGCTAACTAATCATAAGTTTCGTTTCTTGCTATCACTAAAAAGAGAACATAATTGGTAATTAACAAAGGTTGAGGAATATCAGCAAGAGCAACATAGAACGCAAGAGTTATTTGGGAAAAAATTTGATTGCTTAATGATGGCTCATTGTGTTTAGTGCACCCAAGTGACACATTACTAGTCTACCATATGCAGTTGAGCCTAAATTTTGTTTCATTTTTAGCTCCTATTGTCCCTATTCTCTTTCACACTAGTTCAACAGTTGTTGATTCTTTTGAATATTGATAGTCAGAATCATTCGGGACTTTTTCTCAATACTTCAAAGCTTAAAACATCTCTTTTCATTTTCTTGATTTCACAAGAAAGCAATAAGTAGAGGTTACAAATTAAAAGAACGTGTACATCTTAGACAGTTAATAATTATTTTGATGTTTGTACCATCCACCACTTATTTTGATAGCTTGTGCTTCTTAGAGCTTAACAGATGCCATCTCGCCCATGAAGTGAAAGAGAATTTCTTTAAAAACTACATTTTAAATATGAGAAATTCACAACATTGCACAAGGAAATTTTTTTTGATTATGTTACTTTATTTTAAATAAAATTAATAGGATGGGACTATTTTTACCCCCTCTTTCGCTTGGTACAAATATTTTATTATCAATTGACTGAAATAACTTTTCATGGTCGAAACAAGGTTAATCACTAATTCACCCTCCTTTTTTTCTCTCTCATCTCCTCTTCATCTTCTCTATTTATTGTTAATTAACTAAAATATCCTCCTATGTTTGAAAATCAACTAATCATTAATTAAACATACTTTTTTGTAATTTTGGATGGATTAAGTTCTGTTAAATTGTTAATTTTGTAATTTTTGCCAATAAAGTACTACTTTACTTAGATTGTTAATTTTATAATGTAGGTTTTCTATTCATATTAATTGCAATGGGATGACGCTAGGTCATTTTAAGACTGAGCAATGCTGACTCCTACTTTCTTAGTTAATCAACTTGTAATTAAGATATTGATTAACTAAGAAATGTATAATATTAGTAAAAACTGATACAGAAATCATCACATGGTTCTGTCCCATTTACCTAGATAAAGTATTGCAAATGAATGTCGGACAAAGACAAACAAACAAGGCAATGTAATATCACAAATCTAGTGACATAGAAATGCTTAGAGTGATACATATTGGTGCCTTTGAAATGAATTTGTGTTGCATTATTTTACCCGTTTTGTTTCTTCTTCCATATTTTTTTGCTTTTGGATTTTGTAGGGTAAAATCAATACAACCAAATTACCAAACAAAGAGGTTTAATGCGAAACAAAATCTAATAGAATATGACAAGTAGATAAAATAATGACACACATACCAAGAGTGGCTTCACCGTAAGGATGCAAGGGGAACTGAGATTTCTTGGCTTCACTCTGACTTGTCTACAGGATGGATGAAGAGCAATGCAGGCCAAAACCAGTCCCGATAACTCCATAATATAAGTGGACATATCAGCTTGAGGCAAAAACAAGGGGACACTGTGGGGGGAGAGTATAGCAAGGAACCAAAAATTCATTGAGGAGAATTGCAATCGAGGAAGATGTTTCAATACCTTCAGCTTCGGCTTGGAATGACTAGAGAATGAAGGGATTCTTTGCTGAGCTCTGGCAACAATGGATAAGCCCGACTTTCTAGCAAAAAAGAAAAAGAAAAGAAAAGAAAAGACTAAGCCCGACTCATTAGACTGGCCGTGTGCTACTACCAAATCTAGTTCTCTAGAAAGCGGACCTTGGAATTATCCAAATTCTCTCTCTCTCTCTCCACCCCCACGTGCAGCACAAATACCCACGTTCATTGCTCATAAAAAATCAACTTGCAATTAAGAAATTGTTTAGTTCAGAAATGTATTTTAGAGGGAAACGATGAGGGCTAAATCATCACGTGGTTCTGTCACATTTGCCTAGATAAATAATTGCAAATGACCATTGAACAAAGACAAAAAACAAGATAACAAAAAATCATAACTTTATCGAGACAGTTTGCCATCAAGAAATTGATAAGCTGAGAGCTAATGTATCATATTAAAGAGAAATAACGAAGAGGGATAGAGATTGGCAGGTATCTCGATGCCCCAAGACATTTTCAATTAAAGTTCTGATGGAATTTTGGCTTTTTGATGGAGACTATCTCAACGTCATTTTTCTTTCTTCATTCTTAATGAAATGTGGCGTGACTTATCTTTTCTATTCGAAAAGAAAAAGACATGGATTTATGGGTATTACCTAAAAGGTGGGCCTATGACTCTTGTTTAGACATGGACTCTCCTAAGCTCATACCTCGCATGACGATGGGCTATTCAATTTTAGATTCACAGTATAAGGATTTTCTAATAAAGAGTCACCATTAACATATTGGAGTCAGTTAGAAATCAAATGAGACACCGAAATATACCTCACTTCCTACGCAACTAAAAAATCTAAAGTGGGAACTTGATTACACTAATTAAATAACTAGTGTCCTTTTGGTGCCTAATTTTGTTTATTTCAAGAAGATGTTTGTCAGGCAATCCGAATTGATTTTAAATCTATCTACTAACATGTGAAGCCATCATGCAAGTACTCAATCATTAAATAAGAATTAACTACGAAGGAAGCATTAAATAAATTGCAAGGAAAAACAAGAATCTAATGCTAAGAAATAAGAAATAATACCATTTCCAACTAGGCCAAAAGGAAACCACAAAATAAACATATTAGAAGTGTGCATTCACGTAATAGTGGAAATGGAAATGCACAAACGACAACCTAACATTTGTTTCTGAGAACACTCAAATCTTATGATGAAGCCCTAATAGCTTGTTTAATTTTGAGCACAATTTTTTAGATCATAAGGTTCACCTTTTCTTTTTTGCTAAACTAGTTCTGAACTAGAACTAACATGAAAAATCTAATCAAATTAGTTCATATTAAATTTCTTAGCTTTTTTTCCAATTTTTTTGAATTTTCGGAATTTTTTTTATTTTTCTAAAATAGGGATTCGGCCTGGGCTGTTGAGCCCAATCCGAATATGGGTTGAACTTGGACTCTCGGGCTTGGGCCAAGAACCTAAAACATGAGAAGCTAGGAAAGAAATGGGCTTAGGTACTAGCCCAATCCAACTTTAACCATACCAAGCCTATATCTGAAAATTCTCAAGCTAAACCTAAACCTATCAATCTAACTTTAAGCCCACATTTATTAGAGGTCAAACATGCTTTTGCTCATCCATGACTAGCCCAAATTTAATCAAACCAATTAAGCCCATGCTAATATACTCCTCCCCATTTCGTCTTCTTTTCTTTTTATTACTCTTTTTTTTCTCTTTTACTTTCACGCCCACGCGACTGTCTTCTTCTCCCTCGCGTCCCCTTCCCTGCAACTCACCCGAACCTCCAACATTTTTTAGACAAACTTCAACCAAAGCTCAAGTCACCGTTGAGCCACCGCCCTTCATCGGTTGTTCACTCCGACCGCCACTCACCGGCTGACTTCCCCGCCGCCAGCCGAGGACCACACCAGTCGGCCGGCACCAACATAGTAAGAAAAACGCCAGGGCCAAGACGATCAAACGCGGGCGGTCCCTAAACAATGTCAAGGTTGAAATCGCACCAAAATGGTAAGATTAACAACACACGGGAACGTCAACTCATCCTTGAAGAAAGAATAGGGAAGCAGAGATCTAACTTAAGTATTTCATCAAGCACTTGGGTCACACTATCTGGAACGACAAAAAAAGGAATCGGCAGAGCCTCAAACTCGTGCTAGGACTCATGAAAATCAACATACAAGAACATAGGGACAAGACACAAGAACAACGTGGGCCGGAGTTTGCGTGAGCCGGATGGTCGTGAGCTCCGGCCTGGCATGCCCAAAAACAAGGCAAAACTAGGTCCAAGGCTTATTGAAGCTTCGGTGTCTAAAAGGAGGCATGGCGGCGGGTCGTCAGCCGCGATTTAGGCGTGTTGGTCGGCGGTCTCTCCCTCCAACTCTCTTCGCTCGCTTGAACTCTCAGTCGCGGCTCTCTCTCTCCTCTTCGAACATCGCTTAGCGCCCCCCCCCCCTCACTCTCTCTCGGCCCTCTCTCCTTTTAACGGCCACCGGAAGGCATGCATGGCTTTTGCCACCGCCAGCTACCCTGCTGGCCTGGCCTCGACCCGGAAATCTCGCCCCTCAACTCCTTGCTCTGCCTCCATTGCTTCGTACGTCGCTGCAACTGCTTTTGCAGCGAGCGTGAGAGCCGTGGGGGAAAGGAGATGCAAGTGTCACGGCTCGAAGATATGTACAATCCAAGAGGTTCTTGATCGATGCCGTGACCGAGCCTTGGCACAAGCGACCCTCAACTATCCTCACCGTGTTCTAGGGTTTTCTTGAGTATTCTAGATTATTCCTAGGGGCGGGCGATACGGTAATTGTACACCGATGTATTTAATGAGGATAGGTGGTAGTTGGGGGATACACCTATGTAATTAATGCGGGTAGGTGGTAGTTGGGGAGATGTAATCTCCACCGTTAGATCGAGGAGAGATCTACGGATACGGTTTTTGTACTTGTATAAATAGGGGTCTCCTCCCCCTCATTGTATCATCTCATTCTTCACAAGCAATAGAAAACCAGAGCTTCTCTCTCTAGAGTTTCTCTCTCTAAAATTCTTGTGAGTTGAGTGGAAAGGCTGCTTGGGAGAAATCCTAAGGCCGCACGGGTGCGAAGGGAACGCTAGATCGATCGGCCCGTGACAAGTGGTATCAGAGCAAAGTTCGTTCCAAGGCGCAATGGCGATTCCCGTCCCGAGGTGCCGATCGCGTTGGAGGCGGATCGCGAGGATCGTGGAAGAGCTGTCGAGAAAGGCAACAAGGGAAGGAAGAACCGTCTTTGGTTCTAGTTCGAGGGATCTTGTAGGGGATCCGGATCGTCGGATAACGAAGGTAGAAGCTGTTCGCTACCGAGATCCAAGGATCGGTCGATGACGACCCGCACCGTCGAAGGAGTGGAAGCCGGAAAGGAGGAGCTTGAGGCCGAGGTGCAAGAGCTCAAGACCGGTATGGGAGAGCTTCGAGGCGAGTTCTTTGGGGACCCCGAGGCAAGAAGCGGATCAACGGGAGGAAACCTTGGAAGCCTTGATGGCGGCCATGCGTGCGGAAATAGCGGAGCTTAAGGGGAAGCTCGCCGAATCGGAAGCAGCACGAGTGAACGGGGTGGTCACGGTGCATGCCGGTCCACGAACGGACGCACCCAAGCCGGACAAGTTCAGGGGCTCGCGGGTGGCCAAGGATGTGGATAACTTCCTATGGTACATGGAGCGCTACTTCCAGGCCATGGGAATCAACGATGACGTTTCACGGGTAAACACCACATCTATGTATTTAGTTGATAATGCATTGTTGTGGTGGCAATGTCGGTCGGATAATAGGAGTGGTGATCCTATCACCACATGGGATGGATTCGTCGAGGAATTCCAATGAACGTATTATCCTTTGTACGCGGAGGGAGATGCTCAGGATGAGCTGAAATAGCTCGAGCAAAAGGGAGCGGTGCGCGACTACATCAAACGGTTTTCGGAGCTTCTACTCCAAATCCCTTCAATGAGTGATAATGAGGCGTACTACCAATTCATGAGCGGTCTAAAGCCATGGACCAAGCAAGAGCTCAAGCGGTGCAACGTGGGAGACCTCACAACGGCCATAACTGTGGCTGAATCGCTTGTGGAATACAAAGCACCTTCGATATCCAAGCCGGACTCTCGTCCGAAGGACAAAGCCTATGGTGGGGGAGATCGAGGAAGATTCAATCGCCCGTATGGAGGCAAACCACCGGTCGGCCCTCATAGGACTTCGGCGGAGTCGAGCGGCGGGGGACAAAGGAAGGTACGAGTCTATAAATGCTTTTTACGTGATGGTCCTCACATGGCACGAGATTGCCCGAACAAGGCCAAGTTGGCGGCCCTTTGCAAGGAGGACGAGCCTATGGAGGAGTCGCGGCGGGTTCGTTGCGAATCCTTAGTTCCCTCAAGACGAAGAAAGCAAAAGAGTCTAAGGGAATGATGTTCGTGGATGTGAAGATCGGAGATTCCACGATGAGTGCACTCGTGGATCTTTGGGGCATCCGACCTCTTCATATCCCAAGAGGCCGCGAAGAAGTTGAGTCTTCGGGTCGAGAAAGGAGCGGGTTGGCTCAAGACGGTGAACTCCAAGGAGGTCCCGACTAGCGGCGTGGCTAAGGACGTAGAACTCCATCTCGGTCCTTGGTCAAGCAAGGAAGATATCGAGGTAATTCCCTAGACGATTATGACTTTGTGCTAGGTCTAGGATTCTTCGATAAGATCAATCTTTGGAGTCTTGCCGTTTGCGGATTGCATTTGTGTCTGGATAAACGGTGTCAATGCATGATTCCAATTCATCGCGCATCGGGTCGCGATCGAAAGATGTTGTCGGCCATGCAACTCTCGAGAGGAGTTCGGAAGGGAGAGGTGACCCTCATGGCGACGTTAAAGGTTGAGGAAAATGGGGATGAAATGGAGGATGTGCCCATCGAGGTGACTCGAATCCTCGACACATTCAACGACGTGATGCCGTCCGAACTACCCAAGAAACTCCCACCTCGAAGGGAGGTGGATCATCGGATCGAGTTAGTGCCTGACGCTCGACCACCCGCCATGGCACCATATCGCATGGCACCCCCGGAGGTGGAAGAGTTGAGGAGACAAGCGAAAGAGCTGCTCGATGCGGGGTACATTCGGCCGTCCAAATCTCCGTTCGGTGCGCCGGTCCTATTCCAAAAGAAGCACGATGGGTCACTCCGGATGTGCATCGACTACCGGGCACTAAACAAACTCACCGTGAAGAACAAGTACCCGATTCCTCTCATCGCGGATCTATTCGATCAACTTGGAGGAGCACGATGGTTCACCAAGTTGGATCTCCGATCGGGTTACTATCAAGTTCGGATCGTTGAGGGGGGACGAGCCGAAGACCGCATGCGTGACGCGATACGGGTCATATGAGTTCCTCGTCATGCCCTTCGGTCTCACCAACGCTCCGGCCACTTTCTGCACCATGATGAATAAGGTACTCCATCCGTTCCTTGATCGGTTCGTAGTGGTTTATCTAGATGATATTGTCATATATAGCCGGACGTTGGAAGAACATATCGAGCATCTGAGGGAAGTCTTCCAAGTTTTGCGCGAGAATGAGTTATACGTGAAGCGCGAGAAGTGTGCCTTTGCCCAAAAGGAAGTTCCCTTCTTGGGACACATTGTCGGTTGCGGTCGAGTTCGGATGGACGGAGCAAAGATCCGAGCGGTGGTCGAATGGGAGCCGCCGACCAAGGTGACGGAATTGAGGTCATTCCTTGGCCTCACCAACTACTATCGGCGCTTCATTCGGAACTACTCGAGCATCACAGTGCCACTTACGGACATGCTGAAGAAGGACAAGCCGTGGGAGTGGACCACCCGATGCCAAGACGCGTTTGATCGGCTGAAGCAAGCCATGACCGAGGGGCGGTGCTGGCATTGCCCGATCACACTAAACCTTACGAGGTAGAGTCCGATGCTTCCGACTTTGCTATTGGTGGTGTTCTTATGCAGGATGGCCACCCGGTTGCGTTCGAGTAGCGGAAATTGAACGATACCGAGCGTCGGTATACCGTACAAGAAAAGGAGATGACCGCGGTGGTCCATTGCCTTCGGACATGGAGGCACTATCTCTTGGGAGCCAAGTTCGTAGTGAAGATGGATAACGTGGCCACGAGCTACTTCCAAACGCAAAAGAAGCTGAGTCCGAAGCAAGCTCGATGGCAAGACTTCCTGGCGGAATTCGACTACGTACTGGAGTACAAGCCCGGGAAGTCCAATTCCGTGGCGGACGCACTAAGTCGAAAAGCGGAGCTGGCCAACATCGTGAGTCGGCCGAGTTGCCCATGGATCGACCGCATCAAGGAGGGGCTCAAGCACGATCAACGGGCTCAGGGGCTCCTGCGATACGCAAAAGAGGGCAAGACTCGGCAATTCTGGTGTGAATACGAGCTCCTTTATACCAAAGGACGGCGACTATACGTGCCGCTTCATGGGAAGTTGAGGAAGGAAGTGCTGCGAGAGTGCCACGATTCAAAGTGGGCAGGTCATCCAGGGATCCACCGTACATTGGCGCTCGTCGAGGAACAGTACTATTGGCCTCAAATGCGTGACGACATCGAGGCGTACGTGAAGACTTGTTTGGTATGCCAACAAGACAAGCTAGAGCAACGATCGTCGCCGGGGCTCTTGGAGCCACTTCCTATCCCCACTCGTCCATGGGAGAGTGTCTCCATGGACTTCATCGTCAACCTACCAAAGTCCGAAGGGTGTCGGACGCTGATGGTGGTGGTCGACCGGTTCTCCAAGTACGCGACATTTGTACAACGAAAGCGCCCGGCCGAGGAAGCGGCCAAGCTCTTATTGAAGCACGTGGTCAAAATGCGGGGAGTACCACAAACGATCGTAAGCGATCGTGATCCCGATTCACGGGGCGGTTCTGGACGGAGCTCTTCAAACTGTTGGGGTCGGAGTTGAACTTCTCCACGAGTCTGCATCCACAAACCGACGGTCAGACGGAACGGACCAATGCACTCTTGGAGATCTATCTTCGGCATTATGTGAGCACAACACAAGTGAACTGGGCCAAGCTGATCGACGTGGCCTAGTTCTCCTACAACACAACGGAGCGAGTCAACCGGCCAGAGTCCGTTCGAGATGGTGACGGGGCAACAACCGCAAACCCCAAGTGCGGTTGCGTCGGGTTACAAGGGGAGTAGCCCTCCAGCCTTCAAGTTCGCAAAGGATTGGCAAGAACAAGCGGACTTGGCAAGGGCGTGCCTACACAAGGCGTCGAAACGCATGAAGAAGTGGGCGGATCAAAAGCGTCGGCACGTAGAATACCAAGTAGGGGACCAAGTGTTAGCCAAATTACACGTGGTCCTTCGATACAAAGACGTGCACAAGGGGTTGATCCGACGCTACGAGGGGCCGTTCCGTGTACTTCAACGGGTCGGGAAGGTTGCATACAAGCCGGAGTTGCCGCCGAAGTTAAAGGTACATCCGGTTTTCCACGTAAGTATGCTTAAACCTTTCCATGTAGATGAGGAAGATCCGAACCGAGGAGAGTCGCAACGGGCACCGTTGGGAGCAAAAACCTCTTATGATCGAGAGGTCGACCACATCATAGCCGACCGAGTCATACGGAAGAGATATTGTGCGCCGAAGCGGGAATACATGGTTCGATGGAAGGGTCTTCCGGAGAGTGAAGCGAGTTGGGAACCCGCGAACAGTCTTTGGCAATTCAAGAAGCAAATTGAAGCATACCACGCCGAAGACGCGACGAGGACGTCGCCCGATTAGGTGGGGGAGAATGTCACGGCTCGAAGATATGTACAATCCAAGAGGTTCTTGATCGATGCCGTGACCGAGCCTTGGCACAAGCGACCCTCAACTATCCTCACCGTGTTCTAGGGTTTTCTTGAGTATTCTAGATTATTCTAGGGGCGGGCAATACGGTAATTGTACACCGATGTATTTAATGAGGATAGGTGGTAGTTGGGGGATACACCTATGTAATTAATGCGGGTAGGTGGTAGTTGGGGAGATGTAATCTCCACCGTTAGATCGAGGAGAGATCTACGGATACGGTTTGCACTGTACTTGTATAAATAGGGGTCTCCTCCCCTCATTGTATCATCTCATTCTTCACAAGCAATAGAAAACCAGAGCTTCTCTCTCTAGAGTTTCTCTCTCTAAAATTCTTGTGAGTTGAGTGGAAAGGCTGCTTGGGAGAAATCCTAAGGCCGCACGGGTGCGAAGGGAACGCTAGATCGATCGGCCCGTGACACAAGGACCGAGCTAGGGAAAGAAAACGGAAAATGGGCCGGGCCCAAATGGGAAAGATGGAGAAGAAGGGAAAAGAAAGAAGGCCAGGCTGGCCTGCCTCCAGCCCGATCTCGCTTTCTTTTTTTAATTAATAATTTTTTTATAAATTTATAAATGATAATTTTTTTAATTTTAATAATAGTAATATAGATGCTCCTAATCTCTATATGTAATGCAATTCACTGAAAATTATTTTTGCTAGGAGTTAAAAATTAATCCATAATTTTACATACAATTAATAAATGATTAAACAGATTATTAAAATTAGATGCCAATAATATGAAAAGAGATTGCACTTCCTTTTTAAGTTCATTTTTATTCATTGGCCATGCTATTGCAACATCGATGTCTAATTTATTTCTTCATTCATGGTAGCAAATTGGTCTTTTGCTAATAGACATTCTCAAATAATTGGTCTTTTGCTAAAAGATGTCCTAATCGACACTTATCATGGGCCTAAAAAGAATAATAGTCATGTTAGAGTGATTTCCAGATGGTGCTACTCTTCAAAGGCCACTTAACCATCTCCTTTATCGACAACTTTTGCAAGATTTTGACTAATATGCTTCGAACTATTTTCCTCAACTGAACCAAAACGCATCATTCTCCAAATTTATGTAAGATGGTCACATTCTCACTCTTCTATCCTGTTTTGCCGAGTATCATTACTAATTAGTGAAATAAAGTTCATACACGCCACCATATGACCCTCAGTTGTTACTTGGTATGTTATTTTAACATACTAGATTCTTTTCCCTAATTCATATAATAGATTAGACCACCAAAAAGTTATCTTTATTATATTTAAATATCATATATTTGTTCCATCATTAATGATCACGTGAAGTTGTGAGGTAGATGCAGCCTCAACAATTGTCGATTCTTTTGAAAATTGATTGTCAGAATCATTTAGAACATTTTCTCAATATTTCAAAGCTCAGAACATTTCTTTTCATTTTCATGATTTTGCAAGAAAGCAATAATTACTTTATAAAAGATAATTAACAAGCAACATTTGATATCCAGTTCTTGTTTTGATGTGTGTACCACTACTTGGATTTGAATATGTGCGAGGTTACAAATTAAAAGATGGCGTGTACTATATAAATAGCTAGCAACCTTTTTTTTTTTTTTTTTTTTTGTATTATTTACTACCTGTTTTGGTAGTTGGTGCTTCTTAAAGCTCAGCAAATGCTTTGTCATCCATAAATTAAAAGAGAATTTCTTTAAAATGCCTACACCAAATGTGAGAAATTCTAAATTAAAGGACAATATTGTACCAATTAAAATTTTTGCTACCGTTAATTTAATTTAAATAAAAGAAGTACAGTGGGCTATTCTCCCTCTCTTTGGCTTGGCATGCGTATTTTATTATCAACTGGCCAAAATAACCTTCTATGTTTAGAAACAATGTGAATTCACCCTACTTTTTTCAGTCTCATCACCTCATCACCTTCTAGGTTTATTGTTAATTGACTAAAATATCCTCCTCTATTTGAACATCAATTAAACATTAATTAACCATGCTTTTTTTTGTAATTTCGCATGAATTAAATTTCGTAAAATAGTTAAGTTTGTAATTTTTGGTCCATAAAATACTTGTTTGCTTAGATCGTTAATTCTTTAATGTAGTTTTTCTATTTACCTTATTGGTAACAGGATGGCGCAAGGCCAATTTTATATTAGGCACTATTGGCTCTACTTTTTGACTTAAGCAAAGTCTTCATTGTCCTAATTCTTTCTCTCTCACGCACGCACGCACGCTACACCAGTACGCATATTCACTGTTCATCAATGAAAAAAACTTGCAATTGAGATTGTATAAAACAGGAGGGAAATGATGAGGATAGAAATCATCACTACGGTTCTGTCCAACTTGCCCAGATCAATACTTGCAAAATGACCATTAGAAAAAGACAAACAAAGCACGACAGCATAAAATCACCACTTTATCAACACACAACTTGCTGTTAATAAATTAATTAGTAGAGAACTAGCGTGTCTAATAGTAGAGGAAAACAAAATGATGAAGAGGAACTGATATCAACAGGTATCTTAATCTCCCTAAACATGATTTCAATCCAAGCCCAGACGGAGTCGGCTGTTCCCTACTTGTCAACAGCAACGACCTTAACATCTTCCTTTCTTTCTTCATTATTGTTGGCGTAGGAAGAGATGGCACTTCTTTTTTGTTTTCGTTTCTTTTTGTTGATCATGCTATGTGGAGTTGGACAAATTAAGTTGTTAAAACAAGAGACGGCTATTATTATCTTTTCCAACAAGTCTTTGTGGGTCCAACCAAAAAACAAAACAAACCTAATGTTGTAATTTTATATTATTGAAAAGGTAAAAATCAAATAAAATTGACGATTCTTAAACAGAAAATATTTACCAAGAGACTGATTCTTTAGAAAAGCATCAACTTTAGATCAAATTTCCATTCTAACCAAAATTAGATCTGATTAAAAATCACCAACTTTCACTTCATGCCTAAATTTAGGCTCTATTAACTTTTGGTCTTGTGGAGTCATTAAACATCCGACACGTCATGCATTTTTTGCAAATCAGGATTATATGTAACTTTTCCTTTTTTTTGGTTCTTTTTCCTTCTGTTTTTTTTTTCTTCCTTCTTCCTTTCACTACCAAAAGTTGTCCATCCATGGCCACCTTGTACTCGATCTGCGCACATTTCTTTATACAATTCACCAGAATGAGCTAGATCTGTATTCCAAACCCATTTCCATTTTATTTCAGCTTCTTATGTGTACCTCTGCTGTCATTGCATTTTTATGCTTGCTTAAAGAAACTGGTCGTGATCTTTTTCAGAACAGAATATAAGGAAACTTTCTTCTGATTAACCCATTTTGAACCAAGAAACATGTATGGGACCTGGAGTGATGAATCTAGCAACACAAATCTGAGGTCAAGCCAACTCCAGAACTCAAATCTAGGGATCGCTTGAGCTTAGATCCTAAATTTAAAGCTCTAGTGTGCTAGTCAAGCTCAATAGTGGCGAGAACGAGCCATAGCTGCGCTGGAAGACGTCGGAAGCAAGGGTCATGGGCCAGGAGTACAAGCGTTAGTGGTGAAGATATTTGGCAAGCGGTTAGGGAAAACAAAGATCTCAATGGTGGTTGAGGGAGAAAGTGAGGATGAACAACTAAGGTGATGGCCCTTACCAAAAAAAAACAACTAAGGTGATGGACGGAGGGCTGGGATGGCGGTGAGGTGATGGTGGAAGGCAAGTCACGGAGTTGAGTTGATTGTGCTGGTGACTTGAGGGTGGTCAGGTTGTTGTAGAGTGAAAGGGAGAAGAAGAAAGGAAAAAAAAATATAAAATAAAATGGAAAATAAATATATAAAAGATAATGATATGGAATTTACCTGTGAGACATTTGACAATATTAGTTGACAAAAGTTAACCGAGGCCAAATTTGGGCGTGAAGTGAAAGTTAATAAGTCTTTATAAGACAAAATTGAGGCAAAATTGGGACTTTACCTTAAATTTGTGGCTTCTTTAAAGAATTAGGTCTCAAAGAGGGAAGAAAAAAGAAGAGTAATCGAATCTTGAATCAATAGCAAATGTCTGATTTTCCCTCTCTTACTTTCAATTTTGAGAGAGATATAAACACAAAAACAAAATTATAGTAGAAAAGAGGGACAATTGAGGGGAAATAAAGTTATGAATTAAACCTTTGTTAATACAAATTTTGGCGATCCATTTAATTATCCATTAATTACATAGAAAATTAGATATTAATTTCTAGCCCCTAGAAAAAATAATTTTTATTAAATTGCATGGCATATAAATATTAAGAGCATTTGTACTACTAGTATCAAAATTTTAAAAAAATTAAAAATTTGTAATTTAAAAAAATTAAAAATTTAGAAAAAAAGAAGCAAGGCCGGGCCGGGGGCAGGCCGGCCCGGCCTTCTCTTTTCCCTTCTTCCTCTTTCCTGTTTGGGCCCAGCTCAATTTCCCCTTGTCCTTGGCCCAGCCCGCCGACCTCTTCCCTACTCCTTCTCCCTCCCCCGTTGTACCCAGTCTGCAAACAAAAGAGAGGAGGTGCAGAGGCAGAACCTCAGCGACGAACAAGGCTGGTGGTCGGAGGCCAGGCCGGCAGGACAGCTGGCGGTGGCAGGGTCTATGTGGCGCCTGCCGGCCAGGTTTAAAAGGAGATAGGAGGACTCGATTCTTCGGGGATTTCAGTTGGTGGGAGAGAGAAGGAGCGACTGAGAGAGAGAGGGCTCCCAACACCTCGGCTCCGACGACCTCTCCCGGCTACGTCCTCAAGCCGAACAGGTTAGGCTCAGCTCTGCTATTGCCCTGTCTTGGGCACGCTGCGCCAGAGCTCACGGCCGCTCGGCTCACACGAACTCCGGCCCACGTCGTCCTTGTGTCTTGTCCCTGTTCTCTTGTATGTTGATTTTCATGAGTCCCGACACGAGTTTGAGCCTCAGCCTGGCGTTTTAGAAGTGCGGTCCAATTGCTCGATGAAATGCATAAGTTAGATCCGCTTCCGTGTTCCTCATTCGGGGCTACATCAACGTTCCCTGTGTTGTTAATCCCACTACTTTGCCGCGATTTCGAGCTTGACGTTGTTTGTGGGGCCGCCACCTTGGCCCCTCCGTTTCTCTAATTTTGTTGGTGCTGGCCGAGTGGTGTGGCTCTCGGCCGCCGATGGGAAGGTTGGCCGACGAGTGGCGTTTGGGGTGGACGACTGATGAAGGGTGGTAGCTTGGCGTTGGCTTGAGATTTGGCTGAGGTTTTTCTAGAAAGGTAGGAGCTTCGGGTGAAGGACATCGCTCGAGGAAGGGAACGTCGTGAAGAAGAGGACGTGGAGGAGAAGGGGTGAAGGAAATAAAAAAAGAGTAATAAAAAGAAAAAAAAGAAGACAAAATGGGGAAGAGTCAATTAGCATGGGTGTAATTGATTTAATTAGATTTGGGCTACTCATGGGTTTAAGTGGGCTAGGGTGTGCTTCGGCTCTGGTAGATGTGGGCTTAAAATTAAATTGATGGCTTTGGGCTTAGCTTGAGAATTTTCAGATGTAGGCTCGGTCTGGTTATAGACGGATTGGGCTACAGTAACTAAGCCCATTTCTCTGCTCATGTGTTAAGTTTTTGGCCCAAGCCCCAGAGTCCAAGTTCAGCCCATATTCGGACTGGGCTCAACAGCCTAGTCCGAACCCCTATTTTCGGATTAAAAATAATTAAAAATAAAAATTCCGAAAATTAATAACAAATGGAAAAAGCTTTGAAATTAAATTTGAACTAGTATTTCATGTTAATTCTAGTTTAGAATTAGCTTAGTATTTAAAAAAAAATGAAAACCCTTTGATATAAAAAAAAAACTCAAAATTAAACTAACTTTTAGAACTTTACAATAATTTTTTTTAGATGAATGCTCTTGATTAAGTACTTTTATGTTGATTGTTGTATCTCTTTTAGCCTAGTATTTCTTATTTCGTAGCATTAGATTCTTGCATGATCACCTTGTTCTAGACCACCTACCAAACATCTTCTAGAGAAAATGAATAAAATTAGATATCGAAAGGGTACTAGTTGATCAATTAGTGTAACCAAGTCCCCAGCCTTAACTTATCTACTTGCATAGGAATAAAGATACACTCTCGTGCTTTACTTGGTTTCTAGCCAATTCCAATAGGCTAATAGCAATTCCTCATTAGAATCTCTCTCTCTCTCTCTCTCTCTCTCTCTCTCTCTCTCTCTTGAAATGTTTATTTATTTGTAGATCCTCTCGCTTCCACTGTTATTAGGAAATCAAATTGAATTATGTTTTATTAGGAAAGTAATGATATTGATTTTCAGGATCTACCCTTTTATTTATTGAAAAAAAAAAGTACAAAAAAAAAAAGCAATGATTTCCAAGTCTCCAGTGGTATAATATACATATACACTTGAACTTTAATTCGAATATAAAGCAGATGGCTTTTAATAAATTAAGAGTGAGGCCGTCCATTAACGAAATCTTATGTATCAATGTATGAACTAAAGGTCTCTTCACCTTTAAAAAAAAAAACGGATGGCCTTATGTTTATTAGGGTTGGATCAATTGCAGTCATTTTTCCCAATTTTTGTTTCCTCTTCCTTTTCTTTTCTTTTTGGTTTATTGGGGTTAACTAAATCAGTAGAACCAGATCACTAAACAAAGAGGACAAACGTGAAACAAGCACTGATGGCACACAAAAAGTAGATTTATAATGACACACATACCAGGAGTGACTTCAACGTGAGGATGCAAGAGGAACTGAGATTTATTGGCCGTTGACTTGTCTGTGAAGATGGATGAAGAGGACTGCAGGCCAAAGCCAGTGCTGGGAACACCAGAACATGAGCGGAAAGATCGGCACAACGCAAAAACAAGAGGACACTGTGGGGAAGAAAACAACGGGGAACTGAAAATTCATCTCAGAGAATGTGTAATCGAGGAAGATGTTTCAGTACCTTCAGCTTGGACTTGGAATGACTAGAGGATGAGGGGATTCTTTGCTCAGTTCTTGAACTGCGCCAATGACACTTATAAGGGCAAGCGCTTGGTTGGCCAATTTTATAATGTGCACTGTTGACTGTAATTTTTGACTTGAGCACTACGAACAACTTGCAATTAAAAAATGATTAGTTTGGAAATGATGAGGACAAAATTCATCATTGTAATTCTGCCAACTTGCGCAGATATAACAATTCCGGAAGACCCCCGGACAAGTACAGACGAAACAAAGCAACGACCTTAACGTCAACTCTTTCTTTCTTAACGTCAACTCTTTCTTTCTTTATTCTCGATGAGGTGGAAGTTCTCATATAAGCGGTGGGCCAACTCAAGGAAAAAATATATTATATTTAAGGATAAGTGCTGGGGCCCAGTGACACATATAAGGGCAAGCGCTTGGTCGGCCAATTTTATTTCTTGTCATTTTCCTTTTATTTTCCTTGATCATATGGTATCACGATATAAACATAGCAAGTGGGTGAAGAGTGCTGGGGCCCAGTGACCACGGTGGGGTGGAGGCTCCTTTGAAGTTCTCATATAACCGATGGGCCAACTCAAGGAAAAAATATATTATATTTAAGGATAAGTGCTGGGGCCTAGTGACACATAAGGGCAAGCGCTTGGTCGGCCAATTTTATTTCTTGTCATTTTCCTTTTATTTTCCTTGATCACATGCTATCACGATATAAACATAGCAAGTGGGTGAAGAGTGCTGGGGCCAGTGACCACGGTGGGGTGGAGGTTCCTTTGAAGTTCTCACATAACCGGTGGGCTAACTTAAGCATATAAGATTATCTAGTTAAATTAAAGCAAGAAAGTATAGATAATATATGTTAAATTAGAAAAAGTGAATATTGTCATCTTATCCCTCATACACTATAATAAATTTTCATAAATTAAAAATTGAAAAAATAGGCACAAATTTTTTTATGGAATTAAATATGTATAACAATAAATAATTCCAAATAAATATTTAAATATGCCAAAATTAAAATTTACCATACCAAAAAATAATAAATTAAAAATTAGACATATTAAAAAAAAATTGGAAACGGGCTTTAACACTCTAGGACTCGCACGGCCCAAGCCTTCATTTGGGCCCGCCCCACAGGAGCTAAGCTCTTGCTCATACATGCGCCATTCTAAGTACAATCTACTCAAACATGTACCAAAAAAAAAAAAAAAAAAAAAAACAAGCACAAAATCCGCATCTGAATATAATTACCTCAATCCAAAACCTGAGGATTTCATCTCATATATGCTTAATACACCAAAAACATTCCGTCATTGATGTCAATAAAAAAAAATCAACTAGACAATAACCACAAAGAAAGAGAAGCAAACTTCCCCACTCCTCTAACATGCCAGGACTAATTAGGACATTTGATTAGTGCATTAATTACATCTTGTGTAAGCTCAGAAGCATTTATATCAACTACTAGTATTCGAAACACAAGCACAAAGGATGCATCTCCAAATAGTAAATCCATAGCTCTAATTAGATTGCAAAATTTCCTCCATCAAATTGTAGGAAACAGTTTTAGCCAACTCAAGTACCAACAATTTAGAAATCATCACACTAGATTAAGCCAAAATTGCCAAAAATAATACTTGCAAAGACTGACTACAACTTGGAATAGGAAAACGTATAATTTGGTGAACAAGTCCGACTTGGACTTTCCCTTCTCTTGACCGTGAGTTCAACAAAATTAAGAAAGTGAATTCACGTTTAATTAAGACAATGTTGCATCCAATCAAAATCCAAAACAAATTAATGGAAAAAAAAATCGAACTAAATCATCCATATTCAAGGTTCAAAGATTTCGGATCTATACCCATGGCCAAAATTGGATCTTCTCAAGTTTAAGCTCAAAAAACTCACCTTAATGCAACAAAAAAATTCTAAAACATATATATAACAATACCAATGCAACAATTTATAACATACTTCATTCAATTGAAAGTAATTTAAAAATTCTAGAACTTTTCAAGGTATAAACCCTAGAATTTCAAATTTGAAATTCTCTCTCAATTCTCAACGAAATTATATAAATTATATATGGTTGGAAAGATCTCGACATGTAGAATAAAAACGACAGAATCAATCAATCAAAAAATCCACATGAAAAAATAACAACAACATTCGGTTCAAGAGAAAAAAAATTTCGAATTTGTTCATAAAAAAAAAAATTTGGGTTCTACAATCATATATGACTAGCTCTGATACCATATGTAGAAATTTCTCAATATGAATAATCAATAAATTAAGAACGAATTTGATCCATACATAACTGTAAAACACCAAAATCATATATGTATAGCAGAATTAAAACCTACCCGTTTGAGCCATAGCCTCACTTGATGAAAAACATATCAGATTGACGGTAATCAACGATCTATTGAAATACTAGATCTTCTTCTCTATGACCTATTTTGTTTAGAAGCTTTTAATGGGATTCAAGCAACTAATAGGTATAACCTACCATTTTATAGGCTAGAGAGGGGACCTAGCAAACCCTAATCAATAATGTGTTAATTGGGCCCCTCTCATTACGAGCTTCAGTTAAATATAGTTGCCTACACTTTGCTACTCAACTAGGTCTATTATTAATAGATGTCACAACCTAATTCAATTCACTTAAGGGTTTAACATATATTGAAATATCTATTAACTCGATTATTTAAAATAGAAAATTGATTAATTAATGTAAGCCCATTATAGGAAATTTCCAACAAAAACAACATATCACTTAACAACTAAGGTTTCGTGGTGGATTTTGTGAGCTATATCTTCACTAGGGGAATGAGGATGAAGATATTAACATCTATGGGAAAATTGCCTGATTTGAAGTCCATAGATATTGGTCTATGTGAATATTGTATTATGGATAAGCATAAATGTGTTAGTTTTTCGAAGATTAGAAAAGAATAAAAAAAAAGGAAAATTAGAGTTAGTGCATACAAATGTGTGGGGGCCAACTCCTGTGCATTCCCTTGGAGGCTTGCGTTATTATGTCACGTTATTGATAATTCCACCAGAAAGGTATGGGTTTATTTTCTAAAAAGTAAATTTGATGGGTTTACTACTTTTAAAAGATAGAAAGCTGAAGTGGAGAACGAGACTAGCCTGTGAATTAAATGTCTAAGGTCCGATAATGGCGGTGAATATGATAGCAAGGAATTCGATCAATTTTGTGCAAAAAACGGAATCAGAATGACAAGAACTATTCTGAATAGACCGTAGCAAAACGGAGTTGTTGAGAATATGAATAGAACTCTAAATGAGCGTGCAAAAAGTATGAGGTTGCATGTAGGATTACCTAAGACATTTTTGTGTAGATGCAATTAATATGGTAGCATATCTTATTAACAGAAGACCTTCGGTTCCACTTAATTTTAAGTTACCGAAGAAAAATGGAGTGGAAAGAAGGTAAATCTCTTGCATTTGAAAGTTTTTGTTGTGTTTCCTATGTCCACGTAGATTCTGAAAATAGAGATATACTTGATACAAAAGCTAAAAAAATGTTTTTTCATTGGATTTTTTCTGATTATTTTGGCTATCAGTTTTGGGATGAACAAAATAGAAAAATAATAAGAACTCCTAATATTAGTTCAATGAGAAAATGTTATATAAAGACAAATCTATAGCAGAATCTAGTGTGAAGACAAATTTAGTGGAAAACAAAGATTAAATTGGAAGAGATTTCTAAGAGAGTGTTTTGGTTGAAATTCTTAAAATTGTTGTTGAACAAGAATCACGTACACTTGAACCCACTTTGAGAAGATCTAGTAGAACACCTAAACCTGTATAGAGATATTCTCTGTCATTACATTATTTGCTTTTGATTGACGCTAGCGAACCAAAAAAGTTTTCGGAAGCAGTGCAAGTTAGAGATTTTGTAAAGTGGGAGTTAGCAATGCAAGATGAGTTGCATCACTAGAGAAAAAATAAACTTGGGTATTTACTCAGTTACCAAATGATAAGAAGGTATTGCAAAACAAGGAAGTGTATCGGGTCAAATAAGAACTTGATGGTAGCAAGAGGTACAAAACAAGGTTAATAGTAAAAGGGTTTCAACAATATAAAGGAATTGACTACACATAATTTTTTTCTCCAGTTGTGAAATTGACTACTGTCTTGTTAGTATTGAGTATTGTTACTGTAAAGAATTTACATCTAGAGCAATTAGATAGTAAGACTGCATTCCTTCATGGTAACTTGGATGTGGATATTTACATGGTACAATCGGAAGGTTTTTAGGCTCATGGAAAAGAAAATTATGTTTACAAATTGAAGAAAAGTTTGTATGGCTTGAAACAGGCTCCTTGACAGTGGTACAAAAATTTGACACATTTATGTGTGGTAACGCGTGCACTAGAAGTAACATGGATCATTGTTGTTATTTCAAAAAAATTGATGACTGCTATATTATTTTGCTGTTGTATATGAATGATATGCTCATTATAGGATCTAGCATGAGAGAGATTAACATACTAAAATAGCAATTGTCAAAAAAGTCTAACTGAAGCTCGTAATGAGAGGGGCCCGGTTAACATACTATTGATTAGAGTTTGCTAGGTCCCTTCTCTAGCTTATAAAATGATAGGTTATGCCTATCAGTTGCTTGAATCCCATTAAAAGCTGCTATACCAAAATAGGTCATAAAGAGGAAGATCTGGCATTTCGATAGATCGTTGATTACCGTCAGTTTAATATGTTTTTCATCAAGTAAGGCTATGGCTCAAACATGTAGGTTTTAATTCTGCTATACATATATGATTTTGGTGTTTTACAGTTATGTGTGGATCAAATTCGTTCTTAATTTATTGATTATTCATATTGAGAAATTTCTACATGTGGTATCAGAGCTAGTCATATATGATTGTAGAACCCAAATTTTTTTTTATAAACAAATTCGAAATTTTTTTCTCTTGAACTGAATGTTGTCGTTATTTTTTCATGTGGATTTTTTGATCAATTGATTCTATAAGCTTAGGGTTTTTATTCTACATGTCAAGATCTTTCCAACCATATATAATTTATATAATTTCGTTGAGAATTGAGAGAGAATTTTGAATTTGAAATTCTAGGGTTTATACCTTGAAAAGTTCTAGAATTTTTTAATTACTTGCAATTCAATGAAATATGTTATAAATTGTTGCATGGGTATATATTTTAGGGTATATATTTTAGAATTTTTCGGTTGCATTAAAGTGAGTTTTTTGAGCTTAAACTTGAGAAGATCCAATTTCGGCCATGGGTATAGATCCGAAATCTTTGAAGCTTGGATATGGATGATTTAGTTCGATTTTTTTTTCCATTAATTGAGTTTGTTTTCCCATAAATAAGGTACACCATTTTCTTAGGCATGTGTGCATCTCTCTTGTATATACTTTGTAAATCAACTTCTCGTGAGTTCAAATTTACGAGACAAATTCTTTTTGAAAGACTGCACCTTCTTCATGGAGGACTGTTGTCTATAATATAAACCGACATCTGTAGGAGGCTTCAAGTATAGTTGATTGGGCAATACTACCAAATATTCTCAAGAGTGGAGAAGGTGTCGATTTGGGCCGAACTAGTATAGATTGGTTGAGCATCTCTCTTCCCTACCCTCTCTTTATATCGCATGCCAAGTGTTTGATATATTAATTGCCGTTAAACATACTATAGATATTTTTAAGATACACCATCATTAGGAACGTGGTATTCAAGGAATTCATCTTTTGCTCTTCATGCTTATCTGGATGCGAATTTTGGCGATTTTAAAATCAATAGAAAAGGTGCTAGTGGCTAAAGGGCCGGCGGTTGGTTGGCCATTTTTATAATGAGCACTACTGACTATCTTTTTGACTTGAGGAAAGTTGCTAAAGGATAAGCTCGCATTAAGTAGTCGAAACTGTTCCTAGATCAAATACTAAGCCCCACTGGTCAAACTTGGCAGCTATCCACAGTTTCCCCAATAGCCTCCGTTTTAAGCTCATATTTAGATTCATTTGTAATTTATGCTGAAGTTGTTTCATGAGGAACGTGCTTTTTGTTTATATTGAACTTGCTCTATGTTTATGCTGCACTTAATGGTTGTAGACCTTCTGTTGAATTGACATTTTATGAATATCTTTGAGATAAAAATGGTCAGTTTGTGCTTGATGATACATTCCACCATAAGCCCTTTTTGATGTTATGACAAAAGAGGATGCTATAATGTTTATATTACATGTGATGCATTCACTTGACTTATTTCCCAGGTAGTATGTTTAAGGGGGAGTTTTACTTGAGGTTTTAAAAGTGAACTTGTCATCACAGAAAAGGGGAGATTGTTGACCTTAAATTAATTTTATCGATTCTAAAACTCACTTTTGTATATTTGTAATCGCTACTAATCATTTGGATCTGTTTTTATAAGTTTGTGCGGGTTGGGAAGGATTAAAGAAGACTGGATCTTGTCTTAAAAAATATCCAGGAACCTAGCCAAGTAATTACAAGATAATCAACTAAGATTTGGCCGAATACCCTGCTCTGCAGTTTAAATTTTAATTTTGCTCGCCCGGGCGCTAGGCCATTATTATTATTATTTTAACGGACACCCGGAGGCTTCATTGTAAAAATATATAAATAAATAAATAAATAAACTAGTCATTTGAAGTGTTAGTGACGGCTCGGGGACTACCATTCTTGATGGGATTAGTCAGGAGAGTTTGTTTTCCTCCAAATAAGGTAGCTCATCGTCTTGGGATATGTTTACATGAAAATACTTTCGAAATCTCTCTTGTATTCACTTTGCAAATCAACTTCTTGTGGAAAAAATTGTTTGTAAAAAGATTCATTTCGTTGGTAGAATGGTGGAATGAGAGTAACTCCCGAAGAGTCTTGAGGGGTGGAGTGGCGCCGATTTGGGCCAGATCACTATAAATTGGTTGAGCAGCTCATTTCCCTACTCTCTTTATATTAATGCACACCAAGTGTTTCGTTTGTATGAAATCTACATTTACATATTCAATAAATTTTTGTATAAGTTGAATTTCCGAGACAACAGCCACATGATAAAAAAAAAATTTTGGATGATGCTGCTTTGATGTGGTAATGATTATATTTGCAAAAGACATGCTGGATTATGACTAGCATATGTACCTAAAATAAGTAACATAGTTCCACCAATTTACCCGAGACTAAGATACTTCCGACTTAACTTTCTTGTACGACTTCATTACCTTTTATATTCACCATAGATTTAGTGATGGTAGAGTTACAAAGGGAAATGGAGAAAATGAATGTTTGGGTGGGAAATGCAGAAATATTTAAAATTTTGTTGAGAAAGAAAAGGGTGAGATTTTGAATTTTTCTCTCGTAATTTTTCCTCGCCCACTTCATATCAATCGTAGCAAGACATGGAACAATTGTGTATACAATTCTGTTTTGGGCCTCTTTGGTCCTATGAGTTATCTGCAATATCAGTTAGACTAAGTCACAACTCATAGGCCTATTAGGTTTTGGGCCGAGCCTGATTAATACAACTTGTAAATTTCAATCTTCTAATATTTAATGGGAGACAAAGGAGGATTACCTCATATTATCACATAGTTTCAACCTAGTCTTCAATGGTCGACGAAGTCTATAAATTCATTCACGTCCACATTAAGATTCAAAATAGTCTGCCTTAAGTTTTCTATCAATTTTGAAATAGAACCTTGAAAATGAAAAAAAAAAAAATTTGTCTATACTCAATTCATTTACCTTTTCTCTCTCAGCTTCACATTCTTTTTTTAATATAACAGTTAAAGTTGGGGCAATTGATCATAACATCAGAGGATTTTTAGATAGGACTTGAAGGTCACCTATTTGAATACCACCAACAGTGTGCAAGCTGTTTTAAGTTGCGCCCATCTACGCATATTCAAAAGGCATGGATAGTTGATAAGTCCATATTTAGAATAGTCCATAGTGTTATTAGAATGATATTAAATGTTTGGCTAGATCTAAATCATTAGTAAAAAAAAAATGCATTGATCATACTATACTTGAAACGTAGGCCGTGTGGAGTAGATGACTTTTTCAATGGGTTGTGCTTGCTAAAAAAAGGTGCGAGAAAATCACAATTGAAAACCTATAAAATCGTTTCTTTATAAAAAAAAAAAAATGAGTCTATAGCAAATCTCCTGCTTGAAATTTTATCAAGTGTTCAAAAAATATGGTTATATAATTGCTCGAGAGGTGGTAGAAGAGGTTATCGGTTTAATCAATAGCATGCTCGCTTCTTCTCATTCCCTTTTCAGGTTTGTTTCCAATCGCACATTTTTTCAAAATTTATTTTTACTTCACCATTTGGACCATCCTAAATATAATGATGATGTAACAACTGTAGATATTAAAGATTGCTTAAAATTGTTGTTTTAAGGACGCGACAGCATGCACGTCCGGTGATTAACTTTATTTTGCAGAATGGATTTAAGGTTTTGGATTGTGTATAGATCTCCCTTTTTTAAGCTAACGAGGAAGGCGATGGCACGCTCAACAATCACGATCTCTCCATTGCCTTAAACTAAGTGTTGACGGAAGCTGACGTTGTTCCGTGCCGTCACGTAAATCCCTCCTTGAAATTACATCTCTAGCCCCCATTACTGGCCTACGACCTTGTCTTCGACAGAGGGTGGTTCCGTAATCATCCCATTGAGAGGATAACGACCGTTAACGTACATGACGGCTGGCGAGGGGAATCTCCAACGCCCGGGGCTTTACCCCGACGCTTCATTTCGTTCTTCGGACAAAATCATTCAATAGTAGAAGGAGAATGTTAAAAGGTGGGCAATTTGCCAAAATGTACTAATCATGTTTTCATAATTGTATTTTTCTTTATCACATATTAAAAATTATTGACTTGTGAAAAAAAAAATTACTAGTGAATATCCAGAATATTTGTTAAACATACTTAATGATCAAACATTAGTTTTTCATAGTGTTGGTATTATATATCACAAGGATAAGTATTGTGCTTGAAAATTACCATATTTCATAGTTTGATAACTTTGTTGGTGGCACTTTTTAAAAAGAAAAATTTTACTAATCTTTGCACTTAATGATATTTCATATTTAGGTTCTTATCTTAGGGCACTTATTGACAAAACCCTTGTCAAGAGTAGGATTAAGCACTTACGATACTATTTAATTTTAAACGCATTTTATTTTAAATATTGATTGTTCATTATAAGAGAAGAATCGATACATTAAGAGTTTGCACGATGTTTTAATTGATCACTTAGTAAGTCTCTTAAAGGCAAGAAATAAGAAAACTATGCAGCACATTGCTTTCACCATGTTACATGCAGTAGATACTTTGTAGACTAAATGTGCTTGACAAGTACTTTGTAAACATTTGTTAACAAAATATTTACAGTTATTATTACATTATGGAAAATCATGAATGCAAACAATTAGCAGAAAATTGAAAACTTGTGAATTGTAGGTGTAAAGTTATGGCATTAAGTCATATGATGTGGTAAATGCATGTGCTAAATGACATTAAATATGTTAAGAATAAGCATATTGGATTGCCGAAATTAAGATTGAACCGGCTAATTTGGTATGATTCCCAAAGGCATCAATCTGGTTTCTAATTCCATAAAAATGGAATCAGTGATTTTTGGTCCGGTTTTAGTTCCGGGGGAAATCGGATCGGGTCGGACCGACTTTTTTTAAATATACTTTTCAATTTCTTAAAATAGCAATAAATCCTCAAATATATTATTTTATTTCTTACACACACATATATATGCGATTGTTTTTATTGGGATCGCGGTCCAAAATACGGTTACTTTTTAATAGAAATAAAAGTGGTCGATTTTCCATCAAACCGGACTAGATTGGATCGGAACCGAAGTCCGATCCGGTTCCTAGTTTCTAATTCCACTTTAGAATTAGGCCGAATGAAAATCGATCACCGCAAAAAAAAAAAAAAAAAAAGCCCATATGTGCCACGTGGAGGTGGCATCACTCCACTCGGCAAGTCGAAAACTGGTTATGAATATTAGAATCTAATTTTGTTAATCAATGCTAGGCGTGAATATTTTTTAGTGCGCCTTCGTCATACAAACACATTATGAGGCCCATGGTGATGAGACCGGGCCCCACCAAATTGAGACGGCGGCTTGTGGAAAACTAGCAGAGAAAAGCAGATAAATAGTGAAAAGAAAAGAAAAATCAGAAAGATATAAAAGGAATATAATCAAAACCGCACCGTTCCACCTAAAAATGTCAATGTCAGATGGCTGAGCATGGCATATAAAACAATTGACAGTGACTACGCCGTCACATCATAATTTCTTGTAAGACTTAACTAGGAAAATTTGATTACATTTTCATTCATAAATTTAGGATTAAAATGGATTAATTAAAATATTTAGGATTCAATTCAATTCCATACAAGCAGTTGAGGAATGAAATTACAATTTTCCCCATATTAGCCCATAAATTTTCAAAAATAAAAATAAAGGTGCATGCATAGTAGGAGGAAGGAGAGTCAACCAAAAAGAGGAGATTATGCGCATTAGCCAAAAATATATGGCATGATGACATCGTAAATAACTGGGATTATCGACCTCCACTCCTCATGGTTATGTTCTATATTTCAATAAATGCATCACATGAATTGGCTAGATCTTACTATTAGTTTTTATCAAGAAACATGTACATTTTTTATTCATAAAATTTAATGAACGTTAAAGATTCTTAAGAAAAAATAGTTTTATCAACAAAATTGTTTAGCATAGTGATATTCTCGCTTTTCTACGATGAGTCTCATACAAGCCACCAAAAACCCTCCGTTGTTACCTAATACATTATTTTAGTTGACTAGATTATTTTTTGCCCAATTTGTATAATACATTAGACTGTCAAAAAGTTACATTTATTATATCTCAATCCTTTGTACTCATACTTGATCTTTAGTTGCACCTTCTGCTTATAAGTTGATGTTGTTGATCCTAAATTAATCTCGATGATTCAAATACTCACTTTCCTATTTATGTAATCATTAGAAACTATTTGGATATGTTCTTTTCAAGTTTATGTAGGTTGGCACGGTTAAAGAAGACCTATTCCTATATGATCACAAGTCCGGATACCTGGCCTGCCAAACATCCAACGAGGTTTGGCTGGATACCCAACCTTGCAGTTCAAATTTGGAATTCCCCCAGCCTATCAACGTGTGTCCACCCAGTTTTAATAGATACTTGAAGTCCTCAATGGTTGAAAAACTAGCCGTTTGAAGTGTTAGGCATACGTGTTCATGAAAAACACTTACAAAATCTCTCCTGTGTTCACTTTGCAATCAACTTCTTGTGAGAGAAATCTTTTGTAAAAGAGTACACCTTGTTTGTTGGGGAGTGTTGACTCCACTATAAACAAATTTTGTTACGAGATTTCAAATATAATGAATTGGCATAACTCCCCAATGATCCCAGGAGTGGAGTAGGCGCCAATTTGGGCCGAACTAGTATAAATTGATTGAGCATCTCTCTTCCCTGCTCTCTTTATATTTAGGCATGCTAAATGTTTGATTTTCTGATTGCTGTAAAATGTATTTTTATGTTAAAGATACACCATCTTTGCGAGCATGGCATTCAAGGAATTCATCTTTTGCTCTTCATAATTATTGGAATGCTGGTCTTGGTGATTCTAAATTAATAGAAATAGTACTAGCGCCACATGTCAATATTTAGGCAACATGCTAGTTTCTTGGTCTTTTAAGAAGCAAAATTGGGATAAGTGCACCAAAGGAATAAACTCCGAACAAAAACAATTGAGTCATAAAGTTTTTAAAAAGTTCAAGTAAATCTTGAGTTTTATCCAATTAGTGCAATCAAATAGTTTTGTTGATATCATCCAAATTGAGTGACAGAAAATGTTCACACGATATTTTTTTAATGTATTTCGAGAATGCATAATGTTGATGTGCTGCTAAGTGGACATCACATTAGAAAATATGCAAAAAAAAAAATTAAAGAAAAATCCAGAAAGGCCAAAAATCAAGAAACGAAAAGAAAAACCAATATGGAATGAGCGATTAGCTGCTCAGGATGTCAGGAACCGCAGGCAAATTTTAAAGCGCGTGCATTTCAATGCTCATTTAGTTCGATTGCATATTGAAGGAACCATTCCGGCAACGGGCATCAGTACGGTGACACTGTTGTGTCTCGACTGCCGACTGGAACCCAAGAAGAAGAAGAAGAAGAAGAAGAAGAAGAAGAAGAAACCGATTCGAGCAGTGAAGAAGAAATTGATTTTGGCTATTTTTTCGATTTTTCTAAAAAAATTTGGCAAATTTTTATGATGTGGCCCCCACATATATCCGACTTACATCGGATCAATTCGGAGGGCTTAAGGGAAGGACTTTATGTGGCAAACTTCTTTTCCGTCCAAGAAAAGGACATATTTAGAGGTAATGCTGAGACGAAGACCAATAGTCCTCAATCGGCTCGGGTGCTCCTAAGCTCTTTCCTTGCACAATGTTGAGATTTTCATTTTAGTTCGATTAACCCTATAAGAATATTATGTGAATAGTTGCTATTATCTTATTAAAATCGGCTAGAAATCAAGTGTGATATAAGAATATACCTTACTTTTTACGCAATCAAAGAGCTAGGTTCGGGGACTTATTTACATAAGTGAAGCAAATCAAACCTATTTTCAGACGAAGAAGATAAAAAAAATAAAATTATAGTGGCTAGAAATGCCCTGGAGATTCAATATTTATCCAAATAGTGCCATTTCGATACTTAATTATTTGTCAATCAAAGTGTCCATATAGTCTTTTTATCGAATCACAAGTCATAAAGTTATTGTCCGCTAAGTGTCCATCCAATGATTTTGTGTGTATTATGGTCCTAGAGTGAAATCTAGCCACTCAACTAAAAATGAATCACAACACAAAAAATAATATTAAAGCAATTACAACAAACATTAAAAAGAGTAAAAAATATAGTGTAGTAAAATAACCTAATATGAGTTTGGTAAAGAATATTAGCGGTTGGGACACCAGGAGTGCCATTACTTTCGTACGACGTTTACTTTTGTGTCAAATTTTTTTTTCGCTCACTTGATTACCAAATCGGAGTGAAATCGATCACTTGAGTACCAATCCGTCGGAAAAGTTGACGTGGCCTCCGAAAAATGATATTTTAATTAATTTTTTTGATTTTTTTTTTTTTGTTTAAGGGCCGGCGAGAGCCACTGTTGACCCTCGCCGTCGGCCGCGAAGGCCCTAGGTGAGGCCAGTGAGGTCGTCGATGGCCTCACTCGCGATAGCGACGGCGAAGGCCAGGCGGCCCTTGCCCATATTTGGCCCTAGGCAAGGCCGCAATGGCCCTCGACAACCGTGAGGAGGCCACGAAGGCCTCACCTAAGGTCTTCGTGGCCGATGGCGAGGGTCAACGGTGGCCCTTGCCGGCCCTTAAAAAAAAAACAAAAAAAATCGAAAAAATTAATATAAATATTAAAATATTGTTTTCCGGCAGCCACATCAACATTCCGGCGCCCACGTCAGCTTTTCCGGCAGATTGGTACTCAAGTGATCGATTTCACTCCGATTTGGCACTCAAGTGAGCGAAAAAAAAATTTTGACACCAAAATGAGCGTCGTATGAAATTAATGGCACTCTTAGTATACTTACCCAAGAATATTACATAGCCTTGTTATTAAGCCCCATGATAACAACCTCATGAGCTCAGTTCAAATTGAGTTCAATTTATCTTCTAAGACTAAACTAAATCAAAGGTGTCCACTAGAACCTTAAACCACGTACAGTAACTAAATGAAACTAAACTAATTCTAAGCTGATTCTGATAACAAAATCTATCAACCTGACAAAGGCCTATTTTTCTAGCTATTTTTTCCATTTTTTTTCTTTTCGAGATTTATTATTATTATTATTATGTTTTTTCATTTTCTTCTCTTATTCTCGGTCCCTCCTCTGAATCATATTTTCACTGAGATACTCCATGAATTTCAGCATTACCTCAATCAAAGCAAGCAACAAACATGCCGTATGATTGAGAAATCATCAACATACGAACCCCACATCACGGGTAATTAGAACAGCACTTATATGGGCTTCAAATTAATTCAATCTACACCCAAAAAAGAATGACCAGCAAAGGAATGGTGATGACAGCCCATATCCGGCAAGTTCAAGGTACAGTAATATGTTTATCTGTTGAAAAATTATCACCAATTCACCAAAACTCTCCTAAATGATCGTACATGTTCATATGATAAAAATGACATCACGATGAATTGAAATTGAACTCCAATTAGATAAGTCAATAAATCCAAATTTCATTCCAGCATGATCAAACACGACAATGATTCTATTTCTTTCAAAATTGACATGTATTCTCAACACCCATTCATTGCCCACTCATATCATGAAGCATATGCGAGTGTCGGCTATATGAATAAACGTCCAGGTTGAAAAAAACAGAACACAAAACGCACACTCCAATTATGCATCAATATCAAATAAAAACTTCGGTTTAATCCCTGGCCTCGATTAATTGAATGAGTTTCTGTATCCAGAAAGATGCTAAGGTAAGAGAGCATATTGACATAGCTTCATCACATGCCTGATGGGTTTTGGACTGAAGAAAAGCAAATGTTAAGCAAAGCCTACTAAAATCTTGGTTTCACATATCGTTGGACATCAATTCTCCTAAAGCAATCAATAATTCCCCAAAGAACAGCAGCTACTACAAAATTTTTCTTTTGGGAATTAAAATATTCAAGATCTCAAGATTTCCAAATACGATCACAGCAACTCAGGATAGCGAGAGAAAACCAAAAACAGAGATAATAAGCAAAGGAGAATTCATTTGTACTGAGTTGATCTTTCCTTACCAAATTTACTTGAATATAGCCATACTCAAACCTTTCAAGCTGAGAGCAATGTGGATGCTGAAAGAGCAGGAGCTTCGCCAGTTGCTGCTGTACACCCTCGACTTCGTGCTTGGAGGGCCTCAAAACAGATCGATAACAACGACGCGGATGATGGACAGAAAAGGAGAAGCACATGCAATGAGGACAACGAAATCCAGAGAGAAGGATAGAGAGTCCATAGTTATGATTGTGGCCTTGTAAAGCGCAGTTAGCGAACTTCTCAGAGCTTCTATTTCGAGAGACAAGCTTGTGCTAGATCACCGGTGCAAAGATTGAGGTTGCCACCATCTTTCGCCAGCCACACCACTGTTGGATATTTCAGCAGATTTGATAATCTGAAAGCTATTAATTTGTAACGGTTTTTTACCATTATCAATTTCTATCATTAATATAAAATTGTTTTGTAACGCTTTATAACGATTATTTAACGGTCATATAATGGCTTTATAATGTTTCACTTGTTTCAACTCTTTATTATTTTATAATGGATCATTTTCCTTTTCAATTATCGATTTATTTATGATTGTTTCCTAATTGCTCTTTATATATTTTACCTATAAATTGTTAGTCTGAACCTAATTGGAAAGGAAGATCGATATATCAAAATAAGAATATTATGTGTTCTAATAATTTTCTAACAGCCACTTACACAGCGATGACCCACCAGAGTAATGCAGAATATGGATAACGGAAACTGAGATATGATAGAGAAATCTGAGCATAGAAGCAACGATTTGAACACTGAACTCTGTTCGTATAGAAGACAATTTCCAACTAAAAACCAGACAAATCAAGACGCAATTTCCAACGTGAGAATCATAACACCAATTCAATAGCAAATGAGCATCGTATTCCAACTAAATCCGTCACAGTGAGGTTCCAATAAGTCAAGAGTGAGTTGAGTTGATGCATCACGACTTTCGGCTTAATGATTTAATAGAAAAACATCCGGATCTGGTTCGAGCATTTTATCAAACACGTGATATGCATTTCGATCAAAGAGTTTTTTTTTTTTTTTATGATCCAGGGAACCCCGCACCCCGCCGACAATGGAGAAAGCTGCCACAGGGGCGCGCGTCTACCCACCACACACGCGAAACCAATTAAGTCACTCTATGACGAAGCTGGGATTCGAACTCTCGACCTTTTGCGAGAGGAAGAGAGCGCGAGTCAACAGCGCCACCCAAATGGGTGGTAAAAAAGGGGGCACAGAAGAATCGATCAAAGAGTTTGTACACGAATATGAATCAATGATTCACTTTTAGATCATCACAACAACATCGGAGAAAGCTTAAATCCATAATAGAACCCCAATCGTGGCCGATTTTCACACAAACAGCAACAATTTTACCTTGATGATGGTGCAATTGCAGTCGTGATCAGCTGTTGAACTTACAAGGAGTCCCTGGGCGTGTGGCCGATGATGATCGGAACTGACGAAGGAGGATTAAGCGAGCATACAAGGCATTTCGAGATCTCCGAACAACACAACAGAGCAGAACAGGGAGATGCGATCAATGAAGCTCAGAAGCAGCTTCGATCGGCCGCGACTTTGGCATCTTTCTGTCAATACTTCGTTTCATCTCTCCGGCTTGGCTAAGCTCAAAGCAACTAAAGGTGGAGGAGCCACCGTCGAGGGAGATTCGAATGTTTGCGGCGGTGGAAGATTGGACTGGAGCTGACGTCGTAGGATCAATCGAGTATCCAGAAGAGTATTCTCATTTCTGGAGTCTCGATTCTTCAATGAAGAAAGGTCCGAGAGGGAGCAGAAGTCTCTTTTCGCTCGACTTGGAGCGCGGACAGTCTAGCTTCGACCGGAATAGAACAGCCGAGAAAGATGATTCGAGCAGCGCAGATTTTTTACAGAAGCTCGCCGGACGAATTCCTCGTGAAATTGAATTGACATTCGAACTCGAGCGATCCTGGTTTGGTGGGTTGAGGTATGATGATGGATCAGAGCAATTTGTGCACCTTTTCCTTTTATTTTTCATTTGTTATTTTATTTATTTGATTTTTATATCCCCTTCTTCCCCTTCTTCTGCTGCTTCTTCTTCTTCACAAAAAATGCAATTTGACGGTGAAAAACAAGTCTCAACATTCGATTGTACTGATTTAACAAGTCTTATAAGTTGATTGCGCTTTTTAAAAATTTGAGAATTGTGTTAAGCTTTTGTGACAAATTTTATGATTTCTATTGTATAAGTCTCAATGAGTTTCGGTTGCTATTTTGACAACGAAAGCCAAATTTATTGCCTTTTGTAGTTAACGTGCTTGAGCCCTGTGGCCAAAACATCAATTGTGTGATTAGGAATAGCGGTAAAAAAAATTAAACTTTGCCCATTAGGTTTGATAACAGTAGTGCTATTAGCTCGTGCAAAAATCCAATACAACATTCTCGCACTAAGCATAATGATATCTCGTGGTTGAGTTTGCGGATGTCAGTAATTAAAGAGCGGATAGTTTTTTTAAGCCCTTGGATAAAATAAAAATGATGAATTTTGATCTTCCTAAAAAGCCCGACCTTCCTCCTAAATCCATTCAACTCCATCCTAAACGCTCAAAACCCAACCACTTTTTCACCAGAATCCTCTCTTTCCTCTGAGTAGGCCAATCGAACACAGAGCAAGGAAGAGGGCAAACCATCAAACCGGGATCAACGACGCACAGAAAAGAGGAGGTCGAGTCGGGTCGTCCACGAGTTCCAGGAAACATTGCTACCGGTTCGATGAACAGCGCGTACGGAACCGAGCTTTTCTCGATAGATATCAGCAATTTGATACTAGGAGCGCGTTAAAAGGCCGAAAGATAGACTTACAGTTCTTCGCTCGGGAATTATTAACATTTAGGCGATGGTTTAAACGGCTGGGGAGGATTCAGTTTCTATTTTCTAAAAACCTGAGGAGATTTACCCGAATGCTGTCAAGTGTTATGTGGATGGTACTCTAATTATCCTTCTGGGGTCTTCGATGATATTTTCTCTGATAATCCTCGCGATGATTTAAGGATATTAACTGTCTTTGACACCTACATGATTACGAGACATGACGTATATACTAAAAGAGTGAGACGATTAGTTCATGATCTTGATATTTGTCATTTGGATGTCATTTTATACGTGTTCTTCTTTGTACGATTGCGATGTATTATTTCTTGCTCCCCGTTTCTGGACATCGAACTGATGTATACTTAGGCTGATGTTCAAGATTAAGAATGGGTTTGAGTTATGGACTTTGTTAGCTTAATAGTTTTTGGGTTAACGTGAGAATAACAGCTTGTGAAGTCATTAAATTTTAAAGGAGTGGACCCCACAATAATTTATAATTATTTATTATTTGATTTTTATTTATTTCAGAGGAAATCGTTATTCTCCCAATATATTAAAAGTTGTCTCGTAATAATTTCCCTTTGAGGTATTTCTAAATGACTTGATGTACCATTTCAAAAGGAAAGGAATTATTATATGAGATGTTCCGTACTCGTATCTTCAAGGCTTTTGATGTTTATCGTGGGTTAAGTGATACTAATGGATCGGACACTGCCACTCCTACTAAGGATAAGTCGGAACTGAGTTTGTTTTACTGAAAATGAGGTTAGCCATTGTCTTGGACACTTGTGTTCATTGAAATGCTTGCAAAATCTCTCTTGTATTCACTTTGCAAATCAACTTCTTGTGAGAGAAATTGTTTGTGAAATAATCAACATTGTTTGTAGAGGAGTATTGGCTCCGGTGAGACTTCAAATATAGTAGAATAAGCATTCTCCCAAATGGTCTCGTGAAGTTGAGTAGGCACCAATTTGGACCGAACCTGAGCATCTCTACTCCCTATTCTTGTTATGCTTACGCATGCCAAGTGATCAATGTATGTTTTGCAAGAAATTTGCACTTTATATTTTTGCATAAGTTGAATTTCTGGGATAACATCCACATGATAATCTTTTTGGATTATCTCACACTCATGTGGTACTAATTATATTTGAAAGAAAGATGCTGGATTATGACCGTGCAGAAGTACCTAAAATAAGTTATTATGGTCACACCAATGTACCTTATACTTCCTATAATTTGGGCTTAATTTTCCAGTACACTTCATCACTTCTCATATTCATCATAAATTTAGTGATGCTAGAGTTACTTTCCTAATGTTTGGGAAATTAAGGGAATGGAGTAAATGATAATTTACTTCTATTCATTAAAATTATCAACAATCTTTTAATAGTTTCTGCCTTAGTCTTGAATGGTAGACGGAGTCGATAATTTTATTGACGTCCACGTTAAGAATCAAAATGGTCCCTACCTTAAGTTTTCTGTCAATCGTGACATAGAAAAAAAATTATTTATACTAAGTTGTTAATTTTTTTATTCTTATCTCCATCATCTTTTCTTTTTCTTTTCATATAATACTTTAAGGTTGGCACAATTGCTCGGACGTCAGAGGATTTCCTAATCGGAAACTAGAAGTTACCTCTTCAAATACTACAAACTGCGTTCAGAATATTGTGAGCCATGGTCATCCATAATTCATAGGCCAATGGTGCGGTGGACTTAATCGGTTGATAGGGTTTGCAAGATATTTTGTCGGCCCTCTAGTCACTAGCTCTCTTTATGCTACGCCCATGAATTATTAAGAACCAATAATAAAAAAAGTCCATAGTGATACTAGAAAGAAATTAAATCTTTAGTGAGGTATAAATCGTGATAATAAAAGGGTTGATTATAATAGACTCGAAATATAGGTTGTGCTTAGTAAATAACTTTTTCAATTGGATGTACTCATAAAAAAAATGCGCTAGAAAATAACAATTGAAAATCTACAAATATTTTCTTTAAATACACTCTCCGCCCAAAGTCAATTAGCAAATCTCCTGCTTGAAATTGTATCATCAGCGTTCAAGAATTTGGTTATCCATTTGCCTATTAGCATGTAGTAACTGTTGTAGATTAAAAGAATTGCTTAAGTTGTTGCTTTAGAGACACAAGATTGTACGTCAGGTGCTTACCTTCATTTTGCAGAATGAATCTAGGTTTTTTAATTGAATTTAGACATCCTATCTTTAAGCCAACGAGGAAGATGATCCACGATAAGCGATTACTGTCTCTTCATTGCCTTGAACAAAGTGTTGGCAGAAGCTTTTTGTGCCAGAATAGTTTTCGTCATTAGCTTGAAGGATTGTATTCATGTGTCATAGCCAATAAGTGGCAGCAATCCACGGTGCTCAGGTGATTTATCACCTCATCGCTTGTGTTCATTTGCTTCCAATTTTTTTAAGAATCCATTAAAATATTTATAAGTAAAATTTTACTGCACAATTAATCGTATATTGACTATTTTAAATTGTTGAGTTCTTTCCCGCGCAATGCGCTCACATCTGGCTAGTATAAGGATATGCGGTACTTTTAGTGCAAAAGTGTCACGAGTAAATATGGTACTCTTTCAACCAAAAAAAAAATGGTACTCTAATTTTGTGAGCCACTTAAACTATTTTACGAACTCATTTGAAAGAATTGAAATGTTAGATTGCATAAAACCCTTCCTAATCCCATGATATTTTACCCTAGCTAGGAGAAAATATCACTTCCTAATCCAATTAAAAAACAATTGAATAGTCCATTCACTTATGAGATGAATAAACAAAAATAGTTTAATTGTCCATGAAAATATTTAGAAATAAATTGTTGTTGATAATAAAAATATCTCCCATTAACTAATTATTTCAAACAATGCAATCAATCATTATTAGTAAAATAATTTTTAAATCATTCATTTTCTGCAAAACAAATGAATTCTAAAAGGAAAAGAAAAGACTTCAAACATTATTTGATTATTACCACGAGCAAGTAAGCCTTGCTTCTTTAAAGTAGCACTCCCATGAACATATGAGATTGAAATATGCTCAGTAGCTAAGGGATCCTTAGATCGTTTGCTTTTGCAGTGGTCTTCGATTTGGAGAGCTAATCAGCAATATATGCATTTAAAATAGGTGATTCGCAAATCAATTAAATCACCTTCAATCAACTAGCACTCTTCCCTGTAATGTCACTCATCCTCGGAAAGCTTGGGCGAGTTTATAAATGAATTTTGCAGAAGGCTGGATCCAAGGCCTCTCTCTCTCTCTCTCTCTCTCTCTCTAGCACTCTTTCCTGTAATGTCACTCATCCTCGGAAAGCTCGGGCGAGTGTCTTATGAATGAATTTTGCATAAGGCTGGATCCAAGGCTTCTCTCTCTCTCTCTCTCTCTCTCTCTCTCTCTCTCTCTCTCTCTCTCTCTCATTGGTCTAACAATAGTCTAGCATGAACTCATTGCAATTCGAGAGACTGTTACATCAACACAGTCGATATTACTATTGGGATAAAAACACACGGATATATTAGAATGGCATGACATTTGTACAAAATTGTTTTTCTTAGTTTCCACCAAAATATAACGGCAAGAATAAAAGTTCCAAAAGTAGCAGATTAGATGAATTCCTTTTTCAATGAGCCTTACCCGCTTGTCCCAGAGAGTGAAAATCAGAAAATAGAACAAGAGGAATGAGCAAACACTGTACATTTAGGATGAAAATTTTCTACGAAAAAGCAATGACCAAATCGTGATATTGCGCGACTTGATTATTCATTACTGAGTCACTAGGGCAGGCAAAGTAACATGTATGTACATCTATATCTTATGAACTCAAGTATAACAATTGAACAATAGACAAGTAAACTAATTTAAGTTAAAATAATTTGAGTAGGATATATTTGCCAATCCCCTTATTAATAGTACTTCGCATTGTCAAGAGCTATGGACCTAACCTCATAAACGGTGGTTTGCTAAAAGGAGACGTGTGAAACTAATCATCCTGGCATGGACATCCATTATGTTTCAAAAGCTGGAGTCAATGTCAGCACCATGTAAAATCATAAAAAAATTTATATATGAAGCTATGATAGCCATCACAATGCTCATCCAAGAACCAAGGGAAATGTTTTGACAAAGCCCAAACAAAATTTGATTATGCTACTTTCAAACAAACAATCATTATCATCTATATAACCAACAAAAGAACCCGCACTACGTCCTGCATATTCTCAAAAAAATGTGAAAGATGTCCGTATGTTCCTATTAGGACTTGTGCACATACACAACATCATGCCCAAGGAGGGAAAATCAGTCAAGATAAACTTTAGTATCGATGCCACTATCAGTTAGAGACTGAACTAACACTCTGATTTTTCCTTCAAACTTGTCCTGCTCTTGTAGTATAGGAAGCAGAGTACACATTAGCTTCCCTTGCCCAGTCTGCCAAAATCTAGCCTACAACCAAACATGCCGGTATGTCCAATCAAGACTTTAGTACAGCTTTAATGTTCTTAGAATTGATACTCGCAGCAGTGACCTACTTGCACATGACCTTGTGAGTGAGTGAAGCTGAGACAAAGCACCTGAGATGAATACATCTAGCATGAACTGCTACGGTGCACTGTTTAAAGGACATGCTTATTCGAATTCTTGGACTTCTTCCCCTTCCGGTAAGTGTATGGATGGCTATTATCATCATCCAACTACTCTTCAACTCCAAAGAAACTTCTTGGTGCTAAATGAGACTGTTCAGACAAATAAAACAAGTGTCAAGGTTACCTACAAAAAATTAATTCTTACCCACTAAACGGGGTCAACACAAGCTAACACAGATACTATATCTCTATAGAGTTCTATTAAGGATAGAGCATCCAAACATTCAATTGATTATCTGCTCAACCAATGTGTGCAACAGTACCATTATCAAGGAAATGACAGACCGTAGACATCGCAAACTGGAAAAAGAATCAGATATTCATTTAGTTTTGGTGTCCTCAAGGCACCCTTGTAGAATGTATTCATCTTGGGGCACCACATCACGGTAATATGCACTAATGAAGTAAACATGAAAGTGCAATTCATGGGGGAAAAGCTCTCAAGGCATGGTATTAGCTCTTTCAACTCGGGGAAAGATATCTCTACTTCAATTCCATAATTTGTTACCATGTCATCCATTGCACCAATTTCTTAGGATCAGCTGAGTAAGGTCCACCAGACTTGTCACTACTGAGCAAGTCCCCATATAAACTAAACTAACGCAATCCTCTAAACCTAATTCGGTTAATCTCTAGAATGAAGTTGGAAGATGGAAATACTGTTATAAACTAGGCTGCTCTGCAATGTGCAAAACTTTAATCTGCTTAAGGCTCTCAGCCATCAAGGAGCCATCTTTCCAGACTCGCCTCAGGTTACAAAATTGCATCAGCCAAAGATGCTTCAATTTCCAAATTGCCTTGAAAAGCTTTTCCAAATCAGTTAGTCCTCCATAGGGAGTTGCTTCCCCATGTCCGAACACATCTTCTAGATATATCTCCTCAAATGAATTGCAATCCACATTCAATTGATTACCTGCTCAACCATTGCACTACACCAGTTCCATTATCAAGGAATTGATAGTGGACATCGCAAACTGAAAAGAGAATAAGATATTTAATGAAGTCACCTACCCACTATGAATATCATACGCCGGCATGAAGAAGCCATGTCAAGAGGCACCAACACCATGCACCAAAACACTATTAATACCTAGGTTGCAAAAAGCTTGCTCCAATATCTTACTACAGGAGACACTTTCTAGCAAATAAAAACAACCACTTTGATCATACTAAGCATGAAACCTGAAAGAAACAAACATTGCCAATAAGACAATGGCTAACAACTGAGACTTGTCAAGATTAACCAGAGAAGTGGAAAAGCACACAACCCCACAAATCTCACAATCTTTGAAGCTGCATTGACAAATGTTATGTTAAGCAATTCATCAAACAACTAAAATGCATTGGTTGTCAAGTGCTCAAAAGCCCCTAAAATTTTAATCATGTTAAGGTTCCTTTAAAACCCGGTCAAAACAATTTTTAGGAAATACCGGTTTGATATAAGCCAATATAGAACTCAAAGAACGCAACTTTCTGCCAATTAACACTAGGTTCAGACAAACACAATTAGGCACACTGATTTACCTTACTTGCTAATTACGAAGTGGATTGTTTCATATTGATAAGGTTTGGATGGTGGTATTAAGGTCGCCCTTCCAACGCCCTTCATCATCATTGTCAGAGAGTACTTCATTTAGTTTTGTGTCCTCTAGGAACCCTTGCAGAATGCATCCATCTTGGGGCACCGCATCACAATAATACACACTAATTATGTAAAAATGAAAGCACAATTCATGAGGGACAAGCTCTCAAGGCTTGGTAAACCAACAAGCATAAGCTCTTTTAGCTAGGGGAAAGAGATCTTCGCTGCTCCATTTGCATCATTTGTTATCATGCCTTCCATTGCACCACAATTTCTTAGGATTAGTTGAGTAAGGTGCACTAGACTTATCATTGCTGATCAAGTCCCCATATGAACTAAACTAGTGCAATCCTCTATTCCTAATTCGGTCAAGCTTTGGAATGAGGTGGGAGATGGAAATACCATTGATCTACTAGGGCACTCTACAATGTACATAACTTTAATTTGTTTAAGGATCTCAACCATCAAGGATCCATCTTTCTAGACTTGCTTCAGGTCACACAATTTCATCACCAAAGATGCTTCAATTTCCAAAGTGCCTTGAGAGTTTTTTCCAACTCAGTTAGTCCTCCACAGGGAGTGGCTTCCCCATGTCTAGACGCATCTTCTGGATATATCTCCCACAAGGACCCACAGTCCACAATAAGATGTTCTAGATATGGGAATCTCTAGAGAAGGAAGTTGGAGGGCAAAGTAACATTTTCATCATGGTAGCATGACAAAGCCAACTATCTAAGATTTTCAAAGATGTAATGCTGCTACATCACAACATCCTCCCTCATCAATATCAATCCCTTCGAGTTTGGTATGACTTGTGGGAGACAGTGCATCTAATACCTCACAAAAAATAATAACAAAAACTTACCCACTAAATGGGGTCACCTAAAAGCCAAAGCTCAGTACAAAATCCCCATACAATTTGATAAAGGATAGAGCATTCCCACACCCAGTTGATTATTTGCTCAACCATTATGCTGCACTAGTACCATTATCAAGGAAACGAAGCACCTACCCTCTAAGAATACTCCATGTTGGCACAAAGAGGCCATGTTGAGAGACACCAGCACCATGCACTAGAACATTATAATTGCATAGGTTACAAAAAGCTTGCTTCAGCATCCACAATAGACGCTTTCTAACAAATAAAAGCAGCAGCCACTTTGATCATAGTGAGCATGACACCTAAAAGAAACAAACATTATCAATAAGAAATGTCCAACTACAGCTCAAGATTAACCAAAAGACTGGGCAAGCACACGGATCCATATATCAAAACCCCCCAATCTTTAAACCAGCATTGACGGAGGTTATGCTAAGCAATTCATCAAATGGCTAGAATGCATTAGTGAGTAAGTGCCCAAAAACCCCTAAAAGTCAAATCATGTTGCCCTTCCTTTAAAACTCAGCCAAACAATTTTTAGGAAAGACCGATTCTATGCGAGCTAATATAGAACTCAAAGAACGCAAGTTTCTTCTTTTGACGTTGACACATAGATTAACCCGACTTACTGAATTCGGTGTGGGTCATTTCATGTCAATAAGGTTTGGATGGTGGTATTAAGGTTGCTCTCCCAACGCCCTTCATCGTCCTCTCTGGAGAGGAGTACTTTATCTAGGTTTGGTGTCCTCAAGGCACCATTGCAGAATATATTCATCTTGAGGCACTTCGTGACAACAATATGCACCAACAATGGGAATTTGAAGGCGCAATTACTGGGAGAGAAGCTCTCAAGGCTTGGTAAACCGTCAAGTGTCAACGATCGCAGCTTGGTAAAAGAGATCTCCTCTGGTCCATTTTTATCATCTATCACCACGTCTTCCATCGCGCTACAATTCCTTAGGTATAGCCAAGTAAGGTGCACCAGACTTGTCACTACTGAGCAAGTCTCCAAATGAACTAAACCATGGCAATCCTCTACTCCTAAATGCGTCAAGCTCTGAAATGAAGTCAGGGATGGAAGTACGATTGATAAACTCGGGCACTCCTTAACCCATAGAGCTTCAATCTGTTTGAGAATTTCAACCATCAAGGAGCCATCTTTCCAAACTCGCTTCGTGTTACTTAGCTTATACAGGTCAAGTCGCCGCAAATTTCGCAGTGTTTGGAGAGGTTTTCCCATGTCAATTAGCTTTCTACAGGGAGTCGCTCCCCCATGTCCAGATGAATCTTCTGGAAATATCTCCTCGAAGGAACTACAAATCATAACAAGCTCTTCTAGATTGGGGAATCTATGGAGAAGGAAGTCGGAGGGGATAGTGACATTTTCATCATGGTAGCATCCCAAAGCCAGCTGTCTAAGATTGCGAAAGACATAATGTTGCGGCATCATTGCAACATCCTCCATCACTAATGTCAATCCTTCCAATTGTGGAATGACCTGTGGGAGGGAATTTGTTTAATTAGGCCACCAAAAGTCCAACGACTAAAATGACCTTCTGTTTAGGGAAATAACAAGAAACACAACTTTTCGCAAGCAAATGAGCAAGCATCAATGACCATTATTCATACAAGGGATGATTGTTGTTAGTGGTGTGCCCAATTTTATTTTATTTTTTTGGTCAATGTCGTGTTCCCAATTCAATCACGATATATTTCATCAATTTGGAAAAAGAAAGTTATTAGTCAACGATACCTAAGCTATTTCAATTGTCAACTAATTAAATCCAAGAGGCAAAATAACATTTGCTTGTTTTAGCAAATCATGCTATTTTTATAGTTAGTATATGTGTTTCAATAGTAAGATGTTGTATTAATGTTGCACATTGTTTTCGAAGCTGTAGTTCTTCTTATATCTATTTTACTATAGATCATAAGTACCATATGGCTAACCTTTTTGTAACTTTGAGAAGAATGCATATTCAACAAATGATTGGCAAAAATAAAAAGAAAAGAAAAATTAAATTGACGGGATATAGGTGAAAAGGCCATAAAACAAGAAGGAGAGTATAGTTCAAAGTTTCGTTGGAAAAATATTAAATAATCAAGATAAATAATTCATTCTTACAAAAGCAAAGTGAAACATCAGATGAGCAAAGAAATAAACCAAAAGTACATAATCCCAAATATACGATATTTTTAGCGTTCCATGCTGATAAAAAGGAACTTGATTTCATGTTGGTATATCACTGATATACCACTCAAATTAAGTTTGGTAATTTCGATTGAACGTTTGTAAGTTGAAAAGCGTTGGTCAGCCATTGGAATAACATTGATAGATTTTTAATGTAGTTGATGATCTTGAAGTGCAAAGATATATTAGTACTTTTCAAGATCTATAAGATAGAAATTCAGTCAATGAATAAAATCATTGGTATGTTAATTTGATGATTGTTGGTACATCAATTAGATTTTTGTTTGTAATTTCAAATTGTAGCTAGCCATTTGAAAGGCGTTGGCTTGTCACAAGAATAAATATTGGTTGATTATTAAAGTAGTTCATAATTTTGGAAATGTTGATACATTCCAAAACCTAACAAGATAATAAGGTGGCAAGTAACTAAAATTAGTTTGTATTTTATAGAAAATAAATGTTTTGAAAAATATTTTCTAAAAAATGATCGCTTATAATGCTCGATAACAATAAGTCAAATGAAAATTCTTTTCATAATTGACAACAATTTATATCTAAATATTTTTGTGGATTATGAAATCACTTTTCGTTATTTATTTTTGCAAGTGATACAAGCGATCATTTTTCAGAAAATATTTTGCGTAAATTCCATTTTTGTGAAACGAATGGAGCCTTAATATGACTAATATTGGTACACCAATCAAATTAAGTTTGGTAAATTCAAATAAAGTTAGTAATTTCAAATATCTTGGTGAGCCATGGAATAAAAGTTGGTAAATTATTAAAGTAGTTGGTGATTTTGAAAGTAGAAAAAAAAGTTTGTCCTTTTTAAAGCCTATTGATAAATTACTAATATGTGATCGGATAAGCAAGTTATCCACAATGCTTGACAGTTACCAACCATGTTCAACATGTTTGGGGATGGAAATTTGTTTTCTAGCTAAAATAGTAATATGACAAATAAACGTAATACCAATTTTTTTTTTAAAAAAATTTGATGTACAGGGTTGGCCAAATTAAATTAAATAGGTAAATCTCAATCATAAGATACGAGCAGCTCATTTGAAGCATGATTGTCTTTGCAAGTTAATTTAATAAAAAAAAATTTCTTCAAAGTAAAAGCTGGGATCAATAGATTATACACTGAAGAATACAAATTGCAAATAATTAACTGCAAACGATCTTTAAATTTCTAAGCAATTCAAAGGTGTGGTTCCGCAAGTATCAACAAGCATGACATGTTGGACAATTTTAGTTTCTTAGAGAAAATAACAATGCACGAAAGAGCTATGCACATAAACCATTGAAGACAATAGCAAAGAGCTAGAATCAATAATAAGGGCAGTACCTTTTCAAAAGAAAAGAGTGCAGATTGGTTCTTGCTGGTATGGCAACTTTGGAATTCATGAGCGAATGAGAATGACCTCATCTCGCCGCAATGTCTCACTCGCAATTGCTTCAAGAGTGGCCACGTTAAATTGTGATTACTCCCAAAGAAGCTCATCAATTTTGGCAACTCAAGTAATCTTAGGTCAGTTAAATCTGGAAAGAAGAGATCACCTGCATTCATCCCTACACCGTCTTCCTCCACAATAATTTCCTCCACCCCACACTCCTGTACTAAAAGTTCTATGAGCTGTGTCATACTTTTTGCCATCGAGCTTGGAAATAAACTTTCGAGACTCTCACACTTGATGACATTCATGCATTGTAAGCGTCCAAAGATAAAACCTCCCTGAGGAAGTCCTCTCCACACATGTCTTATTTTTGGGAGCCGCATCAAAATTATTTCTCTCAATTGGAAAGGTCTTGGAGAATGAGCTTCAATGAAATTGAACTCTTGGACTTGAAATACTACTTCTAAGGATCCACAATCGGTCACAGTTATCCTCTCTAGGTTTTGAAATCTTGTGAGCATATTATAAGATGAAAATATGGATGGAAGTTTCTCACAGTGCTCTACTACTAGTGTCTTGAGTTTGCTGAAGGCATTTGAGTCAAGATCATCAAGCCATATCTTCTCCATGTTATCCATGTGCGATATCTTCATCAACTCCATACTAGGAAACTCAACCTGTTATTTTCAATTTAATTAATTAGAGCTAATTCTCTGTTCCCCTAAAAAAGAAAATGCTTCATTTCAAGAACAAAAAGAAAATCACAGGATGGACATTATCAAAGAATAGAAAGAAAAGAAGACTAGATGTATGCTATTTCTTTTTAGCAAATGCCACCCTCTAAAATTCATTCTCCTGTCATGTAATGTTAAAGTAGAAAGCATAAATTTTTCTAATATATATCAAGCATTATGTTTAAGCAGTAGTATAACCATAGCCTTCTTAGTTAGACAACCATTTTCATTTCGTGCATAATTTGTCTACCATGAGCCTCATATTTAGCCTATCTCAGATTAAGCTCATTACAACACTGAAAAACACAATAGCCAATATACTGTCCCATTTCTTTGAAGTATAAACCAGGGGCAATTAATTCCCTATCCGATCCGGTTCCACTAAAGAATCGAGAGCTGGACTAGGAGAATCGGTTCCCCGATTCTAGAATTGAGAACCAAACCCGTCTGGTCGGACAGGTCCAGTTCCCAGGAAGTCCAATAGAACCAATGGACTGTGCTTGTCGGCCAAGTCAAGGGCGAGAGGTTGGAGAGGATGGCTTTGGGAGGGTTGGGGTGGGAAACAAAGTAATGGGCGAGGGAGAGGTGGAGGGCGGAGATGATGGGGACATTGCCGAAGAGACCAATGTTGCAGATGTTCTCGACACCCAACGGGAGCAGGGGAGGACCGCATGGAGGAGCGACGCGTGGAGGAGAAGTGGGTCGTGGGATGTTGTTGGGGACTTCAGTGAGGATGCAAACTCTATTAACTGAGAGCTTGCCTTTGGAGAGGTCGAAACGGTTCCATTGGGCATTGGTTCGAAGGACAGTGGAGAGTGGCTTGGCTGGGTCGTTTGGTGGTGCCATTATCAGTAGTTAATGAAAATGGAGAACTCCTCAACGAAAGAAATACACAGAATGAAGCTATTAGAAGAGCAATGCATGACTAGAAAAATGACAGGGTTCACGTGAATCTGCAAAAGGATATTGGTATATAGCACAGAGGGTCACTAGGCAAGACTCCACACAGATTGATGCGAAAGAGAGAGAATGTGGAGAGACTCTGTACTTTTTTCTTTCTTAAAAAAAAAAAAGGGGTAAAAAAAAGATACAGAATCAAGAAAAACCATTATCGAATGGCTAAACAATTTGTCCGATTTGGTTAGTCCGGTTCCCACTCTAGAATTGAGAACCAAATGGGAACTAGATTGTCCATCACTAGTTCCAATTTCATGGAATCGGGAATCAAACCACCACTCTTGAGAACTGGACAGTTCTTGATTCAGGCGGTTCCCGTTGAATGCCCCTAGTGCAAAGGACAAAATAGACATCAATTTGTACAAACCAATGCTTCATGGTTTTGCACTTCAAAAGTTCTCCTACAAAGTATGGACTCAAAGAAAACACAACAAATATTGAAGAAAAGAATCCAACAATTAAATCAAAAGACGGTAAGAGTAGGTATGTGCTGTTTAATTGATGTTGGATGGGATTTTTAGACCACTAGCTGATTTGTCTTTTTATAAGTTTGTTATTCGAAATTGTCAAGACTTAGGTTATTAATCTCGATTTATTTCTGTTAATAGTTGATCTCTCTGACTTAATTTGCTCATAAATATAAACTAATTATTTTTCTTTAGTTCTAATGATGAATTGATTTGATAACTAAGTTTGCCTTTTTGGCCTATCTCTTTCATCTCTCTTTAGTTTCTCCGTCTTTTCTTATTACATGGTTTTCCCCCACTTTCAACGAATCTAAGCCTAACTTTCTTCATGCTTTCGTTCAACATTAGTTGTTCTTGGATTAGATTTGTTCTTCATCCATTGGTCATTAAGCTAGATCTCTTCAACATTAATTGGTATCTTAACTTTGCTTTTAATTACATGTTATTGTTGTGCAACTATTCTAGACCAAAGGCCAATGCTATGGTACTTTTTTAAGTTGCTACACTTGCATTTCTAATTTGATATGCTCATAAAGATATATGGCATTCATGCCTATTGAAACTTTAGCTACCGTGCTTGCTGATTTGTAGGGCTTGTTAAGATTATTATGTCGATTGCTATGACGATTACTATTATTATGATTATCATATTATTCTAATAATGTCGACTGTCAGGAGTGATCTTACTATTGCCGTGATTATGGTTATCATAAATCCTTAATAATCTTTAATAGGCTAAACAAATTTTAGTGATATGAGAGAATACTTCAACAATTTTAGTGAGAATTGAATAGATTCAATCAAAAACTATAAGGAAGACGTGAAAACATTCCAAAGTCACTTTGCTATTGAGCAAAACAGCATGGATGGGTGCTCTCAATGTCTTCAAGATTTAAATAAGGACTCTGCTTTTGGGATTAGTGAAGTGAGTGGAGTAAAATTCTACTAACTAATATGGATGAATTTATTAAAACAACTTCTGAAAATTAGTAAAATCTGGAACATAATTTCTCCTATTGATCATTCACAAAATTGCAAATTCATGACGGTAAAATTTGTACTAAAATACTTAGTATAGCCTTGTACATCCAAGGTGCATGTCCAAATCTCCCTTTTGTGGAGATTGATATATGACATGATTCTTCAACCTTGTCTTATTTATGCTTGCTTAGTTTGAACTCTTCTTTTCTTTTCTTTTCTTTTTTGGGTAAGGAACTCCTGTTTTAATTACCTATGATATCGGCCAAGATACTAATTTTCTTCAGTTTTGAGGATGAATTCACTGACTAATGAGTTTGCCTATTTGGTGTTTCTTTTTCCTCATCGAATTTGGCCTCTCTCTAGTTTTTCCCTAGTTTCTTACTATCTGACTTCCCTTCGGATTTTATGATTCTAAACCAACCTTGCTATGCAATTTCATTCTATATTATTAGTTGCTAACATATGTATCATACATCTAGTAAAAAGCTCCTTAAGTTTTTTGTGATAGTGAATGACAACACATTGAATTATAGATTCCATCAGTGTAATTGAGTCATTTACATATAATGCATGTAGCAAAGGAAGTATTGGCTAGTGTGGAGCCATGAATACAGATTTGCTAGGTCCATGATTCCAATTTTTCACCAAAGCTCCTTTGATTAGCATTTGATTAAGCTGACTAAGTTTGACCCCAAAGTGAAAAATATCATGTCAACTACTTGCAGTTTTAGTCATAATCAAGAAATAAAGATGTGTTGGAAGTCCTAAATCTCATATTTAAAATGTAGCCAAGTCCTATGCCTTTCAATTGGCTTACTCAAGTTTCAAATATTTTTGAAAAAGCATAATCAAGTTCTTTTTGTACACAGTAACTTAGAATGCCTATGCTATAATCTCAAATTGCATTTGTTCATATTAATATATGACTTTATTACACTAACTGAAAAGTTTGGGACTTGATTATACTTTTTGATATAAGTTTAAGAGTTTATTGCACCAACTGAAAAATTTATGACTCAATTGCATTTCATAAATACGTTTTAGGACCTGTGGAACGATTTTCCTATCACAATATTTACAATTGACTTTTGGAATAAGTGACAAAATGACTCCTAAAACTTTTTCCCATTTGGCATGTTTAAGAACTAAAACTTTTTCTTCGTTTATTAGTAAAACTTGTTCCGGTTCAGCATTTAAGTCTTTCCATTGCCCAAATTAGTTTCGAGAGGATGGAAAGTGCAGAGCTAATCTGGAGATGCCACATTAAAAAAAAGGTGACAAAAACTTTAAAAAGTACACTCAGCATCGTCGCCAGGCCACCAGCAGTTGCCAAACTTAGCTCCTCGCCTGCGTGTGTAGTGAGCACACTTGCCCTTGCCGTAGAGAGGGTTGTTAGCCCTCGTCGGCAGGAAAGGAAGCAGTAGTGCCACTCCCTATGCAGCCCTCCCCCCCATTGTCGACCTCTTGTAGGAGTTCTTTCATTTCTAGTTTCATATTAGTGCTGATTTTTATCTAATTTTTAGTATGTTCTTAATTTTTTTTTCAATTTTTCGATGTGGCAAGAGTGAAACAGCTCCCTTTGTGCTTGAGGAAGCTCCATCACCGCGTCAAAGCCCATGCAAGACTAAAAATATGATAAAAATGCATAATTTCTTTTAAAAAGGGACGGACTTAACAAGTCTTGAAATGCATCAATTGTGCAAATTTTAGAACTTAAGTGCCGAACCAATATCAGTTTTAGAACTCGTAGTGTCATTAACCCTTGATCTTACGTTGAACAATATTTATATTTGAGCTGACATCTTTAGCATTATTTAGACTCTAGATTAATTAAAACTTGTAAATTGAAGCTTAGACTCTCATTAATATTTGTACTTCAGCTACAATTTAGTCTAAGACTTGAAGAGGAAAAAAAAATATGAAGTTTTTGAAACTTATGAAAAGTTTTGATATACATTACATTTCATGATGTTTACATTAAAGAAGTAGCTTTGAAATGTTTCTTATTTGAGGTCAAAGATTTGTAAAAGAAAATGATAAGTTATCATAAGTGACCCCACAGACCCTTACATTGTCTTAGTTCAAACCATCGGGACAACAATCTAGATATGCCATTAAAGAAGAATGAGTGCACACCTTTTCGACGAGTAAAAGTGGTTGCTGTGTTAGAATGCTGCCCTCTAATTTTCTACGATCAGCATCTCCTAGAATCAACTTCACAGCTTTACAATCTTCAACGGTAAACTCTTTCAAGGAGGGCCACTCTGAAAAATGCTTCCCTTGGTAGAAACTCATGAGTTTTGGCATGTTGTGAAGATGCAAAGTGACAAGTTGAAGAATTACAATTTTGTCAACTGCTTCTTTAGGTTTCTCCTCTTCTTTAGTGACAATGTACTCCATCTCTCCACAACCACTGAGACCTAGATATTGGAGTTGTCCTATTTTTTTTGCCATAGACATTGTAAAAAGGTTCCTCAAACATTGGCACTTCTCAACTGTCAAGGACTTCATAGAGTGAAGCAACTTCTTCCACATGGACGATGGAATCACAATTATTAGGTTGTGACATTGCTTCACCTTGAGGACCTTTAGACGACAAAAGGATTCCACATGGATTTTATCATTCCATAGTTCTTTCTGTTGAACTCCCTTGATGTGTAGCTCTTCTAACTTTGGAAATGCAAGCTACAAATGCATAGAGATAAATGGAAAATATGCAAAAAAGCTTAGGACCAAAGCATTAAAGACAATAATATAACAGATAAGATAAATCAGGATATGATACCTTCTCATCAAACAGAGGATGTAACCCATCATCAACACAACTCTCTGAACAGAAGCAAATCAAATTCTCAAGGTCACCAAGCTTGAGTATGCTTAAATTACCGAACCTAAATGTCTCTACAGTTTTCCCTTTTTCTTCTTCCATTGCAATTATGGCCTTCATGTTATTGCAACAGGAAACATCAAGCCCAGCAAGTTTATGAAGATTTCTGGCCGTGGCACTTGAGAAGAGATATCGCAAACTATGACAACGCCTTACGCTCACTTCCATTAGACTAGGAAATGCCAATATTACTTTGCAATCGCTCTTCAAAATGTCTCTCAGCCTTGGTAGATTAAGCAACTTCATTTTTTCTAATGAAGAGAGGACCAATGGCTTTTGCCTTTCATCAGAGCTTAGACTTATTGGATCAAATAATGCTTCCAAGGAGGGACACTCGACCACCTCAATTTTATTCAGACTTTGCAACCTATCCATTAAATTTGATGGAAAAACATGTGACAAATTTTCACAAAGTTCAACAGTGAGGGATGCAAGTTTGCAGAAGGATTGTTCGTGGAGTTGATTATGCCATATCCTCTTTAATTGGCACATGGAAGAAAGCTTCAATTCCTCCAAGCTTGGGAAAATAACCTACATAAAAACATGTTATATGTAGAATGGCTGAAACTTTTGGTATAGAATTGCATTATGCTGAAATTTGTGAGCAACTTTGGGAATGACCCCCAGCAAGTTAGCTTTTCCACCGCCAACTGCCAAACTTGAATAATGATCAAGTTTCTACTAAATTGCGTCTCTGACAAGAACTAGAAGAATGAATGACAAAAAAATACTATAGATGCTCACCTTTTCATTGAAGAAGCCAGGCAAGGACAAGTTAGAGTTGATATGATCAAATGCTTGCTGTAAATCTATATCAGCTGTCACTGACTGTTGCTTTCCTTTGAATGAAAAGAATGACATCATTTTGGGGCATCCAGAGATCATCAATTTTGTTAAGGATGGACAGTGAATACAGTACTTTTCATAAGAAAATGCTTTGAGATTTGGCAATTCCCCAAGAGACAAGGAGGTTAACCAAGGGAACTCTAAAGTGCTAGTGGTTGCCGCTTCCTCTGATACTTCTTCTTGCACATCAATAATTTCCTCCATTAGCTTACAACTTGCTATTTCTATTTCTTTTATTTGCCCGAGTGCTTTAGCCATGGAAGATGAAAAAAGAAACCTCAGGTTCTCACAGTTTTGCACCTTTAGTACCCTTAAGTTTTGAAAACACAATGTTCTTCGTGGTTTTTTATTCCATATGCATCCCAAGCTTGATAAGTCACTCAGGGTTAATTCTCTCAATTGTGATAGAATCTCAACTTCCTCGCTGCTTGTTAGTCCTTCAAGGTCGAACACTTCTCTTATTAATAGACACCTTTCAATGGTTATGGCTTCCAAACTATGGAGCTTCATTAGCTGCAAAGGGTAAATAACTCCACATTATCTCATCGTGATGCTTGTAACCAGATGTACGAGTTGTGTGTGATATAACAATAAAAGAAATAATGTTATACAATAGATTTAAATATAATGGAAGAAAAGGAGGAGTAGTGATTTTTCAATTTTACCTTATTCTTCTTTAGAATTTATCAACTTTACACTTACTTATCATTTAGCTACCATGTATCTGGACTTTACTGAATATATAATAAGAGAGAATTTAAAGTCCTCAAATTATTGAGGTTATTAAACTTACCGTTAGATTTTGTGCTTTTTAGCTAATTTTTTTAATTCATGGCATGGGCTCAACTGATTTTTTACTCATTGACTATGATTATGTCAAACGAATTATTTTCTACCGAATAGTCATGAACTAAATTGACAAACAGAGAAAAATTATACTTTTAGTTGATTTGCAGATGCAATTTGAGCCTGCCACATTTTCTGAAGTGTTTTAAAGAAAATCCTATTAACGAAAGATTGAAAGCAAAAAGTTATTGTAAATTATGAGAGAGATACTAAAGATGTCAAAAGATTTTGTTGTCCCCATACATAGCACTATTGGATCCATTATTTTCTAACATAGATGTAATGCGGAATATATGCTACATTGGCCGAAAGTTATTAAAAAAAAAAAAAAAAGTTCATCACAGTGAGATCCATGGTTGGCCGTAAAAGGATTTAATTGAGCGAACAACACCATATGGGCATCGAAGTCAATTTCATTAAAGGATTTAATTTACCGACATAAGGAATTAAGATGCGGTTCCTTATCAAATAGCAAAATTATATGGCAAATTTTATTTATCCAGCCAAGAAAATCAATTACTTAATTCAACAAATGTAATTACTTGAGCATCATGCTTTTGCGCTTTGACTCACGTGATAAACATAATCTTAAAAAATAATAAGGGCTTCCATTTTTATTTTATTTTAACTTTTAACTAACAAAACAGTTAAAGGAATTGTTAAATCAAAGCGATAGTGCACAAATGAATGCTAAATGTGTTTATGATTAATACTTTCTAGGAATATTTTATTAAAAAAAGAAATTTAGACATTAGCAGGGCTCATAAATTCTACTAGTAACATTAAAAAAGTGGTTAGAATAAAGATTTGTGGCAGATTTTATCACCACGAAAGTTCCATAGCTCAACGAATTAGAACAAAAAAATAATTATCCAACTAAAATCTCATTAATGTACCAAGGTAAGAAAAGCAATTTGGCATATCGGATATTATATTTGATTTTTCATTTGTAGTCACATAATAGTTCTGTCATTTAGCAAATAAGAGTATAAAAAAGATTTAAATTATGGAAGTCTGTGTAGAAACACAATTCCACGATGGTCCATTTACCTCAACTCTTTACAATCATTGGGCGAAAAAAAAAGCAACTTTGTTGTCTCAACTACTCTTAACGCTGATGCACTTACGATTGTGATTGCAAAATTAGAAGTAATTGATCTGGACGTTATTTCACACGTAGTCAGTGTAGTTAAATTCACCTATTATATTTTTATATAGTTATTTCTTTCACATTAATCAAGCAAATATAATAGGACTCTCCGTCCTATTATACTCTCACATTTAAAATCCACGCATAAAATCTGAATAAGAAATTATTTACCTGTTGCCCATCAAAGAAATCAATTGAGAGGTTTGAGATTTTATAGAAGTTTGTCATCTCTGGTAAGTCTCGTAATGTCAGCCTACGCAAATTGCATGGCTTCACATTAGGATCATATATTTCATCTCCGTCAACCTCGGCATCTGCAACAATTTGCTGCATCAAGTGGCATCTATTTATTTCAATCTCTTCAAGCTGGGATAATATTCTCGTCATGGACAAAGAAAACAAATGTTTGATTTCACTGCAGTTGTCCACTTTCACAATCTTTAATTTGCTGAAGGATTCCTGGGCGAGATAGCCACAACAAATCTTCTCGAAGTTGTCCAGATTCTCGAGAAACAAAGATACCAACCTCGTAAATGCAATGCATTGAACATTGTCTGTAGGGGGAACGACATAATGAAATGAGGGGCTGTTTTGTACGTGAAGATGTTTCAATTCCTGGAATCCTTCTACGCACAAATCGTGAATATTATTGTTGCCATCTTGCAATCCATCTAAGTGGAGATGTTGAGTTCTCTGCAAACATCTCTGCACCCACTCTTCGAAAAGAAAATTGCTTGAATCCAACTTGAGCTTTAAAGTTCTAGATTCTTTATTTTCAACTGACCAGTCCCAAAAGCCCCCAATTTGAATATTATGCTTGTTCAATTTCCCAAACGGCAAGTCTACTGGGAGATCGGCAGAATGAGGAATAGCAATGCACAAAGTACTGAGCTTGTTCATATTCTTTAACTCAATCAGACTGGCGTTTCTTCGTGGTGCTTCATCTTCAGCCTCCCACTGATCAAAACTGCCACCCATATACAATTCTTCTAAATTAACCAATCTTTCGAGCACACCAGGTTCAATAACTTTGAGCCTAGTGCAACCTGTTAAGTTCAAAAGTCTCAATTCTGTTAGTTCACCTATTTCTTTAGGCAGCTGAGCCATTGTTGATCTGAAGAGATGTAGCATCTGCAATGCTTTTAGCTTTCCAAGAAGAGTCACATCCTTGAGATCGCAATTGGCAAGACTAAGCGACTTGATGTTCTCAAGTAACTCAATTGATGAAGGTAGAGAGGTGCCACATATTCTTACTAATTCCAAGACTTGGAGCTTCTTCATAGATTCAAAAAATGACTCGGGAATTTCGAGAGACGATAAGTTTCCGTATAATAGAAGCATCTTCAAATTTGGACAGTCCAATTTTTTGGGAAGCTCATCAATGACAACATTAGGGATGGACATGCCAGTGCATTCTCTAAGCTCAGCCTTCGACCATTTTTCAAACCCACAATCCTCCGTCCCGACCAAGGCCTTCCATTCTGTGGAAGCAATAGAGATGGCCACGTCAGTCACCATGTCATGCATTCTGACTTTTACAAACTGATCACTGTCTATATTTTTTGTGCTAGAATCATCACTATCTAGTAATAAAGAAGAGTCATGCAGACAATCTAGATCCATGTTCAACCTATCTCTAGCGTTTTGGATGGTCTTGCTGAAATTGTTAAATAAACCCAAACCCCAGCAATAGACCAAGATATCCACCACTCTCCCACAGGATAGAGCACAAACCAAGAACAACGATTGGATCCTCTTGTCTTTTAAGTCTTTGTAGTTTAGTTCCACTAGTGATTTTAAATCAGACCCTTCTCTAGTCAAAGCATTCCTCCATGCAGCCAAATTTCCGCTCCTCAGCCTTTTTGCCAACGAAATTATAAAAAGTGGCAAGCCTCCACAATTCTTGACCACTCCATCTATCAGGGGTCTAATCTCAGGATCATAAACTCTGTTCCCCAATATCCTTTCAAAAAGTATTCTCGCTTCCCCATCATCTAACTCCTTGAGTCGGAATTCTCGATCAACGGCCATGTCAATACGTAAAACTTCTCTGCTTCTAGATGATAGCAATAACTTACAGCCTCTTACTTTATTATCGTCGCCACAAGGAATTCCAACATCTTTCAACTCTACCTTCTTCCACAAATTATCTAAAATTATGAGAATTTTTTTCTCACAGTCACACTCTAATCTCTCACGCAAACGATCAGCTCTCCCACGAGCAGTTTCCTCGTTCATTAGCTTTGGGCCTAAAGCGTCAGAGATTTCTCCCTGAATTGTTTTTAAATCTGGATTGCGTGATACATTTGCCATGGCAACCAGATCAAACAGCTTCTCTTTCTTAACTTGCCTTTTAACGTCCTCCAGAAGCTTGGACTTGCCAACTCCACCTGGTCCATACAGCCCAACCACACTGATCTTATCATCAGTTATAGCCTTCATTACGTCCTCTGTGATTGAAGCCCTCGACTCCAGGACATCTTCTTTCTTGTCAACAGATCTTGCACTGGAAGTGGTTGCAGTGACGATTCCTCTCGGAGGATTCTCATAGTAAACCTTCGGAAGTTATTATTTGCACTTTCATTATGGAGTTCCTGGATGACTTGAGTCATCTTCTTCACCTTCCTGCCAATTGGATGGCGCACAAGGGGATTGGGAACCCACCCACATAAGCAAGTATTTTTGGCACTTTCATCTTGTTTTAACAATTTTTGTGCTTCATTAGCCTTATTCTCCGCGCTATCCAACCAATTCTCAATATACGTGTATATAGGTTTCCTGTCATACATGGCTTCATCGACTAAGCGCTGCACCCTTTCCCTCGCATTCTCCAGCTTCTCGACTCCATTTTTGAGATCTTGGACGTAGCTCTTGTAGCACAACACGTATCCAAATTGGCATCCAATGGGAGCAAGCAGGTACTCACCTAGTTTCGACACAAGATTCGATGCAACGGAGGTAGCAAATTCTGCCATAATTTTCTTCTTTAATGTCTAGAAATTCCTTTTCCCACCTCTTTTGTTTCTTTTGTTGTTGCCTCCTATGATTAATTTGCTTAATCAAATCTGTCCAAAGCAAACTGAATAGAACAGAACTAATCACTTGCTATGTATCAAAAGAAAGGAAGAGCAAAGTGATAAAAAAATGTGAACAACAAAACAAAACCAAAGACGACAGAGACCTAACACAGCAGTGCATGCCAAAAAAAGAAAAATGTACAGTTAGTGCACTCAGTGCATCCAATCAACACGTTAGTAGTCTACGTGGACAAGTTGCAGATGATCGCATGTGGACAAGCAGCACGTTACTATGTTAACCATGTGCAATGGAAGACTAATTCTTCCCTTTTCATTTTATTTTCTATTGTCCCAGTTTTATTTATTTATTTTATGTTTGTAGACACTAGGGACGTCGCTTTGAGGGCTCCAATGAATTTTGCAGTCTCCATCACAATTTTATGCAGAGAAAGTCCTAGTGTGTTTTAATTTAAATCCAAAGCATGAGAAGACACATGATATGCATATTATTATCGATTCTTTTGAGTATTGACAGTTAGAATTATTTAGAACTTGTTCTCATTATTTTAAAGCTTAAAAGCATTTCTTTCGTTCTAAGGATTTTATCCGGAAAGCTAGTAGTCCTTTTCAAAATTTTGTGAACAAATAACATTGGACAGCTGATACACGTTTGGATGTTAGTACTAATCACCGTCCGGATTTGAATAGGAAAATTAGTGAGTGCTCCTGACTTAAGGTAGCACTAACACACGGCACTCATGTGTTGAAAAGTGTTAGGAGGATTAATCAAGTATTGAATTTTTCGACACCTATCGATCCAATGTCAAAAAGTATTAGACAATGTCAGTGTTCAACGCAACAAGTAAACTTATAAAGTGTGTCTATGCTTCCCTACTCCCAGGTGCTTACCCTCACCATTAAGACCACTTCTCTGAGTGTGCTCACTTTTCAAATATTGGGTGCTCAAGGACCTCGCCACGTGTCCGGGTGAGCTCATTTTTCAGATTTCTCTTGCATCTGCTCATTTCACGTCTAATTTCTTTTTTTGTCAAAAATTTCAAATGTCTAATTTCGAAACACCGTTAACGGCGTGCAACGATTTTTTCATGTTTCAATGCAGTTGGGAGACCATTTGCGGGTCTCAAGAGCCACCGAAGATGGAGAAGTCGGAGACCTCCGCCACCCGTTGCCGGCTCCACACCATCCGGCAGCCGACGGGCTGTTCTCCAGATCCAGATCTGGACGAGCGGCTCGCGAGCGATGCCGACACTCGTTCATGGCCGTCGTCAGCGTCCTTTGGCCAGATCTGGTCGGAGGAGGTGGTGGCGGAGTCTGAGGTGGAGGAGGAGGCGAGAAGGGTACGGACCATGGAAAAGCCGGGGGGAGAGCTGGAGGGGGAGGAGCTCGTCGACGATGCAGAGGGTGGAGGAGGAGCTGGGGGAAGAGAGATGGTGAAATCGAGGTCGGAAGTGGAGGAGGAGGACGAGGAGTGGGAAGGCGACGAGGGGGGAGGGTGTGGGAGTGGGTCAAAGTCAGGGTTTTGTCTCTTCCCTTCCCCATATGGTCGATGCCTGTGAGTAGAGACTTGCTATTTTTTCAATTCATCCTATTATTGGCAAGTCACAAATTACACTAGCAACAAGAAGATGGTTAAACAAGAAGTCATACAACTACCATTTTAAAGACGTATAAAGCTAAAAGAGACAAATATCGGTGCATGTGCAATGAGTTTATATCGCAGTTATCTCACCCTTTTTTTTTCTTTCATGTTTTTAAGGTTTTAATCAATAGAACCAGATGACTAAACAAAGAGGGTGAAAGTGAAACACGCGCTGATAGCACACTAAAAGCAAATATACAATGATACGCATACCAGGAGTGGCTTCACTGTAATACAAGAGGAACCGAGATATTTTAGCTTCACTTCTCGTGTGCAAGGTAGATGAAGAGCAGTGTAGGCCAAAACCAATCCTGATAACACCAAAATATAAGCGTACATATCAACATAACACTAACAACAAAAGAAAAGTAGATATACAATGACACCAATATTAGGAATGACTTCATTGTAATGCAAGAGGAACGGAGGTTACTTGGCTTCAGTTCTAACTTGTGTGCAATATGGATGAACGTCAATCAGGCAAAAACTAGTATTGATAACACCGGAATATTAAGCGTACGGAAGTAAGAGCAACGTAAATAAACAGGATAGAGTCTGGGGAATATCAGCAAGAGGAATTTAGAATAATCTTAAGCCTTCCACAATCCTGATGAATGAGAAAATAAAATGAATCAATGACAGAAAAGACATCAACACGACGCATGCAAAACACGTTACGGATTTACGTGGACAAGCAACACATTACTAGATTGCCACGTGCAATGGAAGGCTTAATTTCTTTCCTCTTTTTTTCCCTGTTGTCCCTGTTTTCTTCATATTTTGTTCCACGTTCTCAGAGTTTTTCTCAAGATGAAGTTCAATTGTGTCCAAATATAAACCTAAAACATTAGGAAGAAACATTACATGCATATCGTCGATTCTTTTAAATATTGAGAGTTGGGATAATTTGAAAATTTTTCTCAATAATTTAAAGATTAAAGCATTTCTTTCATTTTTCGGGATTTTTCAAGACAGAAGTATTTTTTTAAAACGATAGAGACGAAATGCAAATAAGAATGCTGGCAATTGTTTCGATTTTTGTACCATCTGCCACTTGGATTTGAAGATGTGAGATCTTACAAATAATTCTTCAAGCACAGTAGATGCCACGTGCCCCATAAATTAAAAGAGAATTTCTTCAAAAATGGCTCCGTCTTATTGCGCGAAATTCTAAATTAAAGGATAACATTGCACCAAAAATATAGTGGACCTATTTCCATCCCTCATTAATTTTGACACACTTTTATAAGAAATTAACCAAATTAACTTTCTATATCTAAAAACAAAGTTTGTCATCTGTTCACTTACTTTTTTTCTCTCTCATCTATTCTCTTCACCTTTTATGTTTATTGTTAAGTGATTAAAATATCCTTCTAGTTTGAAAATCAGTTGATTATCAATTAACCATACTTTTTGTTTCCCACTATTGCTTCTCCCATCTTCTTCTTAAAAAAATGAACTGGATGAAGTAAAATTCTAGGTTTGTTAATTTGGTCCAAAAAATACTACTTTGCTTAGATTGTTAATTCTTTAATGTAGCTTTTTCATTCTCTTAATTGTAATGGGATGGCACGAGGCCATTTCTATACTAAGCCCTATTGACTCTAGTTTTTGGCATGAGCAAGGTATGCATTGTCCAAACTCTCTCTCTCACAATCAGTTCAGAACTATTGTATAATGTTAATAAGGGAAAAAAGTGATCTCTCTCACACACAATCAGTTGAGAATTATTGTATAATGTTAATAAGGGAAAAAAGTGATGATGAGGGACAAATATCACCATCTCTAAACACAATTTCAATCCAAGCCCAGATGGAGTCGGCCATTTCCAACTTATCAACGACCTTAACTTCTTTCTTTCTTTCTTGATGGTGTGGAAAGAGATGACACTTATTTTTTCTTTTTCATTCTTTTTTTAGTGAGCATGCTATTGCGACTTGGACACGACAAGTTTTTAACAAAAAGAGTTGGGGCCCAATTGTCACGATGGGTTGGAGTGTTGTTAAAGTTTTCACATAAATGGTGGGCCAAATCCAACAAATAAGCATGTATGTACATTAGAGACATGAAAATGATTTCACTTTCTGAATATGTCAAAAAATGCATGTACTCTTTTTTTATGAACAAACATGGCCCAGTGCTTTTTTTCCGACGAGCTTACATGGCCAACGGCACTCATGTGGTAAGCCAATGTGATGTTTTTATTATTAAGAAATAAAAGAAATATAAAATTGATGTTTTAAACATAAAACAAGATGATTTTTATCATAGAGAAAAGGACAAAATCTTGAAGCAATAGCGAATGTCACATTTTCCTTTTTTTTCGTCCTTTCAAATTTCCAGAGAGATGCAAACACAAAGACAAAATACAGTGAAATCGGTGGAGGCAAGGCTTGCAATCGGTGTCGATGGTGATCACCAGCACCACTTATGTGATCTCTATGAGCGGAGTTGTGATTGCGACCATTCCTTTTCTTTTATATTTTTTCTTTTGCCAGTGGTGAGAGAGATGGTGAAGCCGAGCAAGACAAGACCAGACAACCTTTTCCCGAGCAACGCTGCCGACGACGCTTTCTCCATGATCGCCTTTACGGTCTCTGATCCCTGGAGAAGCTGATCATGGCATCGGCCACTAAAGTCGAAAAGAGCACTGAGAGCGACGCGGCGGCGGTTGGGGCCATGCTTACCTTGAAGGTGGCGTGGCCACCACCGCCGGACGCACCCGCTTCCCCTCTCACAGCTTTTAGTTTTTATTCCCCCTTCTCTTTGATGAATTTCATTCTATTTGGAAAGTTTTTCTTTTCAAGAATAAAAAAAAGACATGTCGGCTTACATGCGAGAACCATTTGTCATGTCAGTTGCCACTTAGTTATTTTGGACAATGGTGGCCATTTTAATTTCTCAATTAAGAGTAAGTGCTTTTTTGGAGACATTTGAAAAGTAGTCATTGTTGTCCCTTTGATATATGTGTAAGTATGTGCTCCTTCGATGATGTCATATGATACTCTATAGACTCCAAATTATCATCTAAGGAATTGTCTTGTCCTAAATATATATATATATATATATATATAAGCAAAAAATCTTATTCTTTCTCATCAAGTATTCTTTATTAAAAAAAAGGGGTACTTGAACTTTAAAGTTAGACTAATCCATTCGAATGCATGTAAATCACCAAATTTATGTACATAGAGACTAGTCAAATACCTTTTGCAAGCATTCCTATAGGAAGAGAAATAGGAAATTTCGTGTTTGTGCTTCCTAATAGTCGAACAAAGCTGTAGTGCAATCTATTCGGGGTGGGATATGGAAAAAACCTTAATTTATTGAAACACTTGGAAAGTATTTGTAATACCAATTCTTGTTAGATTGGAGCAACGTTTCATGGAGAGAGGAGTATTGTTATTACGAATTGAAACTTGAAGGGGGCAAATTAAATAGCATAACGGAACTTTTGAACCATTAAATGCAACGTTAACCTTCAGCGGTTCAAAGAAATAGGTCTCAAATTGGACTTTTGTTAATAGTTCTCAAATAATTGGCCTTTTGCTAAAAGACAATTTCATCCGTGTGGACTCATGTGAAACTTCTGTTAATTAATCTGGCCATTTGACAACAAATAAAAGGTTCACTTAAATCATTGAGTGCTTGGTGTCATCACTTCCCTTAAATCCAAAAACCAAAAACCAAAAAAAAGGTTTGAAAGTCAGCAATGCAAAGAAATCTATGACCCACTGAAGAGTTTGTAACTTTAATAAATTAAGAACAAGGTCATCCATTAGAGAAATTTTATGGATAGATATGTGAACCCAAAGTGGGGGCTTTTGATTAAAGAGTTTAATAACCCACCTTTCAAGAAAAAAAGAAAAAGGGGATCACTGTGGGTTGACCGTTCCAGTCTTTGATTACCGGCAATGTTTTGAAAACGGTAGATGAGGTTGCACAGGACTAAGGGCTGGTATGTAATTCCATAGATTCAACCGGTCCAATTGTTTATACTAACCGTTTCGATCATAAAGAATGAAGTAGTAAGCAATATATGTATTAATAACTTTGAAAATGTTGTGTGTGGATACACATGTAACATTTGTATGCTTTTAAGGATTTTTGGTGTTTTGCGATGAGTAAAATTCAATTTCTTTCCTATCAATCGTAATAGACTAAATTTTCTAAATGTCTTAAAGCAAAGACTTGCTAATTTTCCCAGTTCACCCTATCATAGTCAAATTGTTAATTAGGCAAACAACAAGAAGATGTTTAAAGGTGATGTCGTGCAATTTTAGACATATAAAAGCTTAGAGAGACAAATTATGCCCCCGAAACGAGTTTATGTTGCAGTTATTTCACCCTTTTTTTTTTCTTTTTGCTTAGAACCAGATTACCAATGAAGAGAGTGAACATGAAACAGGCCCCAATAGCACACAGAAAGTAAATGTATAATGTCACACATACCAGGAGTGGCCTCTCTATATGGATGCAAGAGGAACTGAGATTTGCTGACTTGTCTGCACAATGAAAGAAGAGGAATGCAGGCCCAAACCAGTCCTGACAACACGAGTATAAATGGACATATCAGCACAACGCAAAAACAAGGGGACACTGGGGGGAAGAGTACAGCAGGGAACAGAAAATTCATTGAAGAGAAAATGTAATCTAGGAAGATGCTTCAATACCTTCAGCTTCGACTTGGAACGACTTAGAAGATGAAGGGTCTCTTTGCCGAGTTCTTGCAAGTGCCAATGACAGAGACAGGAGAGCACATATAATTGCCAAGATTGGCCATTCTTATAAGGAGCACTACTGACTCAGCTTTTTTTTTTTTTTTAACTTAAAACAAAGTTGCTAAAGCACAAGCTCTCATTTTTGTAATGAGCACTTCAACTGTTCCTGGATCAAATACTAAACCGGACTTATTGGCAAAGCAAGAATCGATACTTACATTAAAGTCAAGGGGTTCATTGTGAGAATTAACTATCGAATGATGCATTTCTTTAAAGCTACGTAATCATCTCCTTTCTTGACAACTTTGGCAAGATACATGTTGATTAATATGCTCCCAATTATTTTCTTCGACTTAACCAGAAGGCATTGTATTTAATGACCCGGCTTTGGAAAAATTATGGTGTGGTGCGGTCCCGCAGACCAAGACTTCTTCCCTTAAACCCTTCCATCTAATAAGAAGTTTCACCTACAAGCAATAATTCACATGAGCTCGTCATAAGATTCCCTTTTTTTGCTAACAAATGTGTGGAAAAAGACTAATGCTCTGTTCTTTTCGTGGTTTATTTGACATTTCAGGAAAATATTTTTTTAAAAGTTATTTTCCAAGAAAATTACAATATTATCCGATACTTGGCTGAACTTTGAAATTAAAATGGAAATTATTTTCCATCATTTAGAGTGAAAAACTTGATTTCATTTTGCCAAAGGGACGTGCATTATTTGTGATATAATGGATGCACATAGTATATCATGAAATTTAAAACAAAATTTTATTGAATTAAATTTACATAAGGTAGATACTTTTATAGGTGTTTGTATGAAGAATAAGCCAACCAAGATTCGAGCTTATATTGACTGGATCCATTAATAACGTAATATGTCGACTACTGTCTTGAATTCATCAGCGATGCAAGTTGCGACGAGACGAAGAAGTTTCGCGTGAATTTCGCCTGAAAAGACAAATATATTGCAACCGAAAGTTAAACTAACTCATGTCCCACATCTAATAACATATGCAAGTGAAGGAAAATTTTGCATGGTTAAATAGGGGTATGTGTTCCTATGCATACATATATTTGCCCACCACCGAATAATTTCAACATGTGCATTTGAAATCTGTCTATCGCGGACCAAACTCAAGTTTAACACTCTCTATGACTTATTATTGGATCAATTTTCTAGGAAACCGAGGCACAATTTGGGTAACCTTTTCTTTTCCCACCTAAGCGAGAGTTGCGTTAGCTTCAATAACTTAGGCTTGAGAGCTAGATACCTAAATATGGCCATTGGGGATGCAGGCACAGGCACTGGGATCCTCGGCCTAGCCTCAAGACCGGCACCATCACCGAGGTCCTGAGCATAGGCATTGAGGTCCCTTTGCCCTAGCTCTGAGGTCTCAAGTCCAAAAGCTGATCTCTTGTCATATTTTGAAAAAAAAAATTAAAAGAAATCATTTCTTGAATTTAAGCATATGTTTTTTAATTGACTATGAAATGATTTTCCATTGAATCAATTTCCTAAGTGATCTAAACGCCAAAAATTTAGAAAATTGTTTTCCGACATAAAATTTTTCTTGAATCAAGAGGACCCTGATATTTCTTATTAAGCTTCAATTAGTACAAGAGGAAACATAATTGTAAGGACCTAAGTAATAAATTCTTCATCGCGATGTACATTTTCTCACACTCGTGTGCACAATAAAATAAATTTAATCTATGGTTCAAAATTTTTAGCTAATTTTAATAGATAACAAGCCCCATTTATTTGAACGTTTGAACTCATTTGTAGCTTCTGGTTAGTTAATTTGGCCCTTTTCACGAGAACTTAATTTTTAAATCATAAGTGCTTGATGTGATCACGTCCCTTATATCCAAAAGAAACAAAAAGACGCTCGAAGTCGGCAATACAAACCAAACTATGACCCATTGAAGACTTTGCTTTTTCTTTTTGGCATTTATTAATACATTTGAAGTACCCCTTTATTGAGTCCACATATAAGGTGAAAAAAAATGCCACATCTGACATTTGAGATAAAAAAAAGTATCCAACGCTTCTCAAAAGAGGAGGTCATGTATTAATTAGTAATGGTTGGTACTAGTTTAATATACTTACACGTGAGAGGAGAATATTTAGTGCATGTATAAAGAAAATCTCACACTTAATATTAGGAGTGAAAAGGATCAAAGCAATTGACAATACCTTATTAGCCCATAAATTTTCAAAAAGAGTTGCATGCTTATGAGGAGGAAAGAAAGCCTACCAAAAACCACTGAGGCACTAGGATTCGTGACAAGGTGGGGAGGGGTGGGGACGCAAAAGTCCTGGGTTCAAAACCGATGCAAAGCAAAAAAAAGAAAAGAAAAAGAAGAAGAAGGCAAAGCGTACCAAAAAGATTAGATCATGTGCATTGGCCAAAATTGGATGGCATCATGGCATCCTAAATAATCAGGAGTTATCAACCTCCACTTCTCATAACTATGTTCTGTATTCAAATAAATGCATCACATTAGTTGGGTAATTTAAGATCTTACTATCACCTGTGTTACCAAAGATAGACATGTACCCCTTTGATTCATAAGATTTAAGGAAAGATGAACTTTCTAGACATTAGACAGCTAACTTCTCCTAGAAACTCTTCGCCCTGCAGCTTTAACATCTGCCAGGAAACCTCCCGATTAAATATACCATTTAGATATCTTCTTCCTCACATTGAGAGGCAGAAGGCAAATTGAAACCCAAGTAATCTGAATGGACTACTCTACATTGCCCAAAAAAGCATGATTGCAAGTCATGATTCCTTAATTGCCATTTGACATTCAAATTCCTACGCATACATAAGATAGTCCAATGCATTTATTTTGCTTTTCTAGAATTCCAAGGGCATTTCAATATGTAGACCCGAGAAAGCTAAAGCCAATCAACTCGGAAAAGTGTCGTCCTACCCCACTTGACCATCAAAGGGAAGAAAAGAGATGAGCACCTATCTTTAATATATTCCTTACTTCAGGTTTAGTTCATCCATAACCATAGTAAAAGTATCTATTATATTAAGTTGGAGAAACTTGATAATCGATCTAAGACCACTCCCTATATTACTCCAAACAGTCTCTCCATTTTCATATAATTTTGAGCTAGACCTCTAAGAAGAAATTTCTTTGACTAAGATGTGACATAGAATTGCAGTTGGAGACATTGTTAATGTATAACAAGGAAAGGCCATGCATAGCACATGGCTTCGCACGTAAGATTCAGAGGGGAAAAACCCAAAAAGAACCAATGATGGCAAAAAGAAATAACATTAGTTAAATTCAAAAGCAGGGAATAATAAAAGATATGAAATGATTAAAATGACTGACGCACCTTTACAAGTACGCTGCGACACTTTGTGTCGACATCATATACATGAATGCTGAAAAGAGACAAGAACAGATAAAGAAATGGATTAACATAATGTAGTCAAGACAAAACAGAGATGCATAAGTTATACTTTGTTATATGTGGAATACTCACACCAAATGCTGAACAGTCTTGAAGTGATAAGCCTAAGAAATCGTTTCAATCCGTGCAGTATCCAAACTATTTGATATAAACTACTGTCCTCACAAGTTCCTAAAGCATCCCATGTCTTTTCCTCAAGTACACAATTGCCATTGGATCACTCTGCAAAAATCCACTAATCAAAGTTCAGAAATCTTCAAGCAAGCTCAAAATTAATGAAAAAAATGAAGAAACACAAACATGCAGAAATCTCTTGGAATTAGTCATTTATTGTAATTATGAGCTACTTAACTATTTCAGTTCAGGTTACTCGCAGAGGCTGAAACTGAATCAAGAGTCTATATGCAAGTTTTGGGCATAAGTACAGTGGGAGTGCCATAACTTGGCATGGAGGGACACTTAAAGTGCCAAAAATTACAAATGGTACACTTAAGTGCCAAAATCGGAGCAAAATGGATCACTTAAGTGCCAATGATGAGAAAATCTGACCAAAACGTTGACGTGGCCTTTTCTGGCGATCTAGGGTCGAAACGACGTCGTTTTTGTTACTGATGTGGAGAAGTAAACCCAAAACGGCGTCATTTGGGTGCGATGTGGCTACCGCACCCAAAACGACGCCATTTTGACTAATATTTATTTTTTAATAAATATTAATTAAATAATATTTAAAAAGAAAATTAAAAAAAAAAAAAAAAGTGGGGGAAGCAGCTTGTTGCCGCCGCCCCATCACCGGTGGGGCAGCGACGACGGACGGCGAGAGCCGAGGCGAGGGCGGCCGACCCTCGCCCAGATCTGGGAGAGGGTCGCCAGTGCCAGGGCGAGGGTCGCCGGCCCTCGCCCCGGCGCCGGCGGCCTCGCCCAGCACCATTGAGTTTCCGGCGGCGCTAGGCGAGGCCGCCGCGCCGGGCGAGGGGGCGGCGACCCTCGCCCAAAGCCGGGCGAGGGCGGCCGACCTTAGCCCAGATCTGGGAGAGGGTCGCCGGCCCTAGAGGTGTCAAAATGGGTCATAAACCCATATTATGACTCACTTTTAGTTAAATGGGTCAAATATGGGTCAAGTGAAAGTTAAATATGGGTCAAATATGGGTCAAGTGAAAGTTGAATATGGGTCAAATATGGGTCAAGTGGAAACTAAATATTGATCAAATATGGGTCAAGTGGAAACTAAATATATGTCAAATATGGGTTGAATGAGTCATTTAACATAAAGCTTCGAGTGAGTTTGGGTTTCTCTACAATAATAATGGCTTTTAGCAATATGTGTCGGGTCGGGTATGGGTCGGATGTGGGTCGGGTCGGGTATGGGTCATTAGATTTACATTACATGAATTTGGGTCAAAACGGGTTAAATGGGTCAATATGGGTCGGACCATTTTTGACCCGACCCAAACCCGACCCGACCCACCCATTTGACGGGTCTAGCCGGCCCTCGCCCCGGCGCCGACGACCCTCGCCGTCCGTTGCTGCCACCCCACCGGCGATGGGGCGGTGGTGACAGGCTACTCCCCACACTTTTTTTTTTTATTTTAAATTTTACTTTTTAAATATTATTTAATTAATATTTATTAAAAAAATAAATATTAGTCAAAACCGCGTCGTTTTGGGTGCAGTGGCCACATCAGCACCCAAACGACGCCGTTTTGGGTTTACTTCACCACATCAGCAACAAAAATGACGTTGTTTCGACCCCAAATCGCCGGAAAAAGGCCACGTCAGCGTTTTAGTCGGATTTTCTCACCGTTGGCACTTAAGTGATCCCTTTTGCTCCGATTTTGGCACTTAAGTGTACCGTTTGTAAGTTTTGGCACTTAAGTGTCCCTCCATGCCAAGTTATGACACTTCCGAGGTCTGTACCTCGCAAGTTTTGACATAAGCTGAAGTGCTACAACAGAAATTTTGGTAGATGAGCTTCGCCTCACGTGAAGTACACAAGTCAAAAAGAAATTAGCACAACATACGCACGCAAAGACTCTCCCAGAAGTGTTTTCTGCAGCACAAATTGGTCTTCCAGTCATAAGGTAATACATCAACACTCCGATGCTGAAAACACAAATAACAGAGATCAACCATATACCATATGTTTGAAAGTTTATTTAAAAAAAAAAAGAATGAAGACATAATTTACAGGCATCAACCAGAAATGCGAGGACTGTCCTAGAAATGTTTTCTGCAGCACAAATGAGTCTTCCAGTCACAAGGTAATTTCAGCAACACAAAGTACTGAAGACACAATTTACAGGCATCAACCAGAAATGCATAACATCACGTGCTTTGATGTTCCAAAATATTTCTTTTTAAGCTACAAGACGAAACATAATCATAAGGGCCTAAGTAATAAATTCTTCATCGCCGTGTACATTTTCTCACAATAGAGTGCACAATAAAATAAATTTACTAATTAATTACTCTATGGTTCAAAATTTTTAGCTATATAGTAATAGATAAAAAGCCCCTTTTATTTGACCGTTTGAACTCATTTGAAGCTTCTGGTTTGTTAATTTGGCCCTTTTCATGAGAAATTAATTTCACTTAAATCATAAGTGCTTGGTGTGATCACATCCTTATATCCAAAAACAAACAAAAAGATGCTTGAAGTCAGCAATACAAACCAATCTATGACCCACGGAAGACTTTGCTCTTTCTTTTTGGCATTAAAGTGATAAAAAATTGCCACATCTGACATTTGGGATAAAAAGAAGTATCCAACGCTTCTCAAAAGAGGAGGTCATGTATTAATTGGTAATTGTTGGTACTAGTTTGATAGACTTACACATGAGAGGGAAATATTTAGTGTACGTATAAAGAAAATCTCACACTCAATATTTGGAGTGAAATAGGATCAAAGCAAAAGATAGAAAAAAAGGAACAAAGTTAGTTAAAATCCAAAGAAGGGAATATCAAAAGATATGAAATGATTAAAATGACTAACCCACCTTTACAATATGCTTTGACACTTTGTGTCGACAACTTATAAGTGAAAGCTGAAAAGAGAAAAACAAGTGAAGAAATGGGTTTACATGATAGAGTCAAGACAAAACAGAGATGGATAAGTTATACTTTGCTATACATGGAATACTCACGCCAAATGCTGAACAGTCTTGAGTGATGAGCCTAAGAAATTGTTTCAATCCGTGCAGTATCCAAACTATTTGATATAAACTTCTGTCCTCCCAAGTTCCTGAAGCATCCCATCTCTTATCCTCAAGTACACAATTGCCATTGGATCACTTTGCAAGAATCCATTGATCAAAGTTTAGAAACGTTTAAGCAAGCTCGAATTTGGGGAAATCTCCTGGAATCAGTCATTTAATTATGAGCTACTTAACTATTTCAGTTCAGGTTTCTCACATAGCTTGAAACTGGATCAAGAGTATATATGCAAGTTTTGACATGAGCTGAAGTGCTACGGAAGAAATTTTGGCAGAGGAGATTTGCCGCGTATGAAGCTCACAAAGTCAATAAGAAATTAGCATAACATGCGCATGCAAAGACTCTCTTACAAGTGCTTTCTGCAGCACAAATGAGTCTTCCAGTCAATAAGGTAATTCAGCAACACTCCGGTATTAAAGACAAATAACAGATATCAACCATTAATGCATACACCATATGCTGTCATGTCTTAGATTCTAAAAGCATAAGAATACAGTATATCAAGTTTTAAGATAAGCTGTTGAAAGTTAATTTGAAAAATAGAATGAACATTTTTTACAGGCATCAACTAGAAATGCAAAGACTGTTCTAGAAATGTTTTCTGCAGCCCAAATGAGCCTTCCAGTCATACGGTAATTTCAGCAACACACGACCACTGAAGACACAATTTACCGGCATCAACCAAAAATGCATACATCATGTGCTGTGATGTTCCTAAATTTTCGCCAGCATAAGAAGACAGAAAATGAAGTTTTAAGATATGTTGTTGAAATTTTAGTTTGAAAGAAGAAGAAGAAGAAGAAGAAGTTATACCCTTCTGTGACAACCAAATAAAAAAGAGCCAAGAATATCCCAGGTGAATGTGAATGCAAGAGGCAGACAAAATAGAAAATATACATACTACCAGCAAGATATACAAGAAATCCACAGATAATGCTAATGAAGTTTATCACCTTAGACATGACATCATGATCACATGATTTTGAAGCAGACAAGGATAACTGCAGCATAGACAATAAAGCACATCTTAAAAACTATGGGCATTGAATTTCAAGATTGATGCTCATGATAACATCATATGCAATGCAAGAAGTTTGTTGATGAGAAGTATGATATGCTTAATTTGTACTAGCTCTTACCCAGATATCCTATTCGTATCTATGCTTACTCAGCAACACCAAGTTTAGTTTTTGAAAGGCAACACAAAATTCAGGTAGTAACTCTGTTTCTGAAAAATGAACAGCATAATGGCAAACAAGTTTAAGGCTCAGTCAGAGACAGACCTTTTGAAAAAACCAATGCAAAGCATTCCTACTAAATTTGTCACGGCATGTGATCCTTGTCATTCGCATGAGTTTCAAAAGGTCACAGCTCGAGAGGCAGACCAAAATTTTGGTTCAAAGAAAAAGAAAAGAAATCTCTTCAAGTCAAATCTAATGAAGAAAACAAGAAGAAAACTCCAATTAGACGGCCATGTTGGGACCAGATAATCAGAAGTTCTTCAGATAATCGAACATCAATTAGTTAAATAACGAGGTTTGAGCAGAATCCAGAATGCATCTCAGTCTTTCTGCAAACAATCCTCCATAGATAGAGGGGTTTTTCTCGGTCAATTCATCTTTCGCTTGAAAAAAACAAGAATGAAATACTGACAAGTGACGACATTGACTCAGGTCCGAAGAAAACGAAGCGCATCATCGCAGCATAACGACAGCGAATGTATGTCTAAAAATGATTGCACAGTGGAAAAGAGCGCGCATAATCACATGAGCAGACGAGCGGCACTAACCTCAATTTGAGAGAAGAGAGCGAGTTGACCACGAACTCGGAAGGAAAGGTCAACGGCATCATTGTGCCCGCCATTGTTGCCTCCTCCTCTTCCTCCAACTCCTACGCCTCCTGTGGGCCCCTGTCGGGTCCCTCCCACGGCTCGTTGACCTCCTTTCACATCCGAATCTTCTCGTCTTTTTCTGAAAAACCCTCATATCACAGAGACGGCTTCTGGTGAAAATTGCCACACCCACTCTTTCTCTGCCATTAAAGCAGAGACGGCTCGTCGTCACGCCTCGATCGAAACTACGACGGTGCTATCCGAAGTTACGAAACGAACCCACGTCGACCGATCAGCGCGCAGCTTAAATTTGGTTTCCTTTTGGAGGGCTGCGAATGGTGTCGGAGCTGAATCAAAGCTCGAAGCTTTGCGCGCGTTCTGCGATTCCCCTGGTGAAGCTCGTTGCCATATAAGGAGATAAAGAGAGTCCGGTTCGATGCGCTACTAGGTGTTGATCCACCCCATTCGACATTCCATAATATGGTGACCATGACCAGTACGAAGATTCACCTCTGCTGAGGAAGCAGGGGGACTCAGAGGAGAGGAAAGCAGCCGAGGGAACGACAGAGACAGTGATGGATTGTCTGCGAAAATATTATTGACTCTCATTAGACCTATTAAACGGGTGGATTGGGTCGGGTTTGAGTCGGATCATAAATGGTCCGACCCAAATTGATCCATTAACCCGTTTATGACTCATTTAAACATAGTACAAAATTTTTGATCCATACCCAACCTATACTCGACCCAACCCATATTGTTAAAACATTTCTCTATCTAACTAAACTTAGGAAAACTTATTCTTATAATCTTTTTTAAAGATTTTAAACTTATTCAAGTTCATTAACAACTCAAGTATTTTAGTCTTTTTAATTTTTAAACCCATTATAGATACACTTGTCAAAATGGTGTGTATAATCCATTTATGACCCATTTAATATTTAAATAGGTCATTCTCAGTCTTTGTGGAGAGAGAGGGAAGGAGGAGTGGATGATCGGATGGAAATTGGCTCTATTCAACGGCTGAGATCCTTCTCATCCCAATCGAAGGGCCCATATTTGTGGGAACGGCATGAGATCATTGCCGTTTTCCCTTTCATCTGTCCGGGCGCACTTGCGATCCGTGATGCGGCAAAAGGCGAGCTACTTTCCTTTCCCCCAAATCACAATCGTGCCAAAAGGCAATAACCTTTCACCAATGGATTTGCTTCTTTTCGACTTTTTAACTTTTATTATAGGTAGGTATACATCCTCTTTGATTTAAAAGCTTCATCACAAAAATTTATTAACAAATATTTCACCATACGTATTACGAAGAAATCAATGGAAAAATTAAATTTCCAAAATATTAAATTTACTAATCAAATATATAATTGGCCATTTTTGAAATTATTTATATATAAAATAAACCCTCTTTATTATATTACATTTTTTGCAAAAAATATAGATGATGAGATGAAATTATTCAAGTCTCAAAAGATTTTTCAATTTTTTCCCAACTCATAAATACACAATTAGGGTCGAAATTCCGTAATTCCCTAAATCAAAATATTATAATAATTATCCTTATCCACCACTTCCCACTTATGTCCTTCCTCCACAATAAATTTCCTAAGAACTTGCCCCAAGACTCGACTCCTTTCCTCGGGATTCGATCCAAAACACAAACGCATGCCAAAGTCAACGCTAGAGTCAAGCCAAGCACATGAACTGCGCTTATTGTCTAATGGGGGTGGATTTGCACTCAGTTGTCCAGCAATACAGAGATGATCATTTTCTCTCATATGTGAAGCCGCAACATGAGCCAAATCACCTTCAAATGTGATGGGAGTGCTGTTAACAACGTTGCCCACCCAAAGCTTGCCGTCAGGACCGTTCTGGGACTGAACCGGCCTGCAGATGAGACCGATTAGGGTGACAGAGTTGGCGACCTTGGCCTAAAATGGTATCTCTCTCGGCCAATCGACGACGGTGGAGGAAGCACAAGAACCACCATCGCTTGATGGTTTATTGGCCGACTTGGCCACGAGAGTGGTAGTAGGAGTGGACATGGACTTCCATGCCACGGCGGGTGAAGCGGTGGAATGGCGCTCGAAAGAAGACGAGGAGCAAAGACGCAGTACTGCTGGTACAGCGGCGACAAAGCAGCTCGCCGGACCGATCGAGCGAGCGAACTCATTTCAGCTTCCTTTGGAATTTGTACAGAGAGAAAGATGATGAATTTATTTATTTTTATCTTGCATAAAGAAAGAAAAAAAAAAGAGTGGTTATTATGTGATAATTAGGGAAATTGTTTTCACTTTTTTTTCATAACTATAAATTACAAATAAATAATAATTCTTTTCAAGACTTCCAATTTGCTAATGAGAAACAATTTTATTGATAATGCGAGTACATGCATCTCAACTTTGAACACGGTATCACCTTAAGTATTTTAAAAATTTTTATTTTGATTAAAAATATTAATTTCCACGAACTAGGCTCGTTATAACGAAAATGAAGACGAGATATGAAAGTCGCAGCACATTTTAATCTGGTGCTAAACTTTTTAGTCTGTGCAATTACGCCCTAAACATTTCATCGAAGGAGGTATGTAAGCCAATTCTAAACCTTTTTAGCACGTGAAGCCAATTCTGTCCATTTTATGGACGAGTGCAAGTATGAATTTCGCATCGGCAATTTTTCACTAAGAAGACAGACAACACTTTGGACCAAAAATTTACGTGACTTTCGCACTAAGAAGATGATGTGCTGGAATGCATGGCCACCAAGGAAGTCATAGATGCCATCCTCAATCTCGATCGAGGTGTCGTGCTTCCCTTTCTCTGCGATCACCCCGTTCTTCACCACCGCTATCAAGTCCGCGCCTTTGATCGTGGACAACCGGTGCTGCACCACCACCGCCACTGTGGCGGCTCTGTCCAGCGCGTCTCACCCTGCATGCTCGGACTCAGCATCGAGGGCGCTCGTGGCTTCATCGAGCAATTTCCGATCAAAAAGTAGGATCGGAAGAAGTACGTAGTCCGGACTCGTGCGATCAATTTACCCCCGGCTACTGTGGAAAAAGTAGGATCTCATCGGATGGATCAAAAGGGATGAGCAAGAATTATTATTAACCTGCTTGTCTGGTTCCATTTCCAGGATGTCAACAGAGAAATTTTTTTTTTTCCATGATTAGGATTTGCGAGCTCAGCTGCTGCTCTGATTTCTTCAGCAGTAGTCGTACCGCTAGGCATGCAAAGAGAGAATCCACTAAATTTTTGTTCATTTGTCCTACAAGGGTGACTGAAATACACATCCCTTACTTCGACATCACCGCAAATGTCCTCCAGTGCTCATCCTGAAGGACCGTAAGCATCTCTCTGTCTGCGGCTTTCTGTTGATTGCCTCAAACAGCTTGAGCGCCGCAGCTTCTCCCGCACCATATGCACTCATGCATGGAGCCGCCTGTCCTAGGGCCCTGAAAAAACCCAAAAGGGTCGGTGTAAATGTGACGGTACAAATCCCATCTACTACATTCTGCATGGCAGACCATTCTCTGATAGAGGTTAAGGACGACATCGTGATGGGTTTGAGGACCGGAAGAATCATGTACACTCGACAGCTCATAAACTTGTAATGTTATTACGAACTTAAGGACCCAACCGAGACAATACAAATTCGCTCCGCATGCATTATGAAAATGTATTACCCTTCTTTTATAAGTTAATCAGGTAAGATGGGAAGTTAGGAGAACCGATCTTACATGGATCCAGACATTACACTGACGACAACATGAACAATGTCCTCCCTGTATACCCTTTCTCAAGGATCATCTTCCTACCAGACCAAACTGCCAACGCAAATGTGCAAAATACGACGAACACCAGTGCACCAGATACCATCCCTGAGACCATGCCCCTGTGCACGCCAGATTCATAGGCTTTGGTCCTGGATTCATTATACACAGCAATAGCTTTCTTCTCTCCTGTAAATGACGCGACCTGGAAGGGAAATGCTCTTTCATTCAAAAACATCAGAGTTTTGATTCGAAATATTTGAATTAAAGAACTGATGACTAAGCTTTCTGTTGCAGATAAAATGTACGGTTCTTAATGACCCGACTGTCTGCTCTACAACAGCTGCTGCTTGCGAGTATGAAGTTTGCCCCCGAGAAGCCAGCTTTTCAACAGTTCTGCTAGGAACAGCAACGGACAAGATGAGGAGAGGGATTGAAGATAACATAACTAGCATGAGAAGCCAACCATTTGATGAAGGTGATAACAAAGCTTCCGAAGAATATGGCAATTTGCCGCATGAACTCCCGGAACCACACAATTAGAAGGAAAATGTTCCAAGAAATATGATAAAAGATCATGATTGAAGCCTTTCCGTATAAAAAATTGGGCATTATACCTTCTCGCCCATGGCGTCTTGGATAAGAACAGTGTTGCCCATCATCCTTCCCATGATTTTGCCGGTATATGTTTCCTTGTCAAAGCAGCCAATTTCCTGCCGCAACAATGTCTTCAAGTATAAGCTTCTTATCTTTGTAGCTTGTCTCTCTCCAGTGACCATCCAACAAGCGACCTCCGGTGTCGTAGTTAAAGAAAATGTTGGACCGTTTCGAGAACATCACCTAACTTTATACGTCAGTAAGCAGACTAGCAAAACTTACGCGTGAAAGCTGCAACACCAGATCCAACAGCCAAGGAGGTACGGACCTCTGGAGTACCAAAACTTGGCACGGAGGGACACTTAAGTGCCAAAAGTTACAAAATGTACATTTAAGTGTTAAAATCAGAGGAAAAGGGATCAGTTAAGTGCTAACGGCGAAAAATTCCGGCCAAATTGCAACGTGTCTATTTTCCGGCGACTTCATTTACTAACAGAGCATTTTTTTCAAAATAAAAAAATCCACGTGGTAATTTTTTTAAAAAAATTATCCACGTCAGATTTAAAAAAAAAAAAATCGATTTTATATATAAAAAAAAAAACAGAGGAGAAGGGGATCGGTGAGGGCTGAGCCCTCGTTGCCGCCCCACCCTCGCCGGGAAGGGCCGGCAAGGGTGGGCAAGGGTCGGCCGGGGTCGCCGGGCCCCAGCCGGTGGTCGGCGACCCCGGCCGACCCTCGCCCTTCCTTCCCTACAAGGGTGGGGTGGCGACAGCCGCAGCGGCGAGGGCTGCACAGCCGCAGCGGCGAGGGCTGCACAGCCCTCGCCGATCCCCTTCTCCTTCTTTTTTTTAATTAAAATCGATTTTATAATAATATATATTTTTAATAATTTTTAAAATTCACATCAGCGCAAAAACGATGTCATTTTACGCTGATTTTCGTCGTTTCAATTTCCGGCAAGGTTCCGGCGACTTGGCACTTAAGTGATCCATTTTTTTTTAAAAAGTGGCACTTAAGTATACCTTTTGTAACTTTTGGCACTTAAGTGTCCCTCCGTGCCAAGTTTTGGCACTCCCGCTATACTTATGCCAACAGCCAAGTATACAAGCTTCAGACAAACCTAAAAACCATATAGACTTAACGAAGGAATGCTAGAAAAGGGGACCCATCAAGCAGAAACAAGGAGGAAGCAGATTTCATGACTCTTACCTTTTGTCAAACAATCTACGAGCAAGAGAAAGACGGAATGAACTTCAAAGTAGTAGTGTATAGTCTGGACTATTCCAGAGAAGAGAGTGGATACCATTAGCCAAAACTCGAGTTTTCATGGAGATGAAAGCAAGCTGTGAAAACGAAAGAAATTGAGGAAAAACATTACTACTTGATAAAGCTTTGAAGAAAAGATTGGCACGTGGGGCCAATGAACCTTGCTAGTTTCCCTTTTCCTCTTGCCCTTTTCTTGGTGGACTTAACATACAAGGCGAGAGGATCTTGAAAGTTTCTTGGAGAAAGCTTTTGCACGCAGCCGAGTAGCCGACTAAGGGTATCTGTCATGATGGTAACATTTTTAGAGTCAGGCTCTCAAACCTGAAGTTTTCTCAAAATTTTTGCTTCTTGCGCAGAAGCAGAAGTGCTTGAATTTTGTCAGATTGTCTTAATCATCTTGTATTTGCCTATGTTCAGCTTGTTGGTTGACATCGATTGGTAAGACAAATGAAAATAACATCTACCCATGTTCAGTTTTTCGGTCAACATCAATTGGTAAGTCATAAGGTAGGATCTTATATTTCCATAAAACAAATTAGCACGGTATTCAATAGAAAATTAAATTTCGATTTCTGGATTAAGTGTGAAGGGGTCCATAGTATATATCCATTTCAATGGGCACGAAGTTTGAGTGCAGTGGCAATCCAGCTTGGAAAAAATTATCATAAAATTCTTAAACCTATCATATTTGTACCGATTTAGTTATACACCTTTCACTTTCACTAATTGAGTTCTAAACATTTCGACAATTTATCAATTTAATCCTCTTGGCCAATTTTGATAGGAAATTGCTAACATGGATACCGATTGTCCTACGTTATACAATCGACGCTAAAATGAATAATTTTTCTAAAAAAATGTTACAGTATTTAAAATGTTTTTTTTTTTGGCTTTCTCATTCTTCCTCCACCAATCACCAAGCCTCATTGATTGACCACAGGTGAGGGTTGACATTGCTAGTGCTTGTTGGGCTCGAGCCTCGCCATCCTTGACGAGGTCAACCTCCTCGAGATTTGTTGAGGCTCGAGCTCACCAGGTTCAGCAGATCCCAATGAGGTCAACCTCGTCAGCCTTGGGTGAGGTTTTACCTCGCTAGATCTTAGTGAGGGCAAGCCTTGCTTGAAGCTCATGAGGTCATCAGCCCTCACTGACACACACATGTGGCCGAAAGCTGAGGAAGAAAGCAAAAGAAAATGAAAAGAATAGAATTAAAAATTATTTTGAATAATTTTTTTAAAATTATCTATATTAATGTCAGCCATGCTAAGTAGGACAATTAGCATTCATATTAGCAATTTCGAATCAAAATTGAAGAAATGATTAAATTGATAAATTGTCAAAAAGTTTACGAAGATTTAAGACTGAATTAGTGTAGATGTACTTTTCTGGTAATTTTCGTGTCAAGCTTGTAACGCTTTGCGGATGATTGTGATCGTTTGAAGGCAAGTTCGAGGTGTGATTTTGAAAAAGTAAACCGTTCTAAAGAAAAGACGGCATCGCAATGTGAAGATGTGGAGACGAAAACCATAGAGAAACGAAAGTGTGCCTAAAACCACTAAAGATCTGCCTATAAGTAAATATGTTGTAAATACTATAAATATTGGTGTGTGCGCTATAGAGACCTTAAGCAAACAACAAAAAACTTATTATCTTTCAATTCTTGTATCTAGTCGTAGTTTCCAGATATTTAGTCATCGATTAAATTCCGTCACATTTCTCCATTGTAATTTTTAGATCTTCGTCGACAATTAAATTCCATCATAGCATCTTCTTGTCATAGCACTTTGTCTTCGATTAAATTCCGGCAAGGCTCTTTATGTCATTGCACTCGATCATTGATTAAATATCTAATATAGCATATCCATTGATAAGACTCCCATCCGGAATCGCCACAAAACCTATCTCTATCTAAAAAAGATCGAAGAACAAATTTCGGTGAAAGATATTTTGTTTCCGATCAAATTCCGACGGAATAGTAGTCCGCCTATCGAATTCAAATTTCTATTATCATACTAAAAAATCACTTGCATTAATCAACAATCGCGTTCGTGGCAGCTAATTTACATATAAGTGTATCATTGGATTTAGTACACAGGATTTAGAATATAGTTTTAGTTTGTCATGATTCGATTTCAAAACAATGAGTAACATTAATTATTTCAGGACAAGTACATATGATATCTTAATATCAATTTCGGAAATTAATGGTAATATAAGACAAGTCACAATTGTCAGTCCTTAGAAAATCCAGGTATACGAAACGACCCGACGAACTCGCGCCCAAACACGGAAGAGAGAGAGAGAGAGTAACGAGAGATGCAACTGAGGATGCCCGCGTCGACGTCTTTTTGGGGGAGCGGGGTTCGACATCTCGCTTTTCCGCCGTCGCGGGCTGTCCCGAACGGCAGCGTGGTGGAGCTTAAGGCGGTATGACCTGGCGGTGGACGACGTTCTGTGGACGTTACTCGTCACGGTGCTGAAGTCACTGGCTTCCCGTCGCTATGCTCTGTTTCTTCTTTCTATCTGTGGCTGTACCATCTGAAGTCAACCATGAGCAGCTTGGTTGCGATACGCTGCAAAATATCCAAACTTCATTCATTCACGAAACTAGTTAACGATTACATGCGAATCAAAGCTGCCTGAATTTACTCTGCAGCAAAAGCCTGGATCATCGTTGAGCTTTAGTTGCTTCTTCCCTGTTTATCGTGGCCTTTTCCATTGGGGGTAGGTCAATTGCTGAATTCGGATATCGTGTCTACCCATTTCTGTGGAGGAAAGGCCGAAAAATTTTACGGTAGTTGGGTCAATATTCCGATTGAGAAGACAGATTTCAGTTCCATGGACGAAGGAAAAGAAAAGAGCTTTTTGCCTATATAAATGTATGATTATGGTGGGAGGGCTTCTGGCCGATTCTCTACTGTTGATGATAAAGAACACAACCACCATCGATCACATTAGTTCCTCGCGCACGGTTCATTTGGTACCCACAAGTTTTCTCTACCCACGAACGGTTCATCGGCTTAGGTGTAATGGGTTCGGTCGAATGGACCAATTTTTTCTTCCATTCCAGGAACGTACGATCGATTCAGGATTTGTTGAAACGAAAAGCATCGGGCGAACACCAGTTTGGCCCCTTCAAAAAATACCAAGTCTTTCGACGCCCTATTTCTAGGCCAAAAACGTTTTCCCAATCCAAAAGAGTAGTTTTATATGCTCATGATCGGCGATTTTCTTTAGAACTGGCATTATCTTTATGATTGTTACAATATATTAAATACTAAAGTCACGTATTCGTTTAACAGTTTAAGCTATTAGAATAGTTGGCAATGGTCTAATATAAATCTCACAATAACTTTGTTTTCTCGGTGAGCTCACCAAAATATCCAAAATTACTTAGAAAAAAACCCAATAAAATCTCCCTTGATCCAAAAAATTTCCACTACATAGAATCGGCTAGTGGACGTTCCCATTCATCCTACTCAAATTGATATGCACTCGGTTGGTTTTGAGAAATTGTAAAATGCACCGATTTGTCCCGAATAGAAATGAATCTCGAATTCGATTTCCATGTGCTTCTCTGAGTAAACACGGCTGGCTCCTTTGCATATTGAATAGTGGAATCACAATAGAGATTTCCATTGGAATCATGGGATGCCTGCAACCCTTTTCCTCGTACTCGTATTGATATGCTACTTGCTATCGAGAAATTCAAAGAAGAACCAACCGATCCCGAGTAGCAATGTTACCATAGGCTCGCTGCGCTTCCGTCGAGGACTAAATCGAAAAGACTCACAGAACATAACGTAGGGCCATTGCAAGAGATGACAGAGGAACAAAGGAGTTCCGTCCTCGCTATTTTGCTAACTGGAAGCCACTCACTCGGCGGACGTCGTCGATCGATCGTTTGCACATCCATCAATAGTCATAATAATGATGTGATGGGGGGCAGTTTTGAGGGAGAGTCAATCAAGGTCAAGCCTAAGCCCAAGCCTAAGCCTGCGGGAGGAGGGAAAGAAGCAAAAGGAGGCAAAGAACAGCTCTGCATCTTGAATGCCGTGTCTTAACCAGAGTGGCAAATTCTAAATCGGACGGAAACCTACCGAGCCATCTTAATTGATTCCGCCCCATTCTGCACCAACAGTTTCACATATGTCCTGTCTGGCCAGTGTTTCTAGACCTTTGATTCTCTTTGGTTCTGCTCAGTCAATGCCATCCATCGCTTTATTCGTCTCTTGCCACCATTAAGAAACCATGCAATTTTACACTCATTTCCCCATTAACAACTTAACACCATCGACTCACTTCTCCATTTTTGCACCAACATGAATGATGACGCTGTCTTCTTGACCGTCGAGTGAGTGCTCGACGAGCATTCATGTCACGCGGTGCGGAGTCACTTTAAAATGGGGAAAGCCCCAACCGTTATAGTGCAGAGACCCCCTCCGAGCAAAGCAAAATGGCTTCCTCCCTATGCACAGCTCCTCCTCTGCCTTCCCCTCCCGGTGATACTGCCAGCGATGGTGGCCGGCAAGCTCGTCCAGGACACCTGCAGTCGCACTCTGCACTACCAGCTCTGCGTGGAGACCCTCTGGAAGGACCCGTGGAGCCTGATGGCCGATCCCGAGGGACTGGCCCTCATCGTCCAGGATGCGACGATGACAAAGGCGGTGAAGACGCTGGCCAACATAGCCGCCCTCTCGAGGCTGGTGGGCCCTGAACAAGCACCACGGCTGTGCTACTGCAACTCCCTCTACAATCCGGAAGCAAAGTCTACCGACAAGAGAGTAGGGCTCTACAGCAAAGCCAGTTTGCAGAGATGAAGCAAAGTCTTGGCAATGCCGAGACTGTGCGCCAGACATGCCAGAAGCAATTCAAGGCCGCGTGGTCGCCATTGCCAGATGAGAACGATGCTGTATCCGAGCTGCTCGGTGGATCAGCTGGGAGCTTGAAGCGAGAAGTTGATAATATGATAGAAAATTAGCTGGGTGTCCTTTGCTTTGTCTTTGTCGCTTGGTTTTTTTTTAATGGTGTGTTTTATTCTGTGTGTTCACATACGCGTCTTGGGGATGCTTGGTTAATGTATAATAGTAGATCCTTTGTTCAAAGCTTTTGCTTGTTCCCGTTGAATATTTGATAAAGTTGATGATGTTGGGCGGATGAAGAGAAACGAAGCGACTGTGGAGAAGACAGATCTATCATTTGAGAAAGACGGTGAAGGATGATGATAATGTGGGCTCATCTCGTTCGGTGAGATTGACCTATAGTCCATCTTGGGCTCAAACTCGGCCATGAATGACAATGATTGGTGCTGGGCTTGTCAGGACATGATTTAGAGTGATAAGTAGAGTTTACGGCTTGACCGAGCATCACGGGCCGGGCCATGTTTAAAACCTCTCGATCAAGCTGATGACGATCGATTTCCTACTTCCACTTCTCTCCAACCAAAGCAGTAGTTGTACCGCTAGCTGATATCGCTGCGAATGCCGTCTAGTGCTCGTCCTGAAGGACCAGAAGCATCTATATTCGACTTTCTGTTGATTGCCTCAAACAGCTTGAGCGCCGCAGCTTGTCCCGCAGCAAATGCACTCATGCATGGAGCTGCCTGTCCTAAGGCCTTGAAAAAACTCAAAAGGGTCGGTGTAAATGCGACAGTACAAATCCCATCCACTATATTCTGCTTGGCTGAGGGAACGAGAGAGACAGTGATGGATTGTCTGAGAAATTTATTGACTCTCAGTCTTCGTGGAGAGAGGGAAGGAGAAGTGGGAAATTGGATGGAGACTGGCTCAGTTTCAACGGCTGAGATCCTTCTCATCCCAATCGAAGGGCCCATATTTGTGAGAACCGTACGAGATCATTGCCATTTTCCCCTTTCATCTTTCAAGGCGCACTTGTGATTCACGACTCGGCAAAAGGCAAGCTAGTTTCCTTCCCCCAAAATCACAGTCGTGCTAAAAGGCAATAATACCCTTTCACCAATTGATTAGCATTTTTCAATTTTTATCTTTATTATAGGTATCCATCTTCTTTGATTTAAAGGTTTCATTATAGGAATTTATTAACAAATATTTCACGATACATATTACATAGGAATCAAATGGAAAATTAAATTTCAAAAACATTAAATTTGGTAATCAAATATACAATCGGCCATTTCTAAAATTAATTATATATAAAAGAAACCATCTTTTTTTATATTACACTTTTGGCAAAAAAATATAGATAATGGGCTGGAATTATTCAAGTCTTAAAAGATTTCCAATTTTTCCCAACTCATAATTACACAATGGGAGTCAAAATTCCTAAATTCCCCAATCAATATATTATAATAATGATCCCTATCCATTTCTTCCCACATTTGTCCTTCTTTCAAAGTAAATTTCCAAAACTTGCCCCCAAGACTTGATTCGTTTCCTCATATTCGATCCAAAACACCAACAGATGCCTAAGTTAACGCCAGAGTCAAGCCAGGCACATGAACTACTCTTAACACCTCCCTCTCTCTCTCTCTCTCTCTCTCTCTCTCTCTCTCTCTCTCTCTCTCTCTCTCTCTCTCTCTCTCTCTCTCCATAATAAACGAATTCCCGTTATATCTTCATATTATGTTGAGTCCTCAAGGTCATAAGAGGATCGGTCACTAAATCTTTATGCATGGAGTAAGGATTTTCTCTAGCACTTGCATTTTTCATAGTGAGAAAAGTGTTTAACTTGAAAGATCCAACAAACATTTGCAAATTGACTGTAATAAAATGGTCATGGTACATCATTTCATGGTCAGGTCCACATTTGATTTAGTCTGGTCCTATTTTGTAATAGTCGACAGTTTGATTGATGTGCGAATTCTTGTTGAAACATTTTGAGTTGGCCGATGATTTCGTGAATGATTTTGTCCCTCAACTCTTTACAAGAGCACAATCTGAAAGAAACTAATATGTGTACTAGGTAACATTTGGCAGTTTGCTGGAAATGATAATGACCATGCAATCTAGGATAGTCCTCCTTCGCAATCACCAAAATTCTCGTCATGAAAGAACAATCCCACCAACAAGTATATCGATGGCGATGGGGAACACAATCCGAGGGTTCAATGTAGTCTCTTAAATACTGAAAGCAATAAGCATTTGAGATGAACTAAGCCAGATGATTTCGCTGCCACATGACATCAAAGTCCAACCTTCGCCAAGTTCTGCCAAAGCACACTTGGTATCTAACTCAAAAGTTGGTCGCACAACACACATATCTAGAAGGGAAAAATAACAGAGCATAGGTACCGATTACTATCGTGACAAAAGAACTAGATGACTAATAAGAAAAAATTGTCTGTGATGTAGGTCGATGACAAATTCCATTTACAAAGCTCCTCATGCATCTACATGTAAAAACCACTAACGGGATCATGCTAAAAGAGAATGCTAGTCTCATAGTGATGGAAGAGCATGAGTTGCAACTTCTTTGGCATGGGACAGGCCAATTTCCGAACTAATAGATTTCCAGCAACTACAAAACATCATTAGAATTTAGTATTTCGAGAGAATCAAGGGTAATGCACCAAGAAGGACGTACAGACTCTTGGAGTGCCAAAACTTAGCACGAGGGGATACTTAAGTGCCAAAAGTTACAAAATGTACACTTAAGTGCCAATAGCGAAAAATTTCGGCCAAACTGCCATGTGTCCATTTTCCGGCAACTTCATTTGCTGACGAAGTATTTTTTTTCAAAATAAAAAATCCACGTGGCAATTTTAATAAAAAAAAATTGCCGAGTCAGACTAAATTTTTTTTTTAAATCGATTTTATTAAAAAAAAAATGCCCCACCATCGCCGAGAAGGGCCGATGATGGTGGGCGAGGGTCGTTGGGGTCACCGGGCGTTGGCCGGTGGCCGGCGACCCCGATTGACCCTCGCCCACCATCGCCGGCCCTTCCCAACGAGGGTGGGGCGGCAATGGCGGCGGTGGCGAGGGATGCACAACCCTCACCGGATCCCCCTTCCCCTCTCTCTCTCATAAAATTGATTTTATAATAATATATATATTTAATTATTTAATATTATTTAATTAATAATTTTTAAAATCCACGTCAGCATAAAACGACATCATTTTGGCTGATTTTTCGCTGACTCAGTTTCTGGCAAGCCACGTAGGCAAGAAAATTGGCACTCGGGCTGTACTTATGCCCACGAAGAAGAAGCACTTGGTTAATGACATGGAGGGGCACATAGTTGTAGTTGGACGGCTTTTGAAGAATGAATGCTTTTTTTTTTTTGTCATAAGAAGAATGAATGTTGACCTCCATGATTTTTAGCAAATATTCCATCTGTTAATTACTAAAATATGCCCGTCGGAGACAAATGATTAGAAGGCTGCTGTTGGAGTATCTTTTTTGGAGACCAACCACTTATTAGAGAGTTGCGATCAATTCTCGAGCTCTGTAAATGTGCTCTACATTGCCGATAGTCCATGATGCTCACTTGTCCTTCCTCATCCGGTTGCCACCATTTTACCCATTTGTACCCACACTTTGCGCATCATTAAACCCCTAAACCAGCCACAATCCAAGTCCTAATGGAACTAGGAAACTTGAACAAGAAATGAACTAGAGTTGAGAGGAAAGATTGGAGGCAAAACCGACGGACTTGCAGCTGTCCATTTCTCGGTAGAGCCAGATGGGATTGGACTGCAGAATTAAGCCTAAAATGGAAGCTGTCTTGGCTGCAAAACTGGACAAAACAGAGCTGTAGCAAAGGATAAAAGGGTGAAGATGCAGAAAGAAGGAAGGGATAGAACCGGCAGAAACTTCAAGAAACCGGCGGCTGAACTTAGAGGAGCCTAGGAGCAAACGCCAGCTTCAGTAGAGCAGCTTCACTGAGTTGATTGGACAAAGAATGGGGGAAAGAACCAGCTGAAAATGAAAGGGCCAACGGACAATGATCTCCAAGGAGAAAAACAGAATAGAAAAAAGAGAGCGAGAGCTAAGAGAGATGAGAGTGAGGGGGTGAAGAACGAGGGGCACAATCTCCTTCCAGCGGATCGCCGCTCCCGCCTGTCTCTCCACGAGCAGTCAAGGACTATGTCAGGCCAAACCGCGACGGATCTTCAGCATACTCACGCCGGCTTCAACGATTTCAGGCGAAACTCGGGCCACCCTTGCGTAATCCCGCTGGTGTCGCTACTCTAGCCGTGACTCTATAACAGCACCCTCCGATTCCGCTACGAAGTCAGTGACGCAAGCGAGTTTCAGGCCAGCCATGGCGCCGCGCCCTTGCCCTGCTTGGGCCGATTTCTGACGCCCATCAACACCTCCACTTCATCCACATCCTTCAGATAATACCGAAAAGGCCAAAGGAGAGAAAATGTGGAGAGGGAGGGGAAGTGCAGCACGCCACTTTGAAATCTCCAACGCCTGCGGACACGAGGTAAAGCGTACACGCCTATGCAGGAGGAAGAAGACCAAGTTGCTGTCTGGCATCCCAGTGTTCCCCCGGCACGTCACTCGATTGCTCGACGTCCTTGCCTACCGCTATCATCAATGACTTGGTGCCGCGCCTCATTGTCTGCCTGTCGCGCGCTGCCAACCAAAAGAAGGCTCCTTCTGTTTCCCGGCAAATCGAGGTCTCTCGGTGCGGCCAAACTAGATCTCAGTTTCGTTCGAGATCCGGGCGAATCCAGGTGTTCCCGGTGTCGTCCCAGCCTCGCTCAATGACCACCTTGCAGTACTGCTGCGACGCTACCAAAACCAACCCACATCGGTCCCTCGACGAGTTCAACCGCGTTGTCAGCTGCGATGTCCTGCACAACCTGCTGCCCCAAGAGGAATGTCTCTGGCGCCATTGACGAAGCAATTGGGCTCCTGCCCATGACGATCCTTGCCGCTGCCTAAGCTGATCCCCGGGCCTGTTCCTCCATGTCCGAAGCCCATAACAACGAGTCATTAAAATTCCAGACGACATCCTTTCGTCCTTGGTGTTTTCTTTTTGCATGATAAAGAAAAATTCAAGCGGTGGTCAAAAGAGTCTTGGCCGGGGTCGAACTAAAGAATAGTAATTGGTCAAAAGAAAAGTTCTACTTGGAAATCATAATTTGCACATACACAGGAAAAAGTTTCCTCTTTTCCTCAGCCACTTCTGAAGTCCAGCCGATTCCTTGTCGTGTCAAACAACACCAACACACCCCCATTGCCGGGCACTCACCGAATTCCCACTAGGCCGAGAGACGTTGGATTTCCCTTTTGCAGGTTTTCTATGGTTCCTCATCAATCGTCGAGCGGAGCACCCTCTTGCAGACCACCAAAAAGACGAAACTGCCTTGCTCTCACGGCAAGAACCGTGATACCCCTAGCCCTCGCCACAAGTCCACCGTGCGCCGGCCTTTGAGCCTCATCCGAAAGTTCGAGTCGATTCCAATAAGATTACCCGCGTCCGAATTGGGCAATGATTCTATCCAATTTGACTTTGAATGTTTGATCGCAATTTACCAATATATTTTGTTATCTAATTGATTTTTAGTGGGATTCTAGACATTATCTTAATTAGGGGTTAAAGATAACAGTTGATTTAATTACTAATTTGATCCGTAAAGATATTGAATCAATTTTTTTAATTATTTCAACTCAACATTGGATAAATATTGTCCCTAAAGATTGTGATAAACTTTAAATTAAGACAAGGGATTGTTTTTTTAGATCATTGTATCCTTCAATTTCAAATTTTTACGGAATGCATGTGCGGGTTAGGTGAGTTCATATCTCTAATGTAGATAACATGCCATGTTTTCAAATATCAAAAATCCAAAAATATTGCATTTACATACCATACCATTTAGAGTTGATTTTAAATATAGGATTGCATGACAGGATTAGATGGAATATTTTCCTATTTAATCTGAATGCATGTTTAGACAATATCTAAACTAGATAATATTTTTTAATTAAATTTCATGTTAAGACAGGCTTCTGTTTTATAACTCAAATTAGATAATATCGCACTTTAGGTGCATTTCTATTTTAATTTATTTAAAGTTACAAATTTTTAATAGAAAAGCAAAAAATGTCATAAGCAATAGTTGCATCATCATATGTCATGTTATACGGTTTGATTGCATCACCATACCACGCCATGTATATGCTATGTTATATAGTTTATGTACGTCATTATATAGTTAATGCATGTCATATATGCACATCATTTAATGATTGCATATTCAGGGCCATTTAATTAGAATTGCATGTTATGTTAGCAATTAGGTCATGTAGTTCTAATTGCATATCACGCATTTCATATTGTTTAATTTTTCCTTAAATAGAAAACCTTTGAAAAGAACTATGTTGGGTTAGGCATTGCATGCATTTTTAATAGATATATTGCGGTTGGGGAATTAATGTGTTTGCATTAAGATATGTGAATTATTTCCATATCGTTATTTATTGCATTGTTTATTGGGTGTTTCAATAATCTTTAAGCATCCACATGAATACTTCACATGTTAGTAGATAGAGTAAAATCTATCCAAGCTACCGAAAGGGCATTGAAGTAATCTAGCATAATCAAGTTTCTGAATCCTCTGGTTCATAGAAGTAAAGCAAGTCTCTAATTACTTTACTTGGTAGCTAATCGACCCACCATAGACTGATTAGTGATGATTCCTAATTGAAAATAATTTTGCATGTTAAGAACTTGGATCATAAGTCACGAATTGGTACCGGCTTGGGAAAGCTCAAGTTAAGTCTAAGCTCAGTAATCCATTAGCTGAGCCCTAGGTGGCTCATGCGAGGGTAGGTTCATGCCAATTATTAACACTTAGGTCTTTGGCCAAAAAAGATTGATAGTATGCTAGATTCAAGATGTTCATTGTGGAAATTTACATGAACTTATCTTGCATGTTATAATCAACACTTAGGTCTTTGGCCAAAAAACATATCAGTAGCATGTTAGACTTAAGATGTTCATTGTGGAAATTTACATGATGCTACTCTTTAGGATCTATGTAATCATCTACTTTACAAGCAACTTTTGCCAAATGCATGTCGAAAATGATCAAAGGGCTTGTCAGAACGAAGAGCATTTATTTAAGACTGACAGACACCTTTTCATAGCCTTGATGAGAAGCTGGTAAAGTAAAATTTTGCCCATTTCTTTCTCTGTGAAGTTTCCCAAGTCTACTATGGACTTACTGAATTTTACCGTAATAAACGAGAAGCAAATTAACATACATAAAGCCCATGTGCTACAAAATGCATGAGAAAAGGCATTTACCCTCCAAGTGCATGGTTCCCTCTAGTATTTAAGTCGAAGCACTCAATGACTAATGGATTCTCCACCAACAAGTTTTGCAGTACGCCAATTGACTAGTGCCTCCAGGAACATATTAGACAATATGATGACAGCTTCAAGGAAACAGAAGAGAACCACCAGACTCAATTGCTTTGGATATTCTCCGGAAAAGGATCTTAAGAAAAGGTAACACCGGATTACTTGATATAAAGCAATGAAAAGAGATGGCAAGGAACAATATCAAACAAGACATTTGATGAGAGATTTTGGATAGCTTACACTTTTAGAAAACAAATCTTTGTTTTCCATACTAGGAATAGTAAAATATTATTTCAATAGTAGTCCTAGAAGCAACAGATTCCTCAGCATGGATAGTTAGTGAGTAACCAGGTTTCTCAACCCTACTTGTGCATTTTTATTAAGAAGCGGCAGGGTCAAACTCTGACTTTTCTTTGTGACTATCTGTAGAAAATGGAAAGGAGAAGATGCTTTTGACAAGATCTTGATGTATTACCCTTGTACTTCACTGAACCCAAGTGCATGGAAAATGACAAGTGCATAATGTGATCCAAGAGTTAATAACATTTAACTGCACAATCTTGTATTGATAATTTTAAATTGTGGACATTTGACTAGTATAGAGATATGCAGTACTTTAAGTGCAAACATGTCATGGAAATGAATATGGTGCTTTAGGTTTGTGAACTATTTGATGTATTTTATGAACTCATTTGAAACAATTAACTAGTCAGATTACTATGTATTCATATGATTGTGGACTCAAATGATATTTTTTTCATAGCCAATGGAGAATATTACTTCCTAATCCACTCAAAAAACAGTTGAATAGTCCATGTTGGGGCTTATGGAAAGAGATTTGAGTATGAAGCACCAAAAAAGCAATGAATACAACTAAAACTACAACAAGAGGAAAATAGCATAATTAAACATTATCTGATAATAGTGACTAGCAAGTGAGCCTTTCTTCTTCATACTAGCCTTTTGGTGAACACATGAAATTCCAGTAGGCTCCACATCTCAGTGATCCTTAGATCATTTGCTTTTGTAGAAAATGCATCTAAAATAGGTGAATCGAGAAGCAATTAGATCACCTTCAATCCATTAGCTTACTTTTCTGACATGTCAATATTGGACTATACCTGAGCATATTAAATTTTGGAGATCTCTCTTTTTCCTATAAATCAGTAAGAATTAGCATTCAAAAAGTAGCAGATCACATAAGTTCACTTTTCAATAAGGCCTACTCTTTTTGTCCAAAATAATCAAACTTAGAAGCAGAAGAAAAAGAATGACCAGACAATACTTTTATATTTAGTATCATATCTTCCATAAGAATACAATGACCAAATCAGGTGCTATCAAGTTAATTGATTTTTTTTTTCGTCAAGTCACTAACCTAGGCAAAGTAATATCTATGTATCTCTCTATTATGAACTCAAGCAAAACAACTTAACAGTAAACAACTAAACTAACTGAAGTTATGATAATTTGAGTAGGATATTACTTGCCAATCCATGTGATGATAGTACTTTGGACTCTCAAGAGTTGTGGACCTAACCATGTAAATAAGTGTCAATTAAAGCAGATTGGATGAAACAAATCATTGTGGAATGGACATCCATAATGTTTCAAAATCTAGAATCTAAATTGATACCATGTAAAATCAGAGAAAGTGTATGAAGCTATGATATCCATCACAATGCTCATTCGAGAATTCAAAAGGTAAATGTTTTTACAAAACCCAAACAAAATCGAATTCTGCTCCTGTCAAACAAACAGTCATTGTGTATATTTAACCATCAAATGAACCAACACTACATTCTGCGTATTTACAAAATAATGTCTAAGATAATATTTTCATCTAAGGAGTTGTGCACATAAATAAGATCATGCGCAAGGAGGAAAATCAGTCAAGATATACTTTAATATTGATGCCGCTATCAATTAGAGACTGAACTACTACTCTGATTTTTCCTTCAAACTTGTCCCTCTCTCTTGGAGTATAGGAAACAGTGCACACATCAACTTCCCTCCCCTGGTCGGCCCAAAACTGGCCTACAGCCAAATGTGCTAGTATGTCCAATCGAGATTGGAGCACGGCTCTGATGTCCTTAGAATTGGTACCCGCAACAGCAACCTAGTTGCATCTGACCTTGTGAGCGAGTGAAAGCAGAGATGAGGCGCTTGGAGATGAAAACATTTAGTGTGAACGGGTCCATGTAGGCTATGGTTTGCTACTTGAAGGACACATGCTTATTTGGATTCTTGGACCTCTTCCTCTCTGGTCAGTGCATGGCCCATGTTGTCATCATCCAAATAGTCCAACTCCAAAGAAAAACTTGGTGCTAAATAATGTTGCCTAAAAGCCAACACTCAATAACAAAATCTCTATACAATTCGATAAAGGATACAGCACCCCCATATTCCAACCATTATGCTACGCCAGTACCATTATCAAGGAAATAACAAAGAGGACATTCCAAACTAGAAAAAGAATGAGACATTCAATGAAGTACCTGCCCACTATGAATGCTATATGTGAGCACAAAGATGCCATCTCAAGAGCCATCAACACCATGATTAGAACAGCATGACACTTGAAAGAAACAAATATTGTTAGTAAGACATGTCTAACTACCGACACTTCTCAAGATTAACCAGAGAAGTGCATAAGCATACAACCCCATATAACAAAACCTCACAATCTTTGAAGTTGCACTCACAGAGGTCATGCTAAGCAATTCATCAAACAGCTAGAATGTATGGGGGAGTAAGTGCTCACACAGCCCCTAATTGTCGAATCGTGTAGCAATTCCTTTAAAAGTCAAACATTCCTTTAAGAAAGACCGACTTCATACGAGCCAATAAGGAATTCAAAGAATGCAAATTTCTTCCTTTTGACACTAGATTCAGGCATGATTAGACGCACATATTTACCTGTCTTACTGAATTCAAAGTGGATTGTCTCAAGCCGATAAGGTTTGGATGGTGGTATTAAGGTCGCCCTCCCAACATCCTTCATTGTCCTCTTCGGAGAGGCGTACTTTATATAGGTTTGGTGTCCTCAGGGCACCCTTGCAAAATATATTCATCTTGGGGCACTTCGTGATCATAATACGCGTCAACGATGGGAATCTGAAGGCGCAATTCATGGGTGAGAAGCTCTCAAGGCTTGGCAAACCGTCAAGCATCAGGTTAGCCAGATTGGGGAAAGAGATATCCTCTACTACATTTCCATCATCTGTCACCACGTCTTCCATCGCAACACAATTTTTTAGGAATAGCCCAATAAGGTGCACCAGACTTGTCACTGCTGAGCAAGTCCCCATATGAACTAAACCAGTGCAATCCTCTACAACTAAATGCTTCAAGCTCTGGAATGAAGTCAGGGATGGAAGTACGATTGATAAACTCAAGCACTCTTCAACCCACAGAACTTTAATCTGTTTGAGAATTTCAACCATCAATGAGCCATCTTTCCAAACTCGCTTCAGGTTACACAACTTAATAAGGTTAAGTCGCTTGAGATTTCGTAGTGCCCGTAGAGATTTTCCCATTTCAGTTAGTTTTGCACAGGGAGTGGCTTCCCCATGTCCAGATGAATCTTCTGGAAATATCTCCTCGAAGGAACTATATCTCACATCAAGGGTTTCTAGACTAGGGAATTCATGGAGAAGGAAGTTGGAAGGAAAAGGGACGTTTTCATCATGGTAGCATGCCAAAATCAAATCTTTGAGATTGCGAAAGATGTAATGCTGCGGCATCATTGCAACATCCTCCCTTGCTAATGTCAATATCTCCAATTGTGGAATGACCTGCGGAAGGGAATCCATTTAATTAGGCCTCCAAAAGTTCAGTGACTAAAATGTCCTTCTGTTTAGGGAAATAATGAGAAACGCAACTTTTCGGAAGTAGACGAGCAAGCATCGATGACCATTATTTATACAAGGGATGATTGTTGTTAAGCAGTGTGCCCAATTTTATTTTATTTTTTTTGGTTGATGTGGTGTGCCTAATTCAATCACAATATATTTCATGAATTTGAGTAAAGAAAGTTATTAGTCAATGATACTTCTGCTATTTCAATTATCAACAAATCAAATCCAAGAGGCAAAATAACATTTGCTTGTTTTAACAAATCATGCTATTATTATAGTTAGTATATGGGTTTCCATGGTAAGATGATGTATTAATGTTGCACATATGACTTCACCTTTCTATAACTTTAAGAAGAATGCATACTCAACAAATGATTGGAAAAAATAAAAAGAAAAGAAAAATTACATTGACGGGACATAGGTGAAAAAGCAATAAAACAAGAAGGAGATTATAGTTCAAAGTTTCGTTGGAAAAAGAGTAAATAATCAAGATAAGTAATTCATTCTTTCAAAAGCAAAGTGAAACATCATATGAGCAAAGAAACAAACCAAAAGTACATAATCCCAAATATACGATATTTTTAGCATTCCATGCCGTTAAAAAGGAACTTGATTCCATGTTGGTATATCACTTATTTACCACTCAAATTAAGTTTGGTAATTTCGATTGAACGTTTGTAAGTTGAAAAGCGTTGGTTAGCCATTGGAATAACATTGATAGATTTTTAATAGAGTTTATGATCTTGAAGTGCAAAGATATATTATTACTTTTCAAGATCTATAAGATAAAAAGTTGGTCAGTGAATAAAATCCATTGGTATCTTAATTTGATGATTGTTGGTATATCAATTAGATTTTTTTTTTTTGTAATTTTAGTTTGTATTTTATAGAAAATAATTTTTTTGAAAAATATTTTCTTAAAAATGATCATCTATATTGCTCGATAATAATAAGTCAATCAAAATTCTTTTCATTGTCAATGATAATTTATATCTAAAATTTTTTGTGGATTACACAATCATTTTTCGTTCATTCATTTTTGTAAGCGATATAAGTGGTCATTTTTCAAAAAATATTTTACATAAATTCCATTTTTTGTGAAACGGATGGATCCTTAATGTGACTAATATTGGTACACCAATCAAATTAAGTATGGTAAATTCACATAAAGTTAGTAATTTCAAATATGTTGGTGAGCCATGGAATAAAAGTTGGTAAATTATTAAAGTAGTTGGCGATTTTGAAGGTAGAAAAAAAAGTTTGTCCTTTTTAAAGCCTATTGATAAATTACTAACATGTGATTAGATAAGCAAGTTATCCACAATGCTTGATAGTTACCAACCTTGTTGAAGATGTTCGAGTATGGAAATTTGTTTTCTAGCTAAGCTAGCAATATGACAAATGAACATAATACTAATTTTTAAAAAAAAAATTTGATGGACGGGGTTGACCAAATTAAATTAAATAAGTAAATCTCAATCATAAGATACGAGCAGCTTATTTGAAGCATGACTATCTATGCAAGTTAATTTAATAAAGAGTTTTTTTTTTTTTTCTTCAAAGTAAAAGCTGGGATCAATAAATCATACACCACAGAATACGAGTTGGAAATAATTAACTACAAACGATCTTTTAATTTCTAAGCAATTCACAACTGTGGTTCTGCAAGTATCAACAAGCATGACATGTTGGACAATTTCAATTTCCTAGAGAAAATAAGAATGCACCAAGAGCTGTGCACAAAAATCATTGAAGACAATACCAAAGAGCTAGAATCATTAATAAGGGTAGTACCTTTTCAAAAGAAAAGAGTGCGGATTGGTTCTCGCCGTTAGTTGTACCTTGGCAGCTTTGGAATTCACGAGCAAATGAGAATGACCTCATCTCGCCGCAGTGTCTCACTTGCAATTGCTTCAAGAGTGGCCATGTTGAATTATGATTACTCCCAAAGAAGCTCTTCAGTTTCGGCAACTCAAGTAATCTCAGGTTCGTTAAATTCGGAAAGAAGAGATCACCTGCATTCATCCCCATACCGTCTTCCTCCACGATAATTTCCTCCACCCCACACTCCCATATAAAAAGTTCTTCGAGCTGTGTCATACCTTTTGCCACCGAGCTTGGAAATAAACTTTTGAGACTCTCACACTCGCCAACCTTCATGCATTTTAAGCGTCCAAAGATAAAACCTCCTTGAGGAGGTCCTCTCCACACATGCCTTATTTTTGGGAGCCGCATCAAAACTAGTTCTCTCAATTGAAAAGTTCTTGGAGAACGAGTTTCACTAAAATTTAATTCTTGGACTTGAAATACTACTTCTAAGGATCCACAATCGGTCACAATTATCTTCTCCAGGTTTTGAAATCGTGTGAGCAAATCATAAGATGAAAATATGGATGAAAGTTTCTCACAATACTTCACTTCTAGTGTCTTGAGTTTGCTGAAGGCATTTGAATCAAGATTATCAAGCCATATCTTCTCCACGTTATCCATGTGCAAGATCTTCATCGACTCCATACTAGGAAACTCAACCTGTTATTTTCCAATTTAATTAATTAGAGCTAATTCTCTATTCCCTCAAAAAAGAAAATGCTTTAATTTCAAGAACAAAGAAAATCACAGGATGGAGATAATCAAAAAATGGAAAGAAAAGAAGACTAGATGTACATTATTTCATTTTAGCAAATGCCACCGCCTAAAATTCATTCTCCTATCATATAATTTTTAAGTAGAAAACATAAATTTTTCTAATATATATCAAGCATTATGTCTAGGTAGTAGCATAACCATAGCTTGACAATCTTCAACAGTAAGTTTAAGAGTTTATTGCACCAATTAAAAAATCTATGACTCGATTGCATTTCATAAATACGTTTTAGGACTTGTGGAATGATTTCCCTATTACAATATTTACAATTGACTCTAGGAATAAGTGACAAAATGACTCCTAAAACTTTTTCCCATTTGGCATGTTTAAGAACCATTTTTTTGTTTTGTTTATTAGTAAAACTTGTTATGGTTCAACATTTGAGTCTTTCCGGTTATGGTTCAACATTTGAGTCTTTCCATTGCCCAAATTAGTTTTAGGAGGACGGACAGTATATATGGCATTTTTCATGGAATTTTCCTTTTTTTACTTGTAAAATGCGATGCTAATGTGGAGATGCCACATTAAAAAAAGGTGACAAAAAATTTAAAAGGTACACTCAGCACCTTCGCTAAGCCACCAGCAGTTGCCAAACTTGGCTTCTCACCAGCGCGTGAGTGAGCACACTTGCCCCTGCTGTAGGCCCCACAAGAGTTAACGGCCTTGTTGTGACCATAGCGGGGGTTGTTAGCCCTCGTCGAAAGGAAGGGAAGCAGTAGTGGCGCTCCCTATGCAGCTCCCCCTTCCCCCTCTGACTGTCGACCTCTTGTAGGACTTTTTTTATTGCCAATTTCATATTAGTGCTGATTTTTTTTTTCTAATTTTTAGTATGTTCTTAATTTTTTTTCAATTTTTTGATGTGGCAATAGTGAAACAGCTCCATTTGTGCTTGAGGAAGCTCCATCACCGTGTTAAAGCCCATGCAAGACTAAAAAGATGATAAAAAATGCAAAATTTCTCTTAATAAAAGAGACGGACTTAACAAGTCTTGAAATGCATCGATTGTGCAAATTTTAGAACTTAAATGCCAAACCAACACAAGTTTTAGAACTTGTAGTGTCATTAACCCTTGATCTTATGATGAACAATATTGAGATTTGAGCAGATGTCTTTAGCATTTTCTAGACTCTAGATTAATTAAAAGTTGTTAATTGAAGCTTAGCCTCTTATCAATATTTGTACTTCAGCTACAATTTAGTATAAGAATTGAAAAGGAAAGAAAAGAATATTGAGTTTTTGAAAATGTTCTGATTTACATTTCAGTATGTTTATGTTAAAAGAAGTAGCTTTGAGATGTTTCTTAACTTTAGTTAAAGATTTGTAAAAGAAAATGATAAGTTATCATAAGTGACCCCATAGACCTTGACATTGTCTTAGCTCAAACTATCCGGACAACAAACTAGATATGCCATTAAAGAAGAATGAGTGCAAACCTTTTCAATGAGTAAAAGCGGTTGATTTGTTGGAATGCTACACTCTAATTTTCTACGATTGGCATCTCCTAGAATCACTTTCACAGCTTGACAATCTTCAACAATAAACTCTTTCAAGGAGGGCCACTCTGAAATATGTTTCCCTTGGCAGAAACTTTTGAGTTTTGGCATGTTGCGAAGATATAGAGTGACAAGTTGAGGAATTACAATTTTGTCTACAGCTTCTTCAGGTTTCTCCTCTTCTTTGGTGACAATGTACTCCATCTCTCCACAACCACTTAGACCCAGATATTGGAGTTGTCCTAGACTTTTTGCCATAGACATTGTAAAAAGGTTTCTCAGACGGTGACACTTCTCAATTGTCAAGGACTTCATACAATGAAGCAACCTCTTCCACATGTTTGACGAAATCACATTCATTAGGTTGTGACATTGCTTCACCTTGAGGACCTTTAGACGGCAAAAGGATTCCACAAGGATTTTATCATTCCATAGTTCTTTTTGTTGAACTCCCTCGACTTGCAGCTCTTCTAACTTTGGAAATGCAAGCTACAAATGTATAGAGATAAATGAAAAATACCCAAATTTGCTAAGGGCCAAAGCATTAAAAACAGAGTAAAATAATAGCTGAGATAAATCGGGATAGGATACCTTCTCATCAAATAGAGGATGTGACCCACCACTAGCATAACTTGCTGAGCAGAAACTAATCAAACTCTTAAGATCACCAAGCTTGAGTTTGGTTAAATGACGGAACTTGAATGTCTCTACGGTTTTCCCTCTTCCCTCTTCCATTGAAATTATACCCCACAGATTATTGCAGCAAGAAACATCAAGCACTACTAGCTCATGAAGAGTTATGGCCGTGGCACTTGAGAAGAGATACGACAAACTATGACAACGCCTCACGTTCACTTCCATCATACTAGGAAATGTCAATGTTACTTTGTAGTCACTCTTCAAAATGTGTGTAAGCCTTGGAAGATTCAACAACTTCATTTTTCTTAATGCAGAGAGTTCCAACGGCTTTTGCCTTTTCTCAGAGCTGAGGCTTACCGGTTCGAATAATGCTTCCAAGGAGGGACACCCAACCACCTCAATTTTATTCAGGCTCAGCAAACTAATCATTGAATTTGATGGAAAAACATGTGACAAATTTTCACAAAGTTCAACAGTGAGGGATGCAAGTTTGCAGAAGGACTGTCCGTGGAGTTGATTGTGCCATATCCTCTTTAATTGGCACATGGAAGAAAGCTTCAATTCCTCCAAGCTTGGAAAGAGAACCTGGGTAAAAACATTGTATATGTAGAATGATTGAAATTTTTGGTATAGAATGTTATCATGCCGAAATTTGGGGGCAACTTTGGGAATGACCAGCAGCGAGTTAGTTTTTCTACCATGAGCTGCCGGACTTTTGTTGCAGAATAATGATCCAATTTCTACTTAATTGCTTCTCTGACTACAATTAGAAGAATGATCAACAGAAAAATGCTATATATGCTTACTTACCTTTTCATTAAAGAAGCCAGGCAAGGACAACCCAGAGTTGATACCGACTACTTTTTGTACACCTGTACCAGCTGCCATTGATTGTTGCCTTCCTTTGAATGAAGAGAATGTCATCATTTTGGGGCATCTAGAAATTGTCAATCTTGTTAAGGATGGAAAGTGTATACAATACTTTCCATAAAGGAATGTCCTGAGATTTGGCAATTCCTCGAGAGACAAGGAGGTTAACAGAGGGAATTCTAAAGTGTCAGTGGTTGTAGCTTCCTCCAATTCTTCTTCTTGCACATCAATAATTTCTTCCATCAGTTTACAACTTGCTATTTCTATTTCTTTTATTTGTCTGAGTGCTTTAGCCATGGAAGAAGAAAAAAGAAATTTCAGCTTCTCACACTTTTGCACCTTTAGTGTCCTTAAGTTTTGGAAACACAAATTTCTTCGTGGGTTTTTGTTCCATATGTGTCCCAAACTTGGTAAGTCACTCAAGGTTAATTCTCTCAATCGTGATAGAATCTCAAGTTCCCCACTAGCTATCAATCCTTCTAGGTCAAATATTGCTTGTATTAATTGACATCTTTCAATGGTTATGGCTTCCAAACTCCGTAGCTTTATTAGCTGCAAAAGGTGAATAACCCCACACTATCTCAAAATAATGGACTAGAAATACGAGTTTCATGTAAAATAATAATAATGAAATAATCTTATACAATAGATTTAAAGATAATGGAAGAAAAGGCAGAATACTGATTTTGGAATTTTACCTTATTCTTCTTTATAAGTTTATCAACTTCACACTTACTTATCATTTAGCTATTATGTACTTGGATTCCATTGAATATATAATAATAAGACAAAATTTATAGTCCCAGAGTTATTGAGGTTATTAAATTTACCCTCACATTTTGTGCTTTCTAACCACATTTTCCAAATTCATGGCATAGGCTCAATTGAATTTTCAGTCATTGACAATGATTTTATATAATATTATTTTCTACCAAATAATCATGTCCTAAATTGACAAACAGACAAAACTATATTTTTAATTGATTTGCAGGCTTAATTTGAGCATGGGATTTTATCCAAAGTATTTAAAAAAAAAAATCTCTTATGAGAGGAATACTAAACTAGTCAGAAGATTTTGTTGTCTTCATGCATAGCACTATAGGATCCAATTATTTCCTAAGATCCTTGGTTGGCTATAAGAACCATGAACTGACCCCAACAGCACCTTATGGCCATCAAAGTCAATTTCATTATAGGAACTAATATACCTATATAAGGAATTGCTTATATGGAATATGGCAAATTTTATTTTTGTAGCCAATATGATTAAATGCTTATACAACAAATGATTTTAGTCGAGCATCATGCTTTTGCGGTTTTCGCTCACATGATAAAAATAATTTTAAAAATAATTTAAAAAGGTTTTTCATTTTTTTATTTATACAGATAGAACGGCTGAAGCAATTGTCAAATCAAAGAGATAGTGCCCAAAAGAATGTTAAATGAGTTTCTAATTAATACTTTCAAGCAATATTTTATTGCAAAAAAAAAGAAATTGGAGCATGTGCAGTGCACATAAACTCTAATAGTAATGTTAGAAAAGTAGTTAGGACGAAGATTCGTGGCAGATTTGATCACCACAAAGGTCCAATACCCTACATGAATTTGAAATGAAAAAAAAAAAAAACTAATTATCCCACTTAAATCTCGTTAATGTACCAAGGTTACAAAAACTATTTGGCCTATCAAATAATATATATAATTTTTCATTTATAGTCACATAATAGTTCTATCATTTAACAATGGAAGTTTGTGTCGAACCACAATTCCACAAAGGTCCATTCGCTACCCTGCATTACTTACAATCATTGAGGGAAGAAGAAGCAACTTGATCATCTCAACTACTCTAACTCCGATGTACTTACGATTAAAATTGCAAATTTATAATTAATTAATTTGGAGTTTATTTGACAGTCACTATAGTTAAATTCACCTATTGAAATAGTTTTTAGCTCTTTCTTTCACTTTAATAAATTGATACAATAGAATTTTATGTATGTCCATTTATTATTAAATAAAGGGCATTAAAATTATATAGTTCCTATGTACTTCCTTCAACTTATGAATATATCCATAATTGCTCGTCTATATATATTGGATTTCACCATTAATCAATGATGAACTTCTAGACTTTAAAAAAAAAATCTCTAACACGGTGGTTCTTTAGCTATGTTGATAACATAACACAAATAAAGTGAGATGTAATTAACTAATGTAAAAAAGTGTTTTTTATATATTCACACATCACATAGCAATTCCATTTTGAAAAATTAAAATATTGTTTGTCTTAACTATTCCGGAGAAAAAATCTCAAAAAAATTAAAAATTAAATATCCAATATTACTACGTTCCATTATGCTCACACATATAGAATCCATGCCCAAAATTTCAAAAACAAACTGTATACCTGTTGTCCATCAAAGAAATCAACAGAATGGTTCATGGTTTTACAGAAACTCGTCATCTCTGGCAAGTTTCGTAATGTCAGCCTACGCAAATTGTGTGGCTTCACTTTGTGTTCATCATCTATTTCGTCTATGTCTTCATCTTCCTTAGCATTTGCGACAATTTGCTGCATCAAGTGGCATTTGCTTATTTCAATCTCTTCAAGCTGGGATAATGTTCTTGTCATGGACAAAGGAAATAGATGCTTGATTTCACCACAGTCGTCCACTTTTACAATCTTTAATCTGCCGAAGTATTCTAGAGCAAAACAGCCACTACAAATTGTCTTCAATTTGTTCAGATTCTCAAGAAACAAAGATTCCAATCTCGTAAATGCGATGCACTGGACATATTCTGTGGAGTGAAAAACATAATGAAGTGAGGGACTATTTCGTACGTGAAGATGCTTCAATTCCTGAAAACCTTCCACACACAAATCTTGAATGCAATCATTGCCATCATGCAATCCATCCAAGTGGAGATCTTGCGTGCTTTGCAAACATTTCTGCACCCACTCTTCAAGAAGAAGATTGCCAGAATCCAACTTGAGCTTTAAAGTGTTGGAGTCTTTGTATTGATTCGAGCAATTGCAAACGTGCCCAATTTGGATTTTATGCTTCTTTAGTTTCCCAAATGGCAAGTCTCTTGGGAGACTGGCAGAGTAAGGAATAGAGATGGTCATGGTGCTTAGCATTTTCATGCTCTTCAACTCAGCCAGGCTGGCATTGCTTCGCGGTGCTCTATCTTCGGCCTCCCATTGATCAAAACTATTTTCCATAAATATCTCTTCCAAATTAACCAAGCTTCCAAGCAAACCAGGTTCGATAACTTTGAGCTTGGTGCATCTTGTCAAGTCCAAAAATCTCAATTTTGTTAGTTCACCTATTTCTTTGGGCAATCGAGCGATTTTAGATCCGTAGAAACTTAGGAATTGCAATCCTTTCAGCTTTCCAAGAACAGTCACATCCTTCAGATTGCAAAAATCAAGACATAGCGAATTTAGGTTTTCAAGGAATTGAATCGTCGAAGGTAGAGAAGAGAAGGATAAGCGAGTCAAGTCCAAGACTTGGAGCTTCTCCATAGATTCAAAAAATGACTCGGCAATTTTGAGAGATGGGTTTCTTTCGGCTAATATAAGCATCCTCAAATTTGGGCAGTCTAATTTTTCGGGAAGCTCATCAATGCCAACAAAAAAGATGGATATTGCGGTGCATTTTCTAAGCTCATCCTTTGACCATTCTTTAAACCCATAATCCTTCCTTCCAACCAAGGCGTTCCATTCCGTGGAAGCAATAGAGATGGCCATGTCAACAAATATGTCATGCATTCTAAGCTTTTCCATGTTGTCGCTATCTAATAACAAAGAAGAGTCTTGCAAGCTCCGTATATCCAAAATCAATCTATCTCTAACGTTTGCGATGGTATTGCTGAATTTTTTATATAAACCCAAACCCATGCAATAGGCAAGCATACACCTCATGGGATTCGTAGAGTTTAGAGCAAAAATCAAGAACAATTTTTTGATCCTCTCTTCTTTTAAGTCATTGTAATTTAGTTCCACTATTGATCTTACATCCGACACGTCTATATAGGTGGAAGCATTCCTCCATGCAACCAAATCCCCGTGTTTCAACCTTTTTGCCGATGCAACAATCAAAAGTGGCAATCCTCCACAATTCTTGACCACTCCATCTACCCAAGGTTTGATATCAAGATCATTAACTCTGTCCCCAATGTCCTTTCAAAAAGTCTTCGTGCTTCTCCATCCTCTAACTCATTTAGTCGGAATTCTCGGTCAGAACACATATCAATGCGCAAAACTTCTCGGTTTCGAGATGTTAGCAATAGCTTGCAACGTCTTACTTTATTATCATGTTCACAAGGGATGCCAACTTCATTTAACTCTAGTTTCTTCCACAAATTATCTAAAATTATGAGAATGTTTTTCTCATAATCACTCTCTAACCTCTTGCACAAACAATTTGCTCTCCCATGAGCAGTTTCCTCATCCCCTATCTTTAGACCCAATGCATAAGCGATTTCTCCCTGAATTGTCCCTAGATCTGGATTGCGTGATACATTTGCCGTGACAACCACATCAAACAATTTCTCTTCCCTTGCTCGTCTTTCGATGTCCACCAAAAGCTTGGACTTGCCAACCCCACCTGGACCATAAACCCCAACCACACAGACCTTGTCATCAGCTATAGCCTTAATAACATTCTCTGTAATTGAAGCCCTTGACTCCAAGACATCTTCATTATTGTCGACAGATCTAGCAGCGGAAGTGGTAGCAGCGACAATTCCTATCGGAGTGTTCTCACGGTAGACCTTCTGGAAGGTGCTGTTTGTGCTTGTCTTATGTAGTCCCTGAATGACTTCAGTCATCTCTTTCACCTTCCTGCCAATTGGATAGCGCACCACGGGGTTGGGAATCCACTCGCGGAAGCAAGCGCTCTTTGCATTATTGCCACGTTCTAACAGATGTTGTGCTTCCTCAACCTTCTTCGCCACACTCTCTAACCAAACCTCAACATCAGGGTATATAAGTTTTCCGTTATACTTGGCTTCATTGACGGAGCCCTGCACCCTATCCCTTACAGCCTCCAATAGCTTGATTTCAGTTTCGAGACCATCGACATAGGTCTTGTAGCGCAACACGTACCCAAATTGACGTCCAACGAGAGGAATCAGGTACTCGTTGAGTTTCGACACAAGATCCGACGCACATGCCTCAACCATGATTTCTTCTTTAATTTCTAGAAATTCCTTTTCCCCCCTCTTTTGTTCCCCTTGTTATTTGCTTAAACAAGTGGACGCGAAGTAAACTGAACATAGAACCAAACTAGTCACTCGGTGTATGAAAAGAAAGGCAGAGCAAAGCGATAAAACGATGAGAACAGTGAAACAAAACCAGAGAGAGAGAGAGAGCCTTGCTTGTATGGAAGCAAGAGCGATGTAAAAAAAACAGAGACGGGGGAATATCAGCAAGAGCAGCTTAGAACGTAGAGTTACTTGGGAAAAAACTTGGTTGCTCCCCGATGATGGCTCACTGCACTCGATGCACCCAAGTAACTCGTTACTGGTTTCTGTGGAGAACTTGCTGATGATCTTACCTGGACAAAGCAAGACGTTATTGGTCTACCATGTGCAGTAGAAGGCTAAATTTGTTTATTTACCAAAAAAAAAAAAAAATTCTTCCTTACTAGTTCAACAATTGTCGATTTTTTAAAATATTGACATTCAGAGATATTTAGAACTTCTTCTCAATATTTCAAAGCTTAATACATTTCTTTTCATTTTCATGATTTTGCAAAAAAGCAATAAGTACTTTTTTAAAAAGATAGTTAATAAGCAACATTTGATAGCTGATTCTTGTTTCGATGTTTGTACCACCACTTGGATTTGAATACGCGCGAGGTTACAAATCAAAAGATGACGTGTACTATTAAAATAGCTGGTAATTGTTTTGATGTTGATACCCACCAATACTTGTTTGAATAGCTCGTATTTATTAGAGCATAGCAGATGCCATGTTACCCCTAAATTAAAAGAGAATTTCCTTTTAATGCCTGCATCTAAATGTGAGAAATTCTAAATTAAAGGACACTATTGCACCAATTAAATTTTTTGATACCGTTAGTTTATTTTAAATAAAAGAAATACGGTGGGGGCTGTTTTATCCTTCTCTTTGCTTGGTATACATATTTTATTATCAATTGACCAAAATAACCTTATGTGTTCAGAAACAAGGTCAATAACTAATTCACTCTACTTTTTCCTGTCTCATCCCCTCTCCATCTTCTATGTTTATTGTTAATTGACTAAAATATTCTCCTCTATTTGAAAATAAATTAAACATTAATTAACCATGCTTTTTTTGTAATTTCGCATGGATTAAATTTCGTAAAATTGTTAAGTTTCTAATTTTGGTCCATAAAATACTTGTTTGCTTAGATCGTTAATTATTTAATGTAGTTTTTCTATTCATCTTATTTGTAACAGGATGGCGTGAGGTCATTTTTATATTAAGCACTATTGGCTCTACCTTTTGACTTGAGCAAAGTTTTCGTTGTCCTAACTCCCTCCCTCTCTCACGTACGCATGCACGCACACAACACCAATGCACATATTCATTGTTCATAAAAAAAATGGAATTGAGAAATTGATTAGTTGATAATTGTATAAAACAAGGGGGAAATGATGAGGACAGAAATCATCACTGGGGTTCTATCCAACTTGCCCAGATCAATAATTACAAATGACCATTAGACAAAGACAAACAAAAAAAGACAACATGAAATCACCACTTTATCAACACACAACTTGCTATTAAGAATTAATCAGTTGAGAACTAGTGTGTAATATTAGAGGGAAACAAGATGATGAAGAGTTATCAAAACTGGATGGCATGAGAACATCCTAGATGACTGGGAGTTATCAACCTCCTCTCCTCGTAACTATGTTCTATATTTCAATAAATTCATCATATTAATTAGCTAATTCAAGATCTACTATCAACCATGTTAAGAAAATTGGGTTTATGACTCTTTTATTCATGGGACTTACCAGAAGCTAAAGATTCTAAAACCTGATTTATACACAAATATTTTGCAGGATAGTTATGTCCTCGCTTTTCTATCCTTTTTCCCTAGTATCATTACTCATCACTCATTAATGAAGAAAAAGCTTACACAAGCCACAAAAACCCTCGGTGGTACCTTGATTCGTAATTTTGACACGCTAGATTGTTTCTTCCCCAATTAATATAATATATTAGATCATTAAAAAGCTACGCTTATAATATGTACATTTTTGATATTGTTCCATAATCACTTATCACGTGAGGTGATGAGATAGATGGAGCCTCAACAAATTAGGCTCTGGTTACGTAGTTGAAGTAGTCATGTGCAATTTCATGTGCTAAGCACAATAAAACAAGCATTAAGTCTGTATGGTATGAAATAGAGTACATTTTGTTTTTCAATCATTTGTTATCAAATCGAGGAAGTTTGGTTAGCATGTGTTTGCATCGGGGACACTCCCCCCTCCCCAGCCCCAAAACACCCCTAATATTGTCCAATTCCCTATCGGTATGCTCTCCACTAATAACAAAGACAAAGCAGGTTTAAAGCAACAGTGTCCAATTCCCTGTAGGTATAATTTCCATTTACGCTTGCACTTTACTTCGAATAAAGTAGATGTAACTTTAATAAATTAAGAACGAGGTCGTCCATTAGAGAAATTTTATGGATAGATATAGGAACCCAAAGTGGGGGCTCTTGATTAAAGAGTTTGATAACCTTCCCTTCAAGAAAAAAGAAAGAAAAGGGGATCACCTTGGGTTGACCGTTCCAGTCTTTGATTACCGGCAATGTTTTGAAAACGGTAGTTGAGGTTGAACCGGAGTAAGGGCTGATATGCGATTCCACCGATTCAACCAGCCCAATCATTTATACTGACTGGTTTGATTATAAAGAATGAAGTAACAAGCGATATCGTGTGGATACACATGTAATATTTGTGTGCTTTAAAGGATTTTCGGTGTTCTGCAATGAGTAAATTCAATTTCTTTCCTATTAATTGTAATAGACTAAATGTTCTAAATGACTTAGAGCATAGAATTGCTAATTTTCCCAGTTCACCCTATTATATTCAAGTCGTAAATTATGCAAACAACAAGAAGATGGATAAAGGTGATGTCGTGTAATTTTAGACATATACAAGATTAGAGTAGAGAGACAAATACATTGCCTCCAAAACAGGTTTATGTTGCAGTTATTTCACCATTTTTGTTTCTTCTACCCTTTTTTTTTTAGTACATTTATAATTTCAGAATTTAATCAATAGTACTGGATTACCAACAAAGAGAGTGAGCGCAAGACAGTTGCTCTGATAGCACGCAAAAAGTAAATGTATAATGACACACATACTGGAAGTGGCTTCTCTATAATGATGCAAGAGGAACTGAGATTTGCTGACTTGTCTGCACAATGAGAGGAGGAATGCAGGCGCAAACCAGTCCTGACAACAGAGTATAAGCGGACATATCAGCACAACCAAAAAACAAGGGGACACTGTGGGGAAGAGTACAGCAGGGAACAGAAAATTCATTGAAGAGAAAATGTAATCTAGGAAGATGCTTCAACACCTTCAGCTTCGACTTGGAACGACTTAGAAGATGAAGGGTCTCTTTGCCGAGTTCTCGCAAGTGCCAATGACAGAGACAGGAACGCACATATAATTGCCAAGATTGGCCATTTTTATAAGGAGCACTACTGACTCAGCTTTTTTTTTTTATAACTTAAACAAAGTTTCTACGAGTGCGCCGAAGCAAGAGCAATGTAAATAAACACTGGTCCACCACGTTCGATAGAAGGCTAAATTTCTTCATTTTTCTTTCGGTTGTCCCCGTTTCCTTTAATTTTTTGTTTTTACAATGGGATGACTCTTCAAGGGCTCCAACAAATTTTTCCCTCAAAGTTTTTCTCGAGATGAAGTTCAAGTGTGTCCAAATTTAAAGCTAAAACATTAGGAAAAACATGTAATTGTTGATTCTTTTGAATATTGACAATTAGAACTATTGAGAAATTTTTCTCAATAATTTAAAGATTGAAGTATTTCTTTCATTTTTCGGATTTCGCAAGATAGCAATTAAGTACTTTTTATAATGATAGTGAACAAATATTTCTTTCATTTTTCGGATTTCGCAAGATAGCAATTAAGTACTTTTTATAATGATAGTGAACAAATAACATTCGACTTCTACTACTTATTTCTCTTTGGATTCGAATAGGAAAGTATTGGGTGCTCCTGCACGTAGCACGTGTCTGAGTGGACCCACCTTTCCGGTTTCTCTCAACTGTTTTATTCAACGCCCAATTTCGAAACTCCATCGATGGGCGAATAAAATTATCTCATGTTTCAGTGCAATTAGGAAGTTGGATCTCAAAGGCTGCCCAAGATGAATAAGTCGAAGACTTTGCCACCATCCTGGCCCCACCAACCGGCAGCCAATGCCAGCGACAGGCTATTCTCCCTATATGGATGAGGGGCTCATGGACGAGGGGCTCGTGAGCGATGCCAACGCTTATCCATGGCCATTGTTGGCGCTGTTCGGCCAGCTCTGGTCGGAGGAGGTGGTAGAGCTGCCAGAGGAGTCACAAGAGGAGGCGGTGGCGGAGTTTGGGGTGGAGGAGCCAAGAAGGGTACGGACCATGGAAAGGCCAGGGGGGGCGAGGGAAGCTGGAGGGGTAGGAGCTGGCCCTTGTAGAAGAGCTTGTTGACGACGCATAGGGTGGATGGGGAGTAGGGGGAGAGAGAGATGGTGAACTCGAAGTCGGAAGAGGATGACGAGAAGGAGTAGGACGATGTGGGAGATTAGGGTGGTTTTGTCTCTTCTCTTCCCCATGTAGTTGGTGCTTGATGAAGACGATGAGCTTGGGTTGTTGGGTTAAGCGTTCCAAAGAGAGGAGAAGCGGCTGACGTGGAGGTCAAGGATCACTTAATATTTTCTATGTGAAGGATTACAATCAATTCTTAGGGGACGGCACATGCCATGTCCTCTATAAATTAGGGAGAATCTTTGTAAACTTTATATTAAACAAAAACAAAAAAATAAAGCAGGAAATTTCTGTTGCATCCTCTTTAATTTGATACACATTTTCTATTATCAATTGACCAAATAACAATTTATGATCAGAAATGAGGTTTCGTCCTACTTTGTTCTCTGTCATCTTTTCTCTTCACTTTTTATATTTATAATTAATTGATTAAAATATCCTTCCATGTGTGAAAATCAAATATTGGTTAACTAATCATAACTTTTGTTTCTCGCTATCACTAAAATAAGAACAGAACTAATAAACAAAACTACGAAAAGAGAGAGAACAGAACTAATCAGTTAGAATTGGTAAACAAAACTAGAGAGAGAGAGAGAGCCAAGAGCGTACAAAAGCAAGAGCCATGTAAATTAACAGAGGCTGAGGAATATTAACAAAAGCAATGTAGAACGAAAGAGTTATTTAGGAAAAACTTGGTTGCTCAACAATGGCTCACCGTGCTTGGTGCACCCAAGCAACACATTATTGTCTACCATGTGCACTAGAAGCCTAAACTTTGTTTCATTTTTTGTTCCTATTATCCCTGTTTTCTTTCATACTAGTTCAACAATTGTCGATTCTTTTGAATATTGATAGTCAAAATCATTCAAGACTTTTTCTCGTTATTTCAAAGCTTAAAACTTCTCTTTTCATTTTCATGATTTCTCAAGAAAGCAATAAGTAGGGGCTACAAATTAAAAGAACCTGTACATCTTAGATATAGTTAATAATTATTTTGATGTTTGTACCATCCACCACTTATTTTGATAGCCGGTTCTTCTTAGAGCTTAACAGATGCTATGTCTCCCATGAATTAAAAGAGAATTTCTTTAGAATGACTACATCTAAATATGAGAAATTCAGAACATTACACAAAATAAAAATTTTGATTTTGTTACGTTATTTTAAATAAAATTAATAGTGTGGGCCTATTTTTAGCCCCTCTTTCACTTGGTACAAATAATTTATTATTAATTGACCGAAATAACTTTTCATGTTCAGAAACAAGTTCGATCACTAATTCACCCTACCTTTTTTTCTCTCTCATCTCCTCTTCATCTTCTATGTTTATTGTTGATTAACTAAAATATCCTTCTATGTTTGAAAATCAATTTCTTTTTTGGTCGGAGAAACATACCTTTTTATAATTTTGGATGGATTAAGTTCTGTGAAATTGTTAAGTTTGTAAATTTTGTCAATAAAGTACTACTTTACTTAGATTGTTAACTTTTTAATGTAGCTATTCTATTCATATTAATTGTAATGGGATGGCGCTAGGTCACTTTTATACTGAGCAGTGCTGACTCCTACCTTTTGATTTGAGCAAAGTTGCATTGTCCAAACTCTCCTCTCACATTGTTCATCAAAAACAACTTGTAATTAACATATTGATTAGCTAAGAAATGTATAATATTAGTGAAAACTAATACAGAAATCATCACGTGGTTCTATCCCATTTACCCAAATAAATTATTGCAAATGACTGTCGGACAAAGACAAACAAACAAGGCAACGTAATATCACAAATTTAGTGACATAGAAATGCTTAGAGCAACACATATCAGTGCCTCTACGAAATGAGTTTGTGTTGCATTATTTTACCCATTTTGTTTCTTCTTCCATATTTTTTTGCTTTTGGGTTTTGTAGGGTAAAATCAATACAACCAAATTACCAAACAAAGAGGTTTAATGTGAAACAAAAGCTGATAGCATACGAAAGGTAAATAAAATAATGACACATACCAGCGGTGGCTTCACTGTAAGTATGCAAGGGGAACTAAGATTTCTTGGACTCTGACTTTTCTGCAAGATGGATGAAAGGCAATGTAGGCCAAAGCCAGTCCTGATAACACCATAACATAAATGGACATATCAACTTGAGGCAAAAACAAGGGGACACTATGGGAAAAAGGTACAACAGGGAACTAAAAATTCATTAAAGAGAATTGCAATCGAGGAAGACCATCAGCCTCGACTTAAAATGACTAGAGGATAAAGGGATTCTTTGCTAACTTCTTGCAGTGATGAATAAGCCCCGATTTTCTAGCAAAAGAGAATAAATAAAATGAAAAGACTTAGATGACTCATTGGACTGGCCGTGGCTCCTACAAAAATCAACACAATTAGCAGTCAACATGTTAATCAACTTGCACCCCACCTATGTGCAGCACATGGCTACGTTCATTGTTCATAAAAATCAACTTGCAATTACAAAATTGTTTAGTTGAGAAATGTATTTTACAAGGAAACGATGAGGATAGAATCATCACGCGGTTCTATCACATTTACCCAGATAAATTATTGTCACATTTGACAATAGAATAAGGAAAAATAAAACAAGAAAAAAAGAAAACAAAAAAAACTATAACTTTATTGAGACAACTTGCCATTAAGAAATTGATCAGTTAAGAACTACAATTTAATTTCTAAGCTTTTTCCAAATTTTTTGAATTTTGGAGTTTTTTTTTATTTTTAAAATGTTAATATCTTCATATTTTTAATCTGAAAATAGGGACTCGGGCTGGGCTGTTGAGCCCATTCCGAATATGGGCTGAACTTGGGTTCTCGGGCTTGGGCCGAGAATTCAAAACATGAGAAGCCAGGAACCGATCTGACTTTAACCGGATCAAGCTTATATCTGAAAATTCTCAAGCTAAGCCCAAACCTATCATTCTAACTTTATGCTCACATCTACTAGAGTGCAAACATGCCCACTTAAACCTATGACTAGCCCAAATTTAATTAAACCAATTAGAGCCCATGCTAATTCACTCCTCCTCATTTGTCTTCTTTTCTTTTCTTTCTTTTTATTTCTTTTTCTTTCACCCCCACGCGACTGTCTTCTTCTCCCTTGCGTCCCCTTCTCTCAACTCGGTCGAACCTCCAACAGTTTTTAGCCAAACCTCGGCCAAAGACCAAGCCACCACCCTTCATTGGTTGTCCACTCCAACCGCCACTCGTCAGCTGACTTCCCTGCCGCCGGTCAAGGACCACACCACTCAGCTGCACCAACACAATAAGAAAAACGCCAGGGCCAAGACTAACAAAGCTATGGGCGGTCGCCAAACAACGTCAAGCTCGAAATTGCAACAAAATAGTAAGATTAACAACACACGGGAATGTCGACTCAACCCCGAAGAAAGAACACAGAAGCAGAGATCTAACTTGAGTATTTCATCGAGTAGTTGGGGCACACTATCCGAAACGACAAAAGAACGAACTGGCAAAGGCTCAAACTTACACCTGGAGTTATGAAAATTAACATACAAGAACAAATGCATCCAAATTGGTGTCCAATTGCTTGGGCCATAATTTCTTCTTTAGCGTCTAGAAATTCCTTTTCCCCACTCTTTTGTTTCTTTTGTTGGTGCCTCCTATGATTAATTTGCTTAAACAAATCTGGGCAAAGGAAACTAAACAGAACAGAACTAATCACTTGTGATGTATGAAAAGAAAGGAAGAGCAAATTGATAAAAAAATGTGAACAACAAAACAAAACCAAAGACGAGAGAGACAGAGCACGATAGTGCATGCAAAACCAAAAAAATAAAATTGTACACTGACTGCACTCGATGCACCCAAGCAACACGTTAGTGGTCTATGTGGACAATTTGTAGATGATTGTACGTGGACAAGCAGCACATTACTAGGTTAAACATGGGCAATGGAAGGCTAATTCTTTTCTATTCATTTTATTTTTGTGTAGTCCCAGTTTTCTTTATTTTATGTTTCTCGACCACGGGGACGACTTTTCGATGGCTACAACGAATTTTGCTTCGCTGGATGTTTGTACCCTCCACCATCTGGATTTGAAAAGAAAATTAGTGGGTGCTCCTGGCTGCTGACCCTCGCCACTGACACGCCACTTTTCAAATATTGGGTGCTGAAGGACCTCGCCACGTGTCCGGACGAGCTCATTTTTCAAATTTCTCTCGTATCTGCTCATCTCACGTCTAATTTCTTTATTTGTCAACAATTTCAAACGTCTAATTTCGAAACACCATTAACAGCCTGTAACGATTTTTTAATGTTTCAACGCAGTTGGGAGACTATTTGCGGGTCTCAAGAGCCACCGAAGATGAAGAAGTCGGAGACCTTCGCCACCCGTTGCCGGCTCCACACCAACCGGCAGCCGACGGCCTGTTCTCCAGATCCAGATCTGGACGAGCGGCGCTGACGCTCGTCCATGGCCGTCGTCAGCGTCCTTCGGCCAGATCTGGTCGGAGGAGGTGGTGGCGGAGTCTGAGGTGGCGGAGGAGGCGGGGGGGAGAGCTGGAGGGGGAGGAGCTCGTCGACGAGGCAGAGGGTGGAGGAGGAGCTGGGGGAAGAGAGATGGTGAAATCGAAGTCGGAAGTGGAGGAGGACGAGGGGGGAGTGTGTGGGAGTGGGTGAGTCAAGACTTTGTCCCTTCCCTTCCCCATATGGTCGATGCTTGATGAAGACGATGAGCTTGGGTCGGGTTAAGCGTTCCAGAGAGAGAGGGGAGAAGTGGCTGACGTGGAGGTCCAGGACCACTTAATGTTGAGAAAATATTGAGGTAGCACAACAGAAAAAAGGTTTTAGGTCGCAACACGTGTCCCAAATGGGCCCAATGTCAGAATCTTTTCTTCTCTCTCCTCCCTGCACGTTCTTTTCTCTCCACCCTTCCCCTCCACTCTCTCACCCGACTCTCTTTCGCTGCCCCCTCTCTCTCGCTCCCTCGACCCACCAACGAACCACCACGCCCGACGGCGGAGGCAACCTTTCGAGACGAAGGGGCGCCGTACGGTGGTTTGTCGGACAAGCCATCGCGCCCTTGTCCGACCGACAAGCCACGTCGCCGCCCCTCCGGCTCCGCTGTCGCTGAGTCTCTCCCTTCGGCTGTGCCCTCTCTCTCTCTCCTGCAGAGTCATGACCGAGCCCTCATCCGACAAACCACCGCACGGCTCCGCCTCCGTGTCCGCCATCGCAAAGTTTGTCAATCAGGCACGGTGATTTGTCGGTCGGACGAGGGCGCGGTGGCTCGTCTAATGAACCACCGCGCGGCTCTGCTTCTGCTCGGTGGGAGAGAGGGGGCGGTGAAGAGAAGGGGAAAATGATAAGGACATAATTCATAACGTAGTTCTATCCAACTTGATCTGATAAATAACTACAAATGACCATCGAATGAAAGACGAAACAAAAGAAGGGCAACAAAAAATCATAACATATCGGCATGCGTCTTGTTATAAATAAATTGATTGGTTAAGAAATATATATCGCCAGGTATTTTGATCCCCTGTTTCGACCCTAGCCTAGACAAAGTCAGTCGTTTCCGACTAGTCAATAGCAACCACCTTAACGTCTCTCTTTTCTTCTTCATTCTCAATGGCGTGGAAAGTGACGACACTTCTTTTTCTTTTTCATTTTTTTTATTGACCATGCTATTACGGTTTAGAAAGAGCAGGTTGTTAACAGAGGGGGTTGGGTTTCAATGGCCTTGGTGGGTTGGAATGCTATTTAAAGTTCTCGTATAATTGGTAAGCCAACTCCAGGAAAAAGCATATATTTACATAAAAAAAGAAGAAGTATTCTTTCTCGATGAACAAACATGGCCACTATCATATTTTCCAACTAACCTATGTGGCGAAGGGAGCTCCCGTGGTAAGTGGACTTGACAGTTTTTTATTATTGTTGAAGGCAAAAAAGAAGAAGATGATTTTGAATTAGAAGATGATTTTGAACTTAAAGCAAGATGATTTTATCAAAGAGAAACCAAAAAACAAGAGTGACGGAATCTAGAAGCAACAATAAATGTCACATTTTTCTTCTCTTTTTTCTTTTCAATTTGTAGAGAGATACAAACACAAAAACAAAATATAGCAAGCAAGAAGAATAATTGAAGGCTAAAAAAAGTTATTAATCGGACGCTATATCTATTATAGAAAGCATTTTTCAAACAGTTTTAGAATATGTGGAGAATTTCACTTCTCAATGCGCTATGTATTTAAATATACAAAGAGAGGGCTAGGGTGAGCAATTCGAAAGACGCAAGCGCAAGCTTGCCTTAGTTGTCATCAAAGTCGTAATCGAGGTTGAGAGATTGATTGAAGCAAGACTTGCAAGTAGTGTTGACGGTAATCATTGACATCACTCATGTGATCTCTATAGTCAAAAATCGTTAAAATGGCAATTCAATCAATATTAACCATTTTATCATAACATGATCAAACGATCACATGAATAATTTTTATAATTTTATTTGAATTTTTCGATTTTTCTTTTCTTCTTTTTCCCTTACTCTCTCAGTTGCTAGGTGGAAATCGATTAAAGGAAAAAAAAAAATTAACGATATAAAAATTCAAAAAATTTTAAAAAATCGTTAATGTTAGCAATTTCCAGTAAAAATCAACTAGATGGATCACATTTAAAAATCATTAAAAAATTTAGAACTAAATTGAAAAAATTAAAAAATCTCAAAACTGAATTAGTTTTAAAAAAAATTTTGGATAATTTTTCTTTTTCTCAATTTTTAGCAAATAAAAAACTACCAATCCAGCTTTCATCTAAGAAGCCTTCTCGTCCTAAATAAAGAAAATGATAATTTTTTATTTTTCCTTATCTAATAATATTTTATAAAAATCATGGAGTGCCCAAATTTTTAAAGTCGGCTAATCCACATGAATATATGTAAAATACCACAATGATGTACATTGGGACTTATCACATACTTCTTGGAAGCGTTTTGTAGGAAGAGATATAGGAAAGCTCATGTTATGGTTCCTAAAAGATGAACAAATATATAGTGTAATACATGAGGGATTGAATGTGGAAATCAACTTAATTTTTCGGAACACAGTGAAAGTATACTGCAATACCAATTTTCAATTAGGTTGGAGAAACGTTCCATCATGAAAGGAATTATGAAGCATGCCCAAATGAAAAAGGTCACAATTTCTTTGCAATTGGAACTCACAGGCGTGAGGAAACTTTCGAACCAAGTAATGCTACGGTCAACCTTTAGCAATCGAAAGAAGTATGCTTTCAAATTCGTCTTTTGCTACTTGAAGTTGTCTAATAATTGGTCTTTTACTAAATGATATTGTACTCAACACTTAGGTCTTTTGTCAAAAAGCAATCAATACTTATTTTAGAGTCAAGGTATTCATATGGGAAATTATGGGTGGGTGTAGTTCCATAATCGATTATTTTGAGTATTGACGGTTAGAATTATTTAAAACTTTTTCTCAGTATTTTAAAGCTTAAAAACATTTCTTTCATTCAAAGGCTTTTGCATGAAAGCAAGGTAGTCCTTTTTGAAAATTTAGTGAACAAAAACATTTGACGGCTGGTACACGTTTGGATGTTTGTACCCTCCACCATCTGGATTTGAAAGGAAAAATAATAGGTGCTCCTGGCTGCTGAGCCTCACCACCGAGACCTCCTCTCTGAGTGGGCCCACATTTCAAATATCGGGTGCTCCAGAACCTCACCACGTGTCCGGGCGAGCTCATTTTCTAAAATTCTCTCGCATCTGCTCGTTTGATGTCTAATTTCTTTTTTGTCAAGAATTTCAAACCTCCAATTTCGAAAACCATTAACGGCGTGCAACGATTTTTTCGTGTTTCCATGCAGTTGGGAGACCATTTGCGGGTTTCAAGAGCTGCCGAAGATGAAGAAGTCAGAGACCTTTGCCCCCGTTCCCAACCCCACCAAAAGGCAGCTGAGCCCGGCGACGGCCTACTCTCCAGATTTAGATCTGGACGGGCGGCTCCCGAGAGACGCTGACGCTCGTACTTGGCGGTCGTCGGCGTCCCTCGGCCAGATCTGGTCGGAGGAGATGGTGGAGCTGCCGGAGGAGGCGAGAAGGGTACGGACCATGGAAAGGCCCGGGGGGAGGGGAGCTGGAGGGTGGAGGAGCTCGTCGACGACGCAGAGGGTGGAGGAGGAGCTGGGGGGAGTGGAAAGGCGACGAGGGGTAGGGAGTGGGTGAGTCAGAGTTTTGTCTCTTCTCTTCCCCCATATAACTGATGCTCGATGAAGACGATGAGCTTGGGTCGGGTTAAGCGCTCCAAAGAGAGAGATAGAGAAGTGGCTAACGTGGAAGTCCAGGGCCACTTAATGTTTTTTTATGTGGGGAACTAAAAATACTTTTTAGGACATAGCATATGCCATGTCCTCTATAAATCGAAAAAGGAATTTAAAACTAGTTACCTCTTAATATGGGAGATTCTAAATTAAAAGATAGTATTGCGGCAAATAAAATTTTAGATATTATAACTCTATGTAAAAAACAAAAAATGAGGCGAAACTTTTTCCAATTCTTTTTTAGCTTAATATATGTCTTTGATTATCAATTGACCAAAACATTAATTTATGAAGGAAAAAACAAGGTCAATCACTAATTTATCCTGCCTTTTCCATCTCATCTTTTCTCTTCACAGCTTATGTTTATTATTAAAAAATGTTGCCTATCTATCTTTCGAAAAAAAGAAAAACGGTGACTTTATAGTCAAATCATTCCGGCGTCTATTTGAGAACCATGCCAGAGTGAGGGCCAATATTCAATTCCACCGCATCCAATCAGACCAACAGTTAATATGAATGGGTTTTGAATAAAAAGAACGTATTAAGAAAAAGAAGCAATATGTCCGACAATAATTTTGAAAGAATGATGTGTGGGTTTCATATGAAACGTATTGTATGCTTTAAAGGATGAAATGTGTCCCACATGAAACTCGAAATGTTTTCATCCTATCAAATATAATAAACTCGAGAATGAAGGAGGGGGCTTTTCTGAAGCAGCAATGCAAAGACAAAATTACTATAATGGATCTTGCGTTTCAGAACAAGTTACCTCGGAGCAGATCAAAGTTGTGTCTGCATGTCGAAAGGCAATATAATCGGAGGATTACTTTCACGCCTCAACCTGCACTATCAAAGCAAACACCTCAGACCAAGAACGAGCATCTCGATGATTTATCGGGATCACCGTGGTGTTTCTTACCGATGCGGTTTCTCCTCTTCAAGCAGAAGCCCATGTCACTCGAACAAAGCTCCACTCTTTCTCTCGCTCCAAAGGATGAATCAGATCTGCTTGGTATATACGAAATCTTGTGAGGGTTGCGTTTCTTTAACGAGGAAATTTCACTTCATTCAACCCTCACTTTTTTACCAACGCCACCGAAACGATTCCCTCCCGTTAATTGGCAAAAATACCCCCCACTGTAGACTTTAAGGATATTTTCTCACTTCTCTTTTGTAATTGGACCGCATGGCCACACAAATCCAAGTAAAAAGGACATTTCGAAATGATGGGTCAGAACTCATCACGTCATTCTGTTCACTAAATAATTGCAAGTGCCCGTGGAACAACGACGAACGAAACTCGGCAACGATTATGGTGTGGCGAGGATCTCATGGACTAGTGGTAAAAAAAAAAAAGGGACTGTCCGAACCAGGGATAGTCCATACCGAATCGGTCCGATCCAATTCTTATGAGCAATAGTTTGATTTTTGATTCCTAAAATTGAAGTCGGATTTCTAATTTCAAAAAAACTGGATCGATGATATATTTTTTATTATTTCTTAAAAAATTAATAAAATATGAATTAAATATTATATCATTCATTGACATCATAAGTCACGAAACAATAATTCTCCACCAATCACTGCTTACGTCAATATCTTAAAATTTTTTATTCTCTTATTTTGCACTATCACTCTTTAATGAAAAAATAAAATGGCCGATTCTATTAAGACTAGAGCAGACCGGTTAGCTCCCGATTTTAGGATTAAACAATCTAATTGCATTGGACCAAAAATCAATTGTCCATATCGTAAACCATGACATTTTCCTCAACCCCTTTCCATCATCGACTAAGGACATGTTTTGACCAACGAGCTCCCACAAGAGGCCATTTTCCCTTTTCATCAATATCAATTTAATTTATTCGGCTAATTTAAATTGAAAATAACTAACGTATATGCCGACTATCCTATATGACACAATCTTGAATAGAGTTAGCAAAATTTTCTTGAAAAACAAACATGGCTACTATTATCTTTTCCAACCAGCTTACGTGGTAAACCGCGCTTTAAGCTGAATTGAAATTTTATTATTATAAAAAAAAAAAAAAAAAAAAGTAAAACAGATGATTTTAAACTTAAAACAATATTATTTTTATTAAAGAGAAAATGAAAAAAACTGAAAAAGAAGAAGAAGAGAGTGACAGACACTTGAAGCAAAAGCAAAGGTCTCATTTTGCTTCTCTTTCTTCTTTTCAATTTGCAGAGAGATTCAAACACAAAAAACAAAATACAATGAATAAGAGGAAATATTAAAGGGGGAAAAAGTTATGAATCAGACATTATACCTACCATAGAGAGCATTGATCAGATAATTTTAAAAGATGCAGAGGAGTTCTCTTTGATGTTCTTTGGAATTAAATGTACAAGGTCAGGGTTAGGCAGGGTTAGGGTGGGCGATTAGAGGGGTGCAAGTGCGAGCGCACTGTCCTCATCATCGGGATTGTAGTCGGGGTTGAGAGATTGGTTGAGGCTAGGTTTGCAGGTGGTTTCGATGGTCATCACCAATGTCACGACCGTGATCTGAGTGAGCGGATTTGTGGTTGTGGCCATTCCTTTTCTTTTATGCTTTTTCTTTCGCCGAGCTATAAGAAAGATGGTGAGGCCGAGAAAGACAAGACTAGACAGCTTGTTCCAAGGGACGTTGCCAACAGCACTTTCTCCATGGTTAACTTTGCGCACTATGTTCGCTGGAGAAGCTGACTATAGCATTGGCCACCGTAGTCAAGGAGCACCCAGAGCTACGTCGTGGCGATTGCGGCCCCACTTAACTCGACGGTGCCTTGCCCACCACAGCCGAACATATGCCTTTTTTTGCTTCTAGATTTTTTTTTAACAAAAATGATTTTATTTTGAGTTGAGAATCTTGTACTTTGTTTACTTCTTAACTTGAAAACAAAAAGATGCGTCAGCTTACATTTAAGCAGCATTTGTCACATTAGTTTCCACGTGAGTTCATTTGAACATAAAAAGATAACAGTGACCCTCTATGTCCCTTGATTAAGAGTAAGAGCTTTTTCTAGAGACTTTTGAAAATATAATCATTTTTGTCCCTTATGATATTATACAAAATTTTATGGATTTGGATTTTTCATCTAAGAATCCCGCTCATCCTGAATAAAAGAAAATGAAAATTTCGATTTTTCCTTATCTAATTATTGTCTTTTTATAAAAATCACGGAGTACTTGCACTTTTAAAGTTGACTAATAGACATGAACGAATGTTAATCTCCGTACTGAAGTACATTGGAGCTTATCAAATACCTTGTTAAAGTGTATTAGTAGGAAGAGAAATAGGATAATTGGTGTTTATGGTTCCTAAAAGTTGTACAGATACACAGTGTAATCAACATATGAAAATATGTTGCTAGTAAAGAAGTTCAATTGAATCATCTACTTTACTAGCAACTTATGCTTCAAATTATTCTCTTTGACTCAACCAAAAGGCATCATTTGCTAATGACCATAATTTATGAAAATTATGGTGTTTTGCGGTCTTGTAAAATAAGACGTTCTCCTCAAACTCTTTCCATCTATTAAGGATGACTTTTGCTTCATAAGCAATAATTTACATTAAGTAGCCATAGGATTTTCCTTTCTCACTTACAAATATGCCAAAAGAGACTAGCATTTTATTATTAGTTACTTCTTCACCATATACATTTTATCTCACCTATTTATTATTTACTCTAGATATGGAAATATATCATTGGTGAGATAGCTCGTATGTTATGGACAAGTCTCTCTCTCTATGCACTTCCAAATCACTGTCCATTTGTGGATACTCTCACTTTGTATAAAGGATGAAGCAGGTTTAGAGTAACGATATTCAAATCCCCATTATAAAACTTACATAAACACTTGCACTTTCCTTTGGGATCATTAGATGAAGCTTTAATAAATTAAGAGCAAGCTCATCTAGTAAAAAAAAATTTATCTATAGATACAAGAACGAAAGTTGAGGTCTCTTGATTAAACATTATCGCCTACCCATCTTTCAAGGAAAACGGATGAATATAAAGTCAATCATTCTGGTGTCTTTGGTCAAATGTAATGTTTTCGAATCATACTGAAGTGAGGGTTGGCAAGCGATTCCATCGTTTCCAATTGGACCAACCGATTATACCAGCGGGTTTGAACAAAAAGAATTTATTTTAAAAAAGCAATATATGTGGTGACAATCATGAAAAGGTGATGTGTGAATTTCATATATAATGATTTGTATGCTTTAAAGGATGTAAGGTTTTTATTAACACCTAAATTTTTGTGATGTGTTTAACCATTCATTAATTGCATAAAAAATTATGGATTGATCTTTAGCTCCTGGAAAAAATTAATTAAATTGCATGGAATATAGACATTAGGAGCATTTCACACTAAAAAAATTATTAATTGAATGAAATAAAATTCAAGAAAAAGGAGCGAGACAAGGCCGGGCCAGGCCAGGCCTTCTTTCCTTTTCCCTTCTTTTTCTTTTCGCCTGGGCTCGGCCTAGCCCTCCCTCTTTCTTTTCCTCGGCCCAGCCTTCCCTCTTTCTTTTCCTCGGCCCAGCCTGGCCTCCTTCTTCCCCTCTCGTTTCTTCCTCACGCGAGCAAAACAACAAATACCAGAACGCGACAAACAGAGGACGAAGGACGGCGTACGAACGAAGGACGAGGGGAATGTCGCGCGGGCAACCCTCTGCCAGGACGCTTGGTCAGGCAGCTGGCGTCTTCCGGGAGGAGAGAAGGAGTGAGAGGGACGAAATAAAAGGGACGAGAGGAGGTGTCGTTGGGGGAGTGGTCCTTCGGCTGAAAACAGAGAGAGGGAGAGTAACCGAGAGGGAGAAGGGGAGAGAGCCTGAGAGAAAGGAGCCCTCCGGGCATCCGGCCAGGCCCGAAGCTCGCCCGCCGTTTCCCGGTCCTACCCTCGTGCCCGCAGCCCTTGTTCTCCCCAAGCCGCACCCAAGGTAGGCTGCAGCTCGAATATTGCTTGTCTTCCCCGGGCACATCGAGCTCCTAAGGATTCGGGCTCAGAGGTGTGCGAGGCGCCCGGACCTGGTCCGATCTATCGAGCTCGCCCTCATTCGCCGCCCCCGAGCCGGATAGGGAGCACCACTGACGGCCCTTACAGTGCCTTGTTTTTGTACCCCGTTTCGGGCTCGCCGGACCGGGCTATTGCTGCCCGTTTCGTGCGAGTTCCGACAGTAGCCACGATGAGTTTCGCTGCTTTTTGGTCGTTAGGGGACCTCTACTGCGTGTCTTGATCCTAGGTTCGGTCCGGGAACGTTTGTTAAAATGTCTAAATGAAACCTGAGTCCACGTTGTTCGTTTTGGCCGAGGTTCGTTGTTTTTAATCTTACCCGTGCTAAGTGCTAACGATTCGTATCTGAGTTGATCTTGAATGTTACCAGTACCTAGTATGTTGGTCTCTGCCCGAATAGGAGCCCCCAATGAACGTATGTTTTCCCTTTAGCTGGTGTACTATACATGTGTCGATAAAATGCCTCACAGAAGGCCGAAGCCAGTCCATGTTTTAACTCGAGATCAATTCTTGTTTGCTTCTATAGCCATGGAATCATGTTTTCTTTTCTTTTGTTTATCGTGTTTTCGTGGGATTTTAGTGAAACAGTCTTTTGTTGTCCAGTCGGTGGGGGTTTCTCTTCGCACTGGAAAGTAGCTTGGTTGTCGCTGGAATAGGTGGCCGGCGGCGGTCGACGCCGGTCAGGGTGAACGACCGGAGGATGGTGGTGGTTCGTCGATGGAGTGGGTGCCGGTTGCTTAGGCCGGCGTCGTCGTTCGGGTGGTATTCAGGAAAGCCAGCTTCGGGCAGGTGGTCGCTCGGGCGTGGAGAAGACGACGCGCGGGGAAAAAGAAAATTGAAAAGAAAAAGTAATAAAATAAAATAAAATAAGAAAGAAAGAAAAAAAGGGTTTCGGGCTTGCTGGTATTGTAGGCTGGGAAATATTGGGCTGAGAATGGAATTTGGAAGTGGGCCTTTTGTTAGAAAATCTTCGTGTTCCACCTTTGTTAGTTCCGAGTGGGCCTTAGGGCCAACCTGGTTTTTAGTCCCACCTAGACCGATTTAATAACCCAGTCGGAATTCCTTTTTAATATTAAAATTCATAATAAAAATATTTTTTAAAAATCCAGAAATATAAAAAAAATTAAAGAAAATCATAAAATGTTTAAAAAATAGAAAAGTATCGAAATACTACAAAAATCTAAAAAAATTCAGAAATTCATAAAATGTTGAAAACAATCCAGAAAATACTTAATTAATTAAAAATAAAAATAAAAAATAAAAAATAATCATAAAATTTGGTAAATAATAAAATTGTGGGAAATTCAAAACTTCAGAAAAAATTTAGAAAATTCCACAAAAATTCCAAAAAATTCCAAAAAAATATTAAAACTCCTTGAAATGCTTAAAAATAGTTTGAATAACTTTTTTTAAAAAGTGAGCCTTTCGATATAAAATTATGCTCAAAATTAAACAAACCTCTTGAACTCCATTAAAGGATTTTGATTATTCTTAGAGAAAAATGCCTTTGATTGCGCGCTTACATAGTGATTCTTGTTTACTTTTAGCTTTGTTAGAATTGGCATTTATTTCATGCTAGATGTTTATTTTCCTCATCAATTTATCTAATGCTTCATTGGTTGCTGGTTGTTATCTTAATGTTTATGCACTCGCGTGATCATTTCGCATGTTAATAGATTGATTACCCTAATCAATCTAGGTTACTTGCTAAAAACCATTTTGAGAGGAACAAGGTTAATTAATTAAGGTAATTACATCTCCGACCTCAAATTCTTTAGATGCGTAAGAAGTGAGGTACACTAGCAACTCCTCATTTGAAAATTTTTACGATGTCAATTTGAACATCTTAATGTCGCGTGAAATATTCATTTGAGAAAACTCATGCCTAACCATGGCCATAGGGCCATCTTTTAGGCAATATCTCTAAACCTATTCTCTCTCTCAAATGATAAGTCACGGCAATGTCTTGCAATGAGTAAAACTCCAATATCAATATAATAAACCAAAGAATAAAGGCTAACTTTTCAAGAGGAGCAACGTAGATGAAATTCATTGCAATGGGTTTTGTGTTTTAGAAAAAGTTACCTTGAAGCAAATCAAGCCATGTTCGAGTCACGAAAGGCAATACAGTTGGAGGAAAACCTTCACACCTCAGCCTGTAGTCATCAAAGCAAATATCTCAAACTATTTCGGTGTCTCTAGTCAAATGTAATATTTCAAGAATCATTCTGGAGCAAGGGCCAATATGCGATTCCACCAGTCTAACTAGACCAATAGTTTATAAGAGAATGTATTGAGAAAAAGAAGCAATTCATGTGATGATGATTTCGAAAATGTGATGTGTGAATCTCACATGTAAATGGTTTGGATGCTTTAAAGGATGTAAGATGTCTCGCAATGAGTAAACCAAAAACGTTTGTCATCCATCAATGATAATAAACTAGATTTACGATAAACTAAAGAATGATGTTTGGGGCTTTTATGGAGCAGTAACGCAATGATGAAACTACTATAAATTGTTTTGTGTTTTAGAAGAGTTACCTTAAAGCAGATCAGGTTATGTCTGAGTTTTGAAAGGCAATACAATCAGAGAATTTCCTTTGCCTCTCACACTGTAATCATCAAACCAAATATCTAAGTACAAGAACGAGCTTCTCGATAATTTGTCGTGATTGTGGTGGTGTTTCTTACTGATGCGTTTCTCCTCTTCAAGCACAAGGCACAGACCCTCGCCACTCAAACAAAGCTCTACTTTTTCTCTTGCCTCAAACGATGAAACTGGATGTGCTTTGGTATGTACGAACTCTTGCGATGGTTGCTTGCGTTTCTTTAATGAGGAAAACTTCTTTTAACCCTCACCTTTATGACCAAGACCAGGAAAACAATCCCTTCCTGTTAATTGGCAAGAATACCCTAGACTCTAGACTTCAAAGGAAATTTTCTTCGGTGTTTTTGTGATTGGACCGCGTGGCCAAGCCAATCGAAGTGAGAAGGAAATTTGTGAATGATGAGGACAGCACTCGTCTCGTGGTCCTGTCTGCTTTGTCCAAATCAATAATTGGAAGTGACCATTGGACAATGACAAAAAAAGAAAAACAACGCAACAGTAACGGTGTGGCGTGGGTTCCGTAAAGCGAGACGTTTTCCTCGAACCCTTTGTCCCGTTGCGATTGATTAGCAAATACAATTCACATGAGCTCACCATAAGATTCTTTTCTCTCTCTCTCTCTCTCTCAAATGTGTGGAAAGAGGCTAATGTTGTTTTACAAAAGCTAAGATTTGCGCAAGACAAAACACAATTAAAAGTAGAGGTGAACATGATTATAGCGTAGGCAATCAGATTGATTAGAATATTGATTTCAAAAAATATAGAGTAAATCCTAAATTTCAAAAATTAAGGAACCAATTCCAATAAATAGATCTTCAGATCTAGAACAAAATTTTTATCTTTTTATTCTATATTTTTACGCAATCTCACGGTATTTTATGCCGTCCAATGATGAATGTGTAATTTAGACTACTAATTTGAACTTTTATTTCTAATGATATCTATGATTGAGCCTTTTACTTTTTAATGCTTTATATTCATTACGTGTGTAAATATGAGTTGTGGTCAATTGATTGTAATAGTTCTGATAAAAAAAAAAATTGATTGTAATAGTAAATGATAATCATTAAATGTGATGATTCATTATAATTGTTCAATGCAAATGGAACTAGTGATAAGGTAAGTTCGAGATTCTTGAATATGCGTAGTAGGTTTTAAGTTTCAAAAATTAGGGAACCAATTCCAATGAGTAGGGTCTAGCACTACATCCGCTCACCCCTAATTGAAAGGGCTTAAGTAATACTATATTTGTACAACTTATACAATTTAGGAAAAATTTCAAATAAAAACTTAAAATGATAATTTTTTAAATAGGATTTAAAGTGGAAATTATCTTAAATAAAAACATAAAGTAATCGACTTAATCTCAAATAAAAGTTTGATGGGCAATTTTATCCAAAATTTTTTCTTTTCTCTTTTCTGTTTCTTTTTGTTTTTCTCCATTCATCTTCTTCTTCCTCGTTTGTCCGGCTAACTCTTAGGTTCATCTTTTTCTTAAAAAAAATATTGATCATTGGTTAGGCTTTCGCCGAATGCTAATAATTTTTCAAGAAAAGAAAGAGAAAAGAGAAAAGAGTCTAATACCATCAAAAATCCCAAATTAGTACACTTATACCACATTAACCCTAAATTAATTTTTGTATCAATAAAACTCATAAATTTGTATACTCATGACACATTTACTCTAAATTAATTTTCCCATCATAAAAATTCTCAAACTGATATACCTGTGCCATATTTATGATCAACCCGTGTCACATTTACCCCCAAAATAATCCTAAGCTTACTATAATTTGGAGTAAATTGTGTCACGAGTATACTTGTTTGAGGTAAATGTAGTACGAATATATCAATTTGAAATTTTTTACAACACAAAAATTAATTTGGGGTTTATATAAATAAGCCTTTGGTAAATATGGCAGGGTTGTACCAAGTGGGAGCATATTTACCAAAGAAAAAAATCACACCAACGAATTCGGGCAAGAGAATTCAATATCCCCTCCACAGTTTCTCTTCCTCCATGCTTTGCCCTTTCTTCTCCGATCAACAGCGACATATGTGCGTCTGCGGTGTTCAGAGAAAAAAAAGTAAAAAAGAAAAGAAAGAAAGAACAATGAAGCGAGTCAAGTGCTCTTTCTTCGACTGAAGAAAGATGAACAGTAAAAAAATCGTCTCCGACTCCCTCGCGCCCCTGTAGCTCCGGGTCGGAGGGCCCCTGCCCTGCGTTGCCGATTTCGAGCTCCGCGTCAAGCAGCATCTCGGCGTTGAAGGGGGTGTAGCCACCCTCCATCCTCCTTGCTAGTGGCTGCCGGCTCTGGTTCAGAGTTGCAGGGCCAATCGGCTTCGTTTCAAGCTCCGCCCTAAGTAGCGAATTGGAGAATTTGCGAAGCATTAGCAGTCCTCCTTTTCCGAACAAGCTCTTGCTCTGGTAAGCACACATCCTTGTGTATTGCTTGCCATGCTAGGGTTGTTAGGCTGCTGGATTTTTTGGTCTGCTTAGCTCATCATGGATAAGGGGTCGTATAGATCGAAATCAGTGCATGGGATGGATTTGGGGAGAAGCCGAAGCCGTAGTAGGGCTCCTGGCAACTGAAATCCTTCGCATGTTAGGGCGTTTAAAGGCAAAAACCCCGCCCCTCCCTCTGCAGCTGGTAATTGCAATCTTGACAGTAGAAGAGAACCTTCAACCTCTGGTTGTGTGAAGTTAGGGCAGCCCCCTAATCTGGATTCTGCAGGAAATGACCAAGGTCAGGACTTAAAGACTCAGCGTGTGGGGAATACACCCCAAGCTGCCCGCTCTTGGGCAAATGTTGCAAGAGCCGCAATGCAAGGGTACTCCCTTTCATTCTTTCCCCCTCGATTGGAAGGGGAAAATGTTGTGCATTGCACGGAGGAGGACTTAGATGCTGCTGACCCCATTTGGCATCAATGCTTGGTCGGATACTTTGTGGGAAAAAACTTCCCTTTCGTTTAGTTGAGACGGCTCTCAAACATTTGTGGGGCCAAAAACTATTAGAAGTAAAGGCCAACGACCAAGGTTTTTACTTCTTTCATATCGCTGACCCGGACTTCAGGAGGGAAGTCCTTGAGGGAGGCTCGTTAACTGTAGCACGCGTTCCCTTAGTTCTCCAACAATGGCAGCCCATGATGGAGTTGAAAAAGGGAGAGCATATGTTGATTCCGGTATGGATAAGGCTGAAAAACCTGCCCTATGATTTATGGTCAGCCACAGGTATAAGCAAAATCGCAAGTGCCATAGGTAGACCACTCTATGTTGATCAACGTACCGAACAATTGAAAATGATCTATTTTGCTCGGGTGTGTATTGAACTATCTCGCTTCCTCTCCTTGCCATGAAACCATCGTGGTTGTTTTAAATGATGCTACCCGCATTATAGACGTTGAATATGAATGGAAACCCATGTCTGTCCCATTTGTGGCATTTTTGGTCATAGATGCTCAAACTATCACAGACCCTCTAGAACGGCCCCCCGGAAAAGGCTTTTGGAGACAAGCAAGCTTACTTGCTGATGGGACCAGACCCTCCTCCCCCCGGCCCATTCGGCGACCCCCTTCCTGGTTCGGCTGCTGATACAGTCTTGGAAGACTGCAGACCAACAGAAGACAGGACAGCAGGAGCTTTGGTAGATGGATGGCAGACGGTCACCAGAAGACAGCAGCGACCACCCTCTACAGATGGCCCAGCAGCTCCTCTTGCTGCCCCCCCTTCAGTTGCACCTCTCAACAAGCAAAAACAGCAACAACTCAGCAACTACCAGCAGCAACTTAGCAACGTTCAGCAGGCTTCCAGCAGCAGCCGATCGCAGTGCGGCAAAGAAAACGGTAGCTCTGCAGCAACCAGCAACAGCTCGGCAGCAACCTGCTGGCCAGTTCTGGAAAAATGCTCTCGCCGCCGGCACCTATTCGACTCTCTCCTTCCAGACCTTTAGCAGCCACCGTGAGGATTATACAGGACAGTGTTGTCTCCCCTACATCTCGGGTTGTCGCTGCTGAGCCTCCATCTTCCCCAACGTCCTTTGACTCTGTGGATGACCTGGATGAAGACCCTACTTCTCTAATAGACCAGTCCATGGTGATGACCCAAGCTCACCCTCTTCTTGAGGATGAAACCCCTGACATGCAACTTACTGAGGTAAGAATAGAGCAGGCTGCTACCCCGCCTGTCCAGATCAAATCCAAGGAGCAGTCTAGTGGTTCTCGGCCATCATTTGGAACCCTTGTTGCCAAGACCAAGACTGTAGCTCGAGGCAGGCGTCCTAAAAGGAGGTAGTTCTCCTGTTTCTTTTGAATACACAACTCATATGTTTTTTGGTTGTTGGAATATTAGGGGGCTAATGAATCCTATTAAACAAACCGAAGTGAGACAGTTTGTTCGCCTAAATAATATTTCTTTGTGTCGGTATTTTGGAAACCAAGGTTTCAGCTGCAAATTTTGATATTGTCTCTTCTAATCTAATCCCTGGTTGGGAGTGGGTGTCTAACTATGACTACTCACCACGAGGGCGCATTTGGGTTGGCTGGAACCCGGTTTTGGTAAGCTTTAATGCCATGCTTCGCACTGATCAACTTATTCATGGTGATTTAAAGTCTCTGAATTCCAGGATTGGCCTGACCCTCTCTGTAGTATATGGAGAACATACATTTGTGTCTAGGAGACCCCTTTGGAACAGCATTGTAAATATGAGTTTGGCTCTTAAGGAAAGCCCCTGGATGGTGGTGGGGGATTTCAATGCCATTAAAGACTCCTCACACCGTATGGGCAATCCGGACATATGGATCCCTGCGTTCGATGAGTTCAAGAACTGCCTAGATCAAGCTGAATTGGTTGATTTGCGTTATGTGGGGTTCAGGTTTACCTGGTCCACTTCCTCGGGTGCTCGAAGAAAGCAGCGGAAAATAGACCGGGTATTAGTTAATAACCACTGGTGCACGGCCTTTTCCTTTTCTGAAGCATCATTTTTGGCTCCGGGTATCTCAGATCACTCTCCCATGGTTGTCAGAATTATGGATCCCATTCCACGTCGGATACCCTTCAAGTTTTTCAACTTTTGGCTCACCCATCCGGACTTCTCTATGATGGTGGCTCAGGCATGGGAGACACAAGTAACAGGAACTCCTATGTTCAAACTCTGTACTAGACTCAAGGTACTTAAAACTCAGCTAAAATCCTTAAATAGAGATAATTACTCAGATATTTCTATGCGGGTGATCGCAGCCAAGAGGGCTTTGGAGACTACTCAAGAAGCACTTCAACAAGACCCGAAAGTAGCTCCTTGGCGGTAACGAGAAAACTCTCAACTCAAGGTCTACTCGGACCTTCGATCCCTTGAAGAGTCTTTTTATAAACAAAAGTCCAAGATCCGATGGCTCAAGGAGGGCGATCGTAACACCAAATTTTTCCATCACTCGGTAAATCACCGACACCTTCGTAATCGTATTATCTCAGTCAAGGACAACTCTGGCCATATGATTACAGATTTGAAGGAAGTACAACGGGTCTTTGTTTCATATTTCCAAGACCTACTTGCCCCGGTCAATATGCCTATTAGGCCATCTGCACAGGTACTCTATGATGTTATCCGGTCCCCTCTTCAGGAAGACCAGGTTAATGTTCTCTCCCAACCTTTCCTCCCTTCTGAAGTGCGAGATGCCATGTTCTCCATTGCTGGAAACAAAGCCCCTGGCCCGGATGGATACAATGCAGATTTTTTAAAAAAGAACTGGGACAAGGTAGGCCCCTCAGTCACTGAAGCAGTCCTGGATTTCCTAGAATCTGGACATATGCTCAAGAAGATTAATAATACCATCATTGCACTGGTGCCTAAAGTCCCCAATGCAACTTCGGTATCAGATTTCCGACCAATTGCATGTTGTAATACGATTTATAAGTGCATAACCAAGGTTCTTTCGTCAAGACTTGCGGCCACCTTACCTTTTGTGATTAATCCGGCCCAAACCTTGCTTTTGTTAAGGGCCGTAGAATCAGTGACAATATCCTTCTTGCCCAAGAACTCTTTTGTGGTTTCCTCAATAAGCCATATGTCCCAAAATGTGCTATCAAGGTTGACTTCAGGAAAGCCTATGACACTCTTGATTGGGATTTTCTTGAGCAAACTCTGCTGGCATTTGGATTTCCCAACCATCTCACTAGGCTAATTATGGTATGTGTTCGTACCCCCAAGTTTTCAATTTCGATAAATGGTGAACTCCATGGGTTTTTCTCCAGTGGCCGTGGCATAAGACAAAGTGACCCTATGTCCCCATACCTCTTCACCTTGGCAATGGAGGTATTCTCTGGGATCATTGAGTCACATGCTCGGCACCCGGATTTCCGGTTCCATTGGCGGTGTAAGGCCTCGCGCCTCTCCCATCTTTTCTTTGCAGATGACGTGTTCATATTCAGCAAAGCGTGCCTCCCCTCTATATCTCGCATCAAACTCGGGCTCACCCTATTCTCTAATTGGAGTGGCCTAATTCCGAATACCAACAAGAGTGAGGTTTTTATTTCGGGAGGCACTGATACTATCAAGGATCAGATTCTACAAGCCCTTGGCTTTTCTTTGGGTTCATTCCCAGTACGTTATCTAGGGGTGCCTATCATAACATCCCGTTTGAATAAGGCAGATTGTAATGCACTGGTTTGCCATCTCACTTCCCGAGTCCAATCTTGGACACACCGGTTCCTCTCATTTGCAGGACGCCTTCAGCTTATTAAGGCGTGTGCATGCCATTCAAGCTTACTGGGCATCCATATTCTGGCTCCCTACTTCGGTGGTGGACAAGATTGAGCAAATTTGTAGACAATTTCTATGGAAGGGCCCCTTTATAGGTCCGGGTGGTGCAAAAGTGTCTTGGGTGGATATCTGTCTCCCAATCTCGGAGGGAGGCCTTGGAGTGAGGAGAATCAGGGATAGTAACAAGGCTGCCATGGCAAAACACATCTGGCTCCTCTTCATTGATAAAGAATCATTATGGTGCAAATGGATTCATACCACATACCTTAAAAGGAAGAACTTTTGGACTTCACCGATTCCATCCCGTGCTTCTGGGCTTGGAGGAAGATTCTTACACTGAGGAATGAATTTCAACCCCATTTCAGGTGGAAAATAGGAGATGGAGAGACTACTTCACTTTGGTTTGATCCCTGGCTAGACTCCGGTCCGCTCAACTTATTATTCTCAAACGATTATATATCCCAATCAGACCTTCCTAGACAAGCAAGAGTGAAGGATCTCTACACCCCGGATGGGACCCAGCTCCTCCAAGAGCTGGCCTTATGGCATATTCCGATCCCTCAGATTTCCTTCGGACAAGATACTCTCAACTGGACTGAGGACCCCTCTGGCAAATACTCAATGGCATCAGCTTGGAATGCTATTCGGCGGAAACACAATTTGGTATATTGGTCCTCCTTTGTCTGGGATAAGGCCTTTGCTCCCAGACAGCAATTCCTTTTATGGCTCATAACAAAGAATCGCCTTCCTACCCAGGCATCCCTAATGTCTCATGGTAGAATTCAGAATGCCACGTGCCCTCTTTGTAAGACTAGGCCTGACTCAGTAAATCACCTCTTTTTTTACTGCTGCGTCTCCAAGTCCCTAGCAGCATTCGGGGGCTGCTAAATGCAACTTGCCTTGGCGCAATTCCTCCTGGACAGACAATCTTCTCTGGGTCATAAAATTCTTGTCTGGCAAGGGATTCTACCAGGAGATAGGCCGTTTCTCTTTTGGCTCGCTATGTCATCTCATATGGAAGACAAGGAATGAGATTCTATTTCAAGGACTTACCCTCTCTGCTCCTGCGTTAAAGCTAAAACTCTTCAAAGCAGTGAAAGATAAAGCCCTCACTTTTTCGAAAGTGGATGATTGCCCCAGGAATAGAAGGATGCAACGCAGTTGGGGGTTAGACCCTCGTATTTTTGCTTTGGAGCCTTATATGGCTTAGGTTAGGAATTTTCCTACCACTTCTGGCTAGCTCTAGCTTTGTTGTTTTGTATATTTTGTTTACGCGGTACCCTTTCACTCCAGCGACTTGTTGTCCAGCTGAGTGGCAATTGGTACCACGTCCCCCCTGATGTACTAGTTCTTGGTTGATTATATATTCACTTACCTTACCAAAAAAAAAAAAAGAACAATGAAGCGTGAATTTCTCACAATCTTGTTCTCTTGTTCCCTCATCTGCATGTCGATCTTAAAACGCTTCAAATGCCAAAAAATGAGGTTTGTTTGAAAGGTGAAACACCCATACCCAAGCTCATCCAAACCCCTTCAACGGCTTCCTCCAATCTCCACCTTCTCTCCTATATCTCCACCACCATTCACATCCTCAAGAACCTGCTCTCACATCTCATGACCTCCACAAGATGCCACTTCTTATCGCTTATTGTTACATTCCCGTCACTCTGTTTATGGTCATATGGCCTCTCACCTTACACTATAGCCTTGGATGACAAGCAAACCGCCATCCTCTTTTGGGGCTTCGTTCATAGGAGGTCTAAGAAGCCATATTCGGTCCTCATCCATGGCTATGGAGACAACCCGAGGTGGCAGTTTTTGGCATAAGTTGGCCCTTTATCTCAGAGGTTCAACCATTTTCATAACAGATTAGCTCTCCTTTGGGAAATCACAAACGCTCAGTCCAAGCCCAAACCGTCATCGTCAACGAAGAAGAAGATGACATATTAGAAAAGAAAAAGGAAAAAAAGTTGTGAACGGAAATTCCCAGACCAGAGCTTGGAATAGCATGTGAAATGCATGTATTCACCAGGCTCTTATTTTGAGATTAATTTGATCATTTTATACTTTAATTTGAGATAAAGTCTATTTTGGATCCTCTTTGAAAAATAATCTCATTTCAAATTCTTGTTTAAAATTTTTCCTAGATTTTGTCACACTTCTCTGCACAATAATTTACTAAGTGCTTGGTGTGATCACTTCCCTCAAATCCAAAATAAAAGAAAACGTTCTTTTATCAAGTGCTCAGGAAAAGAAATGCCACATTTCACATTTAAGACACAAAGAAGTACGCAATAATTTTCAAAAGAGGAGCTCGAGTATCAATTGACAATGGCTAGCCCTGATTTGAGAGACTCAAACATGAACGGAAAAATATCTTGCACATGTGAGGCCGAAATTAAGAAAATCTCACGTTAAATATTTGGAGTTAAGAGGATTAAAGCAAATAGTAATATTTTATTAACCCATAAATTTTTAAAAAGAAGTGTGTGTTTATTAGGAGTTTTGACAGCCAAAAAAATTGTACAAGTTCTTATAAATCCTTATGGTGTTGGTTATGAGTTGTCGACAGAGTAGTCGATAGGTCTAGTTACTAATTGATAAACTACCGATGCTAGATTAGTGTCATGTTATCAATGACAGTGTTGATGGGTGATGATGGACCAAAACAGTTATCGAAATACTATGGTAAGTGGTCGATTATGTTACAGAAAGATGGTAAGTGTTTTTTTAGCTGAAAGACCAATTAATCAACACTTAGATCTTACACCAAAAAGGAATCGATTTAGAGTCAAGTTGTTCACACTGGAAATTAACTTTTGCATGATGCTATCCTTTAGAGTCAAGATGTTGAATAATAATGCTTTGAAAATGATGAATTGATTGAGAATTTTGCTAAATCAGTGCCGTGATTGAAATTCCATGGAAATATCTTGGAAGAAGCTTGGATGACCTCTGACACGTGTCTTGCGGGCTAGTCTGTGACACGTGCGCCTTTTAATAAGTTGATGGAAAATATCAATGTCACATTCGACTCTTAGTCACTGTGAGAGGGAAGAGCGAAGCAATTCATAGGAGTGCAAGGTTTACATTCGACCTTGATTCATGTTAGCATGAAGTCATTCATAATAGGAAAATCACGAACAAAAATCCTAAACCTATAATATTTATATTACTTTAGTTATAAATCTTTCAATTCAATCTTTTGTTCCTAAATCTCTTGACCATTTGCAAATTTAGTTATTTCGGCTAATCTTGGTTGGAAATCATTGACATGATGGTCCAATTAGTGTTGGTCATCTTACATGGCATGGTCAGCATTGGTGTGGACAATTTTTATTTTTTATTTTATTGTAAATTTTTTTTCTTTTTCAATAGGTGGAATGAATAATGGAGTTGTGTGGGTGCTTCTTGTCCAATCTTTTATTCTTCGTCGCACTTAGCTTCACATAAATTCCAGTTTTTGATTACAAAATGGATAGTCTTTCAAGAAAAACTGATGACTTTTAGTCCACCATTCCAGTTTCTAATTATAGGCAATTTTTTGAATATGTTACCGGTGGTTAAATAAGAGTGAGGGCCAGTGTGCAATTCCACTGGTTCAACTGGTTAAACCTTATAATGATCGATTGAATATAAAGAATGAAGTAAGAAAAATAAACAATATATATAATGATAATTGTGAAAATCTTATATGTAAATTCACATGTTGGTGTTATGCAATGAGTAATAATCATTTTTTTTTATCATTGTCATAGGCTGAATTGTCTAAATGAAAGTGAGCAGAGACTTGCTAACTTTTCAATTTTACATATAATTTCTAAGCCACAACTTATGCTACCAATGAGAAGACCGAAAATTGAGTTTTCAAATAAGTTGTTGGAATTTTACTTTAAACGAAGAAGAAGAAAAAGATACCAAACATTTGTTTTAACCGAGTCTTACTTGGTTGGGTTGAACCTAAATCGAAACCAAGATATTGCACATACGTCGGTTATCAATGTCTTTCTCTACATATAATATCGTCCAATCAAAAACCAAGTGAGAGAAAAGCATGGTGAAGTGATTGGACTAGACGTCATTGGATCATTATCAAAGACAATCTAATCATTATCTGATCGCTAAAACTCCTTTTGTAATTTAAGGAGATCCCATTTAGATTCAAAATTTGGGTTTCTTAGACTTCGAATCAAAATTACATCATCAAATAGAAGATTGTTGCCATTAATCTATGAACTGCTCTTAGCTCTTTGTCATGCTACCCCCCTCCCTCGCACCGCCCCGCCTCGCCTCCCCACCTCTCTCTCTCTCTCTCTCTCAAGAGTTTAGTGAATGAATAGTTTTAAAAAAAGTTCTAGAGTACTCAGGATGACAAGACGATCCGTTGCTGGATCTCTCGTGATTGGTGTGCTTTGCTTATCTCAGGACGAGCGAAGGAACGATTTCTATAATTTTTAATATTTTTAATTTGTAAAATGCATGCTAATTAGATTATTTATTGTGAGAATTTTTAAGATACAATACTAAAATCCCTTCAAAAGCTCATTCAAAAGCTTAATGTATTTCTTACTTCAAAATTTATTCTCACCGGTTATAAAGTGATGGGAATATTCTCGTCATCAACAATGGAAAATATGTGAAAGTCCTAAAACTTCACCTATTTACATGTTGTATCAAATATTTTGCAAAGATACATTCATTGCTCATATGATATTAAAATCATACTATCAATTTTTCCAATTAATACCACCCGCCTGGGTAGCGTTGCTGGTTCACGCTCTATTCCTCTTGCAAAAGGTCGAGAGTTCGAATCCCAGCTTCGTTATAGGGTGACTTACCTGGTTGCACGTGTGTGGACTGTAGAATCCAAAGATACATTGTTAGTTTTTTTGGTAATTGGATTGGCTGGCCACGCAAATCAAAGTGAAAATAGGCTCTCCCTGCCCCAGTAAATGAAATAATCGATACCTTATGTCAGAGTCAAGGTGTTGATAATGGAAATTATCATCTCCTTTACTTGGCAGCTTTTGCAAGGTGCTCGCAGTGGAAATCAGTTTTTCTCTTGCCCCAAAGGATAAATCAATCCCTTCCTCTAGTTTGGCGAGAATACCTTGCCCCAAAGACTTCCAGGATAGTTGGTCTTTTGCTAAAAGATGTGTTAATCAACGCTTAAGTCTTTGGCCAAAAAAGAATCGATTCTCATGTTAAAGTCAAGTCGTTCGTACTGGAAATTAACTTATGCATGTTGCTGTCCTTTAGAGTCAAGATGCTGAATAATTATGTTTTGAAAATGATGGAATGATTGAGAATTTTGCTAAAGCAATGCCGTGATTGAAATTCTGTGGAAATATCTCGGAAGACGCCTGGATGACCTCTGACGCTTGACACGGGCCAGTCTGGGACACATGCCTCTTTCAATAATTTGATGGAAAATATTATTGTCGGATTCAACTCTCAGTCACTGTGAGGGGGGAAGAGCTAAGCAATTCGTAGGAGCGCAGGGTTTACATTTGGCCTTGAATTCAAAATAAGAAATTACCAACAAAAATTCTAAAAATCCTAAATTTATAATTTTTTTTGTCAGTTCAGTTATTAATATTTTAATTTGACCAGTTTCTCCGAAACCTATGACTATACACAAAATTAGTCATTTCCGCCAATTTCGGTTGAAAATCATTAACATTGTGGTCTAATTAATACTGACCATCCTATGTAACAAGACAAATGCTTGCGTAAATAATTTTTACAATTTTTATTTAAAAATTATTATTATTATTATTATTATTATTATTATTATTTCGTTTTTAATAGGTGGAAAGAATACTGGAGTTTTTTTTTTTTGGACAAAAGAATACTGGAGTTGGGTGGGTGCTTCTTGTCCAATCTTTTATTTTTCTTCGCACTTAGCTTCATGCAAATTTGCACTCTATCGGATCTTCACTTCGTGTGCTTTGTGAGCGAGGTAAGGAACCTCAGAGCAATCCGTTGCTCTTCACGCAATTTTCTTTTATTTGGCACATGGTTAGATGGATTTAATAGATTTTGATCAAAATTTTAAATTTTCTTTTGATGGTCTCTTTTAATTTTCTCTCAAATGTCAACTTTACAAAAACTACTTGAATAAATATCATTAAATCTTTCCCTGATTTTGTACATGTGATAAGAAAATTGATTTCTCACTAAAAGATTAGGAGACCCCTCTATGACCATGCTCATTCCTTATTTCGTAATAGACAACATAAGTGCAACGAGGCACTACTTATCGAGATAATTTGAGTTTATAGACGATTTGTTCAACTTTTTTAGTTAAACAAGTTGGCAACGATGGCTGGCACAGCTTAGTGATGCTGATCCCAGAATAATGGTTCAAGAGGATCTGACGTTATCGTACTTAGTGTGCTTTTCTTTTTGTCGGCCTGTACATTTTTCTACAGTGATTTGCATTATTGTCCTTTTTCTATCGATCAGATAGTGCTCATGAATTTGGACAATTGGCGGTGATGGTTGGCAAATCTTGGAAATATTGATCCCAAAAATATGATTCCAGAGGATTTGACATTATCATAATTAGTGTGCTTTTATATTTGTCGGCCATTACTTTTGGCCACAGTGACTTGCATTATTGTCCTTTTTAAGTCGATCAGAAACTTTATGAAGCCAAAGATTCTCATGATATAGGTCAATGATGTCCCGTGACTAAAGGCATACTTGTCTCGGACTATTATTAGCCTTTACCATAACTAAAAAAAAAAAGACATCATAAATATCATAATTTTTATACACTATTCATTTGAAAATCATAACTCATTTGAAAACCATAACTTTTTTCGATCACTTAAAAATCATAACTTATACACGACACTCATTTGAATGTCATACCTTTTCTTATGATCATGTAAGTGCCATATAACTTTTTAATCGACCTTACACTGTAGCCTTGGATGACAAACAAATAGCCATCCTTTTCTGGGGCTCTGTTCATAGGAGGTCTAAGAAGCCATATTCGGTCCTCATCCATGGCTATGGAGACAACCCAGGGTGGCGGTTTTTGGCACAAGTCGGCCTTTTATCTCAGAGGTTCAAACATTTTCATAACAGATTAGCTCTTCTTCGGGAAATAACAAACGCTCAGTCCAAGCCCAAGCTGTCATCGCGACGAAGAAGAAGATGATATAATAGAAAAGAAAAGGAAAAGGAAAAAAAAGAAAAAAAAGGAAATAAAAAATTGTTGACGGAAATTCCTGGAACAAAGCTTGGAATAGCACGTGAAATGCATGTATTCGCCACGCTTTTATTTTGAGATTAATTTGATCATTTTATACTCTAATTTGAGATAAAGTCTATTTTGAATCCTTTTTGAAAAATAATCTCACTTCGAATCCTTGTTTAAAATTTTCCTAGATAATAGCACAATAATTTACTAAGTGCTTGGTGTGATCACTTCCCTCAAATCCAAAATAAAGGAAAACGTTCTTTTATCAAGTGCTCAGGAAAAGAGATGCCACATTTGACATTTGGGACACAAAGAAGTATGCAATAATTTTCAAAAGAAGAGTTCGAGTATCAGTTGACAATAGTTAGCCCTGACTTGAGAGACTCACACATGAACGGAAAAATATCTTGCACATGTGAGGCCAAAATTAAGAAAATCTCACGTTAAATATTTGGAGTGAAGATGATTGGAGCAATTGATAATATTTTATTAACTTATAATTTTTTTAAAAAAGGTGTGTGTTTATTAGGAATTTTGACATCCAAAAAAATTGTACAAGTTCTTATAAATCATTATGGTGTTGGTTGTGAGTTGTCGACAGAGTAATTGATAGGTGTAGTCACTAATTCATAAACTACCGATGCTAGATTAGTGTCATCTTATCGATGACAGTGTTGACGGGTGATGATGGACCAAAACAGTCAATAACATACGATGATAAATAGTCGATTATGTTACAAAAAGATGTAAAGTTAAGATTGTAAGAGAATGTTTGATCCATGATTGAGCTGGAGAATATTCAAGGGATCATAACTGCTTATAAAAAAGGATGCGTCGTTGAAGATAATAAGATCAAATCCAAGAATTTCGGGGACAATTCAGATTTTTATTTCAAAAAGATAACCGCATATGGACGGTTATATTTTGTACAAGGGTGACAAACTATGTCAAGAGTCAAGGTGTTGATAGTGGATATTATTATCGCCTTTCCTTGGCAACTTATTGCGAGGTGTTCATAGCGGAAACCACTTTTTCTCTTGCCCCAAAGGATAAATCATTTCCTCCCTCTGAGATTGGCAAGTAAACCCTCCCCCAAGGACTTCAAAAATAATTGGTTTGTTGCTAAAAGACGTGTTAATCAACACTTAGATCTTAGACCAAAAAAGAATCGTTTCTCATGTTAGAGTCAAGTTGTTCACACTGGAAATTTACTTTTGCATGATGCTATCCTTTAGAGTCTAGATGTTGAATAGTTATGCTTTGAAAATGGTGGATTAATTGAGAATTTTTGCTAAAGCAATGCCGTGTTTAAAATTCTGTGGAAATATTTTGGAAGAAGCTTGGATGACCTCTGTTGTTTGACGTGTGTGTTATGAGCTAGTCCGTGACACATGCACCTTTTAATAAGTTGATGGAAAAGATCAATGTCGGATTTTACTCTTAGTCACTATGGGAGGAAAGAGCTAAGCAATTTGTAGGAGTGCGGGGTTTACATTTCGCCTTGATTCATGTTAGCATGAAGTCATTCATAATAGGAAAATTATGAACAAAAATCCTAAACTTATATTACTTGTGTTAATTCAGTCATAAACCTTTCAATTTGATCATTTTGTCCTAAATATTTTGACCATCTGCAAATTTAGTCATTTCAGCTAATTTTGATCGAAAATCCTTGACATGGCGGTCTAGTTAGTGTTAGTCATCCTACATGGCACAGCTAGCGCTTGTGTGAACAATTTTTATTTTTAATATATCTTTAAAAAAAATTTCTTTTTAATAGGTGGAATGAATAATGGTGTTGTATGGGTGCTTCTTGTCCAATCTTTTATTTTTCTTCCAACTAAGCTTCACGTGAATTCACAGTCTGTTCAATCTCCACTTCGTGCACTTTGTGAGCAAGGAAAGGAACCTCGGAGCGACCCGTTGCTCTCCACGCAATTTCTTTTTATTTAGGTTGTTGGCACATGGTTAGGTGGATTTAATGGATTTTGATCAAAATTTTAATTTGTCTTTTGTTAAAGCAGATTGTCCCTTTTAAATTTCTCTCACATGTCAACTTTACAAATCCTACTTGGATAAATGTCATTTAATTTGTCTCTGATTTTGTACGCATGATAAAGAAAATTGATTTCTCACTAAAAAATTAGGAGATATGTCCACGTCCATGCTCATCCCTCGTGGTACAACTTATCGAGATAACTTGAGGTTATAGATGATTCGCTAAGATCTGGATAATATTACCTACAGCACAACGATACTTGCTATAACCTCCTGTTCATGGAGAATATAAGCATTTTATTCTTTTAGTTAGACAAGTTTTTAATTGCGACCTCGCCAGCTCTCATTTGGTTGGCCGTTGGTGACCGGCAAGAGGAAGAAGGAGAGAAGGAAAAAGAATAAAAATAATAAAATAAAAAAAATAATTAAAAATTAAAAGAAATTCTAAGTCATAAAAAAATCTGAGTGTCGTACGAAACACATTTATGTACCCAGAATAGAAATTTTTGATAGTTATTAAATGCCTTCAAATGCTCAGAAACTTGTCTTAGGAATAGAATCAGAAAAAATTATTTCTAGTAGAAATTATTTCGGGAACATAATGATTATCAAATGCATTCTTAAACTTCGAATCGAAATTGCATCATCAAATACAAGATTGATGTCTTCTAATCTATGAACTGCTCTTAACTCCTTGTCATGCTCTCTCGCTCTCTCAAATGCTAGTAGAAATCTCATTTCGCAATGACAGAAGTTTTGAAATATGGTAATAACCCAAACGTTGTAAATCTAGAATAGACCTTAATAAATGAATCCCAATTGTATTTTCAAAACTTCAAACCATGAAAAGCGGGCCAAAGAACTCAATGAATGAATAGTTTTAAAAAAATATATCGGGTACTCAGAATGGTTAGACGATTGGTTGCTAAATCTCCTTATAATGGACGGGTGATCTTTCGTGATTGGTGTAGTGTGCTTATCTCGGGACAAGCGACGCAGAGATCCTGCGGCTTTCCTCTTCAAGCACAAGCCCTTCTTGCCCTTAAACCAGGCTTTATCTTTTCTATTGCCCCATAAGATGAACCAGATGCGCTCGGGATATACAAAATCTTGTGGTGGATTGTGTTTCTTCATATGAGGTCAATTTAGGATTTAAGTAAGTTTTTAAATTATTTCGTCTGAACTCTGAGACGCAAGATGCATGGATATTCTCATCTTATTAGGGAAGAAAAATATATAAATTGAAATTAGGGGTGCTAAGTGCATGGACACCGGTACATTAAAATAAAAAACGTAGCTAGACTAGACACACTCATTGGAGGGACTACCATTAGCGGTCCTTATAGGTGAAAACACCTTACTTCTTTAGTCCTCACCCTTTGTCCAACACCAAAAAAATTCCTTCCTCTAAAGGCTCCTTTACACTTCAGGACATTTTGTTAGTTCTCTTTGTAATTGGATCACGGGCCACGCAAATCGAAGTGAAAAGGATATTTAATTATAACGAGGACAGAATTCATCGACGTGGTTTTGTCCTACTTGCCCAAATAAATAATTGCAAGGTGATAAAACATCACGACTTAATCAACACGACTTTATTTCGCTTTTATTGGGGTTAGATTACCGCTTTAGACACTTTACATGACTTTATTTTGCTTTCACGGTGGTGGTTAAATCACCACTTTATCAACACATGACTTTGATGCTGGTCTCACGTCCCCACCCCAATCGACCACCCATCTGCTAGGCCGCGCCCCTTGTGCAAAACAGAACTTCTTGGACAACTCTATTGATAAACTTTGTGTGGAAAATTTCGGGATTCTAGAACCATCAATGCTATACTATTTTTTATGTGTACAATGTTGTTTTGATACTTCTTTTTTACCAATATAATCCTTAAACTATATGTCTTTATTTTGGCAAGTCATTCCGTTAAAATTGCAAATTGAAATGCTATTGTGTTTGTCATTGGTACCACGTCGAACATGAATGAATAAATTAGAGATGAGATAGAATTTTGTTGTTGACTGGGATAAGATTATTAGAAAACTAAAAAAAAATCACAAACACTCTGTCTCAGAGAGAGAGAGAGAGAATATGAGTGAGTGTGTGTGTGTGTGGAGGAAGCCATCGAAATCTTAGTTATTATCACTAAATGTAGCAAGGTGTATTATATACTAATTTAACATTTATGTATCTCATTTTTGTTGGTGAAGCAATATTAAGACCCGTGTTTTTGTTTTATAACATTTTTTTTTTGCAATCATGGTCAACTTTTTTCGTTGAATTTTTATTGATTTCTATAATTTTAATATTTTTTAATTTGTAAAATACATGCTAATTAGATTATTTATTGTGAGAATTTTTAAAATATAATACCAAAACCCCTTCAAAAACTCATTTAGAAGCTTAGTTTTTCTTACTCTGAAATTTATTCTCACTAGTTATAAAGTGATAAGAATTCTCTTCATCAGCAATAAGGTGTTCGGAAATATGGGAAATCCTAAAACTTTTGCCTATTTACTTGTCGGATCGAATATTTTGCAAAGATCCATTCATTGCTAATATGATATATCATACTATAAAATTTTCCAATTAATGTTACGTTTATCATATAAAATTTTGACAAGATCCGTGTAATAATTAAATCATGTGTAATAAACTAAAAGTGAATTGGCAGGAGTACCAAAACAACCACCCCCCGCGCCGGGGGGTGGGAGGGTAGAATCTAAAGATACTTTGTTAGTCGTCTTTGTAATTGGATCGACTGGCCACGCAAATCAAAGTGAAAATGGCTCTCCCTGCCCCCACTAAATGAGATAATCAATGGTTTATGTTAAGAATCAAGATGTCGATAGTGGAAATTTTCATCTCATTTGCTTGACTTTTGCAAGATACTCGTAGTGGAAACCACTTTTTCTCTTGCCCCGAAGGACAAATTAGATTTGCTTGGGATATATGAAATCTTGTGATGGATTACATTTCTCCAATGAGTCAAATTTACTTTCTTTACCCTCGCTTTTTGTCCAAGACCAGCAAATCAATCCCTTCCTCTAGATTGGCAAGAATACCCTCCCCCAAAGACTTCAAGGATAATTGGCCTTTTGCTGAGACATTTTTAATCTACACTTAAGTTTTTGGCCAAAAAAATATTGATGCTCATGTTAAAGTCAAGTTGTTCACACTGGAAATTAACTTTTGCATGATGCCATTCTTTAAGAGCCACGTAATCATCTCCTTTACTAGAAATTTTGCAAGCTGTTAAAAAGTTATGCTCTGAAAATGATGGATTGATCGGGAATTTTCACTAAAGCGGTGCTATGTTTGAAATTTTGTGGAAATATCTTGGAATAAACTTGGATGACCTTTGATGCTTGAGTCGTGTGTCACGGGTCAATTCGTGACACATGCATCTTTTAATAAGTCGATGGGTAAGGTTAACGTCAATTCAACTCCTAGTCATTGTGATAGGGAAGAGCTAAGCAATTCATAGGAGCATGAGGTTTACATTTTTACTTGATTCATGTTAGCATGAAGTAATTTATAATATAAAATTACCACAAAAAAAATCCTCACCTTATTATATTTGTGTCAATTCAATTATATATATATTAATTTGTTCAATTTATTCCAAACATGTTAATCATTTACTAATTTAGTTATTCCGGTCAATTTTGATGAGAAATCACCGAAGTGGATAATTTTATAATTTTCATTTTTAAATTATTATTATTTATTTTTAATAGGTAAAATAAAGAATGGAATTGTGTGGGTGCTTCTTGTACAAATTTAATTTTTCTCCCCACTTAGCTGAACATAAATTCGCACTCTGTCGAATCTCAACTTTGGGTACTTTTGAGCGAGGCAAGGAACCTTGCAGCCATCCGTTGCTCTTGTTTAGATGGATTTAATAGATTTTGATCAAAATTTTAATTTGTCTTTCGATTTTCTCTTATAAATTTATCTCAAGTGCTAACCTTACAAATCCTACTTGGATAAATATCATTAAATTTGTCCCCAATATTGTACATGTGATAAGAAAATTTATTTCTCACTAAAGAATTAGGAGATACGTCAGCGACCATAATCATCCCTTATTTCATGATAGACAATGTTAGTGTACCAAGGTACTACTTATTAAAATAACTTCAGGTTATAGACGATTTGTTATGGTTTGGATGATATTACCTAGAGCTCAGTGATGCTTACTATGATCTCTTGTTCACGAAGAAGATAAGCATTTTATTTTTTTTAGTTAAAATTTTTTTTAATTACAGCCATTTATGTATTGATCTATATTAGAATATGAGGATGACGTCTCGATTTACAAAATATGCTGAATAGAATAATCAAACTGAAAGCTTGGCTATAATTTCTAACATTTGTTTTATCGTTAGTTACCACATGAGATTGTGAGATGGTTGTAGTCTCCATAAGTTGGGCCCTTTATAGTTAGATAATATAGTAATAAATACAAGCATTTAGTTAGGATAACTTAGACATCATTCGCGTTTATCTTTGCATGTGTGTGATGTCCATAGTTTATAATCCACCAACTAAAGGCATGGTCCTGCCGAAAAAAAAGGCATGGTCTGAGAAAGTTTTTTTCAATTAAGGAGAGGTAAAATAATAGCCCTTTATATAAAATTCAGTAAATTTTATTTTTTTTACTCTTTGTTATCAGGTCGAGGAATTTTTTTTTTTTAGCATGTGCTTGCATAGGACTCTCTCTCTCTCTCTCTCTCTCTCTCTCTCTCTCCCTCCATATGTTTGAAAGATAAATTTTTTGTGGATCCTCTCGCTTGGGAAAAGGAGGAAGCAGTTTTAGAACAATGATATCCAAATTCCTATTGGTATAATCTATACATACACTCGCATTTCGTAAACGATATCCAATACCCATAGGTGTAATGTATATACACACTTACACTTCTCTTCACTGAAACCGGATGGAATTTTAATAAAGGGAAAATATTATCAAAAACCCCAAACTATACCATTTGAGATAATATTACCTTGAACTTTTTTTTATACCATCAAAAATCCTAAATTATGCCACTTGAGACAATTTTACCCTAAACTTTTTTTGTACTAACAAAAATCCCAAACTATGTTACTTGGGACAAATTTACCCTTAACTTTTTCTTGTACCATAAAAAACCCAAACTATGCTATTCAGGATACATTTACCCTAAGCTCTTTAGTTGAAGGGTATTTTCGACTTTTTATTTTATTTTTCTTTCTCCTCTCTTCCCTCTGTTGGCCGTGGCAGAGGGAAGCCAGCGAGGGCTACCCTCACCGGCAGCAGAATTGGGCGAGGGTGGCCCTTGCCCAAGTCGGCAAGTGTTGCCCCCGCCAAATTTGGTGAGGGCTACCCTCACCTGAGTTGGGCGAGGGCTCCCTGACATCGGGAGAGGGCAGCCCTCACCCTGGGCAAGCGAGGCGGCCGTTGCTCGAGTCAGTGAGGGTCGCCCCTGCTAGATCCGGCGAGGGCATCCCTCGCTTGAGTTGGGTGACGACCTCCCTCGTTGGATTTGGCAAGGGTGACCCTCCCCGGTGTCGAGCGACGGCTGCCCCCATCCGCTACTGCCGCCAGCGAGGGTGGCCTTGGCCGGCTTCCCTCTGCTATGGCTGATTGAGAGAAGAGAGGAGAAAGAAAAAAAAGAAAAATGGAAAAATGGAAAAAGATGAAAATGCCCTTAGTCAAATAGTTTGGGGTAAATGTATCTCAAGTAGCATAATTTAGGGTTTTTTGTGGTATAAGAAAAAGTTCAGGATAAATTTTTCCCAAGTAATATAGTTTGGGATTTTTGGTAGTACAAAAAAAAGTTTAGGATAAAATTGTCCCAAGTGGCATAATTTGAAGTTTTTGATGGCACAAAAAAAGTTCAGAATAAAATTGTCTCAAGTGGTATAGTTTGGGGTTTTTGGTGATATTTTCCCTTTAATAAATTAAGAGCGCAGTCATCCATTAAAATAGATGTATGAATAAAAGGTGAGGGCCTTAATTAAAGATTTCGACATACCTATCTTTCAAGAAAAACAGATGAATTTAGTCTACCATTCCGGTCTCCAATCATAGGCAATGTTTTGAAAATAGTACCGGAGGTTGAATCGGAGTGAGGGCTAATGTGCAATTCCACCCGTTCAACTGGTTTGACTTTTATAAAACCATTTGAACACAAAGAATGAAGTGAGAAAAATGATATATGAAATGATCATTTTAAAAATATTATGTGTGGATTCACACTGAGTTGATCCGCAATGTGTAAAAATCAATTTTTTTCCCTATTATTGTAATAGGCTGAATTGTGGGTAAAGGCTTGCTAGTTTCTCAAGTGTGCCTATTATTTTTGAGTTGCAAATTATGCTACCAGGAGAGAGGGTGCCCGCGAAACAAGAGCCGATAACAGGAATGATGACACATATACCAAGATTGGCTTCACTGCAAGGGTGCAAGAGGAAATGAGGATATGAGTGGACATCTTTCTCACTTCAGCTAGATGTTGGTGTTTACTTCCCTATAGCACTGATTAACTATCAAATGTACAATGATAATCTTAGTTTGACGTTGATAAAGTTGGCTCTGATATCAGAAAGAGTTGTGGTAAGGACTAAAAACAATATGAGACAAGTATGCATGTAGTCTCAAGACATCATTAATATAAAAGATGAGACTCTCAAGCTTCAGAAAGTTTCTGGTCAACGTAAAAAGGACAATAATGCAATTTGCTGTGGCCAAAAATAATGGCCGACAAAAATAGAAGCTCATTACGATAACGTCAAATGCTATTGAATCCTTTTTCTGGGATCAACATCACCTCACCGAGCTTTGCCAACCATCGCTCCCAATTGTCCACATTTTTGAGCAATTGTTGATCGATAGAACAAGGACAATAATGCAAATAACTGTAACCAAATGTAATGGCCGACAAATATAAAAGCACACCAAGTAAGATAATACCAAATCTTCTTGAATTATTTTTTGGGATCAACATCACCGAGCTTTTCCAACCATCACTGCCAATTGTCCATGTATCCAAGGGTCTTGTGGGAACGGTAGATTCTTATCTTAATCAACTTATCGTAGAAGTTAGTCCTACATGGAAAAGGTTGAGGGGATTACATAATTTACACGCCTTAATAAGGCAACTACATTGGCATATGCAAGATGCTTTCTCTAGACAAATTGAAACGAAGAAAAAGAATGAAAATATGACATTTGTTTGGTTTTTTTCTTTTCTCTTTGATAAAAATCATTTTCTTGTGAATTTAAAATCATTTATTTCATTTATTTTTAAATTTTTCAATAATAAAAAATGCCATGTAAACTCATCATCAAAGCGTTGTTGGCCATGTAAACTTGTTGAAAAAGATGATACTGGTCATTATGTTTAATATTTGCCTTGTAGGGGATGTTTGAAAAGTGAGGTTATTTTTATTCCTTTCATAAAAGTACATGAGTTTTTTGAGATTTGCCCCACCTATTGTGTCAGAACTCTAAAATACACTTCAATCCCCCATGGCCACTAGGCCCTAGTGCTCTTCGTTAGTAAATTGCTATTTTCAAGTCGCAATAGCATGGTCGATGAAAGTAAATGAAAAGGAAAACCTAGTGCCATCTCTTTCCACGCCATCAAGAATGAAGAAAGACGATGCAGTCGTCCTCTTCACCAAGTCAGAAACGATCGAAATTATCTGTGCTTGGGTTGAAAGTGTCTTCGTTTGCACCACCCCCCCCAACGAGTATCCACCTGTTTTTGTATTGTGCTAATATGTCCACTCATATCCTCATTTCCTCTTGCACCCTTGCAGGGGATGTTTGAAAAGTGAGGTTATTTTTATTCCTTTCATAAAAGTACATGAGTTTTTTGAGATTTGCCCCACCTATTGTGTCAGAACTCTAAAATACACTTCAATCCCCCATGGCCACTAGGCCCTAGTGCTCTTCGTTAGTAAATTGCTATTTTCAAGTCGCAATAGCATGGTCGATGAAAGTAAATGAAAAGGAAAACCTAGTGCCATCTCTTTCCACGCCATCAAGAATGAAGAAAGACGATGCAGTCGTCCTCTTCACCAAGTCAGAAACGATCGAAATTATCTGTGCTTGGGTTGAAAGTGTCTTCGTTTGCACCACCCCCCAACGAGTATCCACCTGTTTTTGTATTGTGCTAATGAACGATTGAAGAGAAAAAATATACAGAGTAGCTACCGTCGATGCACTACATATTTGAATCTACAAGGTCAGGATTAGGTGGCTGCTTAGAGGGGGGAGAGATTGGTCGTTAAGGTTGTAATTAGGGTCGAGAGATTGGTCGATGGCTTCCCCGCCCTTGTCAAGGCAAGGCTTGCAAGCAGTGTCGATGGTGATCACCAGTACCACTCATGTGATGGCTATTAGCGGGATTGTGATGGTGGCCATTGTTTTTCTATAATGTGTTTCTTTTGCGGATTGCTAAGAGAGATGGTGAGGCCGAGCAAGACTAGGCAGAGACCTTGTCTTAAGCAAAGTCACCAACGGCACTTTCTCGTGGTTGCCTTTTTTGACTATGTTCCGCGAAGAGACTGATAATGGTGTCGAGCATCGATTCGAAAATAACACTGAAGGTGACCTTAACAGTAGCGTGGCCGCCACCACCGGCCACACCCCCTTCCCCTCTCTCTGCTTCTATTTATTTATTTATCTTCTCTCTTTGATAAAAATCATTTTGTTTGAATTTAGAATTTAAAATTCTATAATTATTTTATTTTTAATAAAAAAAACGACACATTAGCTGACCATGAAGTGCCGTGTAGTTGCCATGCAGGTTCATTTGGACGTAAAACATGACGGTGGCCATTTTGTCCCTCAATTAAGAGCACGGGCTTGTTTCAGGACAGTTGAAAAGCGGGGACATTTTTGTCCCTCCAATGTTTTTTTTTTTTGGTAAGGAGTCCCTCCAATGTTTATCCATGCTATTTTTGGAAATTGTTTGAAGAATTGGTAAGCCGGTATAATAGTCATTCGCATCAGTGAAGGTGGGAGAGGGAGGTGAAAAACCTTCTCCTAGGCTGACTTGTGCTTCACATAGTATCTTTCAACCGACTTATTAGCCTAATACCTCTGGTTGAAAGACATTGTGCAAATCTACCTTTATAGCTAAAGAAACAAAGATAGTAAAAAATAAAATAAAATACAACTTCGAATTCTTAACTAAGCGAATTTAGAGGGGAACACGAAGCAAAGATGTAAAGAAGAAACAATGTCAGTGAAAATTCGAAAACAAATGTCAAAAGATATGAAATGATCGTTACTGGGTAGCCTAGCATAGACAAGAGGTTTAAGATGCTTTTCTCAGTGCGGAGTCACTTTCACTTTTGCTTGAGAAACCATTTTGGACAAGTCTAAGAGAGAATGGTGGTGGTTGACTAAATTGTCACAACTCGAGTGTTTTCTCTGCTGTCTCTGAATAAAATTCAAGTCCGGCGGCTTCGAGATCATCTGAATTGTTCAAAGGTCTAACTTGTCAATTCGATTGCCTCTCATCTAATTTGATCTTTTTTGGGTGTGTATTTTTCTCCTTCGCTCTATTTATAAGATTTTCCAAAATACATAAATTTTTGCAGTGAGAAAGCATTTCTCATAGCACAGAATAAAGCTGGCATAGAATCACTAGGTCATTGAGCTCCCTTTGCTCCATAGTTAATGTACCTATTCTGATGATGAATACTTTTGATTGGTTGATTGCTTCATGTTATCATCTCGTACCAATACAATCGTAAATTTTTTTGTTAAATATGCTTAATATGCCCCTTTAGAATACTAGATAGTGGCCATCATTGTGATATTGTTACTGGTAATAACATTTCCTAGCGATCCTTCAAAGTGGAGCAGAAAGTGGGGGAAGTCCATATCTTTATTACGGAAGCATGTCAATTATCCAAATTCCCACACTCTTTTAGATTTAAATTATCTAATGAAGTCTCAATTGCCTTTACTCCTCCCAACGTAGAAAAATGGGGCACTCAGTCCATTTAAGCGCAAAATTATGAGTTACGTGATGCAATCTAAAATGATAATGTTGTCGTAATATTGTCATCGAGATAAAATAGAGCAATTGTGATAAGGAATGATGAAATTGTCTCGATACAAAAACTATTTGCTAGTGGTTAAGTCCCACTAAACCACCAACCAAAGCAATTGGTTAAATTACAATAGCCGGTTGTCATTTTCCACTTTAAACTTACCCCCTCATGTATCATCAACCATTAGCAAAGTGCAGGAACAATGATTATTTTTTGAAAGGGCGTGATTGGACTCTTAAAAGAGAGACCAACTTCTATACTTTTCCCTTAATATGCAGTATAGACATAGATATTATCTTCTTTTGCAAGGAAAAAAGGAAAACACTTTGAAATTTGATTTTAGTATTCATCTGAGAAAGGATCAAAGGGCAGATCAATCTAATATCGGGTCCAAATATTCGAGCACCAGCAGGACCCAAAAAAAAAGAATATTAAACTCAATATGACGTGATAGAGAAGGCCTAGGCCTAGCTATGGGGACTGGGCTCAAGGAGTAAACCAGCTGATTGCACTTCGGTTTGGTCCACAAAATTTGGGTCTTTCTTTCCATAAAAGCCTCTATGCTTACCTTCAAGGAAATAATTCTCATCTGCTGGCTTAGCCCTCCAGATCCTTGTACCGATCCCGAATTGTACCCCTATAATCTACAATATCACTAGTAGTAAGAGCCTAATCTTGTGAATATACTCAACTCGTTTCTTCATTCATGAAGGAGATTCCAAGAAAATTTTCTTATTATGAGCAGTATGGCCTGGTTTCTGCTACCCTTTTTCTTTTGGCTAATTAGCTTTTCAATATGATCACGAGTACCGCAACCTACTCAACTGCATCGCATCGGCCTACCCCATAGCCAGCTGGACTTCCATTTGGTTTAAAACAGTGCGATACAATACCATCATCCTCCAAATCCCCATGCGGTAATCCGTCTATCCGGATCCCAAGACTGAATCAATTCTCCAATTTCCATTATAGCCCAAAGTGTTGGCACCACTACTAAATATTTTAATGTATGACATCAATTGATTATAAGGAAAGAAAATAACATGTAACTTTGAAGTATATTTTACATGATTCCATATTAAAACGTCATCAAAAGGCTCCTGTGAAATTGTTACAAGTGACCATGTTTAGGAGGCAAATTAAAATATAACTGCTGGTGGAATTATATATTTTTGAAGGATCATCGTCATGCAAGGGATCTGGATTTCCATTTGAAGTTGAAAAGCCCACAAGCATCAGAATGAAATGAGGTCGAGCATCAAAGAGATAAAAGTTTTATATGATAAATAAATATCCAAATGATCATGTACCTGTAAAGTCGATAGCAACCGTAAAAGTAAGTTCAAAAGCCACTTGATATGTAATCAAGAAAGCTGTACTGTTGCTTCTCACAAAATTGATCCACAAAGAGCTGACTCTTGAGAGCCTATACAGAGAAGTTGTAAAACTGATCAAAGGGCACATCAGAATGAAGAGTATTAAACTATTTAAGAATGACAGGCACCTTTTCATGGCCGTGATGAGAAGCTGGTAAAGTAAAATTTGCAGCATTTCTTTCTTTGTGAAGTTTCTCCAAGTCTACCATGGACTTCTGAAGTTTACAGTAATAAACAAGAAGCAAATTAACATACAAAAAGCCTAAGTACTACAAATTGCATTAGAATTGGCGTTTACCCTATAAATGCATGGTTCCCACTAGTATCAAAATCAAAGCACACACAGACTAATGGATTCTCCTGCAACAAGTCGTATAGTATGCCAAATCACTAATGCAGTAACCATCAGACAATATGATGGCAGGCTCTGCATAAAACTTGTTGTTGATAAGTTCGGTTTTGCAAATAGGAAGAGAACCCCGGACTCAACTAGTCTGAAAATCCTCAGGAAAGTATCCTAAGAAGGGGTAACATCGGAGTACAAGCCTTAAGCAATGAAAATATATGGCAAGGAACAATACCAAACAGGACCTTTCAAGAGAGGTTGTGGAGAGCTTACACTTTTAGAAAACATATCTTTGTTTTCCAACCGGGAGCAGTGGAATATTATTTCAACAGCAGTCCTGGATGCAACAGATTTCTCAGCATGGACAGTCAGAGTAACCAGGTTTCTCAAGCCTACAAGTAAATTTTTATTATGAAGCGACAGGATCAAACTCCGACATTGCTTTGTGACTATCTACAGAAAATAGAAAGGAGAAGATGCTTATCTAGATGGATTACTCTTGTACTTTACTGGACCCATATGCATGGAAAATGACACGATAACAATGTGAGCCAGGAGTAAGTACCTCTGACAGCACATAGCTAGCTTCTACTAAAAACTCTTGGTCCTTCAGCTTTTACGTCTGCACTGAAGCCTCCCGATCAAGATACTATTGAGATTTCTTCTTCTTCACATGAAAAGACATAAGGCAAATAGAGACCCAAGTAATCTGAATGGACTAGTACTTATTTCCCAAATAAGCATGATTGCAAGTCATGATTACTTAAACGCCATTTAACATTTGAATTCCTATGCAAACATAAGATCGTCCAATGCATTCATTTTGTATTTCCAGAATTCCATGGACGTAACGTTCTGTAGACTGCAAGACAGCTAAACCAATCCACCTGGGAAAGTGTCGTCCTACCACACTTGAACATCAAAGGTAAGAAAGGAGATGAACCCTTGTCTTTATAATTCCTACTTTTAGGCAAAACCAAAAATGCAGTTGATCTATAACCATCACACAAGTAGCCAGTACATAAGTTGGAGAATTTTTGCAATCAATCTGAGACCACTCCTTATATTACTCCAACAGTCTCTCCGTTTTCATTAAATTTGAGTTAGACCCCTAGGAAGATTGACTGAAATGTGACGTTTAACATAGAACTGCAGTCGGATACATTGTTCATGTATGGCCAGGAAACGCCAAGCATAGCCCTGGCTTCGCCCAAAAAATTCAGAGGGGAAAATAACCAAAGCTAGAAAAAAAGAAACGATGTTATTGAAAATCCAAAAAGAAATATCAATGTGAAATTATTAAAATAACTGACACTCCTTTACGGGTACGTCGTAATATTTTGTGTCAACATCATATACATGAAACCTGAAAAGAGATAAAAGCAAACGAACAAATAGTTTTACATAATATAGTCAAGACTAAACACAGATTGAATAAATTATACTTTGCCGTACGTGGAAAACGCCAGATGCTGAACAGTATCAAAGTGATAAGCTAAAGAATTCTTTTCAATCCATGCAGGATCCAAACTATTTATCATGACTTTCTGTCCTCCCAAGTTCTTCAAGCGTTCCTTCTTTTTTCCTCAACTACACAGCTACCATGGGATTCCTCTGCAAGAAACCATTGATCAAAGTTCATGAACCTTTAAGTAAGCTCAAATTTGGGCATAAAAGAAAGAAACACAAACATGCAAAAATCTACAGAAATAAGTCATTCATTAGTTATGAGTTATTTAACTATATTAGTTCAGGTTTCTTAGACAGCCTGAAATATGATCAAGAGTATATATCCAAGTTTTGACAAAAGCCAAAGTTGCTATGGCAGAAATTTTGGCAGATGAGATTTGCCACATATGAAGCACACAAGTTATACAGAAAATAGCATGACATACGCATGCAAAGACTGTCCTAGATGTGTTTTCTGCAGCACAAGTCTTCCAGTCATAAGGTAATTTCAGCAACACACAAGTACCGAAGACACAAATAACAGGCATCAACCAGAAATGCATACATCATACGCTGTGATGTCCTAAATTTTTGCAAGCATAAGAAGACAGAAAATCAAGTTATAAGTCATGTAGTTGAAATTTTGCTTCAAAGGAAGAAGAAGTTACACCCTTCTGTGACAACCAAAAAAAAAAAAGAACCAAGAAGATCCCACATGAGTGTGAAAGCAAGATGCAGACAAAATAGAAAAACTACATACTAGTTGCAAGATGTACCTGAAAATGCTAATGAAGTTTCTCACCTTTGACACGATGTCACAATCACGTAATCCTGAAGCAGACAAGGATAGGGCATTAGATTTCAAGATCAATGCCCACGAGAACACCATATGCAATGCACGAAGTTTGTTGTTGGTATGCTATGCTTAATCTGTACCATCTCCTTCCCAGATATCCTATTCGTATTTAAGCTAAATCAGCAATACCGAGTTTAGATTTTGAAAAGCGCCACATAACTCAGAGAGTCAAAAAACTCTGTTTCTGAAAAAATAAACAGAGTAATGGCGTACAAGTGCAAGGCTTACTTAGACTGTCTAAACTAGCAGCCCTTTTGAAATAACAGATGCAAAGCATTCCCACTTAACTTGTCGCAGCATGTAATTCTTGTCATTTGCATTGCAAAAGGTCACAGCTCACAAGGCATACTAAAATTTTGGTTCAAAGAAAAGAAAGGAAAAGAAATCTCGTCAAGTCAAATCTAATGAGGAAAACAAGAAGAGAGCTCCGATTAGACGAGCATGTTGGGAACACGTAACCAGAAGTTCTTCATAGATAGTTCGGTAGCGAGGTTTGAGGAGAATCCCCATTGTAGACTTTGCTTCTTATTTTTTCCGCAAACAATCCTATGACAGACTGGTTTTTCCGGCCAACTCGTCGTTTTGCCGGAAAAAGCAAGAATAAAAATCTTACAACATTGACTCGGGTCCGAAGAAAACGAAGTTACCACCCCAGCATGGCACAACAGTGACAGTGAATGTATGCATAAAATGATTTCACATTGAAAAAAGCGCGCATAATTCTAAGAGCAGGCGAGAGACACAAAACTCAATTTGAGAGAAGAGACCGGGTAGACCGCGAGCTCGGAAGAAGTGGTCAACGGCGTCGTTGCGCCCCCCACTGTTGCTTCCTCCTCCTCCGACTCCTGCTTCACCTATGTATGGGCCTCTGTTGGGTCCCTCCGGCGATCGCTTCTTTGTTGACCTGCTCTCCCATCCAAAAAGCAACGACACCCCGTCTCCTCCCCCTCTCGAGAACCCCTCATTGTCGGCCACGTCTCGTCTCTCTCCCTGAAAAGTCCTTTTTTCCACAGAGATTGCTCCTGGTGAAAATTGTCACGCCCGCTCTCTCTCTCTCTCTGTGTCTTCAGCGCATGGGGGTCGGTTGTTTGTCACGTCTCGATCGAAACTCCGACAGCCTTATCCGAATCTATGAAACGAAACCCACATCGAACGATCCGCGCGCATAGCGATGGGACGTGAAAGTGGCTTCCTTTCTGGAGGGCTGCGAATGGTGTCGGAAGTGAATCGAGCTCGGAGCTTTGCGCGTGCTCTGGGATTCTTGGAGAAAGTTCGTTGCTATAGAGAGAGAGATAAGATAAGAGCTCGGTTCGACGTGTGACTAGGTGTTGATTTCCCCCGTTCGACGACATTCCATAACACGATGACCATCACCAAGATGCTGTATCCCCTTCGTTGAGGAAGGAGGAAGCAGGGGATCGAGTGGACAGGAATGCTAGAAGAGGGAGCGAGAGAGAAAATGATGGATTGACCAGAAAAACATTGGGTTATACCACCTCATTTTTTGTAATAGTCCACTGATTGCGCGACACGTGTCCTCGCTGGCCCGCCGCCCCCCACCTCGCCCTTTCCTCTTCCCCCTCCCCGCTGGCTTCCGTCGTCTTGTTTTAGGCTGATTTCTTTCTTGAATTTTGCAGAGGGGACACGAAGAGCTGTGACAAGAGTGTGAGGTTTTTACATTCTTGCCTACATTCATGTTAGCATGAAAGCATTAATAATTTAAAAAAATTTAATTCATGATTTAGAGATTTCATATTGGAGATGCAGGTGACCCTTGTCCAAAACAGTTTTATTACGTAGCTTATGGAATTCACACATGTGACTTCCAATTTCCGAGCTGGAAATTCTCTGATATCTCCATCGTTTGTGCTAATTTTGGGAATCGTAAATTTTATATTCTTGCTAGTAACATCTCAAATATATTGCCAAATCGTAGATTTGACCATCATGCACTATTGAGAGAGGGGGTTGATGATGCGCTGGATCCCAAGGTTTAAATTTAGCCTATTCATGTTAGCATGAAGAATGAAAATCGCCCTTCAGATTCCACAGACTTGTCCGTTGGAATGGCGGACTTTCGGTTTGGTGATTGATAATTTTATGAGTGAAATATATTGTTTGAACACGTCCTCAAAGTCTTATAATTTTGTTAGTAGCCTCTTAAACTTATTGGTAAACCAAAGATCTAAAAAATTCGTTCCGAAATCACCATTGCCTGTCTTTAATTGAATGTTTAATAATTGAACTTGTACAAGAACTTGCAAGGTTGTGTTATTACATGGATTAAGCATGTCCTATGTATTGAATTTACATTCCCTATTGAAACTGTCTCCATTTTATATTTTTCTCATGTAAATGGATGTACTTTTATTAGTATAACATGTAATGTAATCACGCGATAGTGAGTTTGCTTTTAATCCCCGATAGGATTTTAAAGTGTTATTTTCTTTGATTTTTAACATATTGCAACCCAAGTTGTCTTATCGTATAGCTAATTAGTGAGTGTCAATACTGATTTGAATGGATGGAATTATCGTTTGATTTTACAGAGAAAAGGGAATATCCTTGTGCATGTGCAAAAAAAAAAGAGATACGAGTATAATCACCATCTAAAAGATAGTACTCATGATTTTTTTTCCGAAGTAGTCTGAAAAGTGAGGAGAAAAAATTGGATGTCATTGAGCTATGGATTTATTAAGTGGTTAGATTTGTAAGTATAGGCATCTTACTCAAAATTTGACTCGTCATGTTCAAATTTATTGCAATAATTCATTTACATTAAACATAGGCATGATTGAAATGTAGGTAGATTATTAACTTTCCTAGTAGGTTACACATAAATTATGCACTCCATATTTAATGATAAATTTATCTTTTTATGAATTAATTGGCCCCGCCGCATGATTACTTGATTGCCATTTAACTTTCAAACTCCTACACAAACATAAGATCGTCCAATGCATTCATTTTGTTTTTCCAAGAGTTCCATGGACATATCAATCTGTAGACTACAAGACGGTTAAAGCAAAGATTGAGAACCTAGAGATGGACAAGAGAATTGAGAACTCAGCCTTAAGAGAACAAAAGTCACATGCGCTCCCGGAAGTGTTGTGTGTGATGAATCTCGCAAAGCTGGAAAACGATCATTTCAGCTAATAGTAGGGTGGATGAAAGAAGTTTATTCCTGCAAGCCAAATCGCCAAGAGAATGGGAGTCCCTGGCTGTGTGTGCTGGTTGCATTACATTACAGAGCCAATGAAATGGCCCAACGATAGTTAAGCAAATTCCCCGCACCGTAAGTTGTCATGTAATTCAGAATGAAAGGGCAGAATGAGTTTATATAAAAAAACTAGGTCCAAGCAGTCCTTCAGAATCTCACCACAGCGCAGGATGTTGATCAAGAAACCTAAAGTGCTTGAATGCAACTTCTTCTGTATAGGATGAGCCAATATCTCATCTTATCGGTTTTCATCAACTGCAAAACATCGTTAGAATTCAGCATTTTGAGAGAATCAGGGGTAGCACATGAATAAGGACTTGGTTCAGATACGTAGTGGTATATAGTCGCATTGAACAGCTTTTGAAGAATGCATATTGATTGGAGAGTAGCGATCAATTCTTGAGCTCTGTGAATGTATGCTGCATTACATCTCTCAACGAAATGGGGAAGTTAGTAAAGTTCTAAACTGGAGTGAAATGGAGTCGGTATTTGGTGGACTAAACATGTTACAAGTGGAGAAACTAGAAAGAACAAATAGATTCAAGTATATGAAAGACTTGCTTAGGTAATTTCTGAATTGTGGTATTCTGGTCACCATCCTGACGTCTAAAATCAACAATAGAGAATACTAGAATTAAGTCCGTGCACGTCTCTTATCACTAATAATGAAATAATGAAATTAGATGTACTAAACCGATTTTTGAAGCATGAAGATCCAATTACTTGTGGCAAATTTCCTATTGTGATTTCGCGTGCTCAATTTGTCAAAGATGTTTTCTCACATACAACATAAACTTTGATTGGCAATATCCATAGAAACCACAGACGGATTATTTTCTATGTAAATCCATTCATTATTGGCATTAATTAGATTAAGATTGAAATTAGGTATACAGATTACAACACTCATCATATGATAATTAGTTATTTCTTTTTTGTGGAAAATAAATTGACCGTTTTGAAGATTTGTTTACGTCATCCGCCAATGAGTATCAAATGTAGGCAGTCACAATAATAAATCTAGGTAGATTAAAAATATGTTGTTAAATGACTAAAATTAGTTGATATCTTAATGTGATGAATGTTGGTATATCAATAAAATTAAGGTTGGTAATTTGGAATAAAAAAGTATATAACTTGTGAAGCACCGGTAAACCCCTCGTCTACCACTTCTCTCTCCCTCTGAGACACTGCTTCTGGTGAAAATTGTCGCCCCATTCTCTCTCAACGCCTGATTAGGTGTTTATTCATTCATTCGACATTCCATCGTTTGTAATCCAAATATGATGACCCTAACCAGTTTGTGGCTCCACTTTTGTTGAGGAAGTAGGGGGGATTGAGAGAAAGGGAAAGTAGACGAGGGAACAAGAGAGAAAATGATGCGTTTGAAATTCTGTGGAAGTCTCTTGCAAATAATTCTTGGATTGCCTCTGATTTCAATAAATTGATAGATGAGGTCAATGTCTGGATTTGACTCTCAGTCGCTGCGGAGAGAGAAGAGCGAGCATTACTGTTCATGCTCTGTTCTATGAAATCCTCCTGAAATCATCGTTGTCTCTTTATGCTTGTGCCATGACACGGATTGAACATGTCATATGCCTTGAATTTCATATGCACTATTGATCTCCATATTATATTTGTCTCGTGTAAATGGATGGAGTCCTATTGTAATAATAGTCAATATAATCACGCGAGTTTGCTTTTAATCCATGCGATAAGATTTTAAAGTGTTATTTCTTTTGATTTTTAAATTATTGTATCGTGAAGTGCCTTGCAGTATGGCCGGTTAGCATATGTCAATAATCATCTCAATGGCCGGAATTATCATCTCATTTTACGGAAAAAACGGCGCATGTTTTTGTGTGTGCAAAAACATGAGATAAGTGTACAATCTTAATTTAAAAGATAATACCTACGATAAACTTTTTATTTAAACTAGTCGAATAGTGAGGAAAAAATTGGATGAGGATGAGCTGTGGATTTGTTAAATTGTTAGGTTTGCAACTACCAACATCTTACTTGAAATTTTAATCATCACGTTCAAATTTTTGCACATTCCATTTATATTGAACATAGGTATAATTGAAAACGTAGGTAGATAGATTATTACTTTTGGTAGTAGGATCTTCCACTCAAATTTGATGAAAAGAATTATCTCTTTATGAATTAATTGGCCCCTCAGTCATGATTACTTGATTGCCATTTAATTTACAAATTCTTACGCAAACAAAAGATCGTCGAACGCATTCATTTTGTTTTTCCAGAATTCCATGGACATAACAATCTGCAGATTCCAAGACAGCAAAAGCCAAAAACTGAGAACCTACTGATGGACTAGAGAATTGAGAACCCAGCCTGAAGAAAATAAAAGTCACATGCGCTGCCCGAAGTGTTGTGAGCTATGAATCTCGCAAAGCGAGAGCACAATCATTTTCGGTCCCTTGACCAATCGCCAAGAGAATGGCAGTCCATGGCTGCGTGTGCTGGTAGCATTATATTATAAATCCGGTGAAATGTCCCAACGATAGTTTAGCAAATTCCCCACAGGAAAAGTCGTCACTTAATTCAGAATGAAAGGGAAGAATGAATTGATATAAAAAAACAGAAGTAGTCCAAGCAGTCCTTGAGAATTTCACCACTGCCCAAGACGATGATCAAGAAAAGCTGAAGAGGTCGAATGCAACTTCTTCTGCATTGGATGAGCCAATTTTTCACCTCATCGGTCTCTAGCACCTGCAAAGCATCATCAGAATTCAGTATTTTGAGAAAATAAGGGGTTACACATGAAGAAGGACTTGCTTCATGATAGAGTGGCAGATAGTTGCACTGAACAGCTTTTTGAAGAATGCAAACTGATTCGAGAGTAGCAATGAATTCTTGAGCTCTATAAATGTGTGATACATTATGTCTCAGCGAATAGGGACATTAGTGAAGTTCTAAACTGCAGTGAAATGGAGTTGGCATTTGGTGGACTAAACATATTAGTAATGAGCAAAAAGATTCAAGTATATGAAGGACTTGCTGGGGATAATTTCTAAATTGTGGTATTATGGTCACCCTTGTGGCGCCATTCAAAATCCACAATAGATGATACTAGAATTAAGTCGGTGCCTTGCAAGGGAATGATGTGAGATAAGTAGAACATCCTATCTTACAATTAATATGTCACGGAATTATATGAGATTATTGAGATATTCAGAAGTCAAGTCATAGATCATGTTATTTCACATTGGTAATATTAGTACTCTTTACTCCATTTTCAATCCCTTGACAAACTAGATACAATAACCATCAGCACAACTCCAATCACTAATAATGAAATTAGATGTACTTGACCGATTTTTGAAGCATGAAGATCCCATTGGTTGTGGCAAATTGCATATTGTGATTTCACGTGGTCAACTTGTCAAACATGTTTTCTCATGAACAACATAAAATTTGATTAGCAATATCCGTAAAAACAACAGATGAATTCTTTTCTATGTAAATCAATTCATTATGGGCATTAATTAGATTAAAATTGAGATGTATTTGGAAATTGAAGAAAAGAAAAGGAAGGTATAAGATGTTTTGTTAGCTATACTGATTGCCACAGTTATCATATGATAATTAGTTTTTTTTTTCTTTATGAAACCTAAATTGATTGTTTTGAAGATTTGTTTACGTCATTTCGCCAGTGAGTATCAATTGTAGGTGGTGCTTTCCACATGACATAAAAATTATGCAATGACATTATATCAATAGATTGTTTTGGATTTTTTAAATATTGGACTTTAAGTAAACTTCACGCGTGCAAGTGTTGGATTACAAAATGGTGCAGGTGCTATAATTTTTTCTACTTAATTCCTATTGAGAATTAAAATCTCTTCGAATCAATAAGAAGATGGATCTCTTTACGGTGGCATTGACATTGATAAGTTAATTTTCCTTGAACATTTATTTGAGTGAATAAAGGTAAATGAAATCGAACTTTTAAAAACGAAGGTTGAGGGTAAAAGTGTAATTCTCACTTTTAAATTCACAAATAGAGAGATTATTGACCATCCAATATATTTATTATTTAGAGTAGAGAAACGGTTTATGGTAATACCAAACTACTCCACTAACTCTGAAAAAGAATAAAATAAAAATGGTGAGAATTTTTCGTGGAATCTACGTCATCACTTTCACCGTAGCAAACACTTCTTTTGCTTTAATATATATAAATTATTTTATCTGTAAGCAACAATGCAAGCAATTACAGAATCAACGACGGGACAGGTTCATTAATATAATAGTCTGTGGGCAGTAGTAAAATCAAAACTTTTAGTCTTTTGGATCTTAAAATATATATATATATATATATATATAAATCTTTTAATGTATGTGCATTCCGAGTGACACTTTTTCTATCTTTAAAAATTGAGAAAAAAAGGAGAAGGCTGGCATTGCTATTTTGATGAGGAGAAATTTTTTTCTTCTTTTTAGTTTTTTGGATGATGGCAGTAATAGTCCTAAAAATTTTTCGCGTTAGTCCATCCATTAGATCCATTAGCTTTTAGTGGAATGTAAATGTATCCGCATTTTTGTTAATAAATTTCCTTATTTTTAGTGGATAGAAAATCTATAACAATTTTTACAATAAAATATGTCATTAGAAAAAGCATTTACCTGACTTATTGAATCCGGTGTGGATCATTTCATGTTGATAAAGTTTGGATGGTGGTATTAAGGTCGCCCTCCCAATACCCCTTATCATCTTCTTCGGAGAGGAGTACTTCATCTAGTTTTGGTGTCCTCAAGGCACCATTGCAGAATATATTCATCTTTGAGCACTTCATCACAATAATACGCACCAATGCTGGGAACCTAAAGGCACAAGTCATGGGGGAGAAGCTGTCAAAGCTTGGTAAATCATCAAGTATCAGCTCTTCCAGTTTGGGAAAAGAGATCTCCTCTACTTCATTTCCATCATCTATTACCACGTCTTCCATTGCACCACAATTTCTTAGGATTAGCTGAGTAAGGTGCACCAGACTTGTCATTGCCAAACAAGTTCCCATATGAACTAAACCAGCACAATCAACTACTACTAATTCCTTCAATCTTTGGAATGAAGTGGGAGATGGAAGTACAATTGATAAACTAGGACACAACCAAATGGACAGATCTTCAATCTGTTTGAGGACTTCAACCATCAAGGAGCCAGCTTTCCAAACTTGCCTCAGATTACAAAGCTTATTCAACCGAAGTCTCTTTAGATTTCCAAGAGCCTTCAGACTCGCTCCCCCATGTCTAAACGCATCTTCTGGAAATATCTCCTCAAAAGAACTACACGATAAAAAAAGAGTTTCTAGATTGGGGAAATTCTGGAGAAGGAAGTCGGAGGGGAAAACGTCATTTTTATCATGGTAGCATGCCAAACTCAGGTTTCTGAGATTGCCAATGAAATAATGCTGCATCATCACAACGTCGTCCCTCAATAATGTCAACAAATCCACGTACGGAATGACCTGGGGGAATTCGCTTAATCAGATCACAAGAAGTCCATGTCATAGCTATTGCCGAAGCCACGACCTAATGACTAAAATGTCCTCCCATTTAGGGAAAAAAGGGAGGGGCAAAAAAAGAACCTGTGCAAGGTATGTACAAAAGGGATGTTTGTTGTTAATGATGCGCCCATTTTAATCAAAATATGTTTCGTGACTCTGGATTCAAAAGTTATTACTCAAAAAAAAAAAAAGGTACTGCTGATATGCTAATTATCAACTAATTAAAATTCAAAAGGCAAAATAAACTCATCATTGGCAAAAGCGAAAAAAAAAAAAAAAAAAAAAGGTGGGGGAGGGGATGGGAAAAAAGGACAAAACATTATAGAGATTACATCTCAAAATTTCGATGGAAAAAGAGTAAATAATTAAAGACAACTTGCTCATTCTTACAATAGCAAAATGAAACGTCATATATAATAAGAAACAAATAGAAAAGTACACCAAATAAACCAACTTTTAGTGTTCCGTGGGGTTAAAAACGGAACCTGTTCTGTGTTGGTATATCACTGATATACCAGTCAAATTAAGGATGGTAATTTCCAATAAACGTTAGTAACTTCAAAAGGGTTGATAAGCCAGTGGAATAAACGTTGGTAGATTATTAAAATAGTCGGTGACCTTGAAAATATAAAGAAATATTAATACTTTTCAAAATCCACAAGATAAGAAGTTGGTCAATGACTAAAATCAGTTGGTATATTAACTTGATGAATGTTGGTACAATCAAGGTTAGTAATTTGAAAGCCGTTGTTTCATCACAAGAATAAATATTGGTTGATTATTACATTTGTTCGTAATTTTGAAAATATTGGTACTTTTCAAAACCTAACAAGATAATAAGTTGGCAAGTGACTATAATCGGTTAATGTAATGAATGTCGGTACACCAATCAAATTGATTTCAGTTAATTCAAATAAAATTAGTGATTTCAAATGTATTGGTGAGCCACAAGTTTAAATGTTGGTAGATTATTACAGAAGTGGATCATTTTGAAACTAGAGAAAAAAAAAGTAGGTGCTTTTCAAAGCCAATTGATAAATTATTAAACAATTATTGGATAAGCAAGTTATCCGCAATAGTTGACAGTTCCCAACCATGTTCACAAAATTTGAGCATTGAACTTTCTTCCGGAGCTAAGCTAGCAATATGCGGAATGAACGTAATACTTATTTTGATTTTGATTTTGGCGAACTGGATAGGTCAAATTAAATTAAATAGATAAATCCCAACCATAAGACGGGGGCAGCTCATTAGATGCATGACTGTCCATGCAAGTTATTCAATATTTTTTTTTTCAAAGTAAAAGCTGGGATAACTAGATTATATTCCAAAACATATGAGCTGAAAATAATTAACTGTAATCAATCTTCATGTTTCTAAGCAATTCACGGATGTGTGTAGGTGAGTATTAATAAGCATGAAATATTTGACAATTTTAAATTCCTACGGAAAAGAACAAAGCCCCGAGAGCTATGCACATAATGAAGACAACAATGAAGAGCTAGAATTAGGAACATTACCTTTTCAAAAGAAAATAGTGTTGGTTGGTTCTCACTGGTAGTTGTACCTTGGTAGCTTTGGATTTCACAAGCGAATGAGAATGACCTCATCTTGCCATTGTGTCTCACTCGCAATTCCTTCAAGAGTGGCCACGTTGAAATATGACTATTCCTGTAAAAGCTCCTTAGTTCTGGCAACTCAAGTAGTATCAGATCAGTTAATCGCGGAAAGAATAGATCACCTACACTCATCCCTGCTTCGTCTTCCTCTGCAATAATTTCCTCCACCCCACAATCCCAGACCACAAGTTTTTCAAGCCATGTCATACTTTTTGCCACCGAGCTTGGAAATAAAATTTTGACACTTTCACACTTGACAACCTCCATGCATTGTAAGCGTCCAAAGATAAGACCTCCTTGAGGAAGTCCACTCCACACATGCTTCATTTTTGGGAGACGCGTCAAAAATAATTCTTTCAATTGAAAGATGCTTATAGAACGAGCTTCGCTAAAATTGAATTCTTGGATGTGAAACACCACTTCTAAAGATCCACAATTGGTCACAATCATCTTCTCTAGATTTTGAAATCTTGTGAGCATAGTATAAGATGAAAATATGGATGAAAGTTTCTCACAATACTCCACTATTAGTGCCTTGAGTTTGCAAAAGGCATTTGAAGCAAGATTATCAATCCATATCTTTTCCACATTATCCATGTGCGAAATCTTCATTGACTCCATACTAGGGAACTCAACCTGTCATTTTCATATTAATTCATTAAAGCTGGCTCTCTATTTCCCATGAAAAAGAGAAAATTTACAATTTCAAGAACAAGGAAAATCATAAGATAAACAATATTCATAGAACAGAAAGAAATAAAAGACTAGATGCATGTTTTTTTTTTTTCTTTTTAGCATATGCCACCCCTAAAATCCATTCTCCTGCCATATTATTTTTAATTAGAAAGCATAGATTTATCTAATATATATATATATATATATATATATATATATATATATAAGCATTATGTTTGGGCAGCTTAACCCCCTTAGTTAGACAAGAATAATCATTTTGCGCATCATCTGTTTCCCGTAAACCTCAAATTTTGCCCATCTTAGATTCCACTCATTACAACACACAAATACACAATACCCAACATACTCTCCCATTTGTTTGAGCCATTTAAAAATATAGCTTGTGCATTATTAGGTATTGATCACAAAAAATAAAAACCAATTAGCACAAATCAATGCTTCATGTATCTTCCAATTCAAAATTTCTCCAACAAAGAATAGACTTCAAGAATACCGTAACCCATAGACTCCTATCTGACCAATCTAAGGTTTCGCTCATTATAGCACACGCATACACAATAGCCAAGATATTCTCCCATTTCTTGGAACCATTTAAAAGTGCAGCTTGTTCACCGTAAGGTATTGACATAAAAATAAAAAAAACAATTAGCACAAACCAATACTTCATGGATCTTGCAGTTCAAAATTTTCTCCGACAAATTATAGTCTCCTGGAAAATACAACAGATACCGAAGAAAAAATCCGAAAATTAGATGAAAAGATGGTAGAGTACGGTAGGATGAGATTCTTCAACCACTAGCTGGTTTGTTTCTTTATTTAGTTTAGTTATTTGATATCTCTCTAGTTTCTCCCTCATTTTTAATTATCTGATTTTCCTCCGGTTGTTACAAATCTAAACCTAACTTTCTACATGCTTCCGTTTGACATAAGTTGTTAGCGGATCTAGATCTCTTTATCATCAATTGGTATTTGAACTGGAGCACTTCAACATCAATTGGTATCAGAATTTTGCTTTGATTGCATCTTATCATTGTGCGATGATTCTACACCAAAGACCAATGCTATGGTACTTATTTTAGTTGCTACACTTGCATTTCTGATCCGATATGCTCATGAATAGCATTCATGCCCATTGAAATCTCAGCCGCCATGCTTGCTGATTTGGAGCCACTCCATGTGTGGTATAATATTCTCTTTTAATATTATTTTAATATTTATTAAGATTATTACGGTCATTGATAGGACGATTTTGATTATTATGATTCTCATGTTATGTTAATAGCTTTGACAAGATTATTACAGCGATTGCCGTAGTTTTGATCACCATAAATCCTATATCATCTTGAAGAGATTAAATTTTTTAAAAGGATCTGAAAGAAGATTTCAACAGTTTTGATAAGAATTTAATAGATTCAATCAAAAATTGTAAGGAAGACATGAAAACGGTCCAAATCAATTCTCTAATGTGCAAAAGGGCATGGATAAGTACTCTCAATACCTTGAAGAATCCAATAAGGACTCTTGCTGATGATATTGGTGAAGTGAGTAGGATAAAAGTGAACTAATTAATTTGGATGAATTTAGTGAAGAGCCTTATGTAATTTAATAAATTAAGGAATGTAATTTCTCCAATTGATCACCCATAATCCTCGCTAGTGGCCCGCAAGGGTCGACCGCTCTTCTTTGACCCTGGTGAGGGCTCTAGGCTCTCGACGGTGGGAAGCGCTGCTCCCTCTTTAGCTCCCCGCACCCCCGCACACACCCTCCTCCCCCTCCAACAAAACCCCGGGGGACGTGCGTTGTCTCGCAGAATTATTTTAATCCAGTTTTCATATTCACTGTTTTTTCTACTGTTAGATTTTCTTCTATTTTTCAGTCCATTTTCTATTCGTTTTTGTAATTTTTCCGATGTGGCAATAGGGAAACAAGAACCTTCTGTGCTTGAGGAAGCTCCATCACTGCATTAATTGCCACGTAGGACTGCAAGTATGATTAAAACGCATATTTTTCATCTACAAAAACAGAAGACCTTACAAGTCCTAAAAAGTGTAATTATTACGACTTGAATGCATGTAAAAGATTTTTGACAACTTAAGTATCTAGACACAAATTTTAAAACAGGTAATGTCATTTTCCCTTGATCTTACACTGAATTAGATTTAAATTTAATCTGACCTCTTTAACATAGTCTAGACTCTAGATTAGTTAAAAGATATTAAATTAGTCCTTCACCTCTAAGTGATAGTTGCATTTCAGTTACAGTATAAAGAAACATTACGTTAGTCTAAAATTTGAGAACGAAAGAAAAATATATCAAGCTTTCGAAACTTATGAAAAAGTTTTGATATAAGTGTCAATATGTTTATCTTAAAGAAGTAGCTTTAAGTTGTTTGTTAATTATTTAAAGTCAAAAATTTGTAAAAGAATAAGTTAGCCAAAGTCACACCACATACCCTTACATTGTCCAGCTGATGTAGCCTAAAGGTAGGCTACTTGAATAATAGGATCGAGAGTGACAAAAAACTTAATCACAAAATCAAGCAGAAATTTCAATTCTAGACTAGTTTGGAAAAATGGACATAACATTGTCAATTCAGATCGAAATGACCTGATTCCAAGACCAAAAGAACGAGGACTTGATGGTCTATAACTTTTGTGTTTTGAGTTTTTGGAGATAAGTACTGTGGAACTCTCGAATTTGAGGAGAATTGGGAAAAACAGAAACTGACAGAATGAGGAAAAAGATAGGAACTTCAATGGTTGCTCTTCTAGGCCTCTAAGGAAGTTGAAATGACGTTGACTTTTCGAGATTGATGGCTGGAGCTCTTCAAGGATGCAGATTTTAAAAAGCTCTAACACTTCAAGGACGGAGGGAAAACTCTTCTAGATTTTCACAGGGCTTGAACTTTTCAAGGTTCAAGAGAATTGCATTAAGCAAATTTTCATTAATCAAATTCGGTCTGTTATTTATAGAGGTTCGATTATAGCAAAACAATAGAATAGACTAGATTCAAACCAAAAACTCACTAGTCATTAATATACATAGAAACTAAGAGCTATTAAGTATAGAATATTTCCAATGTTAGTTGTCATCCCAAAGTGTCTTGATGTAAGCTTTGGTGCGTGGGAAATGACAGATTCTTTATAACAAAGTCAAGATGAGGCCTTATTGATAAGGCGCTCTCTCTCTCTATCTTTCCTTAGTTTATTGCTATCTGATTTTCCTTCAGATTTTATGATTTTGAACTAACCTTGCTATGCAATTTCATCTATATTCTCAATTGCTAACATATGTATCATACACCTTGTAAAAAGCTCCTCAAATTTTTTGTGATAGTGAATGACAGCACATTGAATTATAGATTCCATTTGTGCAATTGATTTATTTATATATAATGAGTGTAGCAAAAGAATTATTGGCTCGTGTGGAGCCATGAATACAGATTTGTTGAGTCCATGATTCCAAATTTTCACCAAAGCTCCTTTGATTAGCATCTGATTAAGCTGACTAGGTTTGACCCCAAAGTGAAAATTATCATGTCAACTACTTGCAGTTTTAGTCATAACCAAGAAATAAAGATGCATTGGAAGTCCTAAATCTTATATTTGAAATGAAGCCAAGTCCTATGCCTTCAATTGGGTTACTCAAGTTTTAAGTATTTTTTGAAAAGGTGTAATCAAGTTCTTTTAGGACACAATAACTTAGATTGCCTATGCGGCAACCTCAAATTGCATTGTTTGTATTAATTTATGACTTTATTACACCAAATAAAAGGTTTGGGACTCAATTGCACTTTTTGATAAAAATTTAAGAGTTTATTGCATCAACTGAAAAATTTATGACTCGATTGCATTTCATAAATACATTTTAGGACTTGTGGAACGATTTTCCCATCACAATATTTACAATTGACTTTTGGAATGAGTAACAAAATGACTCCTAAAATTTATTTCAGTTTGGCATGTTTAAGAACCAATTTTTTTTTTTGTTTATTAGTAAAACTTGTTCTGGTTCAGCATTTGAGTCTTTCCATTGCCCAAATTAGTTTCAGGAGGATGGACAGTATCTATGGCATTTTTCATCGAATTTTCCTTTTTTTTCTTGTAAAATGCGATGTTAATGTGGAGATGCCACATCAAAAAAGGTGACAAAAAATTTAAAGAGTACACTCAGCACCCTTGCTAGGCCACTAGCAGTTACCAAACTTGGCTCCTTGCCAGCACGTGAGTGAGCACACTTGCCCCTGCTGTAGGCCCCACAAGGGTTAACGGCCTTGTTGTGACCATAGTGAGAGTTGTTAGCCCTCGTCGGCAAGAAGGGAAGCAATAGTGGTGCACCCTATGTAGCCTTTGGCCCCCTTGACTGTCGATCTCTCGTAGGATTTACTTTTATTTTTAGTTTCACGGTAGTCTTGATTTTTTTTTTCTAATTTTTAGTATGTTCTTAATTTTTTTCAATTTTTCGATGTGGCAATGGTGAAACAGCTCCCTTTGTGCTGGAGGAAAGCTTCATCACCGCACCAAAGCCCATGTAAGACTGAAAATATGATAACAATGCAGAATTTCTCTACAAAAAAGGGGCAGACTTAACAAGTCTTGAAATGCATCGATTAGAACTCGTAGTGTCATTAACCCTTGATCTTATGTTGAATAATATTTAAATTTGAGCAGATGTCTTTAGCATGTTCTAGACTCTAAATTAATTAAAAGTTGTTAATTGAAGCTTAGCCTCTCATTAATATTTGTACGTTAGCTACAATTTAGTTTAAGACTTGAAAAGGAAAGAAAAAAAATATAAGTTTTTGAAACTTATGAAAAGGTTTTGATATACATTTGAGTATGTATATTAAAGAAATAGCTTTGAGATTTTCTTATTTGAGGTCAAAGATTCGTAAAAGAAATAATAAGTCATCATAAGTGACCCCATAGACTCCTACATTGTCTTAGCTCAAACCATTAGGACAACAAACTAGATATGCCATTAAAGAAGAAAGAGCGCAAACCTTTTCGACGAGTAAAAGTGGTTGTTGTGTTGGAACGCTGCTCTCTAAACTTCTACAACTGACATCCCCTAGAATCACCTTCACAGCTTTACAATCTTCAACAGTAAACTCTTTCAAGGAGGGCCACTTTGAAATTTGCTTCCCTTGGCAGAAACTTATGAGTCTTGGCATGTTGTGAAGATATAGAGTACCAAGTTGAGGAATTACAATTTTGTCGGCTGCTTCTTCAGGTTTCTCCTCTTCTTTGGCGATAATGTACTCCATCTCTCCACAATCGCCAAGAACCAGATATTGGAGTTGTCCTAGACTTTTTGCCATAGACACTGTAAAAAGGTTTCTTAGATGTTGGCACTTCTCAACTGTCAAGGACTCCATACAGTGAAGTAGCCTCTTCCATATGGATGACGGAATTACATTCATTAGGTTATGACACTGCTTCACCTTGAGGACCTTTAGATGGCAAAAGGCCTCCACAAGGATTTTATCATTCCATAGTTCTTTGTGTTGAACTCCCTCAATGTATAGCTCTTCTAACATTGGAAATGCAAGCTACAAATGTACATAAATACAACGAAAAATATGCAACATTGCTTAGGGCCAAAGCATTAAAGACAAAATAATGTAATAGATAAGATAAATCAGGATATGATACCTTCTCATCAAATAGAGGATATAACTCATCGCCAGTACAACTCTCTGAACAGAAACAAGTCAAATTCTCAAGGTCACCAAGCTTGAGAGTGCTTAAATTACGGAACTGGAATGCCTCTACCGTTTTTCCTGTTCCTTCTTCTGTCGCAATTATGCTCTTCATGTTATTGCAATAGGAAACATCAAGCACTGCAAGTTTACCAAGAGTTCTGGTCGTGGAACTTGAGAAGAGATATGGCAAACGATGACAACGCCTTACGCTCACTTCCCTTAGACTGGGAAACGCCAATGTTAAATTGTAGTCACTCTTCAAAATGTCTCTCAGCCTTGGTAGATTCAGCAACTTCATTTTTTCTAATGAAGAGCGGACCAGTGGTTTTTGCCTTTCATCAGAGTTGAGACTTACTGGATCGAATAATGCTTCCAAGGAGGGACACCCGACCACCTTAATTTTATTTAGACTCTGCAACCTATCCATTAAATTTGATGGAAAAACATGTGACAAGTTTTCACATAGTTCAACAGTGAGGGATGCAAGTTTGCAAAAGGACTGTCCGTGGAGTTGATTGTGCCATATCCTCTTTAATTGGCCCATGGAAGAAAGCTTCAATTCCTCCAAGCTTGGAAAAAGAACCTGCATAGAAAAATTTTATATGTAGAATGACTGAAATTTTTGGAACAGAATTGCATTATGCCGAAATTTGTGGGCAACTTTGGGAATGATCCCACCTTGTTAGCTTTTCCACCGCCAGTTGCCAAACTTGAATAATGATCAAGTTTCTACTAAATTGCGTCTCTCACAAGAACTAGAAGATTGATTGGCAAAAATAATATAGATGCTTACCTTTTCATTGAAGAAGCCAGGCAAGGATAAGCCAGAGTTCATACGATCAAATACTCGTAAATCTGTATTAGATGTGATCGACCATTGCCTTCCTCCGAATGAAGAGAATGTCATCATTTTGGGGCACCGAGATATATTCAATTTTGTTAAGGATGGACAGTGAATACAATACTTTTGATAAGAGAATGTCCTGAGATTTGGCAATTCCTCAAGAGACAAGGTGATTAACAAAGGGAATTCTAAGGTGTCGCTGGTTGCAGCTTTCTCCAATTCTTCTTCTTGCACATCAATAATTTCCTCCATTAGTTTACAACTTACTATTTCTATTTCTTTTATTTGCCTGAGTGTTTTAGCCATGGAAGAAGAAAAAAGAAACCTCAAGTTCTCACAATTTTGCACCTTCAGTGCCCTTAAGTTTTGAAAACACAATGTTCGTTGCGGATTTTTGTTCCATATGCGTCCCAAACTTGGTAAGTCACTCAGGGTTAAGTCTCTCAATTGCGATAGAATCTCGACTTCCACACTGCTTGTGAGTCCTTCAAGGTCGAATACTTCTCTTATTAACTAACATCTTTCAATGGTTATGGCTTCCAAACTCTGTAGCTTTATTAGCTGCAAAGGGTGAATAACCCCACATTATCTCATAATAATGCTTGTAAACACATATACGAGTTGTGTGTGATATAATAATAAAAGAAACAATCTCATACAATAGATTTAAATATAATGGAAGAAAAAGCGGAGTAGTGATTTTTGAATTTTACCTCATTCTTCTTTAGAATTTATCAACATCACACTTACTTCTCTTTTAGCTATTATGTATCTGGACTTTACTGAATGTATAATAATAAGAGAGAATTTAAAGTCCTTGAATTATTGAGGTTATCAAACTTACAGTCAGATTTTGTGCCTTTTACCTAAATTTTTTAAAGTCATGGCATAGGGCTCAATTGATTTTTTAGTCATTGACTGTGATTATATGTAATACGTCAAACGAATAAATTTCTACTGAATAGTCATGAACTAAATTGACAAATAGAGAAAAAACTATACTTTTAGTTGATTTGCAGATGCAATTTGAGCCTGCCATATTTCTAAAGTATTTGAAAGAAAATCCTCTTATCAAAATATTGAAAGTAAAAAGTTATTGTAAATTACGAGAGAAATATCAAAGCATTTAAAATATTCTGTTGTCCCCATGTATAGCACTACAGGATCCATTATTTTCTAACATAGAAAATATGCTACATTGGCCGAAAGTAATTAAATTTTTTTTTTTCATCACTGTGAGATCCAGAATTGGCCATAAAAGGATTTAATTGAGTGAACAGCACCATATGGGCATCGAAGTCAATTTCATTAAAGGATTTAATTTACCTATATAAGGACCTAAGATGCGGTTCCTTATCAAATCGCAAAATTATATGGCAAATTTTATTTATGTGGCCAATAAAATGAATTACTTAATTCGACAAATGATTTTACTCGAGCATCATGCTTTTGCATTTTGGCTCACGTGATAAACATAATCTTAAAAAATAATTTAAAGAGGGCTTCCATTTTTATTTTATTTTTACTTTTCAGTGACAAAACAGTTAAAGGAATTGTTCAATCAAAGCGATAGTGCACAGATGAATGCTAGATGTGTTTCTAATTAATATTTTCTAGGAATATTTTAATTAAAAAAATAAATTTAAACATGTGCAGGGCACATAAATTCCACTAGTAGCTTTAGAAAAGTGGTTATATGAAGATTTGTGGTAGATTTTTTATCACCACAAAAGGTCCATAGCTTACATGAATTCGCACAAAAAAATCAATTATCCCACTAACATCTCATTACTGTACCAAGGTAACAAAAGCAATTTGGCCTATCAGATATTGTATTTGATTTTTCATTTGTGGTCACATAATAGTTCCGTCATTTAACAAATAAGAGTATAAAAAAGATTTACATAATGCACTTACAATTGTGATTGCAAAATTATAAGTAATTGATCTGGACGTTATTTGACACATAGTTAGTGTAGTTAAATTCACCTATTGAATTTATTTTTTAGTTATTTCTTTCACTTTAATCAAGCGGATATAATAGGACTCAACATATGTCCATTCATTATTAAATAGAGTTCATAAAAATTATAGAGGTCGTATACACTTCCTTCAACTTATGAATATATCCATAAATGTTTGTGTATACATATTCGATTTTACCAGTAAGCAATGATAAGCTTCCTGATTATTTGAAAAATATATAAATCTCACTTCTTTAACTAAGTTGATAACATTACACAAATAAGGAGAGATGTAATTAACTACTGTATAAATGTTTTAATGTATTCACATATTACATAGCAATTCCATATTAAAAAATTAAATTATCGTTTGTCTTAATTATTTTGGAAAACTAAATCTCAAAAACAAATTCTTTATCCAATTTTTTCTTCGTTGTATTATACTCTCACATTTAAAATCCATGCATAAAATCTCTATAAAAAATTATATACCTGTTGCCCGTCGAAGAAATCAATTGAGCGGTTTGCGGTTTTATAGAAGCTTGTCATCTTCGGCAAGTTTCTTAATGTCAACCTACGCAAATTGCATGGCTTCACATTGGGATCATATACTTCATCTATGTCAACCTCACCATCTGCAACAATTTGCTGCATCATGTGGCATCTGCTTATTTCAATTTCTTCAAGCTGGGATAATATTCTTGTCATGGACAAAGGAAACAAATGTTTGATTTCACCACAGTTGTCCACTTTCACGATCTTTAATTTGCTGAAGGATTCTAAGGCAAGACAGCCGCAACAAATCTTCTTGAAGTTGTCCAGATTCTCGAGAAACAAAGATACCAATCTTGTAAATGCAGTGCATTGGACATTCTCCGTGTGGTGAACAACATAATGAAATGAGGGGCTATTTTGTACGTGAAGATGCTTCAGTTCCTAGAATCCTTCGACGCACAAGTCATAAATACTATCGTTGCCATCTTGCAATCCATTCAAGTAAAGGTGTTGTGTTCTCTGCAAACATCTCTGCACCCATTCTTCGAAAAGAAGATTGCCTGAATCCAACCTAAGCTTTAAAGTTCTAGATTCTTCATATTCACCCGACCAATCCCAACCACCCCCTATTAGGATTTTATGCTTGTTCAATTTCCCAAACGGCAAGTCTCTGGGGAGATCGGCAAAATGAGGAATGGCAATGTCCAAAGTGCTCAACTTGTTCATGTTATTTAACTCAGTCAGGTTGGCATTGCTTCGCAGTGCTTCATCATCAACCTCCCACCAATCAAAACTGTTTTTCATATACAGTTCTTCTAAATTAACCAAGCTTCCGAGCACGCTAGGCTCGATAACTTTGAGCTTAGTGCACCCTGTCAAGTTCAAATATCTCAATTCTGTTAGTTCACCTATTTTTTTGGGCAACCGAGCAATTTTAGTTTTAACGAGACTTAGGAACTGCAATGATTTCAGCATTCCAAGGACAGTCACATCCTCCACATGACAGAAATCAAGACATAACGACTTAAGCTTCTTAAGGAACTGAACCGATGAAGGTAGAGAGACGATAAATAACTCAGATAAGTCCAACACTTGGAGCTTCTCCATAGATTCAAAAAACGACTCGGGAATTTTGAGTGACGGGTTGCTTTCGTATAATAGAAACATCCTCAAGTTAGGGCAGTCCAATTTTTCAGGGAGCTCATCAATGCCAACCCGAGGGAAGGACATCGCGATGCATTCTTTGAGCTCACCCTTTGACCATTTTTTAAACCCACTATCCTCCCTCCCAACCAAGGCATTCCACTCAATGGAAGCAATAGAGGTGGCCACGTCAGCAACTAAGTCATGCATTCTTATCCCTTCCGTGACATCACCATTTAGTAATAAAGAAGAATCCTGTAGGCAATCTACATCTAGGATCAACCTATCTCTAGCATCTTCGATGGTCTTGCTGAAATTGTTAAACAAACCCAAACCCAAACAATAGATCAAGGCATCCACCGTATTAATTCTCCCAGAGGCTAGAGCACAAACCAAGAACAATGATTTGATTCTCTCGTCTTTTAAGTCGTTGTAATTTGTTTCCACAAGTGACTTAAAATCAGACCCTTCTACAGTCAAAGCATTCCTCCATGCAGCCGATTTTGCCCTCCTCAACCTTTTTGCCTGCGAAATTATAAAAAGTGGCAAGCCTCCGCAATTTTTGACCACTCCATCTTCCTGGATTTTACCCTCACGACCATCAATTCTGTCCCCCACTATGCTTTCAAAAAGTCTTATTGCTTCTCCATCATCTAACTCATTGAGGCGGAATTCTTGGTCAGAGACCATGTCAATTCGTAAAAGCTCTTTACTCCTGGATGATAGCAATAGTTTGTAGCTTACTTTATTATCGTCGCTACAAGGAATTCCAACATCTTTCAACTCTAACTTTCTCCACAAATTATCTAAAATTATGAGAACTTTTTTTTCACGATCACATTCTAACCTCTCACGCAAACGATCAGCTCTTCCACGAGCTGTTTCCACATTCATTAGCTTTAGGCCTAATGCTTCAGCGATTTCTCCTTGGATTGTTTTTAAATCTGGATTGCGTGATACATTTGCCTTGACAATCACATCGAACAGCTTCTCTTTCTTAACTCGGCTTTCAACGACCTCCAAAAGCTTAGACTTGCCAACCCCACCTGGTCCGTACACCCCAACCACACAGATCTTGTCGTCAGTTATAGCCTTCATTACGTCCTCTGTGATTGAAGCCCTCGACTCCAGGACATCTTCTTTCTTGTCAACAGATCTTGCAGCGAAAGTGGTAGCAGTGACAATTCCTATCGGCGTATTGTCATAGTAGACCTTCTGAAAGTTACTATTTGCGGTTTCATCATGAAGTCCCTGGATTACTTGAATCATCTTCTTCACCTTCCTGCCAATTGGATGGCGTACCATGGGGTTAGGAAGCCACCCATGGAAGCAAGCATTTTTTGCACTTTCACCTCGTTTTAACAAATTCTGTGCTTCATTAGCTTTATTCTCCACGCTATCCAACCATTTCTTAATATCAGTGTGTATAAGTTTTCCGTCATACGCAGCTTCATCGATGGAGCTCTGCACCCTTTTCCTTGCATTCTCCAGCTTCTCGACTCCATTTTCGAGATCTTGGACATAGCTCTTGTAGCAAAACACATACCCAAATTGGCGTCCAATGGGAACAAAGAGGTACTCACCTAGTTTCGACACAAGATTCGATGTAACGGAGGTAGCAAATTCTGCCATAATTTCTTCTTTAATGTCTAGAAATTCCTTCCCCCCCCCCCTCTTGTGTTTCTTTTGTTGTTACCTGCTATAATTAATTTTTGATTAAACAAATATGTGCAAAGGAGCAAAGTGATAAGAAAAATGTGAATATCGAAACAATTGTAATAGGCTGGACTCTCTCTCCACAATGTCCGATTGCCTAGAGGTATGCTATCCACTAATAACAAAGACAAGTTTAAAGCAACAATGTCCAATTCCTTATAGTTATAATTTACATTTATGCTTGCGCTTTACTTTGAATAAAGTAGATGTAACTTTAATAAATTAAGAACAAGGTCATCTATTAGAGAAATTTTATGGATAGATATGTGAACCCAAAGTGGGGGCTTTTGATTAAGGAGTTTAATAACCCACCTTTCAAGAAAAAAAAGAAAAAGGGGATCACTGTGGGTTGACCGTTCCAGTCTTTGATTACCGGCAATGTTTTGAAAACGGTAGATGAGGTTGAACAGGACTAAGGGCTGGTATGTAATTCCATAGATTCAACCGGTCCAATTGTTTATACTGACCGTTTTGATCATAAAGAATGAAGTAGCAAGCAATATATGTATTAATAACTTTGAAAATGTTGTGTGTGGATACACATGTAATATTTGTATGCTTTTAAGGATTTTTGGTGTTTTGCGATGAGTAAAATTCAATTTCTTTCCTATCAATTGTAATAGACTAAATTTTCTAAATGTCTTAAAGCAAAGACTTGCTAATTTTCCCAGTTCACCTTATCATAGTCAAGTCGTTAATTAGGCAAACAACAAGAAGATGTTTAAAGGTGATGTCGTGCAATTTTAGACATGTAAAAGTTTAGAGAGACAAATTATGCCCCCGAAACGAGTTTATGTTGCAGTTATTTCACCCTTTTTTTTTCTTTTTGCTTAGAACCAGATTACCAATAAAGAGAGTGAACATGAAACAGGCCCTGATAGCACACAGAAAGTAAATGTATAATGACACGCGTACCAGGAGTGGCCTCTCTGTAAGGATGCAAGAGGAACTGAGATTTGCTGACTTGTCTGCACAATGAAAGGAGGAATGCAGGCCCAAACCAGTCCTGACAACACAGAGTATAAATGGACATATCAGCACAACGCAAAAACAAAGGGACACTGTGGGGGAAGAGTACAGCAGGGAACAGAAAATTCATTGAAGAGAAAATGTAATCTAGGAAGATGCTTCAATACCTTCAGCTTCGACTTGGAACGACTTAGAAGATGAAGGGTCTCTTTGCCGAGTTCTTGCAAGTACCAATGACAGAGACAGGAAAGCACATATAATTGCCAAGATTGGCCATTTTTATAAGGAGCACTACTGACTCAGCTTTTTTTTCTTTTTTTTTTAACTTAAACAAAGTTGCTAAAGCACAAGCTCTCATTTTTGTAATGAGCACTACAACCGTTCCTGGATCAAATACTAAGCCGGACTTATTGGCAAAGCAAGAATTGATGCTTATGTTAGAGTCAAGGGATTCATTGTGAGAATTAACTATCGAATGATGCATTTCTTTAAAGCTACGTAATCATCTCCTTTCTTGACAACTTTGGCAAGATACATGTTGATTAATATGCTCCCAATTATTTTCTTCGACTTAACCAAAAGGCATTGTATTTAATGACCCTGCTTTGGAAAAATTATGGTGTGGTGTGGTCCCGCAGACCAAGACTTCTTCCCTTAAACCACTTCTCATAACTATGTTCTACATTCAAATAAATGCATCGCATTAGTTGGGTAATTTAAGATCTTACTATTAGCTGTGGTACCAAAGATAGACATGTACCCTTTTGATTCATAAGATTTAAGGAAAGATGAACGTTCTAGACATTAGGCAGCTAACTTCTCCTAGAAACTCTTCGCCCTGCAGCTTTAACATCTGCCAGGAAACCTCCCGATTAAATATATGATTTAGATAACTTCTTCCTCACATTAAGAGGCAAAAGGCAAATTGAAACCCAAGTAATCTGAATGGACTACTCTACATTGCCCAAATAAGCATGATTCCAAAGGTGATTGCAAGTCATGATTCCTTAATTGCCATTTAAGATTCAAATTCCACGCATACATAAGATAGTCCAATGCATCCATTTTGCTTTTCTAGAATTCCAAGGGCATTTCAATATGTAGACCCCGAGAAAGCTAAAGCCAATCAACTCAGAAAAGTGTCGTCCCACCCCACTTGACCATCAAAGGGAAGAAAAGAGATGACCCTCTATCTTTAATATATTCCTTACTTCAGGACAAAAAACATAAATTTAGTTCATCAATAACCATAGTAAAATTATCTATTATATTAAGTTGGAGAAACTTGATAATCGATCTAAGACCACTCCCTATATTACTCCAAACAGTCTCTCCATTTTCTTATAATTTTGAGCTAGCCCTCTAAGAAGAAATTTCTTCGACTAAGATGTGACATAGAATTGCAGTTGGAGACACTGTTAATGTATAACAAGGAAAGGCCATGCATAGCACATGGCTTCGCACATAAGATTCAGAGGGGAAAAACTCAAAAAGAACCAATGATAGCAAAAAGAAATAACATTAGTTAAATTCAAAAGAAGGGAATAATAAAAGATATGAAATGATTAAAATGACTGACACACCTTTACAAGTACGCTGCAACACTTGATGTCGACATCATATGCATGAAAGCTGAAAAGAGACAAGAACAGACAAAGAAATGGTTTTACATAATGTAGTCAAGATGAAACAGAGATGGATAAGTTAATACTTTGTTATACGTGGAATACTCACACCAAATGCTGAACAGTCTTGAAGTGATAAGCCTAAGAAATCATTTCAATCCGTTCAGTACCCAAACCATTTGATATAAACTACTGTCCTCACAAGTTCCTGAAGAATCCATGTCTTTTCCTCAAGTACACAATTGCCATTGGATCACTCTGCAAGAATCCACTGATCAAAGTTCAGAAATCTTCAAGCAAGCTCAAATTTGGTGAAAAAAAGGAGGAAACACAAACATGCAGAAATCTCCTGGAATTAGTCATATATTGTAATTATGAGCTACTTCACTATTTCAGTTCAGGTTACTCGCAGAGGCTGAAACTGGATCAAGAGTCTATATGCAAGTTTTGACATAAGCTGAAGTGCTACAGAAGAAATTTTGGCAGATGAGCTTTGCCTCACGTGAAGTACACAAGTCAAAAAGAAATTAGCACAACATACGCATGCAAAGACTCTCCCAGAAGTGTTTTCTGCAGCACAAATTGGTCTTCCAGTCATAAGGCAATACATCAACACTCCGATACTGAAAACACAAATAACAGAGAACAACCATATACCATATGGTTGAAAGTTTATTTAAAAAAAAGAATGAAAACATAATTTACAGGCATCAACCAGAAATGCGAGGACTGTCCTAGAAATGTCTTCTGCAGCACAAATGAGTCTTCCAGTCACAAGGTAGTTTCAGCAACGCAAAGTACTGAAGACACAATTTACAGGCATCAACCAGAAATGCATAACATCACGTGCTTTGATGTTCCTAAATATTTCTTTTTGAGCTACAAGACGAAACATAATCATAAGGGCCTAAGTAATAAATTCTTCATCGCGTGCACTTTCTCACACTAGCGTGCACAATAAAATAAATTTACTAATTAATTACTCTATGGTTCAAAATTTTTAGCTATATAGTAATAGATAACAAGCCCCTTTTATTTGACCGTTTGAACTCATTTGAAGCTTCTGGTTTGTTAATTTGGCCCTTTTCATGAGAAATTAATTTCACTTAAATCATAAGTGCTTGGTGTGATCACATCCTTATATCCAAAAACAAACAAAAAGATGCTTGAAGTCGGCAATACAAACCAATCTATGACCCACGGAAGACTTTGCTCTTTCTTTTTGGCATTAAAGTGATAAAAAATGCCACGTCTGACATTTGGGATAAAAAGAAGTATCCAACGCTTCTGAAAAGAGGAGGTCATATATTAATTGGTAATTGTTGGTACTAGTTTGATAGACTTACACATGTGAGGGATATATTTAGTGTACGTATAAAGAAAATCTCACACTCAATATTTGGAGTGAAATAGGATCAAAGCAAAAGATAGAAAAAAGGAACAAAGTTATTTAAAATCCAAAGAAGGGAATATCAAAAAATATGAAATGATTAAAATGACTAACACACCTTTACAATATGCTTTGACACTTTGTGTCGACAACTTATAAGTGAAAGCTGAAAAGAGAAACAAATGAAGAAATGGGTTTAAATGATAGAGTCAAGACAAAACAGAGACAGATAAGTTATACTTTGCTATACATGGAATACTCACGCCAAATGCTGAACAGTCTTGAAGTGATGAGCCTAAGAAATCGTTTCAATCCGTGCAGTATCCAAACTATTTGATATAAACTTCTGTCCTCCCAAGTTCCTGAAGCATCCCATCTCTTATCCTCAAGTACACAATTGCCATTGGATCACTTTGCAAGAATCCATTGATCAAAGTTTAGAAACGTTCAAGCAAGCTCAAATTTGGGGAAATCTCCTGGAATCAGTCATTTAATTATGAGCTACTTAACTATTTCAGTTCAGGTTTCTCACATAGCTTGAAACTCGATCAAGAGTATATATGCAAGTTTTGACATGAGCTGAAGTGCTACGGCAGAAATTTTGGCAGATGAGATTTGCCGCATATGAAGCTCACAAGTCAATAAGAAATTAGCATAACATGCACATGCAAAGACTCTCTTACAAGTGTTTTCTGCAGCACGAATGAGTCTTCCAGTCAATAAGGTAATTCAGCAACACTCTGGTATTAAAGACAAATAACAGGTGTCAACCATTAATGCATACACCATATGCTGTCATGTCTTAAATTCTAAAAGCATAAGAATACAGTATATCAAATTTTAAGATAAGCTGTTGAAAGTTAATTTGAAAAATATAATGAACATTTTTCACAGGCATCAACTAGAAATGCAAAGACTGTTCTAGAAATGTTTTCTGCAGCCCAAATGAGCCTTCCAGTCATATGGTAATTTCAGCAACACACGACCACTGAAGACACAATTTACCAGCATCAACCAGAAATGCATACATCATGTGCTGTGATGTTCCTAAATTTTTGCCAGCATAAGAAGACAGAAAATGAAGTTTTAAGATATGTTGTTGAAATTTTAGTTTGAAAGAAGAAGAAGAAGAAGAAGAAGAAGAAGTTATACCCTTCTGTGACAACCAAATAAAAAAGAGCCAAGAATATCCCAGGTGAATGTGAATGCAAGAGGCAGACAAAATAGAAAATATACATACTACCAGCAAGATATACAAGAAATCCACAGATAATGCTAATGAAGTTTATCACCTTTGACATGACATCATAATCACATGATTTTGAAGCAGACAAGGGATAACTGCAGCATAGACAATAAAGCACATCTTAAAAACTATGGGCATTGAATTTCAAGATTGATGCTCATGATAACAGCATATGCAATGCAAGAAGTTTGTTGATGAGAAGTATGATATGCTTAATTTGTACTAGCTCTTACCCAGATATCCTATTCGTATCTATGCTTACTCAGCAACACCAAGTTTAGATTTTGAAAGGTAACACATAATTCAGGTAGTAACTCTGTTTCTGAAAAATGAACAGCATACTGGCGTACAAGTTTAAGGCTCAGTCAGACACAGACCTTTTGAAAAAACCAATGCAAAGCATTCCTACTAAATTTGTCGTGGCATGTGATCCTTGTCATTCGCATGTGTTTCAAAAGGTCACAGCTCGAGAGGCAGACCAAAATTTTGGTTCGAAGAAAAAGAAAAGAAATCTCCTCAAGTCAAATCTAATGAAGAAAACAAGAAGAAAAATCCAATTAGACGGCCATGTTGGGACCAGATAATCAGAAGTTCTTCAGATAATCTAACATCAATTAGTTCAATAGCGAGGTTTGAGCAGAATCCAGAATGCATCTCAGTCTTTCTGCAAACAATCCTCCATAGACAGAAGGGTTTTTTTGGTCAATTCATCTATCGCTCGAAAAAAACAAGAATGAAATACTGACAAGTGACGACATTGACTCAGGTCCGAAGAAAACGAAGCGCATCATCGCAGCATAACGACAGCGAATGTATGTCTAAAAATGATTTCACAGTGGAAAAGAGCGCGCATAATCACATGAGCAGGCGAGCGGCACTAACCTCAATTTGAGAGAAGAGAGCGGGTTGACCACGAACTCGGAAGAAAAGGTCAACGGCGTCGTTGTGCCCGCCATCGTTGCCTCCTCCTCCTCTTCCTCCTCCAACTCCTACGCCTCCTGTGGGCCCCTGTCGGGCCCCTCCCACGGCTCATAGACCTCCTCTCACATCCAAATCTTCTAGTCTTTTTCTGAAAAGCCCTCATATCACAGAGATGGCTTCTGGTGAAAATTGCCGCACCCACTCTTTCTCTGCCATTAGAGCAGAGACGGCTCGTCGTCACGCCTCGATCGAAACTACGACAGTGTTATCCGAAGTTACGAAACGAACCCACGTCGACCGATCAGCGCGCAGCTTAAATTCGGTTTCCGTTTGGAGGGCTGCGAATGGTGTCGGAACTGAATCAAAGCTCGAAGCTTTGCGCGCGTTCTGCGATTCCCCTGGTGAAGCTCGTTGCCGTATAAGGAGATAAAAGAGTCCAGTTCGATGCGCGACTAGGTGTTGATCCACCCCATTCGACATTCTATAATACGGTGACCATGACCAGTACGAAGATTCACTTTTGCTGAGGAAGCAGGGGGATTCAGACGAGAGGAAAGCAGCCGTGGGAACGACAGAGACAGTGATGGATTGTCTGAGAAAATATTATTGACTCTCAGTCTTTGTGGAGAGAGAGGGAAGGAGGAGTGGATGATCGGATGGAAATTGTCTCTATTTCAACGGCTGAGATCCTTCTCATCCCAATCGGAGGGCCCATATTTGTGGGAACGGCACAAGATCACTGCCGTTTTCCCTTTCATCTGTCCAGGCGCACTCACGATTCGCGACGCGGCAAAAGGCAAGCCACTTTCCTTTCCCCCAAATTACAATCGTGCCAAAAGGCAATACCCTTTCACCGATGGATTTGCTTCTTTTCAACTTTTTAACTTTTATTATAGGTAGGTATACATCTTCTTTGAATTAAAGGCTTCATCACAAAAATTTATTAACGAATATTTCACGATACGCATTACGAAGAAATCAAATAAAAAATTAAATTTCCAAAATATTAAATTTGATAATCAAATATATAATTGGCCATTTCTGAAATTATTTATATATAAAATAAACCCTCTTTTTTATATTACATTTTTCACAAAAAAAATATATAGATTATGAGCTGAAATTATTCAAGTCTCAAAAGATTTTTCGATTTTTTCCCAACTCATAAATACACAATTAGGGTCAAAATTCCCTAATTCCCCAAATCAAGATATTATAATAATTATCCTTATCCACTCCTTCCCACGTATGTTCTTCCTCCACAGTAAATTTCCTAAGAACTTGTCCCCAAGACTCGACTCCTTTCCTCATGATTCAATCCAAAACACAAACGCATGCCAAAGTCAACGCTAGAGTCAAGCCAAGCACATGAACTGCGCTTAAGACCTCGTCATGCTCTCTCTCTCTTTGTCTAATGGGGGTGGATTTGCACTCGGTTGTCCAGCAATACAGACATGATCATTTTCTCTCAGATGTGGAGCCACAACATGAGCCAAATCACCTTCAAATGTGATGGGAGTGCTGTTAAGAAGACGGTCGAAAGGATTTACAAAATGCTCCCGCTGGCATGCTCGCAGCTAGGGTTCCAAAAACAGCATGTCCACTCAGCATGCAGCAAATCCAATACATCTTTCTACATAATTTATGAGAGGCCACGCATACTAGCAAGATAAATAATTTCGTGGTTTAATACAAAAATGGACAAGCTTATGAATTAGAATACCGGAATAATTGCTAAGTGATCCCACAATGATTGAAATTCACGTCTTGGAATGACACGAATGATCGCACATTTTCTCTTTCTCTACATAAATTGAACTGCTTTCACTTCTTCACGCACATATTCTTAACTAGTATATGAGAAAGGAGAAACCCAAGAACAAAGAATGGCCGAACCAACCAGGGCGGCATAGAGTCCGGAGACTCATCACGGGCGACGACGTTGCCCGCCCAAAGCTCACCGTCGGGACCGTTCAGGGATTGAACCGGCATGCAGATGCGACTGATCAGGGTGACGGAGTTGGCGACCTTGGCCTGAAACGGTATCTCTCTCGGCCTTGGCCAATCGACGACGGTGGAGAAAGAACCAGAACCACCATTGCTTGATGGCTTATTAGCCGACTTGGCCACGGGAGTGGCAGTGGACATGGACTTCCATACCACGGCGGGTGAAGCGGTGGAAAGAAGACAAGGAGCAGAGATGCAGTAGTGCTGGTACGGTGGCGCTGGAAGGCGGAAATGAAGCAGCTCGGCGGAGCGATCGAGCGAGCGAACTCATTTCAGCTAGGGACGCCGGCTCAGCCGGAACTCAAACTCTCGCTGGACCCCTCGATGAAGAACACACCAAGACCAACGACGTCAAAATACTGAGGTTTAACGGGACCGGGGTTCGCGTGAGCCAGACAGCCGCAAGCTCCGGCCCGACGTGCCCAAAACAGGGCACTCGTTAAAGGGAAAAGAAACAGGGGCGGTCGTCGGTGGAGTCCCTCTTCGGCTCGGCGGCGGCGAAAGGGGGGCGAGCTCGACAAATCGGACGTCGTCCGGTCGCCTCGCACGCCTCCGAGCCGGTATCCTCGGGGAATCAACCGGATCGAACAAAAAAAAAAAAATAAACGGGAAACTCACCGGAAAACTTGAAACCGTGGAGAAGGAGGGGCCGCGAGCTTGGTGGTGCGGCTAGGCGGCAGGTTTGCGTCGGGGACGACGAAGCAACGCTCAGCCGAGGCGGATTTCGGCTCTCTCTCCTCTCGTTCACTCTCGGCTTCCCCCCTCCCCCTTCTCTCTCTCTATCCCTCGCGATTTCTCTCTCGGCCCCCTCCCACTCGCGCTCTCCTTCTCTCCATTTAACCCCACAGGCAGACGTGCGTGGGCCCTCCTGCTTTGCCAGCTACCGCCGCTACTGGCCTGGCCCCGACCACCCACTCCCGGTCGACGCCTGTTCCGCGCCCGTTCTCTGACGTCCTTCCTACCGCCATCCTTATTTGCTTTTTGTCGAACGCGTGAAGGGGAAGGTGGAAGAGGTAAGGGCTGGGCCGGGGAAACAAAAGAAAGTGGGTTGGGCCGTCCCAGGCAGAGTGAAAGAAAAGGAGCGAAACAAGCAAGAGGCCGGACCGACTTGCCCCCGGCCCGGTCTCGCTTTCTCTCTCTCTCTCTCTCTCTCTCTCTCTCTCCCCCTTTTCTTTTTTTTTTATATAAATTTTTTATATAATTATTAATAAAATTTTCCAAATAATTATAATTCTTAATACAAGTCATGAAAAAGCTCTTAATATGTATGTGCTATGTAATTTTAGTGAAATCTATTTTTGCTTATGGGTTAAAAATTAATCCGTAATTTTTTATACAGTTAAATTCTAAATGAACAGGAAAAAATTAGGTGTTAACACATGGACTCTCACTTACAAGCAAAGCTAAAGCAGTCATTCTAGGGAAAAATTACAATTCAATATTATAAATGTGTCAATTCAATCTTAAACCTTTTTTTTTGTTGCAATTTAGTTTTAAACTTTTTGTATCTGTGTTAATTTAATCCATTCGATCTATTTTGGTGGGAAATTGTTGACATGGACGCTAGTTGTTCTACATGACATGATCAATGTTGACGTTTTTCTTATAATTTTTTAAATTTCATTTTTTCTTTTTCCTTTTCTATTTTATTTTCCTTCTCTTTACTTATTTTTGGGCTAAGGGTTGGCTAGGCTTGGCAGCCAAAGGCGAGGATGTCGCAACCCTCATCAACTCTAGGTGAGGGTTCACTAGCCTTAAAAATGTGATCATAGGTGGTGATATGCTTTGCTTTGCCCATTGGGTTCTTTAAATTTTCTGGAATCTATTTATTGCTTTGATTAGTGGGTATTACTTTATTGATTGTGCACTTGCACGATCACTTATCATATGTTTTTAGCATATGGTAAAAAATGGATAAAGGCTGTATACAAACCATTTTTTTGAAACAAAGAAGAAAATGTACTAAAAGGGCATTAAATCAATCTAGCGTTAAATTAGGATCAAATGGAAAAAAAAAAAAGATTTTACTAAATTGCCACAATTACAATAAGTCTAAATTTTTTTTTCATAATTTTCTCACCATTCTCGCTACAGTTGAGTGGGTGAAGAAATTTATTGCTACATGTCAAATCGCCAAGAAAATGGCAGTCCATAGCGATGTGTGTTGGGAGCATTACATGGCAAATCCAATGAAATATTCCAAGGATAATTAAGTAGATTCCCCACTAGATAAGTTGTCAATTAAATCAGAATAAAAGGTAAGAGAAAACATAAAAATAAAAGGTCCAAACAATCCTTGAGAATTTCACCACTGCAAGATGATGATCAAGAGAATCTGAAGAGCTTGAATTCAACTTCTTGTATACAGGATGAGCCAATTTCTCATATTATCAGTTTCCAGCATCTGCAAAACATAATCAGAATTCAGTATTTTGAGAGAATCAAGGGTGACACATAAAGAAGGACTTGGTTCACGATACTGAGTGGCACATAATTGCGGTGGACAACTTGTGGAGATTGATCGCTGATTAAGAGTTGCGACCAATGCTTGAGCTCTATAAATGCATATTACATTACATGTGCCGACGAAAAAGGAAAGTCACTAACTTTTAAATAGGAGTGAAATGAAGTGCGCATTTGGTTGACTAAACATGTTAGGAATGTAGAAACTAGAAAGAATAAATAAATTAGGGTTTTTGAAGAAGTTGATGAGGATATTTTTTTGATTGTGGTCCAATGGGAGACTTGGGATTTGATTAGAATAAGGAGAACTCTGCTTTGGAATGATTTCTACAATAACATATGTCGAAGCGTGTACCTGACTTATTGAATTCTGTGTGGATTATTTCCTGCCATCATAGTTCGGATGGTGGTATTAAGGTCATCTTCCCAATGGCCTCCATCATATTGATAGGAGAGGAGTACTTTATCTAGTCTTGGTGTCTTCAAGGCACCCTTGCAAAATATAATCATCTTGGGGCACCGTGTCACATTAATATGCACCAATAATTGGAACCTAAAGGTGCAATTCGTCGGGGAGAAGCTCTCAAGCCTTGGTAGACCATCAAGTGTCAGCCGCTGCAGCATGGGGAAAGAGATCTCCTCTACTCCATTTCCATCATTTGTTACCACATCTTTCAATGCACCACAATCTCTTAGTATTAGCCGAGTAAGGTGAACCAGACTTGTCATTGCAGAGCAAGTCCCTATGTGAACTAATCCCATGCAATTTTGTATTTGTAAATATGTCAAACTCTGGAATGAAGTCAGAGATGGAAATACGATTGATAAGCTGGGGCACTGCCAAATCCACAAATCTTCAGTCTGTTTAAGAATTTCAGCCATTAGGGAGCCATCTTTCCAGACACGCCTCAAGTTCCATAGGTTGTTCAGCCAAAATCGCTTCAAATTTCCAAATTCCTTGAGAGGTTTTTCCCTCTCAGTTAGTCCCCCACAGGGAGTCACTCCCTCATGTGCAAATACATCTGAAAATATCTCCTCGAAGGAACTATGTTCAACAGTAAGATATTCTAAATTAGGAAATTTCTGGAGAAAAAAGTCAGAGGGGAAATTGACATTTTCTTTATGGTAGTACGCCAAAGTCAACTCTATGAGATCACCAAAGATGTCATGTTGCATCATTGCAACATCCTCTCTCGCTAATGTCAATCGCTTCAAATGGAGAAAGACCTGTGGGAATCAGTTTAATTAGGCCACCAAAAGTCTATATGGTACGCTTCTCGCCGGTTTAATGTCAAACCTTCCTGGAGCCAGACGACCCAGCATAATAACCATTGTAGATGGGATGTTTGTTGCGAGTGGCGTGCCCAATTCAATCAAAATATGTTTGGAAGTATAAAAAAAATAGTACTTTTTCAAAACCTGACAAGATAAAGTCAGTAAGTTATAGAAGTGGATTTGTTAATGTGACGCATGTTGGTATGTCCATCAAATCAAAGTTGGTAATTTCAAATAAAAATTAGTAACTTTAAAGGTGTCGGTAAATTACAATAATAGATATTGGTAGATTATAAAAGGAGTTGGTAACCTTGAAAATATAAAGAAATATTGACACTTCTCAAAACCCAACAAGATAAAAAGTTGGTAAGTGATTGAATTTAATCTATATCTTAACGCAATCAATGTTGGTACACCACCCAAATTAAGGTCGGTAATATAGAATAAAAATAAGTAATTTTAGGCTCCATTCATTTTACTAAAAATAACTTTCAAGAAAATGTTTTTCGAATTTTTCGATATTCAATTCACGGAAAATAAATGAAACAAGGAAAATATTTTTCGTGAATGAAAAAAACACCTTCATAAGTGAGGAAAATGATTTCCTCTCTTTGAAGGGAGGAAATCATTTTCTCTCTTCTTTTTTTTTCACCAAGATCAAGCACGTTCTCTTTAGTGCACTCATTTTATTTATTTTAATTTTTTTCTTTTCTTTTTTGAAAAAAGTCAAATTTAATTATTTTTTATTTTCAATTTTCTTTTTTGTATATTTTTCTTTCCTTTCTTTTTCTTTTCCCTTCTTCGTCAGCTGATTACTGGCCATGACAAGGTGAGGGACAAGCTTGCCTAAGACTAATGAGGCTCAAGCTCAAAGCTTGTCGATTTGGCAAGGTTCAAGCCGCCCGTAGCCGATTCGGTGTGTCCTCGTCGGTCGACCGACAGGTCAAAGAAGAAGGGAAAATAAAAACCAGAAAAGAAAAGAATAGAAAAAAAAGAGAAAAAAGAAAAATAATTCAAATTTCAAATTTCAAATTTTTTAAAAAAGAAAATAAGAAAATAAAAATCTTAATACCACCAAAAATCACAAATTAGTGCATTCATAATAAATTTACCAAAAACTAATTTTTTAAGCACCAAAACCCCAAATTGGTACACTTGTAATAAATTTACTCTTTATTAGATTTCGCTAAATTTTATCGTGAAATTGCTGAGATAGGTGACACATGACAGTTGATAGATATACTAGTTTGGGGTTATACCATCTGTTTGTCACTGATGTATTAAGTTGCGGTTTTCATAATATAATTTTAAGGAAACTAATGGAGGGGTAAATTTATTATAAGTGTACTAGTTTAGAGTTTTTAATGGTCAAAAATTAAGTTGAGGTAAATTTATTATAGATGTACCGGTTTGGAGTTTTCGTGATATTAACTCAAATAAAAATAAAAATAAAAAAATTATTAAAAGGAGTGCACGAAAGAAAATCAAATCCGATTTTCCATACCAAATAGCATAAAATATTTTTCAATTCATTTTCGGGTTTTAGCTAAATACTAAAAAATGACTTCCTGAAAAACATTTTCCAAAAACATTACATTTTCCATCAAACAAATGGATTGTTAAAGACGTTGGTAAGTCACAAGAATAAATGTTGGTAAATTTTTAAAGTAGGTAGTAATTTTGGAAGGATAAAAAATTGTTCGTGCTTCTCAAAACCTAACAACATCCAAAAATTGGTGAGTGGTGAAAGTTAGTATGTCAATGGGACGAATGCAAATATTTTAGTCAAATTAAGGTTGGTCATTTCAAATAAATATTAATACTTCAAAATGGTTGGTAATCACAATAATAAATGTAGGTAGATTATAATAATTGGTGAGTGATTATAATAGGTAGATATTTTAATGTGATTGGTACATTAATAAATTGAAGTTGGTAATTTCAAATAGCAGTTAGTAACTTTCAAGGCATTCATAAACCACAAAAGTAATTGTTGGTAATTTTGAACTGTAGATAAACGTCTGTAGTTGTCAAAACATGTTGATAAATTACTAAAACGTGACTGGATAAGCAAGTTATCCATGGTATTTGATAGTAACCAACCACGTTCATGATGTACCAGAATTCTATTCAATATCTGGAGCTACAGAACAATAGCAATTTGCCAAACAAACACAATGCCAAAATTTTTAGATTTTGGCAAACCAGGAAGGTCAACTTAACTAAATAGGCAAATCCTAGTCATTAGATGTGCCGGTAACATAATGGACTACATAAGATACAAGTGGATCATTAGAAACATGATTGTCTATGTTAGTTAATCCAATAAAATGTTTATTTTTCTAGAGTAATGACTAGGATCCCTGTAATATATTCCAAAGAGTATGAGCTGGAAATAATTAACTTGAATCGTTCTTCAAGTTTTTAACCAATTCAGAAGTGAGGTTGAGTGAGCACTAATAAGCAAGAAATAGCTGATAATTTCAATTTCCAAATGAAAATAACAAGCATCCAAGAGATATGCTCGTAAACCCATGAATGACAAAGATAGAGAGCTAGAATTAAGTATTGTACCTTTTCTAGAGAAAGTGCAGGTTGGTTCTCGTGGGTAGTACTACCTTGGCAGCTTTGGATTTCAGAAGCGAATGAGAATGACCTCATTTTGCCGCAATGTCTCACTAGCAATTCCTTCAAGTGTGGCCATGTGGGAGTATGACTATTCTTGTAGAAGCTCCTCAGTTCTGGCAACTCATCTAATGTCAGGGTGGTCAATCTCGGAAAGAAGAAATCACTTGTGCTCATCCTTACTCCTCCATCTTCCCCCGCTATCATTTCCTCCACCCCACAAGACCGTACTACAAGTCTTTCAAGCTGGGTCATACTTTTTGCCACTGAGCTTGGAAGTCCACTCCACACGTGCTTGAGTTTTGGAAGATGTTCCGAATATAGTTCTCTCAATTGGGAAGTGCTTGTGGTATGAGTTCCACTCATATTTAACTCTCGAATATGAAATATCACTTCTAAGGAACCACAATCGGTCACGGTTAACTCCTCTAGGTTTTGAAATCTTGTGAGGATAGCGTCAAATGAAAACATAGATAAAAGTTTCTCACAATACTCTACTATTAGCATCTTGAGTTTGCTAAAGGCATTTGAAGCAAGTTCATCCGGCCATATCTTCTCCATGTTATCCATGTGCGAGATGCATATCGACTCCACACTTGGAAATGCAATCTGTTATTTTTCATTATAATCCATTAGAGTTAACTCTCTGTCCTCTTCAAAAAAGAGAGAGCCTCATTTTCAAGAATAAGAAATCACAGGATAAATATTATTGGTAGAACAGAAAGAAAAGAAGACAAGATACATCTTTTTACCAGATGCCGCCCCTTGAAATCCATTTGTCACATTATTTTTAAGTAGAAAGCATAATTTTTTTAATGCATATCACGCATTATGTTTGAGCAGTAGCATAATCCATAGCCTCCTTAGTTAGGCATCATATATTTCCCATTAACCTCCGATCTAGGCTAAGTTAGATTTCACTCATTACAGCACACACATACACAATAACGAATATACTTTGCCATTTCTTTGAACCATTTAGAAATGTAGCCAGCATCCTTTTTCCCTTCAACTTTTATGATTCTGAACCTACCCTGCTATGCACTTTCATTCTTTATTATTAGTTGCTAACCTATGTGTCATATAGTAGTGAAATGACACCGCCATTGGATACTGCAATTAAGATATTTGCATATAATATAAGTAGCAGCAAATTCTCTTGCCATGCATAGCAATTATTGGTTCTTGTGGAGCCACGAATGCAGATTTGCTGAGTCCATTACATGTAACACCAAAGCTCCTCTGTTTAGCATTTGATTGACCCATAAAGAAAAATATCAAGTTAATCACTTGCAGTTTAAGTCATAATCTTTATGATTGATCTTAGGGATAGTGACAGAAGGAATTCATGTAGGACAGAAAATATGATAAAAATTGCAGATTTTGAATCTACGAAAAACAGACGGACTTAACAAGTCCTCAAATGCGCAAGGCGTGCTAATATTACAACTTGAATGATTATAAAAAAAAAAAAATTAGACTTAAATGAAGAACCGACACAAGTTTTAAGACTCATGTTGTCATTATCCCTTGATGTTACATTGAATAAGATTTAAATTTGAGCCACCTCTTTAGCATAGTAGAGACTCTAAATTAGTTAAAATCTTAATTGGAGCTTGGCCTCTCAGCAATCTATACTTCAATTACAGTATCATGAAACGTTACATTAGTCTAGAATTTGAGATTGAATGAAAATTTATAATATTTTGAAAATTAGGAAAAAGTTCAGATATGTGTTAATATGTTTAAATCAGAAGAGTTTCTCATTAAATAAAAGTCCATAATATCTAAAAGAATATGATAAGTGAGCATAAATCACCCCACATTGTCTAGCTCAAACCATCAGGGACAAGAATTCTTGATATATCATTAAAGAAAATGAGTGCAAACCTTTTCGACTAGCAAAAGCAGTTGCTCCGTTGGAATGCTGCCCCCTAATTTTCTGCAACTCGTATCTCCTAGAATCACCTTCACGGCTTTACAATCTTCAACACTTAACTGTTTCAACAAGGGCCACTCTGAAATATGCTTCTCATGGCAGAAACTTCTGAGTTTTGGCATTTTGTGAATATATAGAGTGACAAGTTGAGGAATTACAACTTTGTTGACTGCTTCTTTAGGTTTCTCCTCTTCTCTGCCAACAATGTACTCCATCTCGCCACAACCGCCTAGACCAAGATATTGGAGTTGTCCCAGACTTTTGGCCATAGACATTGTAAAAAGGTTTCTCAGACAGGGGCAGTCCTCAACTCTTATAGAAGTCAGGTTGTGAAAGCAAATGGACTCACTATCCCATAATTCTCTCGATTCAATTCCTGTTAGGCGTAGCTCTTCTAAATTGGGAAGTATGACCTACAAAAAAATCATCTGGCTAAAGTCACAATGAATGATATAGAAGCAAAGTTGCTTATTAATCCAGAGCATCATAAAGAAGAAACCAAATCACATGAGCAGTGATACTGCTGAGATAAAGGAAAGAGGAAAACCTTCTTGTCAAATAAAGAATATGGACCTTTGTCAAAACCAATGGTTCGCTCATTCATCTCCACGCTTGGTGCCGGCTGCCTCAGTATAAATGCCTTGAGTTTAGTGCATTCCATAATTGAGAGGTTTTGTAGGGAGGGAAACTCATAAGCACCACATCCAGAGCTGAAACTAATTAAGCTCTTAAGGGCACAAAGCTTCGACATATGTAAATGAGAGAACTTCACTGCCTTCAACTCTTGCTTTTCACCTTCTTCCACGGCAACTATTTGCTGCATGTTAACACAACGAGAAACATCTAGCATCTCAAGTTTATCAAGAGTTCTCGCTGTGTCCTTTGTGAAGAGATATCTCAATCTGTCGCAACAACGCAAGCTAACATCAGTCAGACTAGGAAAACCGAACATTGTTTTGGTGCTGCTTGTCACAACAGCATTCAGTCTTGGCAGGTGACCCAACTTCACTTCTTTTAAGTCTAAGAAGGTCAGACATTTTGGCCTTTTCTTAGCATTGACAGAGACATGTTCCATTAATGCCTCCAAAGAAGTACACTCGACCACCTCAATCATTTTCAGTCTCTGGAACCTCTCTATTAAAGTTGATGGAAAAATATGAGACAGATTTTCGCAATCTCTGACCGAGATGGATGCTAGTTTGCAGAATGACTCTTCTGGGAGTTCATTGTGCCATATTCTCCTCAACCCGCACAATGAAAGGAGCGTCAACTCTTCCAAGCTCGGAAAATGGACCTACATGAGAGGACTATATGTTAGTTCTCGACTTTGAACTCCTAAAAGTTCTGATTTGGATGCTCTATTATGTTAGTATATTCTCATGAAGTTGATTACCCAAGGCTATCCAATAGTAGGAAAATGCAACAAATGCATGGAGTAGCAAGAGGATGAATAGGACATGCTGACTGGCAGAGTTTTCAACTCCTCTGCTGAGAATGATTTCTACGATAAACATAAAATAGAAAAATCCAGAGATGTTAACTCACATTTTGATTGAAGAAGACAGGCAAGGACACACCAGAGTTGATACAACCAAACGCTTGTTGTGAACTTGTATCAGTTGTCATAGACTGTTGCTTTCCTTTGAATGAAGAAAAAGTCATTATATTGGGGCATCCAGATATTCTTAGTCTTGTTAAGGATGGACAGTGAATACGATACTTTCCGTGAGAGAATGTCTTGAGATTTCTTAATTCCTCAAGAGACAAGGAGGTTAATAGAGGGAACTCTAATGTGTCGAAGGTTGCAGCTTTCTCTGATTCTTCTTCTTGCACATCCATAATTCCCTCCATCAGTTTACAACTCACTACTTCTATTTCTTTCATTTGCCTGAGTGCTTTAGCCATGGAAGAAGAAAAAAGAAACCTTAGGTTCTCACAATCTTGCACCTTTAAAGCCCTTAAGTTTCGGAAACATGACACTCTTTTTGGATTCTTGTTCCATATGTGTCCCAAACTTGGTAAGTCACTCAAGGTTAATTTGGTCAATCGCGATAGAATCTCAACATCCCCACTGATTGTTAGTCCTTCAAGGTCAAATACTTCTCGTATTAGCTGACATCTCTCAATGGTTATGGCTTCCAAATTCTGTAACTTTATAAGCAAACTTGAGGGGATGATGCTCAAGAGAAACATGCAATCCTCTACTTTCAGAAATTTCAGATTGCTCATATCTGATGGATATTGAGAGTTCCATATCTCTTTCAATTTGGGAAGTTCAGACAGTGTCAAGGACTCCAACCAGGGCAATGAAACCTTAAGAAGCCAGGAGAATAAAGTTACCAAGGCATATGCATCAATTATTATTTAAGCTGCAAGGGGTGAATTACCCCACATAATCTCTTTACAATGCTTGTAACTAGAAATTATGAACTAGTATTGCGTGTATCTGAAATAATAGATTCAAAGATAATGGAAGGAAAAGCAGAGGAGTGATTTTTTATTTATTTATTTCTACCTTATTCTCTCTTTATAATTTATCAGCTTTACATTTACTTTTCATTTAACTTATATGTATTCGGACTTCATGACATATATATAATAACAAGAGAGACTTTTACTGGTGTTATTGAATCCATCCTCGCATTTTGTGCTTTCTGCCTAAATTTTACAAATTCATGTTATATATAATTTCTACCAAATAGCTTTAAATTGAATTGAAAAATAGCTTAAAACTATATTTTCAATTGATTTGCATATGTAATTTGAGTCTGGCATTTCTTTTTCAAAGTACTTGAAAAAAATATCTTATCAAAAGATTGAAAGTAAACAAGGTCAAAGAAAAAGAAGAAGAAGCGGTTCCTCACTATAAGATCCATGAACTAATGAATTAGTCACGACAGCACCATGTGAGCATCATAGTCAATTTCAGCAAGGAGTTTAATTTACCTATATAAGGACCTAAAATACTCTTTCTCATTATAAGAAAGTTAATTTATGTGGAAAGCTTTAGTCATATAGCCAAGAAAAAGAATCACTTAATTTAACAAATAATTTTAGTCGAGCATCACGCTTTTGCAGTTTGGGTCACATGATAAACATGACTTTACAAATACTTTGAAAGAGGGTTTCCATTTTTGTATTTTATACAAAGAGTACTAACTGAAATTGTTAAATCCAAGTGATAATGTACAAATGAATGATATATCTGTATCCATTTAATACTTTCAACAATATTTTATTACAAAAAAGAAATCCCAGCATGTGCAGCGCATTAATTCTACTTGTAATGCTAGAAAAGTGGTAGAATGAAAAAATTGTGGAAGAATTGGTCACCACAAAAGGTCCATAGCTTAAATGAATTAGAAAAAAAATGAATCATCCTACGAAAATCTCATTAATGTATCAAGGGTGATAGAAACAAATTCGCTTATCGATTGTTATATTTGATTTTTCATTTCCTACTTACATAATAACTCCATTAAATGGAACTTTGTGTAGAGCCACATTTCAACAAAGGTCCATTCACTAACCACAGCTTTTTGCAATTTACCGTAAAAGAAAAGCAACTTAATAGTCTCAATTACTCTAGCATGAAGTACTCAGTCCCTCAAGTAACATTAAAATAAATAAATTTTGTTTTTTTCCCTTTTATCAAGCGGATATAATGGGATTCTACATACGTACATTAATTTTTGAATAAAGGTCACAAAAATTATATTGGTCGTATATACAGTCTTCAAGTTATGAATCTATTGATGAATGTATGTGTTCACATATATAATTTTGCCATTAAGAAATGATAAATGTTTAGATTATTTAAAACATCTATATATCGTATGGTCCTTCTTTAACTATGTTGATAACATATTTAAGCAAAAAAAAAAAAATCTATGTTGATAACATAACACAAATAAAGCGTGATGTAATTAACTAATATATAATTTTTTTCATGCGATCAGATATCACATAGCAATTCCATTTTGAAAAATTAAATTGCTATTTATCTTTATTATTCTAGAAAGAAAAATCTCAAAGAACAATTATTTATCACATCAGTATTCATAATTTAGACCCACATATCAAGAGTAAATTGAGGGAATTCTAAAGTCAATACATTAATGTGTTTATAAATGAAATATCTACATAATCACATTTGAGTAAAATCAATACTTTTTGATACAAAATAGTAAAAGATTCAAATGTTACTAAATTTTTTTGGTGGTTTGGTTGATAAATGCATTTTACTTTGTAAAGTTACACAAAACTTCCATACATTATACCTCGAAAGTAAATATTTCAACAAGTCAAACCTTTGAATATGACCCAAAAAAAATAATACCTTTGAAAGGTAAGGAGGAAAAATTGAAAAAGGCTAAAGAAGTCAGAAACTTCATTCATATTATTTTATTTGTCTTTCCACAGATTTCACTAACGAGTGTATCGCTAATTGAGTAATGAGTTAACCCATTTTTTAACTAAGTATATTTCTGTGACCGACATATATAATTGAAGGTAATGTCCATGTTTATAACATATGGATCAGAAGTCTAATAGGAGAAGGTTTCCTCCTACTAGGATGGTCCACTTGTAGAAAAATATGATGTGTCCAGAAAGCATGAAATTTACCTGGTGCCCGTCAAAAAGTACAACTGAATGATCTGTGGTTTTATAGAAACTCGTCATCTTTGGCAAGTTGCGTAATGTCATCCTACGCAAATTGCATGAATTCACCGGGGGATCTTCATCTATTTCAATATTATCTTCATTTGCCTTGGCATCGGTGACAATTAGCTGCATCAAGTGGCATCTACTTATTTCAATCTCTTCGAGTTGCAAGAATATTCTCATCATGGGAAAAGGAAACAAATGTTTGATTTCACCACAGTTATCCACTTTCACAATCTTTAATTTGCAGAAGGATTCGAGGCAAGACAACCACGACAATCTTTTCCAATTTGTTTAAATTCTCAAGAAACAATTATTCCAATTTCGTAAATGCAGTGCATCGGACATTCTCTGTTGAATGAACAATGTACTATACTGATGGGCTATTTTGAACACGAAGATGCTTCAATTCTTGGAAACCTTCGATGCACAAATCGTGAATCCTATCATTGCCATCTTGCAATCCATCCAAGTGAAGATCTTGGATTATCCTCAAACATCTTTGCACCCACTTTTCTAGAAGATTGCCTGAATCCATCTTAAGCCTTAAAGTTCTAGATTCTTTGTATTCACCTGATCAATCCCAAACGTCCCCAATTTGGATTTTATACTTGTTCAATTCCCCAAATGGCAGGTCTCTTGATAGATTGGCAGAATGAGGAATGTCAATGTACAAAGTGCTAAACTTTTTCATGCTCTTCAACTTAGCCAGGCTGGCGTTGCTTAGTGATGCTTCATCCTTAGCCTCCCACTGATCAAAACTGTCTTCCATGTACAGTTCTTCTAAATTAACCAAGCTTCCAAGCACACCAGGTTCGATAACTCTGAGCCTGGTGTACCCTCTCAAGTCCAAAAATCTCAATTCTGTTAGTCCACCTATTTCTTGGGGCAACCGAGCGATTGTAGAATCTAGGAAACTTAGGAACTGCAATCCTTTCAACTTTCCAAGAATAGTCACATCATCCAAATGGCAAAAATCAAGGGATAGCAACTTGAGGTTTTCCAGGAACTTGATCGACAAAGGTAGAGAGGCTAAAGATAAGCCAGTCAAGTCCAAGACTTGGAGCTTCTTCATAGATTCAAAAAATAACTCGTGAAGTTTGAGAGATGTTTGAGAGACGGGTTGTCTTCAAATAACAAAAGCATCCTCAAGTTTGGGCAGTCTAATTTTTGAGGGAGCTCATCAATGCCAACATAAGGGAAGCACATAGCGGTGCATTTTTTGAGCTCATCCTCGGACCATTCTTTAAAACTATAATCCTTCCTCCAGACCAAGGTGTTCCATTTCATGTCGATAAATTCTTCATGCATAGAGCTGGCCACATCAACAAATATGTCATGCATTTTGAACCATTCCGTATCATCACTTTCTAGTAACAGTGAAGAGTCCTGCAGGGTATGTAGATCCTCAATCAACCTATCTCTAACTTTTTGGATGGTGTTGCTGAATTTTTTAAACAAACCCAAACCCATGCAATAGACAAGGGAATCCCTCGTGGAAATTCTCCCCGCTGTTAGAGCACAAACCAGGAACAATGATTTGATCCTTTTATCTTTTAAGTCATTGTAACTAAGTTCCACAAGTGATTTAACATCTGACAGGTCCCTATTGGTCAAAGCATTCCTCCATGCACCCAAATCTTTGTGCTTCAATCCTTTTGCCAACGGAACAATCAAAAGTGGCAAGCCTCCGCAATTCTTGACCACTCCATCAACCCAAGTTTCAAACTCTGGATCATTAACTTTGTCCCCCATTGTTCTTTCAAAGAGTCTTCGGGCTTCTTCATGTTGTAACTCATAAGTTGAAATTCTTGATCAGAACCCATGGCAATACGCAAAACATCTCGATTTCCAGACGTTAATAATAGCTTGCAGCCTCTTACCTTATTATCATCTCTACAAGGGATTCCAATCTCCTTCAACTCTAGCTTCTCCCATAGATCATCTAAAATGATGAGAACATTTTTCTTAGAATCACTCTCTAACGCCTCACGCAAGCGATATGATCTCCCACAAACAGTTTTCTCATTCATCAGGTGCAGGCCCAATATGTCAGTAATCTCTTTTTGGATTCTTTTTAGATTGGGATTGCGTGATACATTTGCCATGGCAACCACATCGAACAGATTGTCTTCTTTAATCCGCCTTTCAACATCCTCCAAAAGCATGGACTTGCCAACCCCTCCTGGTCCATACAACCCAATCACACGCACCTTGTCGTCAGCTATAGCCTTCATTACATCCTCTGTGATTAAAGCCCTCGACTCTAGGCCATCTTCTTTCTTGTCAATAGATCTTGCAGTGGAAGTAATGGCATTGACAGATCCTATCAGAGTATTCTCATAGTGGACCTTCTGGAAGTTGCTATTTCGGCTTTTCTCATGGAGTCCATGAATGTATTTAGTTATCTTCTTCACCTTCCTGCCAGTTGGATGGCGCACCACGGGGTTGGGAAGCCACCCACAGAAGCAAGCACTTTTTGCACTTTCGCCATGTTTTAACAGGTTTTCTACTTCCTCAGCCTCCTTTTTCACACTCTCCAGCCAATCCTCAACATCAGTTTGTATGGGTTTTCTGTTACACTTGGCTTCATCGACAGCACGTTGCACCCTTTGCCTTGCAGTCTCCAGCTCCTTGACTTCATTTTTGAGATCTTCGACGTAACTCTTGTAGAACAGCACGTACCCAAGTTGGCGGCCAATGGGAGCAATCAGATAGTCACCGAGTTTTGATGCAATGTCGGTTACAAAATCCTCGACCATGTTTTCCTTCTTTCCTATAAATTTCTTTCCGAACCCTTTTTTTCCTCTTATAATGTCTCCTTGTCTTGCTTAAACAAATGGGGGCGAAGGAAACTGAACAGAGAACAGAACTTATCACTAGATGTATGAAAAGAAAGAAAGAGCATAGTGATAAAACAACAAAACCACAGAGAGAGAGACTGAGGAATATCAGCAAGGGCGATTTATAACGCACGGTTAATGGGAAAAAACTTGGTTGCTCCTTGGCTCACCGCAGTCAGTGCACCCAAGTGAAACGTTACAGGTCTACGTGGACAATTTGCAGATGATCTTACGTGGACACGCAACACGTTACTGGTCTACCACGAGCAATAAAAGGCTAAATATTTTTCATTTTTTCTTTCGTTGTCCTTATTTTCTTTATTTTTTGTTTCTTGACAATGAGGACGAATCTTCGAGGGCTCCAACAAATTTTGCTTCACAATTCCACCCTCTCAAAGTGTTAATGAGAGAGAGTTCAAGTTTGTCAGCCATATCCCTCCCCACTAATCGTCCCATTCGTGATTTTCTAACATATTATATTTAGTTACTCTAATGTATTTGAATTGCCAGCAATATTTCACGATGTGGAGAACTATGAACTCTAACTCATTAGAGAAAATTTTGACTAATTATAAAAATATAAAACGAAGGTAGAATAACAAATCTTATTATGTGAATAGTACAAAAAAATTGACCAACAAATTACTATAATTAAGTACCAAGTCATTCTCAAGAAATTGAGAAAACTTTTAGTATATTGTAAATGATATTAATTTAAGCTAGTTTAATTGTAATGGGATTTTTCAAAATCATATATTCTTGTAGCGCCAATCTTAATCTGTACTATGCTATTTTACAATCGAAATGTTGAGAAACTATTGTCATTTGAAAAAAAGAGTTCCCAAGTACGTGGAGATTACTAAAAGGGAGAATTTATGAATTTAATTATTTTTCCAATGATTATTTCTTTTTGAAATACAAAGGGAGATTCAGAATGATAAACTTATAAAGTACAAAAAGAAAAAAGAAAAGAAAAGGAGAAGCATTGGCAGTAGTGGGGGACAAAACATGATAAATAAAATGTAAGAAGTCATGGAGCGAGACATCCCCGATATTGAGTTTTGTTCGGTGACTTGAGATCATATTTTCTTTTTGTATAAATTCATTTTTTTTCATGATTGTATGTCGCGGCCTATTTTTTCTCGTCCTGAGGGAAAAAGAAATCTCTCAAAATAGGTTTAGGGGTATTGTCGGGTGTTGGACCCTCATTAGACATAGGCTCTCCCAAGCCCATACCCTACGTGAGTTCATGAAAATCTTCAAATAAGGAGTCACCACTAAATTTATTAGGGGGTGGCTAGAAACCAAACGGCAGGCGTAGAGTGTGCTCACTTTCTACGTAATCGAGAATCTAAGATCGGGAACTTGATTACACTAATTAACCAATTAGTGTCCTTTCGGTACCTAATATTGTTCATTTCAAAAAGACTTTTGTCAGGCAATTTGGATTGATTTCAGAATTATCCACTAACATTTGAGGTGATCATGTGGGTGCGCAACCATCAAAATAACAATCAGCAACATGAGAAAACATCAAATAAATTGCAGGAGAAAATAAGCACCTAACATTAAGAAATAAATAAATGACGATCCTAATTAAACTAAGGGGAAACTATAATCATCGCATCGCGAGCGTGCAATCAAAGGCAATTGTATCCGAGGATAATTAAGACCCTAAGATAAAGCCGTGAGGGCTTGTTTAATTTTAAACACAATCTTAAACTGATGATTTTTCGAAATTTTTTTTAAGAGAAAATTGCCTAAGAATTATTTTAGAGCTTTTAAGGAATTCTAAAACAAACTTGGAATTTTTGGGATTTTTGAAATTTTTTTGGAATTTCTAATATTTTAATATTTTCGAATTTAAAAAAATATTCTTTTTCCCAAAATTTTTATAAATTTTCAGGTTTCTGAATTTTCCATGAATTTTCTGAAATTTCGAATTTTTTTATGATTTTTTAATATTTTTAATATTTTTTGATTTTTTGAATTTTTGGATTGTTTTTTTTATGATTTTTATATATAAAAAAAGATAATTCGGACCGGGTCAGGAAACCCGGCCCTGCTGACCTGATTCGGACCCTGCTGGTCCGGGTTGGGCTAAAGGAAACGGGCCAGCTCTAAATCTACAACGAAGGCCCACGAAAATTCTTTTCTTTTTTTCTTAAAAAGCCCAATTTCATTTCTATTTTTAGCCCAGCTAAAACCCGGCCCGCACCAAGTTCAGCCCGACGTGCACCAGCCCAAGGCGAAGCCCATCTCCTTGTTTTTTTATGTTTTTTAGCCTTTTCTGATTTATTTTTTTTCGTTTCTTTTAATTTTTCCTTTTTTTTTTTATTCTTTTTCTGTTTCTCTTTTTCTTCTTCACGTGCACTTCTGCATGCTTGCCTCCCCTATCTTCTCTTGTTTCTGTCTTTTCTTTTTATTTTATTTTTCTTCTGCACTTCATCTTCTTCACGCACGAAGGCCACCTACCCGAAGCTCGCCCGCTCGAATCTCACTCAAGTAACAGCAACGCCGGCCGAAGCAACCGGCGCTCACTCCATCACTAGACCAACACCACTCATCAGCCGTTCACCCCAACCGGCGCCGGCCACAAACTCCGGCGACTATTAATCCGTTTATTGGAACAAAGAAAGCCCACACCAAATAGACGATGCACGATTATTCCACGTAAACCACACCAAAACACAATAACCATACAAACAGAAAGCATGATTTGGCAAACATGGACGCAAACACGGATCGATCCCAAGTTGAAATGCGAACTGATTTTTCGGATCTCTTTGGGACATTTTGTCGAACAGTTGGGGTGCGTTACTGAATCCTAAGGTTTCCGGCTCAACCGAGCCTCAAATGTGCCTTGGGGGGTCTCAAACACGATATACAGAGAATATAAGAACGAAATTTAAGGGCAACGAGGGCCGGAGCTTGCGCGAGCTCCAGCCCGGTGCGCCTAAAACGGAGCAAAGACGGGGCCGAACTTACCTGGTCAGCTCGAGGACGTCGCCAGGAAGGTCGTCAAACGGGTCAGTGCGCCGCTAAGGCTCCCCCTCGTCGTCGTTCGGAGCTCCCTCGGTTTCTTTCCGCTCTCTCGGATCCCCCTCTATTTTTTCGTTGCTCGGTCTCTGCCCCGAAGAAGAAGCCTCCACTCCACAATAAGAAAACCAGCTCCCCCTCCTCTCTCTCCCTCTCGAGCTCGTTTCTTTCTCAGTTTTTCTGTCTCTCCGTTTGGTCTTCCCTCTCCGTTTCTGCCCCGTGAACCTCTCTCTCCCTCGGTCTTTTTCTCCCCCTCCTTTTTGGTCCGTCCCCCCCTCTGTTTTCTGTCTTTTTCGTTTTTCTCTCGGGCTCCCCGTGAACTTCCTGCCTTGCTGACCTCACCACAACCCCCTCCCCCCCGATTTCCTGCTGCCCCTGTCTTCTCTCTCTGCCTGTCCCTCGTCTGCCATTCATTTTTTTATCCTTCTGCCTGTTGCTTGCATTGTTTTTTTCTCTGCTGCAGAAGACCTACGCGGGGGAGAAGAGGGAGAAGGAGGAGACGGACGGGCCGAGAAAGGAAAAAGAAGAAGAGAAAGAGGAAAGTGGGCCGAGCCCATGCGGGGAAAATAAAGAAGAGAAAGGGGCAGGGCAGGCCCAGCCTTGGCCCGGACCCACCTTTTTTTTTCTTTTTTAATTTCGAAAATTTTTAAATTTTTTAAAATATTTTTGATAAATTTTAAAACTAATGACACAAGTGCTCCTAATGTCTATATGCGATGCAATTTTAATGAATTTTTTTTTGTTAGGGGTTAAAAATTAACCCATAATTTTCCAATGTAATTAATAAACACTTAAACAAATCGTCAAAATTTAGGTGTCAACATCATAGAGCTAATTTTATTAACAGTTTAATTATTTCCAAACATAGATTTTTGTTTTTTGGGTATGAAACATAACAAAAACAAAAGGGAAGAGATCGGTATATAAGTTCTTCAGTTGTTTGCAAACATCGAATTTTATTTTAGTCAGTTGGCAATGAAAGGTGTGTATCCAATAAAAAAAGAGGTTAGAAATAGCCCAATCGATCAATTTATAATGTGAGTCTTTTAAGTCAATATGTTCTCGTAAGCCAAAATGGAGAGAATAATGTTAATCCATCATTTGAGCCCCTAGAAGAAACAAATGATCATGATGAATATTTAAAGGCACAAAAATATTTCTAGGAGCTCCTTGTCCTAGCACGCAGGAGCAAGGTATATTCACTAACAAATAAAGCAAGTTCTCCATTTAACAAGAGGAGCTCCAACGGGTGCCGGTTCCTCAAATAGATTCTTTCTTGGTGTTTTTGAATAAGCAACAAAAGAATTCACACAGACCGAAAACGTGTGCAAACACATACTAAATTCTAAGAGCATGTTACCCGGTTCAAGATTATCTAATTCGAACCAAATACGTGTCAATAGGCATGTCAATGATCCAAGCTACTCCACTCTTTTAGATATAAATTATCTAATAAAGTACTCAATTGCCTTTAGTCCTCCTATGAAGAGAAATGGGCATTTGTACCATTTAAAAATAAAACTGTGAATTATACAATGCATTCTAAAATAGTAATATCTTCAAAATCTTGTCAACGAGATAAAATAGAACAATTTCCATAAGTAATGATGAAACTGCCTCGATACAAAATCTATTTGCTTGTGACTTTATTGCTAGAGGCTGTTTCCCTCACAAAGTCCCATTAAACCATCAACCAATGAAGACGGTTAAATCACAGCCTCATATATCTTCAAACATTTGCAAAGTGCAGCAACAATGATTGTTTTTTGAAGGGCACCATTGGACTCTTGAAAGAGAGACCGACTTCCACACTTTTCCCTCAATAAGCAGTACAGACATTAAACCAAATATCTCAAAACTAAAACGAGCGCCTCGGTTATTTCTGGTGATTGGGGTGGTGTTCTTACCGATGCGTCTCTTCTCTTCAAGGACAAGCCCTTGCACTTCAACAAAGCTTCACTTTTTTCTCTTGCCCCAAAGGAGGAACCAGATGGGGTTGGTACGTACGAAATCTTGTGGTGATTTGTTTCTTTAACGAGGCAATTGATTTCTTCAACGCTCTCCTTCCAAGCAAGACCAGCAAGACAGGCCCTTCCTCAAATATTTTCTCTTCCTCTAGACGCCAAGGCTATTTTCTCAGTCCTCTTTGTAATTGGACCATGTGTCCACGCAAATCAGAGTGGAGGATATGCAGAGATGATAAGCACAGAACTCACCACCGTGGTTCCGTCCAACTTGTCCAGATCAATAATTGCAAATGACCATCGCACAAAAACAATTGTGGCGTGATGTGTTGTGTGTTGGGATTTCATGAATCATGTATAGGCAAATTAACATAAACGCAGCGGAAACAAGATAAAATATTTCTATACATGAATCTCCAAAGGCGTTGTTCGTGCATTTTAATCAAAAATCTCGTTATAAGAAGGGAGTTGAACGAATTACCTCTCGAAGCGCGCTTTAAACAAACTGGTTCAAATGTTCTTCAGTTCAAGCCCCACAAACGTCGGACCTCTAGTTCAGACACACCACCAATGGATATCGAACGAAGAGAGAACTTGCGGATAATCGCCACTACAATTGTGCTAGCAACTTCGTGGAGATATTCCTTCGTATCCTTAGTATTATCAGCCACAGCCCAAATGAGAGAAAAACCTTTCTTCTCTCTTTTTTTTCTTTTCGTTTTCATACGTACGCGCACAAAACCGCACACCCACGCTTTATATAAGAATTATTTTACGAGCGGTTACGCATGGATAACCACCCACGATCGACAACCGTCGCCGATCGTGGGACGACCAGCAACCGTTGCCGATCGTGTTGTTCATGTGCACGATCAGCAACGGTTGCTGATCGTGTCTTTCATGTGCACGATCAGCAGTTGCTGATCGTGCTTTGTATGCGCACGATCAGCAACGGTTGCTGATCGTGCCATGCATGCGCACGATCAGCAACCGTTGCTGATCGTGCCTTGCATGCAACCTTTTTTTTTTTTTTTTTTTTTTTATTATTCAAAAATAAAATTCGCACATGAGTGCGTCGCATGCGGTCAGCAACAATTGCTGACCGCATGCATAATTTAATTAATAAATTCAAAAATAAAATAAAAGGAACATAATTTATTGAGTGCACATTTAAGGTACATAAACATGTATCCACTTTGGGCATGCGTGTGCATCATATGCACGTAGGCTCATGACTATAATACAAATTAAATTAAATCCCATTTAATTTCATTTCGTGTCGACTCAATGCGACCGTATTAATTGCAAACACATTTGCAAAATTATATCTCTCTTGTTCTACGTTATCCCAATTGGTTATGGTGTGTGACATCCCTAGGTTCATCACTAAACTGGTAGTAAGACTTGTACTAACACATTAGTACTCCCAAAAGAATTAATTGTCCCGATTAATCTTTGGGTCCTACAAGCCACGATTGACATCTAGCAATATGTCATGGCTACCCAGATAGTGTGAATGCTTTAAGAACATAATGAACCTGTCGTTTTGGTTACAGTGTAATTTAATCCCTCCGTCTTACTATGTCCCGATCGAACAAAGACCATGGAATATTTGTCAAGTCACCAATTCGATCATATGAACAAATCTAATTGACATGTACTTTATTTGAGACATAAACAATTTATTCTCGGTTACAACCTCGGCCGAGGATTTCAATACATTGTCACAATTAGATTGCATAGGACATCATTATAATACCTTGTATGTAACAAGGAGACAGATTCCATATTGCATACACGTGCAACTTCGTATATGAACAAACTATGACCATCAGGTATAAAGACGGATCAACGATCCGGCATTATGTGCACCCGTGAACCATAGTTGTTCGATACACAAGTTAACACTGTACCTTAGGTCTAAGGATTATTTACACAAGACCAAAGCATGAACAATTAGACATTGACCACGCTAAAAGCTTCCATGTTGCTAATCGTTCTATATACGTCACGTTCAGTGAATTTGTCTAATACAAACACTTGTGTTCTAACTCAGGTATCATAATACCTAATGACTTGCGACTCATCATTCCTTAAGTATCCAATACTTAATGTTGAAGTTAAGAACACACCGGTCTCAACAGGATTATAAATATCCACTCAATAATCCATTGACTAGGAACAGTTTAAAGATTCAGTCTAACTATGAACCCGTCACAATATTCTTGACGTCTCAAGAATAGGTCTAGTTACAACTGATCTTATGGAATCATTCATAAAATAATTAGACAAATGAATGAATACGTCATTGCCATTAATTAATAATAATGATGATAGTACAACTGAAATCCCTAATATGTAACTATTACATAGTAGCTTTAGGGCATACATCCAACATTGTGATCCCGTGAACCAAGACTTTTTCCTCTTTTACGAATGCGTGGAAACGTTTCTTTTTTCTAAACTGCGATAACCACACGATAAAATAAAATAATTTATTAATTACTCTATTATCGAAAATTCCTAACTATATTGTAACATATTACAAGGCTATTTTATTGGACCGAGTGGACTCATGTGAAGCTTCTGTTAATTAATTTAGCACTTTTCACAAGAAATTTATTTCATTTGAATCATTTGATCGCTTAGCGTGATCACTTTTCTTAAATCCAAACAAGAGGCTTGAAAGTCGGTGGTACAAACCAATTTATGATCCACTGGAGATTTTGCTTTTCTTTTTTCAATGGAATTACTAGATATATTATAATGTGTTCCTTTATTGAGTGCACAAATGAGGTGAGAAAGTGCCGTATCGGACATTTGGGAAAAAAGAAGAAGTATTCAATAATTCTTAATAGGGGAGGTATGGTTGGCCTCAACTTCATAGACTTACCGGAGAGAATATCTAGTGCACATGTAACATGGAAAATAAAGAGAATCTCATACTAAATACGAAGGATTGGAGCAATCAATAAAGCCTCTCATAAATTTTCAAAAAGAGGTGCATCTTTAGTAGGAGGAAAGATAGTTTCCAACCAAAATGAGCGGATCATGTGTGTTGAACAAAATTAGATGGCGTGGTAACACCCTCAATAATTGAGCATCTTCAACCTCCGCCTCTCATAACTATCTTGTAAAGTTCAATTATCATTTCATATTAATTAGCTAATTCAAGATCTTACTACTATCAGCCCATCTTAATAAAAATGGACAAGCACCTTTTATATTCATAAATTTAATTGAAGCTAAAGCCTCTATACTGCACATAACTAGCTTCTCCTAGAAATACTTGAAGAAACCTCTCCATTGAATATTCCATTTTAATTTCTTCTTCCTCACCCAAAAAGACGAGGCAAACAGAATCCACAGTAATTCGATAAGACTGGTCAATATCTCCCCAATAAGCACCATTTCAAGTTCTTAATGTTTTCGAATTTAGAGGGGAAAAGACACCAAGGATACAAAGAAGAAACAATCTCAGTGAAAATTCAAAAACGAATGTCAAAAATATGAAATGATTATAATTGGATAGTCTAGTAGGGACTGGAGATTCAAGATGCCTCTCTTAGTGTGTGGTCACTTGCACTTTGACCATTCCGACCCGACTAAAGGGAGCTTAGGGCCATGCTTGCCGGTTTAATCGCGTTTGCCTGTGGTACCATTTTGGACAAGTCTAAGAGAGGATGGTGATGGACGACGGACTCGTCACATCTTGAATGTTTTCTCTATCTGTTGCTAATGAAATTCCAGTCCGGCGGCTTCTAAATACTCTAAATCGTCTAAAGTTGTCAATTCCATTGTCTCTCATATAATTTGGTCCTTTTAGGACCCCTTTTTTCTTCGATCACTCTATTCATAAGATTTTTCAAAGCACTTCAATTTTTGCTATGAGAAAGCATTCTCATAGCACTGGACAAAGCTGGCACAGAATTGGTAGGTTATTTGAGCGCCTTTTGCTCCATTATTAAATGTATCTGTTCTGATGATGAATACTTTTGATTGATTGATTGTTTCACATCTTCGTCTTGTGCTAATACAATTGCAAAATTTTCTATTAAATATTCTCAATATGCCCCTTTAGAAAATATTAAATAGCACGACCATCATGGTGATATTGTTACTTGCAGTGACAATTCCCTAGCGATCCTTGAAATGGAGTAGAAAGTTGGGAAGCCGTTCCTTTATTGAGACATGTCAATTATCCAAACTCCAATACTCTTTTAGATATAAGTTATCCAATGAAGTCCACAATTGCCTTTACTTCTCCCTATGAAGAGAAATAGGACATTTGGACCATTTGAACGCAAAATTGTGAGTTACATAATGCATTCTAAAATAGTAACATCTTCATAATGTTATCATGATAATATAGAGCAGTTTTTATAAAGAATAATGAAATTGTGTCAATAAAAAATCTATTTGCTTGTGATTTAAATACTAGGAAAACTATATAAAAAATCCTAAACTTATTGCATTTATGTATATTCCATTATAAACCTTTTAATTGGACAAATTCAGTCCCAAATTTTTTGCATTTTTGCCAATTGAGTCCAACCAACAAATTTTGGTTGAAAATGCCTAATATGGACACCGGGCGTTTGACATTGCACAACTTTTGATATTTTATAATTTTTTCTTTTTTTTCCTTTCTTGCACTTTTTTTTTTTTGTAGCCTAAGGGCCAACAAGGGTTGTTAAAGTACCATCACTGGCTTTGGGTGAGGGCCCGCAATGCCCTCACTTGATCTTGGGGTTGCTATCTCAGTTTCCAAAAAAAAATTGCAAGAAAGGGAAAAATTTCATAAAAAATAGAAATATTATTAAACAAATGTCTATGCATTATATCACATAAGACGATCAACATCTATGTTTTTGACTTTCCACAAAAAAATGGTGGATGAATTCAATTAGCACAAATACAAAATGTTTAAGATTGAATTGGCTCAATTGAAAGTTATAGAATCGAATTACCATCAATATAATCAATTTATGACTTTTTTTAGTACTTTTCTTAGGAATTAAATCACAAGCAAAATTTCAAACCAAAAAAAAATAAAAATTCACAAGTAAATATTTTTCTCCCGCTTAAGTCCCACTAAACCACCAACCAAAGCAGGTGGTTAAATCACAACCGCTAGTTGTCATTTTCCACTTTGCGCCCCCAACAACAACCCCCCCAATTGTCTCTCTCTCTCTCCATATCTTCAACCATTTGCAAAGTGCAGCAACAATTATTATTTTTGAAGGGCATAATTAGACTCTTAAAAGAGAGACCAACTTCTATACTTTTCCCTTAATATGCAGTGTAGACATAGATATTATCTTCTTTTGCGAGGAAAAAAAAGAAAAAACTTTGAAATTTGATTTTAATATTTATCTTCGACCGGATCAATGGGCATATCAATCTAATATCGGATCCAAATATTCAAGCACCAGCATGACTGAAGAAAGAATATTAAACTCAATAGAACAGGACGGAGAAGGCCTAGCTATGGGGACCGGGCTCACGGAGGAAAACAACTGATCTAGTCCAACCCATTTGCACTTCGGTTTTGTTCATAAAATTTGGGTCTTTCTTCCCATAAAAGCATCAGTGCTTAACTTCACGAAAAAGAATTCTCGTCTATATTGGCTTAGCCCGAATTGGATATATAATCTACAATACCATTAGTAGATTAAGAGCTTAATCTTGTGAATAAACTCAACTCGTTTCTTCACTCATGAAGGAGATTCCGAGAAAAATTTCTTATCATGAGCAGGATGGCCTAGATTCTGCTGCCCTTTTTTTTTTTCAGCTAATAAGCTTTTTCAATAAAATCACAAGTGCCATGACCTGCTTAATTGCATTGCATCCGCCTACCTCATAGCCATCTGGACTTCCATTCTTTCCTCCAAATCCCCACGCAGTAAACCGTCTATCTGAATCATAAAGCCAAATCATTTATCCAACTTCCTAAAATGTTGGCAGCATGAATTACTAAATAAGTAAGTCTATGACGTCAATTGATAATAAGGAAAGAAAATGCATGTCCACTAGTTAACCTATGAGAACGTATAAGGAAGGAAAAAGCACGTCAACTGATTAGCCTATTAGAACATTTATCTTTGAAGTATATTTTACTTGATTTCATATTAAAACGTCATCAAATGGCTACAGTAAAATTATTAGAGGTGACTTTCCTGAAGGATCAATAAAATGCAAGGAATCTGGATTTCAGGGATTTCCATTTGGAGCTGAAAAGTCCTGAAGCATGAGAATGAAATGAGATCGAGCATCAAAGAGATAAATAAATTTATGGGATAAACCAATATCCAAATGATCATGTACCTGAAAAGTTGACAGCAACTGTAACAGTAAAAGTTCAAAAGCCACTTGATATGTAATTAAGAAAGCTGTACTGTTGCTGATGGAATTGTGGAGTCTGATGGAGAAAAATATTATTGTGGGTAGACACTTCCCAGCAGGTTACCCATCCTGAGATATTAAAGAAAATAGAGTTTATATTACTGCTAATATCTTACATGTAATTTCCTTTAATATGTATGCCCTAGACTCCTGTTATAAATAGGGGCAATTTCTTTTATAGTTGTAACGCTGAAGCTTTATAACCCTGAACTTGCAACACTGATACTGATAGTGAAGAGATTGCCTAGTGCGGCACCGTGGTTTTTCCCTTCTTGATTTTAGAAGGGTTTTCCACGTAAAAATTCCTGCTTGCCCTATTTTCTTCCCTACTTTATTTTTTGTCGCATATCCGCGTCCCCAAACAACTGGTATCAAAGCCTGGTTTTGGCGAAATAGTGGGAGCGAATATGGACGAAGGAAAGGTGAAGATTGATCGGTTCGATGGCAAGGATTTTGGTTTCTGGAAGATGCAGATCGAGGATATGCTGTATCAAAAGAATTTGCATCAACCTCTCGTCCTGGAGAGAAACCAGAATCTATGAAGCAAGCAGAGTGGGAATTGTTAGATCGACAAGCTCTAGGTTTGATTCGTCTTACATTGGCGCGGAACGTTGCTTTCAACATTGCCAATGAAGCGACAACGGTGGATTTGATGGCGGCGTTGTCTGACATGTACGAGAAGCCTTTTGCATCAAACAAGGTATATTTGATGCGTCGTCTTTTCAATCTGAAGATGGATGAGGGTGCTTCTGTGACAGATCACATTAACGAATTCAACGTGATCACGACTCAATTGAGTTCAGTGGATATCAAATTTGATGATGAGGTAAAAGCTTTAATTTTATTATCTTCTCTACCTGAAAGTTGGAGTGCAACTGTGACTGCAGTGAGCAGTTCGTCTGGTAAGAAAAAGTTGAAGCTTCAAGCAATTCGAGATTTGATTCTTAGCGAGGATATTCGTAGAAGAGAATCGGGTGAATTTTCGGGTGCTGCCTTAAATATTGAAGGCAGAGGGAGAAGCAATCAACGAGGGCGAAACCAGTATCATGGTAGATCAAAGTCCAGAGGGAGAAGCAAATCGAGACCTCGTGGTGAAATTATTTGCTGGAATTGTGAAAAGAAGGGACATCTGAAACGAGATTGTAGAGCCCCAAAGAAGAAAACTCAATATCGAGATCGAAATCAAGATGAAGAAAAATCTGTGAATGTAACTTTTGAAGAGACTCAAAATAGTGATGCCTTAATTTTGAGCATTGATAGTCCAATTGAGTCGTGGATTCTTGACTCAGGTGCGTCGTTTCACTCTACTTCATGCAAAGAATTAATGCACAATTTTGTTGCTGGAAAATTTGGAAAGGTTTATCTTGCTGATGATGAACCTTTGGATATTATGGGAAATGGTGATATTTATATAAAATCTACTAACGGATATCAATGGAAGTTGCATGATGTCAGATATGTTCCAGGACTTAAGATAAATCTGATCTCTATAAGTCAACTAGACAGCACAGTTACAGGACTATTTTTGGGGATGGCTCTTGGAAAATTGTTAAAGGTGCTCGATTGTAGCACGTGGAACAAAGTCAGGAACGCTCTACGTGACTGAAATCAATAGAGAAACTGCAGCAATTGCTGAATCGGAAATTGATTCTAAATTATGGCACCGCAGGCTTGGACATATAAGCGAAAAAGGAATGAAGATATTAGCATCTAAGGGAAAATTGCCTGATTTGAAGTCCATAGATATTGGTCTATGTGAAGATTGTGTTATGGGTAAGCATAAACGTGTTAGTTTTTCGAAAATTGGAAAAGAACCAAAGAAAGAAAAATTAGAGTTGGTGCATACAGATGTGTGGGGCCCAGCTCCTATGCAATCCCTTGGAGGCTCGCGCTATTATGTCACGTTTATTGATGACTCCACCAGAAAGGTATGGATTTATTTTCTTAAAAATAAATCTGACGTGTTTGCTACTTTTAAAATATGGAAAGCTGAAGTGGAGAACCAGACTGGCCTGAAAATTAAATGTTTAAGGTCTGATAATGGCGGTGAATATGATAGCAAGGAATTCAAGCAATTTTGTGCAGAGAATGGAATCAGAATGACAAGAACTGTTCCAAATAGACCGCAGCAAAACGGAGTTGCTGAGAGGATGAACAGAACTCTAAATGAGCGTGCAAGAAGTATGAGGTTGCATGCAGGATTACCCAAGATGTTTTGGGCAGATGCAATTAATACGGCAGCGTATTTAATTAATAGAGGACCTTCGGTTCCACTTGATTTTAAGTTACCAAAAGAAGAATGGAGTGGAAAGAAGGTAAGTCTCTCGCATCTAAAAGTTTTTGATTGTGTTTCCTATGTCCACGTAGATTCTGAAAATAGAGATAAACTTGATGCAAAAGCTAAAAAGTGTTTTTTCATTGGATATGATTCTGATTATTTTGGCTATCAGTTCTGGGATGAACAAAATAGAAAAATAATAAGAACTGCTGATGTTACGTTCAATGAGAATATGTTGTACAAGGACAAATTTGTGGCAGAATCTAGTGTGAAGGAAAATTTGGTGGAAAATACAGAGATTGAATTGGAAGAAAATTCTAAAAGTGTTCTGGTTGAAATTCCTAAAACTGTTGTTGAACAAGAATCACGTACACCTGATCCCACTTTGAGAAGATCTAGTAGAACACCTAAACCTGTACAAAGATATTCTCCGTCATTGCATTATTTGCTTTTGACCGACGCCTGGCGAACCAGAAAATTTTTCGGAAGCAGTGCAGGTTGAAGATTCTGTTAAGTGGGAGTTAGCAATGCAGGATGAGTTGGATTCACTCGAGAAAAATAAAACTTGGGTGTTAACTCAGTTACTAGATGGGAAGAAAGCATTGCAGAACAAGTGGGTGTATCGGGTCAAAGAAGAACCCGATGGCAGCAAGAGGTACAAAGCAAGGTTAGTGGTAAAAGGGTTTTAGCAAAAAGAAGGAATTGACTATACAGAGATTTTTTCTCCAGTTGTGAAATTGAATACTGTTAGGTCAGTATTGAGTATTGTTGCTGCAGAGAATTTACATCTAGAGCAGCTAGATGTTAAGACTGCATTCCTCCATGGTAATTTGGAGGAGGATATTTATATGGTACAACCGGAAGGTTTTGAAGATCCTGGAAAAGAAAATTATGTCTGCAAATTGAATAAAAGTCTGTATGGCTTGAAACAAGCTCCTCGACAGTGGTACAAAAAATTTGACACATTTATGTGTGGTAACGGGTTCACTAGAAGTGACATGGATCACTGTTGTTATTTCAAAAAATTTGATGACTGCTATATTATTTTGCTGTTGTATGTGGATGATATGCTCATTGTAGGATCTAGCATGAGAGATATAAACATACTGAAGCAGCAATTGTCAAAAGAGTTTGAGATGAAGGACTTGGGCGCAGCGAATCAGATTCTTGGGATGAGGATCATGCGGGATAGATCTAAAGGAATTCTAAAGTTATCTCAAGAAAAGTACATTGAAAAAGTGCTTGACAGATTCGGAGTTCAGAATGCAAAGCCCAGAAGTACTCCTTTAGGAAGTCACTTCAAGCTCTCAAAGAAGCAGTCACCAAAGACGAATGAAGAGCGGGAGTATATGGCTAAAGTGCCTTATGCATCAGCTGTTGGTAGTTTAATGTACGCAATGGTGTGTACTAGACCAGACATAGCTCATGCAGTGGGAATTGTGAGCAGATACATGGCAAATCCAGGAATAAAACATTGGGAAGCTGTAAAGTGGTTATTAAGATACTGAAAGGCACTTCAGGTATGTCATTATGTTTTATGAAAAATAGTGCAACTTTACAAGGCTTTGTTGATGCAGATCTTGGTGGTGACTTGGATCATAGGAAGAGCACCTCGGGTTATGTTTTTACCTTAGGTGGCACTGCAATCAGTTGGATGTCTAGACTTTAGACTTGTGCATCTCTCTCAACCACCGAAGCAGAGTATGTGGCTATATCTGAAGCTGGTAAAGAGATGATTTGGTTGAAAAATTTTCTGAAGGAGATAGGCAAGGAGCAAGATAATAGTGTTCTTTTCAGTGATAGTCAAAGTGCTATTTGTCTTGCAAAGAATCCTGGTATTTCACTCAAGGACAAAACACATTGAGTTAAAATATCATCAAATTCGTCAGTTAATAGATGACGGGGCATTATCATTAAAGAAGATTCTTGGTGCAGAAAATCCAGCAGATATGTTAACAAAGGTTGTCACCACTGAGAAACTGAGGCTGTGCATTGCCTCAGTTGGCCTCCATGGTAAGTGATGAGGGGGGCTGCCACACTAGGACAATTTGGGTTGAAAAGATGAAGACTATAAAAGATTATTGCTGTTTTTGAAGATCAGCCTCCAAGTGGGAGATTGATGGAATTGTGGAGTCTGATGGAGAAAAATATTATTGTGGGTAGACACTTCCCAGCAGGTCACCCATCCTGAGATATTGAAGGAAATAGAGTTTATATTACTGCTAATATCTTACATGTAATTTCCTTTAATATGTATGCCCTAGACTCTTGTTATAAATAGGGGCAATTTCTTTTATAGTTGTAACGCTGAAGCTTTGTAACCCCGAGCTTGTAACACGATGCGATAGTGAAGAGATTGCCTAGTGCGGCACCGTGGTTTTTCCCTTCTTGATTTTAGAAGGGTTTTCCACGTAAAAATTCCTGCTTGCCCTATTTTCTTCCCTACTTTATTTTTCGTCGCATATCCGCGTCCCCAACAGTTGCTTCTCACAAAATTGATCCACGAAGAGCTGACTCTTAAGAACCTATACAGAGAAGTTATAAACCTGATCAAAGGGCTCATCAGAATGAAGAATATTAAACTATTCAAAAATGACAAACACATTCTAATGGCTGTGATGAGAAGCTAGTAAAGTCAAATTTGCAGCATTTCTTTCTTTGTGAAGTTTCTCCAAGTCTACCATGGACTTCTGAAGTTTACCATAATAAACAGGAAGCAAATTAACATACAAAAAGCCCAAGTACTTAGAATTGGCGTTTACCCTATAAGTGCATGGTTCCCACTATTATCAAAGTCAAAGCACACCATGACTAATGGAATCTCCTGCAACAAGTCGCCAAATCACTAGTGCAGTAATCAGACAGTATGATGGCAGGCTGTGTAAAACTTGTCATTGATAACTTCGGTTTTGCAAATAGGAAGTGAACCCCCGGACTCAACTAGTCTGGAAATTCTCAGGAAAGGATCCTAAGAAGGCGTAACAACAGAGTACAAGACTAAAGCAATGAAAATATATGGCAAGGAACAAAATCAGCCAGGACCTTTCAAGAGAGGCTGTGGAGAGCTTACACTTTTAGAAAACTTATCTTTGTTTTCCAAATGGAGCAGTGGAATATTATTTCAACAGCAATCCTGGAAGCAACAGATTCCTCAGCATGGACAGTCAAAGAGTAACCAGGTTTCTCAAGCCTACGAGTAAATATTTATTATGAAGTGACAGGGTCAAACTCCGACTTCGCTTTGTGACTATCTGCAGAAAATAGAAAGGAGAAGATGCTTATCTAGACGGATTGCACTTGTACTTTACTAAATCCGTATGCATGGAAAATGACATGATCGCAATGTCAGCCAGGAGTAGGTACCTCTGACAGACAAAGCCAGCTTCTACTAAAAACTCTTGGTCCTTCAGCTTTAACATCTGCACTGAAGCCACCTGATCAAGATACTATTGAGATTTTTTCTTCTTCACATGGAAAGACATAAGGCAAATAAAAACCCAAGTAATCCGAATGAACTTGTACATATTTCCCAAATAAGCATGATTGCAAGTCATGATTACTTAAATGCCATTAAACATTTGAATTCCTATGCAAACATAAGATCGTCCAATGCATTCATTTTGTATTTCCAGAATTCCATTGGCGTAACATTCTGTAGACTGCAAGACAGCTGAACCAATCCACCCAGGAAAGTGTCCTCCTACCACACTTGAACATCAAAGGTAAGAAATGAGATGAACTCTAGTCTTTATAATTCCTACTTTAGGACAAAACCAAAAATGCAGTTGATCTATAACCATAGTAAAAGTAGCCAGTATATAAGTTGGAGAGACTTTGCAATCAATCTGAGACCACTCATATTACTCCAAACAGTCTCTCCATTTTCATTAAATTTGAGTTGGACCCCTCGGAACAATGACTGAAATGTGACATAGAACATAGAATTGCAGTCGGATACACTGTTCATGGATAACCAGGAAAGGCCATGCATAGCTCTGGCTTCACCCATAAAATTCAGAGGGGAAAATAAACCAAAGCTAGAAAAAAAGAAGCATGTTGGGAACACGTAACCAGAAGTTCTTCATATTATATAACATCGATTAGTTCAGTAGCGAGGTTTGAGGAGAATCCCCATTATGAACTTTGCTTCTCATTTTTTCCGCAAACAATCCTATGATAGACTGGTTTTTCCAGCCAACTCATCGCTCTGCCCGAAAAAGCAAGAATAAAAATCTTACTACATCGACTCGGGTCCGAAGAAAACGAAGTTAACACCCAGCAGGTCACAACAGTGACAGTAAATGTATGCATAAAATGACTTCACATTGAAAAAGCGCGCGTAATTACATGAGCAGGCGAGAGACACAAAACTCAATTCGAGAGAAGAGACCGGGTAGACCGCGAGCTCGGAAGAAGTGGTCAACGGCGTCGCTGCGCCCCCTACTGTTGCTTCCTCCTCCTCCAACCCTGCTTCTCCTATGTATGGGGCTCTGTTGGGTCCCTCCGGCGATCGCGTCCTTGTTGACCTCCTCTCCCATCCAAAAAGCAACAACACCCCATCTGCTCTCAGTCTCTCGATCAACTCCAATTTCAACTCCTCCGCCGATTCGATTCCCACCCACAATCCCACTCGAGAAACCCTCGTTGTCGGCCACTCCTCGTCTCTCTCCCTGAAAAGCCCTTTTTTTCCACAGGGACTGCTCCTGGTGAAAATTGTCGCGCCCACTCTCTCTCTGTGCCTTCAGCACGTGGGGGTCTGTTGTTTGTCACGTCTCGATCGAAACTCCGACGGCCTTATCCGAATCTACGAAACGAAACCCACGTCGAACGATCCGCGCGCACAGCGACGGGACGTGAAAGTGGTTTCCTTTCTGGAGGGCTGCGAATGGCGTTGGAAGTGAATCGAGCTCGGAGCTTTGCGCGTGCTCTGGTATTCTTGGAGAAAGTTCGTTGCTATATAGAGAGAGAGATAAGAGCTCGGTTCGACGTGTGACTAGGTGTTGATTTCCCCCGTTCGACGACATTCCATAACACGATGACCATCACCAGGATTCTGTATCCCCTTTGTTGAGGAAGGAGGAGCAGGGGATCGAGTGGAGAGGAATGCTAGAAGAGGGAGTGAGAGAGAAAATGATGGATTGACCAGAAAACCATTGGGTTATGCCACCTCAATTTTTGCAATAGTCCACTAATTACGCGACACGTGTCCTTGCTGTACCCACCGGCCCCTGTCTCTCTTCCCCCTCCCCGCTGGCTTCCGTCGTCTTGTTTTAGGCTGATTTCTTTCTTGAATTTTGCAGAGGGAACACGAAGAGCTGTGACAAGAGCGTGAGGTTTTTACATACTTGCCTACATTCATGTTAGCATGGAAGCATTAATAATTAAAAAATTTTTAATTCATGATTTAGAGATTTCATATTGGAGATGCATGTGACCCTTGTCCAAAACAGTTTTATTACGTAGCTTATGGAATTCACACATGTGACGTCCAATTTCCGAGCTGGAAATTCTCTGATATCTCCACCATTTGTGCTAATTTTGGGAATTGTAAATTTCATACTCTTGCTAGTAACATCTCAAATATATTGGCAAATTGTAGATTTGACTCTCATGCACTATTGAGAGAGAGGTTTGGCGATGCGTTGGATCCCAAGGTTTAAATTTAGCCTCGATTCATGTTAGCATGAAGAATGAAAATCACCCCTCAGATTCCACAAACTTGTCTGTTGGAATGGCAGACTTTCGGTTTGGTCATTGATAATTTTATGAGTGAAATATATTGTTTGAACACGTCCTCAGAGTCTTATAATTTTGTTAGTAGCCTCTTAACTTATTGGTAAATCAAAGATCTAAAAAATTAGTTCCAAAATCACCGCTGCCTGTCTTTAATTGAATGTTTAATAATTGAACTTGTACGGGAACAGGCAAGCTTGTGTTATTACATGGATTAAGCATGCACTATGTATTGAATTTACATTCCCTATTGAAACTGTCTCCATTTTATATTTTTCTCACGTAAATGGATGTACTTTTATTAGTATAACATGTAATGTAACCACGCGATCGTGAGTTTGCTTTAAATCCTATGATAGGATTTTAAAGTGTTACTTTGCTTTTTAACATTTTGCAACCCAAGTTGTCTTATCGTATAGCCAATTAGTGAGTGCCAATACTTATTTGAATGGTTGGAATTATCATTTGATTTTACAGAGAAAATGGGATATCCTTGAGCATGTGCAAAAAAAAAAAATGATATACGAGTATAATCACCATCTAAAAGATAGTACTCACGATTTTTTTTTTTCCGAAGTAGTCAAAAAGAGAGGAGAAAAAATTGGATGTCATTGACCTATGGATATATTAAGTGGTTAGATTTGTAAGTATAGGCATCTTACTCAAAATTTGACTCGTCATGTTCAAATTTATTGCCATATTTCATTTACATTAAACATAGGCATGATTGAAATGTAGGTAGATTATTAACTTTCCTAGTAGGTTACACATAAATTATGCACTCCATATATAATGATAAATTTATCTCTTTATGAATTAATTGGCCCCTCCGCATGATTACTTGATTGCCATTTAACTTTCAAATTCCTACACAAACATAAGATCGTCCAATGCATTCATTTTGTTTTTCCAAGAGTTCCAAAGACGTATCAATCTGTAGACTACAAGATGGTTAAAGCGAAGATTGAAAACCTAGAGATGGACGAGAGAATTGAGAACTCAGCCTTAAGAGAACAAAAGTCACATGCGCTCCCGGAAGTGTTGTGTGTGATGAATCTCGCAAAGCTGGAACACAATCATTTCAGCTAATAGTAGGGTGGATGAAAGAAGTTTATTTCTGCATGCCAAATCGCCAAGAGAATGGGAGTCCCTGGCTGTGTGTGCTGGTTGCATTACATTACAGAACCAATGAAATGGCCCAACGATAGTTAAGCAGATTCCCCGCACCGTAAGTTGTCATGTAATTCAGAGTGAAAGGGCAGAATAAGTTTATATAAAAAACTAGGTCCAAGCAGTCCTTCAGAATCTCACCACAGCGCAAGATGTTGATCAAGAAACCTAAAGTGCTTGAATGCAACTTCTTCTGTATAGGATGAGCCAATATCTCATCTTATCGGTTTTCATCAACTGCAAAACATCGTTAGAATTCAGCATTTTGAGAGAATCAGGGGTAGCACATGAATAAGGACTTGGTTCAGATACGTAGTGGTATATAGTCGCATTGAACAGCTTTTGAAGAATGCATATTGATTGGAGAGTAGCGATCAATTCTTGAGCTCTGTGAATGTATGCTGCATTACATCTCTCAACGAAATGGGGAAGTTAGTAAAGTTCTAAACTGGAGTGAAATGGAGTCGGTATTTGGTGGACTAAACATGTTACAAGTGGAGAAACTAGAAAGAACAAATAGATTCAAGTATATGAAGGACTTGCTTAGGTAATTTCTGAATTGTGGTATTCTGGTCACCATCCTGACGTCTAAAATCAACAATAGAGAATACTAGAATTAAGTCCGTGCACATCTCTTATCACTAATAATGAAATTAGATGTACTAAACCGATTTTTGAAGCATGAAGATCCAATTACTTGTGGCAAATTTCCTATTGTGATTTCGCGTGCTCAATTTGTCAAAGATGTTTTCTCACATACAACATAAACTTTGATTGGCAATATCCATAGAAACCACAGACGGATTATTTTCTATGTAAATCCATTCATTATTGGCATTAATTAGATTAAGATTGAAATTAGGTATACAGATTACAACACTCATCATATGATAATTAGTTATTTCTTTTTTTGTGGAAAATAAATTGACCGTTTTGAAGATTTGTTTACGTCATCCTGCCAATGAGTATCAAATGTAGGCAGTCACAATAATAAATCTAGGTAGATTAAAAATATGTTGTTAAATGACTAAAATTAGTTGATATCTTAATGTGATGAATGTTGGTATATCAATAAAATTAAGGTTGGTAATTTGGAATAAAAAAGTATATAACTTGTGAAGCATCGGTAAACCCCTCGTCTACCACTTCTCTCTCTCTCTGAGACACTGCTTCTGGTGAAAATTGTCGCCCCATTCTCTCTCAACACCTGATTAGGTGTTTATTCATTCATTCGACATTCCATCGTTTGTAATCCAAATATGATGACCCTAACCAGTTTGTGGCTCCACTTTTGTTGAGGAAGTAGGGGAGATTGAGAGAAAGGGAAAGTAGACGAGGGAACAAGAGAGAAAATGATGCGTTTGAAATTCTGTGGAAGCATCTTGCAAATAATGCTTGGATTGCCTCTGATTTCAATAAATTGATAGATGAGGTCAATGTCTGGATTTGACTCTCTGTTGCTGCGGAGAGAGAAGAGCGAGCATTACTGTTCATGCTCTGTTCTACGAAATCCTCCTGAAATCATCGTTGTCTCTTTATGCTTGTGCCATGACACGGATTGAACATGTTATATGCCTTGAATTTCATATGCACTATTGGTCTCCATATTATATTTGTCTTGTGTAAATGGATGGAGTCCTATTGCAATAATAGTCAATATAATCACGCGAGTTTGCTTTTAATCCCTGCGATAAGATTTTAAAGTTTTATTTCTTTTGATTTTTAAATTATTGTATCGTGAAGTGCCTTGAGTATGGCTGATTAGCATATGTCAATAATCATCCGAATGGCCAGAATTATCATCTCATTTTACGGAAAAAAGGGCGCATGCTTTTGTGTGTGCAAAAACATGAGATAAGTGTACAATCTTAATTTAAAAGATAATACCTACTATAAAATTTTTATTTAAACTGCTCTTTGTTATGTAATCTGGAAGACCATGAATGATATTCTCTTCCAAGCTCGCAGCTTATATGTTTCATCTATGAAGCTGCACCTTGTTAAGGCAGTCAAGGACAAAGCCCTTGCTCTTAAATGGGTTTAGGATAACCCCAGGAATAGGAGGATGCAGCGTAATTGGGGGATAGACCCCTGCATTTTTGAGGTGGTGCCGAGTGTCGTCTAGGTTAGGACCGACTTGGGTCCTTTGTTAGCTAGATTGCTAATTTGTTTGTACTGTTTTGGTAGTCTTTATTATGTTTATATTATGATTGTGGTACCCCTCCACTCCAGTGACTTGTTATCCCGGTGAGTGAATGTTGGTGCCATGCTTCACCCCCTTTGTATAGGTTATTTTGGTTGAAAGTTTATAATACTTACTTTACCAAAAAAAAAAATCTTGAAATTTTAATCATCACGTTTGAATTTTTGCAACATTCCATTTATATATATATATTTTTTTGGTAAGGAACATTCCATTTATATTGAACATAGGTATAATTGAAAACGTAGGTAGATAGATTATTACTTTTGGTAGTAGGATCTCCCACTCAATATTTGATGAAAAGAATTATCTCTTTATGAATTAATTGGCTCCTCAGTCATGATTACTTGATTGCCATTTAATTTACAAATTCTTACGCAAACAAAAGATCGTCGAACGCATTCATTTTGTTTTTCCAGAATTCCATGGACATAACAATCTGCAGATTCCAAGACAGCAAAAGCCAAAAACTGAGAACCTACTGATGGACTAGAGAATTGAGACTCAGCCTGAAGAAAATAAAAGTCACATGCGCTCCCCGAAGTGTTGTGAGCTATGAATCTCGCAAAGGAAGAGCACAATCATTTTCGGTCTCTTGAAATGGCCAAGAGAATGGCAGTCCATGGCTGCGTGTGCTGGTAGCATTATATTTCAAATCCGGTGAAATGTCCCAACGATAGTTTAGCAAATTCCCCACAGGAAAAGTCGTCACTTAATTCAGAATGAAAGGGAAGAATGAATTGATATAAAAAGAAGAAGTCCAAGCAGTCCTTGAGAATTTCACCACTGCCCAAGACGATGATCAAGAAAAGCTGAAGAGGTCGAATGCAACTTCTTCTGCATTGGATGAGCCAATTTTTCATCTCATCAGTCTCTAGCACCTGCAAAGCATCATCAGAATTCAGTATTTTGAGAAAATAAGGGGTTACACATGAAGAAGGACTTGCTTCATGATAGAGTGGCAGATAGTTGCACTGAACAGCTTTTTGAAGAATGCAAACTGATTCGAGAGTAGCAATGAATTCTTGAGCTCTGTAAATGTGTGATACATTATGTCTCTCAGCGAATAGGGACATTAGTGAAGTTCTAAACTGCAGTGAAATGGAGTTGGCATTTGGTGGACTAAACATGTTAGTAATGAGCAAAAAGATTCAAGTATATGAAGGACTTGCTGGGGATAATTTCTAAATTGTGGTATCATGGTCACCCTCATGAGGCCATTCAAAATCCACAATAGACGATACTAGAATTAAGTTGGTGCCTTGGAAGGGAACGATGTAAGATAAGTAGAACATCATATGTTACAATTAATATGTCACGGAATTATATGAGATTATTGAGGTATTCAGAAGTTAAGTCATAGATTATGTTATTCCGCGTTGGTAATATTAGTACTCTTTACTCCATTTTCAATCTCTTGACAAGCTAAATACAATAACCATAAGCACAACTCTAATCACTAATTATGCAATTAGATGTACTTGACCGATTTTTGAAGCATGAAGATCCCATTGGTTGCGGCAAATTGCATATTGTGATTTCATGTGGTCAGCTTGTCAAACATGTTTTCTCACATATAACATAACATTTGGTTAGCAATATCCATAGAAACAATAGACGAATTCTTTTCTATGTAAGTCCATTCATTATGGGCATTAATTAGATTAAAATTGAGGTGTATTTGGAAATTGAAGAAAAGAAAGGGAAAGTATAAGATGTTTTGTTAGGTATACTGATTGCCACACTTAGCATATGACAATTAGTTTTTTTTTTTTTTCCTTTTGGGAAACCTAAATTGATTGTTTTGAAAATTTGTTTACGTCATTTCGCCAGTGAGTATCAATTGTAGGCGGTGCTTTCCACATGACATACACTTATCAACTAAAAATTATGCAATGACATTATATCAGTAGATTGTTTTGGATTTTTAAAATATTGCACTTTAAGTAAATTTCACGCATGCAAGTCATTAAGAAGATGGATCTATTTACAGTGGCGTTGACATTGATAATTTAATTTTCCTTCAGCATTTATTTGAGTGAATAAAGGTAAATGAAATCAAACTTTTAAAAATGAAGGTTGAGGGTAAAAGTGTAATTTTTACTTTTAAATTCACAAATAGAGAGATGTTATTGAACATCCAATATATTTATTATTTAGAGTAGGAAACAGTTTATGGTAATACAAACTACTCTACCAACTCTGAAAAAAGAAAAAAAGAAAAATGGTGAGAATTTTTCATGGAAGCTACGTCATCACTTTCACCATAGCAAACACTTCTTTTGCTTTAATATACATAAATTACTTTATCCGTAAGCAACAATGCAAGCAATTACAGAATCAACGACGGGACATGTTCATTATTATAATAGTCTGTGGGCAGTAGTAAAATCAAAACTTTTAGTGTCTTTTGAATCTTAAAAATAATATAAATCTTTTAATGTATGTGCATTCCAAGTGACACTTCTTCTATCTTGAAAAATTGAGAAAAAATGAGAAGGCCGGTATTGCTATTTTGATGAAGAGAAATTTTATTTCTTCTTTTTAATTTTTTGGATAATGACGGTACAAGTCCTAAAACTTTTACGTGTCAGTCCATCCTTTAGATCCATTAAATTTTAGTGGAATGTAAATCTATCCACATTTTTGTTATTAAATTTCCTTATTTTTAGTGGATAGAAAATCTATAACAATTTCTACAATAAGATATGTCCTTAGAAAAAGCATTTACCTGACTTACTAAATCCGGTGTGGATCATTTCATGTTGATAAAGTTTGGATAGTGGTATTAAGGTCGCCCTCCCAATACCCTTTATCATCTTCTTCAGAGAGGAGCACTTCATCTAGTTTTGGTGTCCACAAGGCACCATTGCAGAATATATTCATCTTGGGACACTGTGTCACAATAATACGTACCAATTTTGGGAACCTAAAGGCACAAGTCATGGGGGAGAAGCTGTCAAGGCTTGGTAAATTATCAAGTATCAGCTTTTCTAGTTTGGGAAAAGAGATCTCCTCTACTTCATTTCCATCATCAGTTACCACGTCTTCCATTGCACCACAATCTCTAAGGATTAGCCGAGCAAGGTGCACCAGAATTGTCATTGCCAAACAAGTCCCCATATGAACTAAACCAGCACAATCCTCTACTTCTAATTCCTTCAATCTTTGGAATGAAGTGGGAGATGGAAGTACGATTGATAAACTAGGACACAACCAAATGTACAAATCTTCAATCTGTTTGAGGATTTCAACCATCAAGGAGCCAGCTTTCCAAACTTGCCTTAGATTACAAAGCTTATTCAACCGAAGTCTCTTTAGATTTCCAAGAGCCTTCAGACTCGCTCCCCCATGTCCAAACGCATCCTCCGGAAATATCTCCTCAAAAGAACTACACGATAAAAAAAGAGCTTCTAGATTGGGGAAATTCTGGAGAAGGAAGTCGGAGGGGAAAACGTCATTTTTATCATGATAGCATGCCAAACTCAGTTCTCTGAGATTGCCAATGAAATAATGCTGCATCATCACAACATCGTCCCTCAATAATGTCAACATATCCACGTACGGAATGACCTGGGGGAATTCGTTTAATCAGATCACCAGAAGTCCATGTCATAGCTATTGCCGAAGCCACGACCTAATGACTAAAATGTCCTCCTATTTAGGGAAAAAAGAGGGGCAAAAAAAGAACCTGAGCAAGGTATGTATAAAAGGGATGTTTGTTGTTAATGATGCGCCCATTTTAATCAAAATATGTTTCGTGACTCTGGATTCAAAAGTTATTACTCAAAAAAAAAAAAAAAAGGTACTGCTGATATGCTAATTATCAACTAATTAAAATTCAAAAGGCAAAATAAACTCATCATTGGCAAAAGCGAAAAAAGAGAGAGAAGAAGGTGGGGGGAGGGGATGGGAAAAAAAGGACAAAACATTATAGAGATTACATCTCAAAATTTCGATGGAAAAAGAGTAAATAATTAAAGACAACTTGCTCATTCTTACAATAGCAAAATGAAACGTCATATATAATAAGAAACAAATAGAAAAGTACATGAACCCAAATAAACCAACTTTTAGTGTTCCGTGGGGTTAAAAACGGAACCTGTTCTCTGTTGGTATATCACTGATATACCAGTCAAATTAAGGATGGTAATTTCCAATAAACGTTAGTAACTTCAAAAGGGTTGATAAGCCAGTGCAATAAACGTTGGTAGATTATTAAAATAGTCGGTGACCTTGAAAATATAAAGAAATATTAATACTTTTCAAAATTCACAAGATAAGAAGTTGGTCAATGACTAAAATCAGTTGGTATATTAACTTGACGAATGTTGGTACATCAATCAAATCAAGGTTAGTAATTTGAAAGCCGTTGTTTCATCACAAGTATAAATATTGGTTGATTATTACATTAGTTCGTAATTTTAAAAATATTGGTACTTTTCAAAACCTAACAAGATAATAAGTTGGCAAGTGACTATAATCAAGGTACGGACCTCTGGAGTGCCAAAAGTTGGCACAAAGGAATACTTAAGTGCTAAAAGTTACAAAAGGTACACTTAAGTGCCAAAATCGGAGCAAAATGGATCACTTAAGTGCCAACGGCGAAAAATTCCGGCCAAATTGCCACGTGTCCATTTTCCGGCGACTTCATTTGCTGACAGAGCATTTTTTTCAAAATAAAAAATCCACGTGGCAATTTTTTTAAAAAAAATTGTCCACGTCAGATTTTTTAAAAATTAAAATCGATTTTATTATAAAAAAAAAAGGGGGAGGATGGGATCGGCGAGGGCTGTGCAACCCTTGCCGCCCTACCTCGCCGGGAAGGGCCAGCGATGGTGGGCGAGGGTCGGCCGGGGTCGCCGGGCCCCGGCCAGTGGCTGGCGACCCCGGTCGGCCTGCGGCGAGGGCTTGCGCGCCCTCACCTGCACTGGGCGAGGGTTGCGACCCTCCCCCAGATTCGGTAAGGGTCGCCGACCCTTGGCCCGGCCTCGCCACAGCCGACCGGGTCGCCGGCCGACCCTCGCCCACCATCGCCGGCCCTTCCCGGGCGAGGTGGGGCAACGACGGTGGCGGCGGCGAGAGCTGCCCTCGTCGATCCCCTCCTCCCCCTTTTTTCTTTTAATAAAATCGATTTTATAATAATATTTTTTAATTATTTAATATTATTTAATTAATAATTTTTAAATCCACGTCAGCCAAAACGACGTCGTTTTGGCTAATTTTGGCCGATTCAGTTTCGGCGAGCCGCGTAGGCAAGAAAATTAATAAAAAATTGCCATGTAGGATTTCTGGCAGGGTTCCGGCGACTTGGCACTTAAGTGATCCAATTTTTTTTTAAAAGTGGCATTTAAGTGTACATTTTGTAACTTTTGGCACTTAAGTGTCCCTCCGTGCCAACTTTTGGCACTCCTACTGTACTTATGCCGACTATAATCGGTTAACGTAATGAATGTTGGTACACCAATCAAATTGATTTCAGTTAATTCAAATAAAATTAGTGATTTCAAATGTATTGGTGAGCCACAAGTTTAAATGTTGGTAGATTATTACAGAAGTGGATCATTTTGAAACTAGAGAAAAAAAAGTAGGTGCTTTTCAAAGCCAATTGATAAATTATTAAACAATTATTGGATAATCAAGTTATCCGCAATAGTTGACAGTTCCCAACCATGTTCACAAAATTTGAGCATGGAACTTTCTTCCGGAGCTAAGCTAGCAATATGCGGAATGAACGTAATACTTATTTTGATTTTGATTTTGGCGAACTGGATAGGTCAAATTAAATTAAATAGATAAATCCCAACCATAAGACGGGGGCAGCTCATTAGAAGCATGACTGTCCATGCAAGTTATTCAATATTTTTTTTTCAAAGTAAAAGCTGGGATAACTAGATTATATTCCAAAAAATATGAGCTGAAAATAATTAACTGTAATCAATCTTCATATTTCTAAGCAATTCACAGATGTGTGTAGGTGAGTATTAATAAGCATGAAATGTTTGACAATTTTAATTTCCTACGGAAAAGAACAAAGCACCGAGAGCCATGCACATAATGAAGACAACAATAGAGAGCTAGAATTAGGAACATTACCTTTTCAAAAGAAAATAGTGTTGGTTGGTTCTCACTGGTAGTTGTACCTTGGTAGCTTGGGATTTCACAAGCGAACGAGAATGACCTCATCTTGCCATTGTGTCTTACTCGCAATTCCTTCAAGAGTGGCCACGTTGAAGTATGACTATTCTTATAAAAGCTCCTTAGTTCTGGCAACTCAAGTAGTCTCAGATTAGTTAATCGCGGAAAGAATAGATCACCCACACTCATCCCTGCTTCGTCTTCCTCTGCAATAATTTCCTCCACCCCACAATCCCATACCTAAAGTTTTTCAAGCCGTGTCATACTTTTTGCCACCGAGCTTGGAAATAAAATTTTGACACTTTCACACTTGACAACCTCCATGCATTGTAAGCCTCCAAAGATAAGACCTCCTTGAGGAAGTCCACTCCACACGTACTTCATTTTTGGGAGACGTGTCAAAAATAATTCTTTCAATTGAAAGATGCTTATAGAATGAGCTTCGCTAAAATTGAATTCTTGGATATGAAACACCACTTCTAAAGATCCACAATTGGTCACAATCATCTTCTCTAGATTTTGAAATCTCGTGAGCATAGTATAAGATGAAAATATGGATGAAAGTTTCTCACAATACTCCACTATTAGTGTCTTGAGTTTGCAAAAGGCATTTGAAGCAAGATTATCCATCCATATCTTTTCCACATTATCCATGTGCAAAATCTTCATTGACTCCATACTAGGGAACTCAACCTGTTGTTTTCAAATTAATTCATTAAAGCTGGCTCTCTATTTCCCATGAAAAAGAGAAAATTACAATTTCAAGAACAAGGAAAATCATAAGATAAACAATATTGATAGAACAGAAAGAAATAAAAGACTAGATGCATGTGTTTTTTCTTTTTAGCATATGCCACCCCCAAATCCATTCTCCTGCCATATTATTTTTAATTAGAAAGCATAGATTTATCTGATATATATATATCAAGAAATTATGTTTGGGCAGGTTAACCCCCTAAGTTAGAGTAGAATAATCATTTTGCGCATCATCTGTTTCCCGTAAACTTCAAATTTTGCCTATCTTAGATTCCACTCATTTCAACACACAAATACACAATACCCAACATACTATCCCATTTGTTTGAGCCATTTAAAAATATAGCTTGTGCATTATTAGGTATTGATCACAAAAATAAAAACCAATTAGAACAAATCAATGCTTCATGTATCTTCCAATTCAAAATTTCTCCAACAAAGAATAGACTTCAAGAATACCGTAACCCATAGCCTCCTATCTGGCCTATCTAAGGTTTCGCTCATTATAGTGCATGTCACGCCCCGACTCTCGAGCACGCGACAACCCCTTCTCTTGGTCGATAGAAAGCAACGTCCCAGGACTCGTCGACGACCATTCATTTTAATCTTTCGTTATGCACAAGCGGAAGACGAACCATCCCCAGTCCAACAAACAAACAATCAATGAATCAGGGATAGAGGGATGAACAGCAAGAACAACCATCACTACTCATTTATACAAATTACTAGATTAACCAACGGAGGATCGTTTTCCGATTTACAAGCCCGACATAGGGGCCAATCCATCCTCTAAGCCAAACCAAAAAGGAACTAGGCTGGGCTAATCTAGCTGTACAAAATGAACCCTCGGGTTCAGCACCGCGGTCACTCGGACCCATCAGACTCGACTCCGTCAGGTTGATCACTGGAGAAATGGGGGCAGGATTCTCCACTGTGGGTGCACCATTCTAAAGACCTGAAAAAGGTTAACCACGACGGGTTGAGATAAAATCTCAGCGAGTTCTTCCCCTAAGCCCCGGTTAGTACACCAACTCAACCCGGGGTATCTCTCCGTAACCACCCCTCACTCAACCCAACCACAAACAACCAGCAATCAGCAATCAAACTACAGACAGGGTCAACCAACAAACAAAAGTCGGTTCGAATGCAACCTTACCCGGTATGCCATACCCTGCACGTTATAAGTCAGCACAATACACGCAATGCACATGGCCGATAGATGATGCAGTTCATCAATCACATGCGAGTCGCGTCACAAGCGATCTCACCTGGCCATTGCCACAACCTGCACGTTATCAATTCATGCGTGCGTGCCATAAATGATGTGATCATCTCATGCATAATCAGAACCAATGATGCCATGTTTTCTCATGCACTCTCGCATCCACACGTGTTCCGATTATTACTGCCCCACAGGGCTACAACCAAGGCGTAACGGCGCTACGGCGCCCTTTCCGCAGAGGCGCAACCGTGCCCTTCCGTGCCCAAAAGACGTCAAGGGATACTCTCCCAAGACCGCATGTCCAACGAACATCAAGGGATACTCTCCCGAGACCGCATGCCCAATGAATGTCAAGGGATACTCTCCCGAGACCGCATGCCCACAGAACGTCAAGGGATACTCTCCCGAGACCGCATGCCCACAGAACGTCAAGGGATACTCTCCCGAGACGGCGGTTTCAATTTAGTGATCACACAAGCAAACCATCACAACCCACTTATTATTTTTTTGAGCATTAGCCAATGCACACATGCTTGCATATGAAACCTCAAATCATTTCTCACAAAAAGCGGTCCATTTCCGGTGTCCCGGACAAACCATTTTTCCCACATTTCTCATAAAAGCGGTCCATTTCCAAAGTGCCTCGGACAAATCACTTTCTTTTCATAAATGCGGTCCATTTCCGGTGTCCCTCGAACAAACCATTTTTCTTTCTTTTGTTAAAATCACACAATTCAAGCGGATGCTTATGCAATGCCACATTAAAAATCACTTCATATGATCAATACACATGAAATTACACAATTTAATTTCCGGATGAACAGTAATTTCCGAATTTAATAATAAATAATTAAATTCAGAAATTATAAATAATTAAATAAATAAATTCCGAAAATTAAATAATTAAATAATTATTTAATTAAATGCAGAAATTAATTTAATCAATAAATTAAACAATTAATCACATTAATCAAGCAATTAAGGAAAAAACATGATTAATTAGCACCAAACACACAATTAAGCCTAATTAAGCACAATTAAGCATAAATAAGCAAGATTAAGCTAAGCTAATCTTAATCCACTATCTAACCACCTATCTTAGGGCTAATACACTTAATTAAACACATTAATCAGCCCTTAGCACTAATTAATCCAACCCTAAGCAAGTTTAGGCACTAAATAGGGATTAGGGGCTAAACTCACCCGTTAAGCGGGCCGGAGACGCGGACGTGGCGGCGGCGACGAACCCGACACCTGGGGACCTCCACCACAGCGATCCAAGGTGGTCCCGGGGCTGAAACCACAGCAACAGCCGCTGCCCAAACACAAAATTCCAGAAAACAGCACTGCAGTAGAAGGAAGCTGCTGGTCGGAGCAAAAAGAGGCTGGCCGGAGCTCCGGCGAGCTGGTGGCCGGCGACTGGAGACTCCAGGGGGTCGAGAGGGAGTTGTGGGTGGCTGGTGTGGGCAGTGGGTAGGCCAAAAATGGAGAGAAACGGAAGAAAAGCCGAAGCTGCACAGGAGGCGCTGCACAGTGACGGACGGAGGACCTCCGACTTCAGGCGTCCGTACAGACCGGCCGGAGGCTTCTTTCGGCGAATGGACGACGCCATCTGAACGGTTTTTCTGTTATGAACAGATTGATAGGTGGCACGGCCCGAGATTCCACCGGGAAGGCCATGAAAAACTCAATTTTCGGTGGAAGGTCAGAAACTGAAATTGCAGGAAGGCCATGGAAGCAAGGGGAGAGAGGGCTGCGATTTTGTGGAGCTGAAGAGGGGGAGAGAGAGAGTCAAGTGAGCTGATCAAAACCCTTCATTAATGGCCTTAATGGCTGCTTCAACTCCCCATGCACATGACCTCATCTTCTCTCTCTTCCTTTTTGACTTTTCTCCAAAATATCCAAGGGTATTTTGGTCATTTCCACGTTGCACATTTCCCAATGTGCCCTTGGGCTGAAAGTGAAAGGCGGGCCTAGGAAACGGGCCGGAAAATGAATAGGAACGGGCTCGGGAATTTATTGGGCTCGAATTGGCTCGAGTTTGGATAACGGGCTCGAAAGGGTACAAGGTCGGTTTGGCCCAACGGGCTCACTGGCTTGCCTCGGGCCTTCCATGGCGGCTGTCCCACCTTGGGCGTGAGGCCCACACTATTCTTGCCCGACCCATGTCCTCGTAGGCTCGATTCCTTGGTCCGAAAATCCCTTTCCCAAAAACTCAGCTCAACCAACACTGTCGACTATCAAGGAAGCATCATCCAAAAGTCCGTCCCGGACGTTCCCGAAAATTCGAAGTCCAATCTTGGATTCTCATGCCTTGTCAATTTTGCTCAAATGTCATCTTGGTATAATTCAGACTGACAGGCGGCTTCGAGGATTCACGCATAATCGACTCGTGTCAAACCACGTTCAAGACTTCTCGACACATGGATGTCCTTGACGACATGAAATTGCGAAGGATAGATTCTTATTTCAAAGTACACGATTATCAAGGATCGACATAAGGCCGTTCGCGGGTTCAATAACAGTAGACGGAATCACCCGCCGTCCCATTATTTCTGTCCGCGAATCGACTTCTATTCGTCCTTGAAATCGGCCTGCATGACTACAGGATCGTCCTTACACAAGTCTCACGGTCGAGTCGTTTTCCCAGGTCAAGTTTTTTAGTCGCACGAGTTCTGTCCTTAGTAGCCTTTCCCCTCAAGGTCAGTATCTCGGCAATGATTGGGTCCGAGTGGAATCAACCAACAATGCATTGGCGAAATTCACGTTCACTCATCCCTAAAAGGGCTCGAATTTCAGGACGTCACAGTGCACACATACACAATAGCCAAGATATTCTCCCATTTCTTGGAATCATTTAAAAGTGCAGCTTGTGCACCATAAGGTATTGACATAAAAAAAAAAACAATTAGCACAAACCAATACTTCATGGATGTTGCAGTTCAAAATTTTCTCCGACAAATTATAGTCTCTGGAAAACATGACAGATATTGAAGAAAAATCCGAAAATTAGATGAAAAGATGGTAGAGGTGCGGTAAGATGAGATTCTTCAACCACTAGCTGGTTTGTTTCTTTATTTAGTTTAGTTATTTGATATCTCTCTAGTTTCTCCCTCATTTTTAATTATCTGATTTTCCTCCGGTTGTTACAAATCTAAACCTAACTTTCTACATGCTTCCGTTTGACATAAGTTGTTAGCGGATCTAGATCTCTTCATCATCAATTGGTATTTGAACTAGAGCACTTCAACATCAATTGGTATCAGAATTTTGCTTTGATTGCATCTTATCATTGTGCGATGATTCTACACCAAAGACCAATGCTATGGTACTTATTTTTGTTGTTACACTTGCATTTCTGATCCAATATGCTCATAAATAGCATTCATGCCCATTGAAATCTCAGCCGCCATGCTTCCTGATTTGGAGCCACTCCATGTGTGGTATAATTTTCTATTTTAATATTGTTTTAATATTTATTAAGATTATTACGGTCATTGGTACGACGATTTTGATTATTATGATTCTCATGTTATGTTAATAGCTTTGACAAGATTATTACAGCAATTGCCGTAGTTTTGATCACCATAAATCCTATATCATCTTGAAGAGATTAAATTTTTTTAAAGGATCTGAAAGAAGATTTCAACAGTTTTGATAAGAATTTAATAGATTCAATCAAAAACTGTAAAAAAGACATGAAAACGGTCCAAATCAATTCTCTAACGTGCAAAAGGGCATGGATAAGTACTCTCAATACCTTAAATAATCAAATAAGGATTCTTGCTGATGAGAATGGTGAAGTGAGTAGGATAAAAGTGAACTAATTAATTTGGATGAATTTAGTGAAGAGCCTTATGTAATTTAATAAATTAAGGAATGTAATTTCTCCAATCGATCACCCATAATCCTCGCTAGTGGCCCGCAAGGGTCGACCGCTCTTCTTTGACCCTGGTGAGGGTTCTAGGCTCTCGACGGCGGGAAGCGCTGCTCCCTCTTTAGCTCCCCTCCCCCAAAACCCCGGGGGACTTGCGTTGTCTCGAAGAATTATCTTAATCCAGTTTTTATATTCACTGTTTTTTCTACTGTTAGATTTTCTTCTATTTTTCAGTCCATTTTCTATTCTTTTTGTAATTTTTCCGATGTGGCAATAGGGAAACAAGAACCTTCTGTGCTTGAGGAAGCTCCATCACTGCATTAATTGTCACGTAGGACTGCAAGTATGATTAAAACGCATATTTTTCATCTACAAAAAACAGAAGACCTTACAAGTCCTAAAAAGTGTAATTATTACGACTTGAATGCATGTAAAAGATTTTTGACAACTTAAGTATCTAGACACAAATTTTAGGACAGGTAATGTCATTTTCCCTTGATCTTACACCGAATTAGATTTAAATTTGATCTGACCTCTTTAACATAGTCTAGACTCTGATTAGTTAAAAGATATTAAATTAGTCCTTCGCCTCTAAGAAATAGTTGCATTTCTGTTACAGTATTAATGAAACATTACGTTAGTCTAAAATTTGAGAACGGAAGAAAAATATATTAAGCTTTCGAAACTTATGAAAAAGTTTTGATATAAGTGTCAATATATTTATCTTAAAGAAGTAGCTTTAAGTTGTTGGTTAATTATTTAAAGTCAAATTTGTAAAAGAATAAGTTAGCCAAAGTCACTCCACATTCCCTTACATTGTCTAGCTGATGTAGCCCAAAGGTAAGCTACTCAAATAATAGGATCGACAGTGACAAAAAACTTAATCACAAAATCGAGCAGAAATTTCAGTTCTGCGCTAGCTTGGAAAATGGACATAACATTGTCAATTCAGATCGAAATGACCTGATTCCAAAACCAAAAGAACGAGGACTTGACGATCTATAACTTTTGTGTTTTGAGTTTTCAGAGATAAGTATTGTGGAACCGTCGAATTTGAGGAAAGTTGGGCAAAACAGAAACGGACAGAATGAGGAAAAGGATAGGATTTTCAATGGTTGCTCCCCTAGGCCTCTAAGGAAGTTGAAATGACATTGATTTTTCGAGATTGATGGTTGTAGCTCTTCAAGGATGCAGATTTTAAAAAGCTCTAACACTTCAAGGACGGAGGGAAAACTCTTCTAGATTTTCACTGGGCTTAAACTTTTCAAGGTTCAAGAGAATTGCATTAATCAAATTTTCATTAATCAAATTCGGTCTGTCATTTATAGAGGTTCAATGACCTTTTATAGCAAAACAAGAGAAAAGACTAGATTCAAATAAAAAAATTACTAGTCATTAATATACATAGAAACTAAGAGCTGTTAAGTGTAGAATATTTCCAATGTTTGTTGTCATCCCAAAGTGTCTTGATGTAAGCTTTGGTGTGTGGGAAATGACAGATTCTTTATAACAAAGCCAAGATGAGGCCTCATTGATAAGGAGCTGTCTCTCTCTCGTCCTTAGTTTATTGCTATCTGATTTTCCTTCAGATTTTATGATTTTGAACTAACCTTGCTATGCAATTTCATTTTATATTATCAGTTGCTAACATATGTATCATACACCTAGTAAAAAGCTCCTCAATTTTTTTGTGATAGTGAATGACAGCACATTGAATTATAGATTCCATTAGTGCAATTGATTTATTTATATATAATGCGTGTAGCAAAGGAAATATTGGCTCGTGTGGAGCCATGAATACAGATTTGCTGAGTCCATGATTCCAAATTTTCACCAAAGCTCCTTTAATTAGCATTTGATTAAGCTGACTAGGTTTGACCCCAAAGTGAAAATTATCATGTCAACTGCTTGCAGTTTTAGCCATAATCAAGAAATAAAGATGTATTGGAAGTTCTAAATCTTATATTTGAAATGTAGCCAAGTCCTACGCCTTTCAATTGGCTTACTCAAGTTTTAAGTATTTTTTGAAAAGGTGTAATCTAGTTCTTTTAGGACACAATAACTTAGATTGCCTATGCGGCAACCTCAAATTGCATTGTTTGGAATACTTTATGACTTTATTACACAAACTAAAAGGTTTGGGACTCAATTGCACTTTTTTATAAAAGTTTAAGAGTCCAGCACCAATTGAAAAAATTTATGACTTAATTGCATTCTATAAATACGTTTTAGGACTTGTGGAATAATTTTCCCATCACAATATTTACAAATGACTTTAGGAATAAGTGACAAAATGACTCCTATAACTTATTTTGATTTGGCATATTTAAGAACTAAAACTTTTTTTTTTTCGTTTATTAGTAAAACTTGTTTTGGTTTGGCATTTGAGTCTTTCCATTGCCCAAATTAGTTTCAGGAGGACGGAAAGTATATATGGCATTTTTCATCAAATTTTCATTTTTTTTTACTTGTAAAATGCGATGCTAATGTGGAGATGCCACATTAAAAAAAGGAAACAAAAAATTTAAAAAGTACACTTAGCACCCTCGCCGGGCCACCAGTAATTGCCAAACTTGGCTCCTCGCCAGCGTGTAAGCGAGCACACTTGCCCCTGCTGTAGGCCCCACTAGAGTTAATGGCCTAGTTGTGACCGTAGTGAGAGTTGTTAGCCCTCATCGGCAGGAAGGGAAGCAGTCGCTCCATATGCAGCCCTCCCCCCCCTTTTGACTGTTGATCTCTCGTTGGACTTCTTTTATTTCCAGTTTCATATTAGTGCTGAATTTTTTTTCTGATATTTAGTATGTTCTTAATTTTTTTCAATTTTTTGATGCGGTAACAGTGAAACAGCTCCCTTTGTGCTTGAGGAAGCTCCATTACCACGCCGAAGCCCATGCAAGACTGGAAATATGATAAAAATGCAGAATTTCTCTACAAAAAGGGACGGACTTAACAAGTCTTGAAAAGGCTCGATTGTGCAAATTTTAGAACTTAAGTGTTGAACCAGCACAAGTTACTCGTAGTGTCATTAACCCTTGAACTTACATTGAGCAATATTTAAATTTGAGCAGATGTCTTTAGCATTGTCTAGTCTCTAGATTAATTAAAAGTTGTTAATTGAAGCTTAGCCTCTCATTAATATTTGTACTTTAGCTACAATTTAATCTAAGACTTGAAAAGGAAAGAAAAAAATATGAAGTTTTTATATACATTTCAATATGTTTATATTAAAGAAGTAGCTTTGAGATGTTTCTTATTTGAGGTCAAAGATTGTCAATGAAAATAATAAGTTATCATAAATGACCGCTCATACCCTTAGCTCAAACCATTAGGACAACAAACTAGAAATGCCTTTAGAGAGGAATGAGTACGGACCTTTTCAACGAGTAAAAGCGGTTGATGTGTTGGACCACTACTCTCTAATTTTCTACAACTGGCACCTCCTAGAATCACCTTCACAGCTTCACAATATTCAATAGAAAATTCTTTCAAGGAGGGCCACTCTGAAATATGCTTCCCTTGGCAAAAACTTCTGAGTTTTGGCATGTTGTGAAGATATAGAGTAGCAAGTTGAGGAATTACAACTTTATCAGTTGCTTCTTCAGGTTTCTCCTCTTCTTTGGCGACTATATACTCCATATCTCCACAACCACCGAGACCAAGATATCGGAGTTGTCGTAGACTTTTTGCCATAGACATTGTAAAAAGGTTTCTCAGACATGGACACTTCTCAACTGTCAAGGACTCCATAAGTGAAGCAGCATGTTCCACATGGATGACGGAATCACATTCACTAGGTTGTCACATTGCTTCACCTTGAGGACCTTTAAATGGCAAAAGGATTCCACAAGGATTTTATCGTTCCATAGTTCTTTCTGTTGAACTCCCTCGACATGTAGCTCTTCTAAATTTGGAAATGCAAGCTACAATTGTACAAAGAGATATGACTATAGGTTAGGGCCAAAGCACTAAAAACAAAGTAAAATAGTATATTAGATAAATCGGGAGATGATACCTTCTCATCAAATAGAGGATGTAACCCATCACCAGCACAACTCTCTGAAGTGAAATAAATCAAACTCTTAAGACCGCTAAGCTTGAGTTTGGTTAAATGACGAAACTTGAATATCTCTACAGTTTTGCCTTTTCCTTCTTCCATCACAATTATGCTACGTAGGTTGTTGCAACAAGAAACATCAAGCACCGCAAGTTTATCAAGAGTTTTGGCTGTGGCACTTGAGAAGAGATATGGCAAACTATGACAACGCCTCACATTCACTTTCGTTAGACTTGGAAATGCCAAGGTGACTTTGCAGTCACTCATCAATATGCCTCTCAGGCTTGGTAGATTCAACAACTTCATTTTTTTTAATGTGGAGAGGACCAATGGCTTTTGCCTTCTCTCAGAGCTGAGACTTACTGGTTCAAATAATGCTTCCAAGGAGGGACACCCGACTGCCTCAATTTTATTCAAACTTTGCAACCTATCCATTAAATTTGATGGAAAAACATATGACAAATTTTCGCAAAGTTCAACAGTAAGGGATGAAAGTTTGCAGAAGGACTGTCCATGGAGTTGATTGTGCCATATCCTCTGTAATTGGCACATGGAAGAAAGCTCTAATTCCTCCAAGCTTGGAAAAAGAACCTGTGTAGAAACATCATATATGTAGAATGGTTGAAATTTTTGATATAGAATTTTATTATGCCGAAAATATGGGGGCAACTTTGGGAATGACTAGCAACGAGTTAGTTTTTCCACTGCGAAGTCACCAACCTTTTGGTATAGAATAACGATGGAGTTTCTGTTCAATTGCTTCACTGACAAGAACTAGAAGAATGATCAACAGAAAAATATTATAGATGCTTACCTTTTCATTGAAGAAGCCAGGCAAGGACAAGCCAGAGTTGGTACGACCAAGTGCTTGTTGTGAACCTGTATCAGCAGTCATCGACTGTTGTTTTCCTTCGAATGAAGAAAATGTCATCATTTTGGGGCACCCACTTATTGTCAGTCTTGTTAAGGATGGATAGTGAATACAATACTTTCCATAAGAGAATGTCTTGAGATTTGGCAAGTCCACAAGAGACAAGGAGGTTAATAGAGGAAACTCTAAAGTGTCGGTGGTTGTAGCTTCCTCTAATTCTTCTTCTTGCACATGCATAATTTCCTCCATCGTACACAACTCGCTATCTTTATTTCATTTATCTGCACGAGTGCTTTAGCCATGGAAGAAGAAAAAAGAAACCTCAGGTTCTCACAGTTTTCCACCTTCAATGCCTTTAAGTTTCGGAAACATGATGCTCTTCTTGGATTCTTGCTCCATATGCGTTCCAAACTTGGCAAGCCATTCAAGGTTAAGCTAGTCAATTGCCATAGAATCTCGATATCCCCACTAGTTGTCAGTTCTTCAAGGTCGAATACTTCTCGTATTAAGCGACATCTTTCAACGGTTACAGACTTCTAAATTTTGTAGCTTTATTAGCTGCAATGTGTAAATAACACCAAATAATTTCATAACAATGCTATTAACTAGAAATTATGAATACGAGTTTCATGTGAAATAATAATAGAATAAATAATCTCACATAATAGAGCTAAAGATAATGGAAAGTAAGCGGAGTAGGATTTTGAATTTTCTGTTATTCTTCTTTAAAAGTATCTATTTTATACTTACTTATCATTTATCTATTATGTATTTGGACTTCATTATGCATATATTAACAAGAATGAATTATTGAGGTTATTGAATTTACCCGCACATTTGGTGCAATCTACCTAAATCTTAGAAACTCATGGCATAGGTTCAATTATTTTTTGATGAGGTCTGATATAATACCTAAAATGACAGTGTAAAAAACAATCTTAATAATCTTCTCCTAAATAGTTATCAAATAAATTAATAAACTGATAAAAAGTATATTTCTAGTCGATTTGCAAGTGTAATTTGAGCCTGGCATTTTTTCTAAACTGTTCCAAAAAAAAAAAGTATCTTTTATCGAGAGAGAAAGTAAAAAGTTATCATAAATTTATGAGAGAAATACTAAAGTAGTCCTAAGATTTTATTTTACCCGTGCATAGCACTATAAGATCCATTATTTTCTGGTATTGATGTAAAGTGGAATAGATGCCTCATCGACCAAATGTTAGAAATGAGTTGGTCATAACAGCGCGGTATGGCCATCTAAATCAATTTCAGCAGAGGATTTAGTTTTAATATATGAGAACCTAAGATACGCTTCCTCATCATAAAAAAAGTTAGTTTATGTAGAAAGTAGAAAGTGTTAGTCATGCACCCAAGAAAAAGAATTGCTTAATTTGATAATGATTTCAGTTGAGCATCATGCTTTTGTGGTTTGGGTCACGTGATAAACATACTTTTAAAAAATATTTGGAGAAGGGTTTGCAATTGTTTATTTTATACTAACAGAATAGTCATAAAATTTGTTAATTCCAAGCAGTAGTGCACAAATGATGTGTTTCCAGTTAATACTTTCAAGCGACATTTTATTACAGAAAAATGATATTTAAACATGCGCCGCAATTCTACTAGGAATATTAGAAAAGTTGGTAGAATGAAGATTTATGGTGGATTTGATCACTACAACAAGGTCCATAGCTCACATAAATTAGAAAAAAAAAATTGTTCCACAAACATCTCATTAGTGTACCAAGAGTAACAAATGCAAATTGGCAATTATTATATTTGAATTTTCATTCCGTCATCACATAATAGTTCTATTAACTAACATATGGGTATAGAAAATTATGTATGATGGACCTTTATGTAGAACCACATTCCACTAAGGTCCATTCACCTACCCTAACTTTTTACAGTTATTGGAGAGAAAAAACAGCAACTTTTTTTTTTCTGTTAGGCAAATAACAACAACTTAATCGTCTCAATTACCCTAGCATTGATCTGGATGTTATTTCCCATATAATCACTAAGTTAAATTCACTGGGATTTTTTTTTAGTTTAATCAAGCGGATGTAATAGATTCCTAAAATTTTCCATAATTAATATATGAAGGTCATACAAATTATACAGGTCATATATACTTTCGTTAAGTTACGATTGTATCTGTAAATGTCTGTGTATATACTTTACCATATACAATGGTAAACTTTTAGACTTTTTTAAAAATCGATACATTGCATGGTGCTTCCTTAACTATGTTGATAACACAACACGTATAAATTGAGATGTAATGAACTAATATAGATGTTTTTACACATTCACATATCAATAGCAATTACATTTTGAAAAATTGAATCATTATTTTGTCTTAATTAAAACAATCTATTTATTTATATTTCCAATTTCTCTATGTGCTATCAGACTCCTCTATAATACCCATGCATAAAACTTCATTTACTATAAAATGCAAAACGTATCACATCAGTACTCACCCACATATCAAAGACAAATTGAGATAACTCTAAAGTCAATATCTCAATGTGTTTATAAATCAAATGTTTAAGTAATTACATTTGAATAAAATAAATAGTTTTTAACACAAAATACTAAACGGTCAAAATATTGCTAAAAAAAAGAAAGAAAATTGTACAGTTGATAAAAGCCTATTACTTTGTCAAATTGCACAGAACGCCTCACATTGTATCTCCAAAGTAAATATTTCAACAAGTCAAATTTTCTTAAAGTCCGCACACCGCACGGGAACTATATCAATTGAAGGCAATGTTCGTATATGTAACTCATGTATCTTAAGACTAGCCGGAGAAAGTTTTCTCCGACGGTCTTGATGGAGGAAAATATGATCATTTTAGAAAACATGAAATTTACCTGTTTTCTGTCGAAGAGCACAACCAAATGGTCCATAATTTTATAGAAGCTCGTCATCTCTGGTAAGTTTCGTAATGTTAGCAAACGCAAATTGCATGACTTCACTTTGGGATCAACATCTATTTCATCTCCATCTTCATTTGCCTCAATATCTGCAACAATTTGCTTTATCAAGTGGCAACTACTTATTTCAATTTCTTCTAGCTGCAAGAAGATTCTCATCATGGATAAAGGAAACAAATGTTTGATTCCACCACAGTTATTCAATTTCACAATCTTTAATTTGCTAAAGGATCCCAGGGCAAGACGGCCGCTACAAATCTTCTCCAAGTTGTATAGATTCTCGAGAGACAATGATTCCAATCTCGAAAATGCAGTGCATTGGATATCCTCCGTGGAGTGAACAACGTAGTGAAGTGAGGGGTTATTTTGTACGTGAAGATACTTCAATTCCTGAAAACCTTTGAAGCACAAATCCTGTATGCTGTGATTATCTCGCAATCACACTAAGTGGAGATTTTGTGCTCTTTGCAAACATCTCTGCACCCACTCTTCATGAAGAAGATTGCCCAAATCTAGCTTGAGCTTAAAAGTTCTGGATTCATCGCATTCATATGACCAATCCCAAACGTCCCCAATTACGATTGTATGCTTTTTCAATTTCCCAAATGGTAGGTCTTTTGAGAGATTGGCTGAACGAGGAATGGCAATGTATAAAGTGCTCAACCTTTTCATGTTCTTGAGCTCAGCCAGGCTAGCGTTGCTTCGCGGGGTTTTATCCTCGGCCTCCCACCGATCAAAGCTGTTTTGCATATTCAATTCTTCTAAATTAACCAAGCTTTCAAGCACGCCAGGTTCAATAACTTTGAGAATGGTGCACCAACTCAAGTCCAAAAATCTTAATTCTGTTAGTTCACCCATTTCTTTGGGCAGCCGAGCAATTTTAGAGCCTCTGAAACTCAGGACCTGCAATCCTTTCAGCTTCCGAAGAGCAGTCACATCCTCCAGATGGCAATAACCAAGACACAATGACGTAAGGTTTTCAAGGAACTCCATTGACGAAGGTAGGGAGGTAAAAGATAAGCTAGTCAATTTCAAGACTTGGAGCTTCTCCATAGATTCGAAAAATGACTCCGGCATTTTAAGAGACTGATTGTGTTCTGATAATAGAAGAATCCTCATGTTTGGGCAGTCCAATTTTTTAGGAAGTTCATCAATGCCAACATAATCAAAGGCCATTGCAGTGCATTTTCTGAGATCATAATTTGACCATTCTTTAAACCCAAAATCCTTTCTCCCGATCAGGGCATTCCATTCTGTGTCGATAAATTTGTCACGCATAGAGATGGCCACGTCAATAAATAAGTCATGCATGCTCAACCATTCCAGGTCATCACCACCTAGCAACAAAGAAGAGTCCTGCAAGCGACGTAGATCCATAATCAACCTATCTCTAGCGTCTTCGATGGTCTTGCTGAATTTGTTATATAAACCCAAACCCATGCAGTAGACAAGGGTATTCCTTATTTTAAGGCTCCTAGAGTCTAGAGCACAAACCAAGAATAATGATTTGATCCTCTCATCTTTTAGGTCATTGTCATTTAGTTCCACTATTGATCTTACGTCAAACCCGTCTCCATAGGTCAAAGCGTTCCTCCATACAGGCAAATCTCCGCGCTTCAACCTTTTTGCCACCGAGAGAATAAAAAGAGGCAAGCCTCCACAATTCTTGACCACTCCATCTACCAAGCTCTTAAATTGAGTCTCATTAACTATGTCCCCCACTGTCCTTTCAAAAGTACTTGTGCTTCTACATGCTTTAACACACTGAGTTGGAACTCTTGCTCAGAGCCCATCTCAGTGTACAAAACATATCGATCTCTAGATGTTAACAATAGCTTGCAACCTCTTACTTTATTATCATATCCGCAAGGGATTCCGACATCCTTCAACTCTAGCTTTGCCCACAAATTATCTAAAATTATGAGAATCTTTTTCTCAGAATATTCCTCTAGTTTCTTGCACAAACGATCTGCTCTCCCAAAAGCAGTTTCCTCATTCACCAGCTTCAGACCCAGTGCATAAGCGATATCTCCTTGGATTCTTTTTAGATCTGGATTTCGTGATACATTTGTCATGGCAACCACATCGAATAGCTTCTCTTTCTTAACTCGCCTTTCTACGTCCTCCATAAGCTTGGATTTACCAACCCCGCCTAGTCCATACACCCCAATCACACTGAACTTGTCATCAGTTATAGCCTTCATTACATCCTCTGTGATTGAAGCCCTCGACTTTAGGACATCTTCCTCCCTGGGAGTAGCTCTTGCAACGGAAGTGGTAGCAGGGACGATTCCTATGGGAGGATTCTCATAAAAGACATTCTGGAATTTGCTTTTGTCTTGGAGTCCCTGAATGACTTTAGTCATCTTCTTCACCTTCCTGCCAATTGGATAGCGCACCACGGGGTTGGGGAGCCAGCCGTGGAAGCAAGCATGTTTTGCACTTTTGTTACGGTTTAATAGATTATCTGCCTTCTTTGTCTCCTCCGTCACACTCTTCAGCCAATTCTTAACATCCTTGTGTATAGGTTTTCCGTTATGCACAGCTTCATTGACGGATTGCTCCACCCTCTCCTGCGTGGTCTTCAGCTCATTAACTGCATTTTCGAGGTCTTCAGTGTTGCTCTTGTAGCGCAGCACATACCCAAATTGGCGTTCGATGGGAGCAAATAGGCACTCGCCGAGTTTTGACAAAAGATTCGATGCAACGGGATAAGCAATTGCCTCGGCCATAATCTCTTCTTTAATTTTTAGAATTTCCTTTTTCCTCCCACTTTTGTTCCTCTTCTTGTTGCCTCCTTTTATTATTCGCTTAAACAAATGGGCGTGGAGAAAACTGAAGAGAGTACAGAACTAATCAGTTAGAACTAGGAAACAAAACCAGAACCAGAGAGATAGAGACAAGAGAGACAGAGACAAAGGGCCTTGAGTATACGGAAGCAAGAGCGATGTAGAACGTAGAGTTACTTGGGAAAATCCTTGTTTGCTCCGAGATGGCTCACTGCACTCGGTGTACCCAAGCAACACATTACTGGTCTACCATGTGCAGTAGAAGGCTAAATTTTTTTTTTCCTGCTGTGCCTATTTTGGTTCATACTAGTTTAACAATTGTTGATTCGTTTGAAAATTGACAGTCATAATCATTTACGACTTTTTCTCAATGTTTCAAAGTTTAAAACATTCCTTTTCATTTTCATGATTTCGCAAGAAAGCAATAAGTAGAGGTTACAAATTAAAAGAACATGCACATCCTAGATAGTTAACAATTATTTTGATGTTTGTACCATCCACCACTTGTTTTGATAGCTGGTGATTCTTAGAGGTTAACAGATGTCGTGTCACCCATAATGTAAAAGAGAATTTCTTTAAAATGACTAAATCTAAACATAACAAATTCACAACATTGCACAGAGTAAAAATTTTGATTCTATTAGTTTATCTTAAATAAAATAAATAGGATGGGGCTATTTTTACCCCTTGTTTCACTTGGTACAAATATTTTATTAATAATTGACCGAAATAACTTTTTATGTTCATAGACAAGGTCAATCACTAATTCACCCTACTTTTTAACGCTTTCATATCTTCTTCACCTTCTATGTTTATTGTTAGTTGACTAAAAAATCCTCCCACGTTTGAAAGTCGATTAATCATTAATTAAACATTTCTTTTCTGTAATTTTGGATGGACTAACTTATGTTTTGTAATTTTGGTCAATAAATTACTATTTTACTTAAATTGTTAATTTTTTAATGTAGCTTAATAAATTACTATTTTACTTAAATTGTTAATTTTTTAATGTAGCTTTCCTATTCATCTTAATTGTAATTGGATGGCGCTGAGCCATTTTTATAATGAGCAGTGTTGACTCCTACTTTTTGACTCGAGCAAAGTTGCATTGTCCAAACTCTCCTCTCGCATTGTTCATCAACAAATAACTCGCAATTAAGATGCTGATTAAATGAGAAATATATAACAGAAATCATCACATGGTTTTGTCCCATTTACCTAGATAAATTATTGCAAATGATTATCAGACAAAGACAAACAAACAAGGCAACATAAAATCACAAATTTAGTGACATATAAATGCTTAAGCGACAAATATCAGTGCCTTTGAAATGAGTTTGTGTTGCATTATTTTACCCATTTTGTTTCTTCTTCCATGTTTTTTTTTTTTACTTTTGGGTTTTATAGGGTAAAATTGATACAACCAAATTACCAAACAAAGAGGTTGAATGTGAAACAAAAGTTGATTGCATACGAAAAGTAGATATAAAAATGACACACATACCAGGAGTGGCTTCACTATAAGGATGCAAGGGGAACTGATATCCTTGCTTCACTCTAGCTTGTCTACAAGATGGATGAAGGGCAATGCAGGCCAAAAATCAGTTTTGATGACACCATAATATAAGTGGACATATTAGCATGAGGCAAAAACAAGGGGACACAGCACGTGAAGAGTACAACAAGGAACTAAAAATTCGTTGAAGAGAATTGCAATCGAGGAAGATGTTTCAATACCTTCAGCTTCAACTTGGAATGACTAGAGGATGAACGGATTCTTTGCTGAGTTCGAGCAACAATGAATACACCTCGACTTTCTAGCCAAAAAGAAGAAGAAGAAGACTAAGCCCGACTCATTGGACTGGCCGTGTGCTACTACAGAAATCAACACAATTAGCAGTCAACAAGTCAATATGTTCTCTAGAAACCAGACCTTGGAATTATCCAAGCTCTCTCTCTCTCCTCAAGTGCAGCGCAAATACCCACGTTCATTGTTCATAAAAATTCAACTTGCAATTACGAAATTGTTTAGATCAAAAATGTATTTTAGAGGGAAACGATGAGAATAGAATCCTCGTGTGGTCTGTCTCATTTTCTCCGATAAATAATTACAAATGACTATTGAACAAAGACAAATAAAACAAAACAACAAAAATTCACAACTTCATCGAGAAACTTGCCATTAAGAAATTGATCAATTGAAAACTAATGTATCACATAAAAGAGAAATAACGAAGAGGGATAGAGATTGTCAGGTATCTCAATCTCCCGAGACATTTTCAATTAAAGTCCAAATGGAATTTCAACTTGTTGATGGAGACGATCTCAACATCATTCTTCTTTCTTCATATTGATGACATGTGTCGCGATCTATCTTTTCCATTCAAAAAGAAAAGATATAGATTAATGAGTATGACTAACTCATGGGTCTATGATCCTTGTTTAGATGCGTCTCTTCCAAGCCCATAGCTTCCAACAACATTAAGGTATTCAATTTTAGCTTTAATTAACGGAATAAGGATTTTTTATTGAGGAGTCAACACTAGCTTATTGAGATCAACTAGAAATCAAGTGAGACAAGAAAGTATACCTCACTCCTTACATAACCAAAAAATCTCAGGTTGAAAACTTAGTTACACTAATTAAAACAACTAGTGTCCTTTCGGTGCCTAATCTTGTTTATTTCAAGAAGATGTTCATCAATCAACCTGGAATGATTTTAATCTTATCCATCAACATGTGAAGTGATCACGGGAGTACAAAATCATTAAAATGACAATTAATAAACAAGGAATCATTAAATAAATTGCAAGGAAAAACAAGAATCTAATACTAAGAAATAAGAAAATAACGCCATTTTTAACTAGGCCAAAGGGAAACCACAATTAACATATCAGAAGTGCGCAATCACGTAATAGTCGAAATGGAAATGTGCAAACAACAGCCTAACATTTGTTTCTAAGAACACTCAAATCTTATGATGAAGCCTAACGGCTTGTTCAATTTTGAGCACAATTGTTTAGATCATAGGGTTTTCACTTTCTTTCTTTTTGGGCTGAATTAGCTGTGAACTAGAACTAACATGAAAATCTAATAAAATTAGTTCAAATTTAATTTCTAAGCTTTTTCCAATTTTTTAAAATTTTTGGAGATTTCTATTTTTTTAAAATTTTAATATCTGCGTATTTTTAATCCGAAAGTAGGGACTCGGGCCAGGCTGTGGAGCCCAGTCTGAATATGGGCTGAACTTGGACTCTCAGGCTTGGGCCAAGAACTTAAAACATGAGAAGCCAGGAAATAAATGGGCTTATCTACTAGCCGAATCCGACTTTGACCAAACCAAGCCCATATCTGAAAATTCTCAAGCTAAGCCCAAACCTATCAATCTAACTTTAAGCCCACATCTACTAGAGCCCAAACATGCTTTAGCCCACTTAAAACCATGACTAGCCCAAATTTAATTAAACCAGTTAAGCCCATCCTAATTTACTCCCTCCCATTTTGTCTACTTTTCTTTTTATTACACGTTTTTTCATTTCTTTTTCTTTCACCCCCACGTGACTATCTTCTCCTCCTTCACGTCCCCTTCTCAGCAACTCACCCGAACCTCCAACATTTTTTAGACAAACCTCTGCCAAAGCTCAAGCCACCGCCGAGCCACCACCCTTCATCGATCGTCCACTCCAATCGCCACTTGTCGACCGACTTCCCTGCCGCTGGCCGAGGACCACACCACTCGGCCGGCACCAACATAGTAACGAAAACACAAGGCCAAGACGAACAAAGCCGTGGGTAGCCCCCAAACAACATCAAGCTCGAAATCGCAGCAAAATGGTAAGATTAACAACACACGTGAACGTCAATTCAGCCTCGAAGAAAGAACACAAAAGCAGAGATCTAACTTAAGTATTTCATCGAGTAATTGGGGCACACTATCTGAAACGACGAAAGAACGAATTGGCAAAGGCTCAAACTTGCGCTGGGAGTTATGAAAATTAACATACAAGAACACACGTATCCAAATTGCGCGTGCAATTGCCTCGGCCATAATTTCTTCTTTAGGTTCTAGAAATTCCTTTTCCCCCCTCGTTTGTTTCTTTTGTTGCTGCCTCCTATGATTAATTTGCTTAAACAAATTTGGGCAAAGGAAACAGAACAGAACATAACTAATTACTTGCGATGTATGAAAAGAAAGGAAGAGCAAAGTGATAAAAAAAATATGAACAACAAAACAAAACCAAAGACGAGAGAGACAGAGCACAGCAGTGCATGCAAAGAACAAAAAAATGTACACTGACTGCACTCGGTGCACCCAAGCAACACATTAATGGTCTACAAGCAGCAAGTTACTAGGTTAAACACGGGCGATGGAAGGCTAATTCTTTCCTTTTCATTTTATTTCCTGCTATCCCTGTTTTCTTTATTTTATGTTTCTCGACCACGGGGACGAATCTTCGAGGTTTCCAACGAATTTTGCAATCTCCGTCACGGTTCCGCGTAGAGAAAGTCCAAGTGTGTTTTAATTCAATTCCAAAGCATGAGAAGAGACCCGACCGACGTGCTTATTATTATTGATCGTTTTGAGTATTGACAGTTAGAATTATTTAGAACTTGTTCTCAATATTAATATTTCTTTCATTTTCAAGATTTTGCAGGAAAGGAAGGAGTCCATTTTGAAAATTTAGTGAACAAATAACATTCGACAGCCGGTACACGTTTGGATGTTCGTACCCTCCACCATCTGGATTTGAATAGAAAAATAGTGGGTGCTCCTGGCTGCTGACCCTCACCACTCACCACCGATACCAGTTCTCTGAATGGGCCCACTTTTCAAATATTGGGATCTCCAGACCTCGCCAAGTGTCCGGGTGAGCTCATTTTTTCAGATTTCTCTCGCATCTGCTCATTTCACGTCTAATTTCATTTTTGTCAAAAATTTCACGTCTAATCTCTAAGAGAGACAGTTATTGGGCATTGCAATGAGTTTATGTCGCCGTTAACTCACCCATTTTTGTTTCTTCTTCCTTATTTTTTTTTTTTGGGCCTTTATGTTTTTAGGGTTCAATCAATAGAACCAAATTACCAAACAAAGGGTGAAAGTGAAACAAGCGTTGATAGCATACAAAAAGTAGATATACAATTACACACATACCAGGAGTGGCTTCACTGTAATGCAAGAGGAACCGAGATTTCTTGGATTCACTTTTGACTTGTGTACAAGATGGATCGTCAATCAGGCAAAAATCAGTACTGACAACACCAGAATATAAGCGAATATATCAGCACCCAAAAAAAAAAGTGGACAATGGGGGAAGAAAACAGTAGGGAGCTGAAAATTCATTGAATAGAAAATGTAATGGAGGAAGATGTGACAATGCCTTCAGCTTCGACTTGGAACGACTGGAGGATGAAGGGATTCATTGTTGAGTTCTTATAATGGGCCGATGACATAGAAAAAGCTAATTTTCCTCATCAAATATTTGTTTGTTAAAAGACATGCATTACTTGAATTTTTAAAGACAGATCAATCCACATGAATGAATGTAAATCACCAAATTTATGTACATCAGGACTTATCAAATATAATTGGAAAGTGTTTTGTAGGAAGAGAAATAGGAACATTCGTGTTTATGATTCCTAAACTTGAACAAATTCACAATGTATTGAGGATCGAACTTGGATCAGAAATTTAATTTCTCGAAACACTTTGAAAGTATGTGCAATACTAGCACCCGTTATGTTGGAGAAACGTTCATCCAAAACTGAGTTATAAAGCATAAGCAAGCGAAAAAAAATCACAATATCGTTGCAATTGAAACTCATAGGAGGGCAAATTGGACAGCCTAAGGAAACTTTCAATACCAATTATTGCATAGGTCAAGCTGTAGCAATTGATAGAAATATCGAGTCAGATGCAACTAAGAACTTTGATGACTAGCCAGATTAGAATTGTTTGCATTTGTCAAAGATGCACTAAGTGCAATTCACCATATGCCAAAAAAAGCCATAAACCTATTGCATAGATACCAATTCAATTCTAAACCTTTTAATTTGATCAATTTAATCCTAAATATTTTCACATTGATATTAATTCAGTCTATTCGGTCAATTTAAACTGAAAATCGGTGACGTGGACATCGGCCATGTAACATCAGCGCATCGACACTAACATAGATATTTTTAGATAATTTTTTAATAATTTTTCATTTTTTTAAATTTCATTTTTTTTCCTTTTTTTCCATACTCTTTTTCCTTTGGTCTATGACCGTGCCATGGCTGGCGTCGTAGACGGTTTTTTCGAAGTCGGGGGGGGCAACAAGGAGGAGTGGGAAGGAGACAAGGGGAGGGTGTGGGAGTGGGTGATTCAGGGTTCTGTCTCTTCTCTTCCCCATATGGTTGATGCTTGATGAAGACCATGAGCTTGGGTCTGGTTAAGCGTTCCAGAGAGAGAGGAGAAGTGGCTGACGTGGAATTCCAGGACCACTTAATGTTTTTTATGTGAGGGACTAAAAATACTATTTAGTACATAGCAAATGCCACATCCTCTATATATTAAAAAGAAATTTTAAAATTGTTTACCTTTTATAACTTTATGATTAAAAAACAAAAAAAAAAAAGGCAGAACTATTTCCAAATCTTTTTTGTTTAATACATGTTTTTGATTATCAATTGACCAAAATGTTAATTTATGAAAAAAAAAGGTCAATCACTAATTTATCCTGCCTTTTTCCCTCTCATCTATTTCTCTTCACAATTTATGTTTTTTATTAAAAAATTTCACCTATCTATCTTTCCAGAAAAAAAAAAGGGTGACTTTATAGTCAAATCATTCCGATATCTCTGGTCAAAGGTAATGATTTGAGAACCTTACTAAAGTGATGGCCAATATACAATTCCACCACGTCCAATCAGACTGATAGTTCATATGAACGGGTTTTGAATAAAAAGAATGTATTTAAGAAAAAGAAGCAATATTTCCAACAATAATTTTGAAAAAATGATGCGTGGATTTCACATGTAAGGTATCATTTGCTTTAAAGGGCGAAATGTGTCCCGCATAAAACTCAAATGTTTTTCATCCTATCAATTATAATAAACTCAAGAATGAATGAAGGTGGGGCTTTTCTGAAGCAGCAACGCAGAGACAAAACTATTGTAATGGATTTTGCATTCCAGAAGAGGTTACCTTGGAGCAAATCAAGTTGTGTCTGCGTCCCAAAAGGCAATATAATTGGAGGATTACCTTCACGCATCAACCTGTAGCAATCAAAGCAAATATCTCAGAACAAGAATATGAAAAATCTGGAGTTTGAGAAAGCAGAAGGAATTGAGGTGGATCCATTTTCTTTGTTTCTGCAAGCAGGAGTGCTGACAGAGGCGTAAAGTGGTCATGATGAAGTCGAAGGGAATGCAATGAAAGGAGAAGGGAAGACGGTCAAAGGGTGGGTTCGAGAAAGCAGAAGGGAATGGGGTGGATTTTTGCAATGAAAGGAGAAGGGAAGACGGTCATGATGAAGTCGACACTGAAGTTCAGTTTAGTGGATCTCGAGCGGAGCTCCAAGAGTGAAGGAGAGGGCGCGTCGCGTGAAGACGGGAGGGATACAGAGACCCCAGAAAGAGAGAAAAATGGAAGTGGGTAGAGAGGGGGAGTCGGCGCCAACAGAGGAATGAAGCAAGTGCAGAGAGAGAGAAGGAGGCCGCCAGAGTTTTAAACATTTCTGACACGCGGGCCAGGTGCAACACATGTCACAAGATAAATGAACCAAGATCTTGCTGAGTTAGCTATTAATATTTTATCGTGGATGTTTAGGGTCTATTTGGAAATGGGTCAAGAATGTATGATTCCATTTTTAAGAAAAAAAAGGAGAGAAGAAATTCGTTTGGTAACTTTTTTTGTCTCGGAGAATAAATTTGATTCCAAAAATAAATTTAAAATAGAATCAAGAAAGTTGCTTCTTTATTTCCAAAAATAATTCCAAAATCAAGTCAAATTATATTCTTTTTTTTTTTTTTTTTCTTCTTTTTTTTCTTTCCTTTTCTCTTCTTCTCCCTTTCATTTTTCTTTTGTTGTCCTTGTTTCCTTTCATTTTTTTGACAATGGGATAACTCTTCGAGGGCTCCAACAAATTTTGCACTTAAAGTTTTTCTTGAGATGAAGTTCAAGTGTGTCCAAATTTAAAGCTAAAACATTAAGAAGAAACATTATAAGCATATTGTTGATTCTTTTGAATATTGACAGTTAGAACTATTGAGAACTTTTGCTCAATAATTTAAAGATTGAAGCATTTCTTTCATTTTCTGGATTTCGCAAGGTAGCAATTAAGTACTTTTTATAATGATAGTGAACAAATTAACATTTGACTTCTACTACTTATTTCTCTTTGGATTCGAATGGAAAAGTATTGGGTGCTCCTGCATGTAGCACGTGTCTGAGTGGACCCACTTTTCGGGTTTCTCTCTCATCTGTTTTATTCAACGCCCAATTTCAAAACCCCATCAATGGGCGAATAAAATTATCTCATGTTTCGGTGCAATTAGGAAGCCGGCTCTCAAAGGCCGCCCAAGATGAATAAGTCGAAGACCTTTGCCACCATCCCGGCCCCACCAACCAGCAGCCAATGCCAGCGACAGGCTGTTCTCCCTATCTGGACGAGGGGCTCATGAGCAATGCCAACGCTTATCCATGGCCGTTGTTGGCGCCGTTCGGCCAGATCTGGTCGGAGGAGTCACAGGAGGAGGTGGTGGCGGAGTCTAGGGTGGAGGAGGAGGCGAGAAGGGTACGGACCATGGAAAGGCCAGGGGGGCTGGGGTGAGGGAAGCTAGAGGGGCAGGAGCTGGCCCTTGTAGAAGAGCTCGTCGGCAACGCAGAGGGTGGATGGGGAGCCCGAGGGGGGAGAGAGATGGTGAACTCAAAGTCGGAAGAGGAGAACGACGGGAAGGAGTGGGAAGGTGTGGGAGATTAGGGTGGTTTTGTCTCCTCTCTTCCCCATGTAGTTGATGCTTGATGAAGACGATGAGCTTGGGTTGGGCTAAGAGTTCGAGAGAGAGAGAGAGAGAGAGAGAGAGAGATAGAGAAGTGGCTGACGTAGAGGTCCAGGACCGCTTAATATTTTCTATGTGAAGGATTACAATCAATTCTTATGGGACGGCACAGGCCATGTCCCCTATAAATTAAAAGAGAATCTTTCTAAACTTTATATTAAACAAAAATAAAAAAAGTAAAGCGGGGAATTCCCGTTGCGTCCTTTAATTTGATACACAATTTTTTATTATCAATTGATCAAAATAACAATTTATTATCAAAAATAAGGTTTTGCCCTACTTTGTTCTCTCTCATCTTCTCTCTTCACCTTTTATATTTATAATTAATTGACTAAAATATCCTTCCATGTGTGAAAATCAAATCAACTATTGGTTAACTAATCATAACTTTCGTTTCTCACTATTACTAAAAAGAGAACATAATTGATAAACAAAACTACAATAAGAGAGAGAACATAACTAATCAATTAGAACTGGTAAATAAAACGAGAGAGAGAGAGAGAGAGAGAGAGAGAGAGAGAGAGAGAGAGAGAGAGAGAGAGAGAGAGAGAGAGAGAGAGAGAGAGAGAGAGAGAGTACGGACGCAAGAGTGATGTAAATCAACAGAGGTTGAGGAATATTAGCAAAAGCAACATAGGATGCAAGAGTTATTTGGGAAAAAACTTGGTCACTCAATGATGGCTCACTGTGCTTGGTGCACCCAAGCAACACGTTATTGGTCTACCATGTGCACTAGAAGCCTAAATTTTGTTTCATTTTTTGTTACTGTTTTCCCTATTTTCTTTCATACTAGTTCAACAATTGTCAATTCTTTTGAATATTGACAATCAAAATCACTTAGGACTTTTTCTCAATATTTCAAAGCTTAAAACATCTCTTTTCATTTTCATGATTTCGCAAGAAAGCAATAAATAAAGGTTACAAATTAAAAGAACATGTACATATGAGATATTTAATAATTATTTTGATATTTGTACCATCCTCTGCTTACTTTGATAGCTGGTTCTTCTTAGAACTTATCGGATGTCATGTCTCCTATGAATTAAAAGAGAATTTCTTTAGAATGACTATATCTAAATATGAGAAATTTACAACATTGCACAAAGTAAAAATTTTGATTTTGTTACTTTATTTTAAATAAAATTAATAGGGTGGGGCTATTTTTACCCCCTCTTTTGCTTGGTACAAATATTTTATTATTAATTGATTGAAATAACTTTTCATCTTCAAAAATAAGGTCAATCAGTAATTCACCCTACTTTTTTTCTCTCATCTCCTCTTCATCTTGTATGTTTATTGTCAATTAACTAAAATATCCTTCTATGTTTGAAAATCAATTAATCACTAATTAAAAATACTTTTTTGTAATTTTGGATGGATTAAGTTTTGTGAAATTGTTAAGTTTGTAATTTTTGTCAATAAAATACAACTGTACTTAGATTGTTATTTTTTTTAATGTAGCTTTTCTGTTCATATTAAATGTAATGGGATGGTGCTAGATCATTTTTATACTGAGCAGTGCTGACTCCTACCTTTTGATTTGAGCAAAGTTGCATTGTCCAAACTCTCCTCTTGCATTGTTCATCAAAACACAACTTGTAATTAAGATGTTGATTAACTAAGAAATGTATAATATTAGTGAAAACTGATACAGAAATCATCACGTGGTTTTGTCCCATTTACCTAGATAAATTATTGCATATAACTATTGGACAAAGACAAACAAACAAGGCAAGATAATATCACAAATTTAGTGACACAAAAATGCTTAGAGCGATACATATCAGTGCCTCTGAAATGAATTTGTGTTGCATTATTTTACCCATTTTGTTTCTTCTTCCATATTTTTTTTTCTTTTGGATTTTGTAGGGTAAAATCAATACAACCAAATTACCAAACAAAGAGGTTTAATGTGAAACAAAATCTAATAGCATACGAAAAGTAGATAAAATAATGACACGCATACCAGGAGTGGCTTCACCGTAAGGATGCAAGGGGAACCGAGATTTCTTGGCTTCACTCTGACTTGTCTGCAAGATGGATGAAAAGCAATGCAAGCCAAAACCAGTCCTGATAACATCATAATATAAGTGGACATAATCAGCTTGAGGCAAAAACAAGGGGACACTGTGGGGGGAGAGTAGAGCAGGGAACTAAAATTCATTGAGGAGAATTGCAAGCGAGGAAGATGTTTCGATACCTTCAACTTCGACTTGGAATGACTAGAAGATGAAGGGATTCTTTGCTGAGTTCTTGCAGCGATGAATAAGCCCCGACTTTCTAGCAAAAGAAAGAAAAGACTAAGCCCGACTCATTAGACTGGCCTTGTGCTTCTACAAAAATCAACACAATTAGCAATCAATGAGTCAATGTGTTGTTCTCTAGAAACCAGACCTTGGAATTATCTGAACTTTCTCTCTCTCTACCTCACGTGCAGCACAGATACTTACGTTAATTGTTCATAAAAAATCAACTTGCAATTAAGAAATTATTTAATTCAGAATTGTATTTTAGAGGGAAACGATGAGGATAGAATCATCACGTGGTTTTGTCACATTTTCCCATATAAATAATTGTGGATGACCATTAAACAAAGACAAACAAAACAACAAAAACTCATAACTTTATCGAGGCAACTTGCCATTAAGAAATTGATCAGTTGAGAACTAATGTATCATATTAATGTGAAATAATGAAGAGGGACAGAGATTGCTAGGTATCTCGATGCCCCAAGACATTTCCAATTGAAGTCCAAATGGAATTTTGACTTGTTGATGGAGATGATCTCAGAGTCAATCTTCTTTCTTCAATCTTGGTGATATGTTTCGCGACCTACCTTTTCCGTCAAGAGAGGAAAAAATATAGAATTATGAGTATTGCCTAAAAGGCGGGCCAACAACCCTTATTTAGGCATGGGCTCTCCCAAACTCATACCTTGCACGATGTTGGGGTATTCAATTGATGGTATACAGATTTTTGAAATAAGGAATCACCACCAGTCTATTAAAGTCAGTTAAAAACCAAGTGAAGCACGAGATATACTTCACTTCATATGCAACTAAAGAACCTGAGGTTGGGTGCCTAAAATGTAAAGCAATCATACGGGTACACAATCATTGAAATAATAATTAATAACCAAGAAAGCATTAAATAAATTGTAAAAAAAAAAAACACAAGATTCTAACACTAAGAAATAATGAATAATACCATTTGCAATTAGGCCAAAGGGAAACCATAATTAACATATCAGAAGTGCATAATCACATAATAGTCGAAATAGAAATGCGCAAACGACCTAACATTTGTCTCTAAGAACACTCAAATCTTATGGTGAAACTCTAACGGCTAGTTCAATTTTGAGCACAATTTTTTAAATTATAAGGTTTTTACTTCTTCTTTTTTCCTAAACTAGTTGTGAACTAGAATTAACATGAAAAATTAATAAAACTAGTTCAAATTTAATTTCTAAGCTTTTTCCAATTTTTTTGAATTTTCGGATTTTTTTATTATTTTTTAAAATTTTTAATATCTTCGTATTTTTAATCCGAAATAGGGACTCGGGCTGGGCTGTTGAGCCCAGTCCGAATATGGGCTGAACTTGGACTCTCGAGCTTGGGCCAAGAACTTAAAACATGAGAAGCCAGGAAAGAAATGGGCTTACCTACTAGCCCAATCCGACTCTAACAAGACCAAGCCTATATCTGAAAACCCTCAAGCTAAGCCCAAACCTATCAATCTAACTTTAAGCCCACATCTACTAGAGTCCAAACATGCTTTAGCCCACTTAGACCATGACTAGCCCAAATTTAATTAAACCAATTAAGCCCATGCTAATATACTCCTCCCCATTTCATCTTCTTTTCTTTCTTTTTCTTTTTTCTTTTTATTACTTTTTCTTATCTCTTTTTCTATTACGCCCACGCTACTGTCTTCTTCTCCCTCGCGTCCCCTTCCCTGCAACTCACCCGAACCTCCAACATTCTTTACACAAACCTCGGCCAAAGCTCAAGCCACCGCCGAGCCACCACTCTTCATCGGTCGTCCACTCCGACCGCCACTCGTTGGCCGACTTCCCCACCGCTGGCCGAGGACCACACCACTTGGCCGGCACCGACACAGTAAGAAAAATGCCAGGGCCAAGACGACTGCGGGCGGCCCCTAAAAAACGTCAAGCTCGAAATCACAGCAAAATGGTAAGATCGGCAACACACAGGAACGTCAACTCAGCCCCGAAGAAAGAACACGGAAGCAGAGATCTACTCAAGTATTTCATCAAGCAGTTGGGGAGCACTGTCTGAAACAACAAAAAATGGAACCGGCAGAGGCTCAAACTCGCGCCGGGACTCATGAAAACCAACACACAAGAACTAAGGGACAAGACACAAGGACGACGGTGGCCGGCGGCCTCTCCCTCCAACTCTCTTCCCTCGCTCGAACTCTCACTCGCGGCTCTCTCTCTCTCTCTCTCTCTCTCTCTCTCTCTCTCTCTCTCTCTCTCTCAAGCATTTTCGAAAAATGATGTCTTTTTACTATCTTTTTATCTTTTTACCATTTTTATGTTTTTCTTGCTATTATTAGTGTCTTAAATATCTAGAAATCATACTTTTCCGATCAGTTGTACAAGGCCGAATTGTCTAATTCTGTTAGTAAAGACACATGCTAATTTTCTAAGTTCACCCTACTATCTTCTAGTCGGATATAATGGTACTAACAAAAAAGACGGTTAATCATGATGTCATATAATTATCATTTTAGGAAAATATAAAATCTTAAGAGAGATAGATACTGGTACCTCTAAAATGAGTTTATATTGCATTTATATCACCCATTTTTTTTCTGCATTTATGTTTTTTCTAAGGTCGAATCAATAGATACAGATTACCGAACAAAAAGGATAAAAGTGAAACAGACGCTGATATCACACGAGAAGTAGATATATAATGGCACACATACAAGGAGTGGCTTTACCGTTAAGGATGCAAGCGGAACAGAGATTTCTTGTGTGCAGACTTGTCCGAAAGATGGATGAAGAGCAATGCAGGCTAAACCAGTCCTGATAACATTATAATATAAGTGGATATATCAGCACAACGCAAAAACAAGTGGTCACTCGTGTGGAAGAAAACGGTGGGGCTCCTGAAAATTCATGGAAGAGAAAATGTAATGGAGAAAGATGTTTCAATACCTTCAGCTTTGACTTGGAACGACTGGAGGATGAAAGGATTCTTTGCTTAGTCCTTGCAATGGGCCGATGACAGAGGAGAAGAAAACACATATAATTGCGGAGAATATATTAAGACCAGTATGTCTAAAGGGCAAGCACATGGTTGGCCATTTTTATAATGGGCAGCACTTCTCGATCAGGACAACCTGGGATTAGATAGTCAATGCTCCTCCTCGATCAAATACTAAGCCTGACTTATTGGACTGGCAGGTATACCCAATTTCACGAGCCATGTGCTGCCAAAAAAATTAAGAAACACAATTAGGGGCCGATAGGTCAATTCGTTGTTCTCAAGAAACCCTACGTTGGCATTGTCCAAAAACTCTCGCGCGCGCAACTCAGATACCCGTGTTCATTGTTCATCGACAAACAACTTACGATTAAAAAAATTGACTAGTGGAGAAATGTATAATATTAGAGGGAAATGATGCGGACAGAAGATAACACATGGTTCTCTCCAACTTGCCCATATCAATAATTGCAAATCACCGACGGACACACACAAACAAAACAAAGCAACAAAAAATCACAACCTCATCAATACTACTTGCGATTAAGAAATCAATTAGTTGAGAAATGGTGTGTGATATTAGAAGGAAATGACGAAAAATGGACAAATATCACCAGGTATCTCGATTCCCTTGAAGACATTCTCGACCCAAGCTGAGACTAATCCATCGTTTCAACTTGTCGACGGCAACAACCACGTCTTTGTCTTTCCTCATACTCGATGGCATGGCCACTTATTCATCTTCTTTTCCATTGACCCCGCTATTGTGACTTAGACATAACAAGTTGTTAACATAAGGGGTTGGCCATTGACGATGGTGGGTTGGAGTGTCATTTGAAGTTCTCACATAATATGTGGGCCAAATTCAGGAAAAACAAATCATATATATGTAGTATAAGGGGATAAAATTAATCTCACTATCGAACCATCCTAAAATATGCATGTACTCTTCCTCAAAGGACAAAAATAACCATTGTTATCTTTCCCAAGTAGCCTACATGGCAAAAGGGGAAAAATGTTAGAAAAGTTCTAAACCTATCGTATTATTACCAATTTAGTCATCAAATTTTTAATAGTGCTAATTTAGCCCTAAACATATTGACTTGGTGCTAAGTTAGTCCTAAACCTTTTGACTTAATGCGTCGAAAGAATTGAATTGACACTAAATCAAAAGTTTTACAACTAATTTGGTATTAGTTCAAAAAGTTTATGACTGAATTAGTACCATTAAAAGATTTATGATTGAATTGATACCAAGTCAAAAGATTTAGAACTCAATTGGCATCATTAAAAGATTTAGGGCTAGATTGGCACAAATGCAATAGGTTTAGAACTTTTCTGACACTTTTTTGAGTAACTTGATTTGGGCTTTTTTTTTTTAAAAAAGGTGCAAAAAATAAAATCAATTATTTTAAACTCAAAACGCTAGGACTTTTAAAGAAAAAAAATGAAGTAACGGAATCTTGAAGTAAAAGCAAATGTCAATATTTTCCTTCTTTATTAAAAACAAAAACAAATCGCACTGAAGAAGAACAATAACTGAAGGGAAAGAAATTATGAATCAGTTATTTCTACAACATTGGTTCGACGGTTTTAAAAGATATAAAGAAGCAACCCTTGATGCACTTTGGATTTGAATCTACAAGATCAAGTTTAGGATGGGCGACTAAAGGGGGCGCAAGCACAAGCCTACCGTTGTCTTTGGGATTCAGAGATCAGTCAATAGCTTCCTCGCCCTTATCAAGGCAAGGCTTTCAAGCTGTCCTAATGGTGATCACCAGCAACACTAATGGTCATTGCTATGAGTTGGTGTCTGATTGCAGCCATTGTCTTGCTTTTATGTCTTTTTATGCCCAAATGTGACGAAGTTAATGACACAACTCAGATCATGAGTATGACCCTTGAGGCCTATCGATGGAATGCTTGATGAGTTCATCTATCTTAAGTTTCCAATAGACAAAATTTAACTAAAGTACCTGACACGTGGTGAGAATCAATTGACTCAAACATGCACAAAAGTTAAAGATTGAATCAAAGGGAGATCAATTGACGGGCAACAACCTTCAATAAGGAATCGGAACCATGCAAGTAATTCCAACGGCAACGCGCTAGTCAAGACATAATAACATGCTACCGCGACTTGGAGATGGCAAGTTAGCGACAAAGAGCATGGGGACCTAGTAGCCATGATGGATTGGAGACACTTGTTAAGTTATGATATTAACTGGTGGGTTAGTGTTAATACAATATTAAACGGATTCTGATTTATTTTTATCATATTCCTCATCCTAAATAGAAAAAAATGAAAAAGCTGATTTTTCCACATCAATATTTTTCTATTAAATGAAATGGGATACTTGAACTTTTATAGTCAGACTAATCCACATGAATGAATTAAATCACCAAATTTAGGTACATTGGGATTATCAAATAAATTTTGAAAGCGTTTTCACAAATAGGAAAATCTATGTTTATTAAACAAATCCACAGGTAATCTATTGAAGGTCGAACCCAACCAAAAAAAAAAATCTTTGTTTCTTGAAACACTTTGAAAGTATGCTAAATAATAGTGTACTCATTAGGTTGGAGGGGAAAGTGTTAAAAAAGTCCTAGACCTATTATATAGGTGCCAATTTAGTTATAAACATTTTAATGGTGCCAACTTAGTCATAATTTTTTTGACTTGATGCTAATTGAGTCATAAACCTTTTGCCTTGATGCTAATTCAGTCCTAAATTTTTTAATGGTACTAATCCAGTCTTAAACCTTTTAAACTAGTGCCAAATTAGTCATAAACCTTTTGATTTTGTGTCAATTTGATACTTAGCCAAAATTAGCTAGAAAGATTGAATTGGCACTAAGTCAAAAATTTATGACTTATTTGGTACTGTTCAAAAGGTTGATAACTGAATTGGCACAATTAAAATGTTTAGTATTGAGTTGGCACAAATTCAAAAGGTTTAAGACTCAATTGATACTATTAAAAGGTTTATGACTAAATTGGCACTAATGTAATAGATTTAAGACTTTTCTAACGCTTTTCCTTTCATCCAAAAAGGAGTTATGAAGCAAAAAATCACAATAATAGTGTACTTGTTAGGTTGGAGGGCATAAGGAAACTTGTAAACCAATTAATGATCAAGCTTCAGCAATTGATAGAATTATGGTCTCGAGAAATACACCACTAGCCTCAATAATGAATCGACTGAAATGCAACTCAAAACTCATAATGAACCGAGTGATATTTGGCCAAACTGGAATTGTTTGCCATTATCAAAGTTGCACTAATTGAGTGCAATCATGTACAAACCCGTTTCTTAGTATGCACTGAATATTTGAAAACCTACTATTCCTTCTTGTCCAAATTTATTGTTGGAAAACACATGCACAAGAAGGTCAATGCACTTGGGCCAAAAAACCAAGAAGGTTTAAGCATGTGTTTTCCAATGATAAATTTGGACAAGAAAGAACTGCAGGTCTCAAATATTCAGTGCATTTTAAGAAACAGGTTTATACGTGAATTGCACTCAATTAATGCATCTTTGATCAATGCAAAAAAATCCCAATTTGGACAATCATCAGAGTTTTGAATTGCATGTAACTCGGTCCAACATTAAGATTAGTGATGTATTTCCTAAACTTAGCATTTCCCGAATAAGGTGCACATATGCCTTTATAAAATGAATTTAAATATTAATAAAAATAAATAAATAACTAAATTATATATATTTAAAAAAAATTGTAGAAAGCATTCAGCGAGGGCTATGCAAGCCCTCACCACCACCGCCCTGTTGTCACTAGGAAAGGCTGGTGCTAGTTGGGCAATGGTCGGCGGGGGTCGCCGGCCCTTCCCGGTGACGATGGGGCAACAGTAGTGAGGATTGTGCAGCCCTCGATGAGCCCTCCCCCTTAATAAATTTAGTTTTTAATTTAGTTTAATTAATATTTATGTTAAAATAAAATCCGAGGAAAACGACATCGTTTTAATTCTTCCAACCACATCAGCGCAAAAAATGATGTCGTTTTAGGCTCAACTCACCAGAAAAATGCTACGTTAGCAATTTTGCCTGAATTTCTCACCATTGGCACTTAATAAGTGATCCATTATTTTCCGATTTTGACACTTAAGGGTGAGTTTGGTAACATTTCTACTCCTAGGAACAATTTCTTTTGAGAAATAATTCTTTTGTATTTCTACTCCCTGGAACAATTTCTAAGTAAAATAAAGTGTTTGGTAATTATAAAAATTTCTTATTCTTGGAATAGAAAAAGAATAGAAATACGTTTGGTACCAATAAAAAATTTTAATTTCTTTTTACCCCAATGGCGACGGCGACTAGTGGGTTGCGCGCCGAACGTCGGTTGGCAGCCATTGGTCACCGATCGCTAGCCGCCCCCGCCCATCTGTCACCAACTGCCGCTGCCACCAATCACCACCCACAGCCCGCCGGTCGCCGCCGCCACCGGTCACCAAGTCGCTGCCACCGATCGTGCAAGGCAAAGGCCAACGGTGAGCGGGCGGGGGCGGCAACTGGTGGTGGGCGGCGACTGGTGGCGGCCGATGACCAATGGCCAGGGGCAAGCGACAGGCAATGGTGGGAGGATGGTGGTGTGCTATGGGTGGAAAATAATCCCCAAGAAATAAGTTTTTAGAAATTGTTTCCAAGAATAAGAAACTATTTTTTTCTACTTCTCATTTCTACTCCAAATCTATTCCCGAGAACAACTTTTTATTATTGGGAATAGAAAAATCAGTTGGCGTTACCAAACAGGTTTCTGTTTTTTTTCTATCCCGGGGAACAAAAGAACAAAAAAATAGAGAAACAGAAACATTACCAAACAGAGCCTAAGCATACTTTTCGGAACTTTTGATATTTAAGTGTCCCATTGTATTAAGTTTTGACACTTGGAGTGTCCGGTACTCTCTGACAAACTATTTGGATACATTTTTTCCAAGCTTTGCATGTTGATAAAGGTTAAAGAGGACCGGACCCTATCTGAAAAGAGGTTTGATACTCGGCCGGTACCCAAGTAGCAGCATCCAGCCAAATTTGGTACTGTATCTAGCTATATAGCTCATTTTTGAATTTGCTAGCTTAATCCGGCGGGTGGCTAGTGATATTTTTGCTGACACCTAGAATTTTCAACGGCCGAAAAACTAGCCGATTGGTGTTGTAATGGCCAGTTGAGTTTGTCTTCCTATAAATAGGGTAACTCATCGTCTAGGGCGTGTGTGCATGCAAAATACAAAGAAAGTCCATTTTTCATTCCCTTTGCAAATCAACTTCTTGTAATGAGCACCACACACTCTACTCTTTTACTTGGCCGAGGTTGCTAGAGTACAAGCTCAAATTAGGCAGTTAAAGCTGTTCCTACATCAAGCACCGAGCCCGACTTCTTGGACTGGCAGCTATACACATTTTCACAAGCCATGTGCTGCCACACATATCAAGAATAGCAGTCAACTGGTCACCGTTGTTCTCAAGAAACCATTCCTTGGCATTTTCCGAAACTCTCTCTCCCTCACATGCAACACATACACCCACGTTCATTGCTAAGAAATTTATAATATTAGTGGGAAATGACGACAGGAGTATTCATCACGTGATTCTGTCCACTTGCTCAGCTAAATAAGTGCAAATCACCATCGGAGAAAGACACTCTTTATCAGCACACCACTTGCGATTAAGAAACTTATCTTGAGAAATAGTATATAATATTAGAGGACAAGGATGAAGAGGCGTAGATGTCACCATTGTCTCGATCCCCCTTGAAAACATTTTCAACCAAGCCCAAACAGGATCGGTCGTTTACGACCTGTCAAGAGTGACGGCCTTAACGTCTTCCTTCCTTCATCTTGATGGCATGGAAAGAGATGGCACTTCCTTCTTATGTTTTGTTTCGTTGGGCATGCTATTACGACTTAGACATCGCAAGTTGTTAATAAAGAGCTCTGGGGCCTTGTGGCCATAGAGGGTGGGAACGCTATTTGAAGTTCTCACATGACTAGTGGACCCAATCTAGAAAAAAAAAAATCATATAATTAAATTGGGAAAATTATCAAAAAGTCTTAAACCTATTGTAAATGTGACTATTCAATCCTAAACTCTCTTTTTTTTCGCCATTTGAGTCCTAAATATTTCAATATATTATTTATTTGAATTATTTATTATTTATTTATCTTTTCTTTTTAATGATAACAATAGGTTTATAATTTTTTTGATAATTTTCCTAATTTTAGCGATAAAGATTATTGTAGATTATGCATTTGATCCTAAGAGTTATCATATTTTTATACAAAATTATATACAATCATGTCATTTAATTTTAACTTTTTCTAATTTAATTTTTTTCTTGAATCATGGGTATCTCTCTCTTCATTTACCAAGAATTATATCCATCATCTTCTAATAGTCACTTATTTGAAAAATACATTGCGCCTACTCAATTGTAAACTTATTTGTTTCACCAATTAAGTCCTGAAATTTTCAATATATTATTTTTGAATTTTGTATTAGTTTTTTTATCTTTTTTTTAGTGATAACAATATGTTTAGAACTTTTTTGTAATTTTCCCTAATTTTAGTGATAACGATTGTTGTAGATTATGCATTTAATCCTGAGAGTTATCACATTTGTATACAAATTATATACAATCATGTCATTTAATTTTAACTTTTATCTAATTTAATTTTGGGAAAATTTCAAAAAATGCCCCAAGTGCCTTCATTTTCTTAAATAATGACCCAAAGTAGACCTTATTTTAAAAAATGACCTGAAGTGGTTATGATTATTTCAAATAAGGGCCTCATGTGGTTATAATTATTTCAAATTAGGACCTAATCTCGCCGATCGCCAGTCGACTAAATTTTCCAACTGATCAAGGACATTTTCGCTATTTACCATACTTTCTTTTGATGGCCTCGCCTAGGCAAGTCGACCACCGCCATGGGGGAGGCCGCCCCTCATAGCCATCAGTGAGGTAGGCCCTCATCGGTTGCGAGTGAGGATGACCTTGCCAGATTTGGAGAGGGTTGGTCTCACTTGGGGTCAGCGAGGGCTTGACGACCCTTACTAGTGGTGAGGGACGGCTAAAGATCAAGGAGCTGAAACTCATGTGCTTGATCTCTCCCACTCCAATGAAGTTGAAAACTCCCTCCAATCGAGAAACAGGGAGAACAACGGGAACACGATTCAATCAAAGGTGGGTTCTTTAGGCGAGACTGGAGTGAGGGTCGTCAAGTCCTTGCCAACCCCAAATGAGGCCGACCCTCACCAAATTCAGCAAGGTCGGCCTCACCTGCGGCCAATAAGGGCCTACCTTGCGGATGGTCGCAAGGGGTGGCCTCCCCCAGGGTGAGGGTCGCCTTGCCTAGGTGAGGCCGTCAAAAGAAAAAAATGATAAATGACGAAAATACCCTTAATCGATCGGAAAATTTAACTAACCAGCTAGCAACTGGTGTGGTCAAGTCCTTATTTGAAACAACTATAGCCACTTCAGGCCCTTATTTAAAATAATCATAACCACTTCAGGCACTTATTTGAGAAAATAATGGCACTTAGAGTCTTTTTTAGAATTTTCCCAAAATTAACTTAGAAAAAGTTAAAATTAAATGACATGATTGTATATAATTTTGTATACAAATATGATAACTCTTAGGATTAAATGCATAATCTACAATAATCGTTATCACTAAAATTAGGAAAATTACCAAAAAATTCTAAACCGTTGTTATTACTAAAAAGAAAAGATAAAAAAATAAAAAAATTTAAAAATAATATATTGAAATTTTTAGGACTTAATTGGCGAAAAAAAATAAGTTTAGGATTGAATATGACTTAATTTTTTATATTATTTTATCTTCTTTTCTCTTCTTTTATTAATTTTCTATTATTTCCCCCGACTCTTCCTAGTGTCACGCACTACACTTGGCTTCCTATTCCTAGAACTTCAACTTTTGCTCTTCACCTCACGACCAACCAAGAACAACTTCAACCAATGATTCCTATGCCAAACCCCCGAAACACGAAACACATATGGTTTATAGTCATTCATCATTAGGCCTCCCTTGCCGATTTCCTCTTGTCATCGGACTGCCATTGTCGGCCACAAAGCATGAAACTAAAAAAAAAAGTAAACAATGGCGGTGGCAGGGGCACCGAAACGACCAAACGGCCATGCCCATAACGCCAAACGTCACAAGAACATAATAATAGAACGCAACACGTGCGGTCGACTCGATTTTGATCAAAAAGGGGGATACGAAAATTAGAGCTTGTTGAGATATTTGGTCGAGCGGCTGGCGTGCGACACTGAATGAGGGACGGCCGGCTCAGCCGGAACTCAAACTCTCGCCAGACCCCTCAACGAAGGACACATCAAGAATAAATACATCAAAATACACGTTTAACGGGACCGGAGTCCGCGTGAGGCAGACGGCCGCGAGCTCCGGCCCGACGTGCCCAGAACAGGGCACTCGGTAAAGGGAAAAGAAACAGGGACGGTCGTCGGTGGAGTCCTTCCCCCGCTCGGCTGCAGCGAAGATGGGGGCGAGCTCGACAAACCGGACGCTTTCCGGTCGCCTCGCGTGCCTCCGAGCCGGAATCCTCGGGGAATCAACCGGATCGAACAAAAAATTAAACGGGAAACTCACCGGAAAACTTGAAACCGTGGAGATGGGGGGTGCCGCTAGCTTGGTGGTGCCGGCTAGGGGAGAAGTTTGCGTCGGGGACGACCGAGCAACGCTCAGCCGAGGTTGATTTTGGCTCTCTCTCCTCTCGTTCCCTCTCGGCTTTCCCCTCTCTCCCTCGCGATTTCTCTCTCGGCCCCCTCCCATTCGCGCTCTCCTTCTCTCCCTTTAACCCCTCAGGCAGGCGTGCGTGGGCCTCCTGCTTTGCCAGCTACCGCCGCTGCTGGTCTGGCCCCGATCACCCACTCTCGGTTTTCCGCCTGTTCCGCGTCCGCTCTCCGCCGCCCTTCCTCCTGCCGTCCCTCGTCGCTTTTTGGTCGCACGCGTGAAGAGAGGGGAAAGGAGGAAGAGGTAAGGGCTGGGCCGGGGAAACAAAAGAAAGTGGGTTGGGGCGGCCCAGGCAGAGAGAGAAAGAAAAGGAAGGAAACAAGCAAGAAGAGGCCGGGTCGACTTGCCCTCGGCCGCCCATTCTCGCTTTTCTTCTCACTCTCCTTTTTATTTTTTCAAATAATTAATAATAATTTTCACAAAAAATTGTAATTTTTAATACTAGTAATGAAAAAGCTCTTAATACCTATGTGCTATGCAATTTTAATGAAAATTATCTTGTTTAGGGATTAAAAATTAATCCGTAAATTTCTATGTAATTAAATCCTAATCGAACAGGCAAAATTAGGTGTCAAAACATATGCTCCTAGAAGTTTAGTGACTTACAAGCAAAGCTAGAGTAATCATTCTAGGGAAAATTTACCAATTTGGTATTATAATTGTACCAATTCAGTCCTTTTTTTTTTCAATCTTGTCCTAAACTTTATGCATTTATGTCAATACAATTTGGCCAATTTTGGTAGGAAATCGTTAATATGGATGCCAAAAGTCCTACATAACATGATTGGTGTTGATGTTGATATTTTTTGAATAACTTTTTAAATTTCAATTTTCATTTTTCTTATCTATTTTCTTTCCCTTCTCTTTATCTTTTTTTAGGCTAAGGGTCAATGGCCATAGGCGAGGGCATCGCAACCCTCATTGGCTCTAGGCAAGGGCCCACGGCCCTTAAAATTGTGATGATAGATGGAAATATGCTTTGTTTTGCCTAGTATTGGGTTTTAAAAATTTTCTAGAATCTATTTATTGCTTTGATTATTGGTTGTTACTTTATTGATTGTGCATCCACAAGATCACTCTTCGTATATTGGCATATGATAAAAAAAATGGACAAAGAATGCATGTAAAAATTTTTTTGAAACAAAGAGAATGGTACTGAAAGGGTGTTAATTCAATCTAGCATTAAGTTAGGACCAAATTGGCAAAAAAAGAAGAAAGTTTGACTAAATTGCCACAGTTACAAAAGGTCTAAATTTTTTTTTTTGGTAATTATCCCATCATTCTCGCTATAGTTTTTTTTTGTCAGTCCTAATCTACTCTTATTCTAAGCGCTCAGACTTTTGCCTTGTTTCATTGCAAGGCGTGGAATTCCAAACTCACTCCAAAAACTAAATTGTCCCTATTCCAAAACAAATTATTGCTACATGTCAAATAGCCAAGAAAATGGCAGTCCATGGCCATGTGTACCAGGAGCATTACATTGCCAATCCAATGAAATATCCCAAGGATAATTAAGTAGATTCCCCACTAGGTAAGTGTCAATTTAATCAAAGTAAAAGTTAAGAGGAAATATAAAAAGAAAAGTTCTGAGCAATCCTTGAGAATTTCGCCACTGCGCACGATGATGATCAAGAGAAGCTGAAGAGCTTGAATTCAACTTCTTATACATAGGACGAGCCAATTTATCATATTATTGGTTTCAGCAACTGCAAAACATTATTAGAATTCAGTATTTTGAGAGAATTGAGGGTAACACATAAAGGACTTGGTTCATGACATTGAGTGGCACATGGTTGTGGTGGACAACTTTTTGGAGACTGATCACTGATTAGAGAGTTGCGACCAATGCATGAGCTCTGTAAATGCGTACTACATTACATGTGTCAGTGAAATAGGAAAGTCACTATCTTTTAAATAGATGTGAAATGGAGCGGGAATTTGGTGGACTAAACACGTTAGGAATGTACACCCTAGAAAGAGAAAAAAATTCGGGTCTTTGAAGAAGTTGATGAGGATAATGTTTTGATTGTGGTACTATGGGAGACTTGAGATGTGATTAGGATAAGGAGAACTTTGCTCCGGAATGATGTCTTCAATAACATATGCCAAAGCATTTACCTGACTTACTGAATGCTGTGTGGATTGTCTACTGCCATCATAGTTTGGATGGTGGTATTAAGGTCATCTTCCCAATGCCCTTCATCATATTGATAGGAGAGTATTTTATCTAATTTTGGTGTCTTCAAGGCACCCTTGCAGAATATAATCATCTTGGGGCATTGTGTCACAATAATACGCACCAATGACGGGAAACTAAAGGCGCAATTCGTCAAGGAGAAGCTCTCAAGCCTTGGTAAACCATCAAGTGTCAGTCGTTGCAGCATGGGGAAAGAAATCTCCTCTACTCCGTTTCCATCATCTGTTACCACGTCTTTCAATGCACCACAATCTCTTAGTATTAGTCGAGTAAGGTGCACCAGACTTGTCATTGCTGAGCAAGTCCCTATATGAACTAATCCCGTGCAATTCTGTACTTGTAAATATGTCAAACTCTGGAATGAAGTTGGAGATGGAAATACGATTGATAAGCCGGGGCACTGCCAAATCCACAAATCTTCAATCTGTCAAAGAATTTCAGCCATTAGGGAGCCATCTTTCCAGACACACCTCAAGTTCCGTAGGTTATTCAGCCAAAGTCTCTTCAAATTTCCAAATGCCATGAGAGGTTTTTCCCTCTCAATTAGTCCTCCATAATGAGTCACTCCCTCACGGGCAAATACATCTTCTGAAAATATCTCCTCGAAGGAACCATGTTCAACAGTAAGATATTCTAAATTAGGAAATCTCCGGACAAAGAAGTTAGAGGGGAAACTGACATTTTCTTCCTGGTAGTATGCCAAAGTCAGCTCTCTGAGATCGCCAAAGATATCGTGCTGCATCATTGCAACATCCTCCTTGGCTAATGTCAATCGCTTCAAATGGGGGAAGACCTGTGGGAATCAGTTTAATTAGGCCACCAAAATTCTATATGGTACGCTCTTCGCCGGTTTAATGTCAAAACTTCCTAGAGCCAGACGACCAAGCATAATAACCATTGTAGATGGGATGTTAGTTGCAAATGGCGTGCCCAATTCAATCAAAATATGTTTGGAAGTATAAAAAAAAGTAATACTTTTTTGAAACCCGACAAGATAAAAAGTCAATAAGTTACGGAAGTGGATTTGTTAATGTGATGCATGTTGGTCTGTCCATCAAATCTAAGTCGGGAATTTCAAATAAAAAATAGTAACTTTAAAGGTGTCGGTAAATTACAATAATGGATATTGGTAGATTATAAAAGGAGTTGGTAACCTTGAAAATATAAAGAAATATCGATACTTCTCAAAACCCAACAAGACAAAAAGTTGCTAAGTGATTGAATTTAATCTATATCTTAACGTGATGAATGTGGGTACACCGCCTAAATTAAGGTCTATAATATAGAATAAAAATAAATAATTTTAGGCTCCATTTATTTTACTGAAAATAACTTTTAAGAAAATATTTTTTGAATTTTTCGATATTCAATTCATGGAAAATAAATGAAACAAGGCAATGGAAAAAACACCTTTATAAGTGAGGAAAATGATATCCTCTCTATGAAGAGAGGAAATCATTTTTCTCTTCTTTTTTTCACCAAGATCAAGCACGTTCTCCTTAGTGCACTCATTTTAATTATTTTAATTTTTTTCTTTTATTTTTTTTTTTAAAAAGTCAAATATTTAATTATTTAATTATTTTCCTTTTCTTTTTATATATTTTTCTTTTCTTTCTTTTTCTTTCCCTTCTTCATCAATCGATTGCTGGCCACAACAATGGCCCAAGGCAAGGGACAAGCTCGCCTAAGACTAATGAGGCTCGAGCTCAAAGCTTGTCGATTTGGCAAGGTTCAAGCTCGCCCGTAGCTAGTTGCCTACCGCCAACAGGTCGAAGAAGGGAAAAGAAAAGAATTAAAAAAAAACAGAAAAAATAAAAATAATTCAAAATTCAAAATTTTAAAAAATAAAATAAGAAAATAAGAAATATTAATATCACAAAAAATCTCGAATTGATACATCCGTGATAAATTTATCAAAAATTAATTTTTTAATCACAAAAACTCCAAACCGATATACTTATAATAAATTTACCCTTCATTAGATAACGCCAAATTTTATCGTCAAATTGCTCAGATGGTTGACACGTGACAGTTGATGGGTATACTAGTTTAGGGTTATACTATCCGTTTGTCACCAATGTATTAAGTTGCAGTTTTCGTAGTATTAATATAATTTTAGGGAAACTAATGAAAGGTAAATTTTTCACAAGTATACTTGTTCGGAGTTTTGATGATCACAACATTAATTTGAGGTAAAATTTATTACAAGTGTACCAGTTTTGGGTTTTTCGTAATATTAACCCAATTTTAAAAAATTTAAAAATTATTAAAAGGAGTGCACGGAAGAAAATCAAATCCTATTTTCCATACCAAATAGTGGAAAATATTTTTCAGTTCAGTTTTAGGCTTTAGCCAAACACTGAAAAATGATTTCCTAAAAAATATTTTCCAAAAATATTATATTTGCTATGAATGGATCGTTAAAGACATTGGTAAGCCACAAGAATAAATGTTGGCAAATTTTTAAAGGAGGTAGTAATTTTGGAAGTATAAAAAGTGTTTGTGCTTCTCAAAACCTAACAATATCCAAAAATTGGTTAGTGGTGAAAGTTAGTATGTCAATGGGACGATTGCTAATATTTTAGTCAAATTAAGGTTGGTCATTTCAAATAAATATTAATACTTCAAATGGTTGGTAATCACAAAAATAAATGTAGGTAGATTATAAAAATTGGTGAGTGATTATAATAGGTAGATATGTTAATGTGATTGGTACATTAATAAATTGAAGTTGGTAATTTCAAATAGCAGTTAGTAACTTTGAAGGCATTCATAAGCCACAAAAGTAATTGTTGGTAATTTTGAACTATAGATAAGTGTCTTTCGTTGTCAAAACATGTTGATAAATTACTAAAAATGGCCTGGATAAGCAAGTTATCCATGGTATTTGATAGTTACCAACCACGTCCATGATGTACCAGAATTCTATTCAATATCTGGAGCTACAGAACAAAAGCAATTTGCCAAACAAACACAATACCAAAATTTTTAGATTTTGGCAAACCAGGAAGGTCAACTTAATTAAATAGGTAAATCCTAGTTGTTAGACGTGGCAGTAACATAATGGACTAGATAAGATATGAGTGGATCATTAGAAACATGATTGTCTATGTTAGTTAATCCAATAAAATGTTTATTTTTCTAGAGTATGACTAGGATCCCTAGAATATATTCCAAAGAGTATGAGCTGGAAATAATTAACTTGAATCGTTCTTCAAGTTTTTAACCAATCCAGAAGTGAGGTTAAGTGAGCACTAATAAGCAAGAAACGGCTGATAATTTCAATTTCCAAATGAAAATAATAAGCATCCAAGAGATATGCTCATAAACCCATGAATGACAAAGATAGAGGGCTAGAATTAAGTATTTTACCTTTTCTAGAGAAAGTGCAGGTTGGTTCTCGTGGGTACTACTACCTTGGCAGCTTTGGATTTCAGAAGCGAATGAGAATGACCTCATTTTGCCGCAGTGTCTCACTAGCAATTCCTTCAAGTGTGGCCATGTTGAAGTATGACTATTCTTGTAGAAGCTCCTCAGCTCTGGCAACTTATCTAATGTCAGGGTGGTCAATCTCGGAAAGAAGAAATCACCAGCACTCATCCTTACTCCTCCATCTTCCCCCGCTATAATTTCCTCCACCCCACAAGACTGTACTACAAGTCTTTCAAGCTGGGTCATACTTTTGGCCACTGAGTTTGGAAGTCCACTCCACACGTGCTTGAGTTTTGGAAGACGTTCCAAATATAGTTCTCTCAATTGAGAAGTGCTTGTGGAATGAGCTCCACTCATATTTAACTCTTGAATGTGAAATACCACTTCTAAGGAACCACAATCGGTCACAGTTAACTCCTCTAGGTTTTGAAATATTGTGAGGATAGTGTCAACTGAAAACATGGATAAAAGTTTCTCACAATACTCTACTATTAGCGTCTTGAGTTTGCTGAAGGCATTTGAAGCAAGTTCATCTGGCCATATCTTCTCCATGTTATCCATGTGCGAGATGCACATCGACTCCACATTAGGAAACACAATCTGTTATTTTTGCATTATAATTCATTAGAATTAACTCTGTCCTCTTCAAAAAAGAGAGAACCTCATTTTCAAGAATAAGAAATCACAGGATAAATATTATTGGTACAACAAAAAGAAAAAAAAAGACAAGATACGTCTTTTTACCAGATGCCATCCCTTGAAATCCATTTGTCACATTATTTTTAAGTAGAAAGCATAATTTTTTCTAATGCATATCACGCATTATGTTTGAGCAGTAGCATAATCCATAGCCTCCATAGTTAGGCATCATATATTTCCTATTAACCTCCGATCTAGGCTAACTTAGGTTTAACTCATTACAGCACACACATACACAATAGCGAATATACTCTGCCATTTCTTTGAACCATTTAGAAATGTAGCCAGCATCCTTTTTCCCTTCAACTTTTTATGATTCTGAGCCTACCCTGCTATGCACTTTCATTCTTTATTATTAGTTGCTAACCTACGTGTCATCTAGTAGTGAAATGACACCGCCATTGGATTATAGATTCCATGTCACTGCAATTAAGATATTTGCATATAATATAAGTAGCAGCAAATTCTCTTGCCATGATAGCAATTATTGGTTCTTGTGGAGCCACGAATGCAGATTTGCTGAGTCCATTACATGTAACACCAAAGCTCCTCTGTTTAGCAATTGATTGAGTTGGCTACTTTGACCCCGAAAAGAAAAATATCAAGTTAACCACTAGCAGTTTAAGTCATAATCTTTATGATTGATCTTAGGGATAGTGACAGAAGGAATTCCATGTAGGACAGAAAATATGATAAAAATTGCAGATTTTGAATCTACGAAAAACAGACGGACTTAGCAAGTCCTCAAATAAGTAAGGCGTGCGAATATCACAACTTGAACGATTATAAAAAAAAAAAATTAGACTTAAATGAAGAACCGACAGAAGTTTTAAGACTCATGTTCTCATTATCCCTTGATGCTACATTGAATAAGATTTAAATTGGAGCCACCCTCTTTAGCATAGTAGAGACTCTAAATTAGTTAAAATCTTAATTGGATCTTGGCCTCTCAGCAATATCTGTACTTCAGTTACAGTATCATGAAACGTTACATTAGTCTAGAATTTGAGATTGAAAATTTATAATATTTTGAAAATTAGGAAAAATTTTAGATATGTGTTAATATGTTTAAATCAGAGAAGTTTCTCATTAAATAATAGTCCATAATATCTAAAAGAATATGATGAGTGAGCATAAATCACCCCACATTGTCTAGCTCAAACCATCAGGGGCAAGAATTCTAGATATGCCGTTAAAGAAAATGAGTGCAAACCTTTTCGACTAGTAAAAGCGGTTGCTCCGTTGGAATGCTGCCCCCTAATTTTCTACAACTCGTATCTCCTAGAATCACCTTCACGGCTTTACAATCTTCAACACTTAACTGTTTCAACAAGGGCCACTCTGAAATATGCTTCTCATGGCAGAAACTTCTGAGTTTTGGCATCTTGTGAATATATAGAGTGATAAGTTGAGGAATTACAACTTTGTTGGCTGCTTCTTCAGGTTTCTCCTCTTCTCTGCCAACAATGTACTCCATCTCACCACAACCACCCAGACGAAGATATTGGAGTTGTCCCAGACTTTTGGCCATAGACATTGTAAAAAGGTTTCTCAGACAGGGGCAGTCCTCAACTCTTATAGAAGTCAGGTTGCGAAAGCAAATGGACTCACTCTCCCATAATTCTCTCGATTCAATTCCTGTTAGGCGTAGCTCTTCTAAATTGGGAAGTATGACCTACAGAAAAATCATCTGGCTAAAGTCACAATGAATGATATAGAAGCAAAGTTGCTTATTAACCCAGAGCATCATAAAGAAGAAACCAAATCACATGAGCAGCGATACTGCTGAGATAAAGGAAAGAGGGAAACCTTCTTGTCAAATAAAGAATATGGACCTTTGTCAAAACCAATGGTTCGCTCATTCATCTCCACACTTGGTGCCAACGGCCTCAGCATAAATGCCTTGAGTTCAGTGCATTCCATAATTGAGAGGTTTCGTAGGGAGGGAAACTCATAAGCACCACATCCTGAGCTGAAACTAATTAAGCTCTTAAGGGAACAAAGCTTCAATATACGTAAATGAGAGAACTTCACTGCCTTCAACTCTTGCTCTTCACCTTCTTCCACGGCAACTATTTGCTGCATGTTAACACAACCAGAAACATCTAGCATCTCAAGTTTATCAAGAGTTCTCGCTGTGTCCTTTGTGAAGAGATATCTCAATCTGTCGCAACAACGCAAGCTAACATTAGTCAGACTAGGAAGACCTAACGTTGTTTTGGTGCTGCTTGTCACAACAGCCTTCAGTCTTGGTAGGTGCCACAACTTCACTTCTTTTAAGTCTAAGAAGGTCATACATTTTGGCCTTTTCTTAGCATTGACGGAGACATGTTCCATTAATGCCTCCAAAGAAGTACACTCGACCAGCTCAATCATTTTCAGTCTCTGGAACCTCTCTATTAAAGTTGATGGAAAAATATGAGACAGATTCTCACAATCTCTGACTGAGATGGATGCTAGTTTGCAGAATGACTCTTCTGGGAGTTCATTGTGCCATATTCTCCTCAACCCGCACAATGACAGGAGCGTCAACTCTTCCAAGCTCGGAAAATGGACCTACATAAGAGGACTATATGTTAGTTCTCGACTTTGAACTCCTAAAAGTTCTGATTTGGATGCTCTATTATGTTAGTATATTCTCATGAAGTTGATTACCCAAGGCTATTCAATAGTAGGAAAAAACAACAAATGCATGGAGTAGCAAGAGGATGTATAGGACATGCCGGCAGGCAGAGTTTTCAACTCCTATACTGAGAATAATTTCTACAATAAACATAAAATAGAAAAATCCAGAGATTTTAACTCACATTTTGATTGAAGAAGACAGGCAAAGACACACCAGAGTTGATACAACCAAACGCTTGTTGTGAACTTGTATCAATTGTCATTGACTCTTGCTTTCCTTCTAACGAAGAAAAAGTCATTATTTTGGGGCATCCAGATATTCTTAGTCTTGTTAAGGATGGAAAGTGAATACAATACTTTCCGTGAGAGAATGTCTTGAGATTTGGTAATTCCTCAAGAGACAAGGAGGTTAACAGAGGGAACTCTAATGTGTCGGAGGTTGCAGCTTTCTCCGATTCTTCTTCTTGCACATCCATAATTTCCTCCAATAGTTTGCAACTCACTACTTCTATTTCTTTCATTTGCCCAAGTGCTTTAGCCATGGAAGAAGAGAAAAGAAACTTTAGGTTCTCACAGTCTTGCACCTTCAATGCCCTTAAGTTTCGGAAACATGACACTCTTTTTGGATTCTTGTTCCATATGTGTCCCAAACTTGGTAAGTCACTCAAGGTTAATTTGGTCAATCGCGATAGAATCTCAACATCCCCACTGATTGTCAATCCTTCAAGGTCAAATACTTCTCGTATTAGCTGACATCTCTCAATGGTTATGGCTTCCAAATTCTGTAACTTTATTAGCAAACTTGAGGGGATGATGCTCGAGAGAAACATGCAATCCTCTACTTTCAGAAATTTCAGATTGCTCATATCTGATAGATATTGAGAGTTCCATATCTCTTTCAATTTGGGAAGTTCAGACAGTGTCAAGGACTCCAACCAGGGCAATGAAACCTTAAGAAGCCAGGAGAATAAAGTTACCAAGGCATATGCATCAATTATTATTTAAGCTGCAAGGGGTGAATTACCCCACATAATCTCTTTACAATGCTTGTAACTAGAAATTATGAACTAGTATTGTGTGTATCTGAAATAATAGATTCAAAGATAATGGAAGAAAAAGCAGAGTGATTTTTTTTATTTTTTTTATTTCTACCTTATTCTCTCTTTATAATTTATCAGCTTTACATTTACTTTTCATTCAAGTTATATGTATACGGACTTCATGACATATATATAATAATAAGAGAAGACTTTTACTGGTGTTGTTGAATCCATCCTCACATTTTGTGCTTTCTGCCTAAATTTTACAAATCCATGTTATATATAATTTCTGCCAAATAGCTTTAAATTGAATTGAAAAATAGCTTAAAACTATATTTTCAATTGATTTGCATATGCAATTTGAGTCTGGCATTTCTTTTTCAAAGTACTTGAAAAAAAAAATCTCTTATCAAAAGATTGACAGTAAACAGGGTCAAAGAAAAAGAAGAAGAAGCGGTTCCTCACTATAAGATCCATGAACTAATGAATTAGTCACGACAGCACCATGTGAGAATCATAGTCAATTTCAACAAGGAGTTTAATTTACCTATATAAGGACCTAAAATACTCTTTCTCATGATAAGAAAGTTAATTTATGTGGAAAGCTTTAGTCATATAGCCAAGAAAAAGAACCACTTAATTTAACAAATAATTTTGGTCGCATAATGCTTTTGCAGTTTGGGTCACATGATAAACGTGACTTTACAAATACTTTGAAAGAGGGTTTCCATTTTTGTATTTTATACAAAGAGTACTAACTGAAATTGTTAAATCCAAGTGATAATGTACAAATGAATGATATATCAGTATCCATTTAATACTTTCAACAATACTTTATTACAAAAAAAAAAAAGAAAAAGAAATTCCAGCACGTGCAACGCATTAATTCTACTTGTAATGCTAGAAAAGTGGTTAGAATGAAAAATTTGTGGAAGAATTGGTCACCACAAAAGGTCCATAGCTTAAATGAACTAGAAAAAAAAAAAGGAATTATCCTACTAAAATGTCATTAATGTATCGAGGGTGATAAAAACAAATTCGCTTATCGATTGTTATATTTAATTTTTCATTTCCTAGTTACATAATAATTCCATAAATTAACATATAACAGTATGAACAATTCTATAATGGAACTTTCTGCAGAACCACATTTCAACAAAGGTCCATTTACCAACCACAGCTTTTTACAATTTTCGGTAAAAGAAAAGCAACTTAACAGTCTCAATTACTCTAGCGTGAAGTACTCAGTCCCTGAAGTAACATCAAAATAAATATTTTTTTCCCTTTAATCAAGCGGATATAATACGATTCTACATACGTACATTAATTTTTGAATAAAGGTCACAAATATTATATTGGTCGTATATACAGTCTTCAAGTTATGAATCTATCCATGAATGTATGTGTTCACATATATAATTTTGCCATTAAGACATGATAAATGTTGATTATTTAAAACATTTATATAGTGTATGGTGCTTCTTTAACTATGTTGATAACATATTTGACCAAAAAAAAAAAACTATGTTGATAACGTAACACAAATAAAGAGTGATGTAATCAACTAATATATAAATTTTTTCATGCGATCAAATATCACATAGCAACTCAATTTTGAAAAATTAAATGGTTATTTATCTTAATTTTCTAGAAAGCAAAATCTCAAAGACCAATTATTTCTCACATCAGTACATAATTTAGATGCACATATCAAAAGTAAATTGAGGGATTCTAAAGTCAATACATTAATGTGTCTATAAAGGAAATATCTACATAATTACATTTGAGTTGTAGCACAAAAGAGTAAAAAATTCAAATCTTACTAATTTTTTTTTTTTTTTTTTTGTGGTTTGGTTGATAAACGCATTTTACTTTGTAAAGTTACACAAAACTTCTATACATTAAACCTCGAAAGTAAATATTTCAACAAGTCAAGCATTTGAATGTGACCCGAAAAAAAAAGTAATGCCTTTGAAAGGTAAGGAGGAAATTGAAAAAGGCTATAGAAGCCAGAAACTTCATTCATATTATTTTATTTGTCTTTCCCCAGATTTCACTAACGAGTGTATCGCTAATTGAGTAATGAGTTAACCCATTTTTTAACTAAGTATATTTCTGTGACCGACATATAAAATTGAAGGTAATGTCCATGTTTATAACATATGGATCTGAAGTCTAATAGGAGAAGGTTTCCTCCTATTAGGATGGTCCACTTGTAGAAAAATATGATGTGTCCAGAAAGTATGAAATTTACCTGGTGCCCGTCAAAAAGTACGACTGAATGACCTATGGTTTTATAGAAACTCGTCATCTTTGGCAAGTTGCGTAATGTCATCCTGCGTAAATTGCATGAATTCACTGGGGGATCTTCATCTATTTCAATATTATCTTCATTTGCCTTGGCATCAGTGACAATTAGCTGCATCGAGTGGCATCTACTTATTTCAATCTCTTCGAGTTGCAAGAATATTCTCATCATGGGAAAAGGAAACAAATGTTTGATTTCACCACAATTATCCACTTTCACAATCTTTAATTTGCCGAAGGATTCTGAGGCAAGACAACCACGACAAATCTTTTCCAATTTGTTTAAATTCTCAAGAAACAATGATTCCAATTTCGTAAATGCAGTGCATCGGACATTCTCTGTTGAATGAACAATGTATTGTACTGATGGGCTATTTTGAAAACGAAGATGCTTCAATTCTTGGAAACCTTCAATGCACAAATCGTGAATCCTATCATTGCCATCTTGCAATCCATCCAAGTGAAGATCTTGGGTTATCCGCAAACATCTCTGCACCCACTTTTCCAGAAGATTGCTTGAATCCATCTTAAGCCTTAAAGTTCTGGATTCTTTGTATTCACCTGACCAATCCCAAACGTCCCCGATTTGGATTTTATACTTGTTCAATTCCCCAAATGGCAGGTCTCTTGATAGATTGGCAGAATGAGGAATGGCAATGTACAAAGTGCTCAACTTTTTCATGCGCTTCAACTCAGCTAGGCTAGCGTTGCTTAGTGATGCCTCATCCTCAGCCTCCCACTGATCAAAACTGTCTTCCATGTACAGTTCTTCTAAATTAACCAAGCTTCCAAGCACGCCAGGTTCGATAACTCTGAGCCTGGTGCACCCTCTCAAGTCCAAAAGTCTCAATTCTATTAGTTCACCTATTTCTTGGGGCAACCGAGTGATTGTAGAATCTAGGAAACTTAGGAACTGCAATCTTTTCAACTTTCCAAGAATAGTCACATCATCCAAATGGCAGAAATCAAGGGATAGCGACTTGAGGTTTTCCAAGAACTCGATCGACGAAGGTAGAGAGGCTAAAGATAAGCCAGTCAAGTCCAAGACTTGGAGCTCCTTCATAGATTCAAAAAATAACTCGTGAAGTTTGAGAGACGGGTTGTCTTCAAATAACAAAAGCATCCTCAAGTTTGGGCAGTCTAATTTTTGAGGGAGCTCATCAATGCCAACATAAGGGAAGGACATAGCGGTGCATTTTTTGAGCTCATCCTCGGACCATTCTTTAAAACCATAATCCTTCCTCCCGACCAAGGCGTTCCATTTCATGTCGATAAATTCTTCATGCATAGAGCTGGCCACATCAACAAATATGTCATGCATTTTGAACCATTCCGTATCATCACTTTCTAGTAACAGTGAAGAGTCCTGCAGGGTATGTAGATCCTCAATCAACCTATCTCTAACTTTTTGGATGGTGTTGCTGAATTTTTTAAACAAACCCAAACCCATGCAATAGACAAGGGAATCCCTCGTGGAAATTCTCCCCGATGTTAGAGCACAAACCAGGAACAATGATTTGATCCTTTTATCTTTTAAGTCATTGTAACTAAGTTCCACAAGTGATTTAACATCTGACAAGTCCCTATTGGTCGAAGCATTCCTCCATGCACCCAAATCTTTGTGCTTCAATCCTTTTGCCAACGGAACAATCAAAAGTGGCAAGCCTCCGCAATTCTTGACCACTCCATCAACCCAAGTTTCAAACTCTGGATCGTTAACTTTGTCCCCCATTGTTCTTTCAAAGAGTCTTCGAGCTTCTTCATGTTGTAACTCATCAAGTCGAAATTCTTGATCAGAGCCCATGGCAATACGCAAAACATCTCGATTTCTAGACGTTAATAATAACTTGCAGCCTCTTACTTTATTATCATCTCCACAAGGGATTCCAATCTCCTTCAACTCTAGCTTCTCCCATAGATCATCTAAAATGATGAGAACATTTTTCTTAGAATCACTCTCTAATGCCTCACGCAAGCGATATGATCTCCCGCGAACAGTTTTCTCATTCATCAGGTGTAGGCCCAATATGTCAGTAATCTCTTTCTGGATTCTTTTTAGATTGGGATTGCGTGATACATTTGCCATGGCAACCACATCAAACAGATTGTCTTCTTTAATTCGCCTTTCAACATCCTCCAAAAGCTTGGACTTGCCAACCCCTCCTGGTCCATAGACCCCAATCACACGCACCCTGTCGTCAGCTATAGCCTTCATTACATCCTCTGTGATTAAAGCCCTCGACTCTAGGCCATCTTCTTTCTTGTCAATAGGTCTTGCAGTGGAAGTAGTGGCATTGACAGATCCTATCGGAGTATTCTCATAGTGGACCTTCTGGAAGTTGTTATTTCGGCTTTTCTCATGGAGTCCATGAATGTATTTAGTTATCTTCTTCACCTTCCTGCCAATTGGATGGCGCACCACGGGGTTGGGAAGCCACCCCCAGAAGCAAGCACTTTTTGCACTTTCGCCATGTTTTAACAGGTTTTCTACTTCCTCAGCCTCCTTTTTCACACTCTCCAGCCAATCCTCAACATCAGTTTGTATGGGTTTTCTGTTACACTTGGCTTCATCGACAGCACGTTGCACCCTTTGCCTTGCAGTCTCCAGCTCCTTGACTTCATTTTTGAGATCTTTGACGTAACTCTTGTAGAACAGCACGTACGCAAGTTGGCGGCCAATGGGAGCAATCAGATACTCACCGAGTTTTGATGCAATGCCGGTTACAAAATGCTCGACCATGTCTTCCTTCTTTCCTATAAATTTCTTTCCGAACTCTTTTTTTCCTCTTATGATGTCTCCTTGTCTTGCTTAAACAAATGGGGACGAAGGAAACTGAACAGAGAACAGAACTAATCACTCGATGTATGAAAAGAAAGAAAGAGCAAAGTGATAAAACAACGCGAGCAGTGGCACAAAACCAGTGAGAGAGAGAGAGAGAGAGAGAGAGAGAGAGAGACTGAGGCAGCAAGGGCAATTTAAAACGTACGGTTAATGGGAAAAAACTTGGTTGCTCCTTGGCTCACCGCAGTCGGTGCACCCAAGTGAAACGTTGCTGGTCTACGTGGACAATTTGCAGATAATCTTACGTGGATACGCAACACGTTACTGGTCTCCCACAGCAATAAAAGGCTAAATATTTCTCATTTTTTTTTCGTTATCCCTGTTTTCTTTATTTTTCGTTTCTTGACAATGAGATGACTCTTCGAGGGCTCTAACAAATTTTGCTTCACAATTCCACGCTCTCAAAGTGTTAATGAGAGAGAGTTCAAGTTTGTTAGCCCTATCCGGCCCTGCTAATCCTCCCATTCGTGATTTTCTAACATGTTATATTTAGTTACTCTAATGGATTTGAATTGCCAGCAATATTTCACAATGTGGAGAAATATGAACTCTAACTCATTAGAGAAAAATTTCACTAATTATAAAAATATAAAACGAAGGTGGAATAACAAATCTTATTAAGTGAATAGTACAAAAAAAATTGACCAACAAATTACTATAATTAAGTACCAAGTCATTCTCAAGAAATTGGGAAAACTTTTAGTATATTGTAAATGATATTAACTTAAGCTAGTATAATTGTCATGGGATTTTTCAAAATCATGTATTCTTGAAACGCCAACCTTAATCTGTACCATGCTATTTTACAATCGAAATGTTATGAAGCTACTGTCATTTGAAAAAAGAGTTCCCAAGTCTGTGGAGATTACTAAAAGGGAGAATTTATGAATTTAATTATTTTTCCAATGATTATTTCTTTTTGAAATACAAAGGGAGATTCAGAATGATAAACTTATAAAGTATAAAAAGAAAAAGGAAAAGAAAAGGAGAAGCATTGGCGGTAGCGGGGGACAAAACATGATAAATAAAAAGTAAGAAGTCATGGAGAGAGATATCCTTGATATTGAGTTTTGTTCGGTGACTTGAGATCATATTTCTTTTTGTATAAAATCATTTTTTCCATGATCGTAGAGCTAATTTTATTAACAATTTAATTATTTCCAAACATAGATTTTTGTTTTTTGGCATGAAACATGGAATTATTTTAATTAGTTATTTAACAAAAACAGAAGGGAAGAGATGGGTATATTAGTTCTTCAGTTGTTTGCAAACATCGAATGCTATTTTGGTCAGTTGACTATAAAAGGTGTGTATCCAATAAAAAAAGAGGTTAGAAATAGCCCAATCGATCAATTTATACTACGAGTCTTTTAAGTGAATTTGTTCTCGTGAGCTAAAATGGAGAGAATAATGTTAATCCATCATTTGAGCCCCTAGAAGCAACAGATGATCATGGTGAATATTTAAAGGCACAAAAATATTTCTAGGAGCTCCTTGTCCTAGCACACAGGAGCAAGGTATATTCTTTAACAAATAAAGCAAGTTCTCCATTTAAAAAGATGAGCTCCAATGGGTGCCGTTTCCTCAAATAGATCCCTTCTTGGTGTTTTTGAATAAGTAACTAAAGAATCCAGACGGACCAACTATGTTGATTCGAGCAAGTGTGCAAACAAAAATTATTTACTAAATTTTAAGAGCATGTTAAACGGTTCAAGATTATACAATACGAAACGAATACGTGTCCTTAGGAACAAAAGTGGGCTGCTATAAAAACATAAGGACTTGTGGCTTTAGAGATGTACTTATTATCTTGGCCGTGCAAACCCAAGCGAAGACTTAATTAAATGAAATTGTCTATTGTTGGCAACAGCATTCTCTCTACCAAAAGTCTCATGTCTTACAGGTATAGCTATGAAGGAAGATGCCATGATGAGTTGCACGTGGGAGCATTCATCTTTGAGGCTGGAAGCCGCAAAAGAGGTGGAATGAAGAATGGAGCTTCGGGGGTGGTTCTTGCAGGTATAGGAGGGAACGGTGATTATTTTAGGCTTATAAGTACCAGATTGTCCCTGATTTTAAATGTGTCCTAATAAAATTGATTTCTCACAAAAGAAAACTAGGAGATGCGTCTATGATCATGTGCATCCCTTGTTTCGTGATGGACATAACAAGTGCAGCGGAGGTGCTACTTACTAAGACAACTTGAGAATATCAATGATTTGCTATGATCCAGATGAGTTTTCTAAAAGCTCGACAATGCTTACTATACTCTCTTGTTCATGGAGAAGATAAGCATTCCATTTTCTTTGCTTAAACATGTTTTAGACAGTAGGCAGAATATAGAGGATGAGGCCTTGATCTAGAAAAGGATGACAAAAAGTACTAAACAGAAAAATCAAGCCGAATATTCAACATCGTTCTATCATTAGTTATCACGTGAGGTCGTGAGCTTAAGGCTCCGAGTTGGGTCCTATTTGGTCAGACAATGTAGTCATGTTCAATTCAATGTCCCAAGCATAATAACTTACAAGCATTAACTCAGGACAACATGGAGATCCCTCATGTTAACATTTGCACCTCACCAGTAATTTACTGACCAAAGGCATGGTGCAAGAAAGTTTCCGTCAATCAGGAATGGGAATATAGACCTTTGCACATAGTAATGTAAATTTTATTTTTTATTATTTTGTTATCAAATGGAGGAAGTTCGGATAGCATTAATTTGCATAGGTTCCCCCCTCTCCCTTGAAGAGTTTTTTTCTTTTAAATCCTCTCGCTTCATAAAAGGACAAAGCAGGCTTAAAGCAACGATATTGAATTCCCCTTTGGTATAATTTGTTGAGAAAACTCCTAGTTTTAATGCTAACAAAACTTTCCAAGTCTTATTCAAGTGATATTCTAGAACAGACTGTGGAAGGAGACTTATATATTCAGCAAAGTCTATCCATTACAGAAGATTCCATATTAAGCTAGAAGCAGACACAATATCTCATTCTGTTAGGGATCCTAAACGAACTTCAAGAACCGGGATGAAGAAGGGACCCATAACTGCTACGAATTTCACTTACCATATTTATATTGATTTTGCTAATCAACTGATTGACAAAATCAATTTTCAAAACAATTTCTAAATGGGGATGGAACACTTATGGAAACCAAGATCTACTTGTATAGGCAACCAAAATCTAAAGGGATTCAATCTTTCTTCAATGGCTAGGAAATCTTTCTTAACTAAATTTGTCCAAGAAAGGAAGTTGGAAGATAATCCTTCATTCTGATAGTCAACGGCTAGTTTTGGCTCGAAGGGTATTTAAAGATGATACATGGTTTGTCGAAGAGAGTGTGTGAATTAAAATTCATAAGTCTAATTCTATCCTTGCGTCCAATTGTTTCATTAAGTACAAACACAGAGTGATCTAAAGTGAATTGCACAAAGGAGTGACTTAATGTGAGAGTATACCACTAAGTATTTGCACTGAAGAGCTTGTGATCATTTGTTGATCATGTAGTGAAATTTAGCCTAATGGCTGACAGCGTGGAAGAGTGGACGTAAGCTTGACAAAAGTTGAATTACTATAATACTATTTACAATCTTTTCTTCCCTTACTCTTTTAATTTTTGATTGCATATACTAGAAGTCTACCTCATCAAGACAAACTTTAACTTTAGATTCTGCATATGTTATATCCAAACTTTGTGTTGATCGATTAGGTATAAAAGTTTATTTACACCTATTCACCCCACTCTAGGTGTCTATACTAGCTTCCTTAATTGGTATCAAAGCCTTATGCTCATTATTTTGAAGTGTTTTTACTTCGGAGCTAAAGATCTTCTATGGTTAGTATTTTGGCACTAGGTTTGGTTGAAGGGCAAAGCAATACTCGATCACCCTACTTTGATGGAAAGGAATATAACATATGGAAAAATAAGATGAAAGCTTTCCTCATATCAAAGGATCCTCAGGAATGGGATGTCGTCAAGAAGGGGATCAACCCCAACGCTGAGTCTGGAAAGGCCAGGAAGAAGGATGATGGAAAATCTTCAAAACCTTCTACCACTCTTTCAAAAGAAGAGTTGGGAAAAAGAGAAGCATTAGATGCAAAAGCAATTTATTCTCTTTATTATGCCTTATCACCAAATGACTATAATTGCATTTTTTCTTGTGAAACAACTAAAGAAGTCTGGGACAGGCTATATGTTACCTATGAAGGAACATACCATGTAAAGGAAACCAAAGTCTATATTTTGCTCAAGCAATACAAATCCTTCAAAATGAAGCTAGGAGAGACTATTGGAGACATATTCAGCAGATTCACTAAAATAGTGAATGGACTTGCATATCAAGGACAATTAATCTCAGGACCCATGAAAGTGAATAAACTTCTAAGAGGCTTATTGAAGGATTGGAATAACATCAAGACTTGTATTCGCGAAACAATGAGGATTTCGCCCTTATTTGTTGATGAACTCATTGGAACCTTGAGGTCCTATGAGGCAGAACGGCTAAATGATGAAGTTGAAACAAAAGGTAAAAAAATCAATTGCACTCAAATCTAACATTGATTTTGATGATACAGATTCAGAAAATGACACGGAGGATGAGGAACTTGCCCTATTGATCAAGAAAGTCAAAGTTAAATAAGAAAGGGAAGAAGTTCAATCGTAAGAAACAGTTTAGACAATCTAGACAAAGGAAAACTATGGACGAAGAAGACCCAGCCAAAGACGTGATTTGTTTTGAATGCAAGAAAAAGGAGCACATCAAGCCAAACTGTCCTTTGTTGAGAAAGAAGAAATGAAAGTATGAAAAGTACAATAAGGCCTTGAAAGCTAAGACTAGGAGTGACACGCAATGTGAGGAAAATGAAGATGAATATGTCAATATCTGTCTAATGGCACATTCAGACTTAGACTCAAACAAAAAAATTGAGGTAAGTCATTCTAAAGTTCCAATTAAAGTTTCTAATTATATTAATGAGCTTTGCTTAAATCTAAAGTTCACTCTTATAAGGATCTCTGAACTAAAAAAGGAAAATTCTCAGTTGAGACAGCAAAATCTTTCTCAAAAAGAGAAGTTTGAAATTTTGCATAAATCTGTCACATTTGCCTAGATAAATTATTATCACATTTGACAATAGAACAAAGAAAAATAAAACAAGAAAACCATAACTTTATCAAGACAACTTGGCATTAAGAAATTGATAAGTTAAGAACTACAATTTAATTTCTAAGCTGTTTCCAATTTTTGAATTTTTGGAAATTTTTATTTTTTTAAATTTTAATAACTTCGTATTTTTAATCTGAAAATAGGGACTTGGGCTGGGCTGTTGAGCCCAATCAGAATATGGGCTGAACTTGGACTCTTGAGCTTGGGCCGAGAACTTAAAACATGAGAAGCCAGGAAGGAAATGGGCTTAGCTATTAGGTCGATCCGACTTTAACCAGACCAAGCCTATATCTGAAAATTCTCAAGTTAAGCCCAAACCTATCAATCTAACTTCAAGCCCGCATCTACTAGAGCCCAAACATGCTTTAGCCCACTTAAACCCATGAATTGCCCAAATTTAATTAAACTAATTAAGTGAGAAGGAGTGGGAAGGCGATGAGGGGGGAGCGAATAGGAGAGGGTGAGTCAGGGTTTTGTCTCCTCTTCCCTATATGGTTTATGCTTGATGAAGACGATAAGCTTGGCTTGGGTTAAGCGCTCCAGGGAGAGGAGAAGTGGCTGACGTGGAGGTCCAAGATTGCTTAATATTTTCATTGCGAAGGATTACCATCAATTCTTTGGGCATGGCACATGCCATGTCCCCTATAAATTAAAAGAGAATCTTTCTAAAGTGACTATCTCTTAACGAGGGAAATTCTAAATTAAACGATAACGTTGCACCGAAAAAAAGTTTGGATATTGTGACTTTCTATTAAATAAAAATTAAAAAAGGAAGTGGCAGAAAAGCAATGGTATTTCCGCCGCTTCCTCTTTAATTTGATACACATTTTTTTTTATTATCAATTGACCAAAACATCAATTTATGATCAGAATTAAGGTTAATCACCGGTTCATCTTACTTTTTTCTCACTCATCGTTTCTCTTTACCTTCTATATTTATAATTAATTGACTAAAATATCCTTCAAAGTGTTAAAATTAATTAATGGTTAGCTAATCATAGCTTTCGTTTCTCACTATCACACTTCTTCCATTATCTTTTTAAATCATGATGAATTAAGTCTTGTAATGCTTTTAAATTTGTAAGTTTGGTAGATGAATAGTACTTTGTTTAGACTGTTAGTTTTTTAGTGTAACTATTTTATTCATCTTAATAATAATAGGACAACATGAGGCCATCTTTACATTGCTCTCTCTCTCTCTCTCTCTCTCTCTCTCTCTCCAACAACTCCAACAACAATTAAGATAATTATTAGTTGAGATATGTATAATAGTAGGGGGGAAAGTGATGAGGGCATAAATCATCATGTGGTTATGTCCAACTCCCCCAGATAAATATTTGCAAATGACGATCATACAAAGACAAACAAAACAAAGCAACCAAAAATACATAACTCGCAATTAAGAAATTGTTTAGTTGAGAAATAGTGTGTAACATTAAAGGGAAATAATGAAGAGGGATAGATATCACCATATGTCTCAGATCTCCCTGAAGACATATTTCAACCCTAGCCTAAATGGATTCGGTAATAAACATTTTTGGTAAAACCTCTCTCTTAGTATAACAACCAAGCAGTTTTAAAGCAACAATATGCAGTTCCTCGTAAGGATGATATACAATATGTACATTTTCAAATAAAGCATATGGATTTTTAGTCAAGTAAAGAAATTTTCGGTACAGAAATAAGTACCAAACGTGAAGGCCCTTTGTTGAATAATATTACATATCCACCTTTTAAGGAAAAGTGAATGACTATTAGTCAATAATTACAATCTTTGATTATAGGTAGTTTTACTTTACTACTATAAAGATCATAAGCTAAAATTTTACTTAAATGGAACTATCATAACATTTATAAAGAGTAAAAATATTTAAAAAGGGTTATAAAAAGATTGCATGTATATATTATTCATTTATGAGAAGGATTGAAAAGATAAAAAAATTCTAAAATCTAGACAACAGTATAATTATTAAAACTTGTTAGTAATAAAATTGATTTGTCTTTGTTGGAAAGTTGATAAACTAAATTGAACAAACTAAAAAATTTGGGAACTCTATTGAACATTTAGGAATAATTCAATGATTACCCATTTGAAAATGTTATGTGTCAATTCACAAGTTATAATTGTGTGCTTTAAAAGATTTTAGGCGTTCAGCACTTAGTAAATATCAATTTTTTTTCTTATCAATTGTAATAGGCTGGGTTAGCTAAATGCTTGTGAGGAGAGACTTGCTATTTTTCCAAGTTCATCCTATTATTTACGAGTCGCAGATTACACTAGCTACTAGAAGATGGTTAAACATGATGTCATACAACTACCATTTTACAGATATATAAAGCTAAGAGAGACAGTTATAGGGTCATTGCAATGAGTTTATGTCGCAGTTATCTCACCCAATTTTGTTTCTTCTTCCTTTTATTTTTTTATTTTTGGCCTTTATGTTTTTAGGGTTCTATCAATAGAACCAGATTACCAAACAAAGGGTGAAAGTAAAACAAGTTTTCATAGCATACGAAAAGTAGATATACAATTACACACATACCAGGAGTGGCTTCACTGTAATGCAAGAGGAATTGAGATTTCTTGGCTTCACTTTTGACTTGTGTGCAAGATGGATCGTCAATCAGGCAAAAACCATTACTGACAACACCAGAATATAAGCGGATATATTAGCACCCAAAAAAAAAAAGTGGACACTGTGGGGGAAGAAAACAGTAGGGAGCTGAAAATTCATTCAATAGAAAATGTAATGGAGGAAGATGTGACGATGCCTTCAGCTTCGACTTGGAACGACTAGAGGATGAAGGGATTCGTTGCTGAGTTCTTATAATGGGCCGATGACATAGAGAGAGAGGAAAACACATAATTGCCGAGAATATATTTAAACCAATATGTATAAGGGCCAATCACATGGTTGGCCATTTTTATACTGAGCACTACTGGCTCAAGACAAACTGGCATTAGGTAGTCAATACTGTTCCTAGATCAAATACTAAACCCGACTTCTTGGACTGGCAGCTATATTCAATTTCACAAGCCAAACACAATTAGCGGCCAATGGGTCAATGTGTTGTTCTCAAGAATTCCTACCTCAGCATTTTTCATGCAATACAAATACCCATGGTCATTGTTCATCAACGAACAACTCACGATTAAGAAATTGATTAGTGGAGGAAAGTATAATATTAGACAGAAATGAAGGGGACAGAAGTTAACACGTGGTTCTCTCCAACTTCCCCATATGAATAATTGCAAATGACCAGCGGACAATGATAAACCAAGCAAGGCAACAAAAAATTACAACTTTAACAACACAACTTGCAATTAAGAAATTGATTAGTAGAGTAGTAGTGTGTAATATTAGAAGGAAATGACGAAGAGGAACATTAGTATTATTCGGAGCTTGAATTTCTATCATTTTTCTCGTCCTAATAAAAAAAATAGAAAAAGCTAATTTTCCTCATCAAATATCCACATGAATGAATGTAAATCACCAAATTTGTGTACATCGGGATTTATCAAATATAATTGGAAAGTGTTTTGTAGGAAGAGAAATAGAAAAATTCGTGTTTATGATTCCTAAAACTTGAACAAATTCATAATGTATTGAGGATCGAACTTGGATAAAAAACTTAATTTCTCAAAACACTTTGAAAGTATGTGCAATACCGGCACCCATTATGTTGGAGAAACGTTCATCCAAAAAGGAGTTATAAAGCATAAGCAAGTGAAAAATTCACAATATCGTTGCAATTGAAACTCATAGGAGGGCAAATTGGACAGCCTAAGGAAACTTTCAATACCAATTATTGCATAGGTCAAGCTTCAGCAATTGATAGAAATATCGAGTCAGATGCAACTAAGAACTTTGATGACTAGCTGGATTAGAATTGTTTGCATTTGTCAAAGATGCACCAAGTGCAATTCACCAGATGCCGAAAAAGCTCTAAACCTATTGCATTGATACCAATTCAATTCTAAACCTTTCAAATTTGATCAATTTAATCCTAAATATTTTCACATTGGTACTAATTCAGTCCATTCGGTCAATTTAGACCAAAAATCGATGACGTGGTCATCGGCCGTCTTACATGACATCAGCGCACCAACATTAACATAGACATTTTTAGATAATTTTTTAATAATTTTTCATTTTTTAAAATTTCCTTTTTTCATTTTTTTTCCTTTTTTCTCCATATTCTTTTTCCTTTGGTTCGTGGTCGGGCCATGGCCGGCGACATAGAGGGTTTTTGGGGGGGGAGCAGGGTTAAAGAGAAATGGTGAACTTGAAGTCGGAAGAGGAGGACGACAAGGAGGAGTGGGAAGGACACAAGGGGAGGGTGTGGGAGTGGGTGATTCAGGGTTTTGTGTCTTCTCTTCCCCATATGGTTGATGCTTGATGAAGACCATGAGCTTGGGTCTGGTTAAGCGTTGGAGAGAGAGAGGAGAAGTGGCTGACATGGAATTCCAGGACCACTTAATTTTTTTATGTGAAGGACTAAAAATACTATTTAGCACATAGCAAATGCCACATCCTCTATATATTAAAAAGGAATTTAAAATTGTTTACCTCTTAATGTGGGAAATTCTAAATTAAAAGACAATATTGTGACAAATAAAATTTTAGATTTTATAACTTTATGATAAAAAAACCAAAAGAAAAAAGGCGGAACTATTTCCAAATCTTTTTTTTGTTTAATACATGTTTTTTATTATCAATTGACCAAAATATTAATTTATGAAAGAAAGAGAAGGTCAATCACTAATTTATCCTTCCTTTTTCCCTCTCATCTATTTCTCTTCACAATTTATGTTTTTATTAAAAAATTTCTCCTATCTATCTTTTCAGAAAAAAAAAGGGTGACTTTATAGTCAAATCATTTTAATGTCTCTGGTCAAAGGTAACGATTTGAGAACCATACTAAAGTGATGGCCAATATACAATTCCACCACATCCAATCAGACCAACAGTTCATATGAATGGGTTTCGAATAAAAAGAATGTATTAAGAAAAAGAAGCAATATTTCCGACAATAATTTTGAAAAAATGATGCGTGGATTTCACATGTAAGGTATCATTTGCTTTAAAAGGTGAAAGGTGTCCTACATAAAACTCAAATGTTTTTCATCCTATCAATTATAATAAACTCGAGAATGAATGAAGGTGGGGACTTTTCTGAAGCAGCAACGCAGAGACAAAACTATTGTAATGGATTTTGCATTCCAGAAGAGGTTATCTTTGGAGCGAGATCAGTTGTGTCTCAAGGCCCCAAAAGGCAATATAATTGGAGGATTACCTTCACACCTCAACCCGTAGCAATCGAAGTAAATATCTCATAACAAGAATACAACAAATCTGGAGTTGGAGAAAGCAGAAGGAATTGAGGTGGATCCATTTTCTTTGTTTCTGCAAGCAGTAGTGTTGACAGAGGCGTAAAGCGGTCATGATGAAGTCGAAGGGAAGGCAATGAAAGGAGAAGGGAAGACGGTCAAAGGGTGGGTTTGAGAAAGCAGAAAGGAATGAGGTGGATTTTTGCAATGAAAGGAGAAGGGAAGACGGTCATGATGAAGTGGAAACTGAAGTTCAGTTTAGTGGGTCTCGAGCGGAGCTTCAAGAGTGAAGGAGAGGGCGCGTCGCGTGAAGACGGGAGGGAGACAGAGAACCCCAGAAAGAGAGAAAAATGAAAGTGGGTTGAGAGAGGGAGTCGGCGCCAACAGAGGAATGAAGCAAGTGCAGAGAGAGAGAAGGGGGCCCGCCAGAGTTTTAAACATTCTGACACACGGGCCCGGGTACGAAACGTGTCGCAAGATAAATGAACCAAGATTTTGCTGAGTTAGCTATTAATATTTTATCGTCGACCTCTAGGTTCGTTTGGAAACAGGTCAAGAACATATTATTCCATTTTTAAGAATAAAAAAGAGAAGAGAAATTCGCTTCGTAACTTTTTTATTCTGGACAATAAATTTATTTTCGAGAATAGATTTAAAATAGAATCAAGAAAGTTGTCTTTATTTTTAAAAATAATTCCAAAATCAAGCCAAATCATTTTCTTTTTTTTCTTCTTTTATTTTTCTTTCCTTTTCTCCTCTTCTCCCTTTCATTTTTCTTTCATAGTCCCCGTTTCCTTTAATTTTTTGTTTTTGACAATGGGATGACTCTTCAAGGGCTCCAACAATTTTTGCGCTTAAATTTTTTCTCGAGATGAAGTTCAAATGTGTCCAAATTTAAAGCTAAAACATTAGGAAGAAACATTATGTGTATTGTCAATTCTTTTGAATATTGACAGTTAGAACTATTGAGAACTTTTTCTCAATAACTTGAAGATTGAAGCATTTATTTCATTTTCTGGATTTCGCAAGATAGCAATTACGTACTTTTTATAATGATAGTGAACAAATTAACATTTGACTTCTACTACTTATTTCTCTTTGGATTCGAATAGGAAAGTATTGGGTGCTCCTGCATGTAGCATGTGTCTGAGTGGACCCACTCTTCGGGTTTCTCTCTCATCTGTTTTATTCAACGCCCAATTTCGAAACTTCATCAATGGGCGAATAAAATTATCGCCGGCTCTCAAAGGCCGCCCGAGATGAATAAGTCGGAGACCTTTGCCACCATCCCGGCCCCACCAATCAGCAGCCAATGCTTATCCATGGCCGTTGTTGGCGTCGTTCGGCCAGATCTGGTCGGAGGAGGTGGTGGAGCTGCCGGAGGAGTCGCGGGAGGAGGTGGTGGTGTAGTCTGGGGTGGAGGAGGAGGCGAGAAGGGTACGAACCGTGGAAAGGCCCGGTGGGGGTAGGGGGAGAGAGCTAGAGGGGCAGGAGCCGGCCCTTGTAGAAAAGCTTGTCGGCGACGTAGAGGGTGGATGGGGAGCAGGGGGAGAGAGAGATGGTGAACTCGAAGTCAAAAAAGGAGGACGACGAGAAGGAGCGGGAAGGTGTGGCAGATTAGGGTTTTGTCTCTTCTCTTCCCCACGTAGTTGATGCTTGATGAAGACGATGAGCTTGGGCTGGGTTAAGAGTTCGAGAGAGATGGAGAAGTGGTTGACATGGAGGTCCAGGAGCACTAGATATTTTCTATGTGAAGGATTACAATCAAAATTTAGGGAACGGCACATGCCATGTCCCCTGTAAATTAAAAGAGAATCTTTCTAAACTTTGTACTAAACAAAAATAATAATAAAATAAAGCGGGAAATTCATGTTGCGTCCTCTTTAATTTGATACACATTTTTCTTATCAATTGATCAAAATAACAATTTATGATCGAGATAAGGTTTCGCTTACTCTGTTCTCTCTGATCTTTTCTCTTCACCTTTTATATTTATAATTAATTGACTAAAATATCCTTCCATGTGTGAAAATCAATTATGACTAACTAATCATAACTTTCATTTCTCGATATCACTGAAAAGAGAATCAAATTGGTAAACAAGAGAGAGAGAACAGAACTAATCAGTTAGAACTAGTAAACAAAACTAGAGAGAGAGAGAGAGAGCCTAGAGTATACGGAAGTAAGAGCGATATAAATTAACTGAGGCTGAGGAATATCAGCAAAAGCAGCATAGAACGCAAGAGTTATGTGGGAAAGAACTTGGTTGCTCAATAATGGCTCACCGCACTTGGTGCACCCAAGCAACACGTTATTGGTCTACCATGTGCACTAGAAGCCTAAATTTTGTTTCATTTTTTGTTCCTATTATCCCTATTTTCTTTCATACTAGTTCAATAGTTGTCGATTCTTTTGAATATTGACAGTTAGAATCATTTAGGAATTTTTCTCAATATTTCAAAGCTTAAAACTTCTCTTTTCATTTTCATGATTTCGCAAGAAAGCAATAAGTAGAGGTTACAAATTAAAAGAACATGCACATCTTAGATATAGTTAATAATTATTTTGATGTTTGTACCATCCACCACTTATTTTGATAGCTAGTTATTCTTAGAGCTTAACGGATGCTTTGTCTCCCATGAATTAAAAGAGAATTTCTTTAGAATGACTACATCTAAATATGAGAAATTCAAAACATTACACAAAGTAAAAATTTTGATTTTGTTACTTTATTTTAAATAAAATTAATAGGATGGGGCTATTTTTACCCCTCTTTCGCTTGGTACAAATAATTTATTATTAATTGACAGATTTCATTTTTCATGTTCAGAAACAAGGTCAATCACTAATTCGTCCTACATTTTTTCTCTCTCATCTCCTCTTCATCTTGTATGCTTATTGTTGATTAACTAAAATATCCTTCTATGTTTGAAACTCAATTAATCACTAATCAAACATACTTTTTTATAGTTTTGGATGGATTAAGTTTTGTGAAATTGTTAAGTTTGTAATTTTTGTCAATAAAGTACGATTTTACTTAGACTGTTAACTTTTTAATATAGCTATTCTATTCATATTAATTGTAATGAGATGGCACTAGGTCACTTTTATACTGAGCAATGCTGACTCCTACCTTTTGATATGGGCAAAGTCACATTGTCCAAACTCTCCTCTCGCATTGTTCATCAAAAACAACTTGTAATTAACATATTGATTAGCTAAGAAACGTATAATATTAGTGAAAACTGATATTGAAATCATCACGTGGTTTTGTCCCATTTACCCAAATAAATTATTGCAAATGACTATCGGACAAAAACAAACAAACAAGGCAACATAATATCACAAATTTAGTGACATAGAAATGCCTAGAGCGACACATATGAGTGCCTCTAAAATGAGTTTGTGTTGCATTATTTTACCCATTTTGTTTCTTCTTCCATATTTTTTAGCTTTTGGGTTTTGTAGGGTAAAATCAATACAACCAAATTACCAAACAAAGAGGTTTAATTTGAAACAAAAGCTGATAGCATACGAAAGGTAGATAAAATAATGAAACACATACCAAGAGTGGCTTCACCGTAAGGATGCAAGGGTAACTAAGATTTCTTGGACTCTCACTTTTCTGCAAGATGGATAAAAGGCAATGCAGGCCAAAGCCAGTCCTGATAGCACCATAACATAAATGGACATATCAGCTTGAGGCAAAAACAAGGGGACACTATGGGAAAAAAGTACAGCAGGGAACTAAAAATTCATTGAAGAGAATTGCAATCGAGGAAGATCTTTAGCCTCAACTTAGAATGACTAGAAGATGAAGGGATTCTTTGCTAACTTCTTGCGGGGATGAATAAGCCCCGACTTTCTAGAAAAAGAAAAAATAAATAAGATGAAAAGACTTAGCCCGACTCATTGGACTGGTCGCGGCTCCTACAAAAATCAACACAATTAGCAGTCAACATGTTCTCTCTCTCTCGCTCTCCCTCCACCTACGTGCATCACATGTCTACGTTCATTGTTCATAGAATAGTTCAAAAATGTATTTTACAAGGAAACGATGAGGACAGAATCATCATGTGGTTCTATCACATTTTCCCAGATAAATTATTGTCACATTTTGACAATAGAATAAAGAAAAATAAAACAAGAAAACAAAAAAACCATAACTTTGTCGAGACAACTTGCCATTAAGAAATTGATTAGTTAAGAACTACAATTTAATTTCTAAGCTTTTTCCAATTTTTTTGAATTTTTGGAGTTTTTTAGTTTTTTAAATTTTAATATCTTCGTATTTTAAATCCAAAAAAGGGACCCAGGCTGGGCTGTTGAGCCCATTCTGAATATGGGCTGAACTTGGGTTCTCAGGCTTGGGCTGAGAATTCAAAACATGAGAAGTCGGGAAGGAAATGGGCTTACCTACTAGGCTGATCAGATTTTAACCGAATTAAGCTTATGTCTGAAAATTCTCAAGCTAAGCTAAGCCCAAACCTATCATTCTAACTTTAAGCTCACATCTACTAGAGCGCAAACATGCCCACTTAAACCTATGACTAGCCCAAATTTAATTAAACCAATTAAGTCCGTGCTAATTCACTCCTCCCCATTTGTCTTCTTTTCTTTTCTTTTTATTTCTTTTTCTTTCACCCCCACGCAACTGTCTTCTTCTCCCTCGCGTCCCCTTCTCTCAACTCGGTCAAACCTCCAAGATTTTTTAGCCAAACCTCAGCCAAAGACCAAGCCACCACCCTTCATTGGTCGTCCACTCCGACCGCCACTCGTCGGCCGACTTCCCTGCTGCTGGCCGAGGACCACACCACTCGACTAGCACCAACACAGTAAGAAAAATGCCAGGGCCAAGACTAACAAAGCTATGGGCAGCCGCCAAACAACGTCAAGCTCGAAATTGCGACAAAATAGTAAGATTAACAACACACAGGAACGTCGACTCAGCCCCGAAGAAAGAACACAGAAGCAGAGATCTAACTTAAGTATTTCATCGAGCAGTTGGGGTGCACTATCCGAAACGACAAAAGAATGAACTGGCAAAGGCTCAAACTTACGCCGGGAGTTATGAAAATTAACATACAAGAACACGTATATCCAAATTGGCGTCCAATTGCTTGGGCCATAATTTCTTCTTTAGTGTCTAGAAATTCCTTTTCCCCACTCTTTTGTTTCTTTTGTTGTTGCCTCCTATGATTAATTTGCTTAAACAAATCTAGGCAAAGGAAACTGAACAGAACATAACTAAGCACTTGCGATGTATGAAAAGAAAATTAGAGCAAAGTGACAAAAAAAAATGTGACGGTAGTGCATGCGATGTACGAAACAAAACCAAAGACGAGAGAGACATAGCACGGTAGTGCATGCAAAACCAAAAATATAAAAATTGTACACTGACTGCACTCGATGCACCCAAGCAACACGTTAGTGGTCTATGTGGACGATTTGTAGATGATTGTACGTGGACAAACAGCAAGTTACTAGGTTAAACACGGGCAATGGAAGGCAAATTCTTTCATATTCATTTTATTTTGTGTAGTCCCGGTTTTCTTTATTTTATGTTTCTCGACCACGGGGACGATTTTTCGAGGGCTACAACGAATTTTGCTTTGCTGGATGTTTGTACCCTCCACCATCTGGATTTGAAAAGAAAAATAGTGGGTGCTCCTGGCTGCTGACCCTCACCACTGATACGCCCACTTTATAAATATTGGGTGCTCAAGGACCTCGCCACGTGTCCGGATGATCTCATTTTTCAGATTTCTCTCGCATCTGCTCATCTCACGTCTAATTTCTTTATTGTCAAAAATTTCAAACGTCTAATTTTGAAACACTATTAACAGCCTGTAACGATTTTTTCATGTTTCAATGCAGTTGGGAGACCATTTGCGGGTCTGAAGAGCCACCGAAGATGAAGAAGTCGGAGACCTTCGCCATCCGTTGCCGGCTCCACACCAACCGGCAGCCGACGGGCTGTTCTCCAGATCCAGATCTGGACGAGCGGCTCGCGAGCGACGCTGACGCTCGTCCATGGCCGTTGTCAGCGTCCTTCGGCCAGATCTGGTCGGAGGAGGTGCTGGAGGAGTCTGAGGTGGCGGAGGGGGCGAGAAGGGTACGGACCATGGAAAGGCGGGGGGGAGAGTTGGAGGGGGAGGAGCTCGTCGACGACGCAGAGATTGGAGGAGGAGCTGGGGGGAGAGAGAGATGGTGAAATCGAAGTCGGAAGAGGAGGAGGAAGACGGGAAGGACTGGGAAGGCGACGAGGGGTAGGGAGTGGGTGAGTCAGGGTTTTGTCTCTTCCCTTCCCCACATGGTCGATGCTTTGATGAAGACGATGAGTCTGGGTCGGGTTAAGCGTTCCAGAGAGGGAGACGAGAAGTGGCTGACGTGGAGGTCCAGGACCACTTAATATTGAGAAAATATTGAGCCAGCACAACAAAAAAGAAGGCTTGAGGTCGCGACACGTGTCCCCAATGAGCCAATTGTTAGAATCTTTTCTTTTCTTTCTTTTCCCTGCACGTTCTTCTCTCTCACCCGACTGTCTCCCTTTCGCCGCCCCCTCTCTCTCCCACCAAGCGGAGGTGGAGCCTCGCGGTGGTTCGTCGGACGAGCCACCGCGCCCTCTACCCACCAACGAACCACCACGCCCGACGGCGGAGGCAACCTTTCGAGACGTAGGGGCGCCGCACGGTAGTTCGTCGGACGAGCCATCGCGCCCTTATCCGACCGACAAGCCACGGCGCCGCCCCTCCGGCTCCGCCGTCGCCGAGTCTCTCCCTCCGGCTGTGCCCCCCTCTCTCTCTCTCTCCTGCAGAGTCACGACCGAGCCCTTGTCCGACGAACCACTGCGCGGCTCCGCCTCCATGTCTGCCGTCGCAAAGTTCGTCGGTCGGACGAGGGCGTGGTGGCCACCGCGCGGCTCTGCCTCCGCTCGGTGGGAGAGAGAGGGGGCGGCGAAGAGAGAGATAGGTCAGAGAGAGTATAGCGGAAAGCGAAGAGAAGAGAGAAGAACGTGCAAAGCAGAGAGGAGAGAGGAGTTTTTGATAAATTCTGACATTCGTCCCTATTTGGACACGTGTGGCTTTTTTTTTTTTTGTGCCGGCTTGCACAAGGGCACCCAATATTTTCTCCAGGGATGATTGGTTTCCGATTCGGTCCGGTCGTGAACCGGACCGGGAGGACAGGTTTCAAGGTGGAATCGGGAACCGGACCAGGAGGACTGATTCTCATTTTCTGGGACCATGGACCGGACCGGACGGTCCTAGGACCAAGAACCGGACCGGACCAATGGTCCGTCTAATAGGACCGACCACTTAGTCAAAAAAAATAATAGAAATATTATTATTTTAGGGTTTATTGTATTTTTAAGAAATTTAAAAGATATATTTTAAATAGAAAATTGTCGGTCAGTCCATCGGCCCGGTTAATCGATTCCCGAAACCGGAACCGCAGGACCGAAAATCATTGATTCCATTTTTATGGAACCAGAACCAGGACCAATCTTTCACAGGAACTGCATCACACCGGCCGGGTCGGGGTCCGGTCCGAACGGTTCTCGGTTCAGACGGTCCAATGTGCTCACCCCTAATTTTCTCCCTGAAAATTTCATTGTGAAGGATTACAATAAATTCTTAGGCACGGCCCATGTCATGTCCCCTATAGATTGAGAGAGTCTTTCTAAACTAGCTATCTCTTAATATGGGAAATTCTAAATCAAACGTTAACATTGCACCGAATAAAAGTCTAGATTTTGTGACTTTGTATTAAACAATAGTAAAAAATAAAAATAAAGCGGGGTATTTCCGTTGCCTCCTCTTTAATTTAATACACATTTTATTATTATTAATTGACCAAAATATCAATTTATGATGAGAAATAAGGTCAATCTCCAATCCATCCTTCTTTTTTCTGGCTCATCTTTTCCCTTCACCTTTTATGCTTATTATTACTTGACTAAAATATCCATTTATGTGTGAAAATCAATTAATGGTTGGCTAATCATAACTTTCATTTCTTGTTGTCACGCTTCTTCCATTATTTTTCTAAATTATGATGAATTAAATTTTGTAATACTTTTAATTTGTAAGTTTGGTGCACAAATCACTAATTTGCTTAGATTGTTGATTCTTTAACGTAACTATTTTATTCATCTTAATAAAAAATAGGATGGCCTGAGGTAATTTTTACAATGTTCTCTCTTATGCAACCTAGACACATGTTTCGTTTTCATCAAAGAATAACTTGCAATTAAGCAATTGATTAGTTGAGGAATGTATAATACTAGGGGAAAATGATGAGGACATAATTCATCATGTAGTTCTATCCAATTTGCTCAGATAAATAATTGCAAATGATCATCAGACGAAGACAAAACAAAACAAAGGTAACAGAAAATCACAACTTATTGACATACGCCTTGCCATAAAGAAATTAATTGGTTGAGAAACATTACAAGGAAATGACAGAGATATCACCAGATATCTCAATCCCCCTAAAGATATGTTTCAACCGCAGCCTAGACGGAGTCGGTCATTTCCGACTAGTCAAGGGCGACCACCTTAACGTCTCTCTTTCTTTCCTCATTCTCAATGGCGTGGAAAGAGACGGCACTTTCTTTTTCTTTTTTTCATTCTTTTTTCATTGACCATGCTATGGTGACTTGGAAAGAGCGAGTTGTCAATAAAGAGGGTTGGGTTTCAGTTTCAATGACCTCGGTGGGCTGGAATTCTATTTAAAGTTCTCACATAACTGGCGGGCCAACTCCAGAAAAAAGCATGTATTTAAATAATAAAAAAAGCAAGTATTCTTTCTTCACGAGCAAACATGGCCACTGTCATCTTTTCCAACTGACCTAAGTGGCAAATGGCGCCCACGTGGTAAGCTGAGTTGACGTTTTTTATTATTGTAAAAGGCCAAAAAAGCAAGATGATTTTGAACTTAAAACAAAATGATTTTATCAAAGATAAACGGAAAAAAAGAAGAAAAAAGAGTAACAGAATCTTGAAGCGACAGCAAATGTCACATTTTTCTTCTCTTTTTTCAATTTGCAGAGAGGTACAGACACAAAAGCAAAATATAGCGAGCAAGAAGAATGATTGAAGGGGGGAAAAACGTTATTAATTGGACGTTATACTTACAATAAAGAGCATTGATCAAACAATTTCACAAGATGTGGGGAATTTCCCTTCAATTCGCTATGGATTTAAATATACAGCGAGATGGCCAGGGTGGGTGATTCAAGAGGCACAAGTGCAAGCTTGCCTTAGTTGTTGTTGGAGTTGTAATTGAGGTTTAAAGATCAATTGAGGTAAGACTAGCAAGTAGTCTCGACAGTTATCAGCAATATCACTCATATAATTTTTGTAGTTAGAAATTGCTAATATGATAGTCCAGTCAACATCGACCGTTATATATGACATGGTTGAAGTTAACATAAATAATTTTTGTAATTTTATTTAGCTTTTTCAAGTTTCCTCTTTTATTTTATTTGTTTTTTTCTTTCTCTACCAATCATTAGGTGGAAATCCAATAAAGGAAAAAGAAAGAAAGATAAAATAACAAACTAAAAATTTCAAAAAAATTATAAAAATCATCCGTATTAACAATTTCCAAAGAAACTCGACTAGATGGACCAAATTTTTTAAAAAATCATTAAAAAAGGTAGGATTAAATTTTAAAAATTAAAAGTTTAAAATTAAATTAGCAATTGTATAATTTTTTAAAAACTTTATGGACAATTTTTCTTAGTTTTTAACAATAAAAAACAATCGATCCAGCTTACATGCAGTGTTATTAACATTAACTAGCACATAGGTTTATTTGGATAGAAAAGATAACAGTGGCCATCTCTATCTCTCGATTATGAGTAAGTGCTTTTTAGAAGACATTTGAAAGGGGATCATTTTTGTCCCTTTTGATGTTATACAAAATTTTATGGATTTAGAATATTCATCTAAGAAACCTTCTCATCCTGAATAAAGAAAACGATCACTTTGATTAGTCTTTATCTAATAATTTCTTTTGATAAAAATCATGGAGTACCTAAATTTTTAAAGTCAACTAATCCACAAATAAATGATTGACACCGCATGGATGTACATCTGGACTTATCAAATACATCTTGAAAGCATTTTGTAGGAAGAGATATAGGAAAACTCATGTTCATGGTTTGTAAAAGATGAACAAATATGTAGTGTAACACATGGGGTTGAATGTGGAAATCAACTTAATTTTTTGAAACATTTTGAAAGTATGCTACAATACCGGTTTTCGTTAGGTGGGAGAAACATTCAATCACGAAAGGAGTTATGAAGCATGCCCATGTGAAAAATTCACAATTTCTTTGCAATTGGAACTCGAAGGCGTGAGGAAACTTTCGAACCAAGTAATGCTATGGTCAACCATCGGCAATCGAAAGAAGTATGCTTTCAAATTGGTCTTTTGCTAATAGATGTTGTCTAATAATGGGTCTTTCACTAAATGACATTGTACTCAACACTAAGGTCTTCAGCCAAAAAGGAATCGATACTTACACTAGAGTCAAGTTATTCATACAGGAAATGATGGGTGGTGTAGTCCCGTAAACTAAGACATTCTCCTCAAACCCATCCCACTTTTTGATTAATGAGAAATAATTTACATTAGCTCTCCATAGGATTCCCCTTTCTTACTTACAAATGTGTGGGAAAAGACTAATATTTCATTGTTAATTACTTCATCACCATCTATATTTTCTCATACTGAAATAAATTTATTTATTAATTAGTCTATGTGTAAAAATATGTAGCTAGTCAGACGGCTCACAGTTACGAATCTCTCTCTTTGAGTGCGCACTTCCAAATCGTTAATCCGTTTGTGGATCCTCTCGTATAGTAGAAAGGATTAAATAGGTTGAGCATCGATATCAAAATCCCCATGGATATCATTGAGATATCCTTGGGGATATATGGGGATATCTCAGATGAAGCTTTAGGATCATCAGATGATGGTTTTATATAAGTCAAAAGCGAGCTTGTCCAGTAAAGAAAAATTTGAGTATGGATACAAGAACCAAGGTTGAGGTCCTTAACGAGAGATTCTCGCTTACCCACCTTTTAAGGTCAATCATTCCGGTGGTCAAAGGTAGTGTTTCGAGAACCGTACTAGAGTGAGGGTCGGTAAGCCATTCCACCATGTCCAAACAAACCAACAGTTTATATCCACTGGTTTTGAATAAAAATAATGTGTCAAGAAAAAGAAGCAGTATGTGTGATGATAATTTTGAAAAAGTAACGTGTGAATTTGTATGCTTTAATGAATGTAGAGTGTCCCGCAGCTAGCAAAACTCAAATATTTTTCATCCTATCAATTATGATAAACTAGAGAATGAAGATGGGGCTTTTCTGGAGGAGCAATGCAAAGAAAAAAATTATTGTAATGGGTTTTGTGTTTCAGAATAAGTTACCTTAAAGTAGATCAAGTCGTGTTTGAATCTCAAATGGCGATGCAATTGGAGGATTAACTTCACGCCTCAATCTATAGTCATCAAAGTAAATAACTCAAAACAAGAACAAGCATCTCAGTGATTTCTTAGGATTTGCATGGTGTTTTCTTACCAATGCTATTTCTCCTCTTCAAGCACAAGCCAAGCAAAGCTTTACTTTTTCTCTTGCCCCTAAAGGATGAAAAAGTAATATATGAATTTGTATGCTTTAAAGGATGTAAAGTGTTCTACAATGAGTAAAACTCAAATATTTTTCATCCCATCAATTTTAATAAACAAGAGAATGAAAGTGGGGGCTTTCTAGAGGAGCAATGTAGAGATGAAATTTATTATAATGGGTTTGTGTTTCAAAATAAGTTACCTTGAAAAAGATCAAGTTGGGTTCGAATCTTGAAAGGCAATACGATTAACTTCGTGCCTCAACCTCTAGTCATCAAAGTAAATATCTTAAAACAAGAAGGAGCATCTCACTAATTTCTTAGGATCTGCATGGTGTTTCTTACCGATGCGGTTTCTCCTTTCAAGTACAAGCCATCTCTTGCCCCAAAGAGATGAAAAAGTAATATGTGAATTCATATACTTTAAAGGATGTAAAGTTTCTCACAACAAGTAAAACTCAAATGTTTGTCATCCTATCAATTTTAATAAACTAGAGAATGAAGATGGGGCTTTTCCGGAGGTTACCTTGAAACGGATCAAGTTGTGCCTACATCCTGAAAGGCAATATGATCAGAGGATCAACTTCACGCCTCAACCGTAGTCATCAAAGTAAATATCTCATAACAAGAAGGAGCGTCTTGATTTCTCAAGATCTGCGTAGTGTTTCTTACCGATGCAGTTTCTCCTCTTCACGCACAAGCCAAACAAAGCTTTACGCCCCCAAAAGATGAAAAAGTAAAATGTGACTTTGTATGCTTTAAAGGATTTAAAGTGTTTTGCAATGAGCAAAACTCAAATGCTTTTCATCCTATCAATTATAATAAACTAGAGAATGAAGGTGGGAGTTTTCTGAAGTAGCATCATAAAGATGAAATTTACTATAATGAATTTTGTGTTTGAGAATAAGTTACCTTGAAACAAATCAAGTCATGTCTGAGTTTCGAAAGGCAATACAATCAGAGGATTAACTTCACACCTATAGACATCAAAGCAAATATTTCGAGAAGAGCATCTCAGTGATTTCTCAATATCTGCGTGGCGTTTCTTATAGATGCAGGTTCTCCTCTTTAAGAACAAGCCCTCGCCACTTAAAGTAAGCTTTACTTCTCTTGCCCCAAAGGATGAACAGGACGCGCTTGGTACATACGAAATCTTGTGATGGTTACGTTTCTATTATGAGGCAAATTTACTTCTTTAACCCTTACCTTTTTGACCAAGACCACCGAAACAATCCCTTCCTCTTAATCAGCCTTTAGACTTTAAGGATGTTTTCTTAGGTCTCTTTGTGATTAGACCACGTGGTCACAGAAATCGAAGTGAAAAGGACATTTAGGAACGATGAATGATGAGGACCGCACTCATCACGTGGTCCTCCACAGTTTCTCTTCCTCCATGCTTTGCCCTTTCTTCTAAGATCAACAGCGACGTTTGTCTCCGGTGTCAGAAAATTTGAAAAAAGAAAGAAAGAAGAATGATGCGCGTGTCGATCGGGAACGCTTCAAATGCCAGAAATGAGGTTTGATTGAAAACTGAAACACGCATATCCAGTCTCATCCATACCCACTTGAATGGTTTCCTCCGATCTCCTCCACCTCCTCTCTTTCTATCTCTCCACCACCATTCACGTCCTCAAGAACCTGCTCTCACATTTCGTGACCTCCACAACACGTCACTTCTTGTGGCTCATTGACACATTCCTGTAACAAACGCTCAGTCCAAGCCCAAATCGTCATTGTATACAAAGAGAAAAAGAAAAGGAACAAAAAGAAAAGAAAAATTCCTAGACGTAAATGCCCATAGCAAAGCTTGGAAGTATTTTCAAACTAATTTTGTTATTTTATGCCCTTCTTTGAGGCAACAAGTCCACTCCAAATTGTCTTTTAAAAGAATAATCTCACTTCAAGTCATTCTTCGAAAATTTTCTTTACATTTTATCACACTAGTTTGCACAATAATTCAGCAAGTGCTTAGTGTGATTACTTTCCTCAATTCAAGACGACAAAGCGTTTGAAGTGTTCTTTAATCAAGTGCTTGTATGACGTGAAAAGAAATGCCACATTTGACGTTTGTGATACAAAGAAGTACTCAATAATTTTCAAAAGAGGAGCTCGAGAATCAATTGACAATAATTAGCCCTAGTTGAGAGACTCACACATGAGTGGGAGAATATCTAGTGCACATGTGAGGTAGGAAATTACAAAAATCTCACATTAAATATTTGGAGTGAAGAGGATAGGAGCAATTGATAATATTTTATTAGCCCATTAATTTTGAAAAAGAGGTGTGTGTTTATTTGGAGTGTTGACACTAATAAATAATTCAAGTTCTTATAAATCGATATGGTGTTAGTACTAAGTTGTCGAAAGAGTAATCGATAGGTCTAGTCACTTATCAATAAACTACTGACACAAGACCATTGTTATGTTACCGATGAAAGTGTCGCCACGTGATGATGGACCAAAATGGTTATCGACATACGATGGCAAATGGTCGATTCTGTTACAAAAATATGCAAGGTGAAGATTTATAAGAATTTATGACCGATGGTTGAGCTGGAGGATATTCAAGGGATAGTAATTGCTTATGGATAAGGATGCGTAGTTGAAGATAGCCAAGAATCTGTACAAGATTATATAAAACCAAGATTTACCAGTTGTAAAGTATCTACAATCAATGATCACTTAAACAATTTCTCAAGATTTATTAGTTTTATCCTCAATTTTTTAAATTAGCTTTTTCCTTTATTTAGAGTTAGTAATTCTTATTACACAAATTCATGACACTATAGCATTATTGTAGCAATCACTGCAACACTATGTTGGATATTTCAGTAGTTTTGAAAATATTTGTTAAAAATTATTACCACGACATAGACTGTCAATTTTGTAACAGTTATACAACAACAGTTTAATGACTTTCTAACAGCCGTATAATGGTTTTCTAACAATTTTGTAATGTTGAATTTATTTTATAATGGCTATACAACGGTCATCTTCTTTAATAATTACCAATTTATTTATAACTATTTATTAACAGCTCTCTTTCTTGTTTACCTATAAATTTTTACTCCAAACATAATTGGAAAGAGATATCAATATATCAAATTAGAAAATCTTTATTTCTCTTCTCCTATCTTGTTACGTATTTTTCCTTTCATTATTGGGTTATATATATATAATGTTGTTTTGTTTCCTTCTATTATTCAGTGCGGAAGAAAGAAGGTCTGTTATATCTTGGGAGGATAGCCACTAAAGCCTTACATACCGAGTTTCGTACTCCGTGAGGCGGAATTATCCTTAAGGAGAATACTTGCACGCCTCGAACAATGTATTTATTTTCTAATCTTTTTCAATGTATTTTCAATAATTATTATTATCATTATGTATTCTAATATTTTTCCAACATACTGTAGAAGGTTGCTCTCTGAATCGTCATTGTGACCTTTTTAAGATATGACGAAGGCCAAAGATTCTAGACAACACATAGCTAGTTTCTCCTATAAAGTATGGATCCTTCAACTTTAACCTCTTCCATGAAACCTCCAGATCAAAAACACTATTGAGATATCATCTTCCTCACATGGAATGACAAAAGGCAAATAAAAGTTCAAGTAATTCCAATGGGCTAGTAAATATTTCCCATATAAGCTTGATTGCAAGCGTAATTGCGAGTCATGATCCCCTCAATTGCCGTTTAATAATTGAATTTCAGCACAAACATAAGGTCGTCCAATACATTCATTTTTGTTTTCCTGGACTCAGGGATATAGCAATTTGGAGATTACAAGACAGCTAAGGCCAATGCACCCCGGAAAATTTGCCGGCCTACCACACTTGAACATCATAGGTAAGAAAAGACGAGCGTTTATCTTGTCCTACTTCAGGACAAAACCAAAAATTAGTCGATTTATAACCAGGAAAATGTGACGCAGAATTGCAGTCATAGACACCGTGAATGTCTAACTAGGAAACGCCATGCATCGAGCATGGCTTCACACATAATACTTAGAGGGGAAAAAAGAACCAAAGATGGCAAAAAAAAAAAAATGTTAGTGAAAATCCATAAAGGAATATCAAAAGATACGCTAATTTAATAGCTTTGTATCTCATTTTTGCTGGTGAAGCAATATTAAGACATGTTTTTGTTTCATAACTTTTTCGAAATCATAGGCAACTTTTTTCGTTGACTTTTTATTTATTGATTTCTATAATTTTTATAATTTGTAAAATACGTGCTAATCAATTGTGAGAATATTGAAGATATAATACTGAAACCCTTTCAAATAACTACTCCAAAGCTGACTTCAAAATTTATTATTCTTTTTATAAAGTGATAGGAATTCTCTTTGTCGGCAATAAAGTGATAGAAAATCTTTGAGGTCGTAAAAATTTCACCTATTTACATGTCGTATCAAATATTTTGCAAAGATCCATTCATCGCCAATATGATGATCATATCATGCTATCAATTTTTCCCCGCATATAATAATTAGACATAATAAACTATAGATGAGAATCCAAAGACACTTTGTTAGTTGTCTTCGTAATTGGATTAGGTGGCCAAGCCGATCAAAGTGAAAATGGGCCCCTGGCCCACTAAATGAAATAATGGATACTTTATGTCAGAGTAAAGGTGTTGACGGTGGAAATTATCATATCATTTTCTTGGCTACTTTTGCAAGGTGTTCATAGTGGAAAGCACTTTTCTCTTGCCCCAAAGGATAAATCAATCCCCACCTCTAGATGGGCAAGTATACTCTCACCCAAAGACTTCGAGGATAATTGGTCTTTTGGTAAAAGACGTGTTAATCAACAATTAGATGTTTGACCAAAAAGAATTGATTCTCAGTTAGAGTCAAGTTGTTCATACTGCAAATTAACTTTTGCATGATGCTATCCTTTAGACTCAAGATGTTGAATAGTTATGGTTTGAAAATGATGGATTGATTAAGAATTTTTGCTAAAGCAGTGTCGTATTTGAAATTCTATGGGAATATCTCGGAAGAGGCTTGCATGACCTCTAATGCTTGATGCGTGTGTTAGGGGCAGTCAATGACACATGTGCCTTTTAATAAGTTGATGGAAAATATCAATGTCGGATTCGATTCTTAGTCATTGGGAGAGGGAAGAGTTAAGTAACTCGTAAGAGTGCGAGCTTTATATTTGGCCTTGATTTAGTCATAAACCTTTCAATTTGATCAGTTTATCTCAAACCTTTTGACCATTTATAAATTTAGTCATTTCGTCCATATTTTGTCTAGAAATTGCTAATGTGGTAGTTTAGTTAACGCCAGTCGTCTTACATGGCACAGTTAACATTAGTGTGGACAGTTTTTACAATTTTTATTTTTTTATTTTTTAGAATTCTTTATTATTTTTTCTTGTTTAATAGGTGGAATGGATGATGGAGTCATGTGGGTGCTTCTTGTCCCATCTTTTATTGAGGATGATGCCTCGATTTACAAAGGGATGACAGACTATGTTGAACAGAATAATCAAGCCGAAATTTGGGCTATAATTTTGAGCATTTGTTTTATCATCAGTTATCACATGAGATTGTGAGATGGATGGAGTCTAGACAAGTTGGGCCTTTTCTAATTAGATAATATTGTAATAAATGCTAGCATTAAGTTGGGATAACATGAACATTGTCCACATTTATCTTTACATGCATGTGATGTTCATAATTTGCAATCCACCGACCGAAGATATTGTCTGATAAGGTTTTCTTCCATCAAGGATGGGAAAATACAGCCCATTGCATAAAATATGACAAATTTTGTTTTTTACTCTTTTGTTATCAAATTGAGGAAGTTTCTTTAGCATGTGTTTGCATAGGACTCTCTCTCTCTCCCCCCGCCCCCCCCTCCCTCCCTCTATATGTTTGAGCGGTTAATTTTTTGTGTGGATCCTCTCGCTTGGAAAAGGAGGAAGCGGATTTAGTGCAACGATATCCAATTTCCCATTTGTATAATCTATATGTACATTTGCACTAGATGAAATTTTAATAAAGTAAGAGAGTTGTCATCCATTATTAATGGATAGATATATGAATCAAAGATGAGGGTGTTAATTAAAGATTTCCACACACCCATCTTTCAAAAAAAAACTGATGACTTTTAGTCCACCATTTTGGTCTTTGATTATAGGCAATTTTTTAAAATGGTACCGTAGGTTAAATAGGAGTGAGGGCTAGTGTGCAATTCCCTAGTTCAACCAATCCAACCTTTATAATGACATTTTCAGTAAAATTTTATTGTCAAATTACTGATTGAATAATACATGATAATTGATAAGTGTACCGGTTTGGGATTTTATCATCTATTTATCATATGTGTATCGGTTTATGATTTTTCGTGTTATTAATTCAATTTAAGAAAAATAACGAATGGTAGATTCGTCATAAATGTATCAGTTTGAGATTTTTGGTGATTAAAATATTAATTTGGCATAAATTTGTCACATATATACTAATTTGGAGTTTTTCATAATATTAATTGAAAAATTATGACTTAGATGTAATACCTAGAATAGAGAGGATTGATTTGACAGTTTTAGAAGATAAGGAGGAGCTACCGTCGATGCACTTCATATTTGAATTCACAAGATTTGGGTTAGGGTGAGCGATCAAGAGGCGAGAAATAGGTCGTTGGGGTTGTAATTAGGGTCGAGAGATTGGCCGATGGCTTCCCCACCCTTGTCTAGGCAAGGCTTGCATGCGATGTCGATGGGGATCCCAACATGACTCATGGGACAGCTATGAGCGAGATTGTGATTGCGGTCATTATTATTCTTGTCAGTTTTTCTTTTGCCGAGTGCCGAGAGAGGTGGCGAGGTCGTGCAAGACAAGCTAGAGACCCTGTCTCAAGCCACAATGCCAAGGGCGCCTTCCTACCATGAAGTGCCGTTCGTTGTTACCACGCAGGCTCATTTGGACGTAAAATATTACGTTGGCCATTTTGCCCCTCAATTAAGAGCACGGGCTTGTTTTAGGACATATGAAAGGTGGGGACATTTTTGTCCCTCTAGTGTATATACATGCTTTTTTTTATGACATTAATACAACATTTTACGGCCTTTGAGGGAATCTTTCTTGTCCTAAATGAAAGAAAATGAAATTCTGACTTTCTTTATCAAATTTCTTTTTATTGGGGTAGTTGAATTTTTAAAGTCGATTAACTCACAACATGCAGTCACCGAATTTATGTGACACTTATCAAATACTTTTTCAAAGCATTTTTGTGTGAGGAGAATTAGGAAAGTTCCTGTTCATGTTTCTAAAATTTCAATAAATTCATAACGTAATCTATTGGCGATCGAATGTGGAGAAAATTTTAATTTTTTGAAACAATTTGAAAGCATATGCAATACCAATACTTGTTAGGTTGGAGAAATGTTTCATCAAGAAAGATAGTTATGAAGCATAATCGAGTAAAAGAATCACAATATCTTTGCAATTGGAACTTGTAGGAGGGCAAATTGGATAGCATAAGCAAACTTTCGGACCAATTAATGCTATAGCCAACTTTTAGTGATCGAAAAAATTTGATCTCAAATTGGTCTTTTGCTACTAGATTTTCTCAAATTATTGGTCATGTTACTAAAAGACATTTTAATCAACATTTAGGTCTTCAGCCAAAATAATAATCAATACTCATGTTAGAGTCAAGGTGTTCATACTGGGAATAAATTTTTAAATGATGCTATTCTTCAAGAGCCAAGTAATCATCTCCTTTACTGGCAACTTTTGGAAGCAGATGAATAGTATGCTTCGAATTATTTTCTTCAACCTAAAGGCATTGTGCTCTAATGACCTTGCTTTGTGGAAATTTTGGTGGGGTGTGGTCCTATAAACTAAGACAAGTTTTGATTAACAAACAATAATTCTCATGAAAAGGTGTAAGATTCCCCTTTCTCACTTACAAGTGTGTGGAAAGAGACCAACATTTCTTTTGTTTAAGCTATGATTAGTACCGGACAAAACATAATGCTAAGGTTCTAAGTAAAAGTTTCTTCATTGCCATATTTTATTAATTATATACTCTTATCTTGGAAAACATCTAGCTAATGGACGGATCATAGTTAGGAACTTCCACTATTGTCATAATTGTAACAAGCCTACTTTATTTGACTATATGAATTCATACGAAGATTCTCTTAGTTAAGTAGGCCCTTTTCACAACAAATAAATTTAATAATTTGAGTGCTTGGTATGATCACTTCCCGTCCAAAAACAAACAAAAAAGGGGGAAGAAAGAAGAAACACTTTAAAGTCACCAATAAAAACCAATTTATCGCCCTCAAAAGATTTTGCTTCGTTTGTTGAAGATTTTGCTTTTCTTTTTGGCATTATTAAATACATTTTAAAGCATTCCTTTATTTAATGTATATATGAGGTGAAAGAATGCCACATCTGACATTTGGGATAATAACAAGTATTCAATGATTCTCAAAAGAGAATTTCATGTATCAATTGGCAATGAGACCTTGAAATTTACTCGGATGTGAGAGGAGAATGTCTAGTGAACATGCGAGGGGACAATTATTGTCATAATTGTAACAAGCCTATTTTATTTGACCGTATAAATTCATATGAAGCTTCTCTTAGTTAATTAGGCCATTTTCACAACAAATAAATTTAAATAATTTGAGTGCTTGGTGTGATCGCTTCCCTTCCAAAAAAAAAAAAAAAAAAAAAAAAAAAAGGGGGGAAAAGAAGAAACACTTTAAAGTCGCCAATAAAAACCAATTTACGGCCCACGGAAGATTTTGCTTTTCTTTTTAGCATTATTAAATACATTTTAAAGCATTCCTTTATTTAGTGCATATGTGAGGTGAAAGAATGCCACATCTCGATGTTTGGGATAATAACAAGTATTCAATGATTCTCAAAAGAGAATTTCATGTATCAATTGGCAATGGGGCCTTGGAATTTACTCAGATGTGAGAGGAGAATGTCTCGTGAGGGGACAATTATTGTCATAATTGTAACAAGCCTATTTTATTTGACCATATAAATTCATATGAAGCTTCTCTTAGTTAATTAGGCCCTTTTCACAACAAATAAATTTAAATAATTTGGGTGCTTGGTGTGATCACTTCCTTTCCAAAAACAAACAAAAAAACGGGGAAAAGAAGAAACACTTTAAAGTCGCCAATGAAAAACCAATTTATAGCCCCCTGAAGATTTTGCTTTGTTTGCTGAAGATTTTGCTTTTCTTTTTGGCATTATTAAATACTTTTTAAAGCACTCCTTTATTTAGTGCATATATGAGGGGGGAGAGAATGCCACATCTGACATTTGGGATAATAACAAGTATTCAATGATTCTCAAAAAAGAATTCCATGCATCAATTGGCAATGGGGCCTTGGAATAAACTCGGATGTGAGAGGGAGAATGTCTAGTGAACATATGAGATGCAGGAAATAAAAGAAATCTCACCCTAGATATTTAGAGTTAAAAAGTGTACACCAATCAAAATTGGATGGGAGGATGACATCCTAAGTCATCTTGGGTACATCTACTCCTCATAACATTATTATATCTTTCAATAAAGGCATCATATTGATTGGCTACAAGATCTTAATATCAACTGTATTAAAAAAATTGACATTAACCTTTTCGATTCGTAAGATTTAATGAAGTTAAATGTTCTAAAATCCTAATTTTATTAACAAAATTTTGTAGGATAGTCATATCTTGGCTCATCTATCATTTTTCCTAGTATCATTAATCCTTAGTGAAGATAAAGCTCACGAAGCCACCGCAAAACCCTTAGTTGTTACTTGTTAGGTTGGAGAAATGTTTCATCAAGAAAGATAGTTATGAAGCATAGTCGAGTAAAAGAATCACAATATCTTTGCAATTGGAACTTGTAGGAGGGCAAATTGGATAGCATAAGCAAACTTTCAGACCAATTAATGCTATAGCCAACTTTTAGTGATCGAAAAAATTTGATCTCAAATTGGTCTTTTGCTACTAGATTTTCTCAAATTATTGGTCATGTTACTAAAAGACATTTTAATCAACATTTAGGTTTTCAGCCAAAAAAATAATCAATACTCATGTTAGAGTCAAGGTGTTCATATTGGAAATAAATTTTTAAATGATGCTATTCTTCAAGAGCCAAGTAATCATCTCCTTTACTAGCAACTTTTGGAAGCGGTTGAATAGTATGCTTCGAATTATTTTCTTCAACCTAAAGGCATTGTGCTCTAATGACCTTGCTTTGTGGAAATTTTGGTGGGGGTGTGGTTCCATAAACTAAGACAAGTTTTGATTAACAAACAATAATTCTCATGAAAAGGAGTAAGATTCCCCTTTCTCACTTACAAGTGCGTGGAAAGAGACCAACATTTCTTTTGTTTAAGCTATGATAAGTACCGGACAAAACATAATCCTAAGGTTCTTTAGTAAAAGTTTCTTCATTGCCATATTTTATTAATTATATACTCTTATCTTGGAAAATACCTAGCTAATGGACGGATCATAGTTAGGAACTTCCACTATTGTCATAATTGTGACAAGCCTGCTTTATTTGACTATATGTATTCATACGAAGCTTCTCTTAGTTAAGTAGGCCCTTTTCACAACAAATAAATTTAATAATTTGAGTGCTTGGTATGATCACTTCCCGTCCAAAAACAAACAAAAAATGGGGAAAAAAGAAGAAACACTTTAAAGTCACCAATAAAAACCAATTTATCGCCCTCAAAAGATTTTGCTTCGTTTGTTGAAGATTTTGCTTTTTCTTTTTGGCATTATTAAATACATTTTATAGCATTCCTTTATTTAGTGTATATATGAGGTGAAAGAATGCCACATTTGACATTTGAGATAATAACAAGTATTCAATGATTCTCAAAAGAGAATTTCATGTATCAATTGGCAATGGGACCTTGGAATTTACTCGGATGTGAGAGAACAATGTCTAGTGAACATGCGAGAGGACAATTATTGTCGTAATTGTAACAAGCCTATTTTATTTGACCGTATAAATTCATATGAAGCTTCTCTTAGTTAATTAGGCCCTTTTCACAACAAATAAATTTAAATAATTTGAGTGCTTGGTGTGATCGCTTCCCTTCCAAAAACAAACAAAAAAAGGGAAAAAGAAGAAACACTTTAAAGTCACCAATAAAAACCAATTTATGGCCCACGGAAGATTTTGCTTTGTTTGTTGAAGATTTTGCTTTTCTTTTTGGCATTATTATATACATTTTAGAGCATTTCTTTATTTAGTGCATATATTAGGGAAAGAATGCCACATCTGACATTTGGGATAATAATAAGCATACAATAATTCTCAAAAGAGAATTTCATGTATCAATTGGCAATCAGGCCTTGCAATTTATTCGGATGTAAGAGGAGAATGTCTAGTGAACATGTGAGATGCGGGAAATAAAAGAAATCTCACCCTAGATGTTTAGAGTTAAAAAGTGTGCACCAATCAAAATTGGATGGGAGGATGACATCCTAAGTTATCTTGGGTACATCTACTCCTCATAACATTATTATATCTTTCAATAAAGGCATCATATTGATTGGCTACAAGATCTTAATATCAACTGTATTAAAAAAAATGGACATTAACCTTTCTGATTCGTAAGATTTAATGAAGTTAAATGTTCTAAAATCCTAATTTTATCAACAAAATTTTTGTAGGATAGTCATATCTTGGCTCGTCTATCATTTTTCCTGGCATCATTACTCCTTAGTGAAGATAAAGCTCACACAAGCCACCACAAAACCCTTAATTGTTACCTGATATATTATTTTAACGTATTATATTCTTTTTTCTTCAATTCCTATAATAGATTAAAGTGTTAAAAAGTAACATCTATCAAATTTGATTTTTTGATAGCTATAAATAATTTTAGTTGCACCTTCTATTTACAATTTGTCACTGTTGACATTAAATAATTTTGATTATTCCAAGACACATTTTTTCATATTTGTAATTGTTACAAGCTATTTGAATATGATTTCTACAATTTTGAGTTGGCTGGTAAGAGTTAAAGAAGGCCTAATCTGGTATGAAAGTAGGTTCGGCCAGGTACCCGTTTATGTTGAGTTCAAATTTGAATTTTGTCTGCCTAATCTAGCGCGTCTAGCGATTTCTTTCAAAACCTGAGTCTTCAATGGTAAAAAAAACTAGCTATTATAATGTTAGTAAGCGCTAATAATAATTGTCTTGGGCATGTGTACAAAAAAATTACTTGCAGAATCTCTTTTGTATTCACTTTCTAAATCAATTTTTGGCGAGATTAAACTTTCGAGAGCAATTGTTTTTGAAAGATTGCACCTTGTTCATAGAGGAGTGTTGGCTCTTATATAAACCAACCTTTATATGAGGCTTAGGGCCCCGTTTAGTTCAGCTTTGGGGAAATGACTTTGAATTTCCCCAAGTATCTTTGGTTCAAGGGACATTTGGTGAAAGATAAAGTATTTGGCAATTTACATCCTAAACGAATTTTTTGATTGACCTAAATATTGTTTGGTAAACATACATTTGGAATGAGCTTTTATTGATTTTTTTTCTTTAAATTAAAACTAAACCTACATTTGTCGACCACCGCCGGTGACATTAGCCGATGGCTAGATCTAGTGGCCAGCATTGCTATTCGGTTGCCGCCTGAGGTCATGACCTCCGTCACGACACTTGGGTTTGAGTGACCTAGGCAACATCGCCTGGGTTTACGCGACCCAAGCACTGTGGCTTGAAGCTATGACCTCTACCGCAACGCCTAGGTTGTGCGGCCTCAAGCAACATCGCCTAGGTTCGCCACCTTCGGTGACACCACTTGGGTTTGCGCAACCCAGGCGGTGCCATCGGAGGTTGTGTGACCCCCAGGCAGTAGTTGCCGAAGGTGGCGGGGCCAGTGCTAGAGATTTCCAAAACTAAAAAAAAGAGAGTCAAAGATGGTTTGACTTGCATCTCCCAAATGCTAAAAGCCCAAAACATGTCCCCACTTGCTTTGAGCTTTCAGCATTCCAAATGCTAGTAGTTGGTTAATGAGGACCCCAAATACTGAACCAAATGCTTGATATTTTTCCCAAGGGCTTTTGGGGGTTCAAGCCCCGTGAAAATGCTTAACCAAACGGGACCTTAGTATGGTGGATTGGTCAACACTCCCAAACGATCTCGGGAGTGGATTACGAGTAATTTGGGCTGGAACAAAGATAAATAGATTGAGCATCTCTCTTCCCCCACCATCTTTTAATATCCACACATGTCAAGTGTTTGATATATTGATTGCCGTAAACATATTTTTAGATATTTTAAAGATACATCATCATTAGGAGTGCGGTATCCGAGAAATTCATCTTTTGCTCTTCATGCTTATCTGGATGCAGATTTTGGTGATTGTAAAATCAGTAGAAAAGGTACTAGTGGCTAAAGGGCAAGTGTTGATTGGCTTTTTTTTTTTTTTTAATGAGCACTACTAACTCTTATCTTTTGTCTTGAGCAGACATGCTCGCATTAGGTAGTCAAAACTGATCCTAAATCAAATAATAAGCCCCACTTATGGAACTAGTAGCTATCCACAATTTCATAAGCCACGGGCTGTTAAACAAATCAAGAAACACAATTAGTAACCAATTGTCAATATGTTATTCTCATGATATATTAATGAACGAGTAAGGTAATTACTTCATGATCCTAAGATTTGACATTTGGATGTTAATGTATGTATCTTCATATGATTGTGATGTATTGCTTGCTCCCTATTTCTTCAAATAGACGCATGTGAGGACCGACTTAAGTTAATGTTCAAGGTTAAGGATGAATTTGAGGTATCTCTGAGTAACTCAATGTTTGATACTACGGTTACATGCACTGTTTCAAAAGGAATGGACTTATTGGATGGAATGACCTTTACTCGAACCTTCAAGGCTTTTGATCGTGATCTCAAGGGGGAAACTTTATGATATGGTCAACGCATTGGAGAGTCCACACTAAAAAGTATGGACATCTAGAGGCGACAAGGAGTTTGGATAAGAGAAAACGGATGGGATGTCCAGCCGTAATCCAGAGTGTGTCCACACCCTTGACGCGTTCTTAGAGTCGTTGAAATTGACGAAGATGAGGATGACGATAAGATTAGCCATCAGTTGAGATACTTTATAACCGAGCTAAGTTCACTTTAGGGAGAAATCCATATGGTCAGCAAAGAAATACTAGAAGTTTTTCACCACCTTCGACAGGGCATTGGACTCCCAATTCGCCCTATATTTTCTTTAAAATCCTCAACTTATTTCCCAAATAGTCTCCGTCTCCTCCTCCTATATTGTAAACTCACATTTAGATTGATTTGTAATTTATGTTGAACTTGTTCTATATTTGTGTTGCATTTAATGATCGTAGACCTTGTGTTGAATTGATGTTTCGTGAATATTTTTGGTATACAAATGGTTTCTCTATGTTTGATGATACATTCCACCTTAAGCCCTTTTTGATGTAATGATGAAAGGGGAGAATAGAATAATGTCATATTATATGTGATGTAATCACTTGATTTATTTTCCTGTAGTATGTTGAGGGGGTGGTCTAACTTGAAGTTTTAAAAGTGATTTTGTCATCATAGAAAAGGGGAGATTGTTGAGCTTAAATTAATTTTCATGATTCTAAAACCCACTTTTGTACAATTGTAATCGCTACAAATCATTTGGATGTGTTTTTTTGTAAGTTTGTACAGGTTAGAAAGGATTATAGAAGATTGGATCCGGCCTGAAACCCTGGCCAAGTAATTGCAAGATAATAGTAATAGGTTGAGATTGGCGGAATACTCTGCTCTGCAATATAAATTTTAATTTTGCTTGCCCAATTCCCCTAAAGCAATCAATAATTCCCCAAAGAATTGCAGCTATTACAATTTTCTTTTTTTGGGGAATTAAAATATTCAGAATCTCAACCTTTCCAAATACGATCACACCATAATTTATGTGTACTGAATTGATCTTTCGTTACCAAATTTACATGAATATACCTTTACTCAAACCTTTCAAGCTGAGAGCAATGTGGATGCAGAAAGAGCAGGAGATTCGCCAGTTGTCGCTGTACACCCTCGACTTGTGCCCGCAGGGCCTCGAAACAGAGCAATAACAAAGATGAGAATGACCAGCAGAAAATGAGAAACACATTTAGTGAAGACAACAAAATGCAGAGAGAAGAATGGAGAGGCCATAGTTATGATTGTGGCCTTGTAAAGCACAGTCAGCGAGCTCGTCCGAGCTCGCTCTCGATCACTGCTTCAAAGATTGAGGTCACCACCTTCGTTCGCTGGCCACACCACGGACACAGTGATGGCACGTGAGAGCAATACCGCATATGGATAAGGGAAAATGAGATATGATAGAGAAATCTGAGCATATAAAAAAAATTCCAACACTGAACTCTGCTTGTATAGAAGACAACTCAAACCAGAGGAATCAAGATGCAATTTCAGACATGAGAATCATAACACCAATTCAATAAAAAATGAGCAAGGTATTCCAACTAAATCGGTCACAATGAGGTTTCATAATGTCAAGAATGAGTTGAGTTGATGCATTATGAATTTCGGCTCAATGATTTAATAGAAACACATCCGCATCTGGTTCGAGCATTTCATCAAACATGTTCTATGCATTTCGATCAAAGAGGTTGTACGCGAATTTGAGTCAACGGTTCACTTTTAGATCATCCCAACAACATCGGAGCAAGCTTAAATCCTTAATAGAACCACAATCGTGGCCGATTTTCACACAAACAGTAACAATTTCACCTTGATGATGGTGCGATCATAGTCGCGATCAGCTGTTGAACTTACGAGGAGTCCTGGGCGTGTCACCGATGATGATCGGAACTGACAAAGGAGGATTAAGCGAGTACAAGGCACTTCGAGATCTCCAAACAACAAACAGAGCAGAACAGAGAGATGTGATCAGCGAAGCTCAGGAGCCGCTTCGATCGGCTGCAACTTCCGCATCTTTCTGTCAATACTTTGTTTCAACTCTCCGACCTGGCTAAGCTCAAAGCAACCAGAGGTGGAGGCGCCTCGGCCGACGGAGATTCGAACGTTTGCGGCGGTGGAAGATTGGACTGGAGTCGACGTCGTAGGATCAATCGAGTATCCAGGAGAGCATTCTCATCTTGGAGTCTCAATGCTTCAATGAAGAAAGGTCCGAGAGGGAGCCAAAATCCGTTTCTCGCTTGACTTCATCTCCGGCGAAAAGGACTGGTACTGGTGGTGATAGACCTGGAGCGCGGTCGTCTAGCTTCGACTGGATATCGCGAGCGATCGATCGCTGGAATAGAACAACCAAGAAAGATCATCTGAGCAGCCGCAGATTTTCATTTGTTATGGTGGGTTGAGACAGGAAGATGGACTGGAGCAGTCGGAGCACCTCTTTTTTATGTTTTTTTTTTTTTTTTGTCTGTTTGTTAGTTTATTCATTTGGTTTTTATATCTCTCTTCTTCTTCTTTTCACAAACAATGAAATTTGCCAGCAAAAATTATAGGACATGATTGCACATTTTTAAAATTTTAGAACTTGATTATGTCTTTTTCCTAACAAGTTTTTGAATTTCTAACGCACATATCCCAAAGAATTTCAATTGCTATATCGATGATACAACCGAATATATTGCCGTGGGCAATTATTGTGCTCGAACTTCATGGCTAAAACATTAATTGTGCAATTATGGAAATTACTGTGAGAAAATGTTCCCATTGGGTTTGATAAACAGTAGTGCTACTAGCATGTCTAAAAATCCAATTCAACATTCTCGCGCTAAGCATAATGATATCTCATGCTCTAGTTTGTGGACATCAGTAATTAAATAGCAGATAGTTTTATCAAGTCCTTGGGTAAAATAAAAAATGATGAATTTTGAAAGATTTAGGTCAATTTTCCCTTTTTTTGGCTACATATTCATTATCTATTATTAAAAAAATAAAAATGAGGGGAAAAGTAGGCCCAACTCGGACAGATAGATGCAGAAATCCGACAAATAGCTAGAAGCCACAGGCTCTGCTTCCAAGCCATGTTGAACCTTCACTCACTCAAATCTTCATCACCCGCTCCATTTTACTTCAAAAATTTCTTCCAATCAAAGCCAAAAATCACTTCCTTTTCACTTCAATCTTCCTCAAAATCCACCCTTCCTCCTAAATCCATTCGATATCATCCTAGACACTCAAAAACCTAACTATTGTTTCACCAGAATCCTCTCTTTCCTTTGAGTATGCCGATCGAGTACATGGCTAGGAAGAGGCGAATCCATCAAACCAGGAACAACGACACGGGGAAAAGAGGAGGTCGAGCCGGTTCCCCTGCAAGCTGGGTTCGATGAACAGTATCTTCGGAGCCAAGCTTCCTTTGAGAGATAATCAACATTTTGCTACTAGAAGTGTGTTAAAAGGCCACAGATAGACTTCGAGTCCTTCATTCAAGAAAGATTTTCCATTTAGGCGATCGTTTATACGGTTGGGGTGGATTGATTTTCTATGTTTAATCGTGGACAAAGGTTCTGGGGATGGGACTGATTATCCTTCAAGAATCAGTCTTGGACGATAATTTCTCCATTGAGGTGAGGTGATTAGTTCATGATCTTGATGTTCGACATTTGGATGTCATTTTATGTATTTTTCATCCGATTGCTGATATATTGCTTACTCCCTATTTATGGATATCGGACTGATGTATTTGAGGACCCAATTATTGTGACCTACCCTCGAGGGGCTGCCTTTGATAATAGATTTAGAGGTATATGCTTATGAGACGATTTGAATGGTTTGTACAAGCGATAGTCTTGGATGGACTATCACTTGATAACACTGCACTTGCTGATGTACGTGGGTCCTTTCTCGCTATATATTTGCGTGATTGTGTCACAAATGGGTTAAAGCACCATATCTTCAACATCCATAGGTATCATCCGGTAAGAATTGACATGATTTTGACGATTGCACACGTTAATGCCTTTGAATAAGTGGCAATATGCACTCGGGTTCCTCGAGTTGAATGGCGTTATCGATGTGCAACAAGTCATGTCCTTATTTTGTGGTGTAGTTAGCATTTTTGTACTTAGAATTGGGGTTGAGAGGTGTCGCGACCTTCTTGAGAGCCCTACGCCCGAGCATGGAGGTTAATGGCTTAATTAAGTCTATGCTTAGTCTGGACTCTCCCAAGCCCACCAATTTGTCTCTTATAGTCCAAGTTTTTAACCGCAAATCAATTTCATTTAGAAATCACCACTAATCGGTTTGTGGTAGGTCGATTGAAAATCTTAGTAAAATATTGAGAGAAACATTTTACTACTGAACCATCAGAAAAACTAGAATCAAAGACTTGATTATACTAATTAATCAAATAATGCATTTCACATACCTAATCTTGTTTAAACATCAAGTAAAGCATTTATGCAGCATTGTAATATGAAAAATGTATACAAGGACATTCTAGAGTATATTTTGGAGATAAAATGGATAATATACTTTGTGTTTTAAATGCAACACCCAAAACATTACGCATAACATTAGATCTTTCTTTAGATTGATTATTATCTTTTAAGCATGTGAAATCACAATAAAATAATCACATTAAAACGAACAAATTATGATGCATCAATTTTAAGAAGAAAATCGGGTCGATTGCCGTTACCACACCCATACTTCTGCACCGAAAACTTGCTCTTACAAGAGTTAAGTCATTTTTCCACGGATCAACAACCTCCTTCACTGGCACATCGCCGTCGCCATCAAAGCTAGAGGGACCATAAGGTCCCTCGATGGTCCTGCCAACTCTCCGCTGATATTAAAATTCCAAGCGACAAATCGAAGGATCCACTCTTGCAACCCCACGTCTATCCATGTAATAGAGTTATACTTGTGTAAACTATCGCTGAATGGAGAGAGTATACATCTTGATATTCGCAATCAAACTATGTGGGAAATTCAAATAGTAATGGCGGTGTGGGATCCATCCTACAAATCTGTAAACAACAGCCCTAATAATAGTCAGCTTTTGCATAACATCACATTAGCCTCTGTTCTTGATCATAGACGTGCCGTGACAGAAGGTTCCGAACCATGCCTTGCCGAGGAGAAACCCCGATCGCCATTCCTGGTCTAACCCGCAAGAGGATGTTCTGGATGGCGTCTCCAATGAATAGGAGCATGAGCTTCTAGCGGGATTGGTCCACTTCGGGTCTCCTCTGCCAAAAACAGAGATGAACAGGGGAGGGAAGGTGTGGCTCGAAAAAAAACCGAGAATGGCAGCGATGAAGGCTTGTCAGGAGGCTGTGGGAGTGGTGGTGAGGACTTCGAGATGCCGTAGGGCTGCTAGCGGGCGCCGGGAGACCTGAAAAGGACCAGCAGGTTTCGTCAGAAATGCTGGTGGGGCGCTCGGGTGCTGCTGCTTGGCTACTGAACTGAGCGTACAAGGACTGTGGGCATGTCACAGTGGGTGCCAGCAGTGCGTGAGGGATTGCGAGGCACGGGTGTGGTCCTGGTGTTCGCTGGAGGTGACTCGAGACTCACTGGTGGTAGGCCGAGGAGCGCCAAACTTGCTGAGTGCACCGGTGTCGAGGAGGTGCTGGGACTGACTGGAGTGGCGTGGCAGCGATGGCATGATGCAGCAGCTGCGTGAGAGCAAAGCGTGGCGATGACAGTCGATGGGGCGCTAGTAACTCCCAGGAAGAAAGAGAGCTCGTTCTTCTGGAATCGGTTTACCACATAGGCACATACAGCCCCGTCTTATGTGAAGATGCCGTTCCAATCCTTGCGGATCACCCTCACTGGCTTGTTCCTCTTCATGCTGTTCGCTAGAGCTAAATTGCCGTGAGCAAGCTTCTGATCTTCGGCCTTCATGTCGTGACTAGGGATTCCGCTGCCCTGGCCCAAGTAAACTAGCTCCTCAGGATTTGTCAGGTCATCTGCATAATCCCCGGAAGCGGTGGCTAGGATTTCTAGGTGAGGCCCCATGCAGTCGATGCCGCTCTGAAGAGGAGGATAGCGAGCTCCATCCTGTTAATGGAATTTATCTCTCACCTCCACTCCCGGCATGTCTCCGATGAACTGCCGGGCGGCATGCATGTATCCAGCTCTTCTCCACTTCTTTCGCTGCATGACAATCTATCCTTCCAACGCACGCGCTCTCTTTACGTCATCTTGATTTTTCCCGTTCGAACTCGTGACAAATGTCTCTGCAGAGCTTTAGTGTTGTGATGACTCTCTCTCGGGCCGAATCATGTCGGTCGTTACATGCGAGGTTCGCACTTCTGAGCTCAGAAAAGGAAGGCCTTGCGATGTCTGACCTGTGAAGACTTTGGTCCTTCGAAACAGGAGATGCACCAGGAGAACGTTGAAGACTCTTCCCCGCCTCTTTAAATGTTGCTTGAGGAGAATCTCTGGCCATATAATTTTCAGTTAAGTACGGCTCTTTGAACCAATCAAAAGGTGATTGCCCATGGCGCATGACATCGTTTGCATTCACAGAGCTCTTGACTGAAGCAACATCAGGAGATCTATCATGGATGAATTCCCCTTCTTCTATTCTTTCTGTCTCGTGTTTTCCTCAACATTCTCCATCATACCAGACTGGTCTTGCTTCGAATTGCTCGTCGAGCCATCATAATGTGATTTGTATTGCAATATGCATGTGTAATGGGACGAACATCTTGAAGCGGGGAAAATAGTTCTGCCAGTAGAGACATTGCTTGGCATGACTATAACTATCAATCACGAAGAAATCGTGAATCTTGATACCCAAAAACAGCATATGAAACTCACAAAATCCTAATCATCAATCACGAAACAAAAACCATAATCCCGCTGTCGATGGATGGTTTGCCAGAGAAGTTCCTGACTGTCGGGAAGCACGAAGCTAATGCCTCGAGCTGAGAAATAACATGAAGGCCGAGGATTTGAAGCTCGAGAAAGACAGTTCAGATCCTAAGCACAAGAACAGAAGGTCCACTGCGAAGCAAATGAGCATGAAGTTCACGAGTCGGATGAGAAGTCATCAAATCATGACATGGATCTGTTACAACCTTCGACTATGCAAGCGCATGGGGACCATACAAATCCTATTTTCCGTGGATCTAAAAACGGCCACGCTATTCCCACCCCAACTTTTGCTTTGACATTTTCTATTGCAACAGTAGTGTCTTGCTTATATTATGCCAGACGTTATATTTTCGAAAAGAATGCAATTTTCTTGCTTAAGAACCAGTGCGAGTCTCACAACCGGCTGGGCTTCGCCAGGAGGATTCGGGGGTAGCACCGCCCTCGATTTCTCCTACGACGAGCTCGCCGGTGAGATTCATTTGTCGTTTAAAATCAAGCCTAAAAATATGTGGCTCCCTAGATGAGGTGCAACATGCAAAATAAATATTACAGAGCCAGTGAATTGCTAATGCGATTTTTAGATGTATGAATGGAATTTCTTTTCTTTTTTGATTTTCTTGATTAATTGAAATAGGAAACCAAGTATTCTAGCTTACCTTCTAAATTAGGAAAGTAACCAATTTGGATACTATGTTATCTAAATTCCCTTTGAGCAATATTATGGCATGGGTTCACAACAAGATATGGCGGTGATGTACTTTAGGCCCGGTGTGGAACTTGATAGGAGTGACAAGACTTTGCTGGTGGTGTCGAGGAACGCCTCATCAATAGGGTTGGTTGGTTCTTAGTCAAATCTGATACCTGAAATTCAAAATTAGGGACTGGATTGATTGGTCCTAGGACTGAAAATGCCTCATCAGTAGGGTCGGAACTCGCCTTTAATGTCAAAACTGAGCAGCAGCCTAATGACCCAATGAAAGGCTTGCCACTCGATTCCAATCCAATGGCTAATTGCATCATGTGGCTAGGACTTGCAGTTTTACGTGAACCAAGGGATATGTACAAAACGGAGTATGGAAGATGTGAATTGAGTAAGTCCAGGCATTTCTTTAGGGACACTCCAAGAGCTTTTCCCGTACGCTTTTGGAGGGATTTTAATGTTGAGTGGGGAGAGATCAGTGCAAATACGTAGGTCCTCTTATTTCTTTCTCATCATCATATATTTCTTCTCCTGCCCGTTACAAACTAGATTCAAGAGTCTAGAGCTTTGAAAATCGTTCGGTCACCATTTTGCTCGGTCATTGGATCACAACTTTGATTGTGATAGGTATGGCAGGATTTTGATTCACTTGAATTCAAATTTCAGGTTAGCATTTACGTTTATCGATAACAGAATGGGTTGCTCAATTGCTGAGAAATGATCTTTCCTTTGGCTGTCATATACGGCTCAAGTAATTGTGGAGAGAGGAAGATTTATGGAGGCAATTTAAAGCTGATAATGACAAGTGATTGCAGTAGAGTATGCTTGAAATTGAATCTGTTACTATATGTAATGCAAAGAGCTTATATGAAGTTGACAAGCAACCCAATCCAACATCGACACATTCCAACCCCCCACCCCCAAAGAAAACAAAAGGAACTATGGACTATTACTAATATATGCTTTTCAAAATCGACTATGGATTCTACATTTCGGATGGTGCTCCTCTTGGTGTCTTGATGAATTTAAACAAATGATTTATGGAAACAAGATTTTTATCAACGGCGGAGCTCTATTGAGGTACCAAAAGAAGTATCTTGAGGGGTAGAGGATCTTCACCCCTCAAAATCGATTTCCCATTCCAGAAATTCAACCCGACATGGAATAATCCAAGAAAAACCCTGTCCTTTTTCGTTGTATAAATAAAGGTCATCATCACATAAGACATGCTCAATTACAGAAACTAGAGACTTTCCATTACATATAGACATGATAAAAATATTTGACTAACTAAACTTAATCAAATCACATAATTACAAATGGAGACACTTATCAAAATGAGAACACAAAGAAAGATATTTTACTTAAGGGAGAAATTGAAAGAGTCGCAATAATCTAAAGAAACGGTAAAATCTTTTGAATCGCTAAAATATAAATTTAGGTGTGCACTATGTGCCCAAATTGGCATTTAGAAAAACAGTTTAGTTTGCATTTTTTTCAAGTACAAGTGATTCCATACCTAGGGAAAAAAATAGTACGTCATTTGACAAATGTATCATTGCGATGCCCATGCGCTCCACCATCACATATAAAATGAGATCCATAGATTCAAGCTCTGAACTTTAACTTCTATCATTGTCAATTCCCAAAAGTCTTGTCTACTTAATCTACTCCTCTTTGAAATTAACATATCCCATGTTAGGATGATATAAAGTGTCCAGTGGGAAAAAGAACATCTCAACATTATACGGAGCTGTTCAACTCTGTTTAGGCCTTGCAGATGTACAGTCAAATACTATCGGTTGGTTCACAGAAATCAGAACCCCATTTTCAGAGGAAATCACCAAATAAGAAAGGTCTCCACTTTATCCATCAAAGCCAACACGAGTTTCGAACAAGTATGCAATGATTACGTAAACTCACATAGAGAACACCTGGTAATCACATCTAGGAATCATCACGTTATGTAAATGAAAAGCATGCATACCACTGAAATAAACCATGACTAATCATTTTGCTCCTTTGCAATTTTAGCTCCACAAAATTTTGTGTCAATTTGAAGGCCTTCAGGCAAAACCCACATGGGTGCTCTACCAAGCCAAAGACACACAGCACCCTCCTTCCGTTTAAAATATGGGTACTTAGGACTCACCTGTAAAAAGTTAGACATCTGAAATAGACAAGTTGGAATAATCAAATGAAAGAAACAAGTCTCAGCGAATGGTCGTCACCAACCCACGGTGCTTATTTTTTGGTTATCCCACCAGTCTGTCGGATTATCGATGAGGTCTTTCCCCGGGCCTTCATCATGCTGTTGAGTAATCGAATAATAGTGACAATGACCATCGAAATTCAGTGAAACCCATATGGCCATGTAACAACTTATATAGGAGGGAACGATGAGATTCGCCAATAGATCAAGCCCTTTCTTATCCCATTGTCGCTATTTTTCATTCAGGTTAGTATCCATTTAATGGCCGACTTATTTCTTAGAGCAACTCTATATGAATTTTCTTGTTGACATTATGGACCCTTCTAATCGCCTTGTCAACTAAAATATTAACTATGTTAAGCCTTTTCCCACTATTTAGGGTACCCCTCATAGGTCTTTTCAGATCATTTTGCACATTTTTGTACAAAGTCTTCCATTAGATCTAAGATCAAAACCTTAGGTAAAAGATTTCTTTTCTTTTCAATTAGCTAATGATTTCAAGCGGTACAAGCTATTATTCCTAGAAAATTATCTTTCTTGTCCGTGAAAGTATAGAAAAATGTCACGTAAAAATTTATTTTATCACTCAAATGAGATAAAATTAATAATAATATTAGTTTTCTAAGGAACAAACGGAACTCAAGACTCTTCTTCTTTTATTTATCTTCTGTTTTACTTCATATGAATAATTGCGAGGGCAGATCTTATCCTGTAATGACAAACATTGGCAATTGGGCATTGAGTAGTGGATAGAAAAAGACAGAGAACAGTCCATTTTGGTTAGGTCCTATCTATGATAAGGATAGGCAATATATACTTTTAATTAGATTTCATCGGGTTTACTTATAGGGGCAGATGGAATAATATCTACTTTATGATGCTTTAATAAAACCCACGCGCCCTTTGATTTTAGATCCAATTGAAAACTTCGTACAAAAGGTTACTGACCGTCACAATGACATCCACCTTCTGGAATCTTAGGCTCCACCATTCACAAGTGCTACCTAGAAGATCCTCAAATACATGAGGGTTTTCATCATCTACAAGATTGTTCCTCAAGTTAAGGGACCTCAAAATATTCATATACATTACATTTTATAACTATCATAATAGGAGAATTGTATATCCACCTTAAGAGACGTAGTCGATGTACATTATAGGTGTATTGCCTCTTGCCTCCTAAATCTTTTCGGAAGATTGTTTACGTGGGTATAAGAGCCATATAATGGTCTTTTCTACCCCAACCTGACCAAGAGTGAACTTGGATTAAAAGGAATAGACAATACTGAAAAAAAAAGTAGGTGAAGAACCAACAAAGTAAAAGAAGAAATGCGGCTCCACCAGATTTTCCTACAATATGTGAGTTATTTACCTAAATTGATCGTTTGTCTGCGTATATGCATGCGGCCGTATGAGCTTGCTCCTGTGAATCATCATGTAATCACCAATTAGGCATAATCCACCCAAAATTTGTCAGGGCACATGTCTGAAGCTTAGCTTCACTAGAATAACTAAGATAATGGGATGTTAATTGATGCAAAGGGGTCTCCATAGATCAAACAAACATAGAACCACTGAGAATTCAAGCAGAAATCACTGCTTAAGGGTCTCAGAATGGACTCTTGCCTTTCCATCGGGTAAGCAAGTATAGTTGAAGACCACAGTTCTAGGGCCATACCAGCATAACGGGGTTAGAACATTAGGAGTGTCAATACTTTCGTACGACGCTCACTTTGTTGTCAAAAAATTTTTTTTTGCTCACTTAAGTGCCACAAGTTTACAAAAACATTCACTTGAGTGTCACTCTGCCGGAAGAGTTGACATGATGCTGGAAAAGCTAACGTGACACCAGAAAATAATATTATAATATTATAATTAATTTTTTTTTTATTTTTTATTTTGCTTTTTTATTTATTTTGATTTTGATTTTTTTTTTTTTAGGGCGGGCGAGGGCCACCATTGACCCTCGCCGGCTGCCGAACTCTCGCCTAGATTGGGCAAGGGCCCTTCGCTGTTGGCCACAAAGGCCCTAGGTGAGGTCGGCGAGGTTGTCAATGGCCTCACCCGCGGCGGCTACGGCGAAGGCCAGGCGGCCCTTACCCAAGTCTGGCCCACAAAGGCCCTGGGCAAGGCCGCAACGGCCCTCGGCAGCCGTGGGGAGGCCGTGACGGCCTCACCCAAGGCCTTTCCGGCCGACGGCGAGGGGGCCATGGCCAGCGAGGGTCAACGATGGCCCTCGCCGGCCTTAAAAAAAAAAAAAAAAAAAAAGTTTTAAAAAATCAATTAAAATATTAAAATATTGTTTTCCGACGGTCACGTCAGCTTTTCCGACGCCATTCTATTTTCTATTAATTTATATTCATTCAATTTTTCCGGCGGAGTGGCACTCAAGTGAACGTTTTTGTAAATTTGTGGTACTTAAGTGAGCGAAAAAAAAGTTTTGACACTAAAGTGAACTCCATACGAAAGTATTGGCACTCCTAGTGTTCTAACTCCCAAGCACAACTATTGGAAGACTTTTCATGTCTATGAGAGACAGACCTATTTTTCAATTGAGAAGATCCTTGGATAAAGTTAATGCTGAGTATCATAATCTGGTAAAGCCAAAGTATCAAAAATCAGCTTCAATTAGTTAATTGTTGAGTGAAAGTACAATTGTGGACACACCCAAGGCGCAAGGAAAGAGACAGAAGTGAATCTGTTTTGCTTTCATAACTTTTGGAGAAGTAAGAATGAAATTATCATCATCATTAGATATCAAGAGCAAGAGATACCCGTACTGCCTCAGGCTACAATCAAGTTATATACAGGATATCTGCAATTGTAACGGGTGTATATCAGGTTTAGGCTGTGCTGTGAACTAAATAGCTAAAGTATGGAGCTTTGATTCCTCCACAGCAACTTGGGTGACTAATCCTTAATAAGCATTATAATTTCCTTTACTTACACAAACAAAACAACAAAGATCATGAAAGTGATGTGCCGTATTCTTCAGACCATATAAAGCTATGATTTCATCGGGGACTAGAATCTAAACTGTATCCGAAGTTCCAGACTGCTAAGACCTAATGAGATAACCGTGGGACCCATTAACAGCGCCGTAACAGATGCATCCCTGTTGATCCTCCCTAAGAAGCTTGCAAGGTTCAGACCTATTTTAGCTTCTGGCTTCAATGTAGTAATTTTCCCTTTTTTGGGTATGTGCACCAATGTAGTATTTCATTAAGCCCAACTTGATCAATTCAAAGACCATAACACATACTCCAGGGGTCAGACATTCCCTGTTAGAAAAATAACTAAACAATGGCAAGTTGTTTTAAAGCTGGACTGTATTTCCAGACTTTATGTAAGATGTCAATAACAAAGTAAAATAGAAAATGATTATCCAGCTTCAATATTCTAACCTCAGATCATGAGACTGCAGGCAATGAAACTCAGACTGTACAGGTTGAAGACTTGTGCAATAAACATTATATGCCATAATAACCTCATGGACGGAAACTGATTTACTTATGTTTTGGTGTCATACTAGGATATAGGGTACAACTGCATAAATTGCATAAATGTGTAGCATTCCCAACATTTTGCAGAGATTCTTACATTTGCTATGGTGAGCCTTTTAAGTAATTTTTCTGATTTGGTAGATTTGGTGTTCGGATGTGCAAGAGGATCCAGCAGGGTACCTCAACAATATCATTCTCAATTTAATGAATAGGACATCTCAAGGATGCTTAGCTTTCAAGATCCAGAGGACTACAACAAGTGATCCATCATCTCCAGATGTTCGGGCTCATGATGCAGGTATTCAGCAGATTGCTTTGAAGGGCTACTGATATTCGCTGATGTCAACATAATTTCAGCACAAAAGATATCTATCCTAAGAGTGTGTGATGTTACTGGCAAAGATTATCAAGACTAAGAACCAGCTTATGCTGAATCTGTCCCTTTGGATAACAGGATCAACAGGGTAAATCTTTGCTGACATTTGGGGTGCAAGCTCAGATTACCTAAGATACAATGAATTTCATTAATTATAGAAGAATCAGTTGTGTCCTCTATAGTCATATAGAACTAGGAAACCTCTAAATAACAAGCAGAATACCCAACTTCGAACAGAATAAGGAACACAAAAGAGAAGGGGAAAGGCAACACACTAAATTCCCAATGGACCTTTAATTGAATACTTTTGACCACAGGAAAATGTTTCATTCAGATCTAAACTGGAGATCCAAGTTTTTTCGAAAGCTATATAATATACAGAAGATCCAAGTTTAATCCAAGTTTAACATGCCTTTTACAGGTCTACACTATTTCAAACATTCTACAAAATAATCAACAATGACAAATCAATCCACCATCTTATCGGTAGGGCTTTTGAATATTATGGGAGAAATATGAGTTATCTGTCATAGTCAATCATATTACCTCACAAATAAAGAACAAGTTCTCCAAGTACAAGTTCTTTATTATTTAGAATGCTCAACCACCCCTCTTTCTCTGCATTGTCAAAACTAGCATTCTCCTGCATGTTTTCCTTCAATAGAACAAGGAAATCGATGTCAATAATGTTATTAAATTGAGATCTTACACAATGTAGTTGTTAAGGATCACTGCTCTCTAGTGCATATAGCCTCGTTTTTAGATTTAGACTCCTGCAGACAGAAGGAAATGAAAGAAAAAAGGATGGCAAAGTACTGTGTACATTAACATGGTTATAGGATTATCTTATTGCACTTGAATGAGTTGATGCATCTAATGCCCTCACAGGAGCATTTTAGCACTAATCTAATTGTTCAATCAATTAATTTTAGCACTGATCTAGTTGTTCTGTCGATTAGTACTTGCAAATTATACTGCCACAGAGGATAGAGACTGATTGTGAGGAATATAGCAAATAAACATATGATTCTGGCTCCTTCCCCACATGTTCATGTCAAATCATTTTGAAGATGGATCCAACAGAACCATACCAATTGATACCTGAATTGTATGATTTCACCAGGTGGCTCAATACAAAAATCTATTCCTCCATATCATATCTTTATAAGTTGTGTACCATTCACAATCCATTCTATCAAGCACTATATCTTGAAACATTTATGCCAATATAGAACCAAAGCAAATACTTCGACATGGATTGAAAAGAAAATCTGCTGACTGAAAGACTTTTAAATGTACTAAAAGATACATAATTAGTTTTGAATCAAACCCCAAAAAGGGTAACACAACCAGAGGAACTTACTCAGAGTTAAAGAGGAACCCACAATCCAAAGATGTCGTGCATTCAAAATTACAGGTCAGAGAATTACCTAGACGTTGGCCTGACCCCGGTTAATGTCTAATAGGGGTGGGATTTGCACTCAGATTTGAAGCCGCAACATGAGCCAAATCACCTTCAAATGTGATGGGAGTCCTGTTAAGAAGACGGTCGAAAGGATTTACAAAATACTCCCGGTGGAATACTCACAGCTAGCGTTCCAAAAGCAGCATGTCTACTCAGCAGTCAGCATGAAGCAAACCCAATACATCTTTCTACATAATTTATGAGAGACCACGCATCCTAGCAAGATAAATAATTTCGTGGTTTAATACCAAAATGGACAAACTTATGAATTAGAATACCGGAATAATTGCTAAGTGATCCCACAATCGTTGAAATTCACGTCCCGAAATGACAAGAAGGATCGCACATTCTCTTTCTCTACATAAATTAAATTGCTTTCACTTCTACAGGCGCATATTCTTAGCTAGTATCTGAGAAAAGAGAAACCCAAAAATGAAGAATGGCCAAACGAACCAGAGCGACGGAGAGTCCGGAAACTCGTAGCTGGTGACGACGTTGCCCACCCAAAGCTCGCCGTCGGGACCGTTCTGGGATTGAACCGGCATGCAGATGCGACCGATCAGGGTGACGGAGTTGGCAACCTTGGCCTGAAACGGTATCTCTCTCGGCCTCGGCTAATCGACAACAGCGGAGAAAGAACCAGAACCACCAACGCTCGATGGTTTATTAGCCGACTTGGCCACGGGAGTGACAGTGGACATGGACTTCCATGCCACAACGGGTGAAGTGGCGGAATGGCGCTCGAAAGAAGACGAGGAGCAGAGACGCAGTAGTGCTGGTTCGGTGGGACAAAGCTGCTCGCCGGAGCGATCGAGCGAGAGAACTCATTTCAGCTTCCTTTGGAATTTGTACAGAGGGAAAGATGACAACTTTTTTTTTTTAATCTTGCATAAAGAAAAAAAAGAATTAAGTGATAATTAGGAAATTGTTTTCACTTTTTTTCATAACTATAAATTACAAATAAATAATTGTTTTCAAGATTTCCGATGTGTTAGTGAGAAACAATTTTACTGATAATGCGAGAACATGCATCTTAACTTTGAATACGATACCCACTTAAGCATTTTCAAAGATTTTATTCTGGTTAAAAATATTAATTTTCACGAACTAAGCTTGTTATCACAAAAATAAGAACGAGATATGAAAGCTGCAGGACCTTTTAATCTGGCGCTAAACTTTTTAATCAGTGCAATTACACCCTAAACATTAGCAAGCCAATTCTAAACCTTCTAGCATGTGAAGCCAATTCTGTCCATTTTATGGACGAGTGAAAGTAAGACTTTCGCGTCGGCAATTTTCCCACTAAGAAAACAGACAACACTTGGACCAAAAATTTACGTGAATTTCACACTAAGATGATGTGCTGGAATGCATGGCCACCAAGGAAGGCATAGATACCATCCTCAATCTCGATCGAGGTGTCGTGCTTCCCTTTCTCCGCGATCACCCCTTCCTTCACCACCGCCATCAAGTCCACTCCTTTGATCGTGGAAAACCAGTTCTGTGCCGCTGCCGCAGCTCTGTTCAGCACGTCTGGCACTGCGCGCTCGGACTCGGCATTGAGGGCACTCGTGGCTTCGTTGAGCAATTTCCGATCAAAAAGTAGGATCGGAAGAAGTACGTAGTCCGGACTTGTGCCACCAATTTACCCGGGCCACGGTGGAAAAAGTAGGATCGGAAGAAGTACGTAGTCCGGACTTGTGCCACCAATTTACCCGGGCCACGGTGGAAAAAGTAGGATCTCATCGGATGGATCAAAAAGGGACGAGCAAGAATTAATATTAGTCTGCTTGTCTGGTTTCATTTCCAGGATGTCAATAGAGAAATATTCAGGTTCTTTCCATGATTAGGATTTGCGAGCTCAGCAGCTGCTCTGATTTCTTCAGCAGCAGTTGTACCGCTAGGCATGCAAAGAGAGAATCCACTAAATTTTTGTTCATTTGGCCTACAAGGGTGACTGAAATACACATCCCTTACTTCGACATCACCGCAAATGTCCTCCAGTGCTCATCCTGAAGGACCGTAAGCATCTCTCTGTCCGTGGCTTTCTGTTGATTGCCTCAAACAGCTTGAGCGCCGCAGCTTCTCCCGCAGCTTATGCACTCATGCATGGAGCCGCCTGTCCTAGGGCCTTAAAAAACCCAAAAGGGTCGGTGTAAATGCGACGGTACAAATCCCATCTACTACATTCTGCATGGCAGACCATTCTCTGATAGAGGAAAAAGGACGACATCGTGATGGGTTTGAGGACCCGAAGAATCATGTACACTCGACAGCTCATAAACTTGTAATGTTATTACGAACTTAAGGACCCAACCGAGATAATACAAATTCGCTTCGCATGCATTACGAAAAAGTATTACCCTTCTTATATAAGTTAATCAGGTAAGATGAGAAGTTAGGAGAACCGATCTTACATGGATCCAGGCATTACACTGACGACAACATGAACATTGTCCTCCCCTGTATACCCTTTCTCCAGGATCATCTTCCCACCAGACCAAACTGCCAATGCATATGTGCAAAATACGACGAACACCAGTGCACCAGATACCATCCCTGAGACCATGCCCCTGTGCATGCTAGATTCATAGGCTTTGGTCCTAGATTCATTGTACATAGCAATAGCTTTCTTCTCTCCTGTAAATGACGCGACCTGGAAGGGAAATGCTCTTTCATTCAAAATCATCAGAGTTTTGATCTGAAATAGTTGAATTAAAGAACTGATGACTAAGGTTTCTGCTGCAGATAAATGTACAGTTCTTAATGACCCGACTGTCTGCTCTGCAACAGCTGCTGCTTGCGAGTATGAAGTTTGCCCACGAGAAGCCAGCTTTTCAACAGTTCTGCTAGGAACAGCAACGGACAAGATGATGAGAGGGATTGAAGACAACATAACTAGCATGAGAAGCCAACCCTTTGATGAAGGCAATAACAAAGCTTCCGAAGAATATGGCAATTTGCTGCATGAACTTTCCCACCCGAACCACACAATTAGAAGGAAAATGTTCCAAGAAATATGATAAAAGATCATGAATGAAGCCTTTTGTATAAAAAAATTTGGGCATTATACCTTCTTGCCCATGGCGTCTTGGATAAGAACAGTGTTGCCCGTCATCCTTCCAATGATTTTGCCGGTATATGTTTCCTTGTCAAAGCAGCCAATTTCCTGCCGCAATAATGTCTTCAAGTATAAGCTTCTTATCTTTGTAGCTTGTCTCTTTCCAGTGACCATCCAACAAGCGACCTCCGGTGTTGTAGTCAAAGAAAATGTTGGACCGTTTCGAGAACAACACCTAACTTTATATGTCAGTAAGCAGACTAGCAAAACTTACGCGTGAAAGCCGCAACGCCAGATCCAACAGCCAAGTATAAAAGCTTCAGACAAACCTGAAAACCATATAGACTTAACGGAGGAATGCTAGAAAAGGGGACCCATCAAGCAGAAACAAGGAGGAAGCTGATTTCATGACTCTTACCTCATTTTTGTCAAACAATCTACAAGCAAGAGAAAGACGGAATGAACTTCAAAGTAGTAGTGTATAGTCTGGACTATTCCAGAGAAGAGAGTGGATACCATGAGCCAAAACTTGAGTTTTCATGGAGATGAAAAATGAAAGAAATTGAGGAAAAAGATTATTACTTGATAAAGCTTTGAAGAAAAGATTGGCACGTAGGGCCAATGAACCTTGCTACTTTGCCTTTTCCTCTTGCCTTTTTCTTGGTGGACTTAACATACAATACGAGAGGAACTTGAAAGTTTCTTGGAAAAAGCTTTTGCATGCAACCAAGTAGCCGACTAGGGGTATCTATCTTGATGTAAACATTTATAGAGTCAGAGTCTCAAACCTGAAGTTTTCTTAAAATTTGTGTTTCTTTGACGTTTTTTTTTCTCTTGAGTTGCGCAGAAGCATAAGTGCTTGAATTTTGTCAAACCGTCTTAAATCATCTTGTATTTACCTATGTTCACCTTTTTGGTTGACATCGATTGGAAAGACAAATGAAAATAACATCTACCCATGTTCAGTTTTTTGGTTGACATCGATTGGTAAGTCATATGGTAGGATTTTATTTTTCCATAAAACAAATTAACCCGCTACTCAATTGAAAATTAAATGCTATTATTGAAATTTCGATCTCTAGATTAAGTGTGAGGGGGTCCAAGGTATTTATTTATTTCAATGGGCACGAACTTTGAGTGTAGTGGCAATCACGCTTGAAAAAAATTACCATAAAATTTTTAAACGTATCGCATTTGTACCAGTTTAGTCCTATGTTCTTCAATTGTACTAGTTGAATCCTAAATATTTTGACAATTTATTAATTAAGTCATTTCGACCAATTTTGATAGGAAATTACCGACATGGATACCGATCATCCTATGTTACATGGTCAATGCTAAAGTGTATAGTTTTTTTGAAAAAAAAAAAGGTCGCATTATTTAAAAACCTTTTTTTTATGCTTTGTTGTTCTTACTCCACTTGTCACCAGGCCTCATTGATTGACCACAAGTGAGGGTCAACCTCACTAGTTCTTGGGCAAGGTTGACTTCCTCAAGATTTGGTGAGGCTCGAGTTCACCGAGTTCAACACATCCCGACGAGTTGACCTTGCCGGCCTTGGGTGAGGCTTTACCTTGCAAGATCCTAGTGAGGGCAGGCCTTGCTCGAAGCCCACAAGGTCGTTGGTCCACATCAACACACGTGTATGGTCGAAAGCAGAGGAAGAAAGCAAAAGAAAATGAAGAGAATAGATTAAAAAAGTAAATTGAAAATGATTAAAAAATTGATTTTTTTATAAAATTGTCTACATCAACGTCGGCCTTGCTAGATATAATTGGCATCCATGTTCACAATTTCAAATCAAAATTGGCCAAAATGATTAAATTGGTAAATTATAAAAAAATTTACGAAGATTCAAGACTAAAGTAGAGTAGGTGTAGTAAGTTTAGAACTTTTCCAGTAATTTTCTTGTCAACTTGTAACTCTTTGCGAATGAGGTAGATGAGGGCGCGATGATTGTGATCTTTTGAAGGCAAGTTCGAGGTGCGATTTCGAAAGAGTAGCCCATCTAGAGAAAAGATGGCATGGCAATGCGAAGATATGGAGTCGAAAACCATAGAGAAAGGAAAGCGTGCCTAAAACCACTATAAATATGTTGTAAATATTATAAATATTAGTGCATGCTTTATAGAGACCTTAAGCAAACAAGAAAAAACTTATTATCTTTCAATTCTTATATCCTAGTTGTAGTTTCCAGATATTTAGTTGTCGATTAAATTCCGCCACATATCTTTTCTGTAGTTTTTAGATCTTTGTTGACAATTAAATTCCATCGTAGCATATTCTTGTCATAGCATCTTTATCTTCGATTAAATTCCAACAAGGTTTTTTATGCCATCGCACTCGATCATTGATTAAAAATCTAATGTAGCATATCCATTGATAAGACTCCCCTCCGGAATCACCACAAAACCTTTTTCTATCTTATAAAGACTAAAGAACGAATTTCAGTGAAAAATAGTTCTTTTCCGATCAAACTCCGATGGAATAGTAGTCTCTCTATTGAATTCAAATTTCTATTATCTTACTAAAAAATCACTTGCATTTATCAACAATCGCGTGCGCAGCAGCTAATTTACATATAATGAGAAGTGTATCACGGGATTTAGTACATAGAATTTAGAATATAGTGTTAGTTTGTCTAGATTTGATTTCGAAACAATGAGTAACGTTAATTGTTTCAGGACAAGTACATAAGATCAATGTGAGAAATAAGATGTCGGAATATAGCTGATATCTTAATATCAATTTCGGAAATTAATGGTAATATAAGACAAGTCACAATTGTCAGTCCTTAGAAAATCCAGGTATACGAAACGACCCGACGAACTCGCGCCCAAACACGGGAGAGAGAGAGAGAGATAGGAACGAGAGATAGGAACGAGAGACGCAACCGAGGAGGCCCGCGTCGACGTCTTTTTGGGGGACCGGGGTTCGACATCTCGCTTTTCTGCCATCGCGGGCTGTCGCGGACGGCGGCCTGGTGGAGCTTAAGGCGGTATGATCTGGCGGTGGACGACGTTCTGTGGACGTTACTCGTCACGGTGCTGGAGTCGCTGGCTCCCGGTCGCTATGCTCTGTTTCTTTCTTCTTTCTTTCTGTAGCTGTACCATCTGAAGTCGACCATGAGCAGCTCATGAATCTAGTTAACGATTACATGTGAATCAAAGCTGCTTGAATTTACTCGGCAGCAAAGGCCTGGATCATCGTCGAGCTTTAGTTGCTTCTTCTCTGTTTATCGTGGCCTTTTCCATTGGGGGTACGTCAATTGCTGAATTCCGATATCGTGTCTCCCCATTTCTGTGGAGGAAAGGCCAAAAATTTTACGGTAGTTGGATCTATATTCCGATTGAGAAGACAGATTTCACTTCCATGGACGAAGGAAAAGAAAAGAGCTTTTTGCCTATATATATGTATGATTATGGTGGGAGGGCTTCTTGCCGATTCTCCACTGTTGATGGTAAAGAACACGACCACCATCGATCACATTAGTTCCTCGCACATATGCTTCATTTGGTCCCCACGAGTTTTATCTACCCACGAGCGGTTCCTCGGCTTAGGTGTAATGGGGTCGGTCGAATGGACCAATTTTTTCTTCCATTCTAGGAACGTATGATTGATTCAGGATTTGTCGAAACGAAAAGCATCGGATGAACACCAGTTTGACCCCTTCAAAGAGTCAGGTATCGAGTCTTTCGGCATCCTATTTCCAGGCTGAAAATGTTTTCCCAATCCAAAAGAGTAGTTTTATATGCTCATGATCAGCGATTTTCTCTTAGAAATGGCATTGTCTTTATAACTTTTGGAATATAATTAAATATTGAAATTACGTTTTCATTTAATAGTTTAAGTTATTAAAATAATTGACGGTGATCTCATAAAAATCTTACAATAACTTTATTTTCTTAGTGAGTCTATCAAAATATCCAAAATTACTTTAAAAAAACCCAATAAAATCTCCCTTGATCCAAAAAATTTCCACTAGATAGAATCGGCAAGTGGACGCTCCCATTCGTCCTACTCATATTGATATGCACTCAGTCGATTTCGAGAAATTGTTGAATGCATTGATCGGTCCCGAATAGCAATGAATCTTGAATTCGATTTCCGTGTGCTTCTCTGAGTAAACACGGTTGGCTCCTTTGCATAATGAATAGTGGAATTATGATAGAGATTTCCATTGGAATCATCGGATGCCTGCAACCCTTTTCCTCGTACTCGTATTGATATGCTACTTGCTTTCGAGAAATTCAAAGAAGAACCAACCGATCCCGAGTAGCAATGTTACCATAGGCTTACTGCGCTTCCGTCGAGGACTAAATCGAAAAGATTCACAAAACATAACGCAGGGCCATTGCAAGAGATGACAGAGAAACAAAGAGTTCCGTCCTCGCTATTTTGCTAACCGGAAGCCACTCACTCGGCGGACCTCGTCGATCGATCGTTTGCACATCCATCAATAGTCATAATGATGATGTGATGGGGGACAGTTTCGAGGGAGGGTCAATCAAGGTCAAGCCCAAGCCAAGCCCAAGCCTAAGCTTGCGGGAGGAGGGAAAGAAGCAAACGGAGGCAAAGAACAGCTCTGCATCTTGAATGCCGTGTCTCAACCAGAGTGGCAAATTCTAAATCGGACGGAAACCGACTGAGTCATCTTTAATTAATTGGGTTAATGCCACGAAAAACCCTAAACTTTGCCCCCTGTGACACATTTACCCCGAACTTTTTTGTGACACAAAAACCCCACTTTCTTTGCCTCGTGTGACACATTTACCCCTGAACTTTTTTTGTGCCACCAAAAACCCTAAACTATGCCACTTGTGACAAATTTACCCCAAAGTTTTTGGGCTGAAGGGCATTTCCGTCATTTTCTATTTTTTTTTTTTTTTTTTTTTTTTTATTGAAGAGAGGAAGCCGGCGAGGATGGCCTCGCCGCGCCGGAGTCGGGTGAGGGTCCAGCGGCCCTCGCCCGACGCCTGGCGAAGGCCGCCCAGCGATTCGGCTCGGGTGGCCCTCGCCGGGCCGGCGAGGGTCGCCCTCGCCCGATCCGGCCGGGCGGCCCTCGCCCGACTCAGCGAAGGTCGCCCTCGCGATCCGGCGAGGGCGGCCATTCGCCCGATCCGCCGCCGAGCCAAAGCCGCCCGCCCGACGCCGGCGAGGCTCGCCCAGCCCGGGTGGCCCGGCCGGCGTCGGCGAGGCTCGCCCAGCCTAGGCCCCGGCCGGCGCCGGCGAGGCTCGCCCAGCCCGGCGGCGGCCCTCGCCGGCGTCCTCCCTTCAATAAAAAAAAGGAAAAAAAGAAAAAAAAATAGAAAATGGCTAAAATGCCCTTCGTGCCAAAAAAAAAATTTGGGGTAAATTTGTCATAAGTAATATAGTTCAGGGTAAAATTGTCACAAGTGGCATAGTTTAGGATTTTTGGTGGCACAAAAAAAAGTTCAGGGTAAATGTGTCACACGAGGTAAAGTTTGGGGTAAATTTGTCACACAAGGCAAAGTTTGGGATTTTTTGTGTCACAAAAAAAAGTTCAGGGTAAATGTGTCACAGGGGGCAAAGTTTAGGGTTTTTCGTGGCATTAACCCTAATTAATTCCGCCCCATTCTGCACGTACAGTTTCACGCGTGTCTTGTCTGGCTAGTGTTTCGAGACCTTTGATTCTCTTTGATTCTGTTCAGTCAATGCCATCCATCGCTTTATTTGTCTCTTTCTGCCATTAAGAAACCATGCAATTTTACACTCATTACCCCATTAACTTCTTAACACCATCGACTCCCTTCTCCACTTTTGCGCTAGCATGACAGATGACGCTGTCTTCTTGACCGTCTAGTGAGTGCTCGGCGAGCATTCATGTCACGCGGTGCGGAGTCACGTTATAGTGCAGAGACCCCCTCCGAGCAAGGCAAAATGGCTTCCTCCCTATGCACAGCTCCTCCTCTACCTTCCCCTCCTCACGATACTGCCGACGATGGTGGCCGGCAAGCTCGTACAGGACAACTGCAGTCGCAATTACCAGCTCTGCGTGGAGACCCTCCGGAAGGACCCGCGGAGCCTGATGGCCGATCCCAAGGGACTGGCCCTCATCGTCCAAGACGCGACGATGACAAAGGCGATGGAGACGCTGGCCAACATAGCGGCCCTCTCGAGGCTGGTGGGCCCTGAACAAGCACCACGGCTGTGCTACTGCAACTCCCTCTACAATCCGGAAGCAAAGTCTACCAACAAGAGAGTAGGGCTCTACAGCAAGGCCAGTATGCAGAGATGAAGCAAAGTCTTGGCAATGCCGAGACTGTGCGCCGGACATGCCAGAAGCAATTCAAGGCTGCGTGGTCGCCATTGACAGATGAGAACAATGCTGTATCCGAGCTGCTTGAGGTGTTGATAGGCGTGGTGGATCAGCTGGGGGCTTGAAGCGAGAAGTTGAGAATATGACAGGAAATTAGCTGGGTGTCCTTTGCTCTGTCTTTGTCGCTTCAGGGTAATGCCCCGTTTTGTCTATCAGCTGGGTGTCCTTTGCTTCGCCTTTGTTGTTTCATGGTAGTCTAGTGCCCCTGTTTAGTCTAAGTGTTTGTCCTGTTTGCGGATGTTCGGCTCAGCTTGGTTTTTTTTACTGGTGTGTTTTATTCTGTGTGTTCACGTATGTGTCTTGGGGATGCTTGGTTAATGTATAATAGGAGATCCTTTGTTCAAAGCTTTTGCTTGTTCCCGTTGAATATTTGATAAAGTTGATGACGTTGGGCGGATGAAGAGAATCGAAGCGACTGTGGAGAAGACAGATCTATCTTTTGAGAAAGACGGTGAAGGATGATGATAATGTGGGCTCATCTCGTTCGGTGAGATTGACCTAGAGTCCATCTGGGGCTCAAACTCGGCCATGAATGACAATGATTGGTGCTGGGCTTGTCGGGACATGATTTAGAGTGATAAGTAGTGTTTACGGCCTGACCGAGCATCACGGGCCAGGCCATGTTTAAAACCTCTCGATCAAGCTGATGACGGTCGATTTCCTACTTCCACTTCTCTCCAACCAAAGCAGTAGTTGTACCACTAGGTATGAAAAGAGAGAATCCACTAAATATTTGTTCATTTGGCCTAGAAGGGTAACTGAAATACACATCCTTAGTTCGATATCGCTGCGAATGTCGTCTAGTGCTCATCCTGAAGGACCAGAAGCATCTATATACGACTTTCTGTTGATTACCTCAATCAGCTTGAGCGCCGCAGCTTTGTCCTGTAGCGAATGCACTCATGCATGGAGCTGCCTGTCTTAAGGCCTTTAAAAAACTCAATACGGTTGGTGTAAATGCGACAGTATAAATCCCATCAACTACATTCTGCTTGGCTGAGGGAACGAGAGAAAGAGAGACAGTGATGGATTGTCTGAGAAATTTATTGACTCAGTCTTCGTGGAGAGAGAGGGAAGGAGAAGTGGGTAATTGGATGGAGGCTGGCTCTGTTTCAACGGCTGAGATCTTTCTCATCCCAATCGAAGGGCCCATATTTGTGAGAACCGTACGAGATCGTTGCCATTTTCCCCTTTCATCTTTCAAGGCGCACTCGTGATTCATGACTTGCCAAAAGGCAAGCTATTTTCCTTCTCCCAAAATTACAGTCGTGCCAAAAGGCAATAACACCCTTTCACCAATCAACTGGCTTTTTCAATTTTTATCTTTATTATAGGTTTACAATTTCTTTGATTTTAAGGTTTCATTATAGGAATTTATTAATGAATATTTCATGATACCTATTACATAGAAATCTAATGAAAAATTAAATTTCCAAAACATTAAATTTGCTAATCAAATATACAATCGACCGATTCTAAAATTAATTACATATAAAATAAACCATCTTTTTTTTTATATTACACTTTTGGCAAAACAATATATATAATGGGCTGGAATTATTCAAGTCTCAAAAGATTTTTCAATTTTTCCCAACTCATAATTACACAATGGGAGTCAAAATTCTCAAATTCCCCTGCTCAAGATATTATAATAATGATCCCTATCGACTTGTTCCCACATCTATCCTTCTTTTAAAGTAAAATTTCAGGAACTTGCCCCCAAGACTCGATTCATTTCCTCATATTCGATCCAAAACACACACAGATGCTTAAGTCAACGCTGAAGTCAAGCCAAGCACATGAACTGCTCTTAACACCTCATCATTCTCTCTCTCTCTCTCTCTCTCTCTCTCTCTCTCTCTCTCTCTACCATAATAAACGAATTCCCATTTCAGTAATTTCTATGCATGGAGTATGTAGTTTCTCTAGCACTTGCATTTTTCATAGTGAGAAAAGTATTTAACTTGAAAGATCCAACAAACATTTGCATATCGACCATAATAAAATGTGCATGATACATCATTCCATGGTCAGATCCATATTTGATTTAGTCTAATCCTATTTTGTAAATAGTAGTTTAATTGATGCGTGAATTCTTGTTGAAACATTTTAAGTTGGCTGATGATTTTGTGAATGATTTTGTGTCTCGACTCTTTAGAGGAGCACAAGCTAAAAGAAACTAATTTTTAGCAAATATTCATTCTGTTCATTAGTAAAACGTGCACGTAGGAGAAAAATGATGAGAAGGCTGCTGTCGGAGTATTTTTTTGGAGACCAACCTTTTATTAGAGAGGTGCGACCAATTCTTGAGCTCTGTAAATGTGCTCTGCATTACCGATAGTCCGTGATGCTCACTTCTCCTTCATCATCCGGTTGCCACCTTTTTACCCATTTGTACCCACACCTTGCGCATCATTAAACCCCTAAACCAGCCACAATTTAAGTCCTAATGGAAATAGGAAACTTGGACAAGAAATGAACTAGAGTTGAGAGGATAGATTGGAGGCAAAACCGACGGACATGCAGCTGTCCATTTCTCGGTAGAGCCAGATGGGATTGGACTGCAGAATTAAGCCTAAAATGGAAGCTGTCTTGGTTGCAAAACTGGACAAAACAGAGCGGTAGCAAAGGATAAAAGGGTGAAGATGCAGAAAGAAGGAAGGGAAAGAACCGGCAGAAACTTCAAGAAACCGGCGGTTGAACTTAAAGGAGCCTAGGAGTAATTGCCAGCTTCACTAGAGCAGCTTCAGCTGAGTTGATTGGACAAAGAACGGGGGGAAAGAACCAGCTGAAAATGAAAGGGCCAACGGACAATGAGCTCCAAGGAGAAAAACAGAATAGAAAACACAGCGAGAGCTAAGAGAGATGAGAGTGAGGGGGTGAAGAACGAGGGGCACAATCTCCTTCCAGCGGGTCGCCGCTCCCGCCTGTCTCTCCCCGAGCAGTCACGGAATTCGTCAGGCCAAACCCCGACGGAACTCCAGCATACTCATGCCGGCTTCAACGATTTCAGGCGAAACTCGGGCCAACCTTGCGTAATCCCGCTGGTGTCGCTACTCTAGCTGTGACTCTATAACAGCACCCTCCGATTCCGCTACGAAGTTAGTGACGCAAGCGAGTTTCAGGCCAGCCATGGCGCCGCGCCCTTGCCCTGCTTGGCCCGATTTCTGACGCCCATCAACACCTCCACTTCATCTGCATGCTTCAGATAATACCTAAAAGGCCAAAGGAGAGAAAATGTGGAGAGGGAGAGGAAGTGCAGCACGCCACTTTGAAATCTCCAACACCTGCGGACACGAGGTAAAGCGTTCAGGCCTATGCAGGAGGAAGAAGACCAAGTTGTTGTCTGGCATCCCAGTGTTCCTCCGGCACGTCACTCAATTGCTCGACGTCCTTGCCTACCGCTGTCATCAATGACTTGGTGCCGCGCCTCATTGTCTGCCTGTCACGCGCGCTGCCAACCAAGCGAAGGCTCCTTCTGTTTCCCGGCAAATCGAGGTCTCTTGGCGCGGCCAAACCAGATCTCAGTTTCGCTCGAGATCCCGGGCGAGTCCAGGTGTCCCCGGTGTCGTCCCAGCCTCGCTCAATGACCACCTTGCAATACTGCTGCGACGCTACCAAAACCAACCCGCATCGGTCCCTCGACGAGTTCAACCGCGTCGTCGCCGTGATATCCCGCACAACCTGCCGCCCCAAGACCAATATCCTCTGTCGCCATTAACGAAGCAGTTGGGCTCTTGCCCATGACGATCCTTGCCGCTGCCTAAGCTGATCCCCCGGCCTGTTCCTCCATGTCCGAAGCCCATAACAAGTCATTAAAATTCCAGGCGACATCCTTGCGTCCTTGGTGTTTTCTTTTTGCATGATAAAGAAAAATTCAAGCGGTGGTCAAAAGAGTCTTGGCTGGGGTCGAACTAAAGAATAGTAATTGGTCAAAAGAAAAGTTCTACTTGGAAATCATAATTTGCACATACACACAGGAAAAAGTTTCCTCTTTTCCTCAGCCACTTCTGAAGTCCAGCCGATTCCTTGTCGTGTCAAACAACACCAGCACACCCCCATTGCCGGGCACTCACCGAATTCCCACCAGGCCGAGAGACGTTGGATTTCCCTTTTGCAGGTTTTCTATGGTTCCTCATCAATCGTCGAGCGGAGCACCCTCTTGTCGACCACCAAAAAGACGAAACTGCCTTGCTCTCACGGCAAGAACCGTGATACCCCTAGCCCTCGCCACAAGTCCACCGTGCACCGGCCATCCTCTGAGCCTCATCCGAATGTTCGAGTCGATTCCAATAAGGTTACCTGCATCCAAATTGGGCAATGATTCTATCCAATTTGACTTTGAATGTTCGATCGCAATTTACCAATATATTTTGTTATCTAATTGATTTTTAGTGAGATTCTAGACATTATCCAAATTAGGGGTTAAAGATAATAGTTCATTTAATTACTAATTTGATCCGTAAAGATATTGAATCAATTTTTTTAATTATTTCAACTCAACATTGGATAAATATTGTCCCTAAAGATTGCGATAAACTTCAATTTAACCGTAAGACAAGGGATTATTTTTTTAGATTATTGTATCCTTCAATTTCAAATTTTTATGGAATGCGTATGCGGGTTAGGTGAGTTCATATCTCTAATGTAGATAACATGCCATGTTTTCAAATGTAAAAAATCCAAAAATATTGCATTTTTATACCATACCATTTAGAGTTGATTTTATATATAGGATTGCATGACAGGATTAGATGGAATATTTTCCTAATTAATCTGAATACATGTTTAGACAATATCTAAACTAGATAATATTTTTTAATTGAATTTCATGTTAAGATAGGCTTCTGTTTTATAACTTAAATTAGATAATCTCTCACTTTAGGTGCATTTCTATTTTAATTTATTTAGAGTTACAAATTTTTAATAGAAAAGCAAAAAATGACATAAGCAATAGTGGCATCATCATATGTCATGTTATACGGTTTGATTGCATCACCATGCCACGCCATGTATATGCTATGTTATATAGTTTATGTACGTCATTATATAGTTAATGCATGTCATATATGCACATCATTTAGTGATTGCATATTTAGGGCCATTTAATTAGAATTGCATGTCATATTAGCAATTAGGTCATGTAGTTCCAATTGCATATCACGCATTTCATATGATTTAATTTTTCCTTATATAGAAAACCTTTAAAAAGAACTATGCTAGGTTAGGCATTGCATGCATTTTTAATTGATATTTTGCAGTTGGGGAATTAATGTGTTTGCATTAAGACATGTGAATTATTTCCATATCATTATTTATTGCATTGTTTATTGGGTGTTTCAATAATGTTTAAGCATCCACATGAACACCTCACATGTTAGTGGATAGAGTAAAATCTATCCAAGCTGCCTACCAAACATTTTTTAATAAAAGAAAAAGGTACCGAAAGGGCATTGAAGTAATCTAGCATAATCAAGTCCTCGAATCCTCTGGTTCATAGAAGTAAAGCAAGTCTTTGATTACTTTACTCGGTAGCTAATCGACCCACCATAAACTGATTAGTGACAATTCCTAATTGAAAATAATTTTACATGTTAAGAACTTGGATCATAAGTCACAAATTGGTATCGGCTTGGGAAAGCCCAAGTTAAGTCTAAGCTTAGTAATCCATTAGCCGAGCTCTAGGTGGCTCATGCGAGGGTAGGTCATGACAATTATCAACACTTAGGTCTTTGGCCAAAAAACATCGCTAGTATGCTAGATTCAAGATGTTCATTGTGGAAATTTACATGAACTTATCTTGCATGTTATAATCAACACTTAGGTCTTTGGCCAAAAAACATCGCTAGTATGCTAGATTCAAGATGTTCATTGTGGAAATTTACATGAACTTATCTTGCATGTTATAATCAACACTTAGGCCTTTGGCCAAAAAATATATCAGTAACATGTCAGACGCAAGATTGTTCATGGTGGATATTTACATGATGCTACTCTTTAGGACCTACGTAATCATATGCTTTACTAGCAACTTTTGCCAAATGCATGTCGAAAATGATCAAAGGGCTTGTAAGAATGAAGAGTATTTATTTAAGAATGACAGACACCTTTTCATAACCTTGATGAGAAGTTGGTAAAGTAAAATTTTCCCTGTTTCTTTCTCTGTGAAGTTTCCAAAGTCTGCTATGGACTCATTGAATTTTACCGTAATAAACGAGAAGCAAATTAACATACATAAAGCCCATGTGCTACAAAATGCATGAGAAAAGGCATTTACCCTCCAAGTGCATGGTTCCCTCTAGGATTTAAGTCGAAGCACTCAATGACTAATGGATTCTCCACCAACAAGTTTTGCAGTACGTTAATTGACTAGTGCCTCTAGGAACATATTAGACAATATGATGATAGCTTCAAGGAAACACCACCAAACTCAATTGCTTTGGATATTTCTAGAAAAGGATCTTAAGAAAAGGTAACACCGGATTTCTTTATATAAAGCAATGAAAAGATATGGCAAGGAACAATATCAAGCGGGACATTTGATGAGAGATTTTGGATAGCTTACGCTTTTAAAAAGCAGATCTTTGTTTTCCATGCTGGGAATAGTAAAATATTATTTCAATAGCACTCTTGGAAGCAACAGATTCCTCAGCATGGATAGTCAATAAGTAACCAGGTTTCTCAACCCTACTTGTACATTTTTATTAAGAAGCGGCAGGGTCAAACTCTAACTTTTCTTTGCGACTATCTGAAGATGCTTTGGACAAGATCTTGATGCATTACCCTTGTACTTCACCAAACCCAAGTGCTTGGAAAATGACAAGTGCATAATGTGATCTAGGAGTTAATAACATTAATTGCACAATCTTGTATTGATAATTTTAAATTGTGGACATTTAACTAGTATAGAGATATGCAGTACTTTAAGTGCAAACATGTCATGGAAATGAATATGGTGCTTTAGGTTTGTGAACTATTTGATGTATTTTATGAACTCATTTGAAATGATTAAATAGTTAGATTACTAAGTAATCATATGATTGTGGACTCAAATGATATTTTTTCATAGCCAATGGAGAGTATTACTTCCTAATCCAATCAAAAAACAGTTGAATAGTCCATATTGGCGCATATGGAAAGAGCTATGAGTATGAAGTACCAAAAAAGTAATGAATACAACTAAAACTACAACAAGAGGAAAAGAGCATAATTAAACATTATTTGATAATAGCGACTAGCAAGTGAGCCTTTCTTCTTCATACTAGCCTTTTGATGAACACATACAATTGTAGTAGGCTCCACACCCGAGTGATCCTTAGATCATTTGCTTTTGTAGAAAATGCATCTAAAATAGGTGAATCGCAAAGCAATTAGATCACCTTCAATCCACTAGCTTACTTTTCTGACATGTTAATATTGGACTCTACCTGAGCATATTAAATTTTGGACATCTCTCTCTTTCCTATAAATTGGTAAGAATTAGCATTCTTAAAGCAACAGATCACATAAATTCACTTTCAATAAGGCATACTCTTCTTCTCCAAAATAGTCAAAGTTAGAAGCAGAAGAAAAAGAATGACTAGATGATACTTTTATATTTAGTATCATATCTTCCACAAGGATACAATGACCAAATTAGGTGATATCAAGTTAATTGTTTTTTTATCATCAAGTCACTAACCTAGGCAAATTAATATCTATGTATCTCTCTATTATGAACTCAAACAAAACAACTGAATAGTAAACAACTAAACTAACTTAAGTTATGATAATTTGAGTAGGATATTACTTGCCAATCCATGTGATGATAGTACTCTGGACTCTCAAGAGCTATGGACCTAAACATGTAAATAAGTGTCCGTTGAAGCAGATTGGATGAAACTAATCATTGTGGAATGGACATCCATAATGTTTCAAAATCAAGAATCTATATTGATACCATGTAAAATTAGAGAAAGATCTATGAAGCTATGATATCCATCACAATGCTCATTCGAGAATTCAAAAGGTAAATGTTTTTACAAAGCCCAAACAAAATCGGATTTTGCTCCTCTCAAACAAACAGTCACTGTCTATATTTAACCATCAAATGAACCAACACTACATTTTGCGTATTCTCAAAATAATGTCAAAGATAATATTTTCATCCAAGGAGTTGTGCACATAAACAAGATCATGCGCAAGGAGGAAAATCAGTCAAGATATACTTTAATATTGATGCCGCTATAAATAAGAGACTGAACTACTATTATGATTTTTCCTTCAAACTTGTCCCTCTCTCTTGGAGTATAGGAAGCAGTGCACACATCAACTTCCCTCCCCCGGTCGGCCCAAAACTGGCCTACAGCCAAATATGCTAGTATGTCTAATCGAGACTTGAGCACGGCTCCAATGTCCTTAGAATTGGTACCTGCAATAGCAACCTAGTTGCATGTGACCTTGTGAGCGAGTGAAAGCTGAGATGAGGCACTTGGAGATGAAAACATTTAGAGTGAGCGGGTTCGTGTAGGCTATGGTTTGTTGCTTGAAGGACACATGCTTATTCGGATTCTTGGACCCCTTCCTCTTTGGTCAGTGTATGGCCCCTGTTGTCATCATCCAAATAGTCCAACTCCAAAGAAAACTTGGTGCTAAATAATGCTGCCTAAAAGCCAACACTCAATAACAAAATCTCTATACAATTCGATAAAGGATACAGCACCCCCACATTCCAATCATTATGCTACGCTAGTACCATTATCAAGGAAATAACAAAGAGGACATTCCAAACTAGAAAAAGAATGAGACATTCAATGATGCACCTGCCCACTGTGAATGCCATATGTGAGCACAAAGATGCCATCTCAAGAGGCATCAACACCATGATTAGAACAACATGACACCTGAAAGAAACAAATAATGTTAGCAAGACATATCTAACTACCGACACTTCTCAAGATTAACCAGAGAAGTGGGTAAGCATACAACCCCATGTAACAAAACCTCACAATCTTTGAAGTTGCACTCATAGAGGTCATGCTAAGTAATTCATCAAACAGCTAGAATGTATGGGGGAGTAAGTGCTCAAACAGCCCCTAATTGTCGAATCGTGTAGCAATTCCTTTAAAAGTCAAACATTCCTTTAAGAAAGACCGACTTCATATGAGCCAATAAGTAATTCAAAGAATGAAAATTTCTTCCTTTTGACACCAGATTCAAGCATGATTAGACGCACAGATTTACCTGCCTTACTGAATTCGAAGTGGATCGTCTCAAGCCGATAAGGTTTGGATGGTGGTATTAAGGTCACCCTCCCAACATCCTTCATTGTCCTCTTCGGAGAGGAGTACTTTATCTAGGTCTGGTGTCGTCAGGGCACCCTTGCAGAATATATTCATCTTGGGGCACTTCATGATGACAATACGCACCAACGATGGGAATTTGAAGGCGTAATTCGTGGGTGAGAAGCTCTCAAAGCTTGGTAAACCGTTAAGTATAAGCTCTTCCAGATTGGGGAAAGAGACATCCTCTACTTCATTTCCATCATCTGTTACCATGTCTTCCATCGCAACACAATTTCTTAGGCATAGCCAAGTAAGGTGCACCAGACTTGTTACTGCTGAGCAAGTCCCCATATGAACTAAACCAGCACAATCCGTTACTCCTAAATGCGTCAAGCTCTGGAATGAAGTCGGGGATGGAAGTATGATTGATAAACTCGAGCACTCCGTAATCCATAGAACTTCAATCTGTTTGAGAATTTCAACCATCAAGGAGCCATCTTTCCAAACTCGCTTCAAGTTACATAGCTTAAAAAGGTCAAGTTGCTTGAGATTTCGCAGTGCCCGGAGAGGTTTTCCCATTTCGGTTAGTTCTCCACAGGGAGTGGCTTCCCCATGTCCAGATGAATCTTCTGGAAATATCTCCTTGAAGGAACTACATATCACATGAAGCGTTTCTAGACTAGGGAATCCGTGGAGAAGGAAGTTGGAAGGAAAAGTGACGTTTTCATCATGGTAGCATGCCAAAACTAGCTCTCTAAGATTGCAAAAGACGTAATGCTGCAGCATCATCGCAACATCCTCCCTTGCTAATGTCAATCCCTCCAATTGTGGAATGACCTGCGGGAGGGAATCCATTTAATTAGGCCTCCAAAAGTCCAATGACTAAAATGTCCTTCTGTTTAGGGAAATAACGAGAAACGCAACTTTCCGGAAGCAGACGAGTAAGCATCGATGACCATTATTTATACTAGGGATGATTGTTGTTAGGTGGTGTGCCCCATTTTATTTTATTTTTTTGGTCAATGTGGTGTGCCTAATTCAATCACAATATATTTCGTGAATTTGAGTAAAGAAAGTTATTAGTCAATGATAGTTCAACTATTTCAATTATCAACAAATTAAATCCAAGAGGCAAAATAACATTTGCCTGTTTTAACAAATCATGCTATTTTTATAGTTAGTACATATGTTTCCATGGTAAGATGATGTATTAATGTTGCACATATGGCTTCACCTTTCTATAACTTTGAGAAGATTGCATACTCAACAGATGATTAGCAAAAATAAAAAGAAAAGAAAATTTAAATCGGCAGGACATAGGTGAAAAAGCGATAAAACAAGAAGGAGATTATAGTTCAAAGTTTCATTGTAAAAAGTGTAAATAATCAAGACAAGTAATTCATTCTTACAAAAGCAAAGTGAAACATCAAATGAGCAAAAAAATAAACCAAAAGTACATAATCCCAAATATACGATGTTTTTACCGTTTTGTGCTGTTAAAAAGGAACCTGATTCTGTGTTGGTATATCACTTATTTACCACTCAAATTAAGTTTGGTAATTTCAATTGAACGTTTGTAAGTTGAAAAACATTAGTCAGCCATTGGAATAACATTGATAGATTTTTAATGTAGTTGGTGATCTTGAAGTGCAATGATATATTAGTACTTTTCAAGATCTATAAGATAAAAAGTTGGTCAGTGAATAAAATCCGTTGGTATCTTAATTTGATTCTTGTCGGTACATCAATTAGATTTTTGTTTGTAATTTCAAATTGTAGTTAGTAATTTGAGAGGCGTTGGCTTGTCACAAGAATAAATATTGGTTGATTATTAAAGTAGTTCGTAATTTTGGAAATGTTGGCACTTTCCAAAACCTAACAAGATAATAAGGTGGCAAGTAACTAATAGTAGTTTGTATTTTATAGAAAATATAGGTTTTGAAAAACATTTTCTTAAAAATGATCACTTATATTGCTCAATAATAATAAGTCAATGAAAATTCTTTTCATTGTCGACAACAATCTATATCTAAATATTTTTGTGGATTACGAAATCATTTTTCGTTCATTCATTTTTGTAAGTGATATAAGTGGTCATTTTTCGGAAAATATTTTAAATAAATTCCATTTTTTTTTGTGTGAAATGAATGAAGCCTTAATGTGACTAATATTGGTATACCAATCAAATTAAGTTTGGTAAATTCAAATAAAGTTAGTAATTTCAAATTTGTTCGTGAGCCATGGAATAAAAGTTGGTAAATTATTAAAGTAGTTGGCGATTTTGAAGGTAGAAAAAAAAAGTCTATTGATAAATTACTAACATGTGATCAGATAAGCAAGTTATGCACAATGCTTAACAGTTACCAACCCCGTTGAAGATGTTCGGGGATGGAAATTTGTTTTCTAGCTAAGCTAGCAATATGACAAATGAACATAATACCAATTTTATTTTTTTTTAAATTTTGATGGAAGGGGTTGGCCAAATTAAATTAACTAGGTAAATCTCAATCATAAGATATGAGCAGCTTATTTGAAGCATGCCTGTCTATGCAAGTTAATTTAATAAAAGTTTTTTTCTTCAAAGTAAAAGCTAGGATCAATAGATTATATGCCGAGAGATACGAGTTGGAAATAATTAACTGCAAACAATCTTTAAATTTCTAAGCAATTCACAGGTGTGGTTATGCATATATCAACAAGCATGACATGTTGGACAATTTAAAAGAAAATAACAATGCACCAAGAGCTATGCACATAAACCATTGAAGACAATAGCAAAGAGCTAGAATCATTAATAAGGGCAATACCTTTTCAAAAGAAAATAGTGTGAATTGGTTCTCTCCGGTAGTTGTACCTTGGCAGCTTTGGAATTCATGAGCGAATGAGAATGACCTCATCTCGCTGCAATGTCTCACTCGCAATTGCTTCAAGAGTGGCCATGTTAAATTATGATTACTCCCAAAGAAGCTCATTAGTTTCGGCAACTCAAGTAATCTCAAGTCAGTTAAATGCGGAAAGAAGAGATCACCTGCATTCATCCCCACGCCATCTTCTTCCACAATAATTTCCTTCACCCCACACTCCCGTATTAAAAGTTCTTCGAGTTGTGTCATACCTTTTGCCACTGAGCTTGGAAATAAATTTTTGAGTCTCTTACACTCGACAACCTCCACGCATCGTAAGCATTCAAGAATAAGACCTCCTTGAGGAAGTCCTCTCCACACTTGCTTTATTTTTGGGAGCCGCATCAAAACTAGTTCTCTCAATTGAAAAGTGCTTGGAGAATGAGTTTCACTAAAATTGAACTCTTGGACTTGAAATACTACTTCTAAGGATCCACAATCGGTCACAGTTATTTTCTCTAGGTTTTGAAATCTTGTGAGCAAATTATAAGATGAAAATATGGATGAAAGTTTCTCACAATACTTCACTTCTAGTGTCTTGAGTTTGCTGAAGGCATTTGAATCAAGATTGTCAAGCCATATCTTCTCCGCGTTATCCATGTGCAAGATCTTCATCGACTCCATACTAGTAAACTCAACCTGTTATTTTTCAATTTAATTAATTAGAGCTAATTATCTATTCCCTCAAAAAAGAAAATGCTTTAATTTCAAGAACAAAGAAAATCACAGGATGGAGATTATCAAAAAATGGAAAGAAAAGAAGACTAGATGTCCGTTATTTCATTTTAGCAAATGCCACCCCCTAAAATTCATTCTCTTGTCATATAATTTTTAAGTAGAAAGCATAAATTTTTCTAATATATATCAAGCATTATGTTTAAGCAGTAGCATAACCATAGCCTTCTTAGTTAGACAACCATTTTCATTTCATGCGTAATTTGTCTCCCATGAACCTCATATTTAGCCTATCTTAGATTTAACTCATTACAACATTGAAAAACACAATAGCCAATATATTGTCTCATTTCTTTGAAGTACAAACTAGGGGCGATCAGTTCCCAATCCGATCCGATTCCACTAAAGAACCAGGAATTGGATTTGGAGAATAGGTTCCCCAATTTTGGAATTGAGAACTGAACCTGTCTGGTCAGACAAGCCCGATTCCGGGAAGTCCAATAGAACCAATGCACTGCACTTGTCAGCCAAGTCAAGGGCAACAAGTCGGACAGGATGGCCACAGGAGGGTTGGGGTGGGAAACAAAGCAATGGGAAAGGTAGAGGTGGAGGGCGGAGATGATGGGGACTTTGCCGAAGAGAGCAATGTCGCAGATATTCTTGACGCCTAGCGGGAGCAAGGGAGGGGCGCATGGAGGAGTGACGTGTAGAGGAGAAGTGGGTCAGTGGGATGTTGTTTGGGACTTCGGTGAGGATGTGGACTCTATTGACCGAGAGCTTGCCTTTGGAGAGGTCGAAAGGGTTCCATTGGGCGTTGGTCCGAAGGATAGTGGAGAGTGGCTTGGCTGGGTCGTTTGGTGGTGCCTTTATCAATAGCTAATGAAAATGGACAACTCCTCTACAAAAGAGATACATAGAACGAAGCTATTAGAAGAGCAATGCAGGACTAGAAAAATGACAGGGTTCACGTGAATCTGCAAAAGGATACTGGTATATAGCACAGAGGGTCACTAAGCAAGACTATACGGATTGATGTGAGAGAGAGAATGTGGAGAGACTCCGTACTTTTTTCTTTCTTAAAAAAAATGAAGGAGGTGAAAAAGGGATACATAATCAAGAAAAACCATTATCAAATGGCTAAACAATTTGTCTGGTCCGGTTGATTTGGTTCCCACTCTAGAATTGAGAACCAAATGGGAACTAGATTGTCCATCACTAGTTCCAATTTCATGGAATCGGGAATCGGACCAGCATTCTTGAGAACTGGACAGTTCTTGATTTGGGCGGTTCCCGTTGAATGCCCCTAGTGCAAACGACAAAATAGAAATCAATTTGCACAAACCAATGCTTCATGGTTTTGCACTTCAAAAGTTCTCCTACATAGTATGGACTCTAAGAAAACACAACAAATATTGAAGAAAAGAATCCAACAATTAAATCAAAAGATGGTGAGTGTAGGTATGTGCTGTTTAATTGATGTTGTATTGGATTTTTAGACCACTAGCTGATTTTTTTTTTATAAGTTTGTTATTCGAAATTGTCAAGACTTACGTTATTAATCTTGATTTATTTCTGTTAATAGTTGATCTCTCTAACTTAATTTTCCCATAAAAATAAACTAATTAAAATATTTTTCTTTAGTTCTAATGATGAATTGATTTGATAACTAAGTTTGCCTCTTTGACCTATCTCTTTCATCTCTCTTTAGTTTCTCCGTCTTTTCTTATTACATGGTTTTCCCTCACTTTCAACGAATCTAAACCTGACTTTCTTCATGCTTTCGTTCAACATTAGTTGTTATTGGATTAGATTTGTTCTTCATCCATTGGTCATTAAGCTAGATCTCTTCAACATTAATTGGTATCATAACTTTGCTTTTAATTACATATTATTGTTGTGCAACTATTCTAGACCAAAGGCCAACGCTGTGGTACTTTTTTAAGTTGCTACACTTGCATTTCTGATCTGATATGCTCATGAAGATATATGGCATTCATGTTTATTAAAAGTTCAGCTGCCATGCTTACTAATTTGTAGGGCTTGTCAAGATTATTACATCGATTGCCATGGCAATTACTATTATCATGATTATCATATTATTCTAATAATGTTGACTGTCAGAAGTAATCCGACTATTGCCATGATTATGGTTATCATAAATCCTTGACAATCTTTAATAGGCTAAACAAATTTTAGTGATATGAGAGAATACTTCAACAATTTTAGTGAGAATTGAATAGATTCAATCAAAAACTATAAGGAAGATGAGAAAACATTCCAAAATCAGTTTGTTATTGAGCAAAACAGCATGGATGAGTGCTCTCAATGTCTTCAAGAGTTAAATAAGGACTCTGCTTGTGGGATTAGTGAAGTGAGTGGAGTAAAATTCTACTAACTAATCTGGATGAATTTATTAAAACAACTTCTGAAATTTAGTAAAATCTTGAACATAATTTCTCCTATTGCTCATTCACAAAATTGTAAATTAATGATGGTAAAATTTGTACTAAAATACTTAGTATAGCCTTGTACATCCAAGGTGCATGTCCAAATCTCCCTTTTGTGAAGATTGATATACGACATCATTCTTCAACCTTGTCTTATTTATGCTTGCTTAGTTTGAACTCTTGTTTTTTTTCTTTTTTCTTTTTTTTTTCGGGTAAGGAACTCCTGTTTTAATTACCTATGGTATCGACCAAGATACTAATTTTCTTCAATTTTGAGGACGAATTCACTGACTAATGAGTTTGCCTATTTGGTGTTTCCTTTTCCTCACCTAATTTGGCATCTCTCTCTCTCTAGTTTTTCCCTAGTTTCTTGCTATCTTATTTCCCTTCAGATTTTATCATTCTATACCAACTTTGATATGCAATTTCATTCTATATTATCAATTGCTAACATATGTATCATACATCTAGTAAAAAGCTCCTCAATTTTTTTGTGATAGTGAATGACAACACGTTGAATTATAGATTCCATCAGTGTAATTGAGTTATTTACATATAATGCATGTAGCAAAGGAAATATTGGCTCTTGTGGAGCCATGAATACAGATTTGCTAAGTCCATGATTTTAATTTTTCACCAAAGCTCCTTTGATTAGCATTTGATTAAGCTGACTAAGTTTGACCCCAAAGTGAAAAATATCATGTCAACTACTTGCAGTTTTAGTCATAATCAAGAAATAAATATGTGTTGGAAGTCCTAAATCTCATATTTGAAATGTAGCCAAGTCCTACACCTTTCAATTGGCTTACTCAAGTTTCAAATATTTTTGAAAAAGCATAATCAAGCTCTTTTAGTACACTATGACTTAGAATGCCTATGCTGTAATCTCAAATTGCATTGTTTGTATTAATATATGACTTAATTACACTAACTGAAAAGTTTGGGACTCAAGTACACTTTTTGATATAAGTTTAAGGGTTTATTGCACCAATTGAAAAATTTATGACTCGATTGCATTTCATAAATACGTTTTAGGACTTGTAGAACGATTTTCCTATCACAATATTTACAATTAACTTTAGGAATGAGTAACAAAATGACTCCTAAAACTTATTCCAGTTTGGCATGTTTAAGAACCAATTTTTTTTGTTTATTAGTAAAACTTGTTCCGATTCAGCATTTGAGTCTTTCCATTGCCCAAATTAGTTTTAGGAGGATGGAAAGTATATATGGCATTTCATCGAATTTTCCTTTTTTTACTTGTAAAATACGGTGCTAATGTGGAGATGCCACATTAAAAAAAGGTGATAAAAATTTTAAAAAGTACACTCAGCACCCTCGCTAGGCCACCAGCAGTTGCCAAACTTGGCTCCTCGATAGTGCGTGAGTGAGCACACTTGCCCTTACTGTGGGACCCGCAAGAGTTAACGGCCTTGTTGTGACCATAGTGAGAGTTGTTAGCCCTCGTCGGTAGGAAGGGAAGCAGTAGTGGCGCTCCATATGCAGCCCTTCCCCCCTTGACTGTCGATCTCTCGTAGGACTTCTCTTATTTCCAGTTTCATATTAGTGCTGATTTTTTTTTCTAATTTTTAGTATGTTCTTAATTTTTTTCAATTTTTCGATGCGGTAACAGTGAAACAGCTCCCTTTGTGCTTGAGGAAGCTCCATCACCGCACCGAAGCCCATGCAAGACTGAAAATATGATAAAAATGCAGAATTTCTCTACAAAGAAGGGATGGACTTAGCAAGTCTTGAAATGCATCAATTGTAAAAATTGTAGAACTCAAGTGCCAAATCAACACAAGTTTTAGAACTTGTAGTGTCATTAACCCTTGATCTTACGTTGAACAATATTTAAATTTGAGCTGACATCTTTAGCATTGTCTAGACTATAGATTAATTAAAAGTTGTTAATTGAAGCTTAGCCTATCGTTAATATTTGTACTTTAGTTACAATTTAGTCTAAGACTCGAAAAGGAAAGGAAAAAAAAGTATTGAGTGTTTGAAATTAATGAAATTTTTTTGATATACGTTTCAATATTTTTATATTAAAGAAGTAGCTTTGAGATATTTATTATTTGAGTTCAAAGATTTGCATATGAAAATGATAAGTTATCATAAGTGATTGCTCATACCCTTAGCTCAAACCATCAGGACAACAAGCTAGATATGCCATTAGAGAAGAATGAGAGCAAACCTTTTCGATGAGTAAAAGCGGTTGATGTGTTGGATCGCCACCCTTTGATTTTCGACAATTGGCATCTCCTAGAATCACCTTCACAGCTTTACAATCTTCAATAGTAAACTCTTTCAAGGAGGGCCACTCTGAAATATGCTTCCCTTGGCAGAAACTTCTGAGTTTTGGCATGTTATGAAGATACAGAGTGACAAGTTGAGAAATTACAATTTTGTCAGTTGCTTCTTCAGGTTTCTCCTCTTCTTTGGTGATAATGTACTCCATCTCTCCACAACCACTGAGACCTAGATATTGAAGTTGTCCTAGAATTTTTGCCATAGACATTGTAAAAAGGTTTCTTATACGTGGGCACTCCTCAATTGTCAAGGATTCCATATATTGAAGCAACCTCTTTGACATGAATGAAGGAATCACATTCATTAGGTTGTGACACTGCTTCACCTTGAGGACCTTTAGACAAAAAAAGGACTCCTCAAGGATTTTATTGTTCCACAGTTCTTCTTGTTGAACTCCCTTGACGTATAGCTCTTCTAATTTTGGAAATGCAAGCTACAAATGTATAGAGATAAATGGAAAATACACAATATTGCTTAGGTCCAAATCATAAAAAACAGAATGACATAAGAAATTAGATAAATTGGGATATGATACCTTCTCATCAAATAGAGGATGTAACCCATCACTAGCACAACTCGCTGAGCAGAAACTAATCAAGTTCTCAAGGTCACCAAGCTTGAGTGTGCTTAAATGACGGAACTTAAAGGTCTCCACGGTTTTCCCTTTTCCTCCTTCCATCACAATTATGCCTCGCAGGTTATTGCAACAGGAAATGTCAAGAACGGCAAGTTTATCAAGAGTTTTGGCGGTGGCACTTGAGAAGAGATATAGCAAATTATGACAACGCCTTATGCTCACTTCCATCAGACTAGGAAATGCCAATCTTACTTTGCAGTCACTCTTCAAAATGTCTTTCAGCTTTGGTAGATTCAGCAACTTCATTTTTTCTAATGAAGAGAGGACCAATGGCTTTTGTCTTTTATCGGAGTTGAGACTTACTGAATCAAATATTGCTTCCAAGGAGGGACACCCGAGCACCTCAATTTTATTCAGACTGTGCAACCTATCCATTGAATTTGACGGAAAAATATACGACAAATTTTCACATAGTTCAACAGTGAAGGATGCGAGTTTGCAAAAGGACTGTCCGTGGAGTTGATTATGCCATATCCTCTTTAATTGGCACATGGAAGAAAGCTTCAATTCCTCCAAGCTTGGAAAAAGAACCTGCGTACAAAATTGTATACGTAGAATGACTGAATTTCCCGGTAAAGAATCTTATTATGCCGATATTCAGGGTCAACTTTGAGAATGACCAGCAGCAAATTAGTTTTTCCACCACGAACTCTGCCAAATTTTTGGTGCAGAAAAATAATCCAGTTTCTACTAAATTGCCTCTCTGACTAGAACTAGAAGAATGATCAACAAAAAAAATACTATACATGCTTACTTACCTTTTCATTGAAGAAGCCAAGCAAGGACACGCCAGAGTTGATATGACCAAATGCTTGTCGTACACCTGTGTCAGCTGTCATTGATTGTTGCCTTTCTTCAAATGAAGAGAATGTCATCATTTTGGAGCACTCCGATATTGTCAATTTTGTTAAGGATGGACAATAAATACAATACTTTCCATAAGTGAATGTCCTGAGGTTTGGCAACTTCACAAGAGACAAGGAGGTTAACATGGGAAACTTCAAAGTGTCAGTGGTTTTAGCTTCCTCCAATTCTTCTTCTTGCACATCAATAATTCCCTCCATCAGTTCACGACTCTCTATTTCTATTTCTTTTATTTGCCCAAGTGCTTTAGCCATGGAAGAAGAAAAAAGAAACCTTAGGTTGTCACAGTTTTGCACCTTTAGTGTCCTCAAGTTTCGAAAATATGATGCTCTTTCTGGATTTTTATTCCATATGTGTCCCAACTTTGGTAAGTCACTTAAGGTTAATTCTCTCAATTGCGATAGAATCTCAACTTCCCCACTGGCTGTGAGTCCTTCCAAGTCAAATACTTCTTGTATTAATTGGCATCTTTCAATGGTTATCGCTTCCAAACAATGTAGCTTCATTAGCTGCAAAGAGCAAATAACCCCACACTATCTCATAATAATGCTTGTAACTAGAAATACAAGTTGCATGTGAAATAATAATAAATGAAATAATCTCTTACAATAGATTTAAAGATAATGGAAGAAAAGGCAGAGTAGTATTTTTGTTATTTTGCCTTATTCTTCTTTAAGATTTATCATCTTTACACTTACTTATCATTAAGCTATTAATTATTTGGAGTCCATTGAATATATAATATAGGACAGAATTCATAGTCCCTGAAATATTGAGGTTATTCAATTTATCCTCTCATTTTGTGCTTTCTATGTAAATTTTCCAAATTCATGACGGAGGCTCAATTGAATTTTTAGTCATTGATTATGATTTTATGTAATATCTCAAACGAATTATTTTCTACCAAATAGTCATGAACTAAATTGACAAACAGAGAAAACTACACTTTTAATTGATTTGCATGTGTAATATGATGTTGGCATCGTATCCAAGGTATTTTGAAAAAACACATCTCTTATCAAAAGATCGAAAGTAAAAAGTTATTGTAAATTGTGAGGGAAATACTAAAAATAGTCAGAAGATCTTGTTGTCCCCGTGCATAGCGCTATAGGATCCATGATTTCCTTATCATAGATGTAATGCGGAATATATGCCACATTGGCCGAAAGTATTAAAAAAAAAAAAAAAAGTTCATCACTGTTAAGATCCGAGTTTGGCCATAAGAACCACGAACCGACCCCAACAGGGCATCAAAGTCAATTTCATTATAGGAATTAATTTACCTATAGAAGGACCTAAGATGCGCTTCCTTTATTTAATTTTTTTTGGTCGGACGTTGCGCTTCTTTATCAAAAAGCTAATTTATATGGCAAATTTTATAGAGGCTTGCTAGTGTGACGGTGCCGTTAGACTGAGTTTCTAACAGGCCTATGTTGACTACAATTTTCATTCCAAAAACAACCGGCTACTAGAAGTTTATCGGTTAGTTTGATTCTTAAAAAAATTTTAAAAATTCCCTGAAAAGAAAATAAATCTTAATAGCCTTTGTTTTCACAGTTTTGCACCTTCAGTGCCCTTAAGTTTCGGAAACAAAACGTTCTTCGTGGTTTTTTGTTCCATATGCATCCCAAACTTGGTAAGTTACTCAAGGTTAATTCTCTCAATTGCAATAGAATCTCAACTTGTCCACTGGTTGTTAGTCCTTCAAGGTCAAATAATTCTTGGATTAGCTGACATCTTTCAATGGTTATGGCTTCCAAACTTTGTAGCTTTATCAATTGCAAAGGGTGAATAAACCCACACTATCTCATAATAATGTTTGTAACTAGATTGAACGAGAAATATAATGAAGTAAATAATCTCAAATGATAGATTTAATGATAATTGAATAAAAAGTGGGGCAGTGATTTCTGAATTTTAACTTATTCTTCTTGAAAATTTATCAACTTTACACTAATCATTTAGCTATTTATTAACGTTATTAAATTTACCCTTACATTTTGTGCTTTCTACCTAAATTTTCCAAATTCATTGTATAGGCTGAATTGATTTTTTAGTCATTGAGTCATTTATTTAATACCTCTAAACGAATTATTTTCTACCAAATAGTCCTCAACTAAACTGACAAACAGAGAATACTATACTTTTAATTGATCTGTAAATGTAATTTGAGCCTGGCATTTGGTCCAAAGTACTTTTAAAAAAATACATCTCTTATTGAAAGATTGAAAGTAAAAAATTATTGTAAATTATGAGAGAAATACTAAAGTAGTCAGAAGATTTTGTTGTCCTCATGCGTAGCACCGTAGGATCCATTATTTTAAATATAGATGTAATGCGGAATATATGCCACATTGGCCGAAAGTTAAAAAAATAAGTGGTTCATTACTGGAAGATCCACGTTCGGCCATAAGAACCATGAACTGACCCCAACAGCATCTTGTAGGCATCAAAATTAATTTCATTAAAGGAATTAATTTACCTATATCAGGACCTAAGATGCAATTCCCTATCAAAGATCTAATTTATATGGCAAATTTATTTATGTAGCCAAGAAAATGAATTTCTTAATTCAGCAAATGATTTTAGTCAAACATCATGTTTTCGCAGTTTGGCTCACATGATAAAAATAATTTTAAAATATAACTTGAAAAAAGGTTTCCATTTTTTATATTTAATACTGACATAATAGTTAAAGCAGTTGTTAAATCAAAGCGATGGTGCACAAATGAATGTTAAATGTGTTTCTAAATAATACTTTAAAGCAATATTTTATTACGGAAAAGGAAATTTAAACATGTGCAGAGCACATAAATTCTACTGTTAATATTAGAAAAGTGGTCAGAACCAAGACTTGGGGTAGAATTGATCACCACAGAAGGTCCAATAGCTTACATGAATTAGAAAACAATTCGGCCTATCGTACTGTATTTGATTTGTGAGTTGTAGTCACATAATAGTTCCGTAATTTAACAGTAAGAGTGTAACGGAACATGTGAGCGTCTCAACTACTGTAACACGGATGTACTTACGATATAATAGCAAAAGTATAAGTAAATGATTTGGATGTTATTTGACAAACTGTAGTTAAATTCACATATTGAATTTTTTTTAGTTTTTTTCTTTCACTTTAATCAAGCGGATCTAATAGAATTCTACATATGTCCATTCATTATTAGATAAAGGTCAAAAAATTATTAAGGTCGCATATACGCCCTTCAACTTATGAATTTATCCATAAATGTTTGCCTAGACATATTCGATTTTACCATTAAGCAGTGATAAACTGCTAGATAATTTTAAAAACATCTATATATTGTACGGTGCTTCGTTAACAATGTTGACAGCATGGCACAAATAAAGTGAGGTGTAATTAATTGATGTTTAAATGTTTTTATGTAATTACATATTACATAGCAATTCCATTTTGAAAAACTATATAATTGTTTGCCTTAATTATTCTGGAAAACTAAATCTCAAAAACAAATTATTTATCTTATTTTTCTACGTTCTATTATACCCTCACATATAATATCCATGCACATCTCAGTAACAAATTACATACCTGTTGCGCTTCAAATAAATCAATCGAATGGTCCGCCGTTTTATAGAAGCTAGTCATCATTGGCAAGTTTTGTAATGTCAACCTACGCAAATTGCATGACTTCACTTTGGGATCATCATCTATTTCTTCTCCGCCTTCAGCCTCGACATCCGCAACAATTTGTTGCATCAAGTGGCATCTGCTTATTTCAATCTCTTCCAGCTGCGATAATATTCTTGTCAAGGACAAAGAAAACAAATGTTTGATTTCACGACAGTTGTCCACCTTCACAATCTTTAATTTGCCAAAGGATTCTAAGGCAAGACAGCCACCACAAATCTTCTCCAAGTTGTTGAGATTCTCGAGAAAAAAGGATTCCAATTTCGTAAATGCAATGCACTGGACACTCTTTGTTGAGTGAACAACGTACTGAAATGAGGGGCTATTTTGTACATGAAGATGCTTCAATTCCTGAAAACCTTCGATGCACAAATCATGAATGCTATCGTTGCCATCTTGCAATCCATCTAAGTGGAGATTTTGCGCTCTCTGCAAACATTTCTGCACCCACTTTTCAAGAAGAAGAATGCCTGAATCTAGCTTTAGCTTTAAAGTTCTGGATTCTTCGTGTTCGCCTAACCAATCCCAAACTTCCCCAATCTGGATTTTATACTTGTTCAGTTCCCCAAATGGCAGGTATCTTGAGAGATTTGCGGAATGAGGAATGGCAACGGACAATGTGCTCAAATTCTTCATGTTCTTCAACTCAGCCTAGGCTAGCATTGCTTGGCAGTGATTCATCCTCGGCCTCCCACTGATCAAAACTGTCTTCCATATATAGTTCTTCTAAATTAACCAATCTTTCAAGGACACCAGGTTCGATAACTTTGAGCTCGGTGCACCTTGTCAAGTCCAAAAATCTCAATTCCGTTAGCCCACCTATTTCTTTGGGCACCCGAGTGATTGTAGAGTCAATGAAACTTAGGAATTGCAAGCCTTTCAGCTTTCCAAGAATAGTCACATCCTCCAGATGACACCCATCAAGACATAGCGACTTGAGGTTTTCAAGGAATTCAATCGACGAAGGTAGAGAGGTGAAAGATAAGCCAGTGGTGTCCAAGACTTGGAGCTTCTTCATAGTTTCGAAAAATAAGTTGGGAATCTTGAGAGATGGGTTGTATTCGCATAACAAAAGAATCCTCAAGCTTGGGCAGTCCAAATTTTCAGGAATCTCATTAATGCCAACAAAATTGAAGGATAATGCGGTGCATTTTCTGAGCTCATCCTTTGACCATTTTTTAAACCCATAATCCTTCTTCGCGACCAAGGCCTTCCATTCTGTGGAAGAAATAGAGATGGCCACATCAACAAATTTGTCATGCATTCTAAACACTTCCATGTCATCACCATCTAATAACAAAGAAGAGTCCTGCAAGCTATGTAGATCAACAATCAACATATCTCTAGCGTTTTCAATGGTCGAGCTAAAATTTTTAAATAAACCCAGACCCATGCAATAGAGAAGGGTATCCCTCATGAAACTTCTTCCAGAGTCTAGAGCACAAACCAAGAACAGTGATCTAACCCTCTCTTCTTTTAAGTCATTGTAATTTAGTTCCACTAGTGATTTTGCATCGGTCCATTCTATATTGGTCAAAGCATTTCTCCATTCAGCCAAATCTCCACGCTTCAACCTTTTTGCCAATGGAACAATCAAAAGAGGCAAGCCTCCACAATTCTTGACCACTCCATCTATCAAGGGTTTAATCTCAGGATCATTAACTCTTTGCTCCACTGTCCTTTCAAAAAGCCTTCGTGCTTCTCCATGCTCTAATTCTTTGAGTCGGAATTCTTGGTCAGAGCACATGTCAATGAGCAAAACCTGTCGATATCTAGACGTTAGCAATAGCTTGCAGCCTCTTATTTTGATATCTTCTCCACAAAGGATTCCGACTTCCTTCAACTCTAACTTCTCCCATAAATTATCTAAAATTATGAGAATGTTTTTCTTAGAATCACTCTCTAACCTCTTACACAAACGGTCTGCTCTTACATGAGTAGGTTCATCATTCGTCAGCTTTAGACCCAAGGCATAAGCGATTTCTCCCTGTATAGTTTTTAGATCAAGATTGCGTGATACATTTGCCATGGCAATCACATCGAATAGTTTTTCGTCCTTAACTCGTCTTTTGATGTTCTCCAAAAGCATGGACTTGCCAACCCCACCTGGTCCATACACCCCAACCACACATATCTTGTCATTAGCTATAGCCTTAATTACATCATCTGCGATTGAAGCCCTCGACTCCAGTATATATTCATTATTGTCGACAGATCTAGCAGCGGAAGTGGTAGCAGTGACAATTCCTATCAGAGTGTTCTCAGGGTAGACCTTCTGGAAGGTGCTATCTGTGCTTGTCTTATGTAGTCCCTGAATGACTCCAGTCATCTCTTTCACCTTCCTGCCAATTGGATAGCGCACCACGGGGTTGGGAATCCACTCGCGGAAGCAAGCGCTCTTTGCATTATTGCCACGTTCTAACAGGTGTTGTGCTTCCTCAACCTTCTTCGCCACACTCTCCAACCAAACCTCAACATCAGGGTATATTGATTTTCCGTCATACCTGGCTTCGTTGACGGAGCCCTGCACCCTGTCCCTTACAGCTTCCAACAGCTTGACTTTAGTTTCGAGACCTTCAACATAGGTCTTGTAGCGCAACACGTACCCAAATTGACGTCCAACGAGAGGAATCAGGCACTCACCAAGTTTCGACACAAGATCCGATGCACATGCCTCAACCATGATTTCTTGTTCAATTTCTAGAAATGCCTCTTTTCCCCTTTCTTTTGTTCCCCTTGTTGTTGCCTCCTTTGGTCGTTTGCTTAAACAAGTGGACGTGAAGGAAACTGAACAGAGAACTGAACTAATCACTTCGTGTATGAAGAGAAAGGCAAAGTGATAAAACGATGAAAATAGTGAAACAAAACCAGAGAGAGAGAGAGCCTTGATTGTACGGAAGCAAGAGCGATGTAAAAAAACAGAGACGGGGGAATATCAGCAAGAGCAGCTTAGAACGTAGAGTTACTTGGGAAAAAACTTGGTTGCTCCCCGATGATGGCTCACTGCACTCGGTGCACCCAAGTAACGCGTTACTGGTTTCTGTGGAGAACTTGCTGATGATCTTACCTGGACAAAGCAAGACGTTATTGGTCTACCATGTGCAGTAGAAGGCTAAATTTGTTTATTTACCAAAAAAAAAAAAAGTTCTTCCTTACTAGTTCAACAATTGTCGATTTTTTAAAATATTGACAATCAGAGATATTTAGAACTTCTTCTCAATATTTCAAAGCTTAATACATTTCTTTTCATGTTCATGATTTTGCAAAAAAGCAATAAGTACTTTTTTAAAAAGATAGTTAATAAGCAACATTTGATAGCTGATTCTTGTTTCGATGTTTGTACCACCACTTCGATTTGAATACGTGCGAGGTTACAAATCAAAAGATGACGTGTACTATTAAAATAGCTGGTAATTGTTTTGATGTTGATACCAACCAATACTTGTTTGAATAGCTGGTATTTATTAGAGCATAGCAGATGCCATGTTACCCCTAAATTAAAAGAGAATTTCCTTTTAATGCCTGCATCTAAATATGAGAAATTCTAAATTAAAGGACACTATTGCACCAATTAAATTTTTTGATACCGTTAGTTTATTTTTAATAAAAGAAATACAGTGGGGGCTATTTTATCCCTCTCTTTGGCTTGGTATACATATTTTATTATCAACTGACCAAAATAACGTTATGTGTTCGGAAACAAGGTCAATAACTAATTCACTCTACTTTTTCCTATCTCATCTTCTCTTCATCTTCTATGTTTATTGTTAATTGACTAAAATATCCTCCTCTATTTGAAAATAAATTAAACATTAATTAACCATGCTTTTTTTGTAATTTCACATGGATTAAATTTCGTAAAATTGTTAAGTTTCTAATTTTGGTCCATAAAATACTTGTTTGCTTAGATCGTTAATTATTTAATGTAGTTTTTCTATTCATCTTATTTGTAAAGAGATAGAGTGCCTTGAGTGTACGGAAGCAATAGCAATGTAAATAAACAGAGCGAGGACTATCAGCAAGAGCAATTTAGAATAACATTACGGCCTTGGTTGGAAAAAAACTAGGTCGCTCCTTGGCTCACTGCATTAAGTAACACGTTACCATTCTACGTGGACGATTGGCTGATGATCTTACGTGGACAACCAACACGTCACTGGTCTACCACGTGGACGTGGACGATGGGATGACTCTTCGAGGGTTCCGACAAATTTTGCAATCTTCATCACAGTCACATGCTCTCACAGTTTTTCTCCAAATTTAGATATAAAACATTAAGAAGAAACATTACATGCATATTGTCGATTTTTTAAAATACCGACAGTTGGAATTATTTAGAATTTTTTCTCGTTTATTTTAAAAATTAAAGCATTTCTTTCATTTTCAGGCTTTTGCAAGAAAGAATTACTTTTTCAAAAAAGATAGCGAACAAATAAAAAGTTGACGGCTGGCGATGAGAAAGCATGCAACAGCGATGCCACGTTAGATTTGCACAAGTCTTTTGATCAATTGATGCGTCACATGCGGGTCCACTATCAAACATTTTTAGAGTCTCTCTCCCCTCTCTCACGAAGTCACGTGTCGGATGCTCTGCTCTCTGCTCTGCTCTCTCTCTCCCTTCGGACTCACGTGCCACTGTGGGCAATGCCAGCGACAGAGGGGATGGGACGAGACTGCCAAAACCACGGATGCACGTGTCGAAAAATAAAGACATAAAGTGTCATCATATTTTAAAAAAATTGACTTGAAATGTGTGAGCTTACTTATTAAAGGCATCTTTATCCTCTAATTTTTGCCTCTTTTCTTTCTCCTTTCAATTTTTTTGTTTTTTCCATAAAAAAAAAAAGACAAACTTAAAAAAGAAAAAAAATCTAAAACTAGAAAAAATTGCAATTTTTTTATTAAAAAAAACCAAGCAGGTGGTTGCCCTAGCCTACCCACCTATGGCCACCACCCTATCATAGAGGAAATCGGGAATCGAACCGATGTCCTCGGGAATTGGATCAAATCGGCCGATCTTATCCGATCTAGGCGGGTCTCGGTCCAAGCGATCTGATATCCTCATCCCTACTCACCACTTCTGAGTGGGCTCACTTTATAAATATTCGGTGCTCCAGGAACTCGCCACGTGTCCATGTGAGCTCATTTTTCAGATTTCTCTCCCATCTGCTTACTTCACGTTTAATTTCGAAACACCATTAATGGTGTGCAACGATTTTTTCATGTTTCAATGCAGTTAAGAGACCATTTGCGGGTCTCAAGAGCCACTGGAGATGAAGAAGTCGAAGAACTTCGCCCCCCATTCCCGGCTCCACCAATGGGCAGCTGACGGGCTATTCTCCAGATCCAGATCTGGACGAGCGGCTCGCGAGCAACGCTGACGCTCGTCCATGGCGGTCGTCGGCATCCTTCGGGCAGATCTGGTCGGAGGAGGTGGAGGAGCTACCATAGGAGTCGCGGGAGGAGGTGGTGGCGAAGTTTGAGGTGGAAGAGGAGGCGAGAAGGACCATGGAAAGGTTGGGGGGAGCTGGAGGGGCAGGAGCCGGCCCTTGTAGAAGAGCTCGTTGGCGATGCAAAGGGTGGACGTGGAGCTGGGGGGAAAGAGACCTGGTGACGTCGAAGTCGGAAGAGGAGGAGGACGAGAAGGAGTGGGAAGACGATGAGGGAAGGGCGTGGGAGATTAGGATTTTGTCTCTTCTCTTCCCCATGGTTGATGCTTGATGAAGACGAAGAGGTTGGGTTGGGTTAAGCGTTCCAAAGAGAGAAGTTTCTACGTGAAGGATTATAATCAATTCTTAGGGGACGGCACTATAAATTAATAAAGAAGCTTTCTAAACTTTGTATTAAACAAAAAGAAAATCGGAGAATTTCTGCTGCGTTCTCTTTAATTCGATACACATTTTTTATTATCAATTGATCTAAATAACAATTTTTTATCAAAAATGAGATTTCTTCCTACTTTGTCCTCTCTCATCTTTTTTCTTCACCTTTTATGTTTATAATTAATTGACTAAAATATCCTTCTATGTATGAAAATCAATCATGAGTTAACTAATCATAACTTCTGTTTCTCGCTATCACTGAAAAGAGAAGAGAACTGGTAAACAAAACCACACACAGAGAGAGAAGAACTAATCAGTTAGAACTTGTAAACAAAACGCGAGAGAGAGAGAGAGAGAGAGAGAGAGAGAGAGAGAGAGAGAGAGCAGATCTAATCCGTTAGAACTGGTAAACAAAACTAGAGAGAGAGAGGGAGAGAGCTTGGAGTGTATGAAAGCAAGGGTGATGTAAATTAATAGAGGTTGAGGAATATTAGCAAGAGCAACATAGGACGCAAGAGTTATTTGGGAAAAAAATTGGGTTGCTCAATGATGGCTCATCGCGTTTGGTGCACCCAAGCAACACGTTACTCGTTTACCATGTGCAATGAAGCCTAAATTTTCTTTTATTGTTTGCTCCTGTTGTCCCTATTTTCTTTCATACTAGTTCAACAGTTGTCAATTCTTTTAAATATTGACAGACAGAATCATTCAAGATTTTTTCTTAATATTTCAAAGCTTAAAACATCTCTTTTCATTTTCCTGATTTCGCAAGAAAGCAAAAAGTAGAGGTTACATATTAAAAGAACATGTACATCTTAGATAGTTAATAATTATTTTGATGTTTGTATCATCTACCACTTATTTTGATAGCTAGTGCTTCTTAGAGCTTAATAGATGATGTGTTGCCCATGACATAAAAGAGAATTTCTTTAAAATGACTACATCTAAATATGAGAAATTCACAACATTGCACAAAGTAAAAATTTTGATTCTATTACTTTATTTCAAATAAAATTAATAGGGTGGGGCTATTTTTACCCCCTCTTTCACTTGATACAAATATTTTATTATTAATTGACTGAAATGACTTTTCATGTTTGGAAACAAAGTCAATCACTAACTCACCCTACTTTTTTTTTTTCTCTCTCATCTCCTCTTCATCTTCTATGTTTATTGTTAATTGACTAAAATATCCTCCTATGTTTGAAAATCAATTAATCATTTATTAAACATACTTTTTTGTAATTTTGGATGGATTAAGTTCTGTTAAATTGTTAAGTTTGTAATTTTGTCAATAAAGTACTACTTTACTTAGATTGTTAATTTTTTTAATGTAGCTTTTCTATTCATATTAATTGTAATGGGATGACGCTACGTCATTTTTATACTAAGTAGTACTGACTCCTACTTTTTGATTTGAGCAAAGTCACATTTCTCGCATTGTTCATCAACAAACAACTTGTAATTAAGATATTGATTAACTAAGAAATGTATAATATTAGGGAAAGCCAATACATAAATCATCATGTGGTTCTGTCTCATTTACCTAGATAAATTATTGCAAATGACTGTCAAACAAAGACAAACAAACAAGGCAACATAATATCACAAATTTAGTGACATAGAAATGCTTAGAGCGACACATATCAGTGCCTCTTAAATGAGTTTGTGTTGCATAATTTTACCCATTTTGTTTCTTCTTCCATATTTTTTTGCTTTTGGGTTTTGTAGTATAAAATTAATACAACCAATTTACCAAACAAAGAGGTTTAATGTGAAACAAAAGCTGATAGCATACGAAAAGTAGATAAAATAATGACACGCATACCAGGAGTGGTTTCACTATAAAGATGCAAGGGGAACTGAGATTTCTTGGCTTCACTTTGATTTGTCTACAGGATGGATGAAGAGCAATGTAGGCCAAAACCAATCCTGATAACACCATAATATAAGTGGACATATCAGCTTGAGGCAAAAACAAGGGGACACTATGGAGGGAGAGTATAGTAGGGAACTAAAATTCATTGAAGAGAATTGCAATCAAGGAAGATGTTTCGGTACCTTTAGCTTCAACTTGGAATGACTAGAGGATGAAGGGATTCTTTGCTAAGTTCCTGCAACAATGAATAAGCCCCGACTTTCTAGTAAAAAAAGAAAGAAAGAAAAGACTAAGCTTGACTCGTTGGACTGGCCGCAAAAATCAACACAATTAGCAATCCATGGGTCAACGTGTTGTTCTCTAGAAACCAAACCTTGGAATTACCTAAACTCTCTCTCTCTCTCTCTCTCTCTCTCTCTCTCTCTCTCTCTACACCACGTGCAGCACAAATACCTAAGTTCGTCGTTCATAAAAAATCAACTTGCAATCAAGAAATTGTTTAGTTCATAAATGTATTTTAGAAGGAAACGATGAGGATACAATCATCGCATGATTTTGTCAAATTTGCCCATATAAATAATTGCGGATGACCATTGAATAAAGACAACAAAACAAGACAACAAAAAATCATAACTTTTTCAAGGCAACTTGCCATTAAGAAATTGATCAATTGAGAACTAATGTATCATATTAAAGAAAAATAACGAAGAGGAATAGAGATTGCTAGGTATCTTGATCCCCCAAGACATTTTCAATTAATGTCCAATGGAATTTCGACTTATTGATTGAGACGATCTAAGAGTCATTCTTCTTTCTTCAATCTTGATGATATGTGTCGTGACCTACCTTTTTTGTCCAGAGAGGAAAAGATATGGAATTATGAATAATGCCTAAAAAGTGGGCCTACGACCCCTTATTTAGCTGTAGGTTCTCCTAAACCTATACCCCACATGACATTGGGGTATTCAATTAATGGTATAAAGATTTTCTGATGAGGAATCGTCATTAGCCTATTGAGATTGGCTAGAAATCAAGTAAAGCACAAGATATCTCATTTCCTACGCAACCAAAGAATTTAAAGTCAAGGATTTGACTATATTAATTAAATAATTAATCCCTTTCAATGCGTAATTTTGTTCATTTCAAGAAGATATTCATTAGGTAGTCTAGATTGATTTTAAACCTATCCATTAAAATTTAAAGTAATCATACGGTACAAAATCATTAAAATAATAATTAACAACCAAGAAAGTATTAAATAAATTGTTAGGAAAAACAAGAATCTAACGCTAAGAAATAAGAAATAACACCATTTTCAACTAGGCCAAAGGGAAACCACATAACATATCAGAAGTGCGCAATCATGTAATAGTTGAAATGGAAATGCACAAACGACCTAACATTTGTCTCTAAGAACACTCAAATCTTATGGTGAAACTTTAACGGCTTGTTTAATTTTGAGCACAATTTTTTAGATCATAGGGTTTTCACTTTTTCTCTTTTGCCAAACTAGTTGTGAACTAGAACAAACATGAAAAATCTAATAAAACTAGTTGAAATTGCATTTCTAAGATTTTTCCAAATTCTTTGAATTTTCGAAATTTTTTATTATTTTTATTATTTTAATTTCTTCATATTTTTAATCCCAAAAAGGACTCGGGCTGAACTTGGACTCTTGGGCTTGGGCCAAGAACTTAAAACATGAGAAGCTAGGAAACAAATGGGCTTACCTTCAAGCGCAATTTGACTTTGACTAGGCCAAGCTTATATCTCAAAATTCTCAAGCTAAGCCCAAACCTATCAATCTAACTTTAAGCCCACATCTACTAGAGCCCAAACATGCTTTGGCCCACTTAAACGAATGACTAGCCCAAATTTAATCAAACCAATTAAGCTATGCTAATTTTGTCTTCTTTTCTTTTCCTTTTATTACTTTTTTTTAATTTCTTTTTCTTTCACCCTCACGCGACTGTCTTCTTCTCCTTTGCGTCCCTTTCTCTGCAACTCACCCGAACCTCCAACATTTTTTTAGACAAACCTTGGCCAAAGCTCAAGCTGCCGCCAAGCCACCACCCTTCACCGATCGTCCACTCTGACCGCCACTCGTCGGTCGACTTCCCCATCGCGGGGCGAGGACCACACTACTCGGTCGGCACTAACACAGTAAGAAAAACGCCAGGCCAAGACGAACAAAGCCACGGGCGGCCGCCAAACAACGTCAAGCCCGAATTCGCAGCAAAATGGTAAGATTAACAACTCATGGGAACATCGCATCAGCCCCGAAGAAAGAACACGGAAGCAGATCTAACTTAAGTATTTCATATAGCAGTTGGGACACACTATCTGAAACGACAAAAAAAGGAACTGCAAAGGCTCAAACTCGCGCGGGACTCATGACGATCAACATACCAGAACACGGGGACAAGACACAAGGACGACAAGGGCCAGAGTTCCCGTGAGCCGTACGGCCGTGAGCTCCAGCTCGGCATGCCCAAAACACAGGGCAAAAACAGGGACGAGGCTTATCGGAGCTTCGGTGCGGGAAAGGAGGCACGGTGGCAGGTCGTCGGCCGTGATTCAGGCGCGGTGGCCGGCGGTCTCTCCCTTCAACTCTCTTCCCTCGCGGCTCTCTCTCCTCTCAGAACCTCGATTACCCCCCTCGCTCTCTCTCGGCCCTCGCTCCTTTTAACGGCCATCGGCAGGTGCGCATGGCTTCTGCCACCATTAGCTGCCCCACCGGCCTGGCCCCGACGGAAATCACGCCCCTCAACTCCCTGCAGTGCCTTCTCTGCTTTGTACGTCGCTGCTTTTGCAGCGAGTGTGAGAGGCATGGGGGAGAAGAGACGCAAGGGCCGGGCCAGGGAAAGAAAAGAGAAAATGGCCGAGCCTAAACGAGAAGGAGGAAGAAGAAGGGTAAGGAAAGAAGGCCGGGCCGGCCTGTCCCCAGCTCGGTCTCGCTTTTTTAATTAATACATTTCTTTAAAAAAATTTAATAATATTTTTAAATTTTTTTAATACTAGTAATACAAATGCTCCTAATATTAATATGGGATGCAATTTAATGAAAATTATTTTTGCTAGGGGTTAAAAATTAATCGCTAATTTTCTATGCAATTAATGAACAATTAAACAGATTGCCAAAAATTTAGATATCGACAACATGAAAAGAGACGGTACTTCCCATTTTTCTTCATCGACCATGCTATTGCAACCTCAATGTCTAATTGATTTCTTCATTCATAAATAAATTAATGCTATGATAGCAAATTGGTCTTTTGCTTATAGACGTTCTCAAATAATTGGTCTTTTGCTCAAAGATGTTTTAATCAACACTTATCTTGGGTCAAAAAAGAATAATACTCATGTTAAAGTCATGGTGTTCATAGTGGAAATTGATTTTCAGATGATGCTACTCTTCAGAGGCCACGTAACCATATCCTTTACCGGCAACTTTTGCAATATGTTGAATAGTATGCTTTGAATTATTTTCTTCGACTCAACCAAGAGGCATCATTCCCCAAATTTACGTAAAATGGTCATATCCTCGTTCTTCTATTCTGTTTTTCCTAGTATCATTACTTATTAGTGAAGATAAAGTTCACACACGCCACTATATTACCCTCAATTTTACTTGATATGTTATTTTAACATATTATATTCTCGTTGCCCTAATTCAAGACAGCCACAAGGTTGTATCTATCATATTTAAACATCAAATATCTGTTCCATCATTAGTGATAACGTGAAGTTGTAAGGTAGATGGAGCCTCAACAATTTCGGTCTCTTTTGGTTAGATAATGCAGTCATCTGCAATTCCATGTTGCTAAGCATAGTAAAATACAAGCATCAAGTCAAGATAACATAAAATATGGTCCATTTTATAGTATACTCTTTTGTTATAAAATCTCGAAAGTTTGGTTAGCGTTTGTTAGCATTAGACTCTCTCTCTCTCTCAAAGCATTAAAGCAACGACATCCAATTCCCATAATCTAAACATACACTTGTTATGATGAACAATTTTTCATATATATATAATCTACGTATCTACTCGCACTTTTCTTCAAATAAAGCAAATGAAATTTTAATAACTAAAGAGCGGGGTCGTCTGTTAAAGGAATTTAACGGGTAGATGAACCAAAGGTGAGGTTCTTAATTAAAGACTTTTACTTACCGTTAAAGAAGAAAACCGATGACTTTTAGTCAACCATTTTGGCCTCTAATTTTAAGCCATGCTTTGAAAATAGCATAACCAGAGTGAGGGCTGTATGCGATTCCACCGATTCAATTGGTACAATAGTTTACACTGACCGGTTGAAGTATAAAGAATAAAGTAATTACCAATATATTTAATTATAATTTTGAAAAGGGGAAATTGACACTAAAACTCCCTAAACTTTGGCTTCTTGGACTTTAAATTCGTTCAATGTGGTCCTTCAACTAATCTTAAATATTCAATGCAACTTCCAAATTTTCGATTGTTCAATCTAGTCCCTCAACTTTCCACTACAAAGTCAATATATCATTTAATACCATTACCAGGTTTTCATAATTACCCTATTTTCCAGATTTTAAAATGTATTTTCATTTCAAGCATTTTCCTAAATGAAAAATGATGTCTTTTTACTATCTTTTTACCATTTTTATGTTTTTCTTGCTATTATTAGTGTCTTAAATATCTAGAAATGATACTTTTCCGATCAGTTTTACAAGGCCAAATTGTCTAATTCTGTTAGTAAAGACACATGCTAAATTTCTAAGTTCACCCTACTATTTTCCAGTCGCATATAATGCTACTAACAAAAAGACGGTTAATCATGAAGTCATATAATTATCATTTTAGAAAAATATAAAATCTTAAGAGCGATAGATACTGGTACCTCTAAAATGAGTTTATATTGCATTTATATCACCCATTTTTGTTTCTCCTTCATTTTTTTTCTGCATTTATGTTTTTTCTAAGGTTGAATCAATAGATACAGATTACCAAACAAAAAGGGTAAAAGTGAAAGTGAAACAGGCGCTAATATCATACGAGAAGTGGATCTATAATGGCACACATACAAGGAGTGGCTTTATCTTGCATGCAGACTTGTCCGAAAGATGGATGAAGAGCAACGCAGGCTAAACCAATCCTGATAACATTATAATATAAGTGGATATATCAGCACAACGCAAAAATAAGTGGTCACTGGTGTGGAAGAAAACGGTGGGGTTACTGAATTTCATGGAAGAGAAAATGTAATGGAGAAAGATGTTTCAATACCTTCAGCCTCGACTTGGAACGACTGGAGGATGAAAGGATTCTTTGCTTAGTCCTTGCAATGGGCCGATGACAGAGAGAGAACAAAACACATATAATTGCGGAGAATATATTAAGACCAGTATGTCTAGGGAATTGGATCAGGACAAGCGGGGATTAGATAGTCAATGCTCCTCCTCGATCAAATACTAAGCCTCACTTATTGGACTGGCAGGTGTACGCAATTTCACGAGCCATGTGCTGCCAAAAAAAAATAAGAAACACAATTAGGGGCCGATAGGTTAATTCGTTGTTCTCAAGAAACCCTACACTGGAATTGTCCAAAAACTCTCGCGCGCAACTCAAATGTCTGTTCATTTTTCATCGACAAACGACGCGATTAAGAAATTGATTTGGAGAGAAATGTATAATATTAGAGGGAAATGATGTGGACAGAAGTTAACACGTGGTTCTCTCCAACTTGCGTAGATCAATAATTGCAAATCACCGACGTACACACAAACAAATGAAGCAACAAAAAATGTCAACTTCATTAATACTACTTGCAATTAAGAAATCGATTAGTTGAGAAATGGTGTGTGATTTTAGAAGGAAACAATGAAAAGTGGACGAATATCACCAGATATCTTGATCCCTTGAAGACATTCTCAACCCAAGCTGAGACGTAACCCGTCGTTTCAACTTGTGGATGGCAATGACCTCAACATCTCTGTCTTTCCTCATACTTGATGGCATGGGCACTTATTCATCTTCTTTTTCATTGACCCCACTATTGTGACTTAGACATAACAAGTTGTTAACGTAAGGTATTGGCCAGTGACAACGGTGGGTTGGAGTGTCATTTGAAGTTCTCAAATAATATGTGGGCCAAATTCAGAAATAGGAAACCATATATATATCATAAAAGATAAAATTAATTTCGCTATCGAACCATCCTAAAATATGCATGTACTCTTCCTTAATGGAAAAAAATAACCACTGTTATCTTTTCCAAGCAGCCTACATGGCAAAAGGCACTTATTTGGTAATCTGATTTGGCCTTTTTTCTATAAAAAAAAGTACAAAAAATAAAATCGATGATTTTAAATTAAAAAGGCTAGGACTTTTAAAGAAAAAAGATGAAGTAACCGAATCTTGAGTAAAAGCAAATGTCACATTTTCCTTCTTTCTTACAAACAAAAACAAAATCACACTGAAAAAGAACAATAACTGAAGGGAAAGAAAATATGAATCAGACTTGATACTTATAGCATTGGTCGGACGGTTTTAAAAGATATGAAGGAGCAACCCTTGATGCAATTTGGACTTGAATATACAAGATTAGGGTTAGGATGCGCGACTAAAGGAGCGCAAGTGCAAGCCTCCCGTTGTCTTCGGGATTCAGAGATCAGTCAATGGCTTCCTCGCCATATCAAGGCAAGGTTTTCAAGCAGTCCTAATGGTGATGACCAGCACCACTCGCTATGAGCCGGTTTCTGATTGCAGCCATTGTTTTACTTGTATGTCATTTTTTTTATGCCCAAATGTGACGAAGTTAATGACACAACTCAGATCATGAACATGACCCAAGAGGCCTATCGATGGAATGCCTAATGAGTTCATCTATCTTAAGTTTCCAATAGGCAGAATTCAACTGATGAACTTGACACGTGGTGAGGATCAATTGACTCAAACATGCACAAAAGTTAAAGATTGAATCAAAGGGAGATCCATTGATGGACAACAATCTTCACTAAGGAATCAGAACCATGCAAGTCATTCCAACGGTAGCGCGCCAGTCAAGACATAATAACATGCTATCGCGACTTGGAGATGGCAAGTTGGCGACAAAGAGCATTGGGACCTAGTGGCCAGGATGGATTGGGAGTCACTTGTTAAGTTATGATATTAACTGGTGGGTTAGTGTTAATTCAGCATTTAACGGAGTCTTTTTTTTTTTTATCATATTTCTCATCCTAAATAAAAAAAAAAAAAATGAAAAAGCTGATTTTTCCACATCAATATTTTTCTATTAAATGAAATGGGATACTTGAACTTTTAAAGTCAGACTAATCTACATGAACGAATTAAATCACCAAATTTAAGTATATCGAGATTATAAAATAAATTTTAAAAGCGTTTTCGTAGGAAGAGAAATGGGAAAATCTGCGTTTATTGTTCCTAAAAGCTAAACAAATGCATAGCCTAATCTATTGAAGGTCGAACCCACACAAAAAAAAAAAAAAAAACTTTTTTTTTTAAACATTTTGAAAGTATGCGCAATAATAGTCTACTCGTTAGGTTGGAGAAACATTTCATCCAAAAAGGAGTTATGAAGCAAAAAATCACAATATATTTGCAATTGAAACTTGTAGCAGGGCAAATTGGACAGCATAAAGAAACTTTTAAACCAATTAATAGTCAAGCTTCAGCAATTGATAGAATTATGGTCTCGAGAAATACACCGCTAAACTTAATAATGAACCAAGTGAGATGCAACTCAAAACTCTGATATTTGGCCAAATTGGAATTGTTTGCCATTATCAAAGTTGCACTAATTGAGTGCAATTCATGTACAAACCCTTTTCTTAACATGCACTGAATATTTAGAAACCTACCATTCCTTTTTGTCCAAATTTATCGTTGAAAAACACATGCATAAGAAGATCAATGCACTTGGGTCAAAAAACAAGAAGGTTTAAGCATGTGTTTTCCAATGATAAATTTGGACAAGTGAGTATTGTAGGTCTCAAATATTCACTGCATTTTAAGAAAGGGGTTTATACGCGCTCAATTAGTGCATCTTTGATCAATGCAAACAATTCTAATTTGGACAATCATCACAATTTTGAATTGCTCTAACTCGGTCCAACATTAAGATTAGTGATGCATTTTCTAAACTTGGGATTTACCGAATAAGGTGCACTTGCGCCTTTATAAAATGAGAAAATCATTCGGTGCTTGGTGGGAATCACTGAAATTACTTGAGTGCTTGATTTGATCACAACCCTTGGATCCCAATAAAAAAGAAAAAAGAAAAAAGCAGAAGGTTGAAAGTTGGCAATACAAGCTCTTTTTTTTTCTTTTCTTTTTTGCATAGACAAATACATTTTGAAGCATTCCTTTATTGAGTGAACATATAAGGTGAAAAAAATGCCACATTTGACTTTGGGGATAAAAAGAAGTATTCAATCATTATCAAAGGAGGATCTCATGTATCAATTGGCAACGGTTGGCCCGGGTTCAATAGACTCACACTCAAGAGAGAGAATATTTAGTGCAATATTTAGAGCAAATGTGAGATGGGAAATAAAGAAAATCTCACACTAGATAATTGGAGTAAAAAGGTCGGAGGAATTAATATTACTTTATGGGCATGTAAATTATTGCAAAGTGGTGCATGTTTATTAGGAGGAAAGGAAGTCTACCAAAAAGATTGGATCATGTGCACCAAATAAAATTAGATGGCATCACAAATGGCATCACCGCAATAAATAGGGTTATTAACTTCCATTTCTCATAATTATGTTCAATATTTTAATAAAGGCATGGCTTCATTAATTGGCTAATTCAAGATCTCACTATCTCCTTGGTTAAGAAAAATGAACATGTACCACTTTTATGCATAAGATTTAACGAAAGCTAAAGGTCAAAAAATCTAATTTTATCAACAAAACTTTGTAGTATAGTCGTATCCTCTCTCTTTTGTACATTTTTCCTAGTGTCATTACTTATAAGTGAAGATGAAGCTCACACAAGCCACCCCAAAACCTTGTCGTTATTTTAATATTCCATACTCTTTTTCCCCAATTCATATAGTATATTAGACTGTCAAAAAGTTACTTTTATCATATTTAAATTTTTGGTAGCAATACCTGATCTTTAGTTACAATCTTTATATACAAGTTGTCGCTAGTGACCCTAAATATTTTATGATTCCAAAGCTCAACTTTTGTATATAAACGATAGAAATACAGTACAAGTTCCAAAACTTGACATGAGGGACACTAAGTGTTAAAGTTCCTAAAGATACATTTAAGTGCCACTTTTTTTTAAAATTGAGACATTTAAGTACTAAGTCCAACGAAGAGTGCCGGAAGTTTGACATGGCTTATTTTTAACAATATAAGTCGTTTACGTGACTTATCGAAAAGCTGAGTCAACAAAAATAAGCCAAAACGATGTTGTTTTACCTTGGATTTAAATTTTAATATAAATATTAATTAAACTAAAACTAAATTATATATATTTATTTAAAAAGAATATGTAGCAAGCATTCGGCGAGGGCTTGCATAGCCCTCATCACCGTCACCCCTTGTTGTTGAGAAGGGCCAACACTGGCTGGGCGAGGATCAACCAAGGTCACTAGCCCTTCCCAGCAATGGTGAGGCAATGGTGACGAGGGTTGTGCCGCTCTCGTCGAGCCCTCTCCCTTCCCCATTTCTTTTTTTAATTATTTCATTTTTAATTTAATTTAATTAATATTTATGTTAAAATCAAATCCAAGGTAAAACGATGTCGTGTTGGCTCTTCCAGCTACATTAGTGCCAAAAACGACATTCTTTTAGGTTAATATAACCACATCAATGCAAAAAATGTCGTTGTTTTAGGCTCAACTCACTAGAAAAATGTCATGTCAACAATTTAACTAAAATTTATTGCTATTGGCATTTAAGTAATCCACTTTTTTTCTAATTTTGGCACTTAAGTATACCTTTCAAGACCTTTGATATTTAAGTTTCCCCCACGCTAAGTTTTAGCATTTGAGGTGTCCAGCGCTCTTTTATAGACTATTTTGATATGTTTTTTCCAAGCTTTGCAGGTTGGTATAGGTTAAAGAGGACCTGACCCTATCTGAAAAGAGGTTTGATACTCGGCCAGTACAAGTTAGCCAAACATCCAGCCAAATTTGGTATTATACTAGCTCTGTAGCTCATATTTGAATTTGCTAGCTTAATCCGGCGAGTGTCTAGTAATATTTTGCGGACACCTAGAATTTTCAACGGTCGAAAAACTAGCCGTTTCGTATCATAATGGCCAGCTGAGTTTGTTTTCTTATAAATAGGATAACTCATTGTCTAGGGCATGTGTCCATGCAAAATACAAAGAAAGTCCATTTTTCATTCCCTTTGCAAATCAACTTCTTGTAATGAGCACCACACACTCTACTCTTTTACTTGGCCGAGGTTGCTAGAGTACAAGCTCAAATTAGGCAGTTAAAGCTGTTCCTACATCAAGCACCGAGCCCGACTTCTTGGACTGGCAGCTATACACATTTTCACAAGCCATGTGCTGCCACACATATCAAGAATAGCAGTCAACTGGTCACCGTTGTTCTCAAGAAACCATTCCTTGGCATTTTCCGAAACTCTCTCTCCCTCACATGCAACACATACACCCACGTTCATTGCTCAGAAATTTATAATATTAGTGGGAAATGACGACAGGAGTATTCATCACGTGATTCTGTCCACTTGCTCAGCTCAATAAGTGCAAATCACCATCGGAGAAAGACAAAACAAGGCAACAAAAAATCGAAACTCTTTATCAGCACACCACTTGCGATTAAGAAACTTATCTTGAGAAATAGTATATAATATTAGAGGACAAGGATGAAGAGGCGTAGATGTCACCATTGTCTCGATCCCCCTTGAAAACATTTTCAACCAAGCCCAAACAGGATCGGTCGTTTACGACCTGTCAAGAGTGACGGCCTTAACGTCTTCCTTCCTTCATCTTGATGGCATGAAAGAGATGGCACTTCCTTCTTATCTTTTGTTTCGTTGGGCATGCTATTACGACTTAGACATTGCAAGTTGTTAATAAAGAGCTCTGGGGCCTTGTGGCCATAGAGGGTGGGAACGCTATTTGAAGTTCTCACATGACTAGTGGACCCAATCTAGAAAAAAAAAAATCATATAATTAAATTGGGAAAATTATCAAAAAATCTTAAACCTATTGCAAACGTGACTATTCAATCCTAAACTCTTTTTTTTTTTTTCGCCATTTGAGTCCTAAATCTTTCAATATATTATTTATTTGAATTATTTATTATTTATTTATCTTTTCTTTTTAATGATAACAATAGGTTTATAATTTTTTTGATAATTTTCCTAATTTTAGCGATAAAGATTATTATAGATTATGCATTTGATCCTAAGAGTTATCATATTTTTATACAAAATTATATACAATCATGTCATTTAATTTTAACTTTTTCTAATTTAATTTTTTTTTCCTGAATTGTGGGTATCTCTCTCTTCATTTACCAAGAATTATATCCATCATCTTCTAATAGTCACTTATTTGAAAAATACATTGCGCCTACTCAATTGTAAACTTATTTTTTTTTTCACCAATTAAGTCCTAAAATTTTCAATATATTATTTTTGAATTTTGTATTAGTTTTTTTTTTATCTTTTTTTAGTGATAACAATATGTTTAGAACTTTTTTGGTAATTTTCCTAATTTTAGTGATAACGATTGTTGTAGATTATGCATTTAATCCTGAGAGTTATCACATTTGTATACAAAATTATATACAATCATGTCATTTAATTTTAACTTTTATCTAATTTAATTTTGGGAAAATTCCAAAAAATGCCCCAAGTGCCTTCATTTTCTTAAATAATGACCCAAAGTAGACCTTATTTTAAAAAATGACCTGAAGTGGTTATGATTATTTCAAATAAGGGCCTCATGTGGTTATAATTATTTCAAATTAGGACCTAATCTCGCCGATCGCCAGTCGACTAAATTTTCCAACTGATCAAGGACATTTTCGTTATTTACCATACTTTCTTTTGATGGCCTCGCCTAGGCAAGTCGACCACCGCCATGGGGGAGGCCGCCCCTCATAGCCATCAGTGAGGTAGGCCCTCATCGGTTGCGAGTGAGGATGACCTTGCCAGATTTGGAGAGGGTCGGTCTCGCTTGGGGTCAGCGAGGGCTTGACGACCCTTGCTAGTGGTGAGGGACGGCTAAAGATCAAGGAGTTGAAACTCATGTGTTTGATCTCTCCCACTCCAATGAAGTTGAAAACTCCCTCCAATCGAGAAATAGGGAGAACAACGGGAACACGATTCAATCAAAGGTGGGTTCTTTAGGCGAGACTCTGGAGTGAGGGTCGTCAAGTCCTTGCCAACCCCAAATGAGGCCGACCCTCACCAAATTCAGCAAGGTCGGCCTCACCTGCGGCCGATAAGGGCCTACCTTGCGGATGGTCGCAAGGGGTGGCCTCCCCCAGGGTGAGGGTCGCCTTGCCTAGGTGAGGCCGTCAAAAGAAAAAATAATAAATGACGAAAATACCCTTAATCAATCGGAAAAGTTAACTAACCAGCTAGCAACTGGTGTGGTCAAGTCCTTATTTGAAACAACTATAGCCACTTCAAGCCCTTATTTAAAATAGTCATAACCACTTTAGGCCCTTATTTGAGAAAATAATGGCACTTAGAGTCTTTTTTAGAATTTTCCCAAAATTAACTTAGAAAAAGTTAAAATTAAATGACATGATTGTATATAATTTTGTATACAAATATGATAACTCTTAGGATTAAATGCATAATCTACAATAATCGTTATCACTAAAATTAGGAAAATTACCAAAAAATTCTAAACTCGTTGTTATTACTAAAAAGAAAAGATAAAAAAATAATAAAAAATTTTAAAAATAATATATTGAAAGTTTTAGGACTTAATTGGCGAAAAAATAAGTTTAGGATTGAAAATGACTTAATTTTTTATATAATTTTATCTTATTTTCTTTTCTTTTTATTTTTTTTTTTTAATTTTCTATTCCCCCCCCTCTTCCAGTGTCACGCACTACACTTGGCTTCCTATTCCTAGAACTTCAACTTTTGCTCTTCACCTCACGACGACCAACCAAGAACAACTTCAACCAATGATTCCTATGCCAAACTCCCGAAACACGAAACACGAAACGCATATGGTTTATAGTCATTCATCATTAGGCCTCCCTTGCCGATTTCCTCTTGTCATCGGACTGCCATTGTCGGCCACAAAGCATGAAACTAAAAAATAAAGTAAACAATGGCGATGGCAGGGGCACCGAAACGACCAAACGGCCATGCCCATAACGCCAAACGTCACAAGAACATAATAATAGAACGCAACACGTGCGGTCGACTCGATTTTGATCAAAAAGGGGGATACGAAAATTAGAGCTTGTTGAGATATTTGGTCGAGCGGCTGGCGTGCGACACTGAATGAGGGACGCCCGGCTCAGCCGGAACTCAAACTCTCGCCAGACCCCTCAACGAAGGACACATCAAGACTAAATACATCAAAATACGGGGTTAACGGGACCGGAGTCCGCGTGAGGCAGACGGCCGCGGGCTCCGGCCCGACGTGCCCAGAACAGGGAAAAGAAACAGGGGCGGTCGTCGGTGGAGTCCTTCCCCCGCTCGGCTGCAGCGAAGATGGGGGGGATCTCGACAAACCGGACGCTTTCCGGTCACCTCGCGTGCCTCCGAGCCGGAATCCTCGGGGAATCAACCGGATCGAACAAAAAATTAAACGGGAAACTCACCGGAAAACTTGAAACCGTGGAGATGGGGGGTGCCACTAGCTAGGTGGTGCCGGCTAGGGGAGAAGTTTGCGTCGGGGACGACCGAGCAACGCTCAGCCGAGGTTGATTTTGGCTCTCTCCTCTCGTTCCCTCTCGGCTTTCCCCTCTCTCCCTCGCGATTTCTCTCTCGGCCCCCTCCCATTGGCGCTCTCCTTCTCTCCCTTTAACCCCTCAGGCAGGCGTGCGTGGGCCTCCTGCTTTGCCAGCTATCGCGGCTGCTGGTCTGGCCCCGATCACCCACTCTCGGTTTTCCGCCTGTTCCGCGTCCGCTCTCCGCCGCCCTTCCTCCTGCCGTCCCTCGTTGCTTTTTGGTCGCACGCGTGAAGAGAGGGGAAAGGGGGAAGAGGTAAGGGCTGGGCCGGGGAAACAGAAGAAAGTGGGTTGGGGCGGCCCAGGCAGAGAGAAAGAAAAGGAAGGAAACAAGCAAGAGGCCTTTTCGACTTGCCCTCGGCCGCCCGTTCTCGCTTTTCTTCTCACTCTCCTTTTTATTTTTCAAATAATTAATAATAATTTTACAAAAAATTGTAATTTTTAATACTAGTAATGAAAAAGCTCTTAATACCTATGTGCTATGCAATTTTAATGAAAATTATTTTGTTTAGGATTAAAAATGAATTCCTAATTTTCTATGTAATTAAATCCTAATTGAACATGCAAAATTAGGTGTCAAAACATATGCTCCCAAATTAGTGACTTACAAGCAAAGCTAGAGCGATCGTTCTAGGGAAAAATTAATAATTTAGTATTGTAATTGTGCCAATTCAGTCCTTTTTTTTTCAATTTTGTCCTAAACTTTATGCATTTATGTCAATACAATTTGGCTAATTTTGGTAGGAAATCGTTAATATGGATGCCAGAAGTCCCACATGACACAATTGGCATTGATGTTGATATTTTTTGAATAACTTTTTAAATTTCATTTTTCATTTTTCTTTTCTATTTTCTTTCCCTTCTCTTTATCTTTTTTTTTTTTAGGCTAAGGGTCAATGGCCACAGGCGAGGGCATCACAACCCTCACTGGCTCTAGGTGAGGGCTCATGGGCCTTAAAATTGTGATGATAGGTGGTAATATGCTTTGCTTTTCCTAGTGCATTGGGTTTTTAAAATTTTCTAGAATCTATTTATTGCTTTGATTATTGGTTGTTACTTTATTGATTGTGCATCCACATGATCACTCTTTATATATTAGCATATGGTAAAAAATGGACAAAGACTGCATGTAAAACATTTTTTGAAACAAAGAGAATAGGTAGTGGAAGGGTGTTAATTCAATCTAGCATTAAGTTAGGACCAAATTGGCAAATAAAAAGGTTTGATTAAATTGCCACAATTACAAAAAGGTCTTTTTTTTTTTTTTTTGGTAATTATCCCATCATTCTCGCTATAGTTTTTCTTTTTGTCGGTCCTGCTCTACTGTTATTCTAAATGCTCAAATTTTTGCCTTGTCTCATTGTAGGATGTGGAAGTCAAAAATTATTCCAGAAACTAATTGTCCCTATCCCAAAAAAATTTATTGCTACATGTCAAATCGCCAAGAAAATGGCAGTTCATGGAATGTACCAGGAGCATTACATTCCCAAGGATAATTAAGTAGATTCCCCACCGGGTAAGTGCCAATTAAATCAAAGTAAAAGGTAAGAGAAAATATAAAAAGAAAAGTTCCGAGCAATCCTTGAGAATTTCGCCACTGCGCAAGATGATGATCAAGAGAAGCTGAGGCTTGAATTCAACTTCTTATATACAGGATGAGCCAACTTCTCATATTATCGGTTTCAAAGAACTGCAAAACACTCTTAGAATTCAGTATTTTGAGAGAATCAAGGGTAACACATAAAGGACTTGGTTCATGATACTGAGTGGCACATGGTTGCGGTGGACAACTTTTTGGAGACTGATCACTGATTAGAGAGTTGCGACCAATGCTTGAGCTCTGTGAATGCGTACTACTTTACATGTGTTGGCGAAATAGGAAAGTCACTATGTTTTAAATAGATGTGAAATGGAGCGGGCATTTGGTGGACTAAACACGCGAGGAATGTACACCCTAGAAAGAGTAAAAAAAATTCGGGTCTTTGAAGAAGTTGATGAGGATAATGTTTTGATTGTGGTACTATGGGAGACTTGGGATGTGATTAGGATAAGGAGAACTCTGCTCCGGAATGATGTCTTCAATAACACTTGCCAAAGCATTTACCTGACTTACTGAATGCTGTGTGGATTGTTTCCTGCCATCATAGTTTGGATGGTGGTATTAAGGTCATCTTCCCAATGCCCTTCATCAAATTGATAGGAGAGGAGTACTTTATCTAATTTTGGTGTCTTCAAGGCACCCTTGCAGAATATAATCATCTTGGGGCACTGTGTCACAATAATATGCACCAATGACGGGAACCTAAAGGCGCAATTCGTTAGGGAGAAGCTCTCAAGCGTTGGTAAACCATCAAGTGTCAGTCGTTGTAGCATGGGGAAAGAGACCTCCTCTACTTCGTTTCCATCATCCATTGCCACGTCTTTCAATGCACCACAATCTCTTAGTATTAGCCGCGTAAGGTGCACTAGACTTGTCATTGTTGAGCAAGTCCCTATGTGAACTAATCCCGTGCAATTCTGTACTTGTAAATATGTCAAACTCTGGAATGAAGTCGAGATGGAAATATGATTGATAAGCTAGGGCATTGCCAAATCCATAAATCTTCAATCTGTTTAAGAATTTCAGCCATCAAGGAGCCATCTTTCCAAACATGCCTCAAGTTCCATAGGTTATTCAGCCAAAGTCGCTTCAAATTTCCAAATGCCTTGAGATGTTTTTCCCTCTCGTTAGTCCTCCACAGGAGTCACTCCCTCATGTGCAAACACATCTTCTGAAAATATCTCCTCGAAGGAACTATGTTCAATAGTAAGATATTCTAAATTAGGAAATCTTTGGAGGAAGAAGTTAGAGGGGAAATTGACATTTTCTTCATGGTAGTATGCCAAAGTTAGCTCTCTAAGATCACCAAAGATGTCATGCTGCATCAATGCAACATCCTCCTCGCTAATGTCAATCGCTTCAAATGGGGAAAGACCTGTGGGAATCAGTTTAATTAGGCCACCAAAAGTCTATATGGTACGCTTTTTGCCTATCTAATGTCAAAACCTTCTTGGAGCCCGACGACCTAGCATAATAACCATTGTAGATGGGATGTTTGTTGCAAATGGCATGCCCCAATTCAATCAAAATATATTTGGAAGTATAAAAATGTTATACCTTTTCAAAACCTGACAAGATAAAAAGTTGTAAGTTATAGAATTGGATTTGATAATGTGATGCATGTTGGTATGTCCATCAAATCAAAAGTTGGTAATTTCAAATAAAATTTAGTAACTTTAAAGGTGTTGGTAAATTATAATAATAGATATTGGTAGATTATAAAAGTAGTTGGTAACCTTGAAAATATGAAGAAATATTGATACTTCTCAAAACTCAACAAGATAAAAAGTTGGTCAGTGATTGAATTTAATCTATATCTTAACGTGATGAATGTTGGTACACCACCCAAGTTAAGGTTGGTAATATAGAATAAAAATAAGTAATTTTAGGCTCCATTCATTTTGCGGTAAATAATTTTCAGGAAAATATTTTTCAAATTTTCTGATATTCAGTTCACATAAAATAAATGAAACAAATAAAAAAATTTCCATTAATGAAAAAAACACCTTCAAAAATGGGGAAAATGATTTCCTTTCTTTGAAAAGAGGAAATCATTTTCTCTCTTCTTTCTTCCATCAAGACAAAACACATTCTCCTAAGTGCACTCATTGTAATTATTTTAATTATTTTTTTCTTTCTTAAAAATAAAAATCGAATCTTTAATTATTTTTAATTTTCCTTTTTATATATTTTTCTTTTCTTTTTGTGTTTTTTCCTTTCTCCATCAGCCAATCGGTAGCCACGGCAACGGCCCTAGATGAGGGACAAGCTCACCAAAGACCAATGAAGCTCAAGCCTTGCCAACCTTTGGTGAGCTCAAAGATTGCCAATTTGGCAAGGTTCAAGCCAGTTGTCGATTGTTGCCTTGGTTAGGCGATCAGCCGAAGAAGAAAGGAAAAGAATAAAAAAGAAAAAGAAAAGAGAAAAAAAGAAGAAAAGTAATTAAAAATTCAAACTATTTAAAAAATGCAAATAAAAAATAAATTACCTCAATATCACAAAGAACCATAAATTGGTACAGTTGTGATAAATTTACTCTAAACTAATCTTTTTAATACTAAAAACTCTTAAACTGATACACTTATGACAAATTTATCATTTATTAGGATTCGCTAAATTTTATTATCAAATTTTTGAGTTGGTTGACACGTGACAATTGACCGATATACTAGTTTGTGGTTTTACCCTATGTTTGTTATTGATGTATTAATTTGTAATTTTCATGGTATTAATATAATTTCATGAAAACTAATAGATGATAAATTCTTCATAAGTATACTAGTTTGGAGTTTATAACGGTCAAAAAATAAGTTTTTGGTAAATTTATCTCAGGTGTACCGGTTTGGTGTTTTTCGCGGTATTAACCCAATAAAAATATAAATATAAATAAAAATATAAATAAAAAAATTATTAAAAATAGTGCATAGAAGAAAATAAAATCCAATTTTCCATACCAAATGGCGGAAAATATTTTTCAGTTTATTTTTAAGTTTTAGCCAAACACTGAAAAATGACTTTTTGAAAAACATTTTCTAGAAACATTACATTTTCTATGAAACAAATGGATCGTTGAAGACGTTGGTAAGTCACAAGAATAAATGTTGGTAAACTTTTAAAGTAGGTAGAAATTTTGGAAGTGTAAAAAAGTGTTTGTGCTTTTCAAAACGTAACAAGATAAAAAAAATTGGTAAGTGGTGAAATTTAGTTAGTATGTCAATGGGACGAATGCTAGTACCTTAGTCAAATAAATATTAACACTTCAAAATTGTTGGTAATCACAATAATAAATGTAGGTAGATTATAAAAATTGGTGAGTAATTATAATAGGTAGATATTTTAATTTGTTTGGTACATTAACAAATTGAAGTTGGTAATTTCAAATGGTAGTTAGTAACTTTCAAGGCATTCATAAGCCACAAAAGTAATTGTTGATAATTTTGAACTATAGATAAATGTTCGTAGTGTCAAAACCTGTTGATAAATTACTAAAACGTGATTGGATAAGCAAGTTATCCATGGTATTTTATAGTTGCCAACCATGTTCATGACGTACCAGCATGGAATTGTTTTCAATATCTAGAGTTACAAACAATAGCAATTTGCCAAACAAACACAATACCAAAATTTTGTATTTTGGCAAACCAGGAAGGTCAACTTAATTAAATAGGTAATCATAGCCGTTAGACGTGCCGGTAACATAATGGACTAGATAAGCTATGAGTGGATCATTAGAAACATGATGGTATATGCAAGTTAATCCAATAAAATATTTATTTTTCTAGAGTAATGACTAGGATCCCTAGAATATATTCCAAAAAGTATGAGCTGGAAATAATTAACTAGAATCGTTCTTCAAGTTTTTAACCAATTCAAAAGTGAGGTTAAGTGAGCACTAATAAGCAATAAATGGCTGACAATTTCAATTTCCAAATGAAAATAACAAGCACCAAAGAGGTATGCTCATAAACCCATGAATGACAAAGGTTGAGAGCTAGAATTAAGTATTGTACCTTTTCTAGAGAAAGTGCAGGTTGGTTCTCGTGGGTAACACTGCCTTGGCAGCTTTGGATTTCAGAAGCGAATGAGAACGACCTCATTTTGCCACAATGTCTCACTAGCAGTTCCTTCAAGTGTGGCCATGTTGGAGTGTGACTATTCTTGCAGAAGCTCCTCAGTTCTGGCAACTCATCTAATGTCAGGGTGGTCAATCTCGGAAAGAAGAAATCACCTGCACTCATCTTTACTCCGTCTTCCCCCGCTATAATTTCCTCCACCCCACAAGACTGCACTATAAGTCTTTCAAGCTGGATCATACTTTTTGCCACTGAGCTGGGAAGTCCACTCCACACGTGCTTCAGTTTTGGAAGACGTTCCAAATATAGTTCTCTCAATTGAGAAGTGTTTGTGGAATGAGCTCCACCCATATTTAACTCTTGAATGTGAAATACCACTTCTAAGGAACCACAATCGGTCACAGTTAACTCCTCTAGATTTTGGAATGTTGTGAGGATAGCGTCAAATGAAAATATGGATAAAATTTTCTCACAATACTCTATTATTAGCGTCTTGAGTTTGCTAAAGGCATTTGAAGCAAGCTCGTCTGGCCATATCTTCTCCATGTTATCCATGTGCGAGATGCACATCGACTCCACGCTAGGAAACACAATCTGTCATTTTTCATTATAATTCATTAGAGCTGACTCTATGTCCTCTTCAAAATAGAGAGAACTTCATCTTCAAGAATAAGAAAATCACAAGATAAATATTATTGGTAGAATAGAAAGAAAAGAAGACAAGATATATCTTTTTAATGGACGCCACCCCTTGAAATCCATTTGTCACATTTAGTGAGTAGAGAGCATAATTTTTTCTAATGCATATCACGCATTATGTTTGAGCAGCAGCATAATCCATAGCCTCCTTAGTTAGGCATCATATATATCCAATTAACCTCCAATCTAGGCTAACTTAGGTTTCACTCGTTACAGCACACACATACACAATAACGAATATACTCTGCCATTTCTTTGAACCATTTAGAAATGTAGCCAGCATCCTTTTTCCCTTCAACTTTTATGATTTTGAACCTACCCTGCTATGTACTTTCATTCTTTATTATTAGTTGCTAACATATGTGTCATATAGTAGTGAAATGACAACGCCCTTGGATTATAGATTCCATGTCACTGCAATTAAGATATTTGCATATAATATATGTAGCAGCAAATTCTCTTGCCATGCATGGCAATTATTGGTTCTTGTGGAGCCACGAATGCAGTTTTACTGAGTCCATTACATGTAACACCAAAGCTCCTCTGTTCAGCATTTGATTGAGTTGACTACTTTGACCCCAGAAAGGAAAATATCAAGTTAACCACTTGCAGTTTAAGTGATAATCTTTATGATTGATCTAAGGGATAATGACAGAAGGAATTCATGTAGGACAGAAAATATGATAAAAAATTGCAGATTTTGAATCTACGAAAAACGGACGGGACTTAACAAGTCCTCAAATGCGTAAGCCGTGCGAATATTACAACTTGAATGATTATAAAAAAATTAATTTAGACTTAAATGAAGAACCGACACAAGTTTTAAGACTCGTTTTGTCATTACCCCTTGATGTTACATTGAATAAGATTTAAATTTGAGCCACCCTCTTTAGCATAGTAGAGACTCTAAATTAGTTAAAATGTTAACTGGTGCTTGGCCTCTCAACAATATTTGTACTTCAGTTACAGTGTCATTAAACGTTACATTAGTCTAGAATTTGAGAATGAATGAAAATTTATAATTTTTTTGAAAATTAGGAAAAAGTTTAGATATGTGTTAATATGTTTAAATCAGAGAAGTTTGTCATTAAATAAAAGTCCATAATATCTAAAAGAATATGATGAGTGAGCATAAATCGCCCCACATTGTCTAGTTCAAACCATCAGGGACAAGAATTCTAGATGTGCCACTAAAGAAAAGGAGTGCAAACCTTTTCAACTAGCAAAAGCGGTTGCTTTGTTGGAACGCTGCCTCCTAATTTTCTACAACTCATATCTCCTAGAATCATCTTCACGGCTTTACAATCTTCAACACTTAACTGTTTCAACGAGGGCCACTCTGAAAGATGTTCCTCATGGCAAAAACTTTTGAGTTTTGGCATCTTGTGAATATATAGAGTGACAAGTTGAGGAATTACAATTTTGTTGGCTGCTTCTTCAGGTTTCTCCTCTTCTCTGCCAACAATGTACTCCATCTCTCCACAACCACCTAGACCAAGATATTGGAGTTGGCCCAGACTTTTGGTCATAGACATTGTAAAAAGGTTTCTCAGACGCAGGCAGTCCTCAACTCTTATAGAAGTCAGGTTGTGAAAGCAAATGGACTCCCTCTCCCATAATTCTCTCGATTTAATTCCTGTTAGGCGTAGCTCTTCTAAATTGGGAAGTATGATCTACAGAAACATCATCTAGCTAAAGTCACAATGAATGATATAGAAGCAAAAGTTGCTTATTAATCCAGAGCATCATAAAGAAGAAACCAAATCACATGAGCAGCGATACTGCTAAGATAAAGAAAAGAGGAAAACCTTCTTGTCAAATAAAGAATATGGACCTTTGTCAAAACCAATGGTTTTCTCATTCATCTCCACACTTAGTGCCGGCGGCCTCAGTATAAATGCCTTGAGTTCACTACATTCCATAATTGAGAGGTTTCGTAGAGAGGGAAACTCATATGCACCACACCCTGAGCTGAAACTAATCAAGCTCTTAAGGGAACAAAGCTTCAATGTATGTAAATGAGAGAACTTCACTGCCTTCAACTCTTGCTCTTCACCTTCTTCCACGGCAACTATTTGCTGCATGTTAATGCAACCAGAAACATCTAGCATCTCAAGTTTATCAAGAGTTCTCGCTGTGTCCTTTGGGAAGAGATATCTCAATCTGTCGCAACAACGCAAGCTAGCATCAGTCAAACTAGGAAGACCAAACGTTGTTTTGGTGCTGCTTGTCACAACCGCATTCAGTCTTGGCAGGTGCCACAACTTCACTTCTTTTAAGTCTAAGAAGATCAGACATTTTGGCCTTTTCTTAGTATGGACAGAGACATGTTCCATTAATGCCTCCAAAGAAGTACACTCGACCACCTCAATCATTTTCAGTCTCTGGAACCTCTCTATTAAAGTTGATGGAAAAATATGAGACAGATTTTCACAATCTCTAACCAAGATGGATGCTAGTTTGCAGAATGATTCTTCTGGGAGTTCATTGTGCCATATTCTCCTCAACTTGCACAATGACAGGAGCGTCAACTCTTCCAAGCTTGGAAAATGGACCTGCATGAGAGGACTATATGTTAGTTCCTCGACTTTGAACTCCTAAAAGTTCTGATTTGGATGCTCTTTTATGTTAGTATATTCTCATGAAGTTAATTAACCAAGAATATCCAATAGTATGAAAAACAACGTATGCATGGAGTAGCAAGAGGCTGCATAGGACACGCTGACAGGCAGAGTTTTCAACTGCTATACTGAGAACAATTTCCACGATAATCATAAAATAGAAAATTCCAGAGATGTTTACTCACATTTTGATTGAAGAAGACAGGCAAGGACAAGCCGGAGTTGATACAACCAAATGCTTGTTGTGAACCTATATCAGTTTTCATTGACTGTTGCTTTCCTTCTAATGAAGAAAAAGTCATCATTTTGGGGCATCTAGATATTCTTAGTCTTGTTAAGGATGGACAGTGAATACAGTATTTTCCATTAGAGAATGTCTTGAGATTTGGCAATTCCTCAAGAGACAAGGAGGTCAACAGAGGGAACTCTAAAATGTCGGTGGTTGCAGCTTCATCTGATTCTTCTTCTTGCACATCCATAATTTCCTCCATTAGTTTACAACTCACTACTTCTATTTCTTTCATTTGCCCGAGTGCTTTAGCCATGGAAGAAGAAAAAAGAAACCTGAGGTTCTCACAATTTTGCACTTTCAATGCCCTTAAGTTTCGGAAACATGGCACTCTTTTTGGATTCTTTTTCCATATGTGTCCCAAACTTGGTAAGTCACTCAAGGTTAATTTGGTCAATCGCGATAAAATCTCAACATCCCCACTGATTGTCAGTCCTTCAAGGTCGAATACTTCTTCTATTAGCTGACATCTCTCAATGGTTATGGCTTCCAAATTCTGTAACTTCATTAGCAAACTTGAGGGGATGATGCTCAAGAGAAACATGCAATCCTCCACTTTCAGAAATTTTAGATTGCTCATATCTAATAGATATTGAGAGTTCCATATTTCTTTCAATCTGGGCAGTTCAGACAGTGTCAAGGACTCCAACCAGGGCAATGAAACCTTAAGAAGCCAGGAGAATAATGTTAGCAGGCATATGCATCATTCTTTTTTTTAAGCTGCGAGAGGTTAAAAACCCCACATAATCTCTTTACAATGCTTGTAACTAGAAATTATGAACAAGTATTGTCTGTATCTCACATAATAGATTTAAAGATGATGGAAGAAAAAGCAGAGAAGTTGTTTTTTTTTTATTTCTACCTTATTCTCTCTTTATAAGCTTTACATTTACTTGTCATTTACCTTGTATGTATTCGGACTTCATGACATATATATAATAACAAGAGAGACTTCAAATTCCTTGAATTACTGGTGTTATTGAATTCACCCTCACATTCTTTGCTTTCTGCCTAAATTTTACAAATTCATGTTATATATGTCTACCAAATTGCTTTAAATTGAATTAACAAATAGCTTAAAACTATATTTTCAATTGATTTGCATGTGCAATTTGAGTCTGGCATTTTTTTTTAAAGTATTTGAAAAAAAAAATCTCTTATCAAAAGATTGAAAGTGAAAAATGTCAAAAGAAAAAAAAAAAAAAAGGGTTCCTCACTATAAGATCCATGAACTAATGAATTAGTCACGACAGCACCATGTGGGCATCATAGTAAATTTCAGCAAGGAGTTTAATTTACCTATATAAGGACCTAAGATACTCTTTCTCATTATAAGAAAGTTAATTTATGTAGAAAGCTTTAGCCATTTAGCCAAGAAAAAGAATCACTTAATTTAACAAATGATTTTAGTCGATCATCATGCTTTTGTAGTTTGGGTCACATGATAAACATAACTCTACAAATAATTTGAAAGAGGGTTTCCATTTTTGTATTTTATACAAAGAGTACTAACTGAATTGTTAAATCCAAGTGATAATGTACAAATGAATGCTATATATGTATACATTAAATACTTTCAACAATATTTTATTACAAAAAAAGAAATTCAAACATGTTCAGCCGTGCATTAATTCTACTTGTAATGCTAGGAAAGTGGTTAGAACGAAAATTTGCGGAAGAATTGGTCACCACAAAAGGTGCATAGCTTAAATGAATTAGAACAAAAAAATGAATTGTCCCACTAAAATTTCATTGATGTATCAAGGGTGATAAAAACAAATTCGCTTATCCATCGTTATATTTGTTTTTTCATTTCCTAGTTACATAATAATTCCACTAATTAACATATAACAGTATAAACAATTATATAATGGAACTTTGTGCAGAACCACATTCAACAAAGGTCCATTCGCCAACCACAGCGTTTTACGATTTTTGGCAAAAGAAAAGCAACTTAATAGTCTCAATTACTCTAGCATGAATTACTCAGTCCCTGAAGTAACCTTAAAATATATAATTTGTTTTCTTCCCTTTACTCAAGCGGATATAATAGGATTCTACATATGTACATTAATTTTTGAATAAAGGTCACAAAAATTATATTGGTCGTATATACATTCTTCAAGTTATTAATATATCCATGAATGTATGTGTTCACATATATAATTTTGCCACTAAGAAATGATAATTTAGATTATTTAAAACGTCTATATATCATATGGTGCTTCTTTAACTATGCTGATAACATATTTGACCAAAAACACAACACAAATAAAGCGTGATGTAATTAACTAATATATAATTTTTTTCCATGCAATCATATATCACATAGCAATTCCATTTTGAAAAATTAAATTGTTATCTGTCTTAATTATTCGAAAAAGAAAAATCTCAAAAACTAATTATTTATCACATTAGTACTCATAATTTAGACGCACATATCAAAAGTAAATTGAGGGAATTGTAAAGTCAATACATCAATGTGTTTATAAATGAAATATTTATATAATCACATTTGAATAAAATCAATACTGTTAACACAAAATAGTAAAAGATTCAAACTTTACTAAATTTTTTGTGTGGCTTGGTTGATAAATGCATATCAGTTTGTAAAGTTACACCAAACTTCTATACATTATACCTCCAAAGTAAATATTTCAAGAAGTCAAACCTTTGAATTTGACCCAAAAAATAAAATAATACCTTAGAAAGGTAAGGATTGAAAAAAGGCTATAGAAGTCAGAAACTTCATTCATATTATTTTATTTGTCTTTCCCAATATTTCACTGACGAAAGTATCACTAATGAGTAATGAGTTAAGCCATTCTTTAACCAAGTATATTTCTACTACCAACATATATAATTGAAGATAATGTCCATGTTTATAACATATAGATCAGAAGTCTAATAGGAGAAGGTTTCCTCCAACTAGGATGGTCTACATGTAGAAAATATGACCTATCTAGAAAGCTTGAAATTTACCTGGTGCCCGTCAAAAAATACAACTGAAGGATCTGTGGTTCTGCAGAAGCTTGTCATCTTTGGCAAGTTGCGTAATATCATCCTACGCAAATTGCATGAGTTCACTATGGGATCATCATCTATTTCAATAATGTCTTCATCTGCCTCAGCATCCGCGACAATTAGTTGCATCAAGTGGCATCCACTTATCTCAATCTCTTCCAGCTGTAAGAATACTCTCATCATGGGAAATGGAAACAAATGATTGATTTCACCACAGTTATTCACTTTCACAATCTTTAATTTGCAGAAGGATTCTGAGGCAAGACAGCCATGACAAATCTTTTCCAATTTGTTTAGATTCTCAAGAAACAACGATTCCAATTTCGTAAATGCAATGCTTGGACATTCTCTGTTGAATGAACAATGTACTGAACTCGATGGGCTATTTTGAACATGAAGATGCCTCAATTCTTGGAAACCTTCGACGGACAAATCGTGAATCCTATCGTTGTCATCTTGCAATCCATCCAAGTGAAGATCTTGTGTTATTCGCAAACATCTCTGCACCCACTTTTCAAGAAAATTGCCTGAATCCATCTTGAGCTTTAAAGTTCTGGATTCTTTGTATTCACCGACCAATCCCAAACGTCCCCAATTTGGATTTTATACTTGCTCAATTTCCCAAATGGCAGGTCTCTTGAGAGATTGGCAGAATGTGGAATGGCAATATACAAAGTGCTCAACTTTTTCATGCTCTTCAACTCAACCAAGCTAGCGTTGCTTTGAGATGCTTCATCCTCGGCCTCCCAATGATCAAAACTATCTTCCATGTACAATTCTTCTAAATTAACCAAGCTTCCAAGCACGCCAGGTTCGATAACTCTGAGCCTGGTGCACCCTCTCAAGTCCAAAAATCTCAATTCTGTCAATCCACCTATTTCTTGGGGCAATCGAGCGATTGTAGAATCTAGGAAACTTAGGAACTGCAATCCTTTCAACTTTCCAAGAATAGTCACATCATCCAAATGGCAGAAATCAAGGGACAGCGACTTGAGATTTTCAAGGAACTCAATCGACGAAGGTAGAGAGGTTAAAGATAAGCCAGTCAAGTCCAAGACTTGGAGCTTCTTCATGGATTCAAAAAATGACTCATGAAGTTTGAGATATAGGTTGTCTTCGAATAATAGAAGCATCCTCAAGTTTGGGCAATCTAATTTTTCAGGGAGCGCATCAATGCCAACATAAGGGAAGGATATAGCGGTGCATTTTCTGAGCTCATCCTTGGACCATTCTTTAAACCCGTAATCCTTCCTCCCAACTAAGGTGTTCCATTTCATGTCAATAAATTCATCATGCATAGAGCTGGCCACGTCAACAAATATGTCATGCATTTTGAACCGTTCCATATCATCACTTTCTAGTAACAATGAAGAGTCCTGCAAGGTATGTAGATCCTCAATCAACCTATCTCTAGCTTTTTGGAGGGTGTTGCTGAATTTTTTAAACAAACCCAAACCCATGCAGTAGACAAGGGAATCCCTCGTGGAAATTCTCCCAGAGGTTAGAGCACAAACTAGGAACAATGATTTGATCCTTTCATCTTTCAAGTCATTGTAACTTAGTTCCACAAGTGATTTTATATCTGATAGGTCTCTATTAGTGGAAGCATTCCTCCATGCGGCCAAATCTTTGTGCTTCAACCCTTTTGCCAATGGAACAATCAGAAGTGGCAAGCCTCCGCAATTCTTGACCACTCCATCAACCCAGGGTTCAAACTCAGGATCGTTGACTCTATCCCCCATTGTCCTTTCAAAGAGTCTTCGAGCTTCTTCATGCTTTAACTCATCAAGTCGGAATTCTTTATCAGAGCCCATGGCAATACGCAAAACATCTCGATTTCTAGATGTTAACAATAGTTTGCAGCCTCTTACTTTATTATCATCTCCACAAGGGATTCCAATTTCCTTCAACTCTAGCTTCTCCCACAGATCATCTAAAATGATAAGAATATTTATCTTAGGATCCCTCTCTAATGCCTCACGGAGACGATATGCTCTCCCACGAACGGTTTTTTCATTCATCAAGTGCAGGCCCAATACGTCAGTGATTTCTTTCTGGATTCTTTTTAGATTGGGATTGCGTGATACATTTGCCATGGCAACCACATCAAATAGATTCTCTTCTTTAACTTGCCTTTCGACATCCTCCAAAAGCTTGGTCTTGCCAACCCCACCTGGTCCGTACACCCCAATCACACGCATCCTGTCATTAGCTATAGCCTTCATTACGTCCTCTATGATTAAAGCCCTCGACTTCAGGCCATCTTCTTTCTTGTCAACGGATCTTACAGTGGAAGTGGAGGCAGTGACAAATCCTATCGGAGTATTCTCATAGTAGACCTTCTCGAAGTTACCACTTTGGCTTTTCTCATTGAGTCCCCGAATGACTTTAGTTATCTTCTTTACCTTCCTGCCAATTGGATGGCGCACCACGGGGTTGGGAAGCCACCCACGGAAGCATTCATTTTTTGCATTTTCGCCATCTCTTAATAGGTTTTCTGCTTCCTCAGCCTCCTTCTTCACACTTTCCAGCCAATCCTTAACCTCAGTGTATATAGGTTTCCCGTCATACAAGGCTTTATCGACGGAGCACTGCACCCTTTCTCTTGCATTCTTCAGATCCTTAACTCCTTTCTTGAGATCTTTAACATAGCTCTTGTAGCATAGCACGTACCCAAATTGACGTCCAATAGGAACAAACAGGTACTCACCAAGTTTCGACACAAGATTTGATGCAACGGAGGTAGCAAATGCCTCGAACATAGTTTCTGCTTTAATTCCTAAGCAATCCCCCCCCCGGAGCGGGGCTTTTGTTCCTCTCGTTGTTGCCTCCTTTTATTATTTGCTTAAAGAAATGGGTGCGAAGGAAACTGAACAAAGAACAGAAATAATCATTCGGCGTATGAAAACAAAGGAAGAGCAAAGTGATAAAACAATGAGAACCGTGAAACAAAACCAGAGAGAGAGAGAGAGAGAGAGAGAGAGAGAGAATTTAGGATAATCTCAATGCCTTCGACAATCTTGGTACAGTCAGATCGAGGATAAGAAAAAAGAATCAAAGAAGGGAAAGACATCAGCACAATGCATGCAAAAAAGAATGTGCAGTTAATGGGAAAACTCGGATGCTTCTTGGCTCACTGAACTCGGTGCACCCAAGAAACACGTTACTGGTCTACGTGGACAATTTGCAGATGATCTTACGAGGACAAACAACACGATACTGGTCAACCACAGGCAGCAGAAGACTAAATCTCTTTCATTTATTCTTTGAGTTACCCGTGTTTTCTTTATTTTTGTTTCTTGACGATGGGGATGACTCTTCGAGGGCTCCAACAAATTTCGATTCACAATTCCACGCTCTCAAAGTGATTGTGAGAGAAAGTTCAAGCGTGTCAGCCCTATGCCACCCCGCTGATCCTCCCATTTGTATTTTTCTAACATAATATATTTAATCACCCTAATGTAGTTAAATTGGCAGAAATATTTCACAGTGTGGAGAAATATGGACTATAACTCATTAAAGTATACAAAATATAAAATGAAGGTAAAATAACAAATCTTATTAAGTGAATAGTACAGAAAAATTGACCAACAAATTACTATAATTAAGTACCAAGTCATTCTCAAGAAATTGAAAAACCTTTTAGTATGTTGTAAATGATATAAATTTAAGCTAGTATAATTGTTATAGGATTTTTCAAAATCATATATTCTTGTAACGCCAATTTCAATCTTTAAGTATGCTATTTTACAATTGAAATTTAATCATATACTATGTCATTTGAAAAAGAGTTCCCAAGTCTGTGGAGATTACTAAAAGGGAGAATTTATGAATTTAATTATTTTTTAATGATTATTTCCTTTTGAAATACAAAGGGAGATTCAGAATGATAAACTTATAACGTATGAAAAGGAAAAAAGAGAAAAGGAGAAGCAATGGCAGTAGTGGGGGACAAAACATGACAAATAAAAAGCAAGAAGTCATGAAGTGAGACATCCTCGATATTGAGTTTTGTTTGGTGAATTGAGATCACATTTTCTTTATATAGATAATCACTAATTCCATCATCGTAGAGCTAATTTTATTAACAATTTATTTATTTCCAAACATAGATTTGTGTTTTTTGGTATGAAACATAAAATTATTTTAATTAGTTATTTAACAAAAACAGAAGGGCAGAGATGGGTACATTAGTTCTTCAGTTGTTTGCAAACATCGAGTGTTATTTTGGTCAGTTGACCATGAAAGGTATGTATCCAGTAAAAAAGAGGTTAGAAATAGCCCTATCGATCAATTTATAATACAAGTCTTTTAAGTCAATATGTTTTTGTGAGCCAAAGTGGAGGTAATAATGTTAATCCATCATTTGAGCCCCTAGAAGAAACAAACGATCATTGTAAATATTTAAAAGCACAAAGATATTTCTAGGAGCACCTTGTCCTAGCACACAGGAGCAAGGTATATTCGCTAACAGATAAAGCAAGTTCTCCATTTAAAAAGAGGAGCTCCAACGGGTGCCGGTTTCCCAAATAGATTCTTTCTTTTTAGTAATTGGTAAGAAAGCTAGACCGCTTCATTCGGTGTTTATGGATAAGTAACAAAAGAATTCACCCGGACCGACTATGTTGATTTGAGCAAGTGAATAAACAAAAATTATGCTAAAGTACAGTACAAATACCAAAACTTAGAATTGGTGGATATTTAAGTGCCAAAAGTTTCAAAAAGTACATGGAAGTGTCAAAATCGAAGAAGAAAGAAAAGTGCCTACGACGAGAAATGCCAGCCAAAAATACTAACGTCGCATTTTCTGGTGACATTTTTTGCTGAGGTGGTGATTATTTAAAAAAAAAAAATTATTTACATGGTGTTGACATGGCTAGCTTGTCCAAAAATGACGTCATTTTGCCTCCAAAAATTAATTTTTAATATAAATATTAATTAAATTAATTTTTTTTTTTAAAAAGGGAGGGGTAGCACTCAGCAAGGCCTTTATGGTCCTCGCCATTGCCACCACCCCCACCATCATTGAAAAGGGCTAGCGACCTGGCCAATCGTCGAGCCTAACGATCCCGACTGATCCTCGCCCCATCATCGCTGACCCTTTTTAGTGAAGGCCATAAGGGCCCTCACTGAATGTTGCCCCCTCCCCCTCTTTTAAATTTAGTTTTTAAATTTAATTTAATTAATATTTATATTTAAAAAAAATTTGGGATAAAACGACGTTGTTTTGCACAACTCCAATGTTGACCATATTTCTTTTTCGAATAAGCCACGTCGGATTTCTGATTACCCTCATCAGAGTTGGCACTTAAGTGTTCTAGTTTTCAAAAAAAAAATGGCAATTAAGTGTATTTTTTGGAGCTTTTGTTACTTAAGTGTCCATTCATGCTAAGTTTTAGCACTTGCATTATACTTTAACCCAAAAATTACATACTAAGAGCATGTTACACGGTTCAAGATTATCTAATACAAACCGAATACGTGTCAACAAGAACAGAAGCGGGCTAATATAAAAACATAAGAACTTGTGGCTTTAGAGATGTGCTTATTATCTTGGCCGTGCAACCCCAAGCGAAGATTTTATCAAATGAAATTTGTCTATTGTTGGCAACAGCGTTCTCTCTACCAACTCTCATGTCTTAAAGGTGTAGCTATTAGGGAAGAGGCCATGATGAGTTGCACGGGGTAACATTCATCTTTGAGGTTGGAAGCAACAAAAGAGGTGGAATGAAGAAAGGAGCTGTATTGGCCGTTGTTGCACGTATATGAGGGAACGGTGATTTTTATAGGTTATAAAAATCTTTAGATATTCAGGAAAATCTATAATCTATTATTATCTTTACTTTTACTACACCTTGTTATTTTCCTTGAAATTTACTTTTTCAATGCAATTTACAGTTTTCTTGCAATATTTTATTTTTCCCCACAGTTAGCTTCACAAAAATTCGCACTCTGTTAAATCCCCACTTCATGCATTTTGAGAGCGAGTCATGGAACCGTTGAGTGATCTCGGTTTCTCTTGGCGCAATTTTTTTTTTTTTGGACATACGGTTTGATTAATTTAATAGATTTTGGTCCAATTTTCGTTAGCCGTATGTTGAAACATATTGTCCCCTCTAAATTTCTCTCAAGTGTGCATGAGAGATAACTTTACAAATCTTACTTGGATAAATATCATTTTGTCCCTAATTTTAAATGTATCCTAAGAAAATTGATTTCTCACAAGAAAAAGAAACTAGGAGATGCGTCTGTGATCATGTACATCCCTTGTTCTGTGATGGACATAACAAGTGTAGCGGAGGTGCTACTTTTTAAAATAACTTGAGGTTGATTTACTATGATCCGGATGAGTTTCCTTAGAGCTGAATGATGCTTACTAGACTCTCTTTTTCATGGAGAAGATAAGCATTCCATTTTCTCTGCTTAAACAAGTTTTAGACAGTAAGCACTTGTTGAACTACATTCAGAATATTGAGGATGAGGCCTTGATCGAGAAAAGGATGACAAAAAGTATTAAACAGAAAAATCAAGCCGAATATTCAACAATTGTTCTATCATTAGTTATCAAGTGAGGTTGTGAGGTTGTGAGCTTGAGGCTCCGAGTTGGGCCCTATTTGGTCAGATAATGTTGTCATGTTCAATTCAATGTCCTAAGCATAATAAATTATAATCATTAAGTCAGGACAACCTGGACATGACTCACATTAACATTTGTACATAGTTTGCAATCCCCTGACCAAAGGCATGGTTCAAGAAAGTTTCCATCAATCGGGAATTGGAATTATAGACATTTGCATATAGTATGGTAAATTTTATCTTTTATTCTTTTGTTATCAAATGGAGGAAGTTTGGATAGCATTAAATATGCGGAAAATTCCAAAAAAGGGCCCGACTTCTCAAATAAGGGTCCGAAGTGAACATTGTTTCAAATAAGGGTTTGAAGTGCCATCATTTTCTCAAATAAGGAGTTGAAGTGAATCTTGTATCAAATAAGGGCTTGAAGTGGCGATGTTTGTTTCAAATAAAGGCTTTACTTTCCGACGATCAAGAATATTTTCGTCATTTATTATTTTTTTATTTTCTTTTATTTTCTTTCTTCTTCTTTTTTCTAGTTCTTCTTCTTCCTCTTTGCCAGTGGTCGGCCACTGACAACGCCCACAAAAGGCTAAGCGAGAGTCGCCCTCGCTTGATCCAGCAAGGGCTACCCTCACTGGCCATAGGCAAGGGGCGGCCTCACTTGAGGAGCCCACCCTTGCCAGATCTGGTGAGTGTTAGCCTCACCTGAGGCCAACGAGGGTGGGCCTCACCTACGCTTGGCTAGACGAGGCTAGATCTGGCGAGGGGGGCCTTGTCGGCCTTGCGGTTGGCCATGAGGGGTGGCCTCCCCTAGTGAAGCCGCCCCTCGCCTATGGCCAACGAGGGTGGCCCTTGCCGAATCGAGCGAGGGCAACCCTCGCCCAGCCCTCTATGGACGAAGAGGAAGAAGAAGAACTAGAAAAAGAGAAGAAAAAAAAAGGAAAGAAAATGAAGATAAAAAGATAAAAAAAAAAAAAAAAAAAAAAAGGAAGAAGATTCGGATGAAAATACCCTCGATAGGTCGGAAAATTTAGTCGACTAGCAACTGGCGAAGCCTTTATTTGAAACAATTATGACCACTTTAGGTCTTTATTTGAAACAATATCCACTTCATACCCTTATTTGAGAAAATAGGAATACTTGAGGTCATTTTTTGGAATTTTCCCTTAAACATGCATAGGAGTCTCTCTCTCCTTAAATTTTTTTTGGGTGAATCCTCTCGCTTCACAAAAAGACAAAGCAGGTTTAAAGCAACAATGTTCTATTCCCTTTTATGGATAAACATATGAACCAAAGGTGAGGGCCCTTAATTAAAGATTATCACATACCTACCTTTCAAGGAAAAAATGGATGACTTAGGGCGCGAATGATAACATTTCTGTTCTAGAAATCATTTCTAGAATAGAAATAGATTTTTCTATTTCTATTTCTGGATGAGTTTCTGAGCCAAAAAACGCATTTGATAACAACAAAAAATTTATATTCTTAGAATAGAAACTCGTTTGATAATCAAAATTTTTTTACTTTTCTAAGTATCGGTGATAATGGGAGGAGTGGGGATCGGCGGCGACGGCGGCCGAGGGCTAGCGGTGGGTGGGGGTGGTGGTGGCGGTGGTGAGCGACGGACAGAAAAAAAATTTCTTCAAGTAAAAAAGAGAAACAATTTCTGATTTCTATTCCAGAAATAGAAAAGTAAAAAAATTTTGTTTCTAATTTTTGTTCCAAACCTATTTCTGGAATAGAAATTTGTTCCAAAAATAGAAATGAAATTTTTTTTACCAAACGAATTTCTATTCCAGAAATAGGTCTGGAATAGAAATCTATTCCGAAATAGATGCGGAATAGAAATCTATTCCAGAAATAGAAATAAAATGATTACCATGCGCAGCCTTATAGTCTACCATCCCGTTTTCTTATAATAGGCAATGTTTTAAAAACGGTACCGAAGGTTGAACTGGAGAGAGAGCAAGCATGCTTTAATTCAACCAGTCCTACCATTTATGCCGATCGGTTTGAGTACATAGAATGAAGTAAGAAGAATATGCAACATATATAATGATAATTTTGAAAATGTTTGTGCCAAACAGGTAATATTCACATGCTTTAAAGGATCGGTGTTTTGCAACGAAAAAGAATCTGTGATCGCAGACTTGCTAATTTTCCAAGTTCACCGTACTGTTTTCAAGTTGCAAATTACGCTACCAACAAGAAGATGGTTGAGTATAATGTCATACAATGACCATTTTAGAGACATATAAAAGCTCAGAGAGATATATTAGTGCCTCTGAAATGAGCTCATGTTGCAGTTAGTTCACCTATTTTTACGCTTCTATGCTTTTTGGGATATAATCAATAGAATTAGATTACCAAACAAGGGTGAAGGTGAAACTAGTGCTGATAGTACACCAAAAGTAATATATAATGACGCACATACCAGGAGTGGCTTCCCTGTAAGGATGCAAGAGGAGCTGAGATTTCTTGGCTGCTGGTTTGTCAGCAAGACGTTGGAAGAGGAATACACGCCAACATAGGTCCTGATATCAATAGAACATAAGTGGGCATTATCAGCACAAGGCGAAAACAAGTGAACACTGTCGAGGAAGAAACCAACAGGGAATTGAAAATTCACCGAAGAGAAAATCTGATCGAGGAAGACGTTTCAATACCTTCAGCTTCGACCTGGAACGACTACATGACGAAGGGATTTAATACTCAGCTCTTGCAATGGGCCTATGACAGCGAGAAAGGAGAAAACATATAATTGCCGAGGATACATTAAAACCAATTTGTGTTAAAGAGCAAGCAGATTAGAAAGGGATTCTATGGACATGCTTTCAGGTACTTTGACAGACCACTTTTGGGAGGTTGATATTAAAAAAATTCATCTTTTGCTTTTCATGCTATTTGAAAATCGGTATCAATAAACAAAAAACTAGCGGGGCAATTAGTTTCTTAGCCATCATCATAACGAGCACTATTCATTCTACTTTAGGCGTCCTTTATAGGTAGATGGAATCCTCAACAGTCGGACGGGAATTTGATTTTTATTGTGCACACTCGTATGAGGACTTATGTACAGCGATGAAGAAATTATTGCGTAGGCCCTTACGATTATGTTTTTGTTTTGTACTTGCCATTGCATAAAAAGAAAAATATTAGCCTCCTTTCATGTGTTTGTGAGCGAGAAAGGACAATCCTATGGCGTGCTCGTGGAAATTACGGTTTGCTTTTCAGAACTTGTCCTTATTAGAAGGAAGGCTTCGAGGAAAATGTCTTACTACTGGACCCCACCGCTCCACAATTTTCACACAGCCCGGTCAATAAAGAATAACGCCTTTCGGTTGAGTGGATGAAAATAACTCAGAAGACCTTGACCATAAAGGAGATGGCTCGGTGGACCTCAAAGAATAACATCATTTAAAAATTAATTTCTATTATGAACATCTTGAAACTAACTTAAGTATCATTTGTATTTTGGCCAAAGACCTTAGTGCTGATTAAATTAAAACGAATTTCAGCAAAAAACCAATTATTTGACAACGTCTACTAGCATTAGACCAATTTGAGACCATATTTCTCTCTTTCGCTGAAGGTTGACCATAGACCAATTTGCCCTCCCGCGAGTTCTAACTGCAAAAGATATTGTGTTTTTTTTTTTTTTTTTGACTTGGTATTGCTCTAACTCCATTTTTGACCAAACGTTTCTCCAATCTAGCACCAATCTAGCAGGTACTGGTGCCGCATACAATTTCAAAGTGTTTCATGGAATTAAGGTTTTCTCCACCTCTTATCCCAATAAACTACACTACGATTTTGTTGAGCTTTTAGGAACCATCAACTCGAATTTTCCAATTTATCTTTCTACAAAAACCTTTTATAAGGTACTTGATATGTCCTGATGTGCATCAATTCAGGGATTTACATGCATTCATGTGGATTAGTCAACTTTAAAAGTTGAGGTATTCCATGTTTTTAATTGAAAAATATTTCACAAAGAAAAATCAACTTTTTTTTAATTTTATTTATTTAGGACGAGAAAATTTCCTTTCATCATTTAAGAAGAAAAACGGATATGAGACAAACGACGTTTACATGGCAAGCTGACCCGTCGTTCTTCAATTTTGAGAAGTAAAACGGATAAATTAATAATTATGAACTAAAAAATTGATTTTTTATCAAAGAGAGAAAAAAACAAAAACTTGAAGTTGAGAGAGGGGCTCTCGATGCTCTTTTCAGCTCCAGTACCCCAAATTGGTACGCGACCTTATTTTTTGCATTCAACAACCCCCTCCCCCAAAAAAAACCCTTCTTCCAAAAAAAAAAATCATGTGGATTGGTCGACTTTAGAAGTTCAGGTATTCCATGAGTTTAATAAAAAAATATTTCACAAGGAAAAATCAAAATTTTAAGTTTCTTTAATTTTGATGAGGAAGATTCCTTTCAATTAAAAATTAGAGTCCATATGAACTGTGTTAACATCATCAAATAAACATGTACCTATATATGTCGAAGGGACAATAAGTATTAAGGATGAAGCAGGTTTAAAGCAACGATGTCCAATTCCCCATTGATATAACTTACATGTACACTTGCACTTTAGTTTGGGATCATAGGATGAAGTTTTAAGAAATTAAGAGTGAGCTCGTCCAGGAAAGAAGTTTGTATGCACAGATACAAAAACCGATGTTGAGGTCCTAAATTAGAGATTCTTGCCTACCCACCTTTTTTTTAAAAAGGGGTGACTAGAAGCGCAACCATTACCTTGTCTGGTCTAACGTAATGTTTTTGAACCTTAGCGGAGTGAGGGCCAGCATGCAATTCCACTATGTCCAATCGGACAAACCGTTTTTAGCAATAGGTTTGAATAAAAAGAACATGTTAAGAAAAATAAGCAATTTATGCGATGATAATCATGAAAAAAGTCATGCGTACGCTTTAGAGGATGTTGAGGTGCTCTACAATGAGTAAAAACAAATGTCTTTTATCCCATCAATTGTAATAGACTAGAGAATGAAGGGCGGACTTACCTGGAGGAGCAGCGCAGAGATGAAATCACTGCAATGGGCTTTGAGTTCGAGACTAACCGTTTTGAGCAGATCAAACTGTGTCCGAGTCTTGAGAGATAGTACAATCGAAAGGATCACTTTCACGATTCCACCTGGAGTTATCAAGCCAATATGTCAGAGCTAAAGGGAGCATCTCAGTGATTTCTCGTGATTGGGAGGGTGTTCTTACAGATGCGCTTCTTCTCTTCCAGCACAACCCCTTGCACTTAAACAAAGCTTCGCTTTTTCTCAGCCCCAAAGGCTGAACCGGACGTGCTTGGTATATACGAAATCTTTGCAGTAGTTGCTTCTCTTAGACGAGGCAATCAACTTCTTCAACACTCTCCTTCTAAGTAGACCCGTCAAATGGGTGGGTAGGGTCGGGTTTGGGTCGGGTCGAAAATGGTCCGACCCATATTAACCCATTTAACCCATTTCACCCAAATTAAATATAAATATAAATGACCCATACCCGACCCGACCCACACCCGACCCATACCCGACCGACCCGACCAGTATTCTTAAAAGCCATTATTATTGTAAAACCCAAACTCACTATGTTCTCATGTTAAATGATTCACTCAACCCATATTTGACTCATATTTAACTTTTACTTGACTCATATTTGACAAATATTTAACTTTTACTTGACCCATATTTGACCCATATTCAACTTTCACTTGACCCATATTTAACCCATATTTAACTTGCACTTGACCCATATTTGACCAATTTAACTAAAAGTGAGTCATAATATGAATTTATGACCCATTTTGACACCTCTACTTCTAAGCAAGCCCAGCTAAACGAGCACTTCCTCTGGACTTCAAGGATGTTCTGTTAGTTCTCTTTGGTAATTGGACCATCAGGCCACGCAAACCAATATGGAGGACTCATCGCTGTGGTTCTGACCAACTAGTCCAGATCAGTAGCTTTAAATGACCATAGGACAGAGACAAATTGTTGTTCGCTGTGGTGTGACCCCGTGGACCAAGACTTTTCTCTCTCCTGCGAATGCGTGGAAAGAGGCAAAAATATAATCATTTGTCAATTACTCTGGCTATCACTCCCAAAAAAAGAAATTACTCTGGCTAGATTGTAATAGATTACAAGCCTATTTTATTGGACCGTATGGACTGATTCGCAGCTTCTGTTAGTTAATTTGGCACTTTTCACAAGAAATGCATTTCGCTAGAATCATGAGTGTTTAGTGTGATCACTTCCCTTAAATCCCATAACACAAAAGGCTTGAAATTCCGTAGTACAAAAGTTTGGATTTAGTAAGTACATTTTGATGCATTTATTTATTTTTTTATTGAAAGAAAATTATATTTATTACTCAAAAGTATTCAAAAATACATAATTTTTATGATAAAGCAAATCAAAATAGATCATGAATACTAAAAAATAAAGTCAAATCCAGAAAATAAGGAGAATCAGCGGAGCCCCAGCAGAGTTAAGGACAAACTCCTTCCACGAGAGTGGATCTATCAAACAAAATCGGAAGTTGATCATTAGATCTCATGTTTTTGTTAGTTATAGACACACATCAAAAATTCCTTCCCCATTAATTATGATGTCCCCAGTTGGCAGTGCATGCCTAAGTTCGGCTTCTTCTACGCCATTGCCATATGGAGACAATCGGTAAAGGTTAAAAAAAAAACTAACATATGAAGGTGCAAATTTTCGTAATTCAATGAGATGCCAAAACTCCTGCGATCATCATTAAAACTGTAGGCAAGAACTTGTACACAAACAGAGGAGGGGGCATTGAATCCCCAAAAGCATATTTATTAAACTCCCAAATCTATATCTAGAAAGGATAGCACCCAAATTTAGAACTATATCAAGAAAGTTCACTCTGAAATCGTGAATTAGATTAGGAGAAGAGAGCTCTCAAATTTAAATCGGATGAGAAGAAAAAGCAAAAAAAGAAAAAGAAAATGTAAAAGAAAATCAACAAAAGAGAGAGGAGGGTAAGACTAGCTTAAGCCCTCTCCCATGGTTCAAGGTTGATGAAGACGATGGAAAAGAGAGATAAAAGACTTTTTGGCTCCGAAAGGAATGAGACTTTTCGATGATGCATTCCTTTATTGAGTGCACAAATGAGGTGAGAAAGTACCGTATTTAGCATTTGGGATAAAAAAAGAAGTATTCAATGATTCTTAAAAGAGACAGTATCTAGTGCACACTATCACATGTAAAGTAGAAAATAAAGAGAATATCTTACTAAAAAACAGGAGTGCAAAGGACAGGAGCGTAACTCAAAAATTTTCAAAAAGAGGTGCATGATTGGTAAGAGGAAAGATAGACAACAAAAAAGAGTGGTTCGTACGGTTTTGGAATGGTGACAGAAGCTATGAGATCCACCTCGATCTGGGGAAGTCTTCGGGAAAGTCTTCGACTGAAAGAAGACCCACAGCATGTGCAAATTTCCAGCGACAACCTGTCGGTGGTTGAAATGGTGTTGGGCCGAACAGAAGTAACGTGGGCCTTGCAAAGTCTGGTTTAGGATTGCCACCAGCTCCCGCTATTTTCACTTTTATACTTAGACATTCGTAATAAATGTACTTCTTCCTCTGGATGACGATCAATCAATGAAGTATTTTCATGACCAAAAAAAAAAAAAAACATCGTCAGCCTCTACCACTCTTACCTATCATCAAGATTTCAATTATTGTTTCATATCAATTGGCTACTTCAAGATCTTATTATCAGTCGTCATAAGAAAATAAGATATGTACCTTTTTAATTCATAAGATTTAACAGAAGCTCAAGCCTCTAGACCGCACACAATTAGCTACTCCTAGAAACTCTTGATCCTTCAGCTTTAACGTCTCCATTGAAACCTCCCCATGTAATATTCCAATGCAATTTCTTCTTTATCAAACAAAAAGACAAAAAGGCATATAGAAACCAAAGTAATCTCATAAGACTAGTCGATATCCTCCCAAGATAAGCATGATTACAAGTGTAATTTCACTTAACTTAATTTATTGCCATTTAACATTCAAATTCCCACGGAAACATAAAGCCAATCTAAAGTACAGCTAAAGATACGAAGATAATAAAAAAGAACACGACTTCGAATTTGGGAAAAGCATTAGAAAAATCTGAAACTTATTGCGTTAGTGTCAATTTAGTCATAAGTCTTTTAATAACGCCAATTTAATTATAAACCTTTTGATTTAATACAAATTCAATTTTAAATATTTTAATGATGTCAATTTAGTCTTAATATTTTTAATTAGTGTCAATTTAACTCTAAAATTTTTGACTTGATGTCAAATCAGTCATTCCAATTGATTTTGGCTGAATTTTGTTGTCATGGACATCGGCCGGCTGATGTGGCGCTACTAGCGCCGACGTGGATAATTTTAAATAATTTTTTCGATTTTTTTATGATTTTTCTCCCCTCGGCCTTGTTCTTTGTACGGGCGATGGCTGGCCTCCAGCCCTGGCTGGGCGAGCCTGCCCGGGGCAAGACCGAGCCCCGGCCTTGCCAAATCTAGCCTGGTACAGGAAAAGAAACCAAAGACACAAATAAGAAAAAAATGTCAAAAGATATGAAATGATTATAATTGGGTAGTCTAGCAGGGACTAGATATCCAAGATGCTTTTTCGGTGCGTGGCCTCTTTCCTTTGACGATTCCGTCTCAGCTAGGGGAGCCTAGGGTCATGCTTGTCACTTCAGTCACGTTTGCCTGCGGTACCATTTTGGACGAGTCTAAGAGAATGGTGGTGCACCGCTGACTTATAACATCTCGTGTGTTTTCTCCCTCTGCCGCCTATAGAATTCAAGTCTTGCTACTTCTAGACTCTCTGAATTGTTCAAAGTTCTCGCTCGTCTCTCATCCAATTTTGTCTTCGTAGGTCGCCTTTTATCATCCGTTGCTCATTTATAAGTTTTTCCAAAACACTTGAATTTTTGTAATGAGAAGGTATTTCATATGGCACCGGACAAAGCTAATGCAAAATTACTAGGTCGTTGAGTGCCTCTTGCTCCATAGTTAATGTACCTATTTCGATAATATACACTTTTGATTGATTGATTGATTGATTCACATCATCTTCTCATACCAATATCATCCCAAAATTTTCTGTTAAATATGCTTAGCATTCGTCTTTAGAATACTAGATAGCACAACCATTATTGTGATGTTGTTACTGGCAATAATAATTTCCTAGCGATCCTTGAAAGTGGAGCAGAAAATTGGTGAAGTTTGAATCTTTTTTATGGAGGCATATTAATGATCTTAACTTCTACACCCTTTTAGATTGAATTGATACAATTACAATAAATTTATGACTTTTTTAGTAATTTTCTCCTTTTTTAGATATAAATTATCTAATGAAACCCTCAATTGCCTTTACTCCTCCCTACGAAGAGAATGAGCATTTGGACCATTTAAGTGCAAAATAGTGAATTACTTGATGCATTTTAAAGTAGTAACATCGTCACAATCTTGTCATCGAGATAAGACAAAGCAGTTTCCATAAGGAATGATGAAGTTGTCTCATACAAAATCTAATTTGCTTGTGATTTTATTGCTAGATGTAGTTTTCCCTCGCTAAAGTCCCACTGACCGACCAACCAAAGCAGATGATAAAATCACAACCGCCGGTTGTCGTTTTTTACCACTTTTAAACCCCTCATGTATCTTCAACCATTTGCAAAGTGCAGCAACAATAATTGTGTTTTGAATGGCACCATTGAGCTCTTGAAAGAGAGACCGACTTCCACACTTTCCTTTAATAAGCGGTACAGACAAAGATACTACCTATTGCGAGAGGAAAAAAAACTCAAATTTTATTTTAGTCGATCTAATATCGGGCCCAAATATTCAAGCATAGTCATGACCCAAAAAGAATATTGAGGCATTGTTTATTTTGCGAAAAGTAAATGACTTGAAAAATATTTTTCTAAAAATGTTTGTTTGTATTACTTCAAATAATTAATTGATAAAATATATTTTCATTAGCGAGAATAATATATGTCTATATATTTCCATGGACGATGAGTATAATTTCATTTATTCATTTTTTAGGCAATATAAGCAATCCCTTCTAGGAAAATGTTTACTGAATTATTAATTTTTTGCAAAATAAATTGAGCCTAAATGAAATAGAAATTGATAGAGAAGGCCTAGTTTTGTGGGTTGGGCTCAAGCAAGATTTAAATTTCGGTTTTTCTTTCCATGAAAAGCCCCTATGCTTAGCTTGCTTACTTCATGAAAAGAATTCTTGTCTATTGGCTTTGCCATCTAGATTCTTTTCATCAAATATGGATGTTGAGTCAAGGACCAATTTTCATCAATAGGCATGGGTTCCCCTAATTCCTTATCTCGCATACCATTGGAAAATTCATTTTAATTCAATTAACCTAAGAAAATCCTATATGAGAGAGTCACCACTCGCCTATTGGAATTGGCTAAAAACAAAGTGAGTATGTGAGAATAGCTCACTTTTTACATAACTAGATCTAGGGCCGAGAACTTAATTACACTACTTATCTCACTAGTGCACTTTCAATGTCTTGACTCGGTCATTTGTCAACTAAAGTGTCCACAGAGTCTTTTTACCAAATAATGAAGTCTAAGATTTTCGTTCGCTAAGTGTCTATGCAATATTTTTATGTTTATTAAGATTCTAAATTGTAATCTTACCATTCATCTAAAACAAACAAATCACATCACAAAAAAAAAAAGCAACATAAAAGAGTCGCAATCAATTAATCAAAGATAGTGATGATATAACTAGTAAAAAGTAAAGTGCAAGAAAATAACTCAATACAAGTCGGGCAAAGAATATGACATAGCCTTGTTATTAAGCCCGATGATAGTAACCCCATGAGCTTAATTCAAATCAAATTCAAATTTTCTAATAAACTAATTTTCCTAAATCCAAACCGGAAGTTATAAAAGACCATGGAATTTCCTAAAATATATTGACATGAAACTAAACTAAATCTAACAACCTAATCAAGACCTATTTCTCTAACTATTTTTTAAATTTTTAAATTTTTTTGTATTCCGAAATGGGGAGTCGGGCCCGGGCCTAGGGCTTGGTCCGAATGTGAGCCAAAATTGAAATTCGTGGATCCGGTCCAAAACACAGATGAACTGTTACACCGGGCCCTCTCAATTGAACTTCTAAGCCCAAGTCATTTAAAAATTCAACTCCTCCCACATTTATTTAAACTAAATTAAGCCCAAAGCTATCTAAATTATGTCAAGCCCAACTAAAGCCCACTACACTGAAATCGCTCTAAACTACTTTCCATCAAAACCAATATTGAGCCCATTTTCTATTATCTTCTTGTCTTTCTTTCTCTATTTTTTATTTTTTTAATCCGTCATTTTCCATCATCTTCCCCATCTGCCCAATCCAATGTTCTTAGAATTCTGATTGTGTCCATCTCAAACATCAAGCTCTAACATCAACGAAAGAAAAATTTTGCTTGGGATCAACCTATTTAAGCATCAAGCCGACCTATACCGTCGTAGCACCCTAACCTTCGCTAGACGGCCAGTTGGCTACCGTCATTCATTAAGCATCCACTGAACATGAGCACACATTTAACAAGAACATAGAGGCATAACATTTCAAAGATACGAGTAATTACAAGACATCGGCACATATGTCAGCTCCTCTCTAGGAGTCACTGTTAATCATTGGAGGAACATAGAACACAGAACATAGAAGCATGATGATTCTTAAATGTATTCGGCCATTGCAAAACCATTAGAATTCATGCTTAAATTACTTGAAAATCAATTGACATCACTTAATCTACGTCAATATACTTTCGGATTTAGAAAATGATGAAACTAATTCACATTGAAACGTCATAGACATTTTGTCGAACAGATTGTAGTAAATCGATTAAGGAGCGGATTTTTGGGATTTCAAACTCGTAATCGTGACCATACTCAAATGAAATTAACATGTGAAGTCCAGAATCAAATATATGGACTCTAATATGGACAAGCCTAATTGAAGTTGAACGAGATTTACATTCACTTCACCATCCCCCAGAACATAGCATGATGGAGAATTGTAGATTTCCTTGTCAATGAAGTCAAGCTGAGTCGCAGTAGGCAGTCCAATCAACTATGGGAGCTCTTGTGATCGTCGTCGGCTATATTGAAGACCGGTGGAAGAGCTTCAAGCTGAGTTTCGGCCACTTCAATCTTCACAGCCGCAAAACAGAGTTGAACAGGGGCTTCTCGGAGTGATGGTCCGGCGATGGCTACGTCGCCTTGGGCACGGTGATGAGCCAGAAATGAAAAAGAAGCCTCTGGAAATCGATTTCCTGTGGGAATTTTTTGGTGAAATCTCTCTCAAAAGTGCTCTTCGAACTGTTTTGAATGTGTGGACTGCGTCTCTCTCTACCGTGTGAGCGACAATCGGCAACAAGGTTGTAGAAGTCGAAGGCAATAACGGAGAAAGAAGCAATTTGTGGAAAGGTTAGAGAAGATAATATAGGTGAAAACACAAATAGATTTCGACGCGTGTGGATCAATTTTATAAAGGTATTTTTGTCCTTGTTATAGCAAGAGAAGGGCCGAAAGTAATACACTCCCAGTATTTAAGCTTTCTCGATAAAACTCATGCGAAAAGCTTAGACATAACAGAATCGCCAATGCAAATACCTTCTAATTTGTTCAATATCGTTCTGTGCTCCCTTCTCTCTCTTTCTTTTCACTTTCCGAAAAAAGGAGCGTCTCAGTGATCTGTCGTGATTGGCGCCTTGCTCTTGCCTCCCATGCGGCTCTCCTCCTCCCGCACTTCGACAATGTCCTAGTCCCAGGGGATATATACGAAATCTTTTAACGAGGCAGCTTTACCTCGTTAACTCTCTCACCTTTTGTCCAACACCAGCGAGGCAATCCCCTTCATTACCCCCACTCTGGACTTCAAGGACATTTTCTTAGTACTCTTTGTGATTTGACCATGTGGCCGCCTCCCATCAAAGTGGAGGATATTCAGAAATTGAGAGGACAGAATTCATCGCTGGAGTTCTGTCCAATTAGTTCAGGTAAATAACTGCGATCGATCATTCCCCAAATAAAGCCAGAGCAAAACGAACGCAATAATCATGGGGAGGCGTGTGGGTCGCGCGAACTGAGACGTTTCCCTCAAAACCCTTCCCATCTGGTAAGGATAAGTTTTGATCAATCAGCAATGATTCCGATGAGCGGGTAAAGATGAAAAGATGTTTGGCAGGTGGAAGGCATTTGAGAACGAGTTACCTTAAAGCATATCAAAGTGGCGTCCGAATCCACAAGGGCAGTACATTCGGAGGACTACCTTAACGCCCTCAACCTGGAGTAATCTTCTTTAAAAATTACTATCAATATGAAATTATTACTGCTATTTAAAAGATCACTAGCTCGTTGGAAAATTACTATCACATAGTGCTAACCCGTGATCAATAACACGAGATTGTACGAGAATGCCCCCACATTGTAATCTTTAAGGATATTAATTGGATCATGTCGCCACACAAATCAAAGTGAAGATATTATGCGTCCAACTTGATGAGGACAGAATTCATGACTACAATTTCGTCCGAGGCTTGCGCAGATGAGTAATTGCATATCGTACAAAGACAAACCCCTCGGCTGGCAGTGAAGAAGTTTGATGGAAAGACAAATGGTCGTGGATTGGTTTTTTTGCGTATAGGCCTTGGTCTTTTGCTACAAGACCTCATGATCAGCACTTGGGTCTTTGGCCAGAAAGCAATTGCATTTCGATACTTATGTTTGGAGTCAAGGCGTTCGTAGAGGCAATTAATTTTTACATGATGCTACTTTTTGAGAGCCACGTAACCATATGCTTTAATGGCAACTTTCGCAAACGTTGAGTAATGTGCTTTGAAGAAGGTGGATTATTTGAGAAATTTATTAAAGTTGTGCCGTTTTTCAAATTTTTATAAAAATCTGTGGGAAAAAGCTTGGGGGATGTCAATGTCGGATTGGACTTTGAGCCGCTGTGGAGAGGGAAAAGCTAAGCAACACATAGGATCATGACATTAATATTTTACCTCGATTATAAGCATGAAATCACTCATAATTGAAGATTTCCAATTCGTGCTTGATGATACTCTCTTTTTTTTTTTTAAATTTTCTAATATTCTTCATGTGCTCCATTTTTTTTTGTCAATATGGTCTCTAACTTATATATATATATATGTATGTATGTATGTATGTATGTATGTATGCATGTATGTATGTATGTATCTATCTATCTATCTATCTGATCAAGTTAGTCCCTTCGTTAAAATTGCAAAGATGCCGTTGTATTATCCATTAGTGCAATGTTTAGGCCTATCAGGTTAACTAAAGATGAGATACAACGCTTTCATTGACTAAGATAAAATTGTTAGAAAATTAAAGAAAAATCACAAACACTAAGTGAGAGGATTTAACAATTTAGAAAAAAAGCGGAGAAAGTGGAAATAACAAATAGTCATGGAATTGGGAGAAGTAACAAGGAAGAGCTCATGACGAGTTTACACGTGGGGGCATTCATCTTTGAAAGTGGAAGTTGCAAAAGAGGTGGAGTAATTGGAATTATGCGGGTGATTCTTGTACGTATAGGAGGGAATGGTTATTCTTAGTATTTGGTTTGTAAATACCAATGTTTTTGGAATTGTAAAGCTCTCTCTTTCGACAATCAAGCAAATCTATATTCTATGTTTATTTCTACTTTTTACTACACCATGCCCTTTCAATGCAATTTAAATCTAGTGAGGCTCGAGCCTCGCCGATCTGGCGAAACTCGAGCTCATCATATCTAGTAAGGCAAAGGCTTTGCTAATAACTAGCGAGGATCAAGCCTCACCGATCTAGCGAGACTTGAGCTTATTGGCGTCTAATGAAATGGAGAGCTTGCGCTCGTCGCATCAGGTGAGTGGCCAATCGTCAACAATGGTCATGGCCGACTGGAGAAGAAGAAAAAGAAAAGAGAAAAATAAATACTTAAAAATTATATTTTTAAAAAAGAAAAAGAAAAAGTTTTAAATTTTGATTTTTTAAAAATAATTATAAATTCGATTTTAAAAATCGAAAATAAAAATAGTAAAAGGATTGAACAAGGAATATTTAATCATATTTTTATACCAAACAACAAAAAATATTTTCTAATTTATCTTCAAATTTCAAGCAAAACAAAAATGTAATTTGCCTAAAAAAAATACATCTTGAAAAATATTTAAAGAAAGAATGAAATTTTTTTAAAAAATTATAAAAATTATCTACTAGATTTGTATTGCATGAAAGTATTTTAAAATTATCTTTTTTAAAAACAATATAAAAAAATAAGTTCTTTTAGGTTTAGTTAAATGCATCGGGTCGGTATGGATAAAAAATTTTACACTATGATAAATGGGACATAAATAGGTTAAATGAGTTAATTTGAATCAGACATTTTATGATTCAACCCGACCTATCTGTTTGAGAGGCTAAATGAGCTCAAATCTCATTGGCCTCGTAGCAAAAACGAAACCCCAACACACGCCAAATGTCCTTGCCTTTCAATGTCCCCTCTCTATCCCACGCCGAACCTAGAAAGCCCCAACGTTCAGGACGACCGCACGAGGACTTCAGAAATCAAAGCTCAGCCCAAGTTTGCTATCTCCCGCCTCTCTTGCCAATCTCTCCTCTCATCCTCGCGACTCCACAGAAGCGCTCATCTCATGCTTCAATTCTTTCCCCAAGGACCGAGAACGTCTGCGGATGCAAACAACTAAAGGGACTCAAGGTTTAAGACAAATGATTCAGGTGCTACACGAGACACATCCAGCCACTGTTGAAATTTTTACGCGGATATTGATCAAGCGAATTGGATAAAATTAATCGGAAGGAATGAAAGGAAATCGAATACCGAATTTACGTGATTCGGTCCGAATATCGGAATCTATGTCTACAGGGAGAGTAGCATGAAATTCCACTATAAAACATCAAGCGATACAATGGAGATTACACCCACCCAAATACTCAAATACTCACTCAGTGTTTCCTAACCCCCCAATTATACCTCATAATTCACACAGGATTTAGCACCTCACAATTTCCAGTGAAATTCTCATTCAAGGAATTAAACAAATTCTACTAACAAGAATTTAACTGGCTAAAGCATTATAATGAGAAAATCTCCATTCTGCCGATAGCTCCCACGCGTTCAATCTCGCGCTCTTCTTGCTCTCTCTGGACGGCCTCCGAAGTCGTCCTCCTGTTATAGGAACATGGGTAGAGAAGAAAAAAACGTGAACTCCTCAATTTGTCAGAAGGCTGCCACCTTCTAAAGCCTTGCCCCTTCATGCAGTTAATGTCTGCATGGCCATCATGCACCAACGAAAGATATGCATAGGCATAGCTTCTGCCTTCCCTCCTTCATTTAATAGCAAAGGATAATAATAAAAAAAGAAACTCACAAGGCAAGTTCTGAACCAAGAAGTGGCGCCCTCCATTTTTTATGGGCACGCAAAGGGGATGCATTTAATATTGTTGAACTTTGGGAGTTTTTTTTTTTTTGGTAAGGGAACCCCCGCACAGCCGGCAGCCGGGGAGCAAACCCTGGAGACGACACGTACGACCACCACGCACGTGCCACCAGGATAAGTTCACTAATGACGCCCCTGGGATTCGAACCCCTCCCCTTCGTGAGGGGGAGGAAGGCCCAAGCCAGCGACGCCACCACATGGGGTGGTTTGAACTTTGGGAGTTCAACTCTTCAGAAAGGCAAAAGTGAGCAAGGTGTGCAAAAGTCAACAAATGGGCAGATGATGGCTTTTATCTCCAACGTGTGCATGTGCATCATATATTTTGCCGATAAAATCTTTCGGATCCGATCACGCGCGGTTGTTCATTAAATGCTCCATGGACGTGCTTCGTCCTTGTTAAAATATTGTGCCTGTCTATCGGGTATTGTACACGGGCTCAAAAACACCATGCGGCTGTCACTTGTGGCCACAACCACCAGCGTCCCTCATCTTTGCCGCCCGAGAACTGGTCGCCCGCGGAAACAACGCATGCCAAAAGAGACCACGAAACAAGGACATACAAAGCAAGGCATAGCGGTCGAAATCTACCAAGACGCATTTGACAAACCGTGAACGCCAAAAAAGGACGGAGGACGCATAACACTTTAATCAGTCATTTCATCGAACATGCGGTGGGCGACGGCTAAGAGGAAGCTTCGAACTTGTCGAAACACGAACTTAGGCCAAAAACAGCAAGTAATGGGCGAGCGAGGTTCAACCTCGGTGCGGGGACAACTCATTTACACTCAGTGTAAACAAAACGACAGCAAGTCTCAGGCACAATGAAAACCATGAACAGGCGTCTAGCTTAGGCATTTTATCGAACACTTAACATGCGGATGAGACCGGAACTCGCTCGAACCACATAAAACAGCCCGGTCCAGTGAGCCTGAAGCAACGTTCCCTACCGGGCTTGGTGGCGTCGGACGTTGGACAAGCTCGACAGATCGGGCTACGTCCGCTCGCCTCGCCCATCCCCGATCCAGGATCCTCGAGAAAACGACCCCCAGTCGGAAAGGCCAAGGACAAGCCCGAATGGAACCTACCGTTGCTTCGACGCGAACATGGAGTGGCGGCGGCTCGTCGGCGGTGGTTCGAATGTGGCGGCCGACGCGGCCCTCGGTCGCGTTCTCAGTCGCTCGCCGCTCTCTCTCACTAACGGATCTCACTCTACCTCCCCTATGTGCTTTGGCCTCCCCCTCCTTTTATAGATCCGGATGACCTGCTGCCAGCACGTGGGGTGAGGCTGGTTTTCCGCTGGCCAGCGCTGCTCTGCTCTGCTCTCCCTCACTATGCGCCCGTCCTTCTCGCGTGACGGAACAGAGGAAGAAGGAAGGAGAAGATGGGATGGCCCGGGGCCGGGCCTGGCCCGCGTGGACAAGAGAAGAAAAGAAAAAAGCCCAGCCCCCAAGCCCCGTCTCTCTCTGTTTTTCTTTAATGAATAATAATAAAATTGTTATGAAATACATGTATGAATATTCATTATATTCATGTACTTATTATGATACATTTGTATCATACATTTTAAGTACATCTCCTATCCAATACATGTATTATCCGATCTAAGACATCTCCCTATCCAATGAATGTTCAAGCTCCTATCCAATACATGTATGAATATCCATGTACCTATTATGATACATTTGTATCTTACGTTCTAAGTACATTGGATAAGAATGTTTTTTTTTTTTTTTTTTTTTTTGGTAACAGGGAACCCCCGCACGGCCGATAGCCGGAGAGGTAAACCCGGGCGACACGTGCGGGAGGACCCACCACCCCTGGTGCCACACTTAAGAATCCCTAACGACTGCGCGGGGATTCGAACTCCTTCCCTTCGTGAGGGGAAGAGAGCCCGAAGCCAACGCAGCCGCTGCGGGCGGTGGTGGATAAGAATGTTCATCTCCCTATCCAATACATGTATTATTAGATACATTGATAAGTGCATCCTTATTTCCTTATAAATAAGAGCACATACAGTGAGAAATAATAAGAATTTTCGCTTCTGGCTTTTCTCTACTATCTTTGGTGTCATCTACTTTCTCTACTTAATCTCCCTTTGTTCTCTCTTTTATATTCTTGCGAAGCGATATTTTACAACACGTTATCAGCACGAGGATCTACCAACTGAGTAAGTAATTTTGCAAGGTAGGTGTTTTCCTTTGTTTCATCTTCTTCTATCAATTCTTCATTTTTCCCCTATAGCCTTAAACCAATTTCAATTCTAAAAGTATCCTTCTGCTCCTGAAGTAGCAGTGGATATTTGAAAATCCTTCTAATTAATTTAAGGATTTTTGTTTTGCAAGAATTATGGCAAATATTGAAAAGCCCAAATTCCACATCCTGGAAGTGAGTGGAAATAATTATCTATCTTGGTGCATAGACATGGAAATGCACCTCCAAGGGCAAGGTCTCGCTAATGCAATTGCGGAAGACGGAATCTCAAATTCAAGGGATAAAGCAAATGCACTGATTTTTATTCGTCGTCATTTGCATGAGAGCCTGCAGACTCAATATTTATCCGTCCGAGACCCTCAGACCCTGTGGAAGAGGTTGAAGGATAGGTATGATCATACCAAGACTGTTATCCTCCCTCGAGGCACAATATGATTGGCAAAATCTCAGACTGCAAGATTTTAAATCGTGTGTCGACTATAACTCCGCTTTATTTGATGTCGTTTCTCGACTTGAGTTATGCGGTATCAAGCTCACTGATGCGGAGCTATTAGAGAAAACTTTCTCCACCTTCCATGCTTCGAATATTGTATTGCAACAGCAATACCGGCAACGTTAATTTGCCACATATTCTGAATTAATTTCTATGCTCCTTACCGCTGAGCAAACTAATGAATTGTTGCTCAAAAATCATGATCTTAGACCTGCTGGTTCAAAAGCATTGCCTGAAGCACATGCTAATTTTAAGAAAAATACTGGCCATATTAAGGGTTATAAGCGCAGGCAAGAACATAATTTTCGAAGGGATGACAAGAAATTTAATCACCCTAAGAAATTTAACTTTGGCCCGAATAATGATAAAGAAAAGAAGCACAAGAAGGTGGCTAATGAAAGTATTTGCCATTGCTGTGGTATGATTGGGCACTGGTCACGTACTTGTCGTACGCCAAAGCACTTTGTTGATCTATACCAAGTATCTTTGAAAAATACGGGCAAACGTGGTGAATCTCATGCCATTGAAATTAATTCTACTGCCATAACTACTGTTGAAGCCAACAATATCTCTGTTGGCGGGACCCCTCTTGCTCCTGAAGTAGCAAATGCATCCCTGGATGTCTCGATTTCTTTGAGGACTTTTGATTATTTTGATGAGGCATCGACTAGTGGATGACAATTTATATTTCACATTTTATGATTCTAATAATTTCTTTTATAGTTGCTTTTCTTTAAATGCATTACCTTTTGTTATTTTATAATAAGGTTATGTAATTACTTATGAACATTTTGTCTATTATCTTGAAATTTTATTTGACCTTATAACTAATATGCAAATTGTATGATATTTGGCACCTGAAGTTGTTAATATAAATGCAAATGGAAAATACCGAGAAAAAGGGAGAAGTTTGTTTGCTTGATAGTGCATCAATGCATACTATATTTTGTAGCAAACACTTTTTCTCGAGTATGACGTTATGTAAGGCACATGTCCATACAATATCAGGTCATGTTCCGATTATTGATGGTTTTGGGAATGCCACAATTATTTTGCCAAATTGCACCATCCTACATATTGAGGATGCGTTTCTAAGTAGTAGATCAAAAATGAATCTACTTAGTTTCAAAGATGTACGCTGTAATGGGTACCATGTTGAAACTATTTATGAGCAAAATAAGGAATATATTGGCATTACCTCTTATAAGATGGGCTTGAAAACCATTCATGAGAGGCTAGAAGCTTCTTCTACGGGTTTGTATTGTGTTATGATTAAGGCTATTGAAACCTATGCCACTATGTCCTGGAGACTGGTAAACCCTGATCAGTTTGGGTTATGGCATGATCGCCTTGGTCATCCCGACGCTTCAATGATGCGTAGAATAATTCATAATACAAAAGGACACCCTTTAAAGGATATAAATGTGTTGTTGTCCAAAGATCATAATTGTGAAGCTTGTTCACAAGGAAAACTCATTATCAAACCTTCTATAATAAAGGTCTCGAATCCCCTGTATTCCTGCAAAGAATTCAGGGTGATATATGTGGACAAATACAACCACCAAGTGGACCGTTTCGATATTTTATGGTACTAGTGGATGCATCCTGTAGATGGTCCCATGTTTGCCCATTATCTACGCGCAATGTCGCCTTTATGCATTTACGCAATCCGCTCCAGATGAGTCTGATGTTGTACATGCTCCCAAAGAGCTTATTGCCCCTGAAGAGGCACAAACATATGAAAAGATCACAAACCCTCGGAATATATTCCATTACATATTGTAATGAAATTTGATATTGGAATGAAATCATCATTAATGATACTTTTGCATTCTCAATTGCTTATAAAATTATGGATGATGATTGATGATTGTGAGCCACAATCTATTATTGAATGTTGTCAAACACAAGATTGATTAGCCCCAGTAGTGGCTATATAACTCAATTGAGGGGGAGATATTATCAAGATTGATTAGCCCCAGTAGTGGCTATATGACTCAATTGAGGGGGAGATTATCAATTATGCATTGCACTATTTTTTCTTTTTGTCCGGTTTTTTCCCATAGGGTTTTTCCGGCTTAAAGTTTTTAACGAGGCAATTAATGCATCCAAGGAGTACATAAGATACAAGATTGATTAGCCCCGGTAGTGGCTATATGACTCAATTGAGGGGGAGATATTATCAATTATGCATTGCACTCTTTTTTTCTTTTTGTCCGGTTTTTTTCCCATAGGGTTTTCCGGCTTAAAGTTTTTAACGAGGCAATTAATGCACTCATAAAATGGAGAAATTATAAAATTTGTGCTCTGTACTCTTTTTTCCTTTTGTCCGGTTTTTTGTCCCACTGGGTTTTTCTAGCTTAAGGTTTTTAATGAGGCAGGATTATTCAATGCACATTCATAATATAATACAATGAATATTCAAGGGGGAGTGTTATGAAATACATGTATGAATATTCATTATATTCATGTACTTATTATGATACATTTGTATCATACATTTTAAGTACATCTCCCTATCCAATACATGTATTATCCGATCTAAGTACATCTCCCTATCCAATGAATGTTCAGCTCCTTATCCAATACATGTATGAATATCCATGTACCTATTATGATACATTTGTATCTTACGTTCTAAGTACATTGGATAAGAATGTTCATCTCCCTATCCAATACATGTATTATTAGATACATTGATAAGTGCATCCTTATTTCCTTATAAATAGGAGCACATACAGTGAGAACTAATAAGAATTTTCGCTTCTGGCTTTTCTCTACTATCTTTGGTGTCATCTACTTTCTCTACTTAATCTCCCTTTGTTCTCTCTTTTATATTCTTGCGAAGCGATATTTTACAACAAAAATAATATTTTTAAATATTTCTTTTCTATTTATTCGAAATGCGGTAATATTAAGGGAAAATTAGAATAGAACTCAAACTTAGCGGATGCAAATAATATTAAAGCCTATGTGACGTGAAAATCCTTTTTTTGTAAGGGACGAATTGGCAAGGCTCCAGCTGGCGACTAACCAAATGAAAAAAAAAAAAATTTAAAAAGATTTTTTAAAATATTTAAAATAATTAAAAATCGATTTTAAAAAAATAAAATAATAAAAAATTATTAAAAAGAGTGTATGAAAGAAAAGATTTTCCATATTGAACAGTGGATACTTCATTTTTAAGTTCTAGCCGAACATCGGAAGATAATTACGTTTTCTTGGAAAATGACTTCTTAGAAAAAAATTTTCAAAATTGCTACATTTTCCCCAAAACGAACATAGTCTAGGTTCCATTTCCTTTTCTTTTGATAATTCAAGGGCACGAGTGCAAATGCCCGAAGAAGCTCATGAACTTAAATTCAGGCTTCATGGCAGCTGTGAAAATGCTCAGTGCAAGCAATTCATGAGAAGCCAACACTTACAAAACCATTACAAAACCATAGTCAACCTAATGTATAGCACACGAATCACTTTAACTTCGTTGTCTCCAAAACTTCCTCGCCGGTCGTAACAAGAAACGAATGCCCCAGTGAAGCCTCAAACCTGATGATAGGAGTAACGAAGAAAAGTGTAAAAGGTCTACAGATTTTCAAGACAAAATGTTACGAGAAATCATTCTTGATAACTGGTCTGCCTTCAAACTAAAGACCTTTCTCGACTACTTTAGAATATTCTTGAGGGAAATATGAAAAATGTATACAAGGGCATTCTAGAGTACTTTTTGGGAATAAAACGGGTAATATACTTTGTATTTTAGATGCGACACCCAAAATGTTACACATAAGATGAGATGTTTCTTTAGATTATTTATTATTTTTTAAGCACGCGAAATCACAATAAAATTATCAATTATACGAGAACAAAAATTTGATAAGTTAAAATAATTTACATATGTATCTTCCCTCTTTTGAGTATTAATACAATCATTAAATGAACATATTATGACCCATCAATTTTAAGAAGAAAATCAGGTCGATTGTCGTTACCACATCCATGCTTCTGCACCAAAAACTGGTTTATACAAGAGTCTAAGTCATTATACCACGGATCAACAACCTCATTCATTGGCACATTGCCGTCGCCATCAAAGCTAGAGGGACCATCAAAATCCCTTGATGGTCCTACCAACTCTCCGCTGATGATAAAAATTCCAAGCGACAAATCGAGGGATCCACTCTTGCAACCCCACGTCTATCCATATGATAGAGTTATACTTGTGCAAACTATCGCTGAGTGGAGAAAGTATACATCTTGATATTCGCAATCAAACTATGTGGGAAATTCAATTAGTAATGGCGGTGTGGGATCCATCCTACAAATCTGTAAACAACAGCCCTAATACTAGTTAGCTTTCGCATAACATCACATTAGTCTCTGTTCTTGATCATAGACGTGCCATGACAGAAGGTTCCAAACCATGCCTTGCCGAGGAGAAATCCCGATCGCCATTCCTCGTCTGACCCGCATGAGGATGTTCTGAATGGCGTCCCCAATGAATATGAAAATAGGTAAAGGAGCTTCTAGCGGGATTGGTCCAGTTCGAGTCCCCTCCGCCAGAAACAGAGATGAACATGGGAGGGAAAGCGCGCCTCAGAAAAAAAAAAAAAAAAAAACCGAGAAGAACAGTGATGAAGGCTTTTCGGGAGGCTACGGGAGTGGAGTGAGGACTTCGAGATGCCGTAGGGCTGCTAGTGGGCGCCGGGAGACCTGCAAAGGGCCAGCAGGTTTTGTTGGAAATGCTGGTGGGGCGCTCGGGTGCTGCTGCTTGGCTACTGAACTGGGCATGTCACAGTGGGTGCTAGCAATGCGTGAGGGATTGTGAGGCGTGGGTGTGGCCCTGGTGTTCGCTGGAGGTGACTCGAGACTCGCTGGTGGTAGGCCGAGGAGTGCTAAACCTGCTGAGTGCACCGGTGTCAAGGAGGTGCTGGGACTGACCGGAGTGGTGTGGCAGCGATGGCGTGATGCAGCAGCTGCGTGAGAGCAAAGCGTGGCGATGACAGTCGATGGGGCGGCAGTAACTCCCAGGAAGAAAGAGCTCGTTCTTCTGGAATCGGTTTACCACATAGGCACATACAGCCCCGTCTTATGTGAAGATGCCGTTCCAATCCTTGCGGATCACCCTCACTGGCTTGTTCCTCTTCATGCTGTTCGCTAGAGCTAAATTGCCGTGAGCAAGCTTCTGATCTTCGGCCTTCATGTCGTGACTAGGGATTCCGCTGCCCTGGCCCAAGTAAACTAGCTCCTCAGGATTTGTCAGGTCATCTGCATAATCCCCGGAAGCGGTGGCTAGGATTTCTAGGTGAGGCCCCATGCAGTCGATGCCGCTCTGAAGAGGAGGATAGCGAGCTCCATCCTGTTAATGGAATTTATCTCTCACCTCCACTCCCGGCATGTCTCCGATGAACTGCCGGGCGGCATGCATGTATCCAGCTCTTCTCCACTTCTTTCGCTGCATGACAATCTATCCTTCCAACGCACGCGCTCTCTTTACGTCATCTTGATTTTTCCCGTTCGAACTCGTGACAAATGTCTCTGCAGAGCTTTAGTGTTGTGATGACTCTCTCTCGGGCCGAATCATGTCGGTCGTTACATGCGAGGTTCGCACTTCTGAGCTCAGAAAAGGAAGGCCTTGCGATGTCTGACCTGTGAAGACTTTGGTCCTTCGAAACAGGAGATGCACCAGGAGAACGTTGAAGACTCTTCCCCGCCTCTTTAAATGTTGCTTGAGGAGAATCTCTGGCCATATAATTTTCAGTTAAGTACGGCTCTTTGAACCAATCAAAAGGTGATTGCCCATGGCGCATGACATCGTTTGCATTCACAGAGCTCTTGACTGAAGCAACATCAGGAGATCTATCATGGATGAATTCCCCTTCTTCTATTCTTTCTGTCTCGTGTTTTCCTCAACATTCTCCATCATACCAGACTGGTCTTGCTTCGAATTGCTCGTCGAGCCATCATAATGTGATTTGTATTGCAATATGCATGTGTAATGGGACGAACATCTTGAAGCGGGGAAAATAGTTCTGCCAGTAGAGACATTGCTTGGCATGACTATAACTATCAATCACGAAGAAATCGTGAATCTTGATACCCAAAAACAGCATATGAAACTCACAAAATCCTAATCATCAATCACGAAACAAAAACCATAATCCCGCTGTCGATGGATGGTTTGCCAGAGAAGTTCCTGACTGTCGGGAAGCACGAAGCTAATGCCTCGAGCTGAGAAATAACATGAAGGCCGAGGATTTGAAGCTCGAGAAAGACAGTTCAGATCCTAAGCACAAGAACAGAAGGTCCACTGCGAAGCAAATGAGCATGAAGTTCACGAGTCGGATGAGAAGTCATCAAATCATGACATGGATCTGTTACAACCTTCGACTATGCAAGCGCATGGGGACCATACAAATCCTATTTTCCGTGGATCTAAAAAACGGCCACGCTATTCCCACCCCAACTTTTGCTTTGACATTTTCTATTGCAACAGTAGTGTCTTGCTTATATTATGCCAGACGTTATATTTTCGAAAAGAATGCAATTTTCTTGCTTAAGAACCAGTGCGAGTCTCACAACCGGCTGGGCTTCGCCAGGAGGATTCGGGGGTAGCACCGCCCTCGATTTCTCCTACGACGAGCTCGCCGGTGAGATTCATTTGTCGTTTAAAATCAAGCCTAAAAATATGTGGCTCCCTAGATGAGGTGCAACATGCAAAATAAATATTACAGAGCCAGTGAATTGCTAATGCGATTTTTAGATGTATGAATGGAATTTCTTTTCTTTTTTTGATTTTCTTGATTAATTGAAATAGGAAACCAAGTATTCTAGCTTACCTTCTAAATTAGGAAAGTAACCAATTTGGATACTATGTTATCTAAATTCCCTTTGAGCAATATTATGGCATGGGTTCACAACAAGATATGGCGGTGATGTACTTTAGGCCCGGTGTGGAACTTGATAGGAGTGACAAGACTTTGCTGGTGGTGTCGAGGAACGCCTCATCAATAGGGTTGGTTGGTTCTTAGTCAAATCTGATACCTGAAATTCAAAATTAGGGACTGGATTGATTGGTCCTAGGACTGAAAATGCCTCATCAGTAGGGTCGGAACTCGCCTTTAATGTCAAAACTGAGCAGCAGCCTAATGACCCAATGAAAGGCTTGCCACTCGATTCCAATCCAATGGCTAATTGCATCATGTGGCTAGGACTTGCAGTTTTACGTGAACCAAGGGATATGTACAAAACGGAGTATGGAAGATGTGAATTGAGTAAGTCCAGGCATTTCTTTAGGGACACTCCAAGAGCTTTTCCCGTACGCTTTTGGAGGGATTTTAATGTTGAGTGGGGAGAGATCAGTGCAAATACGTAGGTCCTCTTATTTCTTTCTCATCATCATATATTTCTTCTCCTGCCCGTTACAAACTAGATTCAAGAGTCTAGAGCTTTGAAAATCGTTCGGTCACCATTTTGCTCGGTCATTGGATCACAACTTTGATTGTGATAGGTATGGCAGGATTTTGATTCACTTGAATTCAAATTTCAGGTTAGCATTTACGTTTATCGATAACAGAATGGGTTGCTCAATTGCTGAGAAATGATCTTTCCTTTGGCTGTCATATACGGCTCAAGTAATTGTGGAGAGAGGAAGATTTATGGAGGCAATTTAAAGCTGATAATGACAAGTGATTGCAGTAGAGTATGCTTGAAATTGAATCTGTTACTATATGTAATGCAAAGAGCTTATATGAAGTTGACAAGCAACCCAATCCAACATCGACACATTCCAACCCCCCACCCCCAAAGAAAACAAAAGGAACTATGGACTATTACTAATATATGCTTTTCAAAATCGACTATGGATTCTACATTTCGGATGGTGCTCCTCTTGGTGTCTTGATGAATTTAAACAAATGATTTATGGAAACAAGATTTTTATCAACGGCGGAGCTCTATTGAGGTACCAAAAGAAGTATCTTGAGGGGTAGAGGATCTTCACCCCTCAAAATCGATTTCCCATTCCAGAAATTCAACCCGACATGGAATAATCCAAGAAAAACCCTGTCCTTTTTCGTTGTATAAATAAAGGTCATCATCACATAAGACATGCTCAATTACAGAAACTAGAGACTTTCCATTACATATAGACATGATAAAAATATTTGACTAACTAAACTTAATCAAATCACATAATTACAAATGGAGACACTTATCAAAATGAGAACACAAAGAAAGATATTTTACTTAAGGGAGAAATTGAAAGAGTCGCAATAATCTAAAGAAACGGTAAAATCTTTTGAATCGCTAAAATATAAATTTAGGTGTGCACTATGTGCCCAAATTGGCATTTAGAAAAACAGTTTAGTTTGCATTTTTTCAAGTACAAGTGATTCCATACCTAGGGAAAAAAATAGTACGTCATTTGACAAATGTATCATTGCGATGCCCATGCGCTCCACCATCACATATAAAATGAGATCCATAGATTCAAGCTCTGAACTTTAACTTCTATCATTGTCAATTCCCAAAAGTCTTGTCTACTTAATCTACTCCTCTTTGAAATTAACATATCCCATGTTAGGATGATATAAAGTGTCCAGTGGGAAAAAGAACATCTCAACATTATACGGAGCTGTTCAACTCTGTTTAGGCCTTGCAGATGTACAGTCAAATACTATCGGTTGGTTCACAGAAATCAGAACCCCATTTTCAGAGGAAATCACCAAATAAGAAAGGTCTCCACTTTATCCATCAAAGCCAACACGAGTTTCGAACAAGTATGCAATGATTACGTAAACTCACATAGAGAACACCTGGTAATCACATCTAGGAATCATCACGTTATGTAAATGAAAAGCATGCATACCACTGAAATAAACCATGACTAATCATTTTGCTCCTTTGCAATTTTAGCTCCACAAAATTTTGTGTCAATTTGAAGGCCTTCAGGCAAAACCCACATGGGTGCTCTACCAAGCCAAAGACACACAGCACCCTCCTTCCGTTTAAAATATGGGTACTTAGGACTCACCTGTAAAAAGTTAGACATCTGAAATAGACAAGTTGGAATAATCAAATGAAAGAAACAAGTCTCAGCGAATGGTCGTCACCAACCCACGGTGCTTATTTTTTGGTTATCCCACCAGTCTGTCGGATTATCGATGAGGTCTTTCCCCGGGCCTTCATCATGCTGTTGAGTAATCGAATAATAGTGACAATGACCATCGAAATTCAGTGAAACCCATATGGCCATGTAACAACTTATATAGGAGGGAACGATGAGATTCGCCAATAGATCAAGCCCTTTCTTATCCCATTGTCGCTATTTTTCATTCAGGTTAGTATCCATTTAATGGCCGACTTATTTCTTAGAGCAACTCTATATGAATTTTCTTGTTGACATTATGGACCCTTCTAATCGCCTTGTCAACTAAAATATTAACTATGTTAAGCCTTTTCCCACTATTTAGGGTACCCCTCATAGGTCTTTTCAGATCATTTTGCACATTTTTGTACAAAGTCTTCCATTAGATCTAAGATCAAAACCTTAGGTAAAAGATTTCTTTTCTTTTCAATTAGCTAATGATTTCAAGCGGTACAAGCTATTATTCCTAGAAAATTATCTTTCTTGTCCGTGAAAGTATAGAAAAATGTCACGTAAAAATTTATTTTATCACTCAAATGAGATAAAATTAATAATAATATTAGTTTTCTAAGGAACAAACGGAACTCAAGACTCTTCTTCTTTTATTTATCTTCTGTTTTACTTCATATGAATAATTGCGAGGGCAGATCTTATCCTGTAATGACAAACATTGGCAATTGGGCATTGAGTAGTGGATAGAAAAAGACAGAGAACAGTCCATTTTGGTTAGGTCCTATCTATGATAAGGATAGGCAATATATACTTTTTAATTAGATTTCATCGGGTTTACTTATAGGGGCAGATGGAATAATATCTACTTTATGATGCTTTAATAAAACCCACGCGCCCTTTGATTTTAGATCCAATTGAAAACTTCGTACAAAAGGTTACTGACCGTCACAATGACATCCACCTTCTGGAATCTTAGGCTCCACCATTCACAAGTGCTACCTAGAAGATCCTCAAATACATGAGGGTTTTCATCATCTACAAGATTGTTCCTCAAGTTAAGGGACCTCAAAATATTCATATACATTACATTTTATAACTATCATAATAGGAGAATTGTATATCCACCTTAAGAGACGTAGTCGATGTACATTATAGGTGTATTGCCTCTTGCCTCCTAAATCTTTTCGGAAGATTGTTTACGTGGGTATAAGAGCCATATAATGGTCTTTTCTACCCCAACCTGACCAAGAGTGAACTTGGATTAAAAGGAATAGACAATACTGAAAAAAAAAGTAGGTGAAGAACCAACAAAGTAAAAGAAGAAATGCGGCTCCACCAGATTTTCCTACAATATGTGAGTTATTTACCTAAATTGATCGTTTGTCTGCGTATATGCATGCGGCCGTATGAGCTTGCTCCTGTGAATCATCATGTAATCACCAATTAGGCATAATCCACCCAAAATTTGTCAGGGCACATGTCTGAAGCTTAGCTTCACTAGAATAACTAAGATAATGGGATGTTAATTGATGCAAAGGGGTCTCCATAGATCAAACAAACATAGAACCACTGAGAATTCAAGCAGAAATCACTGCTTAAGGGTCTCAGAATGGACTCTTGCCTTTCCATCGGGTAAGCAAGTATAGTTGAAGACCACAGTTCTAGGGCCATACCAGCATAACGGGGTTAGAACATTAGGAGTGTCAATACTTTCGTACGACGCTCACTTTGTTGTCAAAAAATTTTTTTGCTCACTTAAGTGCCACAAGTTTACAAAAACATTCACTTGAGTGTCACTCTGCCGGAAGAGTTGACATGATGCTGGAAAAGCTAACGTGACACCAGAAAATAATATTATAATATTATAATTAATTTTTTTTATTTTTTATTTTGCTTTTTTTATTTATTTTGATTTTGATTTTTTTTTAGGGCGGGCGAGGGCCACCATTGACCCTCGCCGGCTGCCGAACTCTCGCCTAGATTGGGCAAGGGCCCTTCGCTGTTGGCCACAAAGGCCCTAGGTGAGGTCGGCGAGGTTGTCAATGGCCTCACCCGCGGCGGCTACGGCGAGGCCAGGCGGCCCTTACCCAAGTCTGGCCCACAAAGGCCCTGGGCAAGGCCGCAACGGCCCTCGGCAGTCGTGGGGAGGCCGTGACGGCCTCACCCAAGGCCTTTCCGGCCGACGGCGAGGGGGCCATGGCCAGCGAGGGTCAACGATGGCCCTCGCCGGCCTTAAAAAAAAAAAGCAAAAAAAGTTTTAAAAAAATCAATTAAAATATTAAAATATTGTTTTCCGACGGTCACGTTAGCTTTTCCGACGCCATTCTATTTTCTATTAATTTATATTCATTCAATTTTTCCGGCGGAGTGGCACTCAAGTGAACGTTTTTGTAAATTTGTGGTACTTAAGTGAGCGAAAAAAAAGTTTTGACACTAAAGTGAACTCCATACGAAAGTATTGGCACTCCTAGTGTTCTAACTCCCAAGCACAACTATTGGAAGACTTTTCATGTCTATGAGAGACAGACCTATTTTTCAATTGAGAAGATCCTTGGATAAAGTTAATGCTGAGTATCATAATCTGGTAAAGCCAAAGTATCAAAAATCAGCTTCAATTAGTTAATTGTTGAGTGAAAGTACAATTGTGGACACACCCAAGGCGCAAGGAAAGAGACAGAAGTGAATCTGTTTTGCTTTCATAACTTTTGGAGAAGTAAGAATGAAATTATCATCATCATTAGATATCAAGAGCAAGAGATACCCGTACTGCCTCAGGCTACAATCAAGTTATATACAGGATATCTGCAATTGTAACGGGTGTATATCAGGTTTAGGCTGTGCTGTGAACTAAATAGCTAAAGTATGGAGCTTTGATTCCTCCACAGCAACTTGGGTGACTAATCCTTAATAAGCATTATAATTTCCTTTACTTACACAAACAAAACAACAAAGATCATGAAAGTGATGTGCCGTATTCTTCAGACCATATAAAGCTATGATTTCATCGGGGACTAGAATCTAAACTGTATCCGAAGTTCCAGACTGCTAAGACCTAATGAGATAACCGTGGGACCCATTAACAGCGCCGTAACAGATGCATCCCTGTTGATCCTCCCTAAGAAGCTTGCAAGGTTCAGACCTATTTTAGCTTCTGGCTTCAATGTAGTAATTTTCCCTTTTTGGGTATGTGCACCAATGTAGTATTTCATTAAGCCCAACTTGATCAATTCAAAGACCATAACACATACTCCAGGGGTCAGACATTCCCTGTTAGAAAAATAACTAAACAATGGCAAGTTGTTTTAAAGCTGGACTGTATTTCCAGACTTTATGTAAGATGTCAATAACAAAGTAAAATAGAAAATGATTATCCAGCTTCAATATTCTAACCTCAGATCATGAGACTGCAGGCAATGAAACTCAGACTGTACAGGTTGAAGACTTGTGCAATAAACATTATATGCCATAATAACCTCATGGACGGAAACTGATTTACTTATGTTTTGGTGTCATACTAGGATATAGGGTACAACTGCATAAATTGCATAAATGTGTAGCATTCCCAACATTTTGCAGAGATTCTTACATTTGCTATGGTGAGCCTTTTAAGTAATTTTTCTGATTTGGTAGATTTGGTGTTCGGATGTGCAAGAGGATCCAGCAGGGTACCTCAACAATATCATTCTCCATTTAATGAATAGGACATCTCAAGGATGCTTAGCTTTCAAGATCCAGAGGACTACAACAAGTGATCCATCATCTCCAGATGTTCGGGCTCATGATGCAGGTATTCAGCAGATTGCTTTGAAGGGCTACTGATATTCGCTGATGTCAACATAATTTCAGCACAAAAGATATCTATCCTAAGAGTGTGTGATGTTACTGGCAAAGATTATCAAGACTAAGAACCAGCTTATGCTGAATCTGTCCCTTTGGATAACAGGATCAACAGGGTAAATCTTTGCTGACATTTGGGGTGCAAGCTCAGATTACCTAAGATACAATGAATTTCATTAATTATAGAAGAATCAGTTGTGTCCTCTATAGTCATATAGAACTAGGAAACCTCTAAATAACAAGCAGAATACCCAACTTCGAACAGAATAAGGAACACAAAAGAGAAGGGGAAAGGCAACACACTAAATTCCCAATGGACCTTTAATTGAATACTTTTGACCACAGGAAAATGTTTCATTCAGATCTAAACTGGAGATCCAAGTTTTTCGAAAGCTATATAATATACAGAAGATCCAAGTTTAATCCAAGTTTAACATGCCTTTTACAGGTCTACACTATTTCAAACATTCTACAAAATAATCAACAATGACAAATCAATCCACCATCTTATCGGTAGGGCTTTTGAATATTATGGGAGAAATATGAGTTATCTGTCATAGTCAATCATATTACCTCACAAATAAAGAACAAGTTCTCCAAGTACAAGTTCTTTATTATTTAGAATGCTCAACCACCCCTCTTTCTCTGCATTGTCAAAACTAGCATTCTCCTGCATGTTTTCCTTCAATAGAACAAGGAAATCGATGTCAATAATGTTATTAAATTGAGATCTTACACAATGTAGTTGTTAAGGATCACTGCTCTCTAGTGCATATAGCCTCGTTTTTAGATTTAGACTCCTGCAGACAGAAGGAAATGAAAGAAAAAGGATGGCAAAGTACTGTGTACATTAACATGGTTATAGGATTATCTTATTGCACTTGAATGAGTTGATGCATCTAATGCCCTCACAGGAGCATTTTAGCACTAATCTAATTGTTCAATCAATTAATTTTAGCACTGATCTAGTTGTTCTGTCGATTAGTACTTGCAAATTATACTGCCACAGAGGATAGAGACTGATTGTGAGGAATATAGCAAATAAACATATGATTCTGGCTCCTTCCCCACATGTTCATGTCAAATCATTTTGAAGATGGATCCAACAGAACCATACCAATTGATACCTGAATTGTATGATTTCACCAGGTGGCTCAATACAAAAATCTATTCCTCCATATCATATCTTTATAAGTTGTGTACCATTCACAATCCATTCTATCAAGCACTATATCTTGAAACATTTATGCCAATATAGAACCAAAGCAAATACTTCGACATGGATTGAAAAGAAAATCTGCTGACTGAAAGACTTTTAAATGTACTAAAAGATACATAATTAGTTTTGAATCAAACCCCAAAAAGGGTAACACAACCAGAGGAACTTACTCAGAGTTAAAGAGGAACCCACAATCCAAAGATGTCGTGCATTCAAAATTACAGGTCAGAGAATTACCTGGACGTTGGCCTGACCCCGGTTAATGTCTAATAGGGGTGGGATTTGCACTCAGATTTGAAGCCGCAACATGAGCCAAATCACCTTCAAATGTGATGGGAGTCCTGTTAAGAAGACGGTCGAAAGGATTTACAAAATACTCCCGGTGGAATACTCACAGCTAGCGTTCCAAAAGCAGCATGTCTACTCAGCAGTCAGCATGAAGATGCCATTCCAATGCTTGCGGATCATTCTCACTTGCTTGTTCCTCTTCATGCTGTTCGCTAGAGCTAAATTGCCGTGAGCAAGCTTCTGATCTTCGGCCTTCGTGTCGTGACTAGGGATTCCGCTGCCCTGGCCCAAGTAAACCAGCTCCTCAGGATTTGTCAGGTCATCTGCATAATCCCCGGAAGCGACGACACTTGTGGCTAGGATTTCTAGGTGAGGCCCCATGCAGTCGATGCCACTCTGAAGAGGAGAATGGCGAGCTCCATCCTGTAAACGGAATCTATCTCCCACCTCCACTCCCGGCATGTCTCCGATGAACTGCCGGGCGCCATGCATGTATCCGGCTCTTCTCTTCACTTCTTTCGCTGCATGACAATCTATCCTTCCAATGCACGCGCTCTCTTTACGTACTCTTGATTTTTCCCGTTCGAGCTCGTGACAAATGTCTCTGTAGAGCTTTAGCGCTGTGTTGACTCTCTCAGGCCGAATCATGTCGGTCGTTACGTGTGAAGTTCGCACTTCTGAGCTCAGAAAAGGAAGGCCTTGCGATGTCTGACCTGTCAAGACTTTCGTCCTTCGTATCAGGGGATGCACCGGGAGAACGTTGAAGACTCTTCCCCGCCTCTTTAAATGTTGCTTGAGGAGAATCTCTGGCCATATAATTTTTAGTAAAGTACGGCTCTTTGGACCAATCAAAAGGTGATTGCCCATGGAACATGACATCATTTGCATTCACAGAGCTCTTGACTGAAGCAGCATCGGGAGATCTATCAGGGATGAATTCCCCTTCTATTCTTTCTGTCTCGTGTTTTTCTCGACATTCTTCATCATACCAGACTGGTCTTGCTTTGAATTGCTTGTCGAGCCATCATAATGTGATTTGTATTCCAATATGCATGTGTAATGGGACGAACATCTTGAAGCGGGGAAAATAGTTCTGCCGGCAGAGACATTGCTGGGCATGGCTATAACTATCAATCACGAAGAAATCGTGAATCTTGATACCCAAAAACAGCATACGAAACTCACAAAATCCTAATCATCAATCACGAAACGAAAACCATAATCCTGCTATCGATGGACGATTTGCCAGAGAAGTTCCTGACTGTCGGGAAGCACAAAGCTAATGCCTCGAGCCGAGAAATAAGATGAAGGCCGAGGATTTGAAGCTCGAGAAAGACAGTTTAGATCATAAGCACAAGAATAGAAGGTGAGATTCACTCGTTGTTTAAAATCAAGCCTAAAAATATGTGGCTCCCTAGATGAGGTGCAACATGCAAAATAAATATTACAGAGCCAGTGAATTGCTAATGTGATTTTTAGATGCATGAATGGAATTTCTTTTTTTTTTTCTTTTTTTTTCTTGATTAATTGAAATAGGAAACCAAGTATTCTAGCTTACCTTCTAAATTAGGAAAGTAACCAATTTGGATACTATGTTATCTAAATTCCTTTGAGCAATATTATGGCATGGGTTCACAACACAATATGGCAGTGATGTACTTAATAGGCGCGGTGTGGAACTTGATAGGAGTGGCAAGACTTTGCTGGTGGTGTCGAGGAATGCCTCATCAATAAGGGTGGTCGGTTCTTAGTCCAATCTGATACTCGAAATTCAAAACCGGGGACTAGACTAGTTGGTCCTAGGACTGAAAATGCCTCACCAGTAGGGCCGGAACTCGCCTTTAATGTCAAAACTGAGCAGCAGCCTAATGACCCAAATGAAAGGCTTGCCACTCAATTCCAATCCAATGGCTAATTGCATCATGTGGCTGGGACTTGCAGTGTTCCGTGAACCAAAGGAAATGTACAAAACGGAGTTTGGAAGATGTGAATTGAGTAAGTCCAGGCATTTCTCTAGGGACACTCCAAGAGCTTTTCCCGTACGCTTTTGGAGGGATTTTAATGTTGAGTTGGGAGAGATCAGCGCAAATATGTAGGTTCTCTTAGGCTTCATTGGTTTCGCGGAAAATGTTGCTTTTCTAGAAATTTTCCAGATAAACGTAATTATTTTTTGGTGTTCGGATGAAACTTGATTTTAAAATGAAAAATATTTTTTGCTGTTCGCTTGGGAAAATATTTTCCTTTATAAATTAATTTTCAATAATTTTATTCATATGTTATTTTGTAAAATCGTTATTTATTATTTTTTAAAATTGATTATTAATTATTTTTTTCTTTTTTCTGCGTTCTCTCCTTCCTTGGCCGGTCGCCGGGTCGCCGGCCACGGCGGCGGTCGGCAATCGGCCACGCCTTGAGCTCGCCTCACCAAATCAGCAACGCCTGGGCGTCGCCAAACAGCGGTGAGGCTCGGGTCTCGTAGATTGACGATGCCTAAGCCTCGGTGCAACTCGGCGACGCTCGAGCCTCGTCGATCTACGAGGCCCGAGTCTCGTCGTCGTCCGGCGACGCTTGGGTGTCGTCGATTAAATTCTGCCACATGTCTCCATTGTAGTTTTTAGATCTTCGTCGACAATTAAATTCCATCATAACATCTTCTTTTCATAGCGTTTTGTCTTTGATTAAATTCCGGCAAGGTTTTTCATGCCATCGAACTCAATCATTGATTAAAAATCTAATGTAGCATATCCATTGATAAGACTCCCATCCGGAATTGTCACAAAACTTGTCTCTATTTAAAAAAGATCAACGAACAAATTTCAGTGAAAGATATTTCGTTTCCGATCAAATTTCGATAGAATAGTAATCCGTCTATCGAATTCAAATTTCTATTATCTTACTAAAAAACCACTTGCATTAATCAACAATCGCATGCACGACAGCTAATTTATATATAATGGAAGTGTATCACGGGATTTAGTACACGGGATTTAGTACACAGGCTTTAGAATTAAGTTTTAGTTTGTCAAGATTCGATTTCAAAACAATGAGTAACGTTAAATATTTCAGGACAAGTACATAAAATTAATGTGAGAAATAAGATGTCGGAATATAAGTAGATATCTTAATATCAATTTTGGAAATTAATGGTAATATACGACAAATCACAATTATTAGTCCTTAGAAAATCCGGGTATACGAAACGACCTGACGAACTCGCGCCCAAACACGGGAGAGAGAGAGAGGAATGAGAGATGCAACCGAGGCGGCCCGCGTCAAGGTCTTTTTGGGGACCGGGGTTCGGCATCTCGCCTTTCCGCCATCGCGGGCTGTCGCGAACGGTGGCATGGCGGAACTTAAGGCGGTATGATCTGGTGGTGGACGACGTTCTGTGGACGTTACTCGTCACGGTGCTGGAGTCGCTGGCTCCCGGTCGCTATGCTCTGTTTCTTCCTTTCTTTCTGTGGCTGTACCATCTGAAGTCGACCATGAGCAGCTTGGTTGCGATACGCTGCAAAATACCCAAACTTCTTTCATTCATGAATCTAGTTAACGATTACATGTGAATCGAAGCTGCTTGAATTTACTCTGCAGCAAAAGCCTGGATCATCGTTGAGCTTTAGTTGCTTCTTCCCTGTTTATCGTGGCTTTTTCCATTGGAGGTAGGTCAATTGCTGAATTCCGATATCGCATCGACCCATTTCTGTGGAGGAAAGGCCGAAAATTTTTATGGTAGTTGGATCGATATTCCGATTGAGAAGACAGATTTCAGTTCCATGGACGAAGGAAAAGAAAAAGAGTTTTTGCCTATATATATGTATGATTATGGTGGGAGGGCTTCTTGCCGATTCTCTACTGTTGATGATAAAGAACACAGCCACCAGCGATCACATTAATTCCTCGCACGTGCTTCATTTGGTCCCCCACGGGTTTTTTTTCTTCCATTCCAGCAACGTACGATCGATTCAGGATTTGTCGAAACGAAAAGCATCGGGCCAACACCAGTTTGGCCCCTTCAAAAAATCTGGTATCATGTCTTTCGACGTGTTATTTCTAGGCCAAAAACGTTTTCCCAATCCAAAAAAGTAGTTTTATATGCTCATGATCGACGATTTTCTCTTAGAAATGGTATTGCCTTTATTACTATTAGAATATAATTAAATATTAAAATAATGTCTTTGTCTAACAGTTTAAATTGTTAAAATAGTTAGCAGTGATCCAATAAAAATCTCACAATAATTTTGTTTTCTCAGTGAGCTCACCAAAATATCCAAAATTACTCGGAAAAAAAAAACCAATAAAATCTCCCTTGATCCAAAAAAATTCCACTAGATAGAATTGGCTGGTGGATGCTCCCATTTGTCCAACTCATATTGTTTGCACTCGGTCAGTTTCGAGCAATTGTAAAATGCATCGATCGGTCCCAAATAGCGATGAATTTCGAATTCGATTTCTGTGTGCTTCTTTGAATAAACACGGCTGGCTCCTTGCATATTGAATAATGGAATCACGATAGAGATTTCCCCTCGTACTCATATTGATATGCTACTCGCTTTCAAGAAATTCAAAGAAGAACCAACCGATCCCCAGTAGCAATGTTATCATAGGCTCGCTGATCTTCCGTCGAAATAGCCCAAGCCTAAGCCTTGGGGAGGAGGGAAAGAAGCAAAAGGAGGCGAAGAACAGCTCTGCATCTTGAATGCCGTGTCTTAACCAGAGTGGCAAATTCTAGATCGGACGGAAACCTGCCGAGTCATCTTAATTGATTCCGCCCCATTCTGCACCTACAGTTTCACATACGTCCTGTCTGGCCAGTGTTTCTAGACCTTTGATTTTCTTTGGTTCTGCTCAGTCAATGCCATCCATCGCTTTATTCGTCTCTTGCCGCCATTAAGAAACCATGCAATTTTACACTCATTTCCCCCATTAACTTCTTGAACCATTCCGCGTCGTTGCCACTGACGGATGAGAACAATGCTGTATCCGAGCTGCTTGAGGTGTTGATAGGCATGGTGGATCAGCTGGGGGCTTGAAGCTGTACACCCTCGTCTTTGTGCTTGCAGGGCCTCGAAACAGAGCAATAACAAAGATGTGAATGATAGACAGCAAAGGAGAAGCACGTGCAATGAAGATGACGAAATGCAGAGAGAAGGATAGAGAGTCCATAGTTATGATTGTGGCATTGTCAAGCGCAGTCAGTGAGCTTCTCCGAGCTTCTATTTCGCGAGACAAGCTCTCGCTCGATCATTGGTGCGAAGACCGCCACCATCGTTTGCCAGCCACACCACATACACAGCGATGACATGCCAGAGTAATACTGACAATGGATAAGGGAAAATGAGATATCACAGAGAAATCTGAGCATACAAGCAGCGATTTCAACACTCAACTCCGTTCGCATAGAAGACTCGACTCAAACCAGAGAAATCAAGGCAGCAATTTTCAACGTGAGAATCATAATACCAATTCAATAACAAATGAGCATCGTATTCCGACAAACTCAGTCACACCAAGGCTTCAATAAGTCAAGAATGAGTTGAGTTGATGCATTACGACTTTCGGCTTAATGATTTAATAGAAACACATCCGGATCGGGTTCGAGCATTTCATCAAACATGCGATATGCATTTCGATCAAGGAGTTTAAACGTGAATAAGAATCAATGATTCACTTTTAGATCATCAGAACAACATCGGGGCAAGCTCAAATCCTTAATAGAACCTCAGTCGTGGCCCATTTTCACACAAACAGTAATAATTTCACCTTGATGATGGTGCAATCGCAGTCGCGATCAGCTATTGCACTTACAAGAAGGAGTCCTGGGCGTGTCACCGATGATGATCGGAAATGACAGAGGAGGATTAAGCAAGTGCAAGGCACTTTGAGATCTCCGAACAAAAACAGAGCAGAACAGGGAGATGCGATCAGTAAAGCTCAGGCGCAGCTTCGATTGCCTGCGACTACAGCATATTTCCGTCTATACTTCGTTTCATCTCTCCGGCCTGGCTAAGCTCAAAGCAAGCAGCGGTGGAGGCAGCCCAGTCGACGGAGATTCAAATGTTAGCGGCGGTCGAAGACTGGACTGGAGCCGACGTCATGGGATCAATCAAGTATCCAGGAGAGTATTCTCATCTTGGAGTCTCGATGCTTCAATGAAGAAAGGTCCGAGAGGGAGCAGAAATCTCTTTTCGCTGGACTTCCTCTCCGGCGAAAGGACTGGTAGTGGTGGTGATAGACCTGGGGCGTGGCGGTGTAGCTTCGACTGGATTTCGCGAGCGATCGGTCTTTGGAATAGAACAGCCAAGAAGGATGATCCGAGCAGCGCAGAATTTTTCAGAAGCTCGCCGGACGAATCCCTTGTGAAATAGAATTGACATTCGAACTTGAATGATCATTGGTCTGGTGGGTTGAGGTATGATGATCGACCAGCGCAATCTGAGCACCTTTTTTTTTCCTTTTTTTTTTATCATTTGTTATGTTATTCATTTGATTTTTATGTCCCCTTCTTCTTCTTCTTTCCACAAAAAATGCAATTTGCCTCTAAAAATTATAAGATTTGGTTGTGCCTTTTGAAAATTTTAGAAATTACAAGTTTTAGGATTTTTAGTGTGCATATCCCAAAAAATTTCAATTGCTATATTGATGACGGAAACCAAATATATTGCCGTGGGCAATTCGTGTGCTCGAGCATCATGGCTACATTGTCAATTGTGTGATTATGGAAATAATAGTGAGAAAATGTTCCCATTGGGTTTGACAAACAGTAGTGCTACTAGTTTATGTAAAAATCCAATTCGGCAATCTCACGTTAAGCATGATGATATCTCGTAGTTGAGTTTGTAGACACCGGTAGTTAAATAGCATATAGTTTTATCAAGCCCTTGGGTAAAATAAACAATGATGAATTTTGAATGATTTAGGTCAATTTTTCCTTTTTTTGGCTACATATTCTTTATTTATTATTAAAAAATAAAAAATGAGGGGAAAAGCAGGCCCAACTCGGACAGCTAGATGCAGAAATCCGGCAAATAGCCAGAAGCCACGGGCTCTGCTTGCAAGCCACATCGAACCTTCACTCACTCAAATCTTCATCACCCGCTCCATTTTACTTCAAAAATTTCTTCGAAGCAAAGCCAAAAATCACTTCCTTTTCACTTCAATCTTCCTCAAAATCCACCCTTCCTCCTAAATCCATTCGATTCCATCCCAACACTCAAAACCTAATTATTGTTTCGCCAGAATCCTCTCTTTCCTTTGAGTATGCCGATCGAGTACATGGCTAGGAAGAGGTGAATCCATCAAACCGGGAACGACACGGGGAAAAGAGGAGGTCGAGTCGGTTCATCTGCAAGCTAGGTTCGATGAACAGTATCTTCGGGACCAAGCTTCCTTTGAGAGATAATCAACATTTTGCTACTATAAGTGTGTTAAAAGGCCACAGATAGACTTCGAGTTCTTCATACGGGAAAGATTTTCCATTTAGGCGATGGTATAAACGGTTGGGGTGGATTGATTTTATATGTTTAATGGTGGACAAAATTTCTGGGGATGGGACTCTGATTATCGTTCAAGAATCAGTCTTGGACGATATTTCCTCCATTGAGGTGAGGTGATTAGTTCATGATCTTGATGTTCGACATTTGGATGTCATTTTTACGTATTTTTTGTTCGATTGCTGATATATTGCTTACTCCCCATTTATGGACATTAGATTGATGTATTTCAGGACCCAACTACTATGACCTACCCTTGAGGGGCTGCCTTCAATAATAGATTTAGAGGTATATGTTTATGAGACGATTTGAATGGTTTGTACAATTGACAATCTCGAGTAGACCATCACTTGATAATATTGCACTTGTTGATGTACGTGTGTCCTTTCTCTCTATATACTTGTGTGATTGTGTCACAAATGGGTTAAAGCATCATATCTTCAACATCCATAGATCATCTCGTAAGAATTTACCTAATCTTGTTTAAACATCAAGTAAGGCATTTATGTAGCATTTTATACTAATCATGAGTCCTAGGATTCAATTCCTCACCAGATTGAGGAAATAGAAATCCATCTATCATAAGGGTGCAATTGGAATAAGGGAAATAAACGAATATTTGCTTCCAAGAACTTGAACACAATTCCTTTCTCTTTTTTTTTTTTTCAAGGATTTTATTTTTTAAAAGAAAATAGCTCGAAGAACATTTTTCAGTTTTTTCCTATTTTTAGGAAAAATTTTAAATTTTGGGAATTTTTTAAAAATGATTTAATTAATTTTAAAAAAATTTTAATTCCGAAAATGGGATTCGGGCTTGGCCGTAAGGCCCCATCCGAACGTGGTCTACGGACGCCAGACGCCTAGAGAAAAGAATGGGTTTAAAGAAAAAGCCCAATCAGGCCTTTACAAGACCAAGACCAAAACTAAAGCCCACTCGACCAAAAAGCTCATTTTCCCTCTTTTTTTTCACCTTTACTCCTTCCCCGAGCCTTTCAACGTCCCCTCTCTCGCCCCACGCCGAACCCAGAACACGCCCAAACGTTCAGGACGACCGCACGAGGACTTCAGAAATCAAAGCTCAGCCCAAGTTTGGTATCTCCCACCTCTCATGCCAATCTCTCCTCTCATCCTCGCGACTCCACAGAAGCGTTCATCTCATGCTTCAATTCTTTCCCCAAGGACCGGGAACGTCTGCGGATGCAAACAACTAAAGGGACTCAAGATTTAGTACAAATGATTCAGGTGCTACACGAGACACGCCCAGCCACCATGCGGCTGTCACTTGTGGCCACAACCACCACCATCCCTCATCTTTGCCGCCCGAGAACTGGTCGCCCATGGAAACAATGCATGCCGAAAGAGACCACGAAACAATGACATACAAAGCAAGGCATAGTGGTGGAAATCTGCCAAGACGCATTTGATAAACCGTGAACGCCAACAAAGGATGGAGGACGCATAACACTTTAGTCAGTCATTTCATCGAACATGCGGTGGGCAACAACTAAGAGGAAGCTTCGAGCTTGTCCGAAGCACGGACTTAGGCCCAAAACAGCAAGTTATGGGCGAGCGAGGTTCAACCTCGGCGCGGGGAGAACTCATTTACACTCAGTATAAACAAAAGGACAACAAGTCTCGGGCACAATGAAAACCGTGAACGGGCGTCTAGCTCAGCCATTTTATCGAACAATTAACATACGCAAATTGAGGGCTGAAACACGGGGACAACCGAGCCCGGGCTCGAGCCGGGATTCACAGAAATTGATACCTAAGACCCAGCCACCGTATCATGCACGTGGATGAGACCGGAATTCGCTCGAATCAAACAAAACAGCCTGGTCCGGCGAGCCCAAAGCAGAGCAGCCGAATAGGGGAGGTCAGCAACGTTCCTTACCGGGCTTGGTGGCGTCAGACGGCAGACAAGCTCGAAAGATCATGCTACATCCGCTCGCCTCGCACATCCCTGAGCCACAATCCTTGAGAAACCAACCCCAAGTCGGAAAGGCCAAGGACAAGCCTGAATGGAACCTACCGTTGCTTTGATGCGAACAAGGAGTGGCGGTGGCTTGTGGGTGGCGGTTCGAATGTGGTGGCTGACGGCAACCCTCGGTTGTGTTCTCAGTCGCTCGCCGCGCTCTCTCTCTCACTCACGAACACTTTGCTAATGTATAACAAGGAAAGGCCATGCACAACACATGGCTTCGCACGTAAGATTCAGAGGGGAAAAACCCAAAAAGAACCAAAGATAGCAAAAAGAAGCAACATTAGTTAAAATCCAAAGAAGGGAATATCAAAAGATATGATATGATTAAAACGACTGACACGCCTTTACAAATTCGTTTTGACACTTTGTGTCGACATCGTATACATGAAAGCTGAAAAGCGATAAGAACAAACAAAGAAACGGATTACATAATTCAGTCAAGACAAATAGAGGTTGATAAGTTATACTTTGCTACAGTTGGAAAACTCACATTAAATGTTGAACAGTCTCGAATTCAGCCTAAGAAATAATTTCAATCCATGCCGGATCCAAACTATTTGATTTGAACTTCTGTCCTCCCAAGTTCCTGAAGCATCCCCCTCTTTTCCTCAAGTACACAATTGCATTGGATCATTCTGCAAGAATCCATTGATGAAAGTTCAGAAACCTTTAAACAAGCTCAAATTTGGGGAAACAAAGCAGGAAACACGAACATGCAGAAATCTCCTGGAATCAGTCATTTATTATAATTATGAGCTACATAACTATTTCAGTTCAGTTTCTCACCTAGCCCGAAATTGGAACAAGAGTACATATGCAAGTTTTGACATGAGCTGAAGTGGTGTGGCAGAAATTTTGGTAGATGAGATTTGCCACAACATGTGCGTTCAAAGACTGTCCTAGAAGCCTTTTTTGCAGCACAAATTAGTCTTGTAGTGGTGATTTCAGAAACACACCGGTACTGAAGACACAAATGACAGAGATCAACCAGAAATGCACACATCATAAGCTGTTATGTCCTGAATTTTCTAAGCATAAGAAGACAGAAAATCAAGTTTGTAGATAAGTTGTTGTAATTTTATTTTTGAAACTCGTGTTACTACACATATTGAACATGTCATAATTGCTGAGTTCACATTCGCTATTGAAGCTCTCTCCATTTTGAACATGCCTCGTTTATATGGATGGGGTACTATTGGTATAGTAGTTAACATAATCACGCGGTTGATAGTTTGGTTTTAATCCCTAGGATAAATTGTCATTTCTTTTGATTTTTAACTTAGTGCACCCGGTATTGCCTTGCAGTATAGCCTCCTAGTAAATGCCAGTACTCATTTGAATGGTTGAAATTATACTTTGGTTTTAAGGAAAAAAAAATGCACATGCTTATGTGTTTGCAAAACAATAAGATATGAGTACCTTCTAAATTTAATAGATAGTGCTAACGACAAACTTTTAATTCAAAGTGACCGAAAAAAGTGAGAAAAATAATGGATGTTAAGGAGCTGTAGATTTCTTGTAGCTGTAAGATTTTGTAACTACAACATATTACTCAAAATTCTAATTATCACCTTCATATTATTGCAATATTCCATTTACATTAAACATTGGGGTAATTCAAATGTAGACAGATTATTACCTTTAAAAGTAGAATCTCCCTTTTCGTATAGTAACATAGATATGGATTGCGGCACTCAATAACTTAATGGATAAATTATTTCTTTATGATTTTATTGGCTTCTCAGTTCTTTCCCCCCACCCAATATGTGCAATTGAAACTTAGAACAATGTTTATGTGATTGCCCTTAATCTATTGTGAGAATAATAGTTTGTTTTGGGCCACAAAAAAAAATTATTATAAGGTTCACTCTTTTAAGAATTTATAGCTCACAACATGTTATTATTTTAATAGTAGTTTAAATACTATTATGCTGGCATAATCCTTAAACTTAATATATACTTGAGAGCATTACGCAATGAAAGATTAATGCCATATTGGTCACCAGAATGTTGGTTCCGTACAGATTCTGAACCCATAACCGATACTAATAAATGTAAATGGAAAAACTACTGAGCCAATATGTAAATACATAAGTTGGTGTACGCCTAGTTAAGACAATGAGAGCATTGGTCTAATATTTAAGCATTTTACATGCTTTTCTAAAGACTAATAAGATACTATATACACTCAAGTAGTTATGTTTGTCGATAATGTATTGCCAAAGAAGGCTATAATTACCTTTTATTTTGTTAATCAATTGTTTTATCATAGGCATGGCATGAGGAATTACACTTTCAATGATAGCACAAATATTCTCAGATGAATCAACCCTATCTTGAGTTTTATGTTCTCCGGTGAAAAATCTCAAGTTCATGTTTCACATAAGAGACGACTTATTAAACAAAAGGAAGAAAAAAAGAGTCAAAATTATTATAAGAGTTAAACGTGCCAATGCACATGTCGCAATTGACCCCATCGAAGGACATATTTGTATGCCAGAATAAATGAAGTCACTTGATTGGAGTGATTAAGTATAAATGTGATATTTAGTGATATTAAGTCCTACTGTATCCTGGTGCGTTTTGCCTTTCCAAACGTCTTACCATATTAATGGATCTTTAATCCCATTTGTAAGTAATCCTTGATTGAGTTGAACCTAAATCCAAACACAGAGATTAAGCATATAATCTGTTGGTGATCAATGCCTTGCTCTCTTTGACCGAAAAAAAAGAAACTGTCTTGCTCTCAATATAACACTGTCCAAATAAAAACAAGTAAAAGAAAAGCATGTGAAGTGATTGAAATAGGCGTCCTACTGACACCTAAGTTTTCACTTAAAAGACTCATACATTTCACAAAATACTAAAAATCAAATTTGTTGATGGTAAAAGAAATTGATCCTAAATTAAATATCAATCTTGCATAATTTTGCATTTTTACCGAATTTATGAACATTTAGAAATCAGAGGATTTTGTGAACCGACTCGATGTACGATCATACTTGAAATTTTATGACCCGAATCTTAACGAGAATTTAAAAGCCGTCCGGGTACGGACTAACGTGGTTATTGCTCATTCCAATTGCAAAAGACAAGCCTGCGAGCCTCTTCCGATCGCAACCCATTTGTTTTTTCCCATCAGTTCTCTACTCATTTGGCTCTCTGTTTTTCCCTCCATTTCTTTGATCGAAATGGCATTAGATCACACCAAATATGACGTGGTTTTCTCGCCATTTGGGACCATTTTGAGTTGGCAAGACGATGCGAAGATCACCAGAGATTGAGGGATCCAATCTCGGCCACCTCTCAAGGTGGAAAGAAGAGAGAGATTGGCATTGTTGAGGGAAGTCCAATGGGCATGATTGAGCCAGATTGATGAGAAGCGTGCGGGAGGCGTGAATAAAAGAAATAAGAATAGGAAAAGAAAGGAAATCATCGAGGCTGATTTTTCTGAAAAGAAATCCTTTTTCACCCATAAAAGGGGGAGTAAAAAAGAGAACTCCGAGGCAAAATACGCAGGCAATGAAACGGAGAAGCTTGAAAATCAATTGGAGGAGATGGTCTTGGAAGATAAATCATGGTCTTCTCTACCGCTACACGAGGAGAATTGTCTCTCGTATCATAGACCTACGTCATCTTCTTCGTGGAAGCACGCCAATGTTTTTACAGAGCCGATTCTCTTCCTCACTTGTCTTCATCTCTAAGCCCAATCAAGACTGCTTCCTCCGCTCTATCTTCGGTATCAGTGCTCTGGTCCAAAATCAACGCCCTCGCAATATACTCACTCGCCTTTGCCCGTCGGACAGATCCAACCACTGCTGGTCACCACCCCTCACGCTTAGCCATCACGAGAGTTACGACTTGACGTTGCTGCTCTGTCCCAGCAGAAGCCCGCAGTCATCAAGTTTGTCGAGAAGCCTGGTGCCACAGGTCGCCGACGACAGCAAGGTGATTCCCATTCATTAGCGAGCTTGTTCTTGCCCTTTTGCTTCACAGTGGCATTGCCATTGAAGCATTGAAGAGAAATGAAGCGCGACGGCTGCCTCATGATCATCGTCCCCTCATCTCTGCAGGACGAATTGCTCACTGTGATCGAGGTTCTTTATTTTTCTAGCATTTTATTTACTGCTTTGCTTTTGCTTGATGTGTTCAAGGTTATTTATTTATTTTTTCTAAATTTTTTATTTTTTATAATCTCTTGCAAACCCATGTATCATCAACTTCACATGTTAGAGGATTAAGGAAAAACAATCGATGAAGATAGCAAGCAAAAGTTTTTTGCATTAACAAAAGAGGTCATAAATGCATTACTTGACATAACTAAGTTACCACACTCAAGACAGGGAACCGTATCCGCTTAGCAATCTGTTAGCTTTCCCTTGATTCACCTCAAAAAGCAACACGTCTGAAGACAGAATCTAGTCCTGTGAAAATTTAGATTTGAAAATTTTGGTTACGTAGATTCCAAATTGAAATTGGATCATTGGATATAAAAGCAATGTCATCTAGTCTATGAATTGCTCTTAAAACCTCGTCATGCTCTCTCTCTCTCTCTCTCTCAATGCAGATAAAAATTCATTTGGCAATGAGAAGAGTTTAAACACATCAAATGTGGTAAACTGCGCAATAACGCGACAAATGAATCCCAATTATATCTTCACATCATAAAAGGCAGGCCAAAGAGATCCGTGAATGGCGAGTCTTCAAAAAGATTCTTGAGTTCCTAGGATTAAGAAAGGATCGGTCGCGAAATCTCTCTATATGGATTTTCTATAGCACTTGTATTTTGGTTTTAAACACTCTGTTGGAAGGGTGTTTAACCTGAACCAGCAAACATTAAAAAGTATCTGAAATGCAGAGTGTCGGTGCACGAGTTAGTACTAACCTGATAGAAGAACCAGATGATCGGAGGAAATGAAGTCAAATTATATCCGCAAAAACGTGTGTGCAAAATAGGCCAGTGACGAACTTGTGGTGCAAAGCGTCTCCTCCATCCACATGCAAAAACCATCATTTTGATCATGCTAAGGAGAATGCCCGTCTCATAGTGATGGAGAGAGAAGTGGCAACGTAGCATTAAGGAAATAATTGTCACATGCGCTCATGGAAGTTTTGCATTATGAATCTTGCACAGGAAGTTTTGCATTATGAATCTTGCACAATCATTCTAGCTACAGTCTGAGTGGATGAAGGAATATGCCCGTAGATGCAAAATCGCCAAGGCTGTGCTTGGCTGGTAGGAATTTAATGACAAATCCAATGAAATGTCCCAGCAATAATGAAGCAAATCCCCCGCAGAATAAGTAGTCATTTAACTCAGAATAAAGGAAAGAAGATATATGAAAAGAAAAGTTCCAGTCTATGAGTATTTCGCCTCTGTGGAAAATGATGATCAAGAAAAGCTGCGGAGCTTCTCTATGGGATAATTGAATTTCTCATCTTTTGTGTTCCCAGCATCTGCAACATATCATCGAAATTCAGTATTTTGAGAGAATTAGGGGTAACACAAGAAGAAAGACTTGGTTCAGGATACAGAGCTGCGCATAATTGCAGCGGGACAGCTCGTGAAGAATGCATGTTGAGCTTCGCGATTTGATAAAATGGTCTATCGCTTATATCGTAAAATATGCAAGTCAGAAGATGATGAGAAGGCTGCTGCTTCAGCATCTATAAAGAGACTTCCTTGCCCCCTCTCTTTCGAAGAACTTGATCACTTATTTGATAATTGCGACCAATCCTTGAGCTTTGTAAATATGTGCTACATACTAGTGTCGGTGAAATAGGAAAGTTAGTGAAGTTCTAAAACGGGTGAAATAGAGTTGCCATTTGGTGGACTAAACAAGTGAGGAATGGAGAAACTAGAGAAAAAAAAAAGATTCAACTTTTTGAAGGACTTGCTAAGGATAATTTCTTAATTGTGCTTCATAATCCCCAATAAAGGATACTAGAATTAAGTCCGTGCGATTGCAAGGGAACAACAGGAGATAAAAACAAAAATCATTGTGTACATATAATATGTCACAAAATTATGTGAAATCATTGAGATACTTAGAAGTTAAGTTATAGATTATGTTATTTTACATTGGCAACATTAGTACGTTTTACTACAATTTCGATCCCTTGAAAAATTAAATACCATAACCATTTGAACAACTCTAATTTATTTTTTCTAATAATGAAATTAGAGGTACTTAAACCATCGAATTATATTTGAAATGTGAAGATCCAATTGCTTGTGGAAAATTGTATATCATCAATTCACCTAGTCAACTTGTCAAAGATATATTCTCACATATCACATAAAATATAATTAGCAATATCCATAGAACAACAGACGAACTCCGTCTTACATAAATCAATTCATTATGAGCATTAATTTGAGTAAAATTGAGATAAACTTGGAAGGAGAAAAAGAAAGTATAAAATGTTTTATTAGGTATACAGATTATCACACTCTTATGATAATTAGTTGACTCTTTTCTTTGTCAAAAATAAATTGATTGTTTTGAAAAAATTTATACGTAATCCCACCAGTGAGTATGAATTGTAGGTAGCGTTTTCCTCGTGACATAAGTAAATTTCATACCATGACATTACATTAGAAGATTGCTTTGGATAATTAAAATATTGGACTTTTTAGTAAATTTCATGCATGCGAGTGTCGGATTCTAATGCTGTTGGTGTATAAACTCTTCCGCTCAAGGTAGATAGAAAAATGGAATCTCTTCAAAATCATTAAGAAGATGGATCACTCCTGGTGGCACGGACATTGACAATTTAATTTTTCTAGAACAACTAATTGGGCGACTAAAGGTGAAAGGAATTGACTTTTAAAAAAGAAGGTTATAGGTAAAGGCATAGTTTTAACTTTTAAATAAACGAATAGGGAGATATTATTGACTATCCAACATATTTATTATCTAGAGTAGCGAAAAGGTTGATAGTTATACCAAACCCCTCTAACAACTCTTAAAAAGAAGGGATATGTTCATTAGAAGTCCTAACCTTGTTGCAAAAGTGCAATTAAGTTCTAAAACTTACAAAAAGTGCAATCAAATCTTAAAACTTGTCAAATTGATGCAATCGAGTCCTAAAATTAACACCGTCAAATTTACTAACGGAAAAAGCTGACATGGCATTTTTAAAATATTTTTAATGCCACATCAGCATTTTAATTGTTATTTTATTCAATATTATTTTAATTAGATTAAAAAACTAGAAAAGAAAACCTTAAATTTTATTAAAAAACAATAACTGAAAAAAAAAACAGAGGGAGAAGGGTAAGGGCTTCGGCCGCCACCGCCACCGCCACCGCCCATCGCCGGAAGAGCCAATGTCGACGGCCTTGGGTGGCCGGCCCTCACTTGGGCCTAGGTGAGGGTTGGCGGCCCTCGCGATCTCCGCGAGGGTTGCTGGCCCTCACTTGGGGTCGACGAAGACTCCCCCTCGCCGGGCGATGGTCGCCCGCCCCCCCATGAGGGCTGGCCCCAACCCTTCTGGCATGGGCGGCGGCGGCTGAAGAACCAAAAGCGCCCCACCATTCTTTCTTCTTTTTTTTTCCAATTTTGTTTTTTAATAAAATTTTAGTTTTTTTAATCTAATTTAAAAATAATTAAATAAAAATTCCATGTGGAAAATAAAAATTACTTTAAAATTGCCACGTGAGAAATAAAAAAAATAATTAAAATGTCACGTTAACATTTTCCGTTAATCAAATTAACAGTGTTAATTTTAGAACTCAATTGCACATATTTGATAAATTTTAGAACTTGATTGCACTTTTTGTAAGTTTTAAAATTCAATTGCACTTTCGCAATATGTTTTAGGATTTGTAGTGAACATATCCCTAAAAAGAAAAAGAGAAATGGTGTAAATTACTCGAGGTAGTCACATCATCACTGTCCCCGTAGCAAAGACTTATTTTCCTTAAATTCATATTGATTACTTTAATCTGTAAGCAATAATGAGAGGAAAAACTGAATGAGAAAATATTTGTTCAATTTTAAAATTGTCAATCCTAAAACTTGCCACGACCCGTCACTTTCATCCTGCAACTTATTTTCGTCCATTTTAGTCAAAAGTTTGCTGCTGTTCGTCCATTAGTCTTTCCATTGGCTCCTTAGCTTTTAGTGGATAGAAAACTATTTGGCAATCTTTTTCTTAATATTTCCTTACTTTCACACAAGTGGCGCTGACGATATGCAAAATAAATCACAAAAAAACTCTAAAATTTAATAAAAAGAATAAAAATTAAAAAAATTAAAAAACTAATAGAATGAGAAAGTGATAGGAAGGTAAGCGGACATGAAGTGAGGGCGTCATTCTCGTCCTTTCTGTTAAGGGAAGAGCAAATATTTAGGGAAGAAAATTTTTTATTCACTTTTCTTGTATCTGCAAATACAATGTATATAAAGAACTCTAAGAGATAAGATGTTCAGAATAACAAATATTCAGCAAATGATATTTTCTGAATATTTTCTTTCCTTAATAGATAAGATGCAAAAGATAACAAATATTTCCTAAATATTTGCTGAATATTTCCTTCCCTTAACACTTTCCCTCAGCTTGGCAATCCCGTCCCCCTTTTTCTTAATTTTCAGTTTACACTCTTTTACTTTTAAATTTTCAGTTTATTTATTCAATTCAATATAGTTGTAACAGAAAATGATTGTTTTTTGTGTTAAACGACGCAGTTTTAGATTTTAACAGGTTATTAGATCGCCTGGAGGAAAATAATTAATTAAAAAAAGCCAGGTCAAGCTATACCATCCACTAAAAGCTAACGGGGGAGAGGGAATCACTAACTTGGAGGAATGTAATAGGCTTTCAGATTTAAATGCACGAAAAAAAGTTGTAAGAGTAAAGTGCCGGATCGACGCAAGTTTTAGAACTCCTTGTGCGGTGTCATTTTTCTTATTTGTGAGACTTCAGATTTAAGTAGACTAAAAAGAAATTTTTAGCTCTAGAATAATTCTGCAATAACAAATGTCATTAGGAAAAGCATTTACCTGACTTATTGAATTCAATGTGAATCGTTTCATGTCGATAAGGTTTGGATGGTGGTATTAAGGTCACCCTCCCAAGGCCCTTCATCAATTTCGTAGGAGAGAAGTACTTTTTCTAGGTTTGGTGTCCTCAAGGCACCGTTGCAAAATACATTCATCTTGGGGCACTTTGTGACAACAATACGCACCAATGATGGGAACATGAAGGTGCAATTTGTGGAGGAGAAGCTCTTAAGGCTTGGTAAACCATGTAGTATCATCACTTCCAGCTTGGGGAAAGATATCTCCTTTACTTCGTGTACATCGTTTGTTGCCACATCTTCCATAGCACCACAATCTCTTAGGATTAGCAGAGTAAGGTGCACTAGACTTGTCATTGCTAAGCAAGTCCCCATATGAACTAAACCAGCACAATCCTGTACCATTAATTTTGTCAAGCTCTGGAATGAAGCAAGAGATGGAAATACAATGGATAAACCGGGGCAGGTCCAAAGGTTCAAAGATTCAATCAGTTTAAGGATTTTGGCCATGAAGGAACCATCTTTCCAGACTTGCCTCAGGTTTGACAAGTTTGCTAGTGAAAGTTGCTTCAAATTTCCGAGTGCCTTGAAAGGTTTTTGTGTGTCAATTAGTCCAACCACATCTTCTAGAAGTATCTCTTCTAAGGGACTACAGGACAGAATAAAATGTTCCAGGTTGGGGAATCTCTGGAGAAGGAAGTCGGAAGGAAATGTGACATTTTCATCATGGTAGCATGACAAAGCTAGCTCTTTGATATTGCTAAAAATGTATTGCTGCTGCATCATCAAGACATCCTCCCTCGTTAAGGTCAATTGCTCTAAGTGTGGAATGACCTGCAAAAAACCATCTAATTAGGCCATCAAAAGTAATACATGGCACAATCATGGTCCAATGCATAAAATGTCCTTCCATTTAGGGAAAAAGAAAAAAAGTTGTGTTACCTGATTACAATTAAAAAAATGATTGATATTACGAAAAACCCCAAACTAATAGAATTGTGATAAATTTATCCCAAATTAATTTTTTGACCACCAAAAACCTCAAACCGGTATACCTTTGATAAATTTACCCTAAACTGATATACTTGTGACAAATTTACCCTTTATTAGTTATCGTTAAATTTTATGATCAAATTACTCATTTGGATGACACGTGACAGTCAACTGGTATACCAATTTGGGATTTTAATCTTCGTTTATCATAGTTAGACCAATTTTGTGGTTTTTTGTGCTTTTAATCCAATTTAACGGGTAGAATATTTGTCACAAATGTACCGGTTTAGAATTTTTGGAGGTAAAAAAAATTGATTTGGTATAAGTTTGTCACAAATGTATCAGTTTCAAATTTTTTATGATTATTTGGTATAAATTTGTCATTGTTGTATCAATTTGGGGTTTTTCATGATCAAAAAAATTAGTTTTTGGGTAAATTTGTCATAGACATCCTGGTTTAGGATTTTTCGTGGTATTAAACCTTCAAAAAATTACATCCAAAAGGCATAACACTTCTTCTTTTTTCTTTTTCTTTTGATACTTCATCTTTTCGATTGTAGACCAAAAGGCAAAATAAACACAGCAATTTCAACAAGTTTGAAGAAACAACTCGAAACAAAAATGATTTATTTTATCAAATCATGTTACTTATATAGTAAATAGATGTGTTTCAATCGTAAGGTGTTGTATTAATAGGTCGCACTTTGTTTCCTAAGCTACAATTCTCATATTTACTTTATTATAAATCATAAGCAGTGCATGGGTTCTCCTTTCGGACTCTGAGAAGAATGCATTCAAAATGAACTAAAATTTGCAAAAGCCCAAAAACAATTGAACCGATGGGGCCATAGATGAAAAAGCGATATAATCATTTTTGGAAAATTTGATAGGAAAAGAGTTAATAATTAAGACAAATTGTTCATTTTTACAATTGCAAAATGAAATCAAATAATCTAGGAAACAAACCGAAAGTACGTAACTCCAAAATAACGGACGTTTTAATGTTTCCATGGGGTTAATAACGGAAGTTTTTTTCTGTGCTGGTATATCGGTGATACACCAATCAAAGGTTTGTAAGTTCTAATAAATGCTAGTAACTTTAGTCTGTAAGGCACAAGAATAAACATTGGCAGATTATTAATGTAGGTCGTGACTTTTGAAGTATAAAAAAAATATTGGTACTTTTCAAAACCTACGGAAGGAAAAGTTGCTCAGTGACTTAATCAGTTGCAATCTTAGTTTGATGAATATAGGTTCATCAACCAAATTAAGGTTGGCAATTTCAAATAAAGATTTGTAACTACAAAGGCGTTGGTCAATCCCAAGGATAAATATTGGTTGATCATTAAAGGAGTTTGTAATTTTGCAAGCAAAAAGAACATGGGTACTTTTTAAAACCTAACGAGATAAAATGTTAATAAGTGATTAAAGTCAGTTGACATGTTAATGTGACGTATTCCCATACACTAGTCAAGTTAAGGTTGGTAATTTCAAATGAAAGTTGATAACTTCAACGGTGTTGGAAGTATAAAGAATCATAGCCTAACAAGATAAAGAGTTAATAAGCAACTAAAATCAGTTTGTTTCTAAAATGTGATGAATGTTGGTACACCAATCAAATTAAGGCTGATAACTTCAAATTTGCTGGTAAGATACAAGAATAAATTTTTGTAGATTATTAAAGTAGGTAATTTTTGAAGTATAAATAAAGTGTTTGTGCTTTTCAGAACCTACTAAGATAAAAAGTTGGTAAATAATTGTGGTTGACTATAAAAAGTTTGCAAGTGACTAAAATTAGTTGATATCTTAATGCACTCAATCTTGGTACATCAATCAAATTAAGGTTGGTAACTCCAATGGAAGTTAGTAACTTTCAAGGTGTTGGTAAGCCGAAAAATAAATGCTGGTAGATTATTAGATGATTGATATATTTTGAAGTATAAAAAAATGTTTGTACCTGTCAAAATCTGTTGATAAGTCACTACCATGTGACTGGGTAATCAAGCTACCCGCAATATTTGACAGTGACCAACCATGTACCGGATGTACCGACATGGAACTCTTTTCTGTTTATAGAGCTACGAAAACCAAGCAATCTGCCTAATAAACACTATACTAAAATATTATACTTTTGGCGGACGACGAAGGTCAACTTGAATTCGATGGGTAAATTCCAGCCATTGGACATACCGCTAAAATATTGGGCTAAATAAGATATGAGCTTATCATTAGAAACATGATCGCGAATTAAATTAATCCCACAAAACGTTCTTTTATCTTCAAATAAGAACTGGAATCACTAGAATTATGAGCTGGAATTAATTAACTTCAACAATCTTCATATTTTTTACTCGATTCAAAAGTGTGGTCGGGTGATTATTAATAAGCACGAAATGTTTCGCGATTTCAATTTCCAAATGAAAATAACAAGCATTGAGACTTATGCAAATAAATCAACGACAACAAAGGTAGAGAGCTGGTAGAGAGTTAGAATCAAGGATTGTACCTTTTCTACAGAAAAGAGTGCAGGTTGGTTCATGCCGGTAGTACTCCCTTGGTAGCTTTGGATTTCATTAACCGATGAGAATGATCTCAATTTGTTGCAGTGCGTCACTTTCAGTTCTTTCAAGAATGGCCAAGTTGACGTATGACTATTCCTATAGAAGCTCCTTAGTTCCGACAACTCATGGAATCTCAAGGAGGTCAATCTCGGAAAGAAGAGATCACTTGCACTTGTCCCTACTTCTTCGTCTTCCTCTGCTATAATTTCCTCCACCCCACAAGAAAATACTAAAAGCTCTTCAAGCTGTGTCATACTTTTTGCCACGAGGCTTGGAAATAAAATTTTGAGACTTTGACACTCGATAGCCATCAAGCATTGTAGACGTTCAAATGTAAGAGTCCCATGAGAATGTCCACTCCACACATGCTTCATTTTTGGAAGTCGTTCCAAATTTAATTCTCTTAATTGAAAAGTACTTGTGGAGTAAGCTCCACTCATATTTAATTCTTGACCTTGAAATACCACTTCTAAGGAATCACAATTGGTCACAATTAACTTCTCTAGATTTTGGAATCTTGTGAGGATAGTTTGGGATGAAAATATGGACAAAAGTCTCTGACAATGCTCCACTGCTAGCATCTTCAGTTTGCCAAAGGCATTTAAAGCAAGCTCACCAAGCCATATCTTCTCTACGTTATCCAGGTGAGATCTTTATCAACTCCATATTTGGAAAATCAACCTGTTACTTTTCATTTTAATTCATTAGAGCCGGCTCTTTGTTCCTCTCAAAAAAGATAAAACTTTAATTTCAAGAACAAGCAAAATTACAGGACAGACATTATTGATAGAACAGAAGAAAACGAGACTTGATGCACATTATTTTCCTTCTAGAAAGTGCCACCCCCAAAGCCATTCCGCCGTATCATTCGTAAGTAGAAAGCTTAAATTTTTCTACTATGTATCAAGCATTACATTTGAGCAGTACCATAACACACAACCTCCTTCATTAGACGAGCATATTCATTTTGCGCATCATATATTTCCCATAAACCTCCAATGTAGCCTACCTTAGATTTCGCTCAATACGACAAAAACATACAGAGTAGCCAATATACTCTCCCATCTCTTTAAACCCTTTAATTGGTATAGCTTGTGCATTATAAGGGATTGATCATAAGGAAAAGAAAAAACGAAGACCAATTAGCAAAAACCAATGCTTCATGAATCTTGCACTTCAAAATTTTCTTCGACAAAGTATAGACTCCAAGAAACAAGACAAGTATTAAAGAACATAATCCGACAATTATATCAAAAGATGAAACTGAATTATCAAAGATTTAGGATATTAATCTTGATTTGTTTCTCTTAATAGTTGAACTGTCTTATTTAAGTTGCCTCTAAATATAGACCAGGACAATAGTTTTCTCTGGTTCACATGATGAATTGATTCGATTCCTAAGTTTGCCTGGTTAACATATCTTTTTCCCAACCTGATTTGGCGTTCCTATTTCATCTCTCCGATTTTCTCTTTCCTTACTATTTGATTTTCCTCCACTTTCTACAAATTTAAACCGAACTTTCTACATGCTTCTGTTCGACATAAGTTGGCATCAGATCTAGATCCATTGTTCAATAAGTGGTATTAGATCTGTTCAATATTAATCGGTATCAAAACTTTGCTTTGGTAACAATTTGGTCTGATGAGGATGGGGAGTGTTTGTCGACGTCAGAGGGCCTGGATAAGGAGTGGCTCATGTTAGGCTTTTAAAATGGAGAAGGGGGCATAAATGAACCAACATGTCAATTGAACATAGGAAAAGTTGATTCTGTGATATATATGTAAAAACTAGAATAAACTCACAAGAGTGCATTTTTATGTAATGGCAATACTTAGCTTAGGAAGTCCAAAGTTAAGCATACTCAAGTGGAAGCACTATCAGGATGGATTACCTCCTCGGAAACTACCTACTTTTATGTCCAAGGATAAAACCATAAGACTTGGCATAGGACAGGCCAAAATAGGCAATACCTCAAGTGGGTTAAATCTAAGGATATCACAACATGGTATCAAAACAAGAACCCCCTCAAGTAGGTGTGTGGTTCAAGGACGAATTATATAGAAGCTGGTGGGCTTGTAATAACCTGGTCCAATAAGGGTGAAGGTAGTCGCTCAGGCTAGAGGACCTAGACAAGGAACGACGCTTGGCATGCGTGTAGGATGGTGAAGGGGGGTATGAACTGAATTGTGTACCAAATAAGAGAAGAGCGATTCTTGAATATATTCGTGAAAACTAGAATTGTTTTTTGACATAACGACAATACTTAGATTTAGAACTCCAAAGGTAAGCATGTTCAAGTGGGAGAACTATTGAGATGGATGATCTCCTTGGAAAGTGCTTACTTGTACCCCAAAAAACAAACTGTAAGACTTAATATGAGATGGGTACAAAAGTGGACTGAGTCAATCCAGGTATGTCACAGCTTGGAGTATATACTATTGTTGTGCAATGATTCTAGACCAAATACCAACGATATGGTACTCATTTTAGTAACTACACTGGAATTTCTAATCTGGTATGCTCATGAAGATATATGTACCTCATTCACGACTATTAAAGCTTCAGCTACCACGCTTGCTGATTTGGAGACAACTCTGTTTTGTTTAATTTTTCTCTTTGAATGTTGTTTAAATATTTATCAAATTTGGTATATGGAAATTTAAAAAGAGTAGGGATTATCAAGATCATTACGATTGAGTGTTATGACAATTAGAATTATTATGATAATTATGTTATTCTAATAGTTTTGACTGTCAAGCTTAATTCCACTATTGCCTTAATTATGATTATCATAAATCCTAAAATGTCTTGAAGAGATTAAAAAATATTAAAGATATGAGAGAAAATTTCAAAAAAATGGTAATAATTTAATAGATTCAATAAAAAAAATGTAGGGAAGACATGAAAATGGTCAAAAATCGATTCTCTAATTTGCAAAATCACATGGATAAGAACCCTACTGAAGAGAATAGTGAAATTAGTGGCGTCAAATCCAACTAACTTATTCGGATGAATTCATTGAAGTACCTTTTAAACTTTAATAATCCAGGAATGTAATTTCTCCTATTGATCATTCACAAAGTGGAATTCGTAATGCCAAAACTAATTTTAAAAATAGTTAGCAGGGAAAATTACTCAACCAATTCTAAACCTATTATATAATAGCCAACTTGGTCATACACTTTCTAATTTGACTAATTTAGTTTTAAATCTTATGATGATTTTCTAATATAGTCCTTCCAACCAATTTAGACGAGAAATACTAATGTGGCAATCCAATCACCACCAGCTGCTCTACGCAGCACGATTATTGTCTAATGTGGATAATTTTAGGTAAAACGATGCCATAATGTTAATTTCTTATAATTTTTGAAAATTTATTATTTCATTTCGTTTTTTTTCCCCTTTTCTGCTTTCCCTTTGTTCATCTTCCCCAGAAGTTGTTCTTGCGTGATATTGACCTCACACTCCGCCAAGCATGCGTCCATCTCCTCCAGCCGTTGCGACGTTGGGTCAATCAGCCCACTGTCGGTCAGGGCCTCCAAGAGAGTCAGTCTGGGAGGCGGACAACTTCGCGGTTGTAGCCGTCGATGTTAATCGCGAAGAGCTTGATGATGCAGTCGGAGACTTTCACGGAGGAGGACAAGGAGGATTGAGAGTGGGACGAGGTGCCGTAGGACTTGGCGAGGATTGGCCTGACGGAGGAGAGAGACGGAAGGCAGTGGAGAGTTTTTGGAGAGTCGAAATCGCTATTGTTTTAAGGCCTGAAGGTTCGATGAGTAATTGCTCATAAGGGGTCTCTAGTGGCCCTATAATTCGGGCTGGTGGCGGCCGCAAAACCTTGAGCCCGACGACAGTGCCCTCTAGCTTAAGCTCGGAGATGCGCTGACCAACAAGCGGAAACTCGAGTATCTGGTGGCTTTGATCAAGACGGAAGAGGGAAGAGATGAAAGAAATGAACAGTAGCATAGAAAGAAAGAAAGATGTGCATTGAAAGTACTAAATCTTATGTATGAAATGTAGTCAAGTGCAAAACCTTTTTATTGATTCGCTGAAGCTTTCAACCATTTTATAATAGTGCAATCAAGTGCTTTAGTACACAATACCTTAGATTGTCTCCCTAAATTGCATTGTCTAACTTTGGGACTTAATCTTGCCAAGTGAAAGGTTTAGGACTTGACTGCATTTTTTGATACTTTAGGACTACATTGCATCAATTGAAAAACTTATGACTTGATTGTATTTCACAGATAAGTTCTAGGACTTGTGGAACAATTTGCCCGTCATAATCTTTACAACTGATCTTAGGGATAATGACTGAACAAGTCCTAAAAAAGCATTCCCTCGACCTGTGATCTCTTGCAAGACTTTTTTTTTTTTTTTCAGTTTTCGAATTCTTTAATTTCGTTAGAGTTGGATTTTTTTCCTAATCTGTAGTCCTTTTTGTAATTTTTTTCAATTCTTCCGATGTGGCAATAGTAATAGTAAAAGAGCACCCTTTTGTGCTTGAGGAAGCTCCATCACCGCGTTAACAGTCACGTAGGACTGAAAATATATTAAAAAATGCAGCTTATCCATCTACAAAAGACGTATGGAATTAACAAGTCATTATCCTTTCAGCTTACACTGAATAAATTAAATTTGAGCCAACATCTTTAGCATTGTCTAGACTCTGGATTAGTTAAAAGATGTTAATTGGAGCTTAGCCACTCAATGGTATTTGTACTTCAGCTGCAGTATTAATGAAACGTTACAGTAGCCTAATATTAGAAAACGAAAGAAGGATATATTAAGTTTTGGAAAGTTATGAAAATTTTTGGGTATTCATGTTAGTATGTTTATATCATGGAAGCAAATTTGAGATGTTTGTTGTTAAGTAAAAGTCAAAGATTTGTAAAGCAAAAGCGTTGTCTAGCTCAAAACCTCAAGGACTAAATTATATATGCCATCACAGAAGATTGAGTGCAAACCTTTTTGACTAGTAGAAGTGGTTGCTGTGTAGGAATGCTGCCTTCTGGTTGTTTACAACTAGCTTCTCCTAGAATCACCTCCACAGCTTTACAATCTTCCACAATTAACTCTTTCAAGGAGAACCACTCTGAAATATGCTTCCCACGGCAGAAACTTCTAAGTTTTGGCATGTTGTGAAGATATAGAGTGACAAGTCGAGGAATTACAATTTTGTCAGCTGCTTCTTGAGATCTCTCCTCTTCTCTAGCAAGAATGTACTCCATCTCTTCACAACCACCTAGACCAAGATATTTGAGTTGTCCCATACTTTTTGTCACAGACGTTGGAAAAAGGTTTCTAAGACGTGGGCACTTCTCAACTGTCAAGGACTCCATACAATGAAGTAGCCTCTTTTGCATGAATGAAGGAATCACGTTCATTAGGTTGTGACATTGCTTCACCTTTAGGACCTTTAGACGACAAAAAGACTCCACAAGGATTTTATCATTCCATAGATCTTTTTGTTTAATTTTCTCGATGTGTAGCTCTTCTAACTTTGGAAATGCAAACTGCAAATGCATAGAGATAAAAATACACAAAATTGCTTGAGGCCAAAGCTTGGAAAAACAAAATAAAATAACAGATCAAATATATTGGGATATGATACCTTCTCATCAAATAGAGGATGTAACTCATCATCAGCACTACTCACTGAGCTGAAACTAACCAAATTCTCGAGGTCACCAAGCTTGAGTGTGCTTAAATGACGGAACTTAAATGGCTCTACGATTTTCCCTTTTCTTTCTTCCATCGCAATTATGCCTCGCAGGTTATTGCAACAGGAAACATCAGGCACCGCGAGTTTATCAAGAGTTTTGGCCGTGGCACTTGAGAAGAGATGTAGCAAACTATGACAACGCCTCACATTCACTTCAATTAGACTAGGAAATGCCAAAGTTACTTTGCAGTCGCTCTTCAAGATATATCTTAGCCTTGGTAGATTCAACATCTTTATTTTTTCTAATGCAGAGAGGATAAATGGCTTTTGTCTTTTCTCACCGCTGAGACTTGGCGGTTCAAATAATGCTTCCAAGGAGTGACACCCGACCACCTCAATTTTGTTCAGCCTCTGCAATCTATCCAAAGAATTTGTTGGAAAAACATTTAACAAATTTTCACAAAGTTCGACAGTGAGGGATGCAAGTTTGCAAAAGGACTGTTCATGCAATTGATTGTGCCATATTTTCTTTAATTGGCACATGGACGAAAGCTTCAATTCCTCCAAGCTTGGAAAAAGAACCTGCATAAAAACATTGTACATATAGAATGACTGTTATGCCGAAAATTTGGGGGCATCTTTTGGGAATGAACAGCAACAGGAGTTAGTTTTTCCACAATGAACTGCCAAACTTCTGCTATAGAATACTTAGTTGCTTCTCTGGCTAGAACTGCAACAATGATATTAGAAACAGTATACATTCTTACTTACCTTTTCATTGAAGAAGCCAGGAAAGTACAAGTTAGAGTTGATATGACCAAACCCTTTTCGTAAACTTGTGTCAGCCATCATCGACTTTTGCCTTCCTTCAAATGAAAAGAATGTCATCATTTTAGGGCACCCAGATATTGTTAGTCTTGTTAAGGATGGACAGTGAAGGCTGCACTTTTCATAAGAGAATGTCCTAAGTTTCGGCAATTTCACAAGAGACAAGGAGGTTAATAGAGGGAACTCTAAATTGTCGGTGGTTGCAACTTCCTTTGATTCTTCTTCTTGCACATCCATGATTTCCTCCATCAATGCACAGCTCGCTATTTCTATTTCCATTATGTGCACGAGTGCTTTAGCCATGGAGGAAGAAAAAAGAAACTTCAAGTTCTCGCAGTTTTGCACCTTCAATACCCTTAAGTTTCGGAAACACATTGGTCCTTTTGGATTCTTGTTCCATATGCTTTCCAAACTTGGTAAGTCAATCAAGATTAATCTAGTCAACTGCAATAGAATCTCGACATCACCACTGGCTGCCAGTCCTTCGAGGTTGAACAATTTTCGTACCAAGTGACATCTTTCAACGGTTATGGCTTCCAAATTCTGTAGCTTTAATAGCTGCAATGTGTGAATAACCCCACATAATCTCATAACAATGCTTGTAACTAGGAATTATGAATATGAATTGCTTGTGAAATACTAATAAAGAAATATTCTCATATGACAGATCTAAAGATAATGAAAGAAAAAGCAGAGTAGTGGTTTTGAATTTTACCTTATTCTTCTTTGAAATTGTCAACTTCACACTTACTTGTCATTTTACCTATTACGTATCTGGACTTTATTATACGTATTATAGTAAGAAATAATTTGTTATCCATGAAATACTGAGGTTATTGAATTTACCCTCAAATTTCGAGCAATCTGCCGAAATTTTACAAACTCATGGCATGGGCTAAATTGATTTTATTTTGTCTGTATAAGGACCTAAGATGCGCTTCCTCGTCATAAGAAAGAAAGTTTAAGTCATGTAATCAAGAAAAAGAATTGCCGAATTTAATAAAGGATTTTAGTCAAGCATCATGCGTTTGCGGTTAGGATCACGTGACAAACATAATATTGAAACATAAGTTTAAAAAAAGGGTTTCTATTTTTTATTTTATACTAGCAAAATATATAATTGTTAAATCCAAATAATAGTGCACAAATGAATGCTAGATGTGTTTCTACTTAATAATATTTTATTACAAAAAGAAACAATTTAAACATATGCCGAACACATAAATTCTACCATAAAAAAGGAGAAAAGTTCTTAAAATGAAGATTTATGGTAGATTTGTTCGCTACAAAAGGTCCACAGCTCATATAAATTGGATAAAAAAAAAATCTAACTATCCCACTACCATCTCATTAATGTACCAAGGGTAGCAAATGCAAATTGGCCTATCGAATATATTTGATTTATCACTTCGTAGTCAAAATAATAGTCATATACATATAATGGAACTTTGTGTAGAACCATACTTTTGCAAAGGTCCATTCACCTACCACAAGTTTTTACCATTAATGGAAAAAAGGGAACTTAATATTCTTAATTATTCTAGCATTGATGCACTTAAGACGAATGTTGCAAAATAATTTATGTAATCAATTGACCCGAATGTTAAACAATTTAAACATTGATGCACTAAGTTAAATTCACCGACTGAACTTTTTTTAGTTCTTTTTCTCCCTTTAATCAAAAGGACGTAATAGAATCCTACAATTTTCCATAATTATTAAATAAAGGTCATACAAATTATATAGGTCGTATATAATCTTTTCAATTTATGATAATATCCATAAATGCATGTGTATATACTTTACCATCAAGCAATGATAAACTTGTTGAGTATTTAAAAAATCTATACATCGTATGGTGCTTCTTTAACTCTATCGATAACATAACACAAATAAAGTGAGATGCAATTAACTAATATATAAATGTGTTTGCGTATTTACATATCACATAACAATTACATGTGGAAAATTAAATCATTATCTGTCTTAATTAATCTGTAAACATTGTCAACAATATATCCGATTTCTCTTTGTACTATTAGATTCCTAAATAATATCCATGCATAAAATTTAATTTACTTCAAAATGGCAAAAGTATCACACTTGTACTCATTATTTAGTTGCACATATTAAAAATAATTGAGATAATTCTAAAGTTAATACTTCAATGTGTCTATAAATCAAATATTTAAACAATCACATTCGAATAAAATCAACACTTTTTAACACAAAATATTAAACGATTCAAATGTTACAAAAAAAAATTTATCATCTGGATATGGCTTTATAAAATCACATAAAATTCCTTTCCATCATATCTCCAAAGTAAATATATTAACAAGTCCATTTTATTTTTAAAAGTCTACACAATGTGTGGGAACTAAATTAATTGAAGGTAATGTTCATATCTGTAACTTGAAGATCAGAAGACTAGTCAAAGAAATTTTTCTCTATATAGGATGCTTGAATGAAGGAAATTATGACTATTTTAAAAAGCGCAAAAGTTACCTGTTGCTTGTCAAAGAATACAACTGAATGGTCCACTGTTCTAGAGAAGCTCGTCATCTTTGGTAAATTTCGTAATGTTATCTTACGCAAATTGTATGAGTTCACAATGGGATCAACCTGTATTTCATCTCCATCTTCATCTACCTCCACATTTGCAATAATATGTTGCATCAAGTGGCATCTGCTTATTTCAATTTCTTCCAACTGCAAGAATACTCTCGTCATTGACAAAGGAAACAAATGTTTGATTTTACCACAGTTATCCACTTTCACAATCTTTAATTTTTTGAAGGATTCTGGGCCAAAACAGCCGCAACAAATCTTCTCCAAGTTGTTCTGATTTTTGAGAAACAACGATTCCATTCTTGTAAATGCAGTGCATTGGACGTTCTCTGTGGAGTGAACAACGTACTGAAGTGAGGGGCTATTTTGTACATGAAGATGCTTCAATTCTTGAGAACCTTCAATGCACAAATCATGAATGCTATTGTCGCCATCTTGCGATCCATGCAAGTGGAGATCTTGTGTTGTCTGTAGACATCCCTGCACCCACTCTTCAAGGAAAACATTGGCTGAATCCAGCTTGAGCTTTAAAGTTCTGGATTCTTTGTACTCATCCCCCCAATGCCAAACATCTCCAATTTGGATTTTATGCTTGTTCAAATTCCAACATGGCAGATCTCTTGAAATACTAGCAGAGTGAGGAATGGCAATGTACAAGGTGCTCAACTTTTTCATGTTCTTCAACTCAGCCAGGCTAGCGTTGCTTTGCAATGCTTCATCCTCGGCCTCCCACTGATCAAAACTGTCTTCCATATACAATTCTTCCAAATTAATCAAGCTTCGGAGCACGCCAGGTTCAATAACTTTGAGCCAAGTGCACCCTGTTAAGTCCAAAAATCTCAATTCTGTTAGTCCACCAATTTCTTTGGGCAGCCTAGTGATTGTAGAGTTTAAGAAACTTAGGAATTGCAATCCTTTCAGCTTTCCAAGAATAGTCACATCCTCCAGATAGCAGAAATCAAGACATAGCGACTTGAGATTTTCAAGAAATTCAATTGAGGATGGTAGAGACAGAAAAGACAAACCAGTCATGTCCAAGACATGGAGCTTCTCCATAGATTCAAAGAATGACTCAGGCATTCTAAGAGGCGAGTTGTTTTGGAGTAAAAAAAGCATTTCCAAGTTCGGGCAGTCTATTTTTTCAGGAAGCTCATCAATGCCAACAAAAGGGAAGGACATCACTGTGCATTTTCTGATCTCATCGTTTGACCATTCTTTAAACCCAATATCATTCGTCCCAACCAAAGCGTTCCATTTCGTGGAAGCAATAGAGATGACCACATCAACAAATATGTCATGCATTCTGAATAGTTCTGTGTCATCACTATCTAGTAACAAAGAAGAGTCTTGTAGGCAATGTAAATCCTCAATCAACCTATCTCTAGCATTTCTGATGGTCTTGCTGAACTTTTTAAATAAACCAAAACCCATGCAGTAGACAAGGGAATCCCTGATGGAAATTCCCCCTGAAGTAAGAGCACAAATCAAGAATAATGATCTAAGCCTCTCATCTTTTAAGTCATTGTAATTTAGTTCCACAACATCCGACCCTTCTATATTGGTCAAAGCATTCCTCCATTCAGCCAAATCTCCATGCTTCAACCTTTTTGCCACCGAGAGAATCAAAAGAGGCAAGCCTCCACATTTCTGGACCACTCCATCTACCATGGGCTTAAACTCAGGATCATTGAATTTGTCCTCCATTGTCCTTTCAAAAATTCTTCGTGCTTCTCCATGCTCTAACTCATTGAGTTGGAATAGCTGGTCAGAGCCCATGTCAATGCGCAAAACATCTCGATATCTAGACGTTAGCAATAGTTTGCAATCTATTGCTCTATTATCATATCCACAAGGAATGCCAACTTGTTTCAAATCAAGCTTCTTCCATAAGTTATCAAAAATTATGAGAATCTTTTTCTTAGAATCACTTTTTAACCTCTTAGACAAAAGATCTGCTCTCCCACGAGCAGTTTCCTCATTTGTTAGTTTCAGACCCAATGCATAAGCGATTTCTCCTTGAATTCTTTTAAGATCTGGATTGCGTGATACATTTGCCGTGGCAACCACATCGAAGAGCTTCTCTTTCTTAACTCGCCTTTCGATATCCTCCATAAGCTTGGACTTGCCAACCCCGCCTGGTCCATACACCCCAATCACACAGGCCTTGTCATTAACTATAGCCTTCATTACGTCCTCTGTGATAGAAGCCCTCGACTCCAGGACATCTTCTTTCTTGTCAACAGATCTGGCAATAGCCTTCATTACGTCCTCTGTGATAGAAGCCCTCGACTCCAGGACATCTTCTTTGTCAACAGATCCGGCAGCAGCGACGATTCCTATAGGAGTATTCTCATAAAAGACAGTTTGGAAGTTTGTATTTTGGCTATTCTCATGAAGTCCTTGAATGACTTGAGTCATCTTCTTCACCTTCCTGCCAATCGGGTGGCGCACCATGGGGTTGGGAAGCCAGCCACGGAAGCAAGCATTCTTTGCACTTTCGCCTTGTTTTAACAGTTCTTTTGCTTCCTCAGCCTCCTTCTGGACACTAGTCAGCCATTTCTGAACATCAGTGTGTATCGGTTTTACATTATACCTGGCTGCATCGACAGAGCTTTGCACCCTTTCCCTTGCAGTCTCCAGCTCATTGACTCCATTTTCGAGATCTTTGACATAGCACTTGTAGCACAACACGTAACCAAATTGACGTCCTATGGGAGCAAGCAAGCACTCACCAAGTTTCGACACAAGATTCACTGCAACGTTGGTAAAAAAGGCCCCGGCCATTTCCTCCTTCTTTTCTGGAATTTTCTTTTGCCCCCGTCTTTGCTTAAACAAATGGGCAAGGACACTGAACAAAGAACAGAACTAGTCACTCGCTATACGAAAAGAAAGGAAGAGCACAGTGGTAAAACAATCATAATGAGAGAAAAAAAAAAGGAATCAAAGAATGAAAGAAAAGACATCAGGCAAAACGGATTCTTTCAATGTATGTATTAAATAAAAATTTCAATGGCTCCAAACAATGCATGCAAAAAGGAAAAAAATCGGTTGCTCCATGGCTCACCGAACTCGGTGCATCCAAGTAACACGTTTCTGGTCTACCGCGTGCAATGGCAGTCTAAATTTCTTTTATTATTATTTTTTTCGTGTTATCCCTGGTTTCTTTCAAACTAGTTCAGCTATTGTCGATGCTTTTAAATATACACAGAATTATTTAGAACTTTTTTCTCAATATTTTAAAGCTAACAACATATATTTGCATTTTCATGATTTTGCAAGAAAGCAATAAGTACCTTTTAAAAGAGAGTTATACTACGAAAATCACAATTTAATACAGTTGTGACAAGTTTATCCTAATTATATTTTTTACCATAAAAACTCTAAATTTTTATATATGTGACAAATTTATCTCAAACTAATTTTTTGACAATAAAAAACCTTAAACAGACACATATATGACAAATATACCCTCAATTAATTTTCATTAAATATTAGAGGAAAATGATGATGAGAGAGTTTGTCACAGGGCTCTCTCAAACTTACCCAATCAAATAATTATAAATGACCATAGTTGAAAGACAAATAAAACAAGGCAACCAAAAATCACAACTTTATCTATTCACAACTTGCTATTAACAAATTGATTGGTTGAGAGATAGTGTATAATGTCAGAGAGAAACGAAACGATGAAGAGGATCAAATATCACCAGGTACCTCAATCCCCCTGAAGACATAAACCCAAGCACAGACGGAGTCGGTCGTTTCTGACTTGTCAATTGCGACAACCTGAACTTCTTTCTTTCTTTATCATTCTTTTCCATTGACCATACTATTGCCACTTGGACCCCACAAGTTGTTAATAAAGAGAGTTGGGGCCCAATGGCCTTAATGGGTTAAGAGTGTCATTCGCACGACTGCTGGGCCAAAACTAGAAAACATAAATCTTGTGTTTACATGAGAGAGGGAAAAATTATTTCACTTTCTAAATATGTCAAAAAGGCATGTAATCTTTCTTTACAAACAGATATGGCCATGTGGCAAACGGCACTCTTTTTTTATTATTGAAAATGTAAAAATAAAATAAAATTGATGTTTTAAAACTTGAAACATGATGATATTTACCAAAGAGAAGATAAAAAGAGTAATAGAATCTCGAAGCAACAGCAAATGTCACGATTTCCTTTCAATTTGCAGAGAGATACGGATACAAAAATAAAATAGAGTGAAGTCGTTGGAGGTGAGCCTTGTAAGAGATCTCGCTGTGATCACCAACGCCACTCATGTGATTCTTATGAGGAAACTTGTGATTGTGGCCATTCCTTTCCTTTTATGTTTTTTCTTTTGCCGGGCGATGAGAGAGATGGCGATGCGGAGCAAGAGAAGAGAAGACTAGACTAGAGCGGTGCTGCCAACGGTGCTTTTTAGACGGTTTGCCTGGGGACTATGTTCCATGGAGAAGATGATTATGGCATCGGCCATCAGAGTCGAAAAGAAGATCGAGAGCAACGGCAGCGGCGGCTGTGGCAACGCTTACCTCGATTGTGGCGTCGCCAGACACACCCTCTTCCGCTCTCATTGCTTCTAGTTTTTGTTTTTCTTTATCTCTCTGAGAAAAATCATTTTATATTACATTTAAAATTCTTAATTTCACATTTTTTATACTTTTTCAATAATATAAAAGACATGTCTACTTAAATGCAAGCATTGTTTGTCACATCAACTGCCACGTAATTCATTTGGACAGAAAAAATAGCGGTGGCCATTTTTATCCCTCAATTAAGTGTAAATTCTTTTTTGGAGACATTTGAAAAAGTGGAATCATTTTTGTCCCATGATTTTTCGATGATACCGTACAGTGTTTTACAGAGTTGGAATTTCATCTGATGAACCTTCCCATCCTTACAAAAAATGAAAAAGTTGATTTTTCCTTATCAGATATGTTTTTTTAAACCAAAAAAATAAGACAGAGGCACTTACTTTTAAAGTCAACTAATCCACATGAATGCACGTAAATCACCGAATCGATGCACATAAAGGCTAATCAAATACTTTTTGAAAGCATTTTTGTAGGAAGAGAAATAGGAAAATTCATGTTCATGGTTCTTGAAAGCTGAAAAATCCTACTGCGTAACCTACTGGGTATCGACCGACCAAAAAAAAAACACTGTTGGGCATTGAATGTGGAAAAAACCTCATTTTCACAAAACACTTTGAGAACATATGCGCCACCAGTACTCGTTGGATTGGAGAAACCTTCCGTTAAGAAAGGAGCTATGAGGTTATAACCCAGTCAAAAACATAATAGTAAGGGCCTAAGAAATAACTTCTTCATCACCATCACCATGTGCATTTACTCGCACTAGCGTGCACAAAAAAATATTTATCAATTAATCACTCTATAAGCGCTCTTTTATTGAGTGCACGTGAGGTGAAAAAATGTGTCATACCTGAAATTTGGGATAGAAAGAAGTATTCAATGATTCTCATAAGAGGAGGTCATGTATGAATTGGCAAAGATCGGCTCCAGTTTAATAGACCTACATGCGAGAGTGAAAATATCCGGTGCACATATGATGTGGGAAAAAAAAGGAAGAAAATCTCAAACTAGGTATTTGGAATGACAAGGGTCAAAGTAATTTATAATACTTTGTTAGCCTATAATTTTTTGAAAAAGATGTGCATCTTTGTTAGAAGGAAAGTTGGACCTGAGCAGGTCCTTAAAAGGCTCAAGAAAAAAACCCAAAAGCAGGTCACTACCGCATTTTGGAGAGCTTCACATATTCCCTAGTGCTGGGAAAAAAAAATACAATACCAACTTGGGGTGCTGGGAACAAACTCCTCGTCATTTGAGGGTCCTTATAGCCCACTAGGAGCATGATTGCTAGACAAGTGAAGGTAATCCCAACAGGGAAGAAACTCTCCTTAGGAGGTTAGAGGAGTCAATTAAAAAGAGTGGATCAAGTGTACAGGCCAGAATTGAATGGCATGATGTCCTCCTCAATAATTATGTTCTATATTTCAAAAATTGCATGATATTAATTGGCTAATTCAAAATATTTCTTTTACTAGTGTTAAGAAAATTGAACACGTACCTTTTGATTCGTGATATCTAAAGGAAGCTAAGGTTCTAAAATTCTGATTTTATCAACAAAAATTTGCAGGATGGTTATATCCTCGCTTTTCTATCCTTTCTGTCCAAGGATCATTACTTGTTAGTGAAGATGAAGCTCAAATGAGGCACCCCAAAACCTTCGGTTGTTACTTGATATGATATATTAAAAACTAGATTCTTTTTTTTCACAATTTTTAATAGAATTAACCATCAAAAAGTTACATTTTATCGTATTTAAATTTTCGACATCGGTTCCATCATCACTTATAATGTGAGGTTGTGAGGTAGATGGAGCCTCAACAAGTCGGGCCATATTTGGTTAGATAATGTAGTCATAAGCAATTTGATGTGCTAAACATATTAAAATACAAGCATTGAGTCAGGATAAGAGAAAATATTTTACTTTCCTTGTTATCAAATGGAGGAAATTTGGTTGGCACGTGTCCCTCCCTCGCTCCCTCCCTCCGCATGTTTGAAACGTTTTTCTCTCTATTTTGGTGAGCCCTCTCTTTTAGTGAAGAAAGAAGCAGGTTTAAAGCAACGATGTCCACTTCCCCATTGGTTTGATTTACATATATTAAGAGCGATAGATATATGAACCACAGGTGTGGCCGATAATTAAAGATTTTCATACACCCGCCTTTCAAGGAAAAAAAAATGGATGACTTTTAGTCGACAAAGCAATGTTTTGTAACCGGAGTGAGGGTTGGTATGCGATTCCAATCGGTCCAACCTTACTGGTTTGAATATATAGAATGAAGTAATTACTTATTAGTGAAGATAAAGTTCATACACGCCACCATATAACCCTCGGTTGTTACATGGTATGTTATTTTAACATATTAGATTCTTTTTTCCCTAATTCATATAATAGATTAGACCACCAAAAAGTTATATTTATTATATTTAAATATCATATATTTGTTCCATCATTAGTGATCACGTGAAGTTGTGAGGTAGATGCCGCCTCAACAATTGTCGATTTTTTTGAAAATTGACTGTCGGAATCATTTAGAACATTTTCTCAATATTTCAAAGCTCAAAACATTTCTTTTCATTTTCATGATTTAGCAAGAAAGCAATAATTACTTTTTAAAAGATAATTAACAAGCAACGTTTCATATCTGGTTCTTGATTTGATGTTTGTACCACCACTTGGATTTGAATATGTGTGAGGTTACAAATTAAAAGATGTCATGTACTATTTAAATAGCTGGCAACCTTTTTATTTTTGTATTATTTATTACCTGTTTTGATAGCCGGTGCTTCTTAAAATTCAGCAGATTGTTTGTCATCCATAAATTAAAAGAGAATTTCTTTAAAATGCCTACACTAAATGTGAGAAATTATAAATTAAAGGACAATATTGTTCCAATTAAAATTTTTGATACCGTTAATTTAATTAAAATAAAAGAAGTACGGTGGGCTATTCTATCCCTCTCTTGGGCTTGGCATACATATTTTATTTCCAACTGGCCGAAATAACATTCTATGTTCAAAAACAAGGTGAATTCACCCTACTTTTTTTAGTCTCATCACCTCGTCACCTGCTAGGTTTATTGTTAATTGACTAAAATATCCTTTTCTGTTTGAACATCAATTAAACATTAATTAACCATACTTTTTTTTTTTTTGTAATTTCACATGAATTAAATTTCGTAAAATTGTTAAGTTTGTTATTTTTGGTCCATAAAATACCTGTTTCCTTGGATCGCTAATTCTTTAATGTAGTTTTTCTATTTATTTTATCGGTAACAGGATGGCGCAAGGCCAATTTTATATTAGGCACTATTGGCTCTACTTTTTGACTTAAGCAAAGTCTTCATTGTCCTAATTCTCTCCCTCTCTCACGGACGCACGCACGCACGGACGCACGCAACACCAATACGCATATTCATTGTTCATCAATAATAAAATTTGCAATTGAGATTGTATAAAACAAGAGGGAAATGATGAGGACAGAAAGCATCACTATGGTTCTGTCCAACTTCCCTAGATCATACTTGCAAATGACCGTTAGAAAAAGACTAACAAAGCACGACAGCATAAAATCACCACTTTATCAACACACAACTTGCTGTTAATAAATTAATTAGTAGAGAACTAGCGCGTAATATTAGAGGGAAACAAAATGATGAAGAGGAACTGATATCAACAGGTATCTTGATCTCCCTAAACATGATTTCAATCCAAACCCAGACGGAGTCGGCTGTTCCCTACTTGTCGACAGCAATGACCTTAACATCTTCCTTTCTTTCTTCATTATTGTTGGCGTAAGAAGAGATGGTACTTCTTTTTTGTTTTCATTTCTTTTTGCTGATCATGCTATGTGGAGTTGAACAGAGCAAGTTGTTAAAACAAGAGATGGCTATTATTCTTTTCCAACAAGCCTTTGTGGGTCCAACCAAAAAACAAAACAAGCCTATGCGGCAAAATGCGCTCATGTGGTAATTTTATATTATGGAAAAGGTAAAAATCAAATAAAATTGACAATTCTTAAGCAGAATATATTTATCAAGAGATCTGATTCCTTAGAAAAGCATCAATTTTAGATCAAATTTCCCTTCTAATCAAAGTTAGATCTGATTAAAAAACACCAACTTTCACTTCATGCCTAAATTTAGGCTCCATTAACTTTTCGTCAGATGGAGTCATTAAACATCTGACACGTCATGCTTTTTTGACAAATCAGGATTATATGTAACTTTTCCTCTTCTTTTTTTTTTTGGTTCTTTTTCCATTTCTGTTTTTTCTTCCTTCTTCCTTTCACTACCAAAAGTTGTCAGTCCATGGCCACCTTGTACTCTATCTGAACACATTTCTTCATACTATTCACCAGAATGAGCTAGATCTGTATTCCAAACCCATTTCCATTTTATTTCAGCTTCTTATGTATACCTTTGCTGTCATTGCATTTTTATGCTTGCTTAAAGAAACTGGTCGTGATCTTAAGGACAAAATAGAAGGAAACTTTCTTCTGATTAACCCATTTTGAACCAAGAAACATGTATGGGACCCGGAGTGATGAATCTAGCAACACAAATCTGAGGTCGAGCCAACTCCAGAACTCAAATCTAGGGAACGCTTGAGCTTAGATCCTAAATTTAAAGCTCTAGTGTGCTGGTCAAGCTCAATAGTGGCGAGAACGAGCCATAGTTGCGCTGGTAGACGTTAGAAGCAAGGGTCATGGGCCAGTACAAGCGTTAGTGGTGAAGATATTTGGCAAGCTGTTGGGGAAAATAGAGATCTCAACGGTGGTTGAGGGTGGAAGTGAGGATGAACAAGCAAGGTGATGGACGGAGGGCTGGGATGGCGATGAGGTGATGGTGGAAGGCGAGTCACGGAGTTGAGTTGATTGTGCTGGTGACTTGAGGGTGGTCAGGTTGTTGTAGAGTAAAAGGGAAAAGAAGAAAGGAAAAAAAAAATATATAAAAGAAAATGGAAAACAAATATAAAATTATGACTTTAAAAAAGATAATGACATGGAATTTACCCGTGAGACATTTAACAATATTAGTTGACGAAAAGTTAACCAAGGCCAAATTTGGGTGTGAAGTGAAATTTAATAAGTTTTTGTCAGACAAAATTGAGGCAAAACTTGGGTACCTCAAATTTGTGGCTTCTTTAGAGAATTAGGCCCCAAAGAGGGAAGAAAAAAGAAGAGTAATTGAATCTTGAATCAATAGCAAATGTCACATTTTCCTCTCTCTCACTTTCAATTTTGAGAGAGATATAAACACACACAAAAATTATAGTAAAAAAGAGGGACAATTGAAGGGAAAGAAAGTTATGAATTAAACCTTTGTTGACATCTAAATTTTGGCAATCCATTTAATTATCCATTAAATGCATAGAAAATTAGATATTAATTTCTTGCTCCAAGCAAAAATAATTTTTATTAAATTACATGGCATATAAACATTAGGAGCATTTGTACTACTAGTATCAAAATTAAAAAAAAATTAAATAATTAAATAATATTATTATAATTTTTTAAAAAATTAAAAATTTTAGAAAAAAAAAAAAAAAGCAAGACCGGGCCGGGGGCAGGCCGGCCCGGCCTTCTCTTTTCCCTTCTTCCTCTTTCCCGTTTGGGCCCAGCTCAATTTCCCCTTGTCCTTGGCCCAGCCCGCGGACCTCTTCCCTACTCCTCCCTCACCCACTGCACGCAGTCTGCGAACGGGAGAGAGAAGGTACAGAGGCAGAACCTCAGCGACGACCAAGGCTGGTGGTCGGAGGCCAGGCCGGCAGGACAGCTGGCGGTGGCAGGGTCCATGCGCCCCTGCCGGCCAGGTTTAAAAGGAGATAGGAGGACTCGGTTCTCCGGGGATTTCAGTTGGTGGGAGAGAGAAGGAGCGACTGAGAGCGGGCTCCCAACACCTCCGCTCCGACGACCTCTCCCGGCTACGTCCTCAAGCCAAACAGGTTAGCCTCAGCTCTGCTATTGCCCTGTCTTGGGCACGCCGGGCTGGAGCTCACGGCCGCTCGGCTCACACGAACGCCGGCCCACTTAGTCCTTGTGTCTTGTCCCTGCGTTCTTGTATGTTGATTTTCATGAGTCCCGGCACGAGTTTGAGCCTCTGCCGGTTCGTTTTCTGGCGTTTCAGATAGTGCGCTCTAATTGCTCGATGAAAGGCGTAACTTAGATCCACTTCCTTGTTCCTCGTTTGGGGCGGAGTCGACATTCCCGTGTGTTGTTAATCTTACTATTTTGCTGCGATTTCGAGCTTGACGTTGTTTGGGGGGCCACCCGCGGCTATGTTCGCCTTGGCCCTGCCGTTTCTCTTATTGCGTTGGTGCCGGTCGAGTGGCTTGGCTCTCAGCCGGCGGCGGGGAGGGTGGCCGTCAACTGACGTTCGGGGTGGACAACCGATAAAGGGTGGTAGCTCGGCGGCAGGCTTGAGATCTGGGTGAGGTTTGTCTAGAAACGTAGGAGCTTCGGGTGAAGGACATCGCTCGAGAAGGGGAACGTCGTGGAGAAGAAGGGATGAAAGAAAAGGAAATAAAAAAAAAGAGTAATAAAAAGAAAAGAAAATAAGACAAGATGGGGAGGAGTAAATAAAAAAAAAAAAAAACGAAACATGTTTAAAGCAATGATTTCCAAGTCTCCAGTGGTATAATCTACATATACACTTGAGCTTTACTTCAAATATAAAGTAGATGGCTTTTAATAAATTGAGAGCGAGGTCATCCATTAACGAAATCATATGTATAGATATATCAACTAAAGGTAGGGCCCTTAAATAGTTTCACAAAACCACCTTTTAAAAAAATTGGATGCCTTATGTTTATTAGGGCTTGATCAATTGCAGTTATTTTACCCATTTTTGCTTCCTCTCCCTTTTCTTTTCTTTTTGGTTTATTGGGGTTTACTTAATCAGTTGAACCAGATCACTAAACAAAGAGGGCAAACGTGAACCAAGTGCTGATTGCACACGAAAAGTTGATATATAACGACACACATACCGAGAGTGGCTTCGACGGGAGGATGCAAGAGCAACTGAGATTTATTGGCTGTCAACTTGTCTGTGAAGATGGATGAAGAGGACTGCAGGCCAAAAATAGTCCTGATATCACCAGAATATACGTGGAAAAATCAGCACAACGCAAAATCAAGAGGACACTGTGGGGGAAGAAAACAGCAGGGAACTGAAAATTCATCTTAGAGAATATGTAACCGAGGAAGATGTTTCAGTACCTTCAGCTTCGACTTGGAATGACTAGAGGATGAAGGGATTCTTTGCTCCAGTTCTTGCACTGCGCCAATGATACATATGATTGCCAATGACACGTATAAGGGCAAGCGCTTGGTTGGCCATTTTTATAATGAGCGCTATTGACTCTATTTCTTGACTTGAGCACGACAAACAACTTGCAATTAAGAAAATGATTAGTTGGGAAATGATGAGGACAGAATTCACTGCTGTACTTCTGCGAACTTGCCCAGAAAAAACAATTGCGGAAGACTATCGGATAAATACAAACGAAACAAGGGAACGACCTCAACATCAATCTTTCTTTCTTCGTTCTCGATGGGGTTGAAAACACGGCATTTCCTGTCCTTTTCCTTTGTTTGCCTTGATCATACGCTATCACGACATAAACAAAGCAAGTTGCTAAAAGGCGCCGGAGCCCAGCGACAGAAACCACGGTGGGGTGGAGTCTCGTTTGAAGTTTTCATATAACTGGTGCGCCAAATCGAAGGAAAAAATGATCTAATTTTCAAGAAAAAGCACTCTTTTCGATGGACAAAAATGGCCACTATTATTTTTCCATCTAAATGAGTCTATGTGTCAAACATCACTTACATGGTAAGTTGATACGGCACTTTCTAATGTTGAAAAAGTAAAATAAACAAAGTTGATGATTTCAAACTCCAATTAAAATGATTTTTGTCAAAGACGATAAGGAAATTAACAGAATAAAAACAAATGTCACATTTTCCTTCTCTTTCTTCCTTTCAATTTGCAGACAGATCACGAACATAGAACAAAATCACTGTGAAAAAGAGTTAACGGCTAAAGGGAAAGCAAATTATGAATTTCGTGTTATACCTACAACAGAGAACATGACGGTTTTAGACAAGAAAGAGGAGCTGCCATCGATGCACTTCGGATTTGAATCTACAAGATTAGGGTTAGGGTTGGCAATTAGAGGGGCGTAAGCGCGAGTTTGCTGTCGTCGTTGTCCTCGAGGTCGTAATTGGGTTGAGAGACAGGTCGATGGCTTCCCTGCCCCAGTTGAGGCAAAGCTTACAAGTGGCCCCCTTGGTGTTCACCAGTTCCACTCATGTGATCACCATGAGCAGATTTGTGATTGCCGCCGTTGTTTTATCTTTTAAGTCTTTTCCTTTCATCTTATGTTTTTTGTCTTTGGATCTAAATGTGAAGAAGCTAATTGCCCAAGTTATGATAATAATGACCCACAAGGCCCATTCATGGAATGTTGGATGCGCTCATTGATCATGAACTTTCAATAAGTACATGACACATGACAACAATCAATTGACTCAAAGCATGCACAGACGTTAAAGATTGAGTCAAGGAGAATCCATTGACTGGGAACAATCACCGCCAAGGAATCAGGAGTAGTTGCAAATCATTTTTAGAGTAGCGCACAAATCAAGATGTCTAGAGATTCTTAGGAAAGATCAAATTGCATAATGGAAGTATCAATCAAAAGACACAATAGGAATCAACGAAGGGCATTACAAATCCGTAACAACACGTCAGAATGACTCTGAAGATACGAGAATTAGTAGAGTAGGTTAGGTTAGATGGATTTGAATTTTGAACTAGATTAGGTTTTCTAATTCTGATATTTTTCTTTATTTATAAAAGCATTTCCACCATGTTTTATTAAGTGTTTTTGTTAACTTTTTCTACGCATTCTGGTCATCTCCATCGGCAGTTCATGTTTAGTTTCAGTCATCGAGCAAGCATGACCTCCAAGAATATAAACCATATGCTCTCATTCCAAAGAATTTCATGCAATTTTTTTGTTATTTCCATTTTACTATTTGTCCATCAATAATTATTTGAACTTTGCAAAGTCCGCAAGGTTTGAAAGCATATTAAAATCTATTTACTTTTGATCTGAACTCGAAATTAACAATATAATTGGCCATCAATCATCCAGAGTTTAGTTACTAATTGAAACAATCGAATGTCTGACTACACAACCTTGCAAAAGTTCACGTGATACCATGCTATCGTGTCTTGGAGTCACTATGTTAGCGACGAAGAGTGCTAGGCCCAAATGGCCATGGTGGGTTGGAGTGTCCCTCGTAAAATTATCAAATAACTGGTCGGTTACCTAATTGGTGATGTTAATACAGTATTTTACGGACTCTGATTTTTAATCTTGAGAATTTTTCTTGTCTTAAATAAGAATAAAAGAAACATTTGATTTTTTCATATCATATAGTTTTTTTATTCAAAAACATGGGGTACTAGAACTTTCAGAGTTAGACTTATCCACATTAATGCATGTAAATTACCAAATTTATGCCAGTCGGGACTTATCAAATACTTTTTGAATTGTAGGAAGAGAATAGGAAAATTCAAGTTTATGATCCTTAGAAGTTGAACGAATCCAAGGTGTCATCCATTGAGGGTCGAATGTGGAAAAAAATCTTAATTTCTCAAAACACTTTGAAAGTGTATGTAATACTAGTACTAGTTAGGTTGGAGAAACGTTTCATTAAGAAAGTAGTTATGAAGCAACATTCACAATTTCTTTGTAGTTGGAACTTGTATGAGGCAAATAGGATAGCATAACCAAGCTTTCAAACCAATTAATGCTTGCGTCAATCTTGGGCGATTGAAAGAAATATGGTCTCAAATTGGTCCTTTTCTAATAGACTTTCTCAAATAAATGGTCCTTTGCTAAAAGAAGTTTTAATCATGACTCAGGTCTTTCTCCAAAAAAGATTCAATGCTTATGCTAGTCGAGGTCCTTTTTTTTTTTCTTTTTTGGTCGAAATGTTAGTCAAGGTCTTCATAGAGATAAATGCAATTCTGTAAGAGCCGCGTAATCATCTCATTTACCGGCAGCTTTTGCTAGATGTTGAATAGCATGCCTCGAAGCATTTTTTCATCAACTCAACCAAAATGCCTTATTCTATAATGACCTCGCTTGCAAACATTATGGAGTGGTGTGATCCCGCAAACTAACACGGTTTCGCAAATCCTTCCAATCTAATAAGGACAAGATTTGATTAATAAGCAATAACCAAACATGAGCTCGCCATAAGATTGACTTTTTCTCTTACAAATGTAGGGAAATAAACTAATATTTCTTTTTTTAAGCTATGATGAGTAAAAAACAAAAATGTTATCGTAAGGGCTTACATGATAGTTTCTTCATCGACATATACCATTTCTCACACTAGTCTATAGGATGGAGATAAGTATATTTATTAACTATTCTATGTTTGAAAATATATAGCTAACAGATGGGTTGTAGTTAGGACCTTCCACCGTTGTCGTAATTGATAACAAACCTAATTTATTTGACCACATGGAGTCGTGAAGCTTCTGTTAGTTAATCTGGCCATTTTCACTTGGAATGAATATCACTCAAATCATTTTGAGTGCTTGGTGATCACTTCAAAAAAAAAAAAATTGAAAGTTTGCAATACAAACCAATCCTAGCTAGGTTTGTAGAGGACATGGCTGTGCAGTTTAAATTTGAATTTCAATTGCCCAACCCAGCAGGTTTGTAGGCCACTTTTTGGAGGCCCGGACGCCTCAGTGGTAAAGGAAAAAAAAATATTTATTTGATGTGTTAGTGATGGCATGGAGACCACCACAGCCGATGGGTTGTAGTTAGATATGAACAAGTTTTGATTAAAAAGTAGTAACTCACATAAGCTCGCCATAAAATTCTTCTTTCTCACTTACAAATCCGTGGAAAGAGACTAATATTTCTTCTTCTTTTTTATGAAATGATTAGTAAAAGACAAAACATAAACGTATCGGCCTATTTAATAATTTCTTTATCGCATACATGGTTTCTCACACTAGCCTTCCACTGTGGTTGTAATTGATAGCAAGCCTATTTTATTTGACCGTGGGGACTCATATAAAGTTCATATTAGCTAGTTTGGCCCTTTTCACAAGTTATGAATTTCACTTTTTTTTTTTTGAGTGCTTGGTGTGCGATCCCTTTCCTTAAATTAAAAAAACGAAAAACCAAACGCTTGAAAATCGGCAATACAAACCAATCTATGCATTTTTCTTTCGGCATTAGTATATATATTGTAGTGATCTTTTATTGAGTGCACATATGAGGTGAAAAAAATTCCACATCTGACATTTGGGATAAGAAGAAGTGTTTAACGATTCCTAAAAAAGGAGGTTATGTCTCAGTTGCCAATGGTTGGCTGTGGTAATATCTGAAATACCTGAACTTTTTAAAGATGATAAGAAAGAAACTTGGAATACCTGAACTTTTAAAGTCGACTAATCCATAGGAATGCATGTAGATTACTGGATTGATGCACACCAGGACATATCAATTACTTTCTAGATGGTTCTTCTGAGAAGAGAAATTGGAAAATGCGCGTCTATAGTTCCTCAAAGCAATTCGCAGCGCGGTCTATTTGGGATCAGATATGGAAAAAACCTTAACTTCACGAAATACTTTGAAAATGCATGTACTTGTTAGATTGGAGCAACATTTCGTCAAGACTGGAATTAGAGCAATACCGGTCAAAAAATCACATTTCTAAGCAATTGGAACTCGCAGGAGGGCAAATTGGTGCAATGGTCAACCTTCCACGAAAGAGAGAAATATGGACGCAAATTGGTCTTTTGCTAATAGACGTTCTCAAATAATTGTTCTTTTGCTGAAAGACGTTTTAATCTAATCAACACTAAGGTTTTTGGCCAAAACACAAATGATAGTTAGGTTAGTTTCAAGATGTTCATAGCAGAAATTAATTCTTAGATGATGTTATTCTTTAAGATTCACGTAATCGTCTTCTTCACCGGCAAAATTATGGTCAAGGTCTTTTGAGTTATTTTCTTCCACTCAACCAGAATGCATATTCTTTAATAGACCGGAGTTGGTGAAAGTTATGGAGCAGTGAGGTCTCGTAGACGTTTTCCTCTAACCCTTCCCATCTAATAAGGACAAGTTTTGATTAGTTAGCAATAATTTACATGAGCACACCATAAGGTGTCCCTTTCTCGCCTAATATTTTTATATGCAATAATTGACGAAACACAATCGTAAGGGCTTATGTAATAATTTCTTCACCGCCATACACATTTTCTCACATTAGTAAATAGGAATTTTCACTGTTGTTGTAATTGATAGCAAGCCTATTTTATTTGACTGTGTGGACTCATGTGAAACTTATTTTAATTAATTTGGTCATTTTCACAAGAAATGCATTTCACTGAAATAATTTGATGCTTGGTGTGATCACTTTTCTTAAGTCCAAAAAAAAAAAAAAAAAAAAACGCTTGAAAGTCAGTAATACAGGCCAATCTATGGCCCACCGAAGATTTTGCTTTTTCTTTTTTTGGGCTTTAGTAAGTGCAATTTGAAGAGTGCCTTTATCGTGTGCAACATATGAGGTGACATTTTTGGGCAAAAAGAAGTATTATATGATTCTCAAAAGAGTAGGTCATATATCGATTTGCAATGGTTAGCCTCCGCTTATTAGTGATAGTAGAGTTACTTGTTTAATGTTTGAGAATGCAAGAAAATGGAGAAAATGAAGGTTTGGGTGGAAAATGAAGAAAAATCTAAAAGAAATTTAGAAGAAAAGGTGAAATGTTGACATTTTCTCCCTTAAGTTTCCTCAACCCCCTCATCTCAAACGTTAAAAGACATGGAACTACTATAAAAAAATGTCTTGCTTTGGGCCACTTTGGTCCTACAGTAGTTAGAACCTAATTTGGACTCAGACTAAAGACATAACTCGTGGGCCTATTAGGTTTTAGGCCGCGCCCGATATACACAACTTAAAAATTTTGATTTGATTCATATGTAGCGGAAGACGAAAGAGGATTATCTCAAATTATCACTTCTATTTATGAGGATAAGAATTCAATTTAGTCAACTATCTTTGCATATTTCCAACCTAGTCTTGATTGGTGACAAAGTACATGATTTTACTCCCGTCCACATTAAGAATGAAAGTAGTATGCCTTAAGTTTTCTGTCAATTGTGAAATAGAACCTTTAAAATGAAAAAAAAAATGTTTATACTCAGTTTGTCGATCTTTTTTCTCTTATCTTTGTCTTCTTCTTCTTTTGTTTTTAAACAACACTTCAGAGTTGGCGCATTTGATCGGAGCATTAGGAGATTTCCAGACTGGGAACTGAAATCAGATGTTCAAATACCACCAACTACACTAAGTCACAGCCCTACATGCATAGGCTAAACGGTGTAAATTTAACTATTGATGGGTTTGCAATGTGTTCTATAGGTGCCTATGAATTGGATCTTTATGCTCATGCTCACAATTTTTCAGGAAAAAAGATGAATGCATATAGGTTTTTTTTCTTGGTCGGATAATGCATATAGATGACAAGCCAATATTTAGAAAAGTCCAAGTGATAGTAGACTGATGTTAAATTTTCTTCAAGAGCCTAAATCATGAGAAAAAAGCTTTGATTATAACAGACCTGAACATAAATGGTATGCGGTAAATTACTTCTTCTGTGAGTAGTACTCGATAAAAAAGTACAAGAAAATCACAATTAAAAATCTACCATATCTATTCTTTATATAAATTCTCTACCCAAGGGCCTATTAGCAAATCTCCTGCTTGAAATTTATCCGTGTTAACATTTGTTTATAAATTTCTTTTAAGAGGTTGTATAGGAGTGTATTGGTTTGATCGGTAGCACGCTCTCTCTCTCTCATCTCCTTTTGAGGTTTGTTTCCACTCACATCTTCTTTTGAATTGTATTCTACTAGACCTATTTGGACTGTCCTAAATATAATGAGAACGTAAGTAGTGTAGATTTTATTTAAAAATGCTTAAATTGTTGCTATAAAGACACGAGGACATGTAGTTTAGGTGATTATTGTCTTCAATTTGCAGAATGGATTAAGATTTTTGCATTGAATTTTGATCTCGTATTTTTAGGCCAACGAGGAAGATGATGGCACGCTCCACGATCACTATCTCGACATTAGCTATGTTCATTGCCAGAATAAATTTCATCAGTATATTTAGTGTTGTAGCCAATGCACAGTCGTAGCATCAAGAGAAGGACCATTAGGTGTTATATTATGGCAATATGTGGCAGCAATCATCAGCATTCTCAGGTGATACATCATCTCATCCTTTTGTGTTCATTTACTTCCAATTCTTTTAGAATTTCTTGAAATATTTATTAAATCTTGTCATACATTTTTTTTTTTTTGGGATCAAATCTTGTCATACATTGATTGTGTTAAATTTTGGAGTTCTTTCTCCCAAAACAAGTGGACATTTAACTAGCACAAAGAATATTTTAAGTGCAAACTACCGCAATTCCTCTTGCTAAGTTGAGCCCATGGCTAACATGGATCCTCCAAAGTCTTATCAACAGCAATTTAGTTTTTCCAATTAATTATCCATTTAAATTTAGACTAACGAGTTGCCACTAACATTTTATGCGCTACTTAGAAAATGGGGAAAGATGTGAGAGCCTACAAACCAAAGATTCACGAATATGGAACTTATTATGCTACATTAATCATATCTTTGTATGATGTGATATATAACTTGCTTTTCTTCAAATTAATGTGTATGAGAACCGACTTAAGTTGATATTCAAGATCAAGAATGGGTTTGCGGTATCTCTGAGTAACTTAATACTTTACAGTATGGTTAAATTCATTGTTTCGAAAGGAAATGACTTATTGAATGGGATGGCTCTTACTCGTACCTTCAAGGACTTTGATGGTGATCTCAATGGGAAAACTCCTAAGGCTTTATCTGATGGTCAATACATTGGCGAGTCCACATTGAATGTTTGGACATCTGGAGATGACAAAGAGTTTGGATAAAGAGAAAATGGATGAGATGGCCAACCCTAATCTAAAGGGTAACGACACCATGGACGCATTCTTAGATCTAATGAAGCCGATGAAGATGAGGATTACGACAGGATTAGCTGTCAATTGAGGCGCTTTCTAACGGCATAAGTACAACTCAAGTACCAAAACTTAGCACGAGGGGACACTTAAGTGCCAAAAGTTACAAAATGTACACTTAAGTATCATTTTTAAAAAAAATTGGATCACTTAAGTGCCAACTTTGACGAAGGCTGCCGGAAATCCGACGTTGTTTATTTTAATAATATAAATTACTTACGTAGCTCACCGAAAACTGAGTCGGTGAAAAATCAGCCAAAACGAGGTTATTTTGCGCTGACGTGGATTTTAAAAATGTATTAATTAAATAATATTAAATAATTATAAAATATATTATTATAAAATTGATTAATTTTTAAAAAAAAGGAAGAAGAAGGGGAGGATCCAGCGAGGGCTGCCAAACCCTCCCCTCCCCTTCCCTTTTTTTTAAATAAATAAAATTGATTTTTAATTTTTTTTTTTTTTTGAGTCTAACTTGGATAATTTTTTTTTCTTAAAATTGCCACGTGGATTTTTTATTTTGAAAAAAAATGCTCCATCAGCAAATTAAATCGCCGGAAAATAGACACGTGACAGCTTGGCCAGATTTTTCGCCGTTGGTATTTAATTGATCATTTTTGCTCCGATTTTGGCACTTAAGTATACATTTTTGTAACTTTTGGCATTTAAGTATCTCCCGTGCCAAGTTTTGACACTCCAAGGGCCCATATGTCCTTTCTAACTGATCTAAGTTCATTTTGGGGGAGAATCCCTATGGTGAGAGATGAAATGCTAGAAGTTTTTCACCAAATTTGGCAGGACATCAGTCCCTCCATTCGCCCAATACTTACTTCATAATCCTCACTTATTTCCCCAATAGCCTCCGTTTCGTCCTCCTCCATTTTCAACTCGTTTAAGATTGATTTGTAATTAATGTTGAAGTTGTTTTATGTTGAACGTGCTTTAAGTTTATGATGAACTTGCTCTATGTTTATGTCACACTTAATGGTTGTAGACCTTGTGTTGAATTGACGTAGTATGAATATCTTTGATATACCAATGATTACTGTGTATTTGATGATATATTTCACCTTAAGCCCTTTTCGATGTGATGACAAAAGGGGAGAATGGTATGATTTTTATATTATATGAGATGTATTCACTTGATTTATTTTCCCCGTGGTATGTTGAGGGGTTGTCTAACTTGAGGTTTTAAAAGTGATTTTGTCATCACCGAAAAAGAGAGATTGTTGACTTTAAATTAATTTGGATGATTCTAAAACCCACTTTTGTATATTGTAATCGCTACAAATCATTTGAATGTGTTTTCTGTAAATTTGTGTAGGTTTGAAAGGATCATAGGATATCGGATCCTGTCTAAAACCCAAGTTAAATAATTGCAAGATAATAGATTAAGATTGGCTGAATATCCAACTCTGCAATATAAATTTTAATTTTGCTCACCCAATTCCCTTAAAGCAATCAATAATTCTCCAAAGAACTGCAGCCACTACAATTTTTTTCTTTTTTGGGATTTAAAATATTAAAGACCTCAAGCTTTCCGAGCACGATCACACCATAAATCCAATTCAGGATAGCAACGAAAAAACAAAAACAGAGATAATTAGCAAATGAGGATTCTCTTGTACCGAGTTGATCTTTCCTTACCAAATTTACATGAATATCACTTTCAAGCAGAGAACAAGGCGGATGCAGAAAGAGTAGGAGTTTCGCCAGTTGCTGCTGTACACCCTCATCTTCGTGCTCGTAGGGCCTCGAAACGGAGCAATAACAAAGATGCGAATGACGGACAGCAAAGGAGAAGCACATGCAATGAAGACGACGAAATGCAGAGACAAGGATAGAGAGTCCATGGTTATAATTGTGGCATTGTCAAGGGCAGTCAGTGAGCTTCTCTGAGCTTCTATTTCGAGAGACAAGCTCTCGCTCGATCATTGGTGCAAAGATTGAGATCACCACCAACGTACGCCAGCCACACTGCATACACAGTGATGACACGCCAGAGTAATACCGAAAATGGATAAGGGAAAATGAGATATCACAGAGAAATCTGAGCATAAAAGCAGCGATTTCAACACTCAACTCCGTTCGCATAGAAGACTCAACTCAAACCAAAGAAATCAAGGCAGCAATTTCCAACGTCAGAATCATAACACCAATTCAATAACAAATGAGCATTGTATTCCGACACTCGGTTGCACCAAGGCTTCAATAAGTCAAGAATGAGTTGAGTTGATGGCTTAATGATTTAATAGAAACACATCCGGATCTGGGTCGAGCATTTCATCAAACATGCAATATGCATTTCGATCAAGGAGTTTGTACGCGAATATGAATCAACGATTCACTTTTAGATCATCAGAGCAACATCGGAGCAAGCTCAAATCGATAATAGAACCTCAGTCGTGGCCGATTTTCACACAAACAGTAACAATTTCACCTTGATGATGGTGCGATCGCAGTCGCGATCAGCTATTGAACTTACAAGAAGGAGTCCAGGGCGTGTCACCGATGATGATCGGAAATGACAGAGGAGGATTAAGCGAGTGCAAGGCACTTTGAGATCTCCGAACAAAAAAACAGAGCAGAACAGGGAGATGCGATCAGTAAAGCTCAGAAGCAGCTTCGATCGACTGTGACTTCAGCATATTTCCGTCTATACTTCGTTTCATCTCTCTGGCCTGGCTAAGCTCAAAGCAAGCAGGGGTGGAGGCACCCCGGTCGACGGAGATTCAAATGTTAGCGGCAGTCAAAGACTGGACTGGAGCCGACGTCGTAGGATCAATCAAGTATCCAGGAGAGTATTCTCATCTTGGAGTCTCGATGCTTCAATGAAGAAAGGTCCGAGAGGGAGCAGAAATCTCTTTTCGCTGGACTTCCTATCCGGCGAAAAGGACCGGTAGTGGTGGTGATAGACCTGGGGCGCGGCGGTGTAGCTTCAACTGGATTTCGGGAGCGATTGATCTCTGGAATAGAACAGCCAAGAAGGATGATCCGAGCAGCGTAGAATTTTTCAGAAGCTCGCCGGACGAATCCCTTGTGAAATAGAATTCGAACTTGAATGATCTTTGGTCTGGTGGGTTGAGGTACGATGATGGACCAGCGCAATCTGAGCATTTTTTTTTACCATTTGTTATGTTATTTATTTGATTTTTTTATCTTTCCTTCTTTCCACAAAAAATGCAATTTGCCTCAGAAAATCATAAGAGTTGATTGTGCCTTTTGAAAATTTAAGTAATTACAAGTCTAAGGATTTCTAGAGTGTAAATTCCAATAACTTTCGGTTGCTATATTGACGACGGAAACCAAATATATTGCCGTGAGCAATTCTCGTGCTTGAGCACCACGGCTAAAATGTCAATTGTGTAATTATGGAAATAAAATGAGAAAATGTTCCCATTGGGTTTGATAAACAGTACTGCTACTAGCTTATGTAAAAATCCAATTCAACAATCTTGCGTTAAGCATGATGGTATCTCGTGGTTATGTTTGTGGACACCAGTAGTTAAATAGCGGATAGTTTTATTAAGCCCTTGGGTAAAATAAAAAATGATGAATTTTGAATAATTTAGGTCAATTTTTTTCTTTTTTTGGCTACATATTCTTTATCTATTATTAAAAAAATAAAAATGAGGGGAAAAGCAGCCCGACTCGGACAGATGGATGCAGAAATCCGGCAAATAGCCAGTAGCCACAGGCTTCTTCCAAGCCTCTGTTCAGATACTGCTTTTGTAAAACCACGATCTGTCGCTCTAATTCCACGAATCTCACTCACCTCGAACCTTAACTCACTCAAATCTTCATCACCCGCTCCATTTAATCTTCAAAAATTTCTTCAAATCAAAGCGAAAAATCGCTTCCTTTTCACTTCAATCTTTCTCAAAGTCTAACCTTTCTCCTAAATCCATTCAATACGGTCCTTAACAGTCAACACCCACCTTTCCTTTTTTTTCACCAGAATCGTCTCTCCTCTGAGTACGCTGTCGAGTACATGGCTAGGAAGAGGCGAATCCATCGAACCCGGGAACAGCGACACAGAGAAAAGAAGAGGTCGAGTTGGTCCCTCCACAAGTTGGGTTCGATGGACAGTACCTTCGGAACCAACCTTCCTTTGATAGATATCGACATTTTGCTACTAGAAGGGTGTTAGAAGGCCACAAGATAGACTTCGAGTTCTTCACACGGGAAAGATTTTCCATTTAGGCGATGGTTTAAACGGTTGGGGTGGACTGAATATCTATGTCTAATTGAGGAAATTTATCTGAATGCTGTCGAGTGTTATGGGGATGGGACTCTGATTTTCCTTCAACGATCGGTCTTGGATAATGTTTTCTTCATTGATTCTCAGGAGCATTTAAGGATATTAACTGTCGTTGATATCTACATGACCATGAGAAATGGTTTAAAAGAAACACATCTAGATCCGTTCGAGCATTTCATCAAACATGTGATGTGCATTTCGATCAAGGAGCTTGTACGCTAACATGAATGAACGGTTCATTTTTAGATCATCGCAACAACATCGGAGCAAGCTCAAATCCTTAATAGAACCTCAATCGATGATGTGCTATTGCAGTTGCGATCAGCTGTTGAACTTACAAGGAGTCCTGGGCGTGTCGCCGATGATGATCAGACTGGGCAAATGAGGATTAGGTGAGTCCAAGGCACTTCGAGATCTCCGAACAAAAGACAGAGCAGAACAGGGAGAACGATCAGTGAAGCTCAGGAGCTGCTTCGATCAGCCACGACTTCGACATCTTTCTGTCAATACTTCGTTTCATCTCTCCGACCTGGCTAAGCTCAAAGCAACCAGAGGTGGAGACGCCACGGTCAAGGGGGATTTGAATGTTTGCGGCGGCGGAAGATTGGACTGGAGTTGGAGTCGTAGGTTCAATCAAGTATCCAGAAGAGTATTTTCATTTTTGGAGTCTCAATTCTTCAATGAAGAAAGGTTCGAGAGGGAGCAGAAATCACTTTTCGCTCGACTTCCTCTCCGGCGAAAAGGACCGGTACTGGTGGTGATAGACCTGGAGCGCAGCGGTCTAGCTTCGACTGGATTTCGCGAGCGATCAGTCACGGGCATAAAACAGCCGAGAGAGATGATCTGAGCAGCGCAGATTTTTATCAGAAGTTTGCCGGACGAGTTCCTCGTGAAATTGAATTGAAACTCGAACTAAAATGATCTTGGTCTGGTGGCTTGAGGCATGATGATGGACCAGAGCAATCTGAGCACTTTTTTTTTCTGCTTTTTTTTTTTCAGTTGACTTTTATATCCCCTTCTTCTTCTTTTTTTTCAAAAATAAAAAATAAAAATTACCTCCAAAAATCATAAGATTTGATTGTGCATTTTGAAAATTTCAGAAATTGATTGCGTCTTTTTTGCAACAAGTTTTAAGATTTTTAGTATACAAATCCCAAAGAATTTCAGTTATTATATCCACAACGGAAACCGAATATATTGCTATGGGCAGTTATTGTGCTCGAGTTTTGTGGCTAAAACATCAATTATGTGATTATGGAATAATTGTGAGAAAATGTTCCCATTAGGTTTGATAAAAAGTAGTGCTATCAGCTTGCGTAAAAATCCAATTCAACCTTCTGGCGTTAAGCATAATGACATCTCATGGTTGAGTTTGTGGACACTAGTAGTTAAATAGTGGATAGCTTTATTAAGCCCTTGGGTAAAATAAAAAATGATGAATTCAAATGATTTATGGTTAATTTTTGTTCGCTACATACTCTTTATTTATCATATAAAAAGAAAAAAAGAAAGAGAGAGAGAGAAACAGATTTCTTCCAAGCCTCTGTTCGAATAGCTGAAGATGGAAGCTCTGCTTTTGTAAAACCACGATTTGTCTCTCTGAATCCACGACTCTCGCTCACCTCGAACCTTGACTCACTCAAATCTGCATCACCCGCTCCATTTAATCTTCAAAAATTTATTTGAATCAAAGCCAAAGATCACTTCCTTTTCACTTCAATCTTCCTCAAAATCCAACCTTTCTCCTAAATCCATTCGATTCCGTCCTAAATAGTTAACACCTAAATTTATTTTCCCCGGAGTCATCTTTCTCTTCGGAGTATTCTGATTGAATACATGGCCAAGAAGAGGGGAATCCATCAAACCTGGAATAACTACACAAAGAAAAGAAGAGATCGGAGTCGGTTCCTCTACTAGTTGGGTTCGATGAACGGTACTTTCAAAACCAAGCTTCTTTCGAAAGAGATCAAAAGTTTGCCACCAGAGTGTGTCGAGAGGATGAAAGATAGAGTTCTTCGCTCGGGAATGATTTCCATTCGATATTGAAAAAAGTTGCAGATCAGATGAATTCATTTTTGGAACCTTATTCCTTTTGTCCAAGATGGTCAAATCCAGAAAATAGAACAAAAAGAATGTCAAAACAGCAATAATAATGCGAGATCGAGAAATTGATTATTCATTATCAAGTTAGGAAGGCAGGCAAAGTATATTCAATACACATCTATAGGCTATGCACTCAAGTAAAACAATTGAACAATAGACAAACTAAACTAAATTAAGTCATGATCATTTGAGTAAGACATGACTTGCCAATCCAAGTGACAGTAACACTTTGGACTGTTAAGTGCTGTGGACCTAACCTTGCAATTGAGGGTCTGCTAAAAGAAGATGGACAACCATCCTAATGTTTCGAAAGCTGAAGTCAATTTCAACAAAATGTAAATTGTAAACTTGAAGAAATATATATGAAGCTATGATAGCCATCACAATGTTCATTCGAGAATCCAAGAGGTTAATGTTTTGACAAAGCCAAAACAAAATCTGATTTCCCTACTGTCAAACAAATAGTCAACTATTATCTAAATTTAACAAGCAAAAGAACCAACACTAAATCCTGCATAATTTAAAAACAATGTGATAGATGTCAGTATACTCCTATTAGGAAGTGTACACATAAATAAGATCATGCCAAGAGGGAAAATCGGTCAAGATACACTTTAATATCGATGCCACTATCAATCAAAGAGGGAAAATATCAAGATATACTTTATACTTTGTTTGTTGACCTTTTTTCTCCATCTTTTCTATATATAACCCTCCAGAGTTGGCACACATAATTGGGGTGTTATAAGATTTTTAAATCGGGAACTAAAATCACCTACTTAAATACCACCAACTACATGCGAACTGTACTAAATCTCGGCCATACATGCATAGATTAAATGGCTAAAACTTAACTATTGACGGGGCTTGCAATGTGTTCTATAGGTGCCTATTAATTGGCTCTTTATGATCATGCCCATGAAGTATTAGGAAAAAAAATAATGAATGCATATATTTGATAAGCAAATACTTAGAAAAGTCCATAGTGATATTAGAATGACGTTAAATTTTCGGCGAGATCTTAAATCATAAGAAAAAAACGTTGATTATAATAGACCCGAAACATAAGTCATACGTAGTAAATAACTTCTTCAATGGGCAGTACTCATAAAAAAAAAGATACAGGAAAATCACAATTGAAAATCTACCAAATCTATCCTTTATAAAAATTCTCTTTCCAAAGGCCTATTAGCATATCCCTGCTTGAAATTAATCAGTGTTACAAGATTTAATAATATATTTCTTCAAGAGGTGGTAGAAGAGTGTACCAGTTTGATCGTCAGCATATTCGCTTCCTCTCATCTCCGTTGGAGGTTTGTTTCCTGTCGTACCTTCACTTGAATTGTATTTCTACAACACCATTTGGACTGTCCTTGTATTTTTACAACACCATTTGGACTGTCCTAAATAATAATGATGACGTAAGCATCATAGACTTTAAAAATTTGCTTAAATTGTTGCTCTAGAGAGGACGTGCAGCTCAGGTGATTATCCTCATTCTGGGGGAATGAGGTTAAGTTTTTTGCATCGAATTTTTGATTTCGTATTTTTAAGTCAACGAGGATGATGTTGTGTTATAGCCAATGCATGGTCTTAGCATCGAGCAAGGAACATTAGGCGCTGCACAACGGCAATATGTGGCAGCAATACTCGGAGTTCTTAGGTGATTTATATCATCTCATCATTTGTGCTCATTTGCTTCCAATTTTTTATAAAGATTTTTTTGAAATATTTTATTAATAACGTTATACTGCATATCTCACCATACATTAATTATATTAAACTTTGGAGTTCTTTCTCACGCAATGCACAGACATTCGACTAGTTTAAAAACATGTAGTACTTTTAAGCAGGGATTGTCGTGATCTCCCCAAGGGTGATATTGGATACATTCAAGGAAATTTGATAGATTGCTAAACAAAGAATGGTTCTTCTCAATAGATAGGGCCTATGCATAACACGTGCTCTTTCAAGTCCTATCAATTGTAACTTAGTTTTTCCAATTAAATCATTCATTCAAGATCATGCTAAAGAGTCACTATTAACCTATTATGAGCTAGTTACAAACTTGGGTAAGATGAGAGAGCCTACGAACCAAATACTCACGTGTCCTTGAACTTGAGTACACTAAATTAATTTAATGTCATTTCAGCACGTTTCGTAAAAAAAGTTTACATGCAGTCTCCTCAATTTTTGTTTTCCTAAATTCTCTAATAGGGGAAAGATGTTACTGCATAGTGCTCGAGTAGTAAAAAATAAACAAGCAAGCAATAATAAATATTAACCATACTAATAAATAAAAGGCACAGAAAAATAAAGAACCCGAGCTATGTGGGGTAAAATTTTATAAAGCCTTTTTACTAAAGCTCAGGATAGGACTATTGTGAGCTATTAATGGTAACTCAACATAAACTCTCCAAAATAAACTACCGCTTGAAAAGAAACAAATATGAAAACACGAGGTACCATATGAATACTAAATGAATTATTTCCCTAAACTGAACTATGATATATGGAAATAAGAATCTAATTGATGCTATTTAAATGTAATGCGATCTGCTTTTTATTCACTTACATGCAATTCCAAGTGTAATTTTCGATGCAGATACAATCCTAGATGAAATTAATGAAATTCTCAATAAGAAGTAATTCGAGAATACATAAAATTTGCTTTTATGTCAATTAGAAACCCAATATGGGAGAAATACTTTACTCTTATGCGACTAGAGAAACTAAGATGGGGGCTATGATTACACTAGTTAATCAATTAATGCCTTTGCAATGCCTAATCTTGTTTAAATGTCAAGTAAAGCATTTATGAATCATTTTATACCAATCAGGAGTCCCCAGATTCAATTCCTAACAAGCTAAGGAAATAGCAATCCCTGCATCATAAGGGTGTAATTAGAATAAAGGAAATTTACAAGCGGCAATCCCACATTTGCTTTCAAGAATTTGAACACAATTTCTTTTTGTTTTCTTTTAAGGATTTTCACATAGTTTAAGGAAAAATCACTCAAAGACCGTTTTAAAGCTTTTTTCTGATTTTTTTTTGGAAGAAATTAATTTTTTTGGGATTTTTCTTATTTTTATATTAAAAAAATTATAATTAAAATAACAATATTATATTATAAAAAGGGACCCCGGTCGGAACCGACCCAGGTCGCCAAAATCGAGGCCGGTCTGGGCTTGATACGCAAGCCCAGTCTGGCCCTACAAAATAAAAGCCCAACTGTGAAAGAAAAATAAAAAGGCCCAGCCCGAAGCAAAGCAACCCCCACACGAGAATCAATCTAAGCCAGCCCAATCCTTATCTCTGGTCTTAGGCCCACTACGCCTAGCCCACTTACTCCCTATTTCCTATTTTAGCCAGCCTAAAACACTTAAAACCCAAACGAGCCCACCATGCCACTCTCGGCTGCCCGCTCGGGGATGACCAGAGCCGGGCAGCCTTCAGCCGGCTCGTCCCCGCCTGCACCTGGTCGCCATACCAGCTCCGCTGCTCCGTCAATCGCCCGCGTCGACCCACGAGACCAACTTGCCCCTCTTTAGTGATTAACCGCGAAAGTCGTCAATCCCCGGAGAGCTTGTCGCCGGCCATCAACGAATAAACTCTGTGGAGACAACAAGCATTGGTGATAGGCAAAAGGAACGACCACGACGGCCATGATCGATGAGATAAGGCTTCATGCAAGACAAACTCAGCAGCTAATGATCAAAATAACGGTACATGAACTTCGGGTAAGGTAAAGAAACGGTGGCCATTTTCATGGAATCGTCTCAAAGGTATTTTGTCAAACCCATGGCGTGCATCAGCTGAGGGGACAGCATCGGCTCGTTCCGGTCTGAGATTCGAACACCAGTTTGCAACAATCGATCGGCCAAGACTAGAGACGAACCAGGCTGAGATCGCTTGAGCCAGACCACGATGAATCTCAGTCCGGCGGGCTCTCTTTTTTCTTGAATATTTTTATAATTTCCTATTTATCCAAAATACAGTAAAATTAGGGAAAAAAGAATTAAAAATAAAACTTAGTTGATGTAGATACTATTAATACCTATGTGATGTGAAAATCCTTTTTGTTAGGGTTGAATTGGCTCCTAATTTTCTATGTAGCGTATGCCTAAATATTTAGTGAAAATTTAGGTGTCAATGTCTTCACCTTATATAAATATCAAATATCACTAGTAACACCAGTCTATGCTAACGATTTTTTTTCTATTGTTGTACAAAGGACTCACGTTGATACAAAATCGGTATAACTTAAAAGAGTTGTGCTCATGACATTGTGTTTCCCTAATTGAGCTTCATTAGTTATATTTTGGATTGCTTCGGGCTTGTAATCCCAAACCCAAATCCAAAATCCGACTCACTAAAATTGTTTTCTCCTCAAAACTACCCCCAGCTCACAATTCCCTGCAAAACTCATGGGTTCCATACTAAATCCTAGTTTACATTTCACGCTTGGCTCTACTTTTAATTCTACACCATTCCCTAAGTTTGCATGAACAGTCCTTGCCTGAGACGCTAAAGAGATTTGGAAGGAATTATTAGTTCTAGCCTGAGTAGAGTCTCATGAGATTACATGGTGTCAAAACCAAATTTAGGATGAATATGTTTTGCGGAAAATGAATGATTTGAAAATTTTTTTCGTAAAAATAACTTCTTGTGTCATTTACAAAAGTACATAAACGAAAGATATTTTAATCATCCATAGAAATATGTAGATATAACTTGTTGTTGATTATAAAAATATTTTTTATTAACTAATTATTTCAAGCGAAATAAGTAATCATCTTTAAGAAAATATTTTTTTAAGTCATTTATTTTTTTTGCAAAATAAATGGACCATAAGTATTATGCTTCTTCTAGCATAAGTTTCGATAGATTTACCAATATAATCATTTTAAAGTACCAAATCAAATTCACTTGGTCAATTCAGTAATAATTTTATGCAATTCTAAATGGATCAACTCTTGTTTTTATTAGGCTGAACATGTAGCCCAGGCCCCCTAGAATTGTGGTCTTGGCCACATTGCCCAACCCGCTAAGAAACTAGCAAGAATTGTGACTCCTTCCAAACGGCAACACTTGGTGACTCTCGTTGGATCTGGGGGAAGGTCACGACACTCGCCGCTGGTCAATCAAGGTTGCTGGCCACCGACCGGGGGCCGGTGATCCCGACCAACCCTCGTCCCACCATTGTTGCCCTTCCCAGCGATGGTGGGGCAGCGACGACATCGGCGGGGTGGGTTGCATAGCCCTTGCCCAATTCCTTCCCCTTTTTTTTTTTTTTAATTAAAATCGATTTTTTAGATTTTTTTTTCCAGTATGACCCTTTTTTTTTCCACATGGGCAATTTCTTTTTTTTTTTTTTTTTAAAAAATTACCATGTAGATATTTGTTTTGAGAAAAATTGCTCCATTAGCAAATAAAATCGCCGAAAAATGACACGTGTGTGCAATTTGACTAGATTTTTTCGCTGTTGACACTTAACTGATCATTTTTACTCCAATTTTGGCACTTAAGTATACATTTCCGAACTTTTAGCACTTAAGTGTCATTCCATGTCAAGTTTTGACACTCCAGGGATCCACACGTCCTCACTGAAGAAACTACTACAAGAGTTCTTTGCAAGTGGAAACACCCCTTGTTGTGATACTTTCTTGGGGTAATCTAAATTGACTGTGGGAAAGTAAATGGTCAACAGCAAAGTGTTCTCTCCTTGAAATTACATCTCTAGCCCTAGTTCTGGCCTATGACGGAGTCTTCATAATCGTATGTTTAGTTATCACATAATAAAAAATATAAATGCATCTTCAAAAAAAAATTATTAACGAATGTCCAAAATATTTGTTCAACATATTTAATTTAATGAAAATTTGATTTTTTTCAATTTTAGGTTATTATAAGGGCACTTGTTAAGGAAAGCCCCATTAAAAATATTATCAATAAATGAGTAAGCAGTAACGAGTACTATTTAATTACAAACAAACTATGTTTTAACATTGTGATTATTCATAATAAGAGAGTAATTGACACATTAAAAATTTGCACGGCTTTTTAATTGATCACTTTTTAAGTCTCTTAAGGGCAATAAACAAGAACAATATGTAACACCTTGCTTTCACCATATTATATGCAATAGATATACTCTGTAGACTAAATATGCTTGACAAGTACTTTGTTAACATTTCTTAAGGAAATTATTATTATTATTATATTGTAAAAAAATTACGACCACAAGCAATTAGCAAAAATGGCGGAATTGTGAAAATCTCATTAGAGCGAAATGCAGGTGTGAAGTGAAGTCGTGGCATTAAGTTGTGTGATGCGGTGAACGCACGTGCTAAATGACATGAAAAATGCCCATAGATGCTGATGATGATATAGAAACTGAATTTAGTCAATCAATGTTACCCGGAATTCTTTTGAGTGTGCTTTTGTGGTACAAACTCATCACGAGCCACATGGTGATGAAAATGGGCCCCACCAAATATTTTGAGAACTTCTTCGGATGTCACGTCTCTAGGTGTATGCAGCGATTTGAGATTCGGACTTACTAAGACAAAGATTTCACATCAACATGAATATGACAGATTTCATATAATAGAATCGATAAACATGGGTTTGGACATGAGCACATATATTTACCATTCAATTTTGTGATTAGAGAAGATAACTTTGGGCTCCAATCAAGTTGAACGCGATTAAAGCAAACTAAGGATTATAAATTCTCACGCAAACAATTCCGGGGACAATAGTGGATGGCGGAATATTTGCTCCTTCTGGCCTGAGTCTTCTCTACTCCTCAGTTCTACCTGAGAGAAGGGAGAAGGGATATGAAAGGGTGAGGAATTTTGCTAAAATAACGGCTCGTTGTAGGTCATGAATTTTTGAAATAGTAGATTTCATAATAATTTAAAATTATTTATTATTTGATTTTTTATGATCCATAGCAGACAATTATTCTCATATTAGATTAAAACTTTAATCATTTCTCGAAAAGTGAATGGGAGTGGTTATGCATGGATGGGAGTGGTTATGCATGGGTATAGAGTTAGTGGTTTTCTCTCGATCTTTTAGAATGAGAGTAAACGCCTCACTGAATCTCTTCCTCCCTTCCATCTTTGTTCTTATTTTCCTCGTTCCCGACCTTCCCACGATCTTCTTTTCCTTTTTCGCGTTCTGCTGAGCCACCAAATCCATTTCCTTTCCTATTTTTTACCATTTCCTCTCCTATCTTTTACCATTTCCTCTTTCAATCGTTCTTTACGATGCTAATGCAAATGCATTTTCTCTAAACCTAAATGTTTCTAATGTCTAGATGCAATAAAGAATGTAAAATGTAAAATTATGCCATGTCGATATTTTTGTTTAGCAGTCAAATTATATTGTTATCAACAAATTCGATCCCAAATTTTCTTAGGAAAATGAATGGCTAATCTGCAAACCAAAATTTACGTGTCAACACAAATGAAATGAATATGGTACTCTAATTTTGTGAGCTATTTGACAAAATTTAGGAATTCGTTTGAAACAATTAGAGGGTCAGGTTACAAAAAACTGGATCCAACGCCTTTTTCTCCCTCTTTGACGGTCTGAAGATGTTTTACCCTGAACTCATTGCACTTGAGAGAGAGACTCACGTCGGCATGATTGATACTACTGTTGGAATGAAAATGCATAGGCTATATATGGGATACAACTTGTAAATGTTTTTCTTAGTTTCCACCAAAGTAAATCGGCTATTTATAAAATTCAAAAAGTACCAGGTCACATGAGCTCATCTTTCAATGAACCTTCCTCTTCTTGTCCAAGATAGTCAAACTCAGAGAACAAAAACTATGGCCAATTGATTATTCATTATCTAGTCAAAAGGATGGGCAAAGTAATATCCATGTAAATCTATATGTTGTGAACTCAAGTTGAACAGTATCTAACCAGGAAAAAAAAAACTCAAGTTGAACAATAGACAACAGAAATAACTTAAGTAATGATAATTCGAGTAGGATACTGCTTGCCAATCCATGTGATGATTGTACTTCATACCGTCAAGAGCTGTAGACCTAACTTTGTGAAATAGTATCTACTAAAAGAAGATTGGATGAACTAATCATTGTGGCATGAACATCCATAATGTTCGGAGAAATGATAACCATCTCAATGCTCATATAAAAATCCAAAAGGTAGATGTTTCAACAGAGCCTTTTTGTCAAACAAACATTAACTGTTATCTATATTTAACCAGCAGATGAACCAAACTACATCATGCATATTCTCCAAGCAATGTCTAGTACATTCCCATTAAGAGTTATGCACATAGATAAGATCATGCTCAAGGAGGGGAAACCAATCAAGATAAACTTTAATTACGATGCCGATGTCAATTAGAGATAGAACTACTGCTCTGAATTTTCCTTCAAACTTGTCCCTCTCTCTTGGAGTATACGAAGGCATACACACATCAACTCTTGCCTTGCCTGGTCTGCCAAAATCTACCTACACCCAAACATGCCAGCATGTCTGATTGGGACTTGAGAACAGCTCTGATGTCCTTAGAATTGGTACCCGCAATAGCGATTTGCTTGCACGTGACCCTGTGAGTGAGTGAATCAGAGACGAAGTGCTCGGAGATGAAAACATCTAGCGGGAATGGCTCCATGTAGGCTATGGTATGCTACTTGAAGGACGTGCTTATTTAGATTCTTGGAGTTCTTGCGCTTTCTGGTCAATGTGTGGCTATAGTTGTCATCATCCGAATAGTCCAACTCCAAATTTCTTGATGCTAAATGAGATTGCCTAAAAGCCAACACTGATACAAAATATCTATACAATTCGATAAAGGATAAAGCACATCCACATTCAATTGATTATTTGCTTAACCATTATGCTACTTCGGTACCAGGAAATGAAGCACTTGCCTACTATGAATATCACATGTCGGCACAAAGAAGCCATGTATCAACACCACAAATTGGAAAACTATAAGTGCACAGGTTGCAAAAACCTTACTTCAACTTCCAGCCACTTTAATCGTAGCAAGCATGACACCTGAAAGAGACAAACATTGTCAGTAAGGCATGTCTAAATAATGACAATTCTCAAGATTAACCAGAGAAGTGGACAAGCATGCAGCCCCATGAAACAAAACCCCATTCTTTGAAGCTACGTTGAAAGAAGTTATGCTAAGCAATTCATCAAACAGCTAGAATGCATTGGTGGATAAGTGCCCCAAAGCCCCTACAATTCGAACTACGTTACGATCCTGTTAAAAACATTCAAACATTTTTAAAGAAAAGACCGACTTCATATGAGCAAATATAGAACTCAAAGAAGAACACAAGTTTCTTCCTTTTGACACCAGGTTCGGGCAAACATGATTGGGCATGTAAATTTACCTGACTTACAGTGTGGATTGTTTAACGTCGATAAGGATTTGATTGTGGTATTAAGGTCCCCCTCCCAATATGCTTTGTCATCCTCGTCAGAGAAGAATACTTCATCTAATAATGGTGTACTCAAGGCACCGTTGCAAAATATATTCATCTTGGGGCACAGCTTAACGGTAATCTGCCACAATAATGGGAAACTAAAAGTGCAATTTGTTGGGGAGAAGCTCTCAAGGCTTGGTAAACCATCAAGTATCAACTTGTTCAGCTTGGGGAAAGAGATCTCCTTTGCTCCATTTCCATCATTTGTTACCACGTCTTCCATTTTACCACAATCCCTTAGGATGAGTTGAGCAAGGTGGACCAGACTTGACATTGCTGAGCAAGTCCCCATATGAACCAAACCAGTGCAACCCTTTACTTCTAATTTTGTCAATCTCTGGAATGCAATCGAAGATGGAAATATGATTGATAAACCCAAGCACTCTGAAACAAGCAAAGATTCAATTGGTTTAAGGATTTCAGCCATCAAGGAGCCATCTTTCCAGACTCGCTGGAGTTTACACAGCTTATTCAGCTCAAGTCGCTTCAGATTTCTGAGTGCCCTGAGAGGAGTTTCCACGTCAATTAATTCTCCATAAGGAGTTGCTCCCCCATGTCCAAACACATCTTCTGGAAATATCTCCTCCAAGGAACTACAAGACAGAGAAAGCACTTCTAGATGGGGGAATCTATGGAGAAGGAAGTCGGAGGGGAAAGCGACATTCTCATCGTGATAGCATGCCAACTCCAGCTCTTTGAGATTGCCAAAGATGTAATGTTGCTGCATCATCATCGTAATATCCTCCCTCGTCAATGTCAATCCCTTCAAGTTTGTTATAACCTGTGGGAATCCCTTTTAATTAGTCTACCAGAAGTAAATAACCTGGCGCGGCCATGGTGCAATGAGTAAAATGTCCTTTTATTTTAGGAAAAAAAGGAAAAATAACCCAAGAGCCAATACAAGGAATGTTTGTTTGTTAGTGGTTTGCCCAATTCAATCAAAATATCTTTCGCGAATTTGGACAAAGAGAGTTATTTGTCAATCATACTTGAGCTATTTCAACTGTCAACTAATTAAATCCAAAAGCTAAAAATATGTGAATTTCAACGAGTTCGTGGCAAAAAGTTAAAACACAAGTTTTTTCTGTTTTACCAAATCGTGTTACTTGTATAGTAAGTAGATGTGTTTCAATAGTAAGATGTTGTATTAATATGCCGCACTTTATTTTTTAAACTGCAGTCTATGACTCTGGTAAGATTGCATTCAAATTGAACTAATCGTTGGCAAAAGCGGAAAAAATATTGAATGATGGGAAATGGACGAAAAAGCAATAATTATACAACCAAAATTTAATGGAAAAAGAATTGAATAATTAAGACAAGTTGGTCGTCCTTACAATAGCACAATGAAACGTCATATTAACTAAGAAACAAACCAAAAGTACATAACCCCTAAAAAAATAGACATTTTTAGCGTTGCTAACAACAAAACCTAATTCCGTGTTAGTGTATCACTGATACACACTCAAAGTGAGGTTGTAATTTCAAATAAATGTTATTATCTTAAAAAACGTTAATAAGTCATTGAAATAAATTTTGGTAGATTATTAAAGTAATTGGTGATCTGGAAAGTTTTAAAATATTAGTAAATTTCAAGATCTACAATATAAAAAGCTAGTAACTATAATCGGTTTGTTTCTTAATTTGACGAATTTTGGTACATCAATCAAATTAAGGTTTGTAAAATCAAATAAAAATATTTCAAAGGCGTTGGTTATCCACATAGATAAATATTAGTTAATTATTAAGGTAGTTTGTAAGTTTGCAAGTATAAAGAAATATTGGTACTTTTAATAACTTAACCAAAAAAAAAGGTTGACAAGTGAAAATTAGTTTGTATATTAATGTGACTGATGTTGATACACCAATCAAATCAAGTTCAGTAATTTTGAATAAAAGTTAAGTAAATTCAAATACGTTGGTGAGCCACAAGAATAAATGTTGGTGAATTGTGAAAAAGTTGGTCATTTTGAAAGTAGAAAAAATTGTTTGTACTTTTCAAAACCAAACAAGATAAAAAGTTTGTAGGTAACGAAAGTCAGAGGGTGTGTTAATGGGACGAAACTGGTAAATCAATTACATCAAGAATTGTAATTTCAATTAAAAGTTAGCACATTAAAAGCGTTGGTAATCACAATGACAAATGCAGATAGATTATAAAAGCTGGTAAGTAAGTAAAATGAGTTGATACCTTAATGTAATGAATGTTGATAAATCAATTAAATTAAGATTGATAATTCCAAATAACAACTAGCAATTTTCAAGGCCTTGGTATACTACAAGAATTAATGTTTGCAGATCATTGAAAGAGTTGGAAACTTTTAAAGTACAAATATATGTTTGTACTAGTTAAAATCTGTTGATAAGTTACTAACACATGAAAGCAAGTTATTAGCAGGAGTTGATAGTTACCGACCATGTTCAAGATATACAAGCATGGAACTCCGTTTCGTGTTTAGAGTGACAGAAAGCTAGCAACATGCCATATAAACATAATACTAACTTAAAAAAAAAAATTGATGGATGAGGAATTAGAATTAATTAGATAGGTAAATCCTAGCCATTAAACGTGCAACTATCAATGACCAGATAAAGGTAGAGAATTAGAATTAAGGATTGCACCTTTTCAAAAGAAAAAAGTGCTCGCTGGTCGCTGGTAGTAGAACCGTGGCAGCTTTGGATTAAACCAGCGAATGAGAATGACCTCATTTTGCCACAATGTCTCAGTTGCAATTGCTCCAAGATTGGCCATGTTGACGTATGGCTATTCCTATAGAAGCTCCTCAGATTGGGCAACCCAAGTAACCTCAAGTCAGTCAATCGCGGAAAGAAGAGATCATTTGCACTCATGTCCACCCCGTCTTCCTCCGCTATGATTTCCTCCACCCCACAAGAACTTACCAAAAGTTGTTCAAGCTGTGTCATACTCTCTGCCACCGAGCTTGGAAATAAACTTTGAAGGCTCTCACACTCGGTAGCCTTCAAGAATTGCAAGCATTCAAATTTAACAGTCCCACCAGGATGTCCACTCCACACGTGCTTCATTTTAGGGAGTCGTTCCAAATTTAATTGTGTCAAACTAAAACTGCTTGCGGTGCAAGCTCTGCTCATGTTTTTCTCTTTAATTTGAAATACCACTTCTAAGGAACCACAATTAGTCACGGTTAATTCCTTCAAGTTACGGAATCCTGCGAGAATAATATCCGATGAAAATATGAATAGAAGTTTCTCACAATAGTCCACCCGTAGTGTCTCGAGATTGCTGAAGGCACCTGAAGCAAGCTCATCAGCCGATTTCTTCTCCACATTAGGAACCTGCGAGATCTCCATTAACTCAATAGCAGGAAACCCAAACTGTTATTGTTCATTATGATTCATTAAAGCCGATTCTATCTCCCCCTCCAGAAAGAAAGAACTTTAATGTCGAGCAGGGAAAATCACAAAATAAACATTTTTAAAAGAACACAAAAAAGAAGAAGACTAGATGCTTCTTTAACTATGCTGATAACATAAAACATATAAAATGAGGCGTAATTAACTAATATAGACGTTTTTATGCCATCACATGTCACATCGCAATTAGATTTTGAAAAATTAAATCATTATTTTGTCTTAATTAAAAAAAATCTTTATATGTGCTATTAGACTCTTCTTTAATACCCATGCATAAAATTTCATTTACTATAAAATGAAAAACGTATCACATTACTAATTACCATATATCAAAAACAACCTGAGATTAACTCTAAAGTCAATATTTTCAATGTGTTTATAAATCAAATGTTTAAGTAACCACATTTGAATAAAATCAATGGTTTTTATCACAAAATACTAAACAATGCAAATGCTGCTAAAAAGTCTTTTTTTCTTATAGTTGATAAATGCATATTACTTTGTCAAATTACACGAAACGCCTTTCTCCAAAGTAGATATTTCAACTAGTCAATTTTTTTTAGAGTCTGCACAATATGTGGTATTAGAATTTTGTTTTCACTGCATCTTATGATTGCTCGATGATTCTAGACCAAAGGCCAATGCTATGGTACTTATTTTAGTTGTTACACTTGCATTTCTGATCCGATATGCTCATGAATAGCATTCATGCCCATTGAAAGTTCAGCCCCGATGCTTGCTAATTAGGCCACTCCACGTTTGCTATAATATTCCCTTTGAATATTGTTTCAATATTTACTAAATCTGGTGTATTGAAATTTAAAAAGAGTAAGGGGTTAAGATTATTACATTGATTGGTTTGACAATTACGATTATTATGATTCTATAATAGTTTTGACAAGATTATTACGATGATTGCTGTAATTTTGGTCATCATATCCTAAATAATCTTGAAGCAATTAAACTTGTTTTTAAGGATCTGAGAGAAGATTTCAATAGTTTTGGTAATAATTTAATAGATTCATTAAATAAATAAAAAACTGTAAGGAAGACATAAACGGTCCAAATCTGTTCTCTAATGTGCAAAAGGGCATAGGTAAATACTCTCGATACCTTGAAATGTAAAATAAGGACTCTTGCTGATGAGAACAGTGAAGGGAATGGGATAAAATTGAACTAACTAATTTGGATGAATTTATTGAAACAACTTCTGTAATTTAATAAATTTAGGAATGTAATTTTTCCTATTAATCATCCATAGCCCTTGCCAGTGGCCCTTGCCAGTGGCCCTACGAGGGTCAACCGCCCTCGCCTGGTGAAGGCTGTAGGCTCTCAAGGGTGGGAAGGGCTGCTCCCTATTTAGCCCATCCCCCCTTGATTTGCGATGTCTCACCGGTTTATATTTCATAGTCATTGTTTTTCTACTGTTGGATTATTTTAACAAGTCCTAAAAAGTGCAATTATTACGACTTAAATTCATGTAAAAAAAAGTTCTAGGACTTAAATATTGAACTAACACAAGCTTTAGGACTCATGATGTCATTATCACTTGATCTTACATTGAATAAGATCTAAATTTAAGCTGCCCTCTTTAGCGTCATCTAGACTCTAGATTAGTTAAAAGATGTTAATTGGAGCTTAGCCTTTCAGTGATATTTGTATTTCAGTCACGGTATTAATGAAATATTACATTAGTCTAAAATTTGAGAATGAAAGAAAAATATATCAAGTTTTGGGAACTCATGAAAATTTTTTGGTATACGTGTCAGTATGTTAATTTTACATAACTAGCTTTAATGTGTTTGTAATTAATTTAAAGTCAACAAATTGTAAAAGAAAATGATAAGTTATCAAAAGTCACCCCACAGACCCCTACATTGTCTAGGTCAAACCATCAGGAGCAAGAAACTATATATGCCATCAATGAAGAATGTGCACAAACCTTTTCGACCAGTAAAAGTGGTTGCTGCGTTGGAATGTCATCCTCTAGTCTTCTACAACTAGCATCCCCTAGAATTATCTCCACAGCTTTACAATCTTCAACAACAAACTTTTCCAAGGAAGGCCACTCTGAAATATGCTTCCCATGGCAAAAACTTCTGAGTTTTATCATTTTGTGAAGATAGAGAGTGACAAGTTGAGGAATTACAATTATGTCAGATGTTTCTTCAGGTTTCTCTTCATCTTCAACAACAATGTACTCCATCTCTCCACAGCCACCTAGAACAAGATATTGGAGTTGTACCAAACTTTTTGCCATAGACATTGTAAAAAGGTTTCTTAGACATGGGCACTCCTCAACTGTCAAGAACTCCATACGGTGAAGCAACCTCTTCCACATGAGCGAAGGAATAACATTCAAAAGGTTAGGACACTGCTTCACCTCAAGGACCTTTAGTCGGCAAATGTACTCATTAGGCATCTCATTCTCCCAAAGTTCTCTTGATTGAATTCCTGTTAGACGTAGCTCCTTTAATTTGGGAAATACAACCTGCGGAAGCATCACCTAGCTTAAGTCACAATGACTGGCATTGAAGGAAAGTTGCTTATGTGTCCAGAGCATCACAAAGAAAAAAGCAAATCACATGCGCAGCGATACAATTGAGATGAAGGAAAGAGGAAAACCTTCTTGTCAAATAAATAATGTGGACCTTCATCAAAACCGGTAGATCCCTCATTCATCATTTCCACACATGGCGTCGGCAGCCTCCATATGAAAGCCTTGAGTTCAGTGCACTCCAAAATTGAGAGATTTCTAAGGGAGGGAAACTCATATGCACAGGTTCCTGAGCTGAATCTAATCAAGCTCTTAAGGGAACAAAGCTTCAATGTACGTAAATGAGAGAACTTCACTGCCTTCAACTTTCGCTCTTCACTTTCTTCCATGGCAATGACTTCTTGCATGTTATTGCAACCAGAAACATCTAGCATCTCAAGTTTATCAAGAGTCTTGGATGTGTCATTCGTGAAGAGATATCTCAAACTATGGCAACTGCGCAAACTAAGGTAAGTTAAACTAGGAAAACTCAACGTTGCTTTGGTGCTGCTTGTCACAAGCGCATTCAGCCTCGGTAAGTCCCACAACTTTAAGTTTTCTAAGTCTAAGAAGACCAGGCGTTTTTGACTTCTCTTAGTATTGACAGCAACATGTTCCATTAATGCTTCCAAAGAGTTACACTTGACCACCTCAATCATTTCCAGGCTCTGGAACCTCTCTATTAAAGTTGATGGAAAAATATGAGACAAATTTTCACAATCTTGGACCGTGATGGATGCTAGTTTGCAGAACGATTCTTCAGAAAGTTCATTGTGCCATATGCTCCTCACCAAGCACAACGACAAGAGCGTCAACTCCTCCAAGCTCGGAAAAAGAACCTGAATGATAGCACCATATGTCAGTTTCTTGACTATGGACTCCTAAAAGTCCTGATTTGGATGCTCTAATACGTTAATGTATTCTCAGGAACGAAGTTGGTTACCCAAGATTATACCATTGCCATAGAAAAACAACAGAAGCATGGGGTATCAAGACTCTTTATAGGACATGCTAACAGAGAATTTTCAAATGCTTCATCTGTGATAAGACGACGGTTACCGAGAATAATTTCTATGATAAACATAAAATAGAAAATTTTAAGATATTTACGCACATTTTGATTGAAGAATGCAGGCAAAGGCCAGTTAGAGTTGACAAGACCAAACACTTGTTGTGAACCTCCATCAGCTGTCGTCGATTGTAGCTTTCCTTCAAATGAAGAGAATGTCATCATTTTGGGACATCCAGATATCCTCATTCTTCTTAAGGTTGGACAGTGAACACGGTACGTCCCATAAGAGAATGTCTTGAGATTTGGCAATTCCTCTAGAGATAAGGAGGTTAATAGAGGGAACTCTAAAGTGCCGATGGATGTACCTTCCTCCAATGCTTCTTCTTGCACCTGCACATCTATAATTTCCTCCAATAGTTTACAACTCACTATTTCTATTTCTTTTATTTGCTGGAGTGTTTTAGCCATGGAAGAAGAAAAAAGAAACCTCAAGTTCTCACAATTTTGCACCTTCAGTGACCTTAAGTTTCTGAAACACAATGCTATTCTTGGATTCTCGTTCCATATGTATCCCAACCTTGGTAAGTCACTCAAGGTCAAAGTGGTCAATCGAGATAGAATTTCAACATCCCCACTGGCTATTAGTCCCTCAAGGTTGAATACTTCCCGTATTAACTGACATCTTTCAACGGTTATGGCTTCCAAATTTTGTAGCTTCATAACCAAATTTGGTGGGAAGATGCTCAAGAGGAATGCGCAATCCTCTACCGTCAGAAATTTTAGGTTGGTCACATCTGAAGGAAATTGGGAGTTCCATATCTCTTCTAATTTGGGAAGTTCAGATAGTGTCAAGGACTCCAACCAAGGCAATTGAACCTTCAAAAGTAGGGAGAATCATGTTAGGAAGTCATATGCATCGATTTTTCTTTAGTTGCGAGGACTGGATAACCCCACATAATTTCACAATGCTTGCAACTAAAAATTATGAACAAGCACCGCGTGTGTAATCTAATAAAGGAAATGATCCCATATGATAGATTTGAAGATGATGGAAGAAGAGGCCGAGTAGTGAATCTTGAATTTGACCTTTTTCTTCTTTAAATTTTATTAGCTTTTACGCTTGACTTATCATTTACCAATTATGTATTGAGACTGTACTATGCAAATAACAAGAGGAGGAAGTTATAATCCCTAAGTTATTGAGGTAATCGAATTTACCCTCACATTTTGTGCTTTCTAAACTTTAAAAATTAATGGCATAGACTCAATTAATTCTCTTTAGTCATTAATTGTGGTCTTGTATAATATCTCTAATGATAGTGTAAAAAAAAACATCTAAATTATATTCTACCAAATGGTCATGAACGAGCAACATATTAAGTTCAAAAGGGACATAGAACAACATTAGACATAACAATGAACATTAAAGGGATTGTAATTGACAGATTGATAAAAACTATACTTTTAATTGATTAAAAGGTGTAATTTGAGTCTGGCATTTTTCTTCAAAGTGTTCCAAAAAAATGCCTTATTAAAAGATTGAAAGTAAAAAGTAATTATGAAGTTATGAAGTCGTCAGAAAAATTTGTTGTCCCTGGGCATCAATGGACTAAAATTCCAGTATATCTGCAATGCGGAATGGTGGACTTATCGAACCAAAGTCAAAAGGGGTTTCATCAATTTGAGTTCCATGATTGGCCATAAGATCCATGAACTGGTCCCAGCAGCACCATATGGGCATCAAAGTCAAAATATAATAATACTTATTATTATTTTTATTTGGAGAGTTAGTCATGTGGCCAAAGAAAAGAGTTAATTTAACAAATGATTTAGTTGAGCATCACGCTTTTGCGTCTTGGGTCACATGATGAACATAATTTCAAAAAGATAATCTAAAAAGGGTTTCCATATTTTTAAAAATGTATGGCGAATTGAGTAAATAAACTTTCCAACTTCCAACTTTCATAGCCTTTCCGAGCATGAATTAGCTCATTACTCACGCTTGAACAAGCATTTTTCTATGTTTAACATATTCAATTGAAGGCAATAGCCATGTTGTACCTCATGCATCAGAAGATTAGTCAGAGAAGGTTTGGTGGTCTGGATGAATGGGAACATGACTATCAGAAAGCATGAAATTTACCTGTTGCCCGTCCAGGAATACAACTGAATGGTCCTCGGTTTTATAGAAGCTCTTCATCTCTGGCAAGTTTTGTAACGCCAGTCTACGCAAATTGCATGACTTCACATTGCTGTCATCATCTATTTCATCTCTGTATTCATCTGCCTCAGCATTTGCAACAATTTGCTGCATCAAGTGGCAGCTGGTTATTTCGATCTCTTCTAGCTGCAAGAATATTCTCGTCATGGACAACGGATACAGATGTTTGATTTCACTGCAGTTTTTCACTTTCACAATCTTCAGTTCGCCAAAGGATTTTGGGGCAAGATAATCGCGACAAATCTTCTCCAAGTTGTTCAAATTCTTGAGAACTAATGATTCCAATATCGTAAATGCAGGGCGCTGTGTGAAGTCAACAACGTATTGAAATGACTGGTTATTTTTTACATGAAGATGCTTCAATTCCTGAAAACCTTCATTGCACAAGCCATGAATGCTATCTCTGCCATCTTGCAAGCCATCCAAACGGAGATCTTGTGTTCTCCCCAAACACTCCTGCATCCACCCTTCATGGAGAAGATTGTCGGAATCTAGCTTGAGCTTTAAAGTTCGGGATTCTTTGTATTCACCCCACCAAAAATTAGTGCCCCCAATTCGGATTTTATGCTCGTTCAGATTCCCAAATGGCAGGTCGCTTGAGAGATTGGTAGAATGAGGAATGGTAATGTACAAAGTTCTCAACTTTTTCATGTTCTTCAACTCAGACAAGCTGGCGTTGCTTCGCGGTGCTTCATCCTCAACCTCCCATTGACAAAATCTGTCAATAAACAGTTCTTCCAATTTAACCAAGCATTCGAGCATGCCAGGTTCAATAATTTCGAGCCCGAAGCACCCTTTCAAGTCCAAAAATCTCAATTCTGTTAGTTCACCTATCTCTTTAGGCAGTTGAGTGATTGTAGATCCGGTGAAAGCGAGGAACGCAATCCTTTCAGCTTTCGCAAAATAGTCACATCTTTCAGATCGCAGTGATCAAGAGATAGTGACTTGAGGTTTTGAAGGAATTCAGTCGACGGAGGTAGAGTGGTGATAGTTAAGCCAGTTAAGTCCAAGACTTGGAGCTTCTCCATAGACTCAAAAAATGACTCGGGAATTTCAAGAGACTCGTTGTGTTCGTATATCAGAAGCATCCTTAAGTTTGGACAATCCAATGTTGCAGGAAGTTCATCAATGCCAACATAGGGGAGGGATATAACTATGCAATTTCTAAGCTCATCCTTTGTCATTACTTCAAACCCATGACCCTTCCTCCCAACCAAGGCGTTCCATTCCGTGGAAGCAATAGAGATGGCCACATCAACAAATATGTCATGTATGCTGAAAAGTTCCTTGTCATCATTATCTAGTAACAAAGAAGAGTCCTGCAGGCTATGTAGATCAACAATCAACCTACATCTAGCGTTTTGGATGGTTTCGCTGAATTTTTCAAACAAACCCAAACCCATGCAATAGACAAGACAATCTCTCGTGGAAATTCTCCCGGAGGTCAGAGCGCAAACCAAGAACAATGATCTGATCCTTTCTTCTTTTATGTCATTGTAGCTTAATTCCACTAGTGATTTTACATTCGACAGGTCTCTATTGGTCGAAGCATTCATCCATGCAACCAAATCTTTGTGCTTCAACCTTGTTGCCAATGAAACTATCATAAGTGGAAGGCCTCCGCAATTCCTGATCGCTCCATCTACCAAAGGTTCAAACTTGGGATCGTTAACTTTATCCCCCACTATCCTTTCAAAAAGTCTTCGGGCTTCTCCGTGCTCTAACAAATTAAGTGGAAATTCTCGGTCGGAGTCCATGTGAGTGCGTAAAACATCTCGATTTCTAGACGTTAGTAATAGCTTGCAACCTCTTACTTTATTATTATCATCTCCGCAAGGGATTCCAACTTCCTTCAACTCCAACTTATTCCACAAATTATCTAAAATAATGAGAATGCGTTTCTTAGGATCACGCTCTAATCTCTCATGCAAACGAGCTGCTCTCCCACGATCAGTTTCCACATTAATTGGCTTTAAGCCCAGTGCATCAGCGATTTCTCCCTGTATTCTTTTTATATCTGGATTGCGTGATACATTTGCCATGGCAACCTCATCGAACAACTTCTCTCTCTCGACTCGCCTTTTGATGTCCTCCAAAAGCTTCGACTTGCCAACCCCACCTGGTCCATACACCCCAATCACATGGACCTTGTCATCGGTTATAGCCTTCATTATATCCTCTGTGATTAAAGCCCTCGAGGCCAATGCATCTTCTTTCTTGTCAACAGATCTTGTAGTAGAAGTGGTGGCAATGACAATTCCTGGTGGAGTATTCTCGTAGTACACCTTCTTGAAGTCACTATTTCGGCTTTTCTTATGGAGTCCCTGAATGACTTCAGTAGTCTTCTTCACCTTTCTGCCTATTGGATGACGCACCACAGGGTTGGGAATCCACCCACGGAAGCAAGCGTTCTTTGCATTTTTGCCACGTTCTAACAAGTTTCGTGCTCCCTCAGCCTCCTTCGTCACACTCCCCAGCCAATCCTGAACATTAGTGTATATAGGTTTTCCATCGTACCCGGCTTCATTGACAGAGCGCTGCACCCTTTCCGTTGCACTCTCCAGCTCCTTGACTTCATTTTTGAGATCTTCGATATAGCTGTTGTAGCACAGCACGTACCCAAATTGACGTCCAATGGGAGCAAATAGGTACTCACTCAGTTTCGAAACTATGTTCACAGCGACGGAGGTAAAAAAACTCCCAGCCATTTCTTGCTTCTTTTCTAGATATTTCTCTTCTCACCTTTTGTCCTCTTGTTCGGTCTCCTTGTTTTTGCTTAAACAAATGGACCCAAAGGAAACTGAACAGATAACATAACTAATCACCCGATGTACGAAAAGAAAGGAGGAGCAAAGTCAAAAAAAAAAGAATGAGAACCGTGAAACGAAACGAGAGAGACAGACAGATAGACTCGGCTGCGCTGAAGCGAGAGCAATGTAAATCAACATCAGGAAGAAACATTACAAAATTCCGCACCCAAGGTCTACCCCGTTCGATAGAAGGCTAAATTACTATTTTTTTTTTGTCCCTGTTTCCTTTAATTTTTTGTTTTTGACAATGGGATGACTCTTCGAGGGCTCCGACAAATTTTGGAGTCACCGTCACAATTCTACGCTCTTAAAGCTTTTCTCGAGATGAAGTTCAAGTGTGCCCAAATTTAAATCTAAAACATTAGGAAGAAACATTACATGGATATTACCGATTCTTTTGATTAGTGACGGTTAGAATTATTGAGAACTTTTTCTCAATAATCTAAAGATTGAAGCATTTCTTTCCTTTTCTGGATTTCGCAAGAAAGCAATTAAGTACTTTTTATTATGATAGTGGACAAATAACATTTGACTTCTGGTACTCATTTTAATATTTGTAGCGTGCACCATCCGCCACTTGGATTTAAATAGAAAAGTATTACGTGCTCCTGCACCTAGCTACGAGTCCAATTTCGAAACTCCGTCAATTGGGAACAGAGATTTTCTCATGTTTGGTTGCAATTAAAGGCCACCGAAGATGAAGAAGTCGGAGACCTTCGCCACCGTCCCGGCCCCACCAATCGGCAGCCAATGCCGGTGACGAGCTGCTCTCCATATCTGGACGAGCGGCTTGCGAGCGATGCCGACCCTCGTCCATGGCTGTCGTTGGCGTCCTTCCGCCAGATCTGGTCAGAGGATGTGGTGGAGCTGCCGAAGGAGTTGCGGGAGGAGGTGGGGGCGGAGTCTGAGGTGGAGGAGGAGGCGAGGAGGCTGCGGATCATGGAAGGGGGAGAGCTGGATGGGGAGGAGCTGGCCCTTGTAGAAGAGCTCGTAGGCGACGCAGAGGATGGAGGGGGAGCGGGGGGAGAGAGTGGTGAACTCAAAGTCGGAGGAGGAGGAGGACGAGAAGGAGCGGGAAGGCGACGAGGGGTTTGGTGATTCAGGGTGTTGTCTCTTCTCTTTCCCTGGCTGATGCTTGATGAAGACGATGAGCTTGGGTAGGTGACAGCGTTTCAGAGATGAAAACTGGCTGACGTAGAGGTTCAGGACCACTTGATATTTTTTATATGAAGGATTACTGTCAATTCTTAGAGCAGAATAGAAGCCTTGTCCCCCTATAAATTAAAAGACATTTTTGAACTGGCTACGTGGGAAATTCTAAATTAAACGACAACATTGGACCAAATAAAAGTATAGATATTTTAATTTTATATTAAAAAATAAGCAAGGGCTATTTATGCCTCCTCTTTTGCCTGATAGATACCTTATTATTCTTATCAAATTACCATAATATCAATTTATCATCAGAAGCAAAGTCAATCACCAATTCTTCCTATTTTTTTCTCTTCATCTTTTATGTTCATTATTAATTGACAAAATCAATTAATGGTCAATTAATCATACCTTTTGTTTCTTACTATCGCCACTGCTTCTCCCATTTTCTTTTTAAACCATAATGAATTAAACTTTGCAATACTTTTAACTTTATAAGTTTGGTTCATAAACAGTACTTTGGTTAGATTGTTAATTACTAAATATAGGTATTCTATCTATCTTAATAGTAATAGGACAGCGCAAATATTCAGACTCTCTCTCTCTCACAGGCACGCATGTACGCATGCATACTCTTATTCAACGTTCATCAACAAACAACTCGCAATTAAGGCTTCATTTGTTTTGGCAAATAACTTCTTAAAAAAAAAACGCTTCTCGGATTTTTCCAGCCTTCATCTCATAGAATTGGTCGGAGAAAATATTTTCCATTAACAGAAACAGTCTTCTAAAATGGAGAAAAATGTTTTCCACTTTTCAACAAGAGGAAAACATTTTCCACACTCATTCTCTCTTATCTCACACCCTATTAACCTCCAATTCTTTCTTTCATTTTAAAATCAAAATTTCAATTATTTTTATTTTAAAAAAATTGAATTTTTTTTTAAGAATTGAATTTTTCATTATTTTTATTTTAAACAATCCAATTTTTAACTTTTTAAATTTTTTATTTTCTTCATCCTCAGCTTGTCACCTACCATGACGATGGCCGACGACTAACCATAGGCAAGGGACAAGCTCATTGAAGGGCCATGAGCTCGTCATTTGCTAAGGGCTAGTCGCCATGGCTAATGATTGGCCGAAAAAGAAGAAAAAAAGAAATAATATTAAAATTTTGAAGTTTTTAAAATTCAATCAAAGAAGAAAATAAAAAAGATAAAAAATTATTAAAAGGAATGCAAATAGGAAAATCAAATATGATTTTTCATACTTCATGGCAGAAAATGTTTTCTAGGTCATTTTCGGGTTTTGGTCGGATAGGGGAAAATATTATTATTTTCTTAGAAAATGGCTTACTGGAAAACATTTTCCAGAAACACTACATTTTTGGCAAAATGAACGGAGCCTAACTATCAACCATTTTCTCTCATTAATTGTAATAGGCTGGACTATAAAAATGCCTGTGAGTAGAGACTTGCTATTTTTCCAAGTTCATCCTATTATTTACAAGTGGCAAAAATTACACTAGCAACAAGAAATATGGTTAAACATGAAGTCATACAACTACTATTTTAAAGACATAAAGCTAAGAGAGACATATACCGGTGCTTGTGCAATGAGTTTATATCGCAATTATCTCACCTGTTTTTTTTTCTTTCATGTTTTTTAGGTTTCAATCAATAGAACCAAATTACCAAACAAAGAGGGTGAAAATGAAGTAAGCGTTGATAGCACACTAAAAGTAGATATACAATTATACGCATACCAGGAGTGGCTTCACTGTAATGCAAGAAGAACTTGGATATCTTAACTTCACTTCTGACTTGTATGCAAGATGGATGAAGAGTTATGTAGGCCAGAACCAATCCTGATAACACCCAAAATAAGTGGACATATTAACATAACCCTAATAGCACAAGAAAAGTAGATATACAATGACACACATGCTTAGGAGGCTTCACCGTAACGCAAGAGGAGCTGAGATTTCTTGGCTTCACTTCTGACTTGTGTGCAAGATGGATGAATGTCAATCAGGCAAAAATCAGTACTGATAACACTAGAATATAAGCGGATAAATCAGCATAATGCAAAAAAAAAAGGTGGAGACTGTGGGGGAAGAAAACAGTGGGGTGCTGAAATTTATTCAATAGAAAATGTAATCGAGGAAGATGTGACAATACCTTCAGCTTCGACTTGGAACGACTGGAGGATGAAGGGATTCATTGCTGAGTTCTTATAATGGGCTAATGAGAGAGAAAGAGAGATTGTAAAACACATAATTGCCGAGAATATTAAAACCAATATGTCTAAGTGGCAATCACGCGGTTGGCCATTTTTATAATGAGTGCTACTGGCTTAGGACAAACTGGCATTAGATAGTCAGTACTGCTCCTAGATACTAAACGTGACTTATTGGACTGGCAGCTATATTCAATTTCACTAGCCAAACACAATTTAGCGGCCAACAGGTCAATGTGTTGTTCTCAAGAAATCCTACCTCAGCATTGTCCAATCTCTCTCTCTCTCTCTCTCTCTCTCTCTCAGCGGCCAACAGGTCAATGTGTTGTTCTCAAGAAATCCTACCTCAGCATTGTCCAATCTCTCTCTCTCTCTCTCTCTCTCTCTCTCTCTCTCATGCAATACAAATACCCATGGTCATTGTTCATCAACAAACAACTCGTGATTAAGAAATTGGTAAGTGGAGAAAAGTATAATATTAGAGAGAAATGATGGGGACATAAGTTAACACATGGCTCTCTCCAACTTCCCCATATAAATAATTGCAAATGACTAGCAGACAAAGACAAACCAAACAAGGCAACAAAAAATCACAACTTCAACAACACAACTTGCATTTAAGAAATTGATTAGTAGAGTGATAGTGTGTAATATAAGAAGGAAATGACGAAGAGCGACATATATCAACAGGTTTCTCGATCCCCCTGAAGACATTTTCAACCCAAGCCCAGACGGAATCGGTCATTTCAGACTTGTTGATGAGAGCGATCTCAATGTCTTTCTTTCTTTCTTTGTTTTCAATGGCACGTGCACTTATTTTTCTTTTTCAGTTTTCATTTCCTTTTTGCATTGACACTCCTATTGTTAGTTGGGCATAACAAGTTATCAACAAAGAGCACTGGGTCCAGTGACCACAGTAGGTTGGAGTGTCAATTTGAAATTGTTACATAATCTGTGCTCGAAATCCAGAAAAGAAAAATCATCTGTATATGGTAAAGGGAGAAAATAGATCCTACTTTCAAATTGTCTTAAAAATGTGACAAAGCTAATGGTCCTTTATGATGATCACCAGCACCACTCATGAGATTGCTATGAGCCAATTTGTGATTGCAGCCATTCCTTTTCTTTTATGTCCTTTACTTTTGTGTTTTTTCTTTTGGGCCAAAACGTGACGAAGCTAATGACCAAAATCAGATCATGATAATATACTTAACCCACGGAACCCATGGAATACTTGAGTAGCTCATCTATCATGAGTTTCTAATAGGCAGAATGTAAATGAAGCATAGACACAGGATTATAGATCGATTGACTCGATGCACACACAAAAGTTAAAATTAGGTCATGAAGGATCCATCAACTGACAATAAGTGTCCCTAAGGAATGGAGAGCATGCAAATCATTCCTATTCGCGCCAGTCTAGAAGTAACAACATGCCATCTCAACCTGGAGATAGGAAGTTAGCAACAAAAAGCGTTAGGGCCTAGTGGTCATGATGGATTGGAGTCACTTGTAAAGTAATCGTATAACTAATGGGTTAACCTAATCGGTGATGTTAATATAGTATTATCCAGAGCCTAAACTTTGTCATTTTTCTCGTCCTAATAATAAAAAAAAAGGTAACTTTCCTCATCAAATATTTATTTGTTAAAAGACATGCATTACTTGAACTTTTAAAGACAGATTAATCCACATAAATGAATGTAAATCACCAAATTTATGTACATCAAGACTTATCAAATATTATTGGACAGCATTTTGTAGGAAGAGAAATAGGAAAATTCATGTTTATGGTTCATAAAACTTGAACAAATTCACAAATTCACAATGTATATATTGAGGGCCAAACTTAGATAAAAACCTTAATTTCTCGAAACACTTTGAAAGTATATGCAGTACTGGCACTCATTAGGTTGGAGAAACATTCATCCAAAAAGGAATTATAAAGCATTATTAGCAAGTGAAAAAATTACAATATCTTTGCAATTGAAACTCGTAGGAGGGCAAATTGGATAGCATAAGGAAACTTTCAAAACCACTTATTGCAAAGGTCACGCTTGAGCAATTGACAAAGATATCGAGTCAGATGCAACTAAGAACTTTGATGATTGACCAGATTAGAATTGTTTGCATCTGTCAAAGATGCGCTAAGTGCAATTCACGCAGATGCATTGAATATTTAGAAACCTACCATTCCGTTTTGTATATACTTATTGTTGGAAAGCACTTGCAAGGTTGGAGATTCTAAAATGGTCAATGCAATTGGACCAGAAACAAGATGCTTCATGCATGTGCATTCTTGATTAAGTGCAACTATAAAATCACTCTTATGGTGATTATTAAAGAATAGTCTCCCCATTGTTGATTGGATCAACAGTTGTTTTGCCTTTTTATATAATGAGCACAACTTTTTGACTTAAGCAAAGTTGCTACAGGGCAAGTGTGCATTTGGGACTCAAAACTGTTCCTAGATCAACAACTAAGCCCGACTTATTGGACTGGCAGCTAATCAAAAACACAATTTGAAGCCAACAGGACAATGTGTTGTTCTCAACAAACCATCCCTTGGTATTGTGCGGCCAACCTCTCTCTCTCTCTCTCTCTCTCTCTCTCTCTCTCATGCAACACAAATACGCCTGTTCATTATTCATCAAGAAACAACTTGCAATTAAGAAATCGATTAGCTGAGAAATATTTTATTTGAAAGGGAAATGATGAGGACAGAATTCATCACTAGGGTTCTGTCCTACTTGCCCAGATAAATAATTGCAAATCACCATCGGACAGAGAGACAAACGAAACAAGGCAACCAAAAGTCGCAACATTATCAACACACTTGCAATTAAGAAATTGATTAGTTGAGAAATAGTTTATAACATCTGTCGGAAACGATGAAGAGGACAGATATGCGGACCACGCTTCTCTTTCTTTTTCATTTTTTCCATTAACCATGCTATTGGACCTCGCAGGAGCGCAAGGTGTTCATAGTGAAAATTAATTTTTATATGATGCTACTCTTAAAGAGCCACATAAGTCAAAGTCATCTTCTTTACTGGCAACTTTTGACTAGTATGCTTTGTGTAATTACTAATTATTCTATAATGACCTGGCTCTTTGACAATAATGGTGTGGTGTGATCCCGTAAGTCGTTTTCCTCGAACTCTTCCCATCAAATAAAAACAAGCTTTCATTAGTGAGCAAAACTTTACATGAGCACGCCTAAAGATGACAATTTCGACTATAAGGATATGAGATTTGGAGACATCTGAAAAGTGGGGCCACTTTTGTCCCTCTGGCATACATAAATAAAGTGCTTATGTGATGGTGTTAATACATTTTCTATGGGCTTTAAATTTTCATTGAAGGGAATCTTTCTCGTACTAGATAAAGAAAATGAAAAATTAATTTTTCCTTGTCCAACATTTCTTTTATCATAAACATGGAATATTAGAACTTTAAAGTCGACTAATCCCCGTGAGTACATTTAGATTACCGAATCGATGCACGTAAGGACATATCAAGTACTTTCCGAAAGGTTTTTATGGGAAGAGAAATGGAAAAATTCACGTTCATGGTTCCCAGAAGCTCAAAAAACTTGCAGTGTAGTCTATTGGGAATCAGATGTGGAAAAAAACCTTAAAATTTGAAAATGTATATGGCATCAGTACTCATTAAATTGGAGAAATGTTTAGTCAAGAATGGAGTTAGAGCAATATCAAGTCGAGCAATATAAAGTCAAAATATCACAATGTCTTTGCAATCGGAACTGGCCGGAGCGCAAATTGGTCTATGGTCAAACTTCAACGATAGAGAAAAATAGGGTCTCAAATTGGTCTTTTGTTAATAGACATTCTTTAGACCTGAGTAAGTCCTTAAATTACTTCATCTAAACTCTGAAATGTAAAATTCGAGGGTTTTCACAGATTAGAATGGAAGAAACATATTCTCTTACCAACAAGGAGTGCAAGGCGTGTGGGTACCGGCACGTTAAAATAAGGAATATAGCCTGGTTGAACACCTCGCTAGAGGGATTACCATAGGTGGTCCTCATAGCTGGCAACACCCCTGGCATCAGTACTCATTAAATTGGAGAAATGTTTAGTCAAGAATAGAGTTAGAGCAATAACAAGTCAAATAATCACAATGTCTTTGCAATTGGAACTGGCAAGAGGGCACATTGGTCTATGGTCAAACTTCAGCGAAAGAGAGAAATAGGGTCTCAAATTGGTCTTTTGCGAATAGACGTTCTCTAGACTTGAGCAAGTCCTTAAATTACTTCGTTTGAACTCTAAGATGTAAAATTTGAGGGTATTTCTAGATTAGAAGGGAAGAAAAATATTTCTTTTACCAACGAGAGATGCAAGGCATGTGGCACCGACATGTTAAAATAAGAAATGCAACCTGGTTGGGCACCTCGCTGGAGGGACTACCACAAGTGGTCCTCATAGGTGGCAACATCTTCGACATCAGTACTCATAAAATTAGAGAAATGTTTAGTCAAGAATGGAGTTAGAGCAATATAAAGTCAAAATCACGATGTCTTTGCAATTGGAACTGGCAGGAGGGCAAATTGGTCTATGGTCAAACTTCAGTGAAAGAGAGAAATAGAGTCTCAAATTGGTCTTTTGCTAATAGATGTTCTCAAATAATTTCGAGATGTTCATAGCAGAAATTAATTTTTAAATGATGGTATTCTTTAAGATCGACATAATCATCTCTATTACTGGCAAAATTATGGTCAAGGTCTTCTGAGTTGTTTCCTTCCACTCAACTAAAAGGCATTATTCTCTGATGACTGGGCTGTGTGAAAATTATGGAGCGGTGTGTTCCCGTAAAGTAAAACGTTTTACTCGAGCCCTTCCCATCTAATAAGGACGAGTTTCGATTAGTGAGCAATAATTTACATGAGCACGCGATAAGATTCCTCTTTCTCGCTCATAAATGTGGAAAAAAACCAATATCCCTTTTTTAATGCATTGGTTAGTACAAGACGAAATATAATCATAAAGGCCTAAGCAATAATTTGTTCATTGCCTTACATATTTTCTCACACTGGTGTGCACAATAATTTATATTTATTAATTAATTACTATGAAAGCATCTACCTAATAGATGGCTTATAGATAGGAACTTCAATTATTGTTGTAATCGATAACAAGTCTATTTTATTTGACTGTATGGACTCATGTGAAGCTTATTTTAGTTAATTTGATCATGTGGTTAGTGTAATCGCTACCCCACCGTGCATGATAATTTAAATTTATTAATTAATTACTCTGAAAGCATCTACCTAATGGATGGCTTATAGATAGGAACTTCAATTATTGTTGTAATCGATAACAAGTCTATTTTATTTGACTGTATTGACTCATGTGAAGCTTATTTTAGTTAATTTGGTCATGTGGTTAGTGTAATTGCTACCCCACCGTGCACGATAATTTAAATTTATTAATTAATTACTCTGAAAGCATCTACCTAATGGATGGCTTATGGATAGGAACTTCAATTATTGTTGTAATTGATAACAAGTCTATTTTATTTGACTGTATTGACTCATGTGAAGCTTATTTTAGTTAATTTGGTCACGTGGAAGGTGTAATCGCCATCCCTCTCTCAAAAAGAAAAATAATGCTTGAAAGTCTACAATACGAATCTATCTGTGGCCCACCGGAGACTTTGCTTCTCTTTTTTGGGCATTAGTAAGTACAATTTGAAGAGTTCCTTTATCAAGTGCACATATGAGGTGAAAAAAATGTAGTCCGACATATTTAAACAAAAATAAGAGTTATATGATTCTCCAAAAAGGAGGTCATGTATCAATTGGCAATTGCTAGCCTCCGTTTATTAATGATGGTAGAGTCACTTTTATAATGTTTGGGAAACAAAGGAAAATGGCGCAAATGAAGGTTTGGGTGGAGAATGCAGAAAACTTAAAAAATTTGTTGAAAAAGAAAAACGTGAAATGTTGACCTTTTCTCCCATAAGTGTCCTCACCCCCTCAAGTCAAATATAGCAAGCCATGGGACAACTATTATTGTACACGCAATACCGTTATGGGCCTCTGGCTTTTTAGAATACAACTTATCATATTTCTTATATCCTTGAGATTACATATAACTTATATCTTCTTTTTAAATAATTTGTCTATAATTGTAAATTTGCGATTCATCTCAAACTATGGATAAAGAATGATAGTATTAAGTCTTGACTCATCTCGTGACATCCTCAATTCGGACCCCAATCTTGGACACGGAGAATGGTCTAAAGCATCGATATGGAGATCACAGGAATGGACCATAAATCGATTCAAGGATGATTCATGAGTCAACTATCAAATTGGAAAAGGCGATTAAGGATCAGGGATACACTCGACCAGAGAATTTGACCATAGAAAGACAACTCGACCATAAGAATCGATGTGGGACGATCTTACACCGTCGTAAGTCGATTAGCGAATGGTTATCGATCGATTTGGTAGCCAGATTGCAAGTGATTCCGTAGGGTCATTGTATCAATTGCAAACGACTCTAAACCGATCCCGTACAGCTGTGTGCCCCAAGGTAAGCAAATTGATTCTACAAAATCATGTAACAATTGTGGGTCCTCCATGAATCGAATTGGCTCAAACATGGATTGGTTTCGAATCAACTGTGGGTTGCACAAAGTACACCCTAGAAGTAGCCTACTCATGTAGATTGCGTCAAAGCCACTTCCAATAGAATTTAGACAAAGTCTTGGTTTAGTTATGAGTGTTGATTTCAGATAAATAGGAAATAATCCTATTAGACTGTGCTTAATTAGCCTCGTAATTATCGTTAGTCCCCTAATCTTTGGACAAGTGGAAGTGAGCAAATTATTGGAGGCCCAAAGAAGAGTCGTGCGACCAAGGGGAGGAAGAAGCCTAAGAACACCTTGTCTTGCCCAATTCAAGTCCATTGATGGCCTTTGGAAGCTAGCTCATTAATTCCATGTGCTCACATAGTAACCTAGGCTCTTAGGACCCTAACAATGAGGCTTGCTCACCAAGATTGTCCCCTAATGAACCATTTGAAGATGAGTCGGAATGAAGTCTTGAAGGGGGGAAGGGGTGTGTCACACCTCGAACCCCGAGCATGCGACAACCCCTTACCATGGTCAATTGAAAGCGACGTCCTAGGACTCGTCAATGGCCATTCATTTTAATCTTTCGTTATGTGCAAGCGGAAGACGAACCATCTCCAGTCCAATAATAAATAAATCAATCAATCAAGGATAGAGGGATGAACAACAAGAACAACCATCACTACTTATTTATACAATTTACTAAATTAATCAATGGAGGATCGTTTTTCGATTTACAAGCCCGACAACAGGGGCCGATCCATCCTCTAAGCCAAACCAAAAAGAAACTAGGCTAGGCTAATCCAGATGTATAAAATGAACCCTCGAGTTCAGCACCACGGTCACTCGGACCCATCGGACTCGGCTCCGTCGAGTCGATCACTAGTGGAGCGAGGGCAGGATTCTCCACTGCAGGTACGCCATTCTAGGGGCCTGAAAATGGTTAACCATGACGGGTTGAGATAAAATCTTAGCGAGTTCTTCCCCTAAGCCCCGGTTAGTACACCAACTCAACCCGGGGTATCTCTCCAGAACCACCCCTCACTCAACCCAACCACAAACAACCAACAATCAGCAATCAAACCACAGATAGGGTCAACTAACAATCAAAAGTCGGTTTGCATGCAACCTTACCCGGTATGCCATACCCTGCATTTTAAACCTCATTCAATGCAACCAACAATCGAATAGTCGGTTTGCATGCAACCTTACCTGGTATGCCATACCCTGCACATTATAAGTCAGCACAATACATGCAATGCACATGGCTGTTAGATGATGCAGTTCATCAATCACATGCGAGTCGCGTCACAAGCGATCTCACCTGGCCATTACCACACTCTGCACGTTATCAATTCATGCGTGCGTGCCCTAAATCATGATGTGATCACCTCATGCATAATCAGAACCACTTATGCCATATTTCTCATGTACTCTTGCATCCACACGCGTTCCGATTATTACTGCCCCACAGGGCTACAACCGAGGTGCAACGGCGCTACGGCGCCCTTCCTCCGCAGAGGCGCAACCGTGCCCAAAAGATGTCAAGGGATACTCTCCCAAGACCGCATGCCCAACAAACGTCAATGGATACTCTCTTGAAACCGCATGCCCAACGAACGTCAAGGGATACTCTCTCGAGACCACATACTCAACAAACGTCAATGGATACTCTCCCGAGAAGGCGGTTTGAACTTAGTGATCATGCAAGCATACTATCACAACCCACTTATTATCTTTGAGCATTAGCCAATGCACACATGCTTGCATATGAAACCTCAAATCATTTCTCACAAAAGTGGTCCATTTCCGGTGTCCCTCGGACAAACCATTTCTCCCACCTTTCTCATAAAAGCAGTCAATTTCCGGTGTCCCTAAGACAAACCATTTTATTTCTTTTGTGAAAATCACACGATTCAAGCGGATGCTTATGCAATGCCACATCCAATTTACTTCATATGATCAAGGCACATAAAATTATGCACAATTTCACTTCCGGATGAACAGTGTCGTGAACAGTAATCGTGAACAGTGTACGTGAACAGTAAATTTCCGAATTTAAATAATTAAATCATTTAATTCAGAAATCACATAATTTAATCAATAAATGCAGAAATTAAATAAATCAATTAATTAAAACAATTAATCAATTTAATCAAGCAAAGCATGTTTAATTAGCACATAACACAAAATTAAGCATAATTAAACAAGATTAAGCTAATCTAATCTTAACCCTTAATCTAACAACCTATCTTAGGGCTAATGCACTTAATTAAACATCTTAATCAGCCCTTAGCACTAATTAACCCAACCCTAAGCAAGTTTAGGCACTAAATAGATTTTAGGAGCTATACTCACCCGTTAAGCGGGCCGGCGACACGGGGGCGGTGGCGGCGACGAACCCGACACCCGAGGACTTCTCCCACGACACTCCAAGGCGGTCCCGAGCTGAACACAGCAGCAACAAGCTCAAACTCCCTCTACAACTCTGAAAAACTGCACTGCTCAGGGGGAAAGTGGTTGACCGGAGTTGAACGGGCTGCTCGGAGCTCCGGCGAGCGGCGGGCTGGCAACCGGCGGCACCCAGGAGTCGAGGGGGAACCACTTGTGGCTAGTATGGGTGGTGGTTTGGCTGGAATGGCAGAAAAACAGGGGAAAAGGCGGAACAAAGTTGCTACAGGCGGAATAGTGACGGTCCGGCAACAGTCGGCTTCCGGCCGTCGTACGGGTCGGCCGGCAGCTCCTTCCGGCAATCGGCCGACGCTATCTGAACGGAAATTCTCTTCTAAATACGATGGCAAGTGGCACGAGACGACATTCAAATGGGAAGACCATGAAAAACTCGAATTTCGGTGGAAGGTCAGAAGTTGAAAATTGCAGGAAGAAGGGAAATAAGGGAGGAGAGGGGCTGCGATTTTTGGAGCTGAAGAGGGGAGAGAGAGAGTGAACTGAGGGCTTCTAGAAGACTCCTTCAATGCCATTAAATGCCTTCTACACTCCCCCAAGCAAGTGACATCATCTTCTCTCTCTTCCTTTGGCTTTTCTTCAAAATATCCAAGGGTATTTTGGTCATTTCCACCTTGCACATTTCCCAATGTGCCCTTGGGCTGAAAGTGAAAGGCAGGCCTAGGAAATGGGTAGGAAAATAAATAGGAACGAGCTCGGGAATTTGTTGGGCTCGAATCGGCTCAGGTTTAGACAACGGGCTCGGAAGGGTAAATGTTCGGTTTGGTTCAACGGGCTCGTTTGTTTGTCTCATTCTTCCACGGTGGCCATCCCACCTTGGGCGTGTGGCCCACACTATTCCTGCCTGGCCCACATCCTCATAGGCTCGTTTTCTCAGTTTGGAAATCCCTTTCCCAAAAACTCGGCTCAACCGACCCTGTTGATTATCAATGAAGCATCGTCCAAAAGTCCGTCCTGGAAAATTCGAAGTCCAATATTGGATTCTCATGCCTTGTCAATTTCGCCCAAATGTCATTTTGGTATAATTCAAACTGACAGGTGGTTTCGAGGATTCACGCGTAATCGACTCGTGTCAAACCACGTTCAAGACTTCTCGACACATGGACGTCCTTGACGACATGAAATTGCGAAGGATAGATTCTTATTTCAAAGTACACGATTATCAAGGATCGATATAGGGCCGTTTGCGGGTTCGATAACAATGGACGGAATCACCTGTCATCCCATTATTTTTGTTTGCGAATCGACTTCTATTCGTCCCTGAAATCGGCCCGCATGACTACAGGATCATCCTTACGCAAGTCTCATGGTCGAGTCGTTTTCCCAGGTTAAGTTTTTTAGTCGCGCGAGTTCTGTCATCAGTAGCCTTTCCCCTCAATGTCAGCATCTCGGAAATGATTGGGTTCAAGTGAAATCAACCAACAATGCATTGGCGAAATTCACGTTCACTCATCCCTCAAAGGGCTCGAATTTCAGGACGTCACAAGGTGCCACTTGAAGGGGAAAGAGGGAGGAACTAATTGGTTAGCATCCAACCAAACATAGTTGCCCCTAAGGATTGATCTTGAAAGGGCTAAAGAGAGACTTGAAAGGAAACTCTTGCCAAAGAGGGCTCTTGGCTTGACAATTGGGAGTCTTGCAACCCTAGCTTAGGATAGCTCTCGAGTGTTCTTGAATTATTACCCTCTCTCATCCAAGCAAGCTTGAGGGAGAAGCCTTCCCATTTCCTCACATTTCTTTCATTTTCTCATCCTCTCATCCCTCTCTACCTCTCACCTCTCCATTCTCTCCTTCTACTTTTGGCCACCGCTCCTCACCACTCTCATCATCACCGTTGCATGCTGTCTATGCCGTTGCCATACACGCTGTTGTTGCTGTCATCATCGCATGCTGCCACCGTCTGTTTGTCTGCCCAATTACTCCGTAGGCTTTGTTCCGGTTTTATAAGTAGATCCCCTAATCATTGGCTAGGATGTTGTGTAGTGTAGTTCAAACATGGTGTTGGTTTCGGTTCTATAGTTTTTTAAGTGTGATCTTGCTTATTCTAGAAAGAGAAATCTCATGTACTAACTTTATATGGTTTGCTCATGATTTGGTTAGGTTTTGAGGTTCGGGAGTTAGACTATTCTTGTCATGGGCATGTCTAGTTGCAAGGATCATTGTTGTTGTTAACCTAGTCTTGCTACGTGTTTGATGACTTGTGATAAATCGTTGTTGATTGATTATGTCTTGCCACGTGCTTGTCTATTTTGCAAGAAATAGTCATGGATTAGTCATGTGTTGATAAATACTCGTAGAGGTTTCTTTGAACTGTTGATTGATGAGATTTGTTCTTGCATTGTGCAAGTTGATCTATAAGGAGGCGTTGTTGATTATATGTTATTGTCAATGCTTGTAACCATGCCTCAAGTCTTCGAGATGAGATATGTGTAGTCTTCAATGTGTGTGGAAGCACGTCAGGCCAGGTTTGTCTCTTAATACTACAATATTGAGGCGTATCATTCCAAGCCGAGTTAGGCCTAAGTCGGTGCTCGAGTGTATTAGGTCAAGCTATGAGTCCTTGTTTCAAGCTCGGCACTTTCTAATCGATTCGGTTTTAGTAAACCACGACTTACACTTTGTTGCATGCCTTCGAGGTTTTACATTAGCTTAAAGAGAAGATAAGAACTAGTATGGATGATTACTTGTACGTTTGGTCCCATTAAAGAACCCGTCACCGATGAATATCGAGATGATGTGTGATAGATTTCAGAACGAAGTCCTATAGACATTGGATATTGTTATCAAGGAAGGTCAAGACGTTGCCATATCCAACGAGGTGGGATAATGCCCAATAAATACCAGAAGCTCCGATGGATTTTGGTTGAGCCCGATTGCAGTCGTCATAATTGGAAGATGTATGATAAGTTGTGGATGATAATGTGCTTGGCTTAAGTGATATTATTTGAGTTATTGGATAATGTGTGCATTGTAGTTACTTAGACGCTTTTCTTGTACATGTGCACATAATATGTTTGATCTGCCATTGATATGTTAAGCCCCAAGTTTTGCTTGTTTTTAATATGAGGCATTCTCCTATATGAGGATTAGATGGTTTACATATTGAGTTTTACTCATTTATTGTTGTTCACTTTTGTTCAAGCTTGTAGGTATGTATAATTGCCTCATTAGTTTCGAGTTACCCATAGATTCGAAAGTGGACGTTACCGAGTTCGAGGTTGCGGGGACTGATACCACCTATCAAAAGGACACCACTATGGTGTGGCTCGATGAGGGCCTAAAGCACTTGGTTCCTCATTATTTTGTGGCCTAATTTGTATGGTTCAACGAGGTCCTCTTCATGGATTAGATGGATCTCCCGATGGCCTTGATAGAGCCCCACTGGATTCCACAGTGGCGAACCCTTCTGATAGTGCTGTGAGCGACCATGAGTTCGACTCGAACTATGATCTAGAACCCAAACTACAGAGAACCAGCCTCCCATGGGGAAACCACTTTTTGGAAATTGCCTTTGTAGATAGAGGAGCTGGGATTAACACTGACCCATTTTGATTGCAATCGGAAAAAGCCTAGAAGTAACGAGCTTGTGATTAGTTAACTTCCGATGTTAATGATGCATAATATAAGAAATGTGTTTGTCTTAGTGTTTTCCTTGTTAGCCAATTGTTGTCATTTTTGTTTGGAGATGTTTAAGTACACTTCTACATGTACTTAATTGAAAAATAAATGAAATAGGTTGATGACGCCTCCTAGAATGTCGCAACCTAATGACCTTGTGGACATCATATGCCCGCAATTTAGAGGAAAAAGGTTTGCGGCGTGACATCCTCGGTTTTTGGTATCATAAAAAGGTCATTATCTGGAGTGATAGATTGTTATGAAAACACCCCATGCTTGTGATTGTTGATTGATTTCTTGAGTTATATTCTTGATTCATAACTTTTTGTTGGGATTGTAAAGTGAGCTTTCCCTAGAGTTCTTGTGATATAATTTACCCAGACCCAAGAATTCCAAGAGGAAAGGAAACCTAAGGCTAGTTAGGTTCATGAGGAAGGTCACAAGAGGTCCCTCAACTAGACGGAATCTTACAAGCTTTTGAGACCATAGGGAATTTGGTGGGACCGCAAGCTTAGAATCAGGCCACTACTACTCCCGGGAACAATATAAGGAATGGCGAATGATTGTGGAACAGTTCTTGAAGTTGAAGCCCTCGAAGTTTGTTGGGACAGGTGACCCCAAGGAAGTGACCTCTTGGATCAATGATCTGGAGAAAGCATTTACACTCTTGAGGTGCTCAGACAAGGATAAGGTAACACTGGTGATTTACTAACTGTGGGGTAACGCTAGTCATTAGTGAAAGGCCATTGAAGGAAGGACCTTTGCGAAAGGCACAGCCTTGACCCGGGATGCCTTTGTTGAGGTGTTCAATAGGAAGTATTTCTCTGAATTTGCACATGAGTAGAAGATGTCAAAATTTCTACGATGTCACCTAAACCATTTGACAGTCAACCAGTACAAGGCCAAGTTTGTTGTGCTATCAAAGTATGTGCCCAGACTAATTGAGGATTCGGCGGATAGGGCCAGGAGGTTCCGGAATGGTTTGAAATCGGACTTTTGAAGGCAGCCGGTGCCTTTAAATCTAAAGGATTACAATGAATTGTACAAGAGAGTCCAATTGATAGAGAGGGATTTACTGGAGCAAGTAGCTGTAACTAGATCTTGCTATACATCTCCCCGAGATGACTAGTGGCTAAGGACAAGACCAATGATGAGCGGAAGGCATTTTACCCGCTCCTAACAAGAAGAACAACATTGGGAAGCAAGTGTGTGCCCCAAATGATGTATGTTGACTTTGTAGGAGGCAATATGGAACTGCTGTATTACCAGCCAAAACTAGAGCATGTTTCAGTTTTGGTTGCAACATGTTGACTTTGTAGGAGGCAATATCGTAAGGAATTACCTTTGACGACCACTAGGGATGCAACAATTGCCACGCCCCAACCCTCGAGCTTGCAACAACTCTTTCTCATTTTGATCAAATGAATGTGACGTCCTAGGACATATTGTCGACTATTCTTTTTATCTTTTAGTTATACGCATACAGAAGCGAATCAACAACACCTAATCAATAAAAAATAGGGATAGCAAAAAGACCAATAACAACAATAGCAACGTATTTTTATTTTTTACTAATTAACCCTAGTAAGTTTATACACAAGCCCTTCAGTCGGGTGACTTCCTTAATAGTCACCAAAAAGTACTAGGCAGGGTTAGTCTACTTCCTTCAACCGCCAGGCATACAATCCTACTGCCCTCAACAACGTGCTCTTGATCCATAGCGATAGGGATACCATAACTACGGACTTGAAAAAAATGGTTAACAACAACCAATGAGATATAAATCTCAGTGAGTTCGAGTTCAAAGCCTTGGTTAAGAATCAACTTGTCTCAGGGTTCCTAACAGGCATATTTCTCATGACGACCGCAGATCAATTGCAAAGCAACTCTCATTGTGCCTTAACTATAAACGTGATCTACCAATAAACCCCGCAATGAACAATGAACAATTAATCAATTCGTAGGCAACCTTACCTTGCCATTGCCATAGCCATACCTTGCACGATATCAATGTTCATGCATGCCATAAACAATGCAACCAACATTCTCATCACATTAATAATCAACCACATTCGAATTGACTCACAAGCAATCTTACATTGCCGTAGTCATAACTTGTACAGTATCAATTCACGCATGCTATAGTCAGTGTAAACAGGCACATGCATAATCAGAATATATAATCATATTTTTTCCATGCACCCTACATTCACATGTGTTCAATTATTATGTCCTCACCACGGCTACAACTGAACTCCCGCTAGTATCTTTTGGCTTAAGGAGGCATCATCCCACCCCATCGTGCATGGCAACATCTGGAATTCCCACCTAGACGGTGTTCCCAAAGGAGCATAGGCCCGACTTTCATCGCGACTCACATTCAGACTCTCGCCGGGTATTCCAATAAATCGAACTTCATCCCCCGAACTCCCGCCAAGGTGATAGGTCACTTTGTGTGGCCACATGAGCACACCACAATAATCCATTTTCTTTCTTGGGTATTACTTGATGCAAACGTGGTATAAGCTCAACATAATAAATCACTACACATTTTTCATGTTAAATTGCAAGAAAATAATCACACGTTGTCATATAATTATCGAAAACCCGTCAAACTTTATATGCCTTATTTTTTAAACATACTAGCCTCATTTAAATCACAAAACTCGACATATACACCTGATACCTTGGGCTTTTTCTTTTATATGTCCATAAAAACCACAATAAAAATTACCACACCGAGTATTACATAAGGCAAACATTTTTCAAGGAAAAACAGGCAGGAAAATATCATAAAATTCAAGCCAAAAGCACATAATAAGCATTACTTATCACCCATTGGCCATGGCCTATCAATTATTTCTCGATAACTTATCCCCTATGTGGAGATAGCTTATCCACAAATTCTCAATAGCTTTTCAATCCACGATCTTCCCTATTCGAATCAAGGCTATCTTCGATTGTCATGTAATCATGAGGGGTCGATTTCTTACCCTAAGTATAACGCCAAAAGAAAATCGGTTTAACGTTATTCGCCATTAGTATTGAAGTCGTGTAGAATCACCAGCAATCTGACCTCATACCTCTGCCGGATCGATTTATTTCCATTCACTTATTGACCTGCAATAGCGTAGCATCATCCATCTTTAATCCTTATGGTCGAACGATGTATCCTTGATTGAATTCATTGGTCGTACGCGTATCGATTCTTAATTGCCTTTCCGTATAGTTAGTTAACTCGTGAGTGGCCAATTTAGAGTAAACGTAACTAATAGTGCATTGATAAAATAACCATTTCATATATACTGAAATGGGTCGAAATTCAAGACATCACAACAATAGTCATAGTTGCAAGTGAGACTGCAAGTAGGAACTACATCGCAGGATAACCCCAACCAACCCTAGCACAAGAAAGAGTGTATGTCATTTCCTAAGAGAAAGCTAAGGACTCTTAGACCATGATTACAAGTACGGTCTCCTTACATTAACATGCTGCTTATGTGCTATTTGATACGGGAACCACACATTCGGTCATAGCTATATAGTTTGTTAGATTAGTGGGACTAGAATCAAAATGATTGGAAATGGTCCATAGTGTTCCCACGCTAATGAAGGATAATGTGTCGTCCATCATAGGGTGTCGAGGGTGTAAGATAGTCATAAGTGGTCAAAAGAAAACTATAGACTTAGCTATTTTGACCACACATGACTTTAATGTCACCATTGAGATGGATTGACTCACAAAGCAACAAGCTATCGTGGATTAAATAGAATTACCTTACAATAACAATTAATGATAGCTCAACTTGACCATCCTAGTTATAAGTTCATAGGAGACGGGGGAGGACTTTCTATATCCTTGATCTCATCGCTTGAGGTAGCTTAACTATTGGAGGAGGGTTGCCAAAGCTATTTGGCGATCGTGGTTAACATGTCCATTCAATAACCAAAGATAGAAGATATTACCGTGCTGTGAGATTTTTCCGATGTCTTTCCAAAGGAGTTACCAAGGTTACCTCCAGAATGAGAAACAAAGTTTGTAATTGAGTTAGCCCCTAGAAAGAAGCCTATTTCCAAGCCCCCCTATTGAATGGCATTGTCAGAGCTAAATGAATTGAAGGTGCAAATGCAAAAGTCAGTTGACAAAGGGTTTATCCGCTCTAGTGCATCCCCAAGGGGTGCACCGGTCCTATTTGTAAAGAAGAAAAATGGATTGTTGTGTCTTTGTATCGACTGTCAGTAGCTCAACCAAGTTACTATTAAGAATAAATATCCGCTATTGAGGATCGACAATTTATTTGATCCTTCAAGGAGCCTTGATATTTTCCAAGATAGACTTGAGAACGGGTTATCATCAATTGAGAATCAAGAAAGAGGACATTTTCAAGGCAATATTTCGAACTTGATACGGTCACTATGAATTCACGGTGATGCCATTTAGTTTGACCAATGCTGTGGTTGCATTAATGGATCTGATGAATTGAATGTTCAAGTCATACCTAGACCAATTCGTCTTAGTGTTCATTGATGACATATTGGTGTATTCGAAGAGCCTAAATGAGCATGAACAACATTTGAGGATAGCACTGCAAACTCTCTAGAAACATGTACTCTATGCCAAATTTTGTAAGTGCGAGTTCTAACTCACTCGAGTAGCTTTTCTCAATCACTTAATATCCAACAAAGGAAACTTTAAAACGGTTTGCTTTGGAGTTGACTTTTTGGTCAACCCTTTGAACCAAAAGTCAATCCCAAGTCAAATTGTGGCTTTTTGCATGAAAAATCCCTTCCAAGTTTAATTTCACTTTAGAAGTAGAAATTTTAGAAAGATTTAACCATAAATCGAACTCTTAGTGAAAAGTAAACTAGGGTTTGACTTTTGACAAACCTTCGACCAAAAAAATTGAGAAATACAAAAATCACAAAATCCATTGATTTTAACTTCAACTTGATTTTAGCATTGAAAATTTTGCGAAAATTGATTAAGAACCTTGTTTTTAGAATTTTTCGATTTTAGATTCAAAATCGACAAAAAAATAAAATTATTTTTGTTCTAGCCATAATTAGGCTTAATTCCTTCTACGACATTTGATTTAGAGGTAATTACCCATTTATTCATTCAATCGGTTCTAAGATTGAGCAAGCTAGAATGTGAATTGACATTTTTGCCCCTAATTAGGTGTCTGAACCCATTCGATATGATTTGTAAACGAATACTTCCATTTTACTTGATTTTATGTGTTAAGTCCAAAATTCGGGATCAACTTTGGGAAATTCACTTGCCAACTTGTTAATTTCGGAGAGTTAGCTTGCTTGTCCTTAAGAAAATAGGGTTCTTAAGCTTAATTTGAGAAATTCAAGTTAACCCATTCATGACTAAGGTTTAATTTGATGAATTGAGGTTTAATTTTGACATTGACCTTCAATTCAATTTTGATGTAAAGGTCATATCATCAATTAAAGATCAATTTAGACTCAATAAATCCCTCTAGGCATGGGTAATTAAGCTAATAAGTGTCTTGCAATTTTAATTGATGTGCGAATTTTGACCAATAATTAGATGAAATTGCTCATTTAAGGCTAGAAGGTCCAATTAGGTGTACCCATGGCATAAGTCAAATGTTCTTCACATTGCTTAGTTAATTAAACAAATATAAATTGTAGAAATGCATTTATATGGTTTAATTAGCCTAATTTGGACCGGAATTGGATTATTTCTATTCAAATTTGACTATTTCTCTTCCAATTAGGTAAATTTTCCTTTTGCATAAATTCAAGAATCCATTGGGCCGAACCAGCTAAGGAAAGGCCAAACCGGTCACATTAGTGTAAACCGGTCTAATCGGTTCACATCGGTCATCGATGGAGGAGATTGGTTTGGCCTTCCTCCGGCTTGTTCTTAGCCGGCAACGACCATCCTTAGGTTGCTCATCCCATGGCCAACTCTCTCATACCCTTGTATATCTCGAATTTTACAAAAATGAGCTGAGTTTTTATGAAATTACAAAATCACCCTTAATTAGATCTTTAATTGCAAAAATGATTGACACCATTGATTTTGTGAAATCTCAGCCATTTAAATAAGCACATGCTAATTCTAAATTTACTTATGGCTAAGGAAGTTTGTTAGATTTATAGGATTAATCCTTAGCTGTTGGATCAAATCAACGGCTATGATTCAATATGAAAGAGAGGTATAAAAGAGATTTTCCTCCAAAATTTCAAAAAGAGAGGAGTTCATTTGCTACATTTGACATAAGAAAAACATAGAATTTAACACAGAATTTCTCTCTTTCTCTCTCCTCTCTCACCCTCTCTCTCTCCCCTCTCAACCGTTCGAGAGGTTCAATTCAACTGCTAAACTGCTGCCTTCATCTCCCCTTTGTGGCCTCACGCTGGAGCCACCACTCCTTCGGTCACCCCCTTGACATCCTCTTTCTCAAGCCGTTGATGGTTGGAACTTCCCTTGAGGTGCAGCCGAGCCCCCCCGTTTGGTGTCCTCTTTTGTCGCCGGTCCAATCGGCTCCAAACCGAGCTGATCCAGTTCCGTTTTTAACTGAACCAAGACCGGAGCCCATCTGACCTCTTCTGGTGTATTTTGGAGAGCCATGATGATCCTCGACATGTCCTTGGTGTCGTTTTGCCAAGATATTCGCGAACTAGAGCTCAATCTAGTCAAAAACTTACTAAAGGTAATCATCTGAACCTCAAATCCAATGAAGCATGGTTACAATAGGTAGCCTGGGCTAAGATTCAACCTAGGAACTCCTACAAGCTTTATTTTGATGCTATTTGGCTGTTATGAGGTTGATTGAGTATTTGGTGATCCTATTCTTGAAAATGAACATGTTCTGTAAATTCGGATTCTGTATGTGATCTTATGTTTTGGCGATTTTCACCTCTTAAATGTCATCAAATGCTTTCAAGGCCTTCTAGACATTAGTAGAGCACATCGAGAGCTTCAATTCAATATATTATGGCACCTGATTCAACTCCATTTGCTACCTGAAACACACTACTAAATATTCGGATCCAGAACTGAAAAACTGCAGAAAATGAACTTTCTTAGGTTTGACCACTTGCTAGCAAATTTGTCCATTTCTTGTTGAATTTTTGGTTTCAATTTTCGAGTCACATCCTTCATGAAAATTGTTTAATGCGACTTAATCTACAACATATCTTTTTTCCAATTTTTTTCTGAGAAATGTGCTTCGTCATGTGTTTTTGTGAATTGATCATGATTCCTTGGAACATTATTCCCTCATTCGGCTTAGTGATTTTTTTGATGACTGATATGTTTGGATCTAGAAATTACTTCAACATGAAAAATGGTCCAAAATATGTCATCGCCAATATCTTAATTTTCCAAAATTTTTAGAACACATTCTACATGTGCTGATTTTCTGTAATATGAAGCATTGCCGATTTTTTTTTGAATTTTTCCGTGAGAAATGGGCCTTGAATTGGGTTTGAATGAATAGGAATGGACTTGAAAGGTTGTTAGGCTCAAATTGGGCTTGATTTGGTCAACGGACTCAAAAATGGGCTTGATGGGTTTGGTGGGCCTCATTGGGCCCACTTGGGCTTACTTGAGCCCAACATGGCCGAACCCTATTGGGCGTGAGGCCCAAAGGGCCTTCGCCTGGCCCGCTTCTTTGTAAGCTCCAATTTTCGACCTGTTAATCCCTTTTTCAATGTTTTCATGCAGACCAATAAATATGGGGATTCATGAGGTGACACCCAATACTTTAGTCGTAATGTCCCTAAAAGTTTGATACCTAAAATCGGATTGAAATTCATTGTTAAAATAATCAACTACAGCTTTAGTATATCTCAAACTAACGGGCGACTTTTAGGAGTTATGCGTATTCAACCTGTGGTTGAAACAATATCAATCCTTGTTTAAGTGTCCTCGTTTTATGGACACCGAAAGATGAATCATGAATGTAGAAAAGGAAGGTTCTTAATGACCTCTCAGGCCACGGCACAATCCAAAGATTGGTGGTCTTATGGTATGACTGAGCATCACCTAGCCCCATCGAGCACAATAACATCTAGGACCCCCACCACAGACGGCATTCAACAAAGAGTATCGGTTCGGCCTCAACCATGACTTGGCATCTAAACCCTCGCCGAGCATCTGATACAATCGAGCATCATCCCCAAACTCCCATTAGGTGATGGGTTCCTTTATATAACCACACAAGCACGACAACCATTCTAGTCCATTTTATTTTTCAACAATTAGCCAATGCAGACATGGTTCATACCCAAAGTAATCAACTACCGTTAATTATCATGTAAAAATGCAAGAGAAGTATTCACACGTGGTCACATACATACAATTAACCAGTCAAACTTTGTATGCTTTCCTTTCTAAACATAGTTGCCCCATTTATTATATAAAACACGATATATAAACCCAACACCTTGGGATCTACCTTTTATATGTCCTGAAAATCTCTTTTAAAAATTAGTACACAAGGCTTTATATGGGGCAAATATTTTTTTGGGCAAATCAGGCATTAAATAGCATAGCACGTGTAGAGAATTGTCATAGAATCCAAGCAGAAATCATGTATAAAGCAGTACTTATTGCCCTATTGTGATAGCCCATCAATCATTCCTTAATAATTGCCCATTTGGCGATAGCCTATCATCAATTTTTTGATAGTTTATCACCCCTTTGCTGATAGCCTATCACTTAATTTTTTTGATAGCTTATCGTTCTTTTGACGATAGCTTATCGCTTTCTTCTGATAGCCTATCGCAATAGTTTATCATCACCCTCAATAGCCTATTGCGATAACTTATCGCATTAATTACCATTGATTAAACTAAACAATCTTAACTTAATTAAACTATCCCTAATCAAATTTAATTATAAACTAAACTATCATTAGCAAGTTTAACGTTCAAATCAAGGAATTAGATCGTTAACTCCCTTGTTAGCAATGGCGTTAGCACTTCAACAACGGCGGCGGCAAGGGCAACGTGCAGCTTGATCCGAAAGTGGTCGCGAGGGTGGTTCCAGTTTGGTGAGAGAGAGAGAGAGATAGAGAGAGAGAGAGGGGGGGAGGGACGGCAGATGGTGGCTCATAGACGGGTGGCTCCAAACGGCAACAGGCGGTGGTCTAGCGTGAGCGGCAACAAGGACATTGAAGAGGGCAGCAAGGAGAGACACAAGAGGAAAATATGAAGAAAGGGAGAAAATGAGAGAGAGAGAGAATGCAAGGGGGAGGGGCGGCCAAAGGAGGGGAAATGAGGGGGAAATGAGAGATGAATTTGGCAAGGATCAATCGCCCCTCGCCTCTGGCTGGTGATGTCACGCCCCGACTCTCGAGCTCGTGACAACCCCATTTCACTTGAGGTCTAACTATACAACGTACCAAGTACTGTCGTTGACCAATTCATTTTATCTTGTAACTAAGCACATGCAGAAACGAACAACTCCCAAACCAAACAATAGGAATAGCAACAACAGCAGTAGAGGAAAGACAAACAGTATTTTATATATCTGAAGGTTAGCCAGCACACCAGCAAATACATACACGCCTTATTATAAGTGACAAGCCAAGGCCTAATCAGAAAGGGACCAGCCTAGCTAACCTAACACTGTATAAGTGGGAGAGGGCTCGTCAAAAGGGGACCGGGCCACAACTACCTACTTACTGGCCTTAGAGGGATCGCTCTCTTTAATCCTTGGGTATTGCATCATTTAGGGCCTGAAAAGGTTAACCACGACGGGTTAAGATAAACTCACCAAGTTAAAATCCTAAGCCTCGGTTAGGAACTTTGCTCGCCTTGGAAGTTTAACATACAACCTAATTCATTAAATCATCCAATACCACCTTAGAGAAATAAAAGTAGAAGACAGTTTAATAATTAGGCACAACCATAGGCAACCTTACCTAGCCTTGGCAAATGCGACCTGCAGAAACTATCAGTTAAATCATCACGACATTAAGAGGCATGCGAATAATCAGAGCAATGTATGCAGTTTTCTCATGTCTCATGCCCACACATGCTCCGATTATTACGACCCCTCCTCTTGGGTCATGGCACAACCTTATGGTTGGCGGTTCCTAACCAAGCTAGCTTCGTCCTCTTTACCTTGAGGCACGGCGACGTCAAGAGCTCACTCCCAAGACGGCGTTCCCGAAGGAGCATAAGACTTGCCCACTACCGTTGTCCCGCAACTGACAGAGGCCCGGGACCCGCCTACTACCGCAGCCCCACAAGTAACCCCTCCTTGTCAGGCATCCAACCGAAGTCAGACGACCAAACGGCCACGACACAACCCCATAGGGATTGGGGGTCATCTGGCAATGCTAGGCTTTCCTCTTAATGTAACCATGCAACACATCAAACAATATGTTCTTTTCTTTGCTCTGGCATGAATGCACATACAATTCGTGCTCACGCAACATGTTATTGCAGTTAACACACGTATAATGTCATGCAGTACAATCCAATCACTTGTGAAAATTACGACAAACCAAAATTAAATTCCAACCAATCAACAACCATGTACATTCCCTAATTCTTGGGAATAATCAACAATTTGTACTTCAACAAGCTTTAATAATCAAGAACACAAAAATTTGAAACAAAAATTTGCTTATGTATGAAAAATGTTGTGAATAGTAATTATGAACAGTAAATTATGAATAGTAAATTCGTATGAAATTAAATAACTAAATAAAAATAAATAAACTTAACCATGGTTAACAAATTAACCTAAACATAGTCAAATTAACCTAACCATGGTTAAAATCTAACGTTGGTTACTTTTAAAAATAACCATGGTTACTTTAAACAATTAACCTTAGTTACTTTATTACTAACTATGATCAATTAACTAACTCTAGTCAACCTTAATTTAACCAGCATAATTAACCAATCAACCTTAATTAAACACAAACATACAAATACACTAATTAACCCCTAAACAAGGATTAGGAAGTTAACTTACTTGGATAGGAAATTCGGCGACACCGGCGCGTAGAGGGGAACGAGGGCTATGAAGGGTAAGTTCGGGGACGACAACAGGTGACAAATGGTGGCCAAAACGGGCCAAAAATAGTTATGGTTACTGTTCACACGGAACTAATTGGCAGTGGTGGAAAAGGCCAAAACGAGTGGCTGGCGGCGGCTAGGGGTGACTGCGGGTGCACGACTGGCTTCCTGACTTCGGGGACTACACTTTGGGCGGTGGTGACGGTTTCGGTGACGATGGCAAGGCTGTTTTCCGGTTGGAAAACAGCAAGGACAGCAAGAAACAACGGAAATGGAAGAGAAAAGGAAGAGAGAGAGAGAGAGAGAGAGAGAGAGAGAGAGAGACTGGGTCGGTGGACGAATTTGGGGCAGAAAGAGGAGAGAGAAGACTGTTGAAAACTTGAAGGAGAAGCCAAGGTAAGTGGGCTTGCCACTTGCTCGAAGGATCAATAAAAAATCAAGCAAAAACAGGCATAAACTAAGCCCACTTGGGCACAAAAGGAAAAGGCCAAAAAAGAGAAGCCCATGGGTTGAGGAGAGAGAGGAACTTGGGCCAGCTTGGGCCACCAGTCTAGGGCCGGCCCACCTACAGGCTTGAAACCCGGTCCAAATTTTCCTTTTCCGACACTTTCACGTCCAATGGAAAATCCCAAAATAAATGAGGCGACATCCAAATATTTAGTCCTAATATCACTCAGAAGTCGGTTCTCAAAATTAGATTAAAAATCGGGGCTAAATTGAGTTGACTGCGACCATAGTACAATTTGGATTATTGGGCACCCTTTTAGGACTTTCCTCACATTTGACCCATGGTCAACCATTCTTTGATCCACGTTAACATCAATTCTCGAGTCAGGGATGTCTCTCGATTTTTGTGTGATCCCAAGGGTTCAATTGATAATCTCGAGTACTAGATGAAAATGATTCGGTTTATCGTCGTTCGTAGTTCGTATCGAAGTCGTGCATAAATCACCGGCAGTTCAAGTTCGTACTTCTGCCGAATCGATTTATTTCCATTTCTTTAATAGTCTAATACTTAGAGGATATCATTCCCGCCTAGGTCCTCATGGTCGAAGGGTTCGTTCCCGATCGAAATTGCGAGTCGTATGTGTATCGTTTCCTAGCGGTGCCTCTCTGTAATCCGTTATCCCAAGAACACAGAGCTTGGAATATTTGTACTGACTAGGCATTCGATTCTCAGGATATTACAACTCTTTCCCTCTTATAGAAATTTCGTCCTTAAAATTTAAATTGACACGCTAATCCTCAAAAAGATAGGGGTGCTGACGCCTCATGATTTCTTCGTTTTCCCACGTAGCTCCCTCTGTACCATGATGCTGCCAGATGACTTTAATCGAGGAGACCGTCTTGCTTCTCAACACTTGTTCTTTCCTGTCCTCAATCCGAATCGGTTTCTCCATATACGACACCCTGTCGTCCATCTCTATCTCTTCAAAATTCAACACATGCGTCGGGTTCGGCTCATATTTCCTTAACATTGACACGCGGAATACCTCATGCACTTGAGTAAGTTGAGGCGGTAGTGCAAGATGTCAGGCTAAATTCCCGATCCTTTCTAGAATCTTGAACGGTCCAACATACCTCGGGCTCGGTTTTCCGTTCTTTCCAAATCGCAATGTACCTCTCATCGGAAATACTTTAAGGAACACATGATCGCCCACTTGAAATTCCAATGGCCTACGTCGTCTGTCTCCATAGCTCTTTTGTCTACTCTGAGCCGTCTTTAACCTTTCTTGAATCATCTTGACGGCGTCTAAAGATTGTTGCACTAACCCTGGCCTTGTAATTTTCTGCTCACTGACTTCATTCCAACAAATTGGAGTTTTACATGGTCTACTGTACAAAGCTTTGAACGGTGCCATTCTGATACTTTGCTGATAGCTATTATTATATGCGAACTCCACCAGATGAAGTTGTTCCTCCCAACTTCCTTTAAAATCCAATACACAGGCTCTCAACATATCCTCCAAGGTCTGAATCGTTCTCTTTAATTGACTGTCTATTTGAGGATGGTAGGCCATACTAAACTGCAGCTCTGTCCCCATCGAAGTCTGTAGACTCTTCCAAAATGCAGCCGTAAATCTGGGGTCTTGATTCGAAGTAATTGTTACTAGCACCCCATGCAAACGAATAATCTATTGCACGTACAATTCTGTATACTTTTCCAAAGCAAAGTCCTTGTGTATGGCGATGAAGTGAGCCGACTTCGTCAATCGGTCCACTATGACCCAAATCGCATCATTACCCTGCTGACTTCTCGGTAATCCCTTCACAAAGTCCATCGTGATGTGCTCCCATTTCCATTCGGGGATTTCAAGAGGTTGCAGTAACCCTCCTGGTTTGCAATGCTACGCTTTCACTTGTTGGCAAGTTAAACACTTCGCCACATGCTTGGCAATGTTGAGTTTCATGCCGTTCCACCAATAATACTGTCGCAGATTCTTATATATCTTCGTACTGCCTGGATGCACACTATAGTCGCTACGATGCGCTTCAGATAACAACCTCTCCTTTATTTCGGCATCGTTTGGTACACATAACCGTCCATGCAATTTCAAGATCCTATCCTTGGATACTTGAAAATCTGACTTTCACTTGGTCGTGTTTATTTGCAGAATCTTTCGGATCTTAGCGTCCAAAGGTTGTATTGCTTTAATATTGGCTTGAATTTTAGGTTCGATCCTAAGGGTAGCCAACAAACTAGAAAGATGACATACCTCGAGCCTGAATTCTGAATCACGGATTCCCTCCAACAGAATCCATTCCTGAACCATCATACTAGCAACCAATGACTTGCGACTCAAAGCATCTGCCACTTTATTTGCCTTGCTTGGATGGTACAGGATATCGCAGTCATAATCCTTAAGAAGTTCCATCCATATGCGCTGCCTCATATTTAGTTTCTTTTGGGAGAACAGATACTTTAAACTTTGATGGTCCGTAAAAATCTGAAATCTCTCTCCACAGAGATAATATCTCCATATTTTCAACGCAAAAATGATAGCTGCCAACACTAAGTCATGCGTCGGATAATTCAGTTCATGAGGCATTAACTGCCTAGAAGCATATGCTATCACTTAACCATATTGTATCAGAACGTAACCGAGTCCCTTGTATGATGCGTCGCTAAAAATCTCATATTCTCCTGAACCTGACGGAATAGTCAAAACTGGTGCGGTAGTCAGCTTATGCTTAAAGTCTTGGAAATTACGCTCGCACTTATCTGTCCACTTGTATTTCTTGTCCTTTTTCAGCAATTGCGTCAGTGACATAGCTATTGAAGAGAATCTTTCCACAAACCGTTTGTAATAGTTGGCCAGTCCCAGAAAACTATGAACCTCGGTTACTGAAGTCGGTCTCGGCCAATCTATAACCACTTCAATCTTGGTCGGGTCCACAGAAATCCCTTCGCCTGAGATCACGTGGCCTAGAAAAGCCACTCGAGCCAACCAAAATTAACACTTGCTAAATTTCGTATACAGCTCGTGATTTCTTAGGGTTTGCAACACGGTCCTTAGGTGTTGCTTGTGTTCATCCGGACTCTTCGAATACACCAAAATGTCATCGATAAACATAATCATGAACCAATCCAAATATTACTTAAACACTTGGTTCATCAAATCCATGAAAGTAGCAGGGGCATTTGTCAATCCAAATGGCATTACCGTAAACTCATAATGACCATAACGAGTACGGAAAGCTATCTTCGGTATGTCCTCTTTTCGGATCCTCAACTGATGATAACCTGTCCTTACATCTATCTTAGAGAACATTGACACTCCTTGAAGTTGGTCAAACATGTCGTCAATCCTTGGCAGCGAGTACTTGTTCTTAATCGTCACTTGATTAAGTTGTCGATAGTCAATGCACAGTCTCAACGAACCATCCTTTTTCTTGACAAACAGGACTGGCGCTCCCCAAGGCGATGCACTCGGGCGAATAAAGCCTTTGTCTAATAATTCCTACATCTACACCTTCAATTCCTTTAACTCTAACAACGCCATCCTGTATAGTGCTTTCGAGATTGGTTCTGTCCTAGGAGCCAACTCGATTACAAACTCTGTCTCTCTGACTAAGGGTAGTTATGGCAATTCCTTTGGAAAGACATCAGGATAATCTCGTACTACCATGATGTCGTCCAGGTTCGGTCCTTCTTTCAACGTATCACTCACAAACGTCAAATAGCCTCGACATCCTGACCATCCAAAGAAGAAATCAAGGGAATCAAGGACCCTCCTCAGCTCCCTACAAACTAGAAACTACTAGCTCCAGTCGGATGAAATCGGATTCTCTTCTCCCAACAATCCATAATAGCTCATTGCTTGGTCAGCCAATCCATACCGATAATGACATCAAAGTCATACATCACCGAAACAATCAAATAAATTATTCCTTCCCGACCATCTATAATTAGTTTACAGCTAGCACAACCTACTGTAGATAAAACTGAATCCTTTAACGGAGTAGAAATAACAAAAACCGTTTCCAATAGTTCTGATCTTAATCCCACCAATTCTACAAACCATTTAGCAATAAAGGAGTGCGAAGCTCCCAAATCAAACAATGCATAAGCAGCATGGTCGTGTAGAGATATCGTATTTGTAATCATGGTAGGTGTGTCCTCCACCTCTTTCCTCGTGACTGCATACACCCGTCCTCGTGCAGGGGGTCTGTACTAATTATCCTGCTGAACATTCCTCACTAGTGGTCTGGCTGGCAACCGTGGTGTGAATGGTATCATGGGCTTGTGTGGGTAGTCCTTTACTAGGTGGTCCACCTGACCACATCCGAAATAGGCTCCCAATCGAGTGGGAAAAGGGGCATTCCCATGCCTTTGGCCACATATTCGACATCCTCCAAACGAACTTGAGGACGGTTTCCCTACACCGTCCCTTCTAAAAGGTGGAAAAGGATACCTTTCTCCCGCCATCGGTTTCTTCCCAAATCGACGGTTGTCCCTGCTAGGCACAAACCGTGATACAGACGCAGTTGCCTTCTTTACAAGGTGCCTCTCAATCATCTGAGCTCTCTCATAAAGCTTATTATACTCCTTCAGGTAAACAGACACCAATTGGTCTTAGATTTCTATCTTTAATCCGTCACGAAACCTCCTAGCCTTGTCCAAAGGGTGCTCGACCATCCGCAGCACGTACTTTGACAACTCTGCAAACTTGGCCTCGTACTGGTCCACTATCATCTGATTCTGACGCAACCTCTGAAATTTTGCTAGGTTTTGCTCTCTTGCACAGTCTGAGAAGTACTTGCTCAGAAAAGCCTCTCTAAGGGTATCTCATACCCTGGCTGTACCCTTGGGAAATACCCACCCTTGGGTAGCTTCCCACTAAGTGCCGGCATTACCTTGTAGTTGGTAAGCCGCCATGATCACCTTTTATTCCTCAGTTGACTATAGTAAGGTGAAAGTTTTCTTTATCTCCCGCACCTAAAGGGTCGCTGTCTCTAGGTCGCCAACCCCAAAAAACTTGGGTAGCTTTAGTTTCATGAACTACTCCACCAGCTGATGCATAGGCTAGTTACCAATCCTAGGCCTAGTTGTAGAAATAGCTGCGATGGCAGCAACAACAACTTAGGTCTGAACCTGCTGATCTATCAGAGCCTCAATAGCGTGCATGATCCCATCCATCCTTGGATCCTTAGGTGCTACCTCCCTAGCACCGGTCGGTACCTGCACTATCCTCTTTCTTTGACCCCTCTGACCTGGGATCCTCAAACCAGGGGTACTCAGATCTGAGCTGCTCATATCGCAGGACTCTCCTAACCTGCGTTCTAATTCCCCCATACGGAATTAGAAAATGAGACAACTCTTAAACAAAGGACCACGGAGGATCCTACAGTCAATCACATGCAAGCAAAGAAATTGTCTTTCCTACTAACCATCGCCATGCACCAACGCAAGACTCATCGCACCTTATCACTCCATCAGCCAACCAGGCTTTGACACCAAAATCGATGGGGTTGCCACGCCCCGACTCTCGAACTCGTGACAACCCTATTTCACTTGACGTCTAACTGTACGACGTCCCAGGTACTGTTGTCGACCAATTTATTTTATCTTGTAATTAAGCACATGCGGAAATGAACAATGCCCAAAACAAACAACAGAGATAACAACAATAGCAGCAGAGGAAAAACAAACAGTATTTTATATATCTGAAGGTTAACCAGCATACCAGAAAATATATACACGCCTTATTATAGGCGACAAGCTAAGGCCTACTCAAAAAGGGATCGGCCTAGCTAACCTAACACTGTACAAGTGGGGGAGGGCTCGCCAAAAAGGGAGCAGGCCACAGCTGCCTACTCGCTGGCCTTAAATGGAGCGCTCTCTTCGATCCTTAGGTACTGTATCATATAGGGCCTGAAAAGGTTAACCATGGCGGGTTGAGATAAACTTAACAAGTTAAAGTCCTAAGCATCGGTTAAGAACTTTGCTCGCCTCCGGAGTTTAACATATAACCTAATTCATCAAATCATCCAATACCACCTTAGAGAAATAAAAGCAGAAGACAGTTTAATAATCAGGCATAACCACAGGCAACCTTACCTAGCCTTGCACACGTGAACTGCAGAAGTTGTCAATTAAATCATCACGACATTAAGAGGCATGCGAATAATCAGAGCATTGCATGCAGTTTTCTCATGTCTCACACCCACACATGCTCCAATTATTACGACCCCCTCCTCTTGGGCCACGGCACAACCTTATGGTTGACAGTTCTAGGCCAAGCTAGCGTCATCCTATTTACCTCGAGGCACGGCGACATCAAGGGCTCACTCCCAAGACAGCATTTCCGAAGGAGCATAGGACTCGTCCACAACCGCAGCCCCATAAGTAACCGCTCCCTGTCAGGCATCTGACCAAAGTTAGACGACCAAATAGCCACGGCACAACCCCAAAAGGATTGGCGGTCATCCGACAACGCTGGGCTCTCCTCTTAATGCAACCATGCAACACATCATCAAACAATCAATTCTTTTCTTTGCTCTATCGTGAATGCACTTACAATTCGTGCTCATGCAACATACTTATGCGGTACAATCTAATCACTCGTGAAAATTATGACAAACCGAAATTCAATTCCAACCAATCAACAACCACGTACATACCCTAATTCTTGGGAATAATCAACAATTTGTACTTCAACAAGCCTTAATAATCAAGAATTGGCGTCGGGTGGTGGTTTGGCCAAGGTTGGGTGGTCGAGTGACGGCTCATGGCACTGACCAACGCGACTGCAATGTCAAGGAGGGGGATGGCTTGTTGGTGATGGCGGCAGGCTAGATCTAGTTCGATGGAAATAGGAGAGGAAAGAAGGAAAACAGAGGGTAGCTAATTCGAGGTTGGCTCACAGCGACGAACAGCCGTCCTCAGGTAGTCCAACGTGTGACTGACGACTGGCAAAGTTGCGGCGGCGACACAGTAGCGGTTGGTGCGACTGGATTTGGTTTGGTCAAACAAGGGTAGAGAACAAAACAGAGGGGCAAGCAGCTAGTTTCGGTCGGGCAGCGACCCACTGGCCATCCATCGGCATCCTAGCAAGACGATGGAGCTACAGAGGTGGTGGTGTAGTCGTCCGTGGGGGTAGTAACAGGAAAAAGGCAGCAGTAGCAGAATAGAGAGAGAGAGAGAGAGAGAGAGAGAGAGAGTTTGAAAAAGTCCAAAGGGAAAAGACAAGGCAAGGGGGGCAGGTGGTGCAGAGGAGAGAGGAGAAAAAAAGAGAGGGATGGAGGGGACGTGAGGCAGAGGATGATGCCAGCAGGGGGAGGGGCGCGTGTGAGAAGGAAAAGAAAAGGGAAGAGAGAGAGGAGAGAGGAGGGGCTCACGTGGGAGGAGAAAAAGAAGAGGGAAAGAAGAACGATGAGGTCTCGGTTCCAATTTTCGACTCAATAATCCCACTTTCGACGTTTCGAAGTATCCGAAATTTTTAGAAAAATATTGAGGCTAAAGTTCAATAATTTAATCCTGACGTCCAAAATGTCCGATATCCAGTTCTAAAAATTCTAGAACGTCACCACTCTTCCCCCTTATAGAAATTTTGTCCTCAAAATTTGCATTATTACTCAACTCCTCAAACCGATAGGAGTATTGATGCCTCATTACTTCACCGCTTTTCCACGTGGTTCCTTCCGTTTCGTGATGTTGGCATATCACTTTGACCACAGAAAATGTCTTGCTCCGCAGCGCGCGCTCCTTTCAGTCCATGATTCGCACCGGTTTTTTCGTATACGACACCTTGTCGTCTACGTCAACTTCAAGGTCCTGCATTCAATTAAGGGCAAAATCTTTATCCGATTCCAAAACTCAAAAGGCCCAACTCGCCAGCTTTGCATATTGATCGCTTATCCCTGAAAATCTTAATCACATCAACTAATTATAGGCTAATCTTTAGACCAGTGATCCCGCCATCTCAGACCTCGCTCCAATAAATTGGAGTTTCACAAGCTCGTTCATACTTTTGGCACACCACTCCAACAAAAATAATTCATTCTTTTAACCGTGCGTAGTTCAGCTCATTATTGTCCTCTTCGACATCCTAGAAGCTTGTTAGGAGTCACTCCTTGTTTAGGCTCTCTAGCCTCGGCAACCACTCCCGACCCTCATTGGATTAGTCAATACAGGCATCCTTGAATTGCATACCAATCCAAAAGTCCCTTCCTAATATGGACTATCTCATAGAGTTATCATCTGCTTTAGCCTGTCCCATACCGAGCCTCACGGTTTTAACCCCGTCTGAGCACCTTAGAGTGCATAAGCTTTTTCCAAGTTCACCAATCCATGAGGTCATTTTCTCGGCATCACTCATCAATACTTGAACTATGATCCACCGAATTTCCATCAAATCGCAATATGAATTCTCACAATCCTGGATTTACCTTTGGCAATCCATCTATTTCAATTATATACCTACCCCAAAGGTGTCATCGAAACCACTCGAAGACTAGTGCAGACTAATCCTCGTATAGCACTAAAATCTTTTGATACTTCTTCGAGTCTACTAACACCTCGAAAGTAAATCATTGTTAAGGATTTTCACAACTAATCCATCTAGTGTTCCCATAGGATAATTAATCTTCAATCCACCAAAGACAAAAATCAATTTTCCTCCAATCCCAATCTTAATTGTCTCTCGAAATAATCCACTGTAATTCTTTATAACATTCAAAACTTCCAAGTAACAACTTGTCAACCATAAAACTTATCAAAGATTATTGCCAACTAAGAAATCAACTCTTATGATCCAATACATACGACTCCTCAAATCATCAAGATAAAACTTATCTGACTTCATTAAATCCAATAGCCTCAATTGTCATGACACGTAAGCAACCAACCTCTCTTGTTAACTTATGACGCAATCCAATCCCTTATACAACGGCTCATGGTAGATCTCATAGCTTCCAGTACTATATTATATCCTCAAAACTAGTGCAGTAATCAACTCATATTTAAGCTCTTAAAAATTATTCTCTCACTTATCCATCCATCTAAATTCTACGTCTTTCATTAACCTTCGCATTAGAGGCATAGTTATCGTAGAGAACATTTCTACGAATCGTCTACAATAACTTGCGCAACTTAGAAAACTTCGAGCATCTGCCACTGTCATAAATCACCCAACCAACAAAAGCTACGCGAGTAAACCCAAACTCACACATATTAAACTTGGCATAATATTTATGTTCTCAAAGGGTCTATAGCACCATCCTCAAGTGTTGTTTGTGTTCCTCTGAATTTCTCGAATTTTCTAATATAACACTCAATCCATTGAATTCATTAAAACAACCGGCGTATTAGTCAATCCAAACAATGTTGTAGAAAATTTCGTAGCGACCATATCGCATTTGAAACGCTGTCTTTGGCATATCCTTCTTTTAATCAGCCAAACATAACCCATATTTGGGTCTATCTCAGAAGGTACCAAAACCCTTGAAATTGGTCAAACAAGTCATCTATCATTGACAAAGATACTCGTTCATGACCATGCCTTGGCTAAACTACCAACACCCAATGCAAAGGTGCAACGGTCTAACCATTTCCAACAGGTTAAACTAGGTTATTCTTCGATAGCAATCCATCGCAACTCATTACTTGGTGAGCCATTCACTCCCAATGATAATAGCCAAGTCATATATCATTAAGATAGTCAAGACTATCAATCCCTCTTAATTCATAAGGACTATCTTAGACCCCGAACATCTTACCACTGACAACACCTTGTCCATTATCGGGGCAAATTACTAATAACCGTTTCCAACAGTTTTGGTCTTAACCCCACTGACCCAACAAGCAACTCAGTCATGATATTCTTTGTAACATCCTGAATTTCGACCCATTCCGGGATAGATGAAATGGTTAATTTATCAATGCACTGTTAGTTACATTTACTCTGAGTTGGCCCCTCACGAGTTAACTAACTGTTCGGCAAGGCAATTAAGGATCGGTACGCGTACGACTAGTGAATTTAATCAGGATAGGCCGCTCGACCATAAGGATCAAAGAGGAATAATACTACATTGTTGCAGGCCAATTAGTGAACGGAAATAAATCGAGTCGGCAAAAATACGAGGTCGGATTGCGGGTGATTCCGCACGACTTCGATATTAATTGCGGACGACGTTAAACCGATTTCCTTTTGGCCCTGTACTCAGTGTGAGCAATTAACCTCTCGTGATTACATGACAATCGAGAATCGCCCTGATTTGAATATGCACGATCGTGGATTGAAAAGCTATCAACCACGGGTCAAACGCGCGAGAACCCCTAAACGCCGCCTGAAAGTTAGGTCGTACTAAAGTCGCGATTGATTGATTTTAATCACGAATTTCAATCCGGTATCGGGTATCGAATTTTTAGGGATGTCGAGACTAAAATATTGGACGTGTCTCATTGATTCTCGAATTTTTCGGTAAGTCCGAAATTATTGGAAAAGGATTCAACGGGCCGAGTTTTGGAGCCAAATATTTGGGAATTTGTGCTTCAGGGGTAAAAAGACCAAAATACCCCTCTCTAGAAGCTTGTTTGGATTTTGTTTTGTTTTTGTTTTTGTTTTTCTTTTCTTTCCTTTCCCCATCTTCTCCCGCACGTTTCCCTTTCTCTCTCCCCCTTTTTCTTTCTCTTCCCCCTCACGTTTCCCCCACCCTTTGTCGACAGCCCCTCCCCACTTGCCCTTATCCTCTCTCTTTTCCCTTGTTGACTAGTCTTCCCCACTTGTCTGACAAGCCCATGTGCCCTCTCTCTCTCTCTCTCTCTCTCTCTCTCTCTCGTGCGCGCAGCTCCCCTGCACATTCAGCTCCCCAGCAGCTGCTTCTTCTTCTTCCTTTCTTCTTCTTCTCCTCCTTCGGCCGACGTAGGCTTGCTGCTGCTGCTGTGTTTTCTTGCTGCGGCCACCAGAACCGACCACTGCAGCTCCGCCACCGCCCCTGCTCTTCGCCCGGTCGCCGGTGAGTCGCCGTCCGCCGGTCTCGTCGTTCGTCAGCCCCGCGAGTCGCTGCACCGCTCCTCCTCCTCTTTTGTCTGCGGGTGCTGCTGCCTGCTCCAGTTTTGGTCGCCTCGCCGCCGCCGCATCGCCGGCCGCCTTGCCAGACGCCGGACCGCTCGAGGACCGCTGCCGCAAGCCACCGCCCTTCGCCTGACCACCCCGAGCCGCTGCTGCTGCCCCCCCTATTCTTCTTCTTCCTCGGTTTTGGGCCGAACCAGACTCGTGGACGCCGGAGCAGCGAGTTGCTGCCTCGCCGTCGCTCGACCGCCGTCGTTCCTCCGCCTTAGTCATCGTAGGAGGCTAGCCGGCCCGGCAGCCAGCCTCCACCACCCCCTCGAACCGATTCTTGCCTTTGCCGTGCTCTTTCTCTCCCTCCGGCCCTTCGGCCGTGACTGAGAAGCGGCCAGCGGCCTTGCCGCTGCACGCCGCCGCCGGCCACCGCCACGAGCCCGCCGGAGGACCGTTCGAGACCCTCCGCCGCACCGAGCCACCCCCCCGCTTTGTCCCCCACCGAAACCGTTGCACCGCCTCCCTCTTCCCTCTCCAGCTTCTGTCCAACCTCGCCGGAGCCGTCCACCTGGTCGCCGGAGCTGCTGGCCGCCGTCCGGAGTAGCCGGACCGCCCACCAGTCAGCCCCATGCCACCACAGCTGCTGGTTCCTCCGTGTCCCAGCCTGTTGCCGCGTGGACAGCCGCCCTCGACCGAGACCCGGTCCCGGGCCGCCTTGTCCCGACGCGCCGGAAGTTCCGGGCGTTTCCCTCGCCCGCCGCCGTCGCGCTCGTGTCGTCGGAATCGCTAAACCGTGAGTCGATTTCCTAATCCCTTAGTTAGGGGTTAATCTTGCTTAGGAGTAGTTTAATTAGTTTAATTATTGATTAGTGCTTTGGATGATGATTATTGGTGTTTTAATGTTATTGAGTAAGTTTGCTTAGTGTTAATCATGGTTAGTATTAATAAATATTATTATTATTTTTGGGATAATAATAATAATTATTTATTATTTTCGGAATTATTAATTAAATTAATTTATAATTTCGAATTATTAATAGTAATATTGTTATTACTATTCATTGCTGAAAATTAATTATTTTTGGAGAAAATAATTAATTGTGATTATTTATTGGAAATGGTTTTAATCGAGTAATTTCGGGGAAAATTACTATGGTCTATTTTTCCAAAGTCAATAGTATTTATATACTATTTTATTAAATGACATTGGTTTATTAAAGAAGGGTTTTACTAAATGGAATTATTTGGGTTGGATAATTAATTATGGGATTGAAAAATAATTACAAGTATTTTGTGGGACCTGAATTATTTTATCGGAAAAATCGACTATAGTATTATATGTTTCTTAAATGAGTATCTTTGAATATAATTATATTTTATACTTATTTTTGGATAATTAAGTATTATTGGGAAATAGTTGATTGGCATCGTCGTGATGACACGTATTTATTTATTATTGAATATTGAGACGTGTGTTTATTTATTCTTAAATATTGAAACACGTGGTTGGATATCGGAGTATCGTGATGTTGATTGGTCATCTGAAATGACAAGAGTTGGTTGTTCCCAAGAGTTAGGGAATGTGTGTGATTGAATGCTGATTGAAAATCGAATTTTGGAAATTGTCGAGTGAGATCGTATGACATATTGCGTGGGTTATTGGCATGTCGCATGAGCATGAGTATGAGCGATGTTGCATTCACGACAGAGCAAAGACATAATTGGATTGCTTGATGATGTGTTGCATGATCACATTAAATGAGGGAACCCGGCGTTGCCGGAAGACCGCCAATCCTTATGGGGTTGTGCCGTGGCCGTTTGGTCGTCCTGACTTTTGTCAGTTGCCTGACGGGGGACATGTGACGGGACTGCGGTAGTGGGCGGGTCCTATGTTCCTGTCAGTTGCGGGACTGCGGTAGTGGGCGGGTCCTGTGCTCCTTCGGGAATGCCGTCAGAGGGAAGGGATGACCCCTGACGTCGCCGTGCCTCGAGGTAAAGAGGACGAAGCTGGTTTAGCCAGGAACCGCCAACTTTAAGGTTGTGCCGTTGGCCCAGGAGGGGGCGTTAATAATCGGAGCATGTGTGGGTGTGAGATATGAGAAAGCTGTGTGAGATGCTCTGATTATTCGCATGCCTCTTAATGTCGTGATGATTGAATTGACAGTTTCTGCAGGTTGCGTGTGCCAAGGCCAGGTAGGGTCGCTTGTGTTTGCAACTGCTTATTGAACTGTCGTCTGATAATGTTGCTTGAGGTGTGGTATGTGTTGTTTGTCGGAATTAGGTTGCATGGTTAGATTGCTCCCAAGGCGAGCGAAGTTCCTAACCGGGGCTTAGGACTTTGACTTGCTGAGTTTATCTCAACCCGTCGTGGTTAACATTTTTCAGGGGGCCGTAGGATGGTGGATCGACGCGTGTTACGGCTCGTGGCCGTCTTTGAAGGGAGTAGATTAACCTTGGCCTGTTGGTCTCATTGGCTCGTTAGGAAGATGCCCATGGTAAGGGCTTGTATTTGTAACTTCCTAGGGTTAATCAGTTAGTTAATAAAGCGATACTTTTGTTGTGTTCTTATTGAGTTTTCCTGCTATCCCTGTTTTTGTAATTGACCGGGATTGTGTTTCGCTTCCGCATGCGTTTAATCAAAAGATAAAAATAACGGTCGGCGACGGATCCTGGGGAGTCGCAAATCAAATGACCGCAAGTGAACTGGGGTTGCCGCGTGCTCGAGGGTCGGGGCGTGACATTCTTTCCTTACTCCGCGCACTTTAACAGTGCGTAGACTTTATCCAGTCCCTTGATCCAAAGAGTTGTTATCTTAGAATCTATCATCCTAACAAACTCAAACAGTTCTCACTCTAGGAACTATTCGACCAACTTAAACGTCGACCGATCGCCATTCTCCTTTCCAACCAAATGGACTTTACTAGGCAATATAGTAATAGCAATAGTGGCAATAGTAGTTGTAACAACAACAATATAAGTCCGAGCTAGCTACACCCTAGCAAAACTCAAAACTTCCAATGCCTATAGGACCCTATCCAATCTAGGATCCCCTAGTGCTTTACCTTCAGCACTAACCTGTCCTGAAACTGCCCTTCCTCCAGGGCTATCGAATCAGGATTGTTCATCCACATGATTCCCATAGAACCTGCGTTCCAATTCCCTCAAAGGATTAGGAACAATGAACAACCCACTGATAGTGAAAGATCCCATAAGCAATCACAGGTATATGAAAATAAATGCCTTTCCTATCTTACTATCCCATAACCCATCACACCTAATCACTCTAAGTATTGATCAGACTCTAATACCAAGTCCGACGGAGATGTCATGTCCTGACCCTTGAGCACACAACAATCCCTTTTTTCACTTGCGGTCATTTGAATGCGATGTCCCAGGACGCATCGTCGACCATTATTTTTATCTTTCCATTAAACACATGTGGAAGCAATAAATAATCCCTATACCACATTATAATCGGGATAGTCAGGAAAGTCAATCAGAAAACACCATTAATAGTGTAGCTATATTTATCTAATGATTAACACTAGGAAGTTTACAAGTACAAACCCTTACCACGGGCATCTTCCTATCGAGCCAATGACACCAACAAAGTCAAGGTTAATCTACTTCCTTCAATTTTAGCCATGAATTGCAAAACATGCTGATTCTTCATCCAACGAACTTGAAAATGGTTATACAATAACCAATGACATAAAATCTTAGTAAGTTATTATTTTAAGCCTTAGTTAGGAAACTCGCTCGCCTCAGGTGCAACCTAATCATGCAATCTATTAGTGATGGCAATCAGAAGCCAAGTGACTACCACTTTCTTTTGTCTATAACGTGCAACGAAACCTCAATCAAATCCAATCACAAGCAACCTTACCTAATGGCTGCACATACCCTACACGGTATTAGCCACATGGGCCATACAAAGGCAAACAAATACTCATATAATTAGAACATCGCACACATAGCATTCTAAGTATATAGTAGTTAGGCGTGTTCCAATCATGCACCTCCCCGCGTAAATACGCACCAAGGCTCTATCCTTTTTCCCACGGCATCTAACATTTCACATGTTCAATACACGCATGAAGCCAGACAACCGATACGTAGTAAATGTATTCAATCATCTAAATCACATAGTAATTATTAACTCCATACTCCGAGTATCCATACGTATCCAAATTATTGCATCCACTTAGGGCCAAATCAACAATCCATTAGTAACGCTTTCCCCGAAATTCATCAATTGCGTTTTCCTGAAATCCATCGGGTAGCCGAAATCCAACGGTAACACTTTCCCCTTCACGTGATCATGCTAGCACATCCACCACTCATACCAGTTTCATCTTTTCTCATCAATCAATATAGGCATGGCTGTGCTTATGTATCAAAATACTACAACTTTCACACATACAGAAAATATAGTTAAATAATCACCCATGATTATTTCAGCAAGCAATCACATGAGTCCTCATAATTCTTAAGATATATGTACTTCAATAAACGATCGTGTACCTCCATTATTTGATCATAGCCAATTATTCCCATAAATAAATGACTATAAAGAAATAATTACAAGCTCCCATGATTCTCATAATCAATCTAATATCCAGTAAAATACTTTAGTTAATTATCCTGATAAGTAAGTAGCTCTCACACCAGATAGTCATAACTATTTATCATCTCCATCAACAATTACTTAACAAAAGTAATTTACTTCCATAAAATATTCCATGAATATTTAAAGTCCAAATCATACCATTATAATTAACTATCAACCTTTCATCCATAAACAATAATCGAATACATATAATTATTGCTCACTTTAATCAATCCTCAACAAGTAATCATAATTAATTATTTCCTCAAAATAATTAATAAACCAAAAATAACCAATAATTCGAAATTAATAAATATTATAATTAATTAATTAATTTTCACAAAATAATATAAATAATTTCCATGAAAATAAAATAATTATCATTAATTATTTCTCCAAAACAATTACTCATATATAACTCATACTAATCCTTCCTTAGCTAAATTAATTAACCAAAAATAGGATTAGTATAATGAAATAATGCTAATTAATCATAATCCGATTTAATTAGCAAAAATCATCTTAAGCTACCATTAGCTTATAAAAGTCCCACTTAGGGAATATAACACACAATCAAGCATAACTAATTCCCATTAGTCATTAATCATACTTAACACTAATTAAACTACCCCCTAATACAAGATTATCCGCTAATTAAGGAATTAGGAAAAACAACTCATCGATTTGCGATTTCGACAACACGAACGCGAAGGCGACGATGAGGGGAACGCCCGAGAACCTCCGACGCATCAAGACAAGGTGGCATGGGGCCGGATCTCGGCCGAGGGCAGCTATCTTCCCTGCAAGAAGCCAAGAAACGGAGGGACCGGTGGTTGAGGCAACACGGGGTCGGCTGGTGGGTGGTCTGGCAGCTCCGGACAACGGCCAACAGCTTTGACGACCAGGCGGAACAGCCCCAGGCGACTAAGGCAGAGTTGATAGGGAGAGAGTGTAACATCCTGAAATTCGAGCCCTTTAGGGGTTGAATGAACGTTAATTTCGCTAATGTATTGTTGGTTGATCTCACTTGGAATTGATCACTCCTGAGATACTGACCTTAAGGGGAAAGGCTAATGAGGACAGAACTCGTCATGTGATTCTTGAGTAAGTCGGCTAAATCATGATAGCGGGCCGGTAACCTGATCGACGTAAGATCCTTGATTACTCTTGAAGAAGGGTAGACTGAAGTTCCTTATCAAAAGCCTTGTGGTTTTTGATGGAAAGGGGCGAAGCAATTCCCAAGGCAAGCCCCCCGGAGCAGCCCATATATATGAAAAAGAAAGATAGGGGGCCGTCGTTAAACGGATCAAAGTGACCCCGGGGAAAAAAGAGAGGCTAAACCAGCTTTTCTTAGAGCTGCTGAACCTTCCTTGCGACTAAAGAACTTGTTATGGGAAAATAATTCGACCGTGAGACTTGCGTAAGGATGATCCTGCAGATATGCAGGCCAATTCCAGGGACGAATAGAAGTCAATTCGCGGATAAAACATAATGGGACGACGGGTGATTCCGTCTACTATTATCGAACTCGCAAACAACCCTATGTTGATCCTTGATAATCGTGTACTTTGAAATAAGAATCGATCCTTCGCAATTTCATGTAGTCAAGGATGTCCATGTGTTGAGAAGTCTTGAATGTGAATTGGCATAAGTCGGTTACGCGTGAATCCTCGAAGCCGTCTATCAGTCTGAGTAGTACCAAAATGGCATTTGGGCAAAATTGACAAGGCATAAGAATCCAAGATTGGACTTCGAATTTTCGAGAACGTTCGGGATGGACTTTTGGATGGTGCTTCTTAGATAATCGACAGTGTCAGTTGAGCCAAGTATTTAGAAAATGGATTTTCGGACTAAGGAAACGAGCCTACGAGGATGTGGGTCGGGCAAGATCAGTGTGGGCCTCATGCCCAAGGTGGGACAGCTACCATGGAAGGCCCGAGGTAAGCAAGTTAGCCCGTTGGACCAAACTGACCATTTACCCTTCCAAGCCCGTTGTCTAACCTTAAGCCGTTTCGAGCCTAACAAATTCCCGAACCCGTTCCTATTAATTTTCTAGCCCATTTCTTAGGCTCACCCTTCATTTTTAGCCTAAGGACAAATTGGGAAATGCGCAAGGTGGAAATGACCAAAATGCCCTTGGTTATTTTGAAGAAAAGTCAAAAGAAGAGAGAGAAGATGATGTCATCTTTCTTGAAACTTGTGCATGGCATTCAATGGCCTTAATTGAGGCCTATCTCCAACTCTCATCTCCTTCTCTCTCCTTCTCTTCAGCCCTCAAAACTGCACCACTTCTCTCCCATGGTTTTCCTTCCTTCCTACAATTTTTCAGTCTGACCTTCATCCGAAAATCGAGTTGTTTATGCCCTTCCCGTGGGAATCTTGGCCTGTGTCACCCACCATTATGTTCAGGAGAGAGAATTTGTGGGGATAGCGTTGGCCATTCATCGAACAGAGTCGCCGGTCGATCCGTACGGCGGCCGAAAGCCAACTGCTTGCCGGACCGTCACTGTAGCAACCAGTTCTGCTTTGTTCCGCCTTTTGACCTATTTTTCTCCATTTTCGACCTAACCACCGTCCACACCAGCCACCCATAACTCCCACTCAACCCCTTAGAACCACTAGCCACCGACCACCAGCTCGCCAGAGCTCCGGCCAAGCCGTTTTGCTCCGATCAGCCTGGTTCTCCTCCTGTGCAGTCAGTTTTTCAGAAGTTGTTGAGGGAACTAGAGTTTGTTGCTATTGTTTCAACCTCAAGACCACCTTGGATCGTTGTGGTAGAAATCCCTGAGTGTTGGGTTCGTCGCTACCGCCGCGTCCGTGTCGCTGACCCACTTAACAGGTGAGTTTAGCCCTCATCCCTATTTAGTGCCTAAACTTGCTTAGGGTGGGTTAGTTAGTGTTAATGTTGGTTTAGATGGTTTAATTAAGTTGTATTATCCCTAACATAGGTGGTTAGATAGATGATTAATATTAGATTAGCTTAATTTTTCTTATTAAGCTTAATTGTGCTTAATTATTGCTTAATGGTGGATTATGTGATTTTTGTGGATTAATTAAGCATGTTTAGTTTAAATTGCTTGATTAATTATTTTAATTAATGTTTTGTTTAATTTATGAATTTAATGTATTAATTAATTAAATTATTTTATAATTTCGAATTATTAATACTTCTGAAAATTAATTATTTTGGGGAAAATAATTAATTGAGTATTTATGGGAAATGGCTTTAATTGAGTAATTTTGTGGGAATATTACTATGGTCTAATTTTCTAAAGTCCATAGTATTTATATACTACATTATTAAATGGCATTGGTTTATTAAAGAATGGTTTTTATTAAATGAAATTATTTGGGTTGGATATTAATTATGGGATTGGAAAATAATTATAAGTATTTTGTGGGACTTAAATTATTTTATCGGGATAATCGACTATAGTATTACATGCTTCTTAAATGAAAATAGTTGATTGTCATAGTCGTGAGGGCATGTGTTTATTTATTATTGAATATTGAGACACGTGATTGGGTACCGGTAATTATTGAGGTACGTGATGATTTTGAAAAGTATGCAAGTACTGTGATGTTGATTGGTTGGAATTGATTGTTAGACTGTGACTTAAATTGCTGATTATTGTGACTTTCGTGAATGATTGGACTGTTGCTATTGTACGTGACTGCTAGATACTACTGCATGACATTATACGTGTATTAACTGTAATGGCATGTCGCATGAGCATGAGCGATGTTGCATTCACGACAGAGCAAAGATATAAATGGATTGCTTGATGAGGTGTTGTATGATCACATTAAGAGAGGGAACCCGGCGTTGCCGGAAGACCGCCAATCCTTATGGGGTTGTGCCGTGGCCATTTGGTCGCTTGACTTCGGTCAGTTTCTTGATAGGGAGGGGTTAACTTTGTGGGACTGTGGTAGTGGGCGGGTCCCGAGCCTTTGTCAGTTGCAGGGCTGCGGTAGTGGGTGGGTCCTATACTCCTTTGGGAATGCCGTCTTGGGAGTGAGCCCTTGATGTCGTCGTGCCTCGAGGTAAAGAGGACGAAGCTGGCTTGGCCAGGAACCGCCAACCATAAGGTTGTGCCATGGCCTAGGAGGAGGGGTCATAATAATCAGAGCATGTGTGGGTGTGAGACATGAGAAAGTTGTGTGAAATGCTCTGATTATTCACATGCTCTTAATATCGTGATGATTTGATGCATGAGTTGACAGTCGTGCAGGGTGTGGCAATGACCAGGTGAAATCGCTTGTGACGTGAGTCGCATGTGATTGATAAACTACATCGTCTAACGGACATGTGCCTTACTTGCATTGTATGAGATTTGACGTGCAGGGTATGGCATACCGGGTAAGGTTGCATGCGAACTGAATTTTGATTGTTGGTTTGCCTTGTCTATTGTTTGGTCTGCTGTTTGCTAGCTGTTTATTGTTGGTTTGAGTGAGGGATGGTTTTGGAGAGGTACCTCGGGTTGAGTTTGCATAATAACCGGGGCTTAGGGGGAGAACTTGTTGAGATTTTATGTCATTGGTTGTTGTATAACCACTTTCAGGCTTCTAGAATGGTGTACTTGCAATGGAGAATCTTGCCCCTGCTCCTCTAATGATCGACCTGACGGAGTTTGTGTCCAATGGGTCCGAGTGACTGTGGTGTTGAACTCGAGGGTTCTTTGTGTACTGTTGGATTAGCCTAGTTTCTTTTGGTTTGGCTTAGAAGATGGATCGGCCCTTTTTGTCGAGCTTGTAATTCGAAAAACGATCCTCTGTTGGTTAATCCAGTAAATTGAATAATTGAGTAGTTCCTGTTGTTCTTGCTGTTCATCCCTCTATCCCTATTTGATTGTTTGTTTGTCTAGGGATGGTTTGTCTTCCACTTGTGCTTAACGAAGGATAAAATGAATGGTGGTCGACGGGTCCTGAGACGTCGCTTTCAATTGACCATGGAAATGGGGTTGCCATGAGCTCGAGAGTCGAGGCATGACAGAGAGAGAGACAGCTAGTTTGGTGGCTTGAGGGCGGCCGTACAGGTCACGGCAATTCCCGAGTGGTCCGACGATGGTGCAGTGGAGCTCAACGGTGGCTCAAGGGCAGAGGCGACTAGTTTGGGTAGCTGAAAGGGTTGGCGATGGCAGCGAGACCAATTCCGACGCAAAAACAAGGAAGAGGGAGGGAAAAACAGAGGAGGGGAAATCAACGTCGGGTGGTGGTTCGACCGGGGTTTAGGTGGTCGAGTGGCGGCTCACGGCGCCAACCAACACGACTACAACGTCGAGGAGGGGGACGGTTGGCTAGTGATGGCGGCAGGCCAAATTTGGTTTGATGAAAACAAGGGAGGAAATAAGGAAAACAGAGGGTAGTTGGTTTGGGGTTGGCTCAAGGTGGCGAACAGTCATCTTTAAGCTGGCAAAGTTGCGATGACAACGCAATGGCGGTTGGTGTGACCGAATCTGGTTTGGTCAGACAAGGGCAGAGAGAAAAATAGAGGGGTAGATGGTTGGTTTTGGTCGAGCAGCGACCCACTGGCTGTCTGGTGGCATCCCAGCGAGACGACGAAGCTGCGGAGGTGGTGGTGTAGCTATTGGCTAGGGTAGTAACAGGAAAAAGGTGGCAGCGGCAACACAGAGAGAGAGAGCGAGAGAGAGAGAGAGATTGAAAAAGTCAAAAAAGGGAAAAGACAAGGCAGGGGGCAGGTGGTGTAGAGGAGAGAAGAGAAAAAAAAGAGAGGGATGGTGTAACATCCTGAAATTCGAGCCCTTTGAGGGAGGAATGAACGTTAATTTCGCCAATGCATTATTGGTTGATCTCACTCGGAACTGATCACTCCTGAGATACTGACCTTGAAGGGAAAGGCTAGTGAGGACAGAACTCGTGCGACTAAAGAACTTGACCTGGGAAAACGACTCGACCGTGAGACTTGCGTGAGGACGATCCGTAGATATGCGGGCCGATTCCCGGGACGAATAGAAATCGATTCGCGGACAGAAATAATGGGACGACGGGTGATTCCGTCTCACGTTATCGAACCCGTGAACAGCCCTATGTCGATCCTTGATAATCGTGTACTTTGAAATAAGAATCGATCCTTCACAATTTCATGCAGTCAAGGACGTCCATGTGTCGAGAAGTCTTGAACGTGAATTGGCACGAGTCGGTTACGCGTGAATCCTCGAAGCCGCCCTGTCGATGCCCGAGTAGTACCAAAATGGCATTCGGGCGAAATTGACAAGGCATGTGAATTCAATATTGGACTTCGAATTTTCGGGAACGTTCGAGAAGGACTTTTGGACGATGCTTCTTAGTCAGTCGACAGTGCCGGCTGAGTCGAGTAATTGGAAAAAGGGACTTTTGGACCGAGAACCCGAGCCTATGAGAACGTGGGCCGGGCAAGAACAGTGAGGGCCTCACGCCCAAGGTGGGACAGCCGCCATGGAAGGCCCGAGGCAAGCAAGTGAGCCCATTGGACCAAACCGACCCTTTTCCCTTCCTAGCCCGTTATCCAAACTTGAGCCGATTCGAGTCCAATAAATTCCCGAGCCCGTTCCTATTCATTTTTCGGCCCATTTCCTAGGCCCGCCTTTCATTTTCAGCCCAAGGACACATTGGGAAATGTGCAAGGTGGAAATGACCAAAATGCCCTTGGATATTTTGAAGAAAAGTCAAAAAGGAAGAGAGAGAAGATGATGTCATGTTTTGGGGACTTGAGCCAAGCAATTAATGGCCTTGATAAGGCTTATCCTTCAGCCTTCACTTCACTCTCTCTCTCCTCTTCATCTTCCCCAAACCGCACACCCTTCTCTCCCCTTGTTTCCCTTCCTTCCTTCAGTTTTTCAGTTCTGACCTTTCACCGAAAATTGAGTTTTTCATGCCCTTCCCGTTGGAATCTCGTCTCGTGCTACCCGCCGTTGTGTTCGGAAGAGAATTTCTGTTCAGATAGCATCGGCCGATCGCCGGAAAGAGCCTCCGACCGATCCGTACAGCAGCTGGAAGCTGGCTGTTGCCGGACCGTCACTGTAGCGCCTGCTGCTGTTCTGTTTCGCCTTTGCTGCTGTTTTCCTCCCATTTCGACCCAACCACCGCCTATACCAGCCGCCGGTAGCTGGCCCGCCGCTCGCCGGAGCTCCGGGCAGCCTGTTCAACTCCGATCAGCTTCTTCCTCCTCCAGCAGTGCAGTTTTTCAGAGTTGCAGTGGGGAATCCGAGTTTGTTGCTGCTGTGTTGAGCCCGGGATCGCCTTGGATCGTCGTGGTAGAGGTCCCCGGGTGTGGGGTTCGTCGCCGCCGCCGCGTCCGTGTCGCCGGCCCGCTTAATGGGTGAGTTTAGCTCCTTATCCCTATTTAGTGCCTAAACTTGCTTAAGGTTGGTTAGTTAGTGTTAATTTTGGTTTAAGGGGTTTAATTAAGTTGTATTAGCCCTAAGATAGATGGTTAGATAGATGGTTAAGATTAGATTAGCTTAATTGTGCTTAATTTGGGATTAATTGTGCTTATGTGTTTAATTAAGCATGATTTGATTTAATTGAATTGATTAATTGTTTTAATTAATGTTTTGTTTAATTTTTGGATTAAATGTTTTAATTAATTGAATTTCGGAAAAATCACTGTTCATAATTACTGTTCACGATTACTATTCACGAGCATCGCATTCACGACACGTTCACAATTACTCATTCACGACTGACTGTTCATGCGAAGCTAAATTTAGTCTTATTTTGATGTGCTCTTAATTGTTGTGATTAATTGGAGTGCCGATTGTTAATTATGCTCGTGAATATTGATGAAATGCGTGATTGAGTGTTGGTTGGATTTTGGATTTTGGAATTGTCGAGTGAGATCGCATGACATATTACGTGGGTTATTTGAAATGGCATGTCGCATGAGCATGAGCGATGTTGCATTCACGACAGAGCAAAGATATAAATGGATTGTTTGATGATGTGTTGCATGATCACATTAAGAGGAGAGCCGGCGGCGCTGCCGGTAGACCGCCAATCCTTATGGGGTTGTGCCGTGGCCTTTGGTCGTCCCGACTTGGTCGGTTGCACGACAAAGGGTGGTCGATTGCGGGGCTGCGGCGGTGAGCGGGCCCCATGCTCCATAGGGAATGCCGTCGATGGGGAGAGAGCCCGTGACGTCGCCGTGCCTCATGGGGAGGACGATGCCTGGTCTTCGGCGGTAGACCGCCAACCATAAGGTTGTGCCGTGGCCCTAGTGGTCGTAATAATCGGAGCATGTGTGAGTGTGAGACATGAGAAAGTTGTGTGAGATGCTCTGATTATTTGCATGCTCTTAATGTCGTGATGATTGCATTAATTATGGTACACACGCATGAGTTGTGATCGTGCGGGGTGTGGCAATGGCAGTGAGATCGCTTGTGACGCGATTCGCATGTGATTGATGAACTGTTTCATCTAACGGCCATGTGCCTTGATTGCGTGTATTGTGCTGAGATTTGACGTACAGGGTATGGCATACCGGGTAAGGTTGCATGCGAACCGATATTGATTGTGGGTTGCCCTGTCTATTGTTGGCTATTATTTGGTTTTGGTTGTTTGTTGTTGGGTTGAGTGAGGGGTCGTTCTGGAGAGATACCCCGGGTTGAGTTGGCGTACTAACCGGGGCTTAGGGGGAAGAACTCACTGAGATTTTATCTCAACCCGTCGTGGTTAAACATTTTCAGGTCCCTAGAATGGTGTACCCGCAATGGAGGATCCTGCCCCGCTCCTCCAGTGATCGACCCGACGGAGCTTGAGTTCGATGGGTCCGAGTGACCGTGGTGTTGAACCTGAGGGTTCTTCTTGTTTAATTGGATTAGCCTAGTTTCTTTGTGATTTGGCTTAGAGGATGGATCGGCCCTTTTTGTCGGGCTTGTAATTTGGAAAACGATCCTCCATTGGTTAATCCAGTAAATTGAATAATTGAGTAGTTGCTGTTGTTCTTGCTGTTCATACCTCTATCCCTGTTTGATTGTTTGTTTGTCTGGGGATGGTTCGTCTTCCGCTTGCGCTTAACGAAAGATAAAATGAATGGTCGTCGGTGGGTCCTGGGACGTCGCTTTCAATCGACCAAGGTAATGGGGTTGCCGCGAGCTCGAGAGTCGGGGCGTGACAGATGGAGGAGACGTGGGCAGAGGGTGAGTGGCAGCAAAGGGAGAGGCACGCCGGAGAAGGAAAAGAAAAGAGGAGAGAGGAGCGGTGCACATGGGAGGGGAAAAAGAAGAGGGAAAGAGGAATGGCGAGGTCTCGGTTCCAATTTTCGGCTCGACGATCCCACTTCCGACATTTCCAAGTACCTAAAATTTTTGGAAAAATAATGAGGCTAAAAGTCCAATAATTTAATTCTAACGTCTGAAAAGTCTGTTATCTAGTTTGGAAAATTCTAGGATGTCACATTGAATTGAGTATCAAGTTGCGATTGGTAGGGCTTAGGAGAGCCTACGTTAAACTCGAGTGATGGCCTCATGAGGGGAACTTCATTCCCATTTAACAGTCCATTAGCCTTTCCCAGGTGATCCACCTCCAGGAAGGTCGCAACAAGCCTGAAACTTGATGAAGAGTATATATGCAAGTTTTGGCATGAACCTAGGTGCTTCGGCAGAAATTTTGGGAGATGAGATTTGCCACATGTGAAGCACACAAGTAAAAAAGAAAAATAGCATAGCATACGCATGCAAAAGACTCTCCTAAAAGTATTTTCTACCGCACAAATGAGCCTTCCAGTCACAAGGTAATTCAGCAACACTCCGCTTTTGAAGACACAAATAACAGAGATCAACCATTGATTCATAAATGATATGCTGTTATGTCTTAAATTTCATAAGCATAGCAAGACAGAAAATCAAGTCTTAAGAATGCAAATTTAGAAAGTTATCCATGGAAGACGAAAAGTACAAGTTGCCAGCATATCAATCATGAAACCATAGAAAAATGCTGTGAAGTTATGTTATGTGCCGGTGCTGATGCTTTCCGTTTATTTTCGGTTGTGTCCTGCACTTGTCGATGTAGTCAACAAACATTTGCCAATCGGTCAGAGCACCATGGTTTTGATCCGTCAATTCATGGTGGGATCCGGACTTAATCCCGATAGTGTTCTGGTCATTTGCAACAAGCATAGAAACATTAGAGGTTTGGTTGACCCGTGATTTTTTGTTGAATGATAAAATCATCAGTTGATTGATCATTGTTAATACATGAAAGACCTGGAAGACTGCGCACCTAATACCCTATAATAAAACAATAACAAAAAAATTAAGTCTCATCCACTAAATGTGGTCGCCTGAAAGCCACGTAAATACAAAATCCCTCTAGGATAGAGCACCCCCACATTCAATTGATTATTTGCTCAACCATGATGCTACACTAGCATCATTATCAAGGAAATGGAGTACTCGTGAATACCACGTGTTGGCACAAAGAAGCCATGATCAACACCGCGAACTGCAAAACTACAAGTGAACAGGTTGCGAAAAGCTTGCTCCAACATCTTACGAGAGAAGACACTTTCTAGCAAGTAAAAGCAGCCACTTTGACATGAGCCATGAGAGAAACAAACGTTGTCCGTAAGTCTTGTCTAACTACTAACACTCCTAAAAATTAACCAGAGAAGTTGGCAAGCACACAGCCCGGTATAACAAAACCACACAATGTTCGAAGCTACGTTAATAGAAGTCATGCTAAGCAATTCATTGAACAACTAGAATGCATTGGTGAGTGGATGCCCAAAGTCCCCTAAAATTCTAATTTTTAGGAAAGATAGATTTCATCTGAACCAATATAGAACTCTTGAAGGATGAGTTTCTTCCTTTTGACACAGGATTCCGGTAGACATGATTAGGCACACAAGTTTGGCTGACTTATTGAGTCGTTTCACCTTGATAAAGTTTGGATGGTGACATTAAGGTCGCCCTCCCAATGTCCTTCATCATCTTTGTTAGAGCGGAGTACTTTATCTAGTTTTGGTGTAATCAAGGCACCCTTGCAGAATATATTCATCTTGGGACACTGCTTCACTGTGATCCACACCAATGATGGGAACATGAAGGCACAATTTGTTGTGGAGAAGCTCTCAAGGCTTGGTAAGTCTTCAAGTGTCAACTGTCGCAACTTAGGGAAAGAGATCTTCTCTACTCCATTTCCATCATCTGTTACCACATCTTCCATTGCACCACAATCTTTGAGGATTAGCCAAGTAAGGTGCAACAGACTTGTCACTGCTGAGCAAGTCCCCATATGAACTAAACCAGTGCACTCCTCTACTTCTAATTTCGTCAAGCTCTGGAATGAAGTTGGAGATGGAAATATGATTGACAAACTAGGGCACTGCCAAAGGTACAGATCCTCTATTTGTTTGAGGAGTTCAGCCATCAAGGAGCCATCTTTCCATACTTGCCTCATGTTACGTAGGATATTCAGTTGAAGCCGCTTCACATTTTTGAGTGCCTCGAGACTCACTCCCCCATGTCCAAATACATCTTCTGGAAATATCTCCTCAAAGGAACTACAAACTATAGAAAGCTCCTCTAAATTGGGGAATCTTTGGAGAAGGAAGTTGGAGGGAAACGCAACATTTTCATCGTGGTAGCATCCCAAAACCAGCTCTTTGAGATTGTCAAAGATGCAATGCTGTGGCATCATCACAACATCCTCCCTCGCTAATCTCAATATTTCCAAGTGGGGACAGACCTGTGAGAATCCATTTAATTAGGCCACCAAAAGTCAATATCGTAGCTATTGTCACAGCCGCGGCCCGATAATTAGAATTTCCTTCCACTGGGAATAAAAAGACAAAAGAACCAAGGAACCAAAAGAGAGAAACAACCGGAGTCGGACGAGCAAGCATCGACGACTAAGGTAATTAAAAATAGAAAGCTGGTGTCGAAAAATATGTTTCGTGAAATTGGGTAAAGAAATTTATTAGTCAGAAAAAAAAATAGCACTGTAGATATTTGAATTGTCAACTAATCATATCCGAAAGGCAAAATAAATACATACATTCAGCAAGTTCATAGAAAAATATTAAACCAATACTTATTTGTTTTACCCAATCATGTACATTATCTAGCAAGTAGATGTGTTTTAATAGCATGAAGTTGTATTAAAATGTCCCACTTTGTTTTCAAAGCTGCAATTCTCATATCTATTTTACTATAGATCATGACTAACGCAGGGCTTCACCCTTCAATAATCTGAGAAGAATGCGTTCATACTAGACAAATGACTGGCAGAAACCAAATTGAAAAAGGAAAAAGAAAAATTGAATTGATGGGACATGGGTGAAAAAGCGATAAAACCAAAAAGAGATTATATTTCAAAATTGGATGGACAAAGAGTTAAGTAATTAAGACAAGTTTTTCACTTCTACGATAGCAAAATGAAACGTCAAATAAGCTCGGGAACAATCCCAAAGTACGTAACCCCACATGAACATATGATTTCTAGTATTTCGTGTGGTTAATACGGAACCTAGTTTCGTGTTGGGATATTACTAATATACCACTCGAATTAAGATTAGTAATTTTGAATGATGTTAGTAACTTCAAAGCCGTTAGAAAGCCATCAGAATAAATGTTGGTAGGTTATTTTAAGTAGTTGATGATCTTGAATGTATAAAGAAAGATTAGTACTTTTTAAAACCTAAAAGATAAAAAGTTATATGTGATTGAAATAAGTTGGTATCTTAATTTGACGAATGTTGGTGCATCAATCAAATTAAGGTTTGTAATTTCAAATAAAAGTTAGTAATTTTAAAGGCATTTATTAGTCACAAGAATAAATATTGGTTGATTATTAAAGTAGTTCATAATTTTGGAAGTATAAAGGAATGTGGGTACTTTTCAAAACCTAATATGATAGAAAGCTGGTGGGTAACTGAAATCAGTTTGTATCATAATGAAATGAATGTTGGTATACCAACCAAATTAAGTTAGGTAATATTAAATAAAAATTAGTAATTTCAAATGGGTTAGTGAGCCACAAGATTAAATGTTGGAGGTTTTTTAAAGTAGTTGATAATTTTGAAAGTAGAAAAAAGATGTTTATGCCTCCCAAAATCAAACAAGATAAAAAGTTTGTGAGTAACGAAAGCTAGTAGGTGTGTTAATGTGACAAAATTGGCATGTCAATCAAATAACATTGGTAATTTTAAATAAAAGTTAGTACGTCAATAGCATTGGTGATCACAATGAAACTTCTATGTAGACTAATAACTTTCAAGGGATTGTTAAGCCACAAAAGTAAATGTTGATAAATTATGACAATAGTTGGTAACTTTTGAAGTTTATATAAATGTTGGCACTTGTCAAAATCCGTTTGGTAAGTTACTAACTTGTGACTGGGCAAGTAATGTACGTGATAGTCGACAATTGTCAATCATTTTTTAGATTTGCTAGCATAAAACTCTGTTTTGTAATTGGAGCTATTGATCACTAGCATAATGTCAAATAAAAATACTACATTTATTTTATTTTATTTGGTGTATGAGGAAAGTTAACTTAAATTAAATAGGTGAATCCCAGCCATTAGACATGCCACTGACATAATGGACTAGATTAGACATAGCGGATTGTTAGAAGCATGACTATTTATGTAAGCTAATCCAATAAAAAGTTATTAACTAAGAATTAACTTCAATCAATCTTCAAATTCTTAAGCACTTCACAAGTGTGTTTAGGTGAGTATTGATAAGCAAGAAATATCTGACAATTCCAATTTCAAAATGAAATTAATAAGCGCCGAGATGGATGCACATAAACCAATGAAGATAAAGGTGGATAGCTAGAATTAAGAATTGTACCTTTTCAAAAGAATATAGTGCAAGTTGGTTCTCACTGGTAGTACTAACTTGACAGTTCTGAATTTCACTAGCGAATGAGATTGACCTCATTTTGCCAGAGTGTTTCACCATCAACTGCTTCAAAAGTGGCCATGTTGAAGTATGACTACTCCTGTAGAAGCTTCCCAATTTCGGTAGCTCATATAATATTAGGGCCGTTAATTGTGGAAAGAAGGTATCACCTGCACTCGTCCCTTCTCCACCATCTTCCTCCACTATAATTTCCTCTACCCCACAATCCCGTACTTCAAGTTCTTCAAGCTGAGTCATACTTTTTGCCACCAGGCTTGGAAATAAACTTTGAAGACTCTGACACTGGACAACCTTCAAGCACCCTAAATGTTCGAATGTAATAGTCCCACGAGAAAATCCACTCCACACATGCTTTAGTTTTGGGAGATGCGTCAAAACTAATTCTTCCAATTCAAAAGTGCTTGTAGAACGAGCTTCACTATAATTAGACTCTTGGACGTAAAATACCACTTCTAAGGACTCACAATTGGTCACGGTTATCTTCTTTAGGTTTTGAAATCTTGTGAGAATAGTATGAGATGAAAATATGGATAAAAGTTTCTCACAATACTCCACTACCAGTGTCTTGAGTTTGGTAAAGGCATTTGAAGCAAGCTCACCAAGCCATATCTTCTCCACATTATCCATGTGCAAAATCTTCATTGACTCCAAACTAGGAAACTCAACCTGTTATTTTTCAATTTAATTCATTAAAGCCGACTCTCTGTACCCCTCAAAAGCGGAAGTACTTTAATTTTATGAATGAGGAAAATCATAGAAGAAGCATTGTTAGTAGAATAGTAAGAAAAGAAAACTAGAGGCATGTTATTTTCCTTTTAGTAGATACCACCCTTTAACATCCATTCTCCTAAATGGATCTTGTCATATTATTTTAAAGTAGAAAGCATAAACTTTTATAATGTAATCAAACATTATGTTTGGATATTAGCGTAAACCATAGCCTCCAATGTGGTCAGTCTTAGATGTCGCTCATGTAAGCACACAAATACACAATAGCCGATGTACTCTCCAGTTTCTTTGAACCATTTAAAATGATAGCTTGTCCATTGTAAGGTATTGACGGATAAAATAAAATAAAAACAAACAATCAACACAAACCAATGCTTCATGGATCTTACACTTTAAAATTTCAGACTCTAGGAAAACACGACAGATACTGAAGAAAAAGTCCAACAAGTAAATCAAAAGATGGTAGAGGACGGTCGGATGGGATTCTTCAACCCCTAGCAGATTTGTTTATTTAGTTCAGTTATTCGATATCTCTCTAGTTTCTCCCTCATTTCTAATTATCTGATTTCCCTTTAGTTTTCACTAATTTAAGCATAACTTTCTACGTGCTTTCGTTTGGCATAAGTTGTTACCGGATCTAGATATGTACGCCATTAATTGGCATCTGAGCTAAATCTCTTCAACATCAATCAGTATCAGAATTTTGCTTTGAGTACATCTTATCATTGTGCGATGATTCTAGACCAAAGGCCAACGATATGGTACTTTTTTTAGTTGCTACACTTGCATTTAGGATCCTATATGCTCATGAATAGCATTCATGCCCATTGAAATTTCAGCCGCCATGCTTGCTGATTTGGAGCCACTCCATGTTTGGTATAATATCCTCTTTGAATATTGTTTCAGTATTTATTAAATTTGGTATGTTGGAATAAAAAGAGAGTAAGGGATTATTAAGATTATTACGTTGATTGGCATGACTATTTCAATGAATATGATTCTTATGTTATTTTAGTAGTTTTGACAAGATTATTATGAACCGTCCAAGAAAAAAAGACAAGATTATTACAACAATTGCCATAATTATAATTATCATAAATGCTAAGTAACTGTGAAGTGATTGAACTTATTTTTTAAGGATCTGAGAGAAGATTTCAACAGTTTTGGTTAGAATTTAATAGATTCAATAAATACCGGTAAGGAAGACATGACAACGGTCCAAAATCGGTTCTCTTATGTGCAAAAGGGCATGGATAAATACTCCTGATATCTTGAAGAGTCAAATAAGGACTCTTGCTGATGAGAACAGTGAAGTGAGTGGGATAAAATTCAACTAACTAATTTGGATGAATTTATCGAAACACCTTCTGTAATTTAATAAACTTAGGAATGTAATTTATCCTATTGATCATCCATAGCCCTCACCAGTGGCCCTGCGAGGTTCAACTGCCCTCGCCTAGTGAGCGTTGTGGGCTCTCAACAGCGGGAGGTGCTGCTCCATATTTAGCCCCTCCCCCCTGATTTGCGATGTCTCACCGGATTATTTTAATCCAGTTTTCATATTCACTGTTTTTCTACTGTTGGATTATTTTAACAAGTCCTAAAAAGGTGCAATTAATACCACTTGAATTCATATAAAAAAAAGTTTTAGGACTTAAATGTCAAACTAAAACATGCTTTAGGACTCATGAGGTCATTATGCCTTGATCTTACATTGAATAAGATTTAAATTTAAGCTGCCCTCTTTAGCATCATCTAGACTTTAGATTAGTTAAAAGATGTTAATTGGAGCTTAGCCTTTCAACGATATTTGTATTTCAGTTACGGTATTAATGAAATATTACATTAGTCTAAAATTTGAGAATGAAAGAAAAATATGTCAAGTTTTAATGTCAACAAATTGTAAAAGAAAATGATAAGTTAGCAAAAGTCACCCCACATACCCCTACATTGTCTAGGTCAAACCATCAGGAACAAGAAACTAAATATGCTATCAAAGAAGAATGTCCACAAACCTTTTCGACCAGTAAAAGTGGTTGCTGCATTGGAATGCTGCCCTCTAGTCTTCCACAACTAGCATCCCCTAGAATTATCTCCACAGCTTTACAATCTTCGACCACAAACTGTTCCAAGGAGGGCCACTCTGAAATATGCTTCCCATGGCAAAAACTTCTGAGTTTTATCATTTTGCGAAGAGACAGAGTGACAAGTTGAGGAATTACAATTATGTCAGATGTTTCTTCAGGTTTCTCTTCTTCTTTAACAACAATGTACTCCATCTCTCCACAGCCACCTAGGACAAGATATTCGAGTTGTACCAAACTTTTTGCCATAGACATTGTAAAAAGGTTTCTTAGACATGGGCACTCCTCAATTGTCAAGGACTCCATACGGTGAAGCAACCTCTTCCACATGAGCGAAGGAATAACATTCAATAGGTTAGGACACTGCTTCACCTCAAGGACCTTTAGTCGGCAAATGTACTCATTAGGCATCTCATTCTCCCAAAGTTCTCTTGATTGAATTCCTGTTAGACGTAGCTCCTTTAATTTGGGAAATACAACCTGCGGAAGCATCACCTAGCTTAAGTCACAATGACTGGCATTGCCGCAAAGTTGCTTATGTGTCCAGAGCATCACAAAGAAAAAAGCAAATCACATGAGCAGCGATACAATTGAGATGAAGGAAAGAGGAAAACCTTCTTGTCAAATAAATAATGTGGACCTTCATCAAAACCGGTAGATCCCTCATTTGTCATTTCCACACATGGCGTCGGCAGCCTCCATACGAAAGCCTTGAGTTCAGTGCACTCCAAAATTGAGAGATTTCTAAGGGAGGGAAACTCATATGCACAAGTTCCTGAGCTGAAGCTAATCAAGCTCTTAAGGGAACAAAGCTTCAATGTAAGTAAATGAGATAACTTCACTGCCTTCAACTTTCGCTCTTCACTTTCTTCCATGGCAATGACTTCTTGCATGTTATTGCAACTAGAAACATTTAGCATCTCAAGTTTATCAAGAGTCTTGAATGTGTCATTCGTGAAGAGATATCTCAAACTGTGGCAACTGCGCAAACTAAGGTAAGTTAAACTAGGAAAACTCAACGTTGCTTTGGTGCTGCTTGTCACAAGCGCATTCAGCCTCGGTAAGTCCCACAACTTTAAGTTTTCTAAGTCTAGGAAGACCAGGCGTTTTTGACTTTTCTTAGTATTGACAGCAACATGTTCCATTAATGCTTCCAAAGAGTTACACTTGACCACCTCAATCATTTCCAGGCTCTGGAACCTCTCTATTAAAGTTGATGGAAAAATATGAGACAAATTTTCACAATCTTGGACCGTGATGGATGCTAGTTTGCAGAACGATTCTTCGGAAAGTTCATTGTGCCATATGCTCCTCACCCGGCACAACGACAAGAGCGTCAACTCCTCCAAGCTCGGAAAAAGAACCTGAATGATAGCACCATATGTCAGTTTCTTGACTATGGACTCCAAAAAGTCCTGATTTGGATGCTCTAATACGTTAATGTATTCTCAGGAACGAAGTTGGTTACCCAAGATTATACCGTTGCCATAGAAAAACAACAGAAGCATGGGGTATCAAGACTCTTTATAGGACATGCTGACAGACAGAATTTTCAAATGCTTCATCTGTGATAAGACGACGGTTACCGAGAATAATTTCTACAATAAACATAAAATAGAAAATTTTAAGATATTTACGCACATTTTGATTGAAGAATGCAGGCAAAGGCAAGTTAGAGTTGACAAGACCAAACACTTGTTGTGAACCTCCATCAGCTGTCGTCGATTGTTGCTTTCCTTCAAATGAAGAGAATGTCATCATTTTGGGACATCCAGATATCCTCAATCTTCTTAAGGTTGGACAGTGAACACGGTACGTCCCATAAGAGAATGTCTTGAGATTTGGCAATTCCTCTAGAGATAAGGAGGTTAATAGAGGGAACTCTAAAGTGCCGATGGATGTACCTTCCTCCAATGCTTCTTCTTGCACCTGCACATCTATAATTTCCTCCAATAGTTTACAACTCGCTATTTCTATTTCTTTTATTTGCTGGAGTGTTTTAGCCATGGAAGAAGAAAAAAGAAACCTCAAGTTCTCACAATTTTGCACCTTTAGTGACCTTAAGTTTTTGAAACACAATGCTATTCTTGGATTCTCGTTCCATATGTGTCCCAACCTTGGTAAGTCACTCAAGGTCAAAGTGGTCAATCGAGATAGAATTTCAACATCCCCACTGGCTATTAGTCCCTCAATGTTGAATACTTCCCGTATTAACTGACATCTTTCAACGGTTATGGCTTCCAAATTTTGTAGCTTCATAACCAAATTGGGTGGGAAGATGCTCAAGAGGAATGCGCAATCCTCTACCGTCAGAAATTTTAGGTTGGTCACATCTGAAGGAAATTGGGAGTTCCATATCTCTTCTAATTTGGGAAGTTCAGATACTGTCAAGGACTCCAACCATGGCAATTGAACCTTCAAAAGTAGGGAGAATCATGTTAGGAAGTCATATGCATCGATTTTTCTTTAGTTGCGAGGACTGGATAACCCCACATAATTTCACAATGCTTGCAACTAAAAATTATGAACAAGCACCGCGTGTGAAATCTAATAAAGGAAATGATCCCATATAATAGATTTGAAGATGATGGAAGAAGAGGCCGAGTAGTGAATCTTGAACTTGACCTTTTTCTTCTTTAAATTTTATTAGCTTTTACGCTTGACTTATCATTTACCAATTATGTATTGAGACTGTACTATGCAAATAACAAGAGGAGGAAGTTATAATCCCTAAGTTATTGAGGTAATCGAATTTACCCTCACATTTTGTGCTTTCTAAACTTTAAAAATTAATGGCATAGACTCAATTAATTCTCTTTAGTCATTAATTGTGGTCTTGTATAATATCTCAAATGATAGTGCAAAAAAAAAAACATCTAAATTATATTCTACCAAATGGTCATGAACGAGCAACATATTAAGTTCAAAAGGGACATAGAACAACATTAGGCATAACAATGAACATTAAAGGGATTGTAATTGACAGATTGATAAAAACTATACTTTTAATTGATTAAAAGGTGTAATTTGAGTCTGGCATTTTTCTTCAAAGTGTTCCAAAAAATGCCTTATTAAAAGATTGAAAGTAAAAAGTAATTATGAAGTTATGAAGTCGTCAGAAAAATTTGTTGTCCCTGGGCATCAATGGACTAAAATTCCAGTATATCTGCAATGCGGAATGGTGGACTTATCGAACCAAAGTCAAAAGGGGTTTCATCAATTTGAGTTCCATGATTGGCCATAAGATCCATGAACTGGTCGCAGCAGCACCATATGGGCATCAAAGTCAAAATATAATAATACTTATTATTATTTTTATTTGGAGAGTTAGTCTTGTGGCCAAAGAAAATAGTTAATTTAACAAATGATTTTAGTTGAGCATCACGCTTTTGCGTTTTGGGTCACATGATGAACATAATTTCAAAAAGATAATCTAAAAAAGGGTTTCCATATTTTTAAAAATGTATGGCGAATTGAGTAAATAAACTTTCCAACTTCCAACTTTCATAGCCTTTCCAAGCATGAATTAGCTCATTACTCACGCTTGAACAAGCATTTTTCTATGTTTAACATATTCAATTGAAGGCAATAGCCATGTTGTACCTCATGCATCAGAAGATTAGTCAGAGAAGGTTTCGTGGTCTGGATGAATGGGAACATGACTCAATCAGAAAGCATGAAATTTACCTGTTGCCCGTCCAGGAAAACAACTGAATGCTCCTCGGTTTTATAGAAGCTCGTCATCTCTGGCAAGTTTTGTAACGCCAATCTACGCAACTTGCATGACTTCACATTGCCGTCATCATCTATTTCATGTCTGTATTCATCTGCCTCAGCATTGGCAACAATTTGCTTCATCAAGTGGCAGCTGGTTATTTCGATCTCTTCTAGCTGCAAGAATATTCTCGTCATGGACGATGGATACAAATGTTTGATTTCACTGCAGTTTTTCACTTTCACAGTCTTCAGTTCGCCAAAGGATTTTGGGGCAAGATAATCGCGACAAATCTTCTCCAAGTTGTTCAAATTCTTCAGAACTAATGATTCCAATCTCATAAATGCAGGGCGCTGTGTGAAGTCAACAACGTATTGAAATGACTGGTTATTTTTTACATGAAGATGCTTCAATTCCTGAAAACCTTCATTGCACAAGCCGTGAATGCTATCTCTGCCATCTTGCAAGCCATCCAAACGGAGATCTTGTGTTCTCCCCAAACACTCCTGCATCCACCCTTCATGGAGAAGATTGTCGGAATCTAGCTTGAGCTTTAAAGTTCGGGATTCTTTGTATTCACCCCACCAAAAATTAGCGCCCCCAATTCGGATTTTATGCTCGTTCAGATTCCCAAATGGCAGGTCGCTTGAGAGATTGGTAGAATGAGGAATGGTAATGTACAAAGTTCTCAACTTTTTCATGTTCTTCAACTCAGACAAGCTGGCGTTGCTTCGTGGTGCTTCATCCTCGACCTCCCATTGACAAAATCTGTCAATAAACAGTTCTTCCAATTTAACCAAGCATCCGAGCATGCCAGGTTCAATAATTTCGAGCCCGAAGCACCCTTTCAAGTCCAAAAATCTCAATTCTGTTAGTTCACCTATCTCTTTAGGCAGTCGAGCGATTGTAGATCCGGTGAAACTGAGGAACTGCAATCCTTTCAGCTTTCGCAAAATAGTCACATCTTTCAGATCGCAGTGATCAAGAGATAGTGACTTGAGGTTTTGAAGGGATTCAGTCGATGGAGGTAGAGTGGTGATAGTTAAGCCAGTTAAGTCCAAGACTTGGAGCTTCTCCATAGACTCAAAAAATGACTCGGGAATTTCAAGAGACTCGTTGTGTTCGAATATCAGAAGCATCCTTAAGTTTGGGCAATCCAATGTTGCAGGAAGTTCATCAATGCCAACATAGGGGAGGGATATAACTTTGCAATTTCTAAGCTCATCCTTTGTCATTACTTCAAACCCATGACCCTTCCTCCCAACCAAGGCGTTCCATTCCGTGGAAGCAATAGAGATGGCCACATCAACAAATATGTCATGTATGCTGAAAAGTTCCCCGTCATCATTATCTAGTAACAAAGAAAAGTCCTGTAGGCTATGTAGATCAACAATCAAGCTACATCTAGCGTTTTGGATGGTTTCGCTGAAATTTTCAATCAAACCCAAACCCATGCTATAGACAAGACAATCTCTAGTGGAAATTCTCCCAGAGGTTAGAGCGCAAACCAAGAACAATGATTTGATCCTTTCTTCTTTTATTTCATTGTAGCTTAATTCCACTAGTGATTTTACATTCGATAGGTCTCTATTGGTCGAAGCATTCATCCATGCAACCAAATCTTTGTGCTTCAACCTTGTTGCCAATGAAACTATCATAAGTGGAAGGCCTCCGCAATTCCTGACCACTCCATCTACCCAAGGTTCAAACTCGGGATTGTTAACTTTATCCCCAACTATCCTTTCAAAAAGTCTTTGGGCTTCTCCATGCTCTAACAAATTAAGTGGAAATTCTCGGTCGGAGTCCATGTGAGTGCGTAAAACATCTCGATTTCTAGACGTTAGCAATAGCTTGCAGCCTCTTACTTTATTATTATCATCTCCGCAAGGGATTCCGACTTCCTTCAAGTCCAACTTATTCCACAAATTATCTAAAATGATGAGAATGCGTTTCTTAGGATCACCCTCTAATCTCTTATGCAAACAAGCTGCTCTCCCAAGATCAGTTTCCACATTAATTGGCTTTAAGCCCAGTGCATCAGCGATTTCTCCCTGTATTCTTTTTATATCTGGAATGCGTGATACATTTGCCATGGCAACCTCATCGAACAACTTCTCTCTCTCAACTCGCCTTTTGATGTCCTCCAAAAGCTTCGACTTGCCAACCCCACCTGGTCCATACACCCCAATCACATGGGCCTTGTCATCGGCTATAGCCTTCATTATATCCTCTGTGATTAAAGCCCTCGAGGCCAATGCATCTTCTTTCTTGTCAATAGATCTTGTAGTAGAAGTGGTGGCAGTGACAATTCCTGGTGGAGTATTCTCGTAGTACACCTTCTTGAAGTGACTATTTCGGCTTTTCTCATGGAGTCCCTGAATGACTTCAGTAGTCTTCTTCACCTTTCTGCCTAATGGATGACGCACCACAGGGTTGGGAATCCACCCACGGAAGCAAGCGTTCTTTGCATTTTTGCCACGTTCTAACAAGTTTCGTGCTCCCTCAGCCTCCTTCGTCACACTCCCCAGCCAATCCTGAACATTAGTGTATATAGGTTTTCCATCGTACCCGGCTTCATTGACAGAGCGCTGCACCCTTTCCGTTGCACTCTCCAGCTCCTTGACTTCATTTTTGAGATCTTCGATATAGCTGTTGTAGCACAGCACGTACCCAAATTGACGTCCAATGGGAGCAAATAGGTACTCACTCAGTTTCGAAACTATGTTCACAGCGACGGAGGTAAAAAAACTCCCAGCCATTTCTTGCTTCTTTTCTAGATATTTCTCTTCTCACCTTTTGTCCTCTTGTTCGGTCTCCTTGTTTTTGCTTAAACAAATGGACCCAAAGGAAACTGAACAGATAACATAACTAATCACCCGATGTACGAAAAGAAAGGAGGAGCAAAGTCAAAAAAAAAAAGAATGAGAACCGTGAAACGAAACGAGAGAGACAGACAGATAGACTCGGCTGCGCTGAAGCGAGAGCAATGTAAATCAACATCAAGAAGAAACATTACAAAATTCCGCACCCAAGGTCTACCCCGTTCGATAGAAGGCTAAATTACTATTTTTTTTTTTGTCCCTGTTTCCTTTAATTTTTTGTTTTTGACAATGGGATGACTCTTCGAGGGCTCCGACAAATTTTGGAGTCACCGTCACAATTCTACGCTCTTAAAGCTTTTCTCGAGATGAAGTTCAAGTGTGCCTAAATTTAAATCTAAAACATTAGGAAGAAACATTACATGGATATTACCGATTCTTTTGATTAGTGACGGTTAGAATTATTGAGAACTTTTTCTCAATAATCTAAAGATTGAAGCATTTCTTTCCTTTTCTGGATTTCGCAAGAAAGCAATTAAGTACTTTTATTATGATAGTGGACAAATAACATTTGACTTCTGGTACTCATTTTAATATTTGTAGCGTGCACCATCCGCCACTTGGATTTAAATAGAAAAGTATTACGTGCTCCTGCACCTAGCTACGAGTCCAATTTCGAAACTCCGTCAATTGGGAACAGAGATTTTCTCATGTTTGGTTGCAATTAAAGGCCACCGAAGATGAAGAAGTCGGAGACCTTCGCCACCGTCCCGGCCCCACCAATCGGCAGCCAATGCCGGTGACGAGCTGCTCTCCATATCTGGACGAGCGGCTTGCGAGCGATGCCGACCCTCGTCCATGGCTGTCGTTGGCGTCCTTCCGCCAGATCTGGTCAGAGGATATGGTGGAGCTGCCGAAGGAGTTGCGGGAGGAGGTGGGGGCGGAGTCTGAGGTGGAGGAGGAGGCGAGGAGGCTGCGGATCATGGAAGGGGGAGAGCTGGATGGGGAGGAGCTGGCCCTTGTAGAAGAGCTCGTAGGCGACGCAGAGGATGGAGGGGGAGCGGGGGAGAGAGTGGTGAACTCAAAGTCGGAGGAGGAGGAGGACGAGAAGGAGCGGGAAGGCGACGAGGGGTTTGGTGATTCAGGGTGTTGTCTCTTCTCTTTCCCTGGCTGATGCTTGATGAAGACGATGAGCTTGGGTAGGTGACAGCGTTTCAGAGATGAAAACTGGCTGACGTAGAGGTTCAGGACCACTTGATATTTTTTATATGAAGGATTACTGTCAATTCTTAGAGCAGAATAGAAGCCTTGTCCCCCTATAAATTAAAAGACATTTTTGAACTGGCTACGTGGGAAATTCTAAATTAAACGACAACATTGGACCAAATAAAAGTATAGATATTTTAATTTTATATTAAAAAATAAGAAAGGGCTATTTATGCCTCCTCTTTTGCCTGATAGATACCTTATTATTCTTATCAAATTACCATAATATCAATTTATCATCAGAAGCAAAGTCAATCACCAATTCTTCCTATTTTTTCTCTTCATCTTTTATGTTCATTATTAATTGACAAAATCAATTAATGGTCAATTAATCATACCTTTTGTTTCTTACTATCGCCACTGCTTCTCCCATTTTCTTTTTAAACCATAATGAATTAAACTTTGCAATACTTTTAACTTTATAAGTTTGGTTCATAAACAGTACTTTGGTTAGATTGTTAATTACTAAATATAAGTATTCTATCTATCTTAATAGTAATAGGACAGCGCAAATATTCAGACTCTCTCTCTCTCTCACAGGCACGCATGTACGCATGCATACTCATATTCAACGTTCATCAACAAACAACTCGCAATTAAGGCTTCATTTGTTTTGGCAAATAACTTCTTAAAAAAAAAAACGCTTCTCGGATTTTCCAGCCTTCATCTCACAGAATTGGTCGGAGAAAATATTTTCCATTAACAGAAACAGTCTTCTAAAATGGAGAAAAATGTTTTCCACTTTTCAACAAGAGGAAAACATTTTCCACACTCATTCTCTCTTATCTCACACCCCTATTAACCTCCAATTCTTTCTTTCATTTTAAAATCAAAATTTCAATTATTTTTATTTAAAAAAAATTGAATTTATTTTTTTAAGAATTGAATTTTTCATTATTTTTATTTTAAACAATCCAATTTTTAACTTTTTAAATTTTTTATTTTCTTCATCCTCAGCTTGTCACCTACCATGACGACGGCCGACGACTGACCATAGGCAAGGGACAAGCTCATTGAAGGGCCATGAGCTCGTCATTTGCCAAGGGCTAGTCGCCATGGCTAATGATTGGCCGAAAAAAAGAAGAAAAAAAGAAATAATATTAAAATTTTGAAGTTTTTAAAATTCAATCAAAGAAGAAAATAAAAAAGATAAAAAATTATTAAAAGGAATGCAAATAGGAAAATCAAATATGATTTTTCATACTTCATGGCAAAAAATGTTTTCTAGGTCATTTTCGGGTTTCGGTCGGATAGGGGAAAATATTATTATTTTCTTAGAAAATGGCTTACTGGAAAACATTTTCCAGAAACACTACATTTTTGGCAAAATGAACGGAGCCTAACTATCAACCATTTTCTCTCATTAATTGTAATAGGCTGGATTATATAAATGCCTGTGAGTAGAGACTTGCTATTTTTCCAAGTTCATCCTATTATTTACAAGTGGCAAAAATTACACTAGCAACAAGAAATATGGTTAAACATGAAGTCATACAACTACTATTTTAAAGACATAATGCTAAGAGAGACATATACCGGTGCTTGTGCAATGAGTTTATATCGCAATTATCTCACCTGTTTTTTTTTTCTTTCATGTTTTTTAGGTTTCAATCAATAGAACCAAATTACCAAACAAAGAGGGTGAAAATGAAGCAAGCGTTGATAGCACACTAAAAGTAGATATACAATTATACGCATACCAGGAGTGGCTTCACTGTAATGCAAGAAGAACTTGGATATCTTAACTTCACTTCTGACTTGTATGCAAGATGGATGAAGAGTTATGTAGGCCAGAACCAATCCTGATAACACCCAAAATAAGTGGACATATTAACATAACCCTAATAGCACAAGAAAAGTAGATAAACAATGACACACATGCTTAGGAGGCTTCACCGTAAGACAAGAGGAGCTAAGATTTCTTGGCTTCACTTCTGACTTGTGTGCAAGATGGATGAATGTCAATCAGGCAAAAATCAGTACTGATAACACTAGAATATAAGCGGATAAATCAGCATAATGCAAAAAAAAAAGGTGGAGACTGTGGGGAAGAAAACAGTGGGGTGCTGAAATTTATTCAATAGAAAATGTAATCGAGGAAGATGTGACAATACCTTCGGCTTCGACTTGGAACGACTGGAGGATGAAGGGATTCATTGCTGAGTTCTTATAATGGGCTGATGAGAGAGAAAGAGAGATTGTAAAACACATAATTGCCGAGAATATTAAAAACAATATGTCTAAGTGGCAATCACGCGGTTGGCCATTTTTATAATGAGTGCTACTGGCTTAGGACAAACTGGCATTAGATAGTCAGTACTGCTCCTAGATACTAAACCTGACTTGTTGGGCTGGCAGCTATATTCAATTTCACTAGCCAAACACAATTTAGCGGCCAACAGGTCAATGTGTTGTTCTCAAGAAATCCTACCTCAGCATTGTCCAATCTCTCTCTCTCTCTCTCTCTCATGCAATACAAATACCCATGGTCATTGTTCATCAACAAACAACTCGTGATTAAGAAATAGGTAAGTGGAGAAAAGTATAATATTAGAGAGAAATGATGGGGACAGAAGTTAACACATGGCTCTCTCCAACTTCCCCATATAAATAATTGCAAATGACTAGCAGACAAAGACAAACCAAACAAGGCAACAAAAAATCACAACTTCAACAACACAACTTGCAATTAAGAAATTGATTAGTAGAGTGATAGTGTGTAATATAAGAAGGAAATGACGAAGAGCGACATATATCAACAGGTTTCTCGATCCCCCTGAAGACATTTTCAACCCAAGCCCAGACGGAATCGGTCATTTCAGACTTGTTGATGAGAGCGATCTCAATGTCTTTCTTTCTTTCTTTGTTTTCAATGGCACGTGCACTTATTTTTCTTTTTCAGTTTTCATTTCCTTTTTGCATTGACACTCCTATTGTTAGTTGGGCATAACAAGTTATCAACAAAGAGCACTGGGTCCAGTGGCCACAGTAGGTTGGAGTGTCAATTTGAAATTGTTACATAATCTGTGCTCGAAATCCAGAAAAAAAAAAAAATCATCTGTATATGGTAAAGGGAGAAAATAGATTCTACTTTCAAATTGTCTTAAAAATGTGACAAAGCTAATGGTCCTTTATGATGATCACCAGCACCACTCATGAGATTGCTATGAGCCAATTTGTGATTGCAGCCATTCCTTTTCTTTTATGTCCTTTACTTTTGTGTTTTTCTTTAGGGCCAAAACGTGACGAAGCTAATGACCAAAATCAGATCATGATAATATACTTAACCCACGGAACCCATGGAATACTTGAGTAGCTCATCTATCATGAGTTTCTAATAGGCAGAATGTAAATGAAGCATAGACACAGGATTATAGATCGATTGACTCGATGCACACACAAAAGTTAAAATTAGGTCATGAAGGATCCATCAACTGACAATAAGTGTCCCTAAGGAATGGAGAGCATGCAAATCATTCCTATTCGCGCCAGTCTAGAAGTAACAACATGCCATCTCAACCTGGAGATAGGAAGTTAGCAACAAAAAGCGTTAGGGCCTAGTGGTCATGATGGATTGGAGTCACTTGTAAAGTAATCGTATAACTAATGGGTTAACCTAATCGGTGATGTTAATATAGTATTATCCAGAGCCTAAACTTTGTCATTTTTCTCGTCCTAATAAAAAAAAAAAAAAAAGGTAACTTTCCTCATCAAATATTTATTTGTTAAAAGACATGCATTACTTGAACTTTTAAAGACAGATTAATCCACATAAATGAATGTAAATCACCAAATTTATGTACATCAAGACTTATCAAATATTATTGGACAGCATTTTGTAGGAAGAGAAATAGGAAAATTCATGTTTATGGTTCGTAAAACTTGAACAAATTCACAATGTATATATTGAGGGCCAAACTTAGATAAAAACCTTAATTTCTCGAAACACTTTGAAAGTATATGTAGTACTGGCACTCGTTAGGTTGGAGAAACATTCATCCAAAAAGGAATTATAAAGCATTAGCAAGTGAAAGAGGTATAAGGCAAGGTGAACTCCATGGTTTCTTTGCAAGTGGAAGAGGTATAAGGCAAGGTGACCCTATGTCCCCATACCTTTTCACCTTGATCATGGAAGTTTTTACTGGGATTCTTGACTCCCACACTCAGCACCTGTAGTTTCGATACCACTGGCGGTGCAAGGCTACACGGCTATCCCACATTTTCTTTGCTGAAGATGTTTTTCTCTTTAGTGAAGCGAAACTTGCATCTATCTCTTGCCTTCAAAACGGGCTGACCTTATTCTCTAATTGGAGTGGATTGATCCCTAGCACCAATAAAAGTGAAGTCTTCATTTCAAGAGGTTCTGAAACCACTAATGAACAGATTATACAAGCTCTTGGCTTCAACCGTGGCTCTCTCCCTATGCGATACTTGGGTGTACCCATCATCACATCAAGACTGAGCAAAGAGGACTACAATGCCCTAGCCTGCCGGCTCACCGCTAGAGTCCAATCTTGGACCCACCATTTCCTTTCTTTTGCAGGCCGACTTCAACTCATTAAGTCGGTGCTACATGCTATTCAAGCTTATTAGGCCTCCATTTTTTGGCTCTTGTCGACGGTAGTGGATAAGATAGAACAAACATGTAGACAATTCCTTTGGAAGGGCCTAACTATGGGGCCAAGATGTGCAAAGGTGTCTTGGGATGATGTTTGCCTTCCTCATCAAGAAGGAGGCCTTGGAATTAGAAGAATCAGGGATAGCAACAAAGCAGCCATGGCTAAACACATTTGGCTACTATTCATCGATAAAGAGTCGTTATGGTGCAAATGGATCCATGCTACTTATCTCAAGCATAAGAATTTTTGGGATATTTCAACTCCTACCCATTGCTCTTGGGCTTGGCGAAAGATCCTCACTCTACGGGAGGACTTCCTACCCCACTTCAAGTGGAAAATAGGAGATGGTGAATTGACATCGCTTTGGTTTGACCCATGGCTTGACCTTGGTCCTCTAAACTCATTTTTCTCAAACAGCTACATCTACCAATCGGACCTTACTAGACAAGCGAGAGTTAAGGACCTGTATTCCTCGGAAGGGACCTAGCTACTCCAACAGCTGGTCTTATGGCAAATACTGATCCCCCATCTCTTAATCGGTCAAGACACTTTTGCATGGTTGGAAGACTCCTCCGGAAAATTTTCAATAGCTTCGGCTTGGGCCACAATCCGACGCAAATCCAACCCGGTTCATTGGTCCTCTTTTGTCTGGGACAAGGCTTTGACCCCTAGACATCAATTTCTTCTCTGGCTGATTACCAAAAATCGCCTCCCGACTCAGATTTATCTAATGTCCTATGGCAGAATTTCTAATTCGGTCTGCGCTTTGTGCAACTCTAGTCCGGATTCTGTTAATCACCTCTTTTTTGCCTACTGCATCTCCAATTCTCTGGCTAATTATTGGGCCGCCAAGTGTAATCTCCCTTGGAGCAACTCCTCTTGGTCGGATAACCTACTTTGGGCTATCAATTTTTTGTCTGGGAAAGGATTTTACCAGGAGATAACATTTTTCTCCTTTGGCTCACTTTGCTATATTATCTGGAAAACTAGAAATGACATCCTTTTCAGTGGCCATAACCTTTGTATTTCCTCCATGAAGCAATATTTGCATAAGGCGGTCAAGGATAAAACTCTAACTTTTAAATCGGTTGAAGACAACCCCAGAAATAGAAGGATGCAGCGTAGTTGGGGGATAGACCCTCAGATTTTTGGAGGGAGCTGCCCATGACTTAGTATAGGATGGCTTAGATCCTCTTTAGTTTCTTGGGCGTCTTGCCCTTTGTATATTTCTTTTGGGACTGCGGTACCCTTCTACTCCAGGAACATTTTGTCCAGATGAGTATCTGTTGGTACCGTGCGTCCCCTGCTCTGTTGTACAGTTCTCTGGTTGTTTTATAAAATCTTACCTTACCAAAAAAAAAAAAAAAAAAAAAAAAAGCATTAGCAAGTGAAAAAATTACGATTCTTTGCAATTGAAACTCGTAGGAGGGCAAATTGGATAGCATGAGGAAACTTTCAAAACCACTTATTGCAAAGGTCACGCTTGAGCAATTGACAAAGATATCGAGTCAGATGCAACTAAGAACTTTGATGATTGACCAGATTAGAATTGTTTGCATCTGTCAAAGATGCGCTAAGTGCAATTCACGCAGATGCATTGAATATGTAGAAACCTACCATTCCGTTTTGTATATACTTATTGTTGGAAAGCACTTGCAAGGTTGGAGATTCTAAAATGGTCAATGCAATTGGACCAGAAACAAGATGCTTCATGCATGTGCATTCTTGATTAAGTGCAAATATAAAATCACTCTTATGGTGATTATTAAAGAATAGTCTCCCCATTGTTGATTGGATCAACAGTTGTTTTGCCTTTTTATATAATGAGCATAACTTTTTGACTTAAGCAAAGTTGCTACAGGGCAAGTGTGCATTTGGGACTCAAAACTGTTCCTAGATCAACAACTAAGCCCGACTTATTGGACTGGCAGCTAATCAAAAAACACAATTTGAAGCCAACAGGACAATGTGTTGTTCTCAACAAACCATCCCTTGGTATTGTGCGGCCAACTCTCTCTCTCTCTCTCTCTCTCTCTCTCTCTCTCTCTCTCTCTCTCTCTCATGCAACACAAATACGCCTGTTCATTATTCATCAAGAAACAACTTGCAATTAAGAAATCGATTAGCTGAGAAATATTTTATTTGAAAGGGAAATGATGAGGACAGAATTCATCACTAGGGTTCTGTCCTACTTGCCCAGATAAATAATTGCAAATCACCATCGGACAGAGAGACAAACGAAACAAGGCAACCAAAAGTCGCAACATTATCAACACACTTGCAATTAAGAAATTGATTAGTTGAGAAATAGTTTATAACATCTGTCGGAAACGATGAAGAGGACAGATATGCGGACCACGCTTCTCTTTCTTTTTCATTTTTTTCCATTAACCATGCTATTGGACCTCGCAGGAGCGCAAGGTGTTCATAGTGAAAATTAATTTTTATATGATGCTACTCTTAAAGAGCCACATAAGTCATCTTCTTTACTGGCAACTTTTGACTAGTATGCTTTGTGTAATTATTCTATAATGACCTGGCTCTTTGACAATAATGGTGTGGTGTGATCCCGTAAGTCGTTTTCCTCGAACTCTTCCCATCAAATAAAAACAAGCTTTCATTAGTGAGCAAAACTTTACATGAGCACGCCTAAAGATGACAATTTCGACTATAAGGATATGAGATTTGGAGACATCTGAAAAGTGGGGCCACCTTTGTCCCTCTGGCATACATAAATAAAGTGCTTATGTGATGGTGTTAATACATTTTCTATGGGCTTTAAATTTTCATTGAAGGGAATCTTTCTCGTACTAGATAAAGAAAATGAAAAATTAATTTTTCCTTGTCCAACATTTCTTTTATCATAAACATGGAATATTAGAACTTTAAAGTCGACTAATCCCCGTGAGTACATTTAGATTACCGAATCGATGCACGTAAGGACATATCAAGTACTTTCCGAAAGGTTTTTATGGGAAGAGAAATGGAAAAATTCACGTTCATGGTTCCCAGAAGTTCAAAAAAATTGCAGTGTAGTCTATTGGGAATCAGATGTGGAAAAAAACCTTAAAATTTGAAAATGTATATGGCATCAGTACTCATTAAATTGGAGAAATGTTTAGTCAAGAATGGAGTTAGAGCAATATCAAGTCAAAATATCACAATGTCTTTGCAATCGGAACTGGCAGGAGAGCAAATTGGCCTATGGTCACTTCAATGATAGAGAAAAATAGGGTCTCAAATTGGTCTTTTGTTAATAGACATTCTTTAAACTTGAGTACATCCTTAAATTACTTCGTCTAAACTCTGAAATGTAAAATTTGAGGGCTTTCCCATATTAGAATGGAAGAAACATATTCTCTTACCAATGAGGAGTGTGAGGCATGTGGGTACCGGCACGTTAAAATAAGGAATGCAGTCTGATTGAACACCTCGCTAGAGGGATTACCGCAAGTGGTCCTCATAGGTGGCAACGCCCCTGGCATCAGTACTCATTAAATTGGAGAAATGTTTAGTCAAGAATGGAGTTAGAGCAATAACAAGTCAAATAATCACAATGTCTTTGCAATTGGAACTAGCAAGAGGGCACATTGGTCTATGGTCAAACTTCAGCGAAAGAGAGAAATAGGGTCTCAAATTGGTCTTTTGCGAATAGACGTTCTTTAGACTTGACCAAGTCCTTAAATTACTTCGTTTGAACTTTGAGATGTAAAATTTGAGGGTATTTCTAGATTAGAAGGGAAGAAAAATATCCTTTTACCAACGAGAGGTGCAAGGCGTGTGGCACCGACATGTTAAAATAAGAAATGCAGCCTAGTTGGACCTCACTGGAGGGACTACCACAAGTGGTCCTCATAGGTGACAACATCTCCGACATCAGTACTTATTAAATTGGAGAAATGTTTAGTCAAGAATGGAGTTAGAGCAATATAAAGTCAAAAAATCACGATGTCTTTGCAATTGGAACTGGCAGGAGGGCAAATTGGTCTATGGTCAAACTTCAGCAAAAGAGAGAAATAGGGTCTCAAATTGGTCTTTTGCTAATAGACGTTCTCAAATAATTTCGAGATGTTCATAGCAGAAATTAATTTTCAAATGATGTTATTCTTTAAGATCGATCTAATCATCTCTATTACTGGCAAAATTATGGTCAAGGTCTTCTGAGTTGTTTCCTTCCACTCAACTAAAAGGCATTATTCTCTGATGACTGAGCTGTGTGAAAATTATGGAGCGGTGTGTTCCTGTAAAGTAAAACGTTTTACTCGAGCCCTTCCCATCTAATAAGGACAAGTTTCGATTAGTGAGCAATAATTTAGATGAGCACGCGATAAGATTCCTCTTTCTCGCTCATAAATGTGGAAAAAAACTAATATCCCTTTTTTAATGCAATAGTTAGTACAAGACGAAATATAATCATAAAGGCCTATGCAATAATTTGTTCATTGCCATACATATTTTCTCACACTGGTGTGCACAATAATTTATATTTATTAATTAATTACTATGAAAGCATCTACCTAATAGATGGATTATAGATAGGAACTTCAATTATTGTTGTAATCGATAACAAGCCTATTTTATTTGACTGTATGGACTCACGTGAAGCTTATTTTAGTTAATTTGGTCATGTGGTTAGTGTAATCGCTACCCCACCATGCACGATAATTTAAATTTATTAATTAATTACTCTGAAAGCATCTACCTAATGGATGGCTTATGGATAGGAACTTCAATTATTGTTGTAATCAATAACAAGTCTATTTTATTTGACTGTATTGACTCATGTGAAGCTTATTTTAGTTAATTTGGTCATGTGGTTAGTGTAATTGCTACCCCACCGTGCACGATAATTTAAATTTATTAATTAATTACTCTGAAAGCATCTACCTAATGGATGGCTTATAGATAGGAACTTCAATTATTGTTGTAATTGATAAAAAGTCTATTTTATTTGACTGTATTGACTCATGTGAAGCTTAGTTTAGTTAATTTGGTCATGTGGAAGCTGTAATCGCCATCCCTCTCTCAAAAAGAAAAATAATGCTTGAAAGTCTACAATACGAATCTATCTGTGGCCCACCGGAGATTTTGCTTCTCTTTTTTGGGCATTAGTAAGTACAATTTGAAGAGTTCCTTATCAAGTGCACATATGAGGCCAAAAAAAAATGTAGTCCGACATATTTAAACAAAAATAAGTGTTATATGATTCTCCAAAAAGGAGGTCATGTATCAATTGGCAATTGCTAGCCTCCGTTTATTAATGATGGTACAGTCACTTTTATAATGTTTGGGAAACAAAGGAAAATGGCGCAAATGAAGGTTTGGGTGGAGAATGCAGAAAACTTAAAAAATTTGTTGAAAAAGAAAAACGTGAAATGTTGACATTTTCTCCCATAAGTGTCCTCACCCCCTCAAGTCAAATATAGCAAGCCATGGGACAACTATTATTGTACACGCAATACCGTTATGGGCCTCTGGCTTTTTAAAATACAACTTATCATATTTCTTATATCCTTGAGATTACATATAACTTATATCTTCTTTTTAAATAATTTGTCTATAATTGTAAATTTGCGATTCATCTCAAACTATGGATAAAGAATGATAGTATTAAGTCTTGACTCATCCTGTGACATCCTCAATTCGGACCCCAATCTTGGACACGGAGAATGGTCTAAAGCATTGATATGGCGATTGCAAGAATGGACCATAAATCGATTCAAGGATGATTCATGAGTCAACTATCAAATTGGAAAAGGCGATTAAGGATCAGGGATACACTCGACCAGAGAATTCGACCATAGAAAGACAGCTCGACCATAAGAATCGATGTGGGACGATCTTACACCGTTGTAAGTTGATTAGCAAATGGTTATAGATTGATTTGGTAGCCAGATTGCAAGTGATTCCGTAGGGTCATTGTATCATTTGCAAATGACTCTAAACCGATCCCGTACAGCTGTGTGCCCCAAGGTAAGCAAATTGATTCTACACAATTATGTAACAATTGTGGATCCTCCATGAATCGAATTGGCTCAAATATGGATTGGTTTCGAATCAACTGTGGGTTGCACAAGCTACACCCTAGAAGTAGCCTACTCATGTAGATCGCTTCAAAGCCACTTCCAATAGAATTTAGCCAAAGTCTTGGTTTAGCTATGAGTGTTGATTTTAGATAAATAGGAAATAATCCTATTAGACCATGCTTAATTAGCCTTGTAATTATCGTTAGTCCCCTAATCTTTAGACAAGTGGAAGTGAGCAAATTATTGGAGGCCCAAAGAAGAGTCATGCGACCAAGGGGAGGAAGAAGCCTAAGAACACCTTAGCTTGCCCAATTCAAGTCCATTGATGGCCTTTGGAAGCTAGCTCATTAATGCCATGTGCTCACATAGTAACCTAAGCTCTTAGGACCCTAACAATGAGGCTTGCTCACCAAGATTGTCCCCTAATGAACCATTTGAAGATGAGTCGAAATGAAGTCTTGAAGGGGGGAAGGGGTGCCACTTGAAGGGGAAAGAGGGGAGGAACTAATTGGTTAGCATCCAACCAAACATAGTTGCCCCTAAGGATTGATCTTGAAAGGGCTAAAGAGAGACTTGAAGGGAAAGTCTTGCCAAGGAGGGCTCTTGGCTTGACAATTGGAAGTCTTGCAACTGTAGCTTAGGATAGCTCTCAAGTGTTCTTGAATTATTACCCTCTCTCATCCAAGCAAGCTCGAGGGAGAAGCCTTCCCATTTCCTCACATTTCTTTCATTTTCTCATCCTCTCATCCCTCTCTACTTCTCACCTCTCCATTCTCTCCTTCTACTTTTGGCCACCGCTCTTCTCACCACTCACATCATCACCGTTGCATGCTGTCTGTGCCGTCGCCATACACACTGTTGTTGTTGTCATCACCGCATGCTGCCGCCGTCTGTTTGTCTGCCCAATTACTCCATAGGCTTCGTTCCGGTTTTGTCACGCCCCGAACCCCGAGCACACGACAACCCCTTACCATGGTCAATTGAAAGCGATGTCCCAGGACTCATCGACGACCATTCATTTTAATCTTTCATTATGCGCAAGCGGAATATGAACCATCCCCAGTCCAAACAGACAATCAAACAATCAAACAGGGATAGAGGGATGAACATTAGAAACCTCAACTACTCATTTATACAACTTACTGGATTAACCAATGGAGGATCGTCTTTCGAATTACAAGCCCGACAAAAGGGGCCGATCCATCCTCTAAGCCAGGCCAAAAAGAAACTAAGTCAATCCAGCTATACAAATTGAACCCTCAAGTTCAGCACCACGGTCGCTTAGACCCATCGGACTCAGCTCTATCAAGTCGATCACTGGTGGAGCGGGGGCAAGATACTCCACTATGGTGCGCCATTCTAAAGGCCTGAAAATGGTTAACCATGACAAGTTGAGATAAAATCTCAGCGAGTTCTTAACTAAGCCCCAGTTAGTACACCAACTCAACTCAGGGTATCTCTCCAGAACCACCCCTCACTCAACCCAACAACAGACAACCAGCAATTAAACAATAGACAACCAACAATCAAAAGTCGGTTCGCATGCAACCTTACCCGGTATGCCATACCCTGCACATTATATGTCAACACAATACACGCAATGCACATGGCCATTAGATGATGCAGTTCATCAACTACATGCGAGTCGCGTCACCAGCGATCTCATTTGGCCATTGCCACACCTTGCACATTATCAATTCATGTTTGCGTGCCATAAATGATGTGATCATCTCATGCATAATCGAAACCAATGATGCCATGTTTTCTCACGCACTCTTGCATTCACACGTGTTCTTATTATTACTGCCCCATAGGGCTACAATCGAACCTCCGCCGGTGTCTACTGGCAAAGCTAGGCATCGCCCTCTCCCGTGAGGCGCGACGACGTCAAGGGATACTCTCCCAAGATGGCATGCCCAAAGAACGTCAAGGGATACTCTCCTGAAACTGCATACCCAACGCATGTCAAGGGATACTCTCCCGAGACGACATGCCCAAAGAATATCAAGGGATAATCTCCAAGACTGCACTTTCCAAAAGATGTCAAGGGATACTCTCCCGAGACGGCGAGTTCAGTTTAGTGATCACGCAAGCATGCCGTCACAATCCACTTATTATCTTAGAGCATTACCCAATACACACATGCTTGCATATAAAACCCCACATCCTTTCTCATAAAAACGGTCCATTTCCGGTGTCTCTCTAACAATTCACCTTTTTCCCGTTTTTATGAAAATCACATGATTCATGCGAATGCTTATACAATTACACATTCAATTCACTTCATAAAATCAAGACACATGAAATTACACATTTTAATTTCGGATGAACAGTGCATGAATAGTGAAATTTCAGAATTTAATAATTAAATAATTAAATTCCGAAATTAAAATAATTAAATAAATAAATTCCGAAAATTAAATAATTAAATACTTAAATGCAGAAATTAATTAATCAATAAATTAAAAAATTAATCACATTAATCAAGCAATTAAGGCAAACATGATTAATTAGCACAAAACACTCAATTAAGCCTAATTAAGCACAATTAAGCATAAATAAGCAAGATTAATCTAAGATAATCTTAACCATTTATCTAACCACCTATCTTAGGGCTAATGCATTTAATTAAACACCTTAATCAGCCATTAGCACTAATTAATCCAACTCTAAGCAAGTTTAGGCACTAAATAGGGTTTAGGAGCTAAACTCACCCGTTAAGTGAGCCGGAGACACGGACGTAGCGGCGGCGACGAACCCGACATCCAGGGACCTCTACCATGACGATCCAAGGCAGTCCCAAGGCTGAAACAACAGCAACAAATTCTAGTTCCCTCAGCAACTTCTGAAAAAATGACTACACAGGAGGAGAACCAGGCTGATCGGAGCAAAACAGCTTGGCCGAAACTCCGGTGAGCTAGTGGCCGATGGCTGGTGGTTCTAGGGGATCGAGAGGGAGTTGTGTGTAGCTGGTGTGGGCAGTGGGTAGGCCAAAAATGGAGAGAAACGGAGGAAAAAGCGAAGCTGCACAGGAGGTGCGCTATAATGACGGACGGAGGACCACCGACTTCAGGCCGTCGTACGGGATAGCGGGAGATTGGTTCTAGTGATCAACCAACGTAGATTGTACGGATTTTCTGTGCTGAACAGTTTGATAGGTGGCTCGGCCCGAGATTCCATCGAGAAGGCAATAGACAACTCAAAATTCGGTGAGAGGTCAGAAGCAGAAACTGCAAAAATGCAAGAAGAAGCAAGGGGAAGAAGGGCTGCGATTTTTGAGAGATCAAGTTGAGTGAGAGAGGGGTATTCAGCAATTCAAAATCCTTCATCAATGCCATTAATGGCTGCTCCAATTTCCCAAGCACATGACCTCATCTTCTCTCTCTTCCTTTTGTCTCTTCCCAATAATATCTAGGGGCAAAATGGTCATTTCCACCTTGCACAATTCCCAAACTTCCCTTGGGCTAAAAATGAAAGGCGGGCCTAGGAAACGAGCTGGGAAATGGGTAGGAACGGGCTCGAGAATTTGTTGGGCTCGAATTGGCTCAAATTTGGATAACGAGCTAGGACAGGTGAGGGGTCGATTGGGTCCAACGGGCTTGCTCGTTGTCTCGGTCTTCCACAGTGGCCATCCCACCTAGGACGTGAGGCCTTCATTGTTCTTGCCCAGTCCACGTCCTCATAGGCTTGGGTTCTTGGTCCAAAATCCCCTTTCTCAAAAACTCGGCTCAACCGACACCGTCGACTATCAAGGAAGCATTGTCCGAAAGTCCATCCCGGACGTTCCCGATAGTTTGAAGTCTAATCTTGGGTCATCATGCCTTATTAATTTCTCCCTAATGCCATTTCGCTACGACCATACTGATCGGCCATTTTTGAGGATTCACGATTATTCCCTCTCAAAAGGGCTTTGAATTTCAGGATGTCATAGGTTTTATAAGTAGATCCCCTAATCATTGGCTAGGATGTTGTGTAGTGTAGTTCAAATGTGGTGTCGGTTCCGGTTCCGTAGTTTTTCAAGTGTGATCTTACTTGTTCTAGAAAGAGAAAACTCATGTACTAACTTTATATGGTTTGCTCATGATTTGGTTAGGTTTTGAGGTTCGGGAATTAGACTATTCTTGTTGTGGGCATGTCTAGTTGCAAGGATCATTGTTGTTGTTAACCTAGTCTTGCTATGTGTTTGATGACTTGTGATAACTCGTTGTTGATTGATTATGTCTTGCCATGTGCTTGTCTATTTTGCAAAAAATAGTGGTGGATTAGTCATGTGTTGATAAATACTCGTAGAGGTTTCTTTGAACCGTTGATTGATGAGATTTGTTCTTGCATTGTGCAAGTTGATATATAAGGAGGAATTGTTGATTATATGTTATTGTCAATGCTTGTAACCACGCCTCGAGTCTTCGAGATGAGATATGTGTAGTCTTCGATGTGTGTGGAAGCATGTCAAGCCAGGTTTGTCTCTTAATACTGCAATATTGAGGCGTATCATTCTAAGCCGAGTTAGGCCTAAGTCGGTGCTTGAGTGTATTAGGTCAAGCTATGAGTCCTCGTTTCAAGCTCGGCACTTTCTAATCGATTCAATTCCAGTAAGCCATAACTTACACTTTGTTACATGCCTTTGAGGTTTTACATTGGCTTAAAGAGAAGATAAGAACCGGTATGGATGATTACGTGTACGTCTAGTCCCATTAAATAACCCATCACCGATGGATGTCAAGACGATGTCTGATGGATTTTAGAACGAAGTCCGATAGATATTGGATATTGTTATCAAGGAAGGTCAAGACGTTGCCATATCCAATGAGGTGGGATAATGCCCAATAAATACCAGAAGCTCCGATGGATTTCGGTTGAGCCCGATTGCAGTCGTCATAATTGGAAGATGTATGATAAGTTGTGGATGATAATGTGCTTGGCTTATGTGATATTATTTGAGTTATTGGATAATATGTGCATTGTAGTTGCTTAGACGCTTTTCTTGTACATGTGCACATGATATGTTATTGATCTGCCATTGATATGTTAAGCCCCAAGTTTTGCTTATTTCTGATACGAGGCATTCTCCTATATGAGGATTAGACGATTTACATATTGACTTTTACTCATTTATTGTTGTTCACTTTTGTTCAAGCTTGTAGGTATGTATAATTGCCCCATCAGTTTTGAGTTACCCATAGATTCGAAAGTGGACGTTACCGAGTTCGAGGTTGCGGGGACTGATACCACCTATCAAAAGGACACCACTATAGTGTGGCTCGATGAGGGCCTAAAGCACTTGGTTCCTCATTATTTTGTGGCCTAATTTGTATGGTTCAACGAGGTCCTCTTCATGGATTAGATGGATCTCCCGGTGACCTTGATAGAGCCCCACTAGATTCCACAGTGGCAAACCCTTCTGATAGTGCTGTGAGCGACCACGAGTTCGACCCGAACTATGATCTAGAACCCAAACCACAGAGAACTAGCCTCACATGGGGAAACCACTTTTTGGAAATCGCCTTTGTAGATAGATGAGCTAGGATTAACACCGACCCATTTTGATTGCAATCGGAAAAAGCCTAGAAGTAACGAGCTTGTAATTAGTTAACTTCCGATGTTAATGATGCATAATATAAGAAATGTGTTTGTCTTAGTGTTTTCCTTGTTAGCCAATTGTTATCATTTTTGTTTGGAGATGTTTAAGTACACTTCTACATGTACTTAATTGAAAAATAAAGGAAATAGGTCGATGACGCCTCCTAGGATGTCGCAACCTAATGACCTTGTGGACATCATATGCCCGCAGCTTAGAGGAAAAAGGTTTGCGGTGTGACATCCTTGGTTTTTGGTATCATAAAAAGGTCATTATCTGGAGTGATAGGTGCGTTGAGAATTTTGGGATGGATTGTTATGAAAACACCCCATGCTTGTGATTGTTGATTGATTTCTTGAGTTATATTCTTGATTCATAACTTTTTGTTGGGATTGTAAAGCGAGCTTTTCCCTAGAGTTCTTGTAATATAATTTACCCAGACCCAAGAATTCCAAGAGGAAAGGCAACCTAAGGCTAGTTAGGTTCATGAGGAAGGTCACAAGAGGTCCCTCAACTAAACGGAATCTTACAAGCTTTTGAGACCATAAGGAATTTGGTGGGACCGCAAGCTTAGAATCAGGCCACTACTACTCCTAGGAACAATATAAGGAATGGCGAATGATTGTGGAACAGTTCTTGAAGTTGAAGCCCTCGAAGTTTGTTGGGACGGGTGACCCCAAGGAAGCGACCTCTTGGATCAATGAGCTGGAGAAAGCTTTTACACTCTTGAGGTGCTCAGACAAGGATAAGGTAACACTGGTGATTTACTAACTATGGGGTAACACTAGTCATTAGTGAAAGGCCATTGGAGGAAGGACCTTTGCGAAAGGCATAGCCTTGACCTAAGATGCCTTTGTTGAGGTGTTCAATAGGAAGTATTTCTCTGAATTTGCACATGAGCAGAAGATGTCAGAATTTCTATGATGTCACCTAAACCATTTGACAGTCAACCAGTACAAGGCCAAGTTTGTTGTGCTATCAAAGTATGTGCCCAGACTAATTGAGGATTCGGTGGATAGGGCCAAGAGGTTCTGAAATGGTTTGAAACCGAACATCCGAAGGCAGCTGGTGCCTTTAAATCTAAAGGATTACAATGAATTGTACGAGCGAGTCCAATTGATAGAGAGGGATTTATTGGAGCAAGTAGCTGTAACTAGATCTTGCTATACATCTCCCCGAGATGACTAGTGGCTAGGGACAAGACCAATGATGAGCGGAAGGCATTTTACCCCCTCCTAACAAGAAGAACAACATTGGGAAGCAAGTGTGTGCCCCAAATGATGTATGTTGACTTTGTAGGAGGCAATATGGAATTGCTGCATTACCAACCAAAACTAGAGCATGTTTCAGGTGTGGCTAGCAAGGCCATATTGTAAGGAATTACCTTTGACGACCACTAGGGATGCCACAATTGCCACGCCCCAACCCTCGAGCTTACAACAACCCTTTCTCATTTTGATCAAATGAATGTGATGTCCTAGGACATATCGCCAACTATTCTTTTTATCTTTTAGTTATACGCATACGGAAGCGAATCAACAACACTCCAATCAATAAATAATAGGGATAGCAGAAAGACCAATACACAAGCCCTTCAGTCAGATGATTTCCTTAATAGTCACCAAAAAGTACTAGGCAGGGTTAGGCTACTTCCTTCAACTGCCAGGCGTACAATCCTACCGCCCTCAACAACGTGCTCTATCACTATCTAATCCATAGCAATAGGGATACCATAACTACGGACTTGAACCGATATGCTGTTAATATTGAGTTGTTGAAAGAGTAATCGACTATTGATGCAAGACTAGTGTTATGTTATCGATGACAATGACGCTAGGTGATGATGGACCAAAACGGTTATCGACGTACGATGGCAAATGGTCAATTATGTTAGGGAAATATGTAAAGTGAAGATTGTATAAGAATGTTTGACTGATGGTTGAGCTGGAGGATATTCAAGGGATGGTAACTGCTTATGGATAAAGATGTGCGGTTGAAGATAGCCAAGAATTTGACCAGTTGTAAAGTATCCACAATCAATGAACACTTAACACATTTTCTCAATTTCATTCTATCGATTTATTAGTTTTATTCTTAATTTTTTAAATTAACTTTTACCTTTATTTAGACTTAGTGATCTTTATTGCGCAAATTGTTTCCTCTCCGGATCACCATAGTCAGCTTTTTCAAATTTGGCCAAACGTAAGGTCGTCCAATGTATTCATTTTGTTTTTCCTGAAATCTAGGGACATAATAATTTGGAGATTACAAGACAGCCAAGGCCTACCCACTCCGGAAAATTTGTCGTCCTACCACACTTGAACATCAAAGGTATGAAAAGACAGTGTTTACCTTAAGAAGTATGACACTCTTTGAAAGCCTATGTATTGTGTAGGATATTTTGACATGTGTTCAACAGTTAGTCCATATGTGTCGGAAAATTCAATACCTGATCAATTCTCCCGACACTTGAGTCCGAAATTTCAACATGCAAATTTGGAATTTTGACACATAATTCCGACACGCGTAGGATATTTTAAAAATTTTCAATAAATTTTCAATAAATGATATGTCAAAGGATAAATATGTAAATAGTCTTCTCTTCATTTTGACATGCGAGTCTAGAAAGCAGATTACTTGTTTTTTTCCTCCAAATTTTATGAATTATTGGAATGCAGTTGAATTTGTCAAATTGAAATAATAAATGATATTAACAAATAGTGGATTAATATTTTTAGTGTAAATTCATTATGGGCTCTTTTTTATTATTTATTTATTTGTGAAATTAAATCAATTTATTTTGATTGAAATAATTATAAAAATGATAATTTATCATGTATATATAAAATATGCATTTAATATACAACGTGTCCTAACGTGTCGGAATTCTCTATTTTTTTGAAAAACAACATGTCCGCGTATTATGTCGTGTTGTGTCATGTGTCACGTGTCGGTGTTGGTGCTATTTAGTGTTTATCTTTATATAGTCCTACTTCAAGACAAAACCAAAAATTCAGTCGATCCATAACCAGGAAAATGTGACATAGAATTGCAGTCTTAGACATTGTGAATTTATAACAAAAACGCCATGCATAGGACCTGGCTTCACACATAATACTTAGAGGGGGAAAAAAACCAAAGATGGAAAAAAGAAAACAATGTTAGTGAAAATACATAAAGGAATATCAAAAAATATACTAATTCAATATTTATGTTTCTCATTTTTGTTGGTGAAGCAATATTAACACACATGTTTTTGTTTCGTAACTTTTTTGAATCGTAGGTAACTTTTTTCGTTGACTTTTTATTGATTTATGTAATTTTTATAATTTGTGATATACGTGCAAATCAGATTATTTATGCGAGAATATTGAACATATAATACTGAAACCCTTTCAATTCAAAAGCTTAATTTTTGTCTGACTTCAAAATTTATTCTCACCAATTATAAAGTGATAGGAATTCTCTTTGTTAGCAATAAAGTGATAGGAAATCTGTGAAGTCGTAAAAATTTCACCTATTTACATATCGCATCGAATCTTTTGCAAAGATCCATTGATTGCTAATATGATAATCATATCATACTATCAATTTTTCTAAAAAATGTTATGTTTATCATATAAAATTTTGACAAGCTCCATATATAATAATTGAAGCATATGTAATAAACTAAAAATGAATTGGCAAGAACCAACCCCCCCGGGAACTGTAGAATCCAAAGACACTTTGTTAGTTGTCTTCGTAATTGGATCAGGTGGCCTCGCAAATCAGAGTGAAAATGGCTCTCCCTACCCCCACTAAATGAAATAATCGATACTTTATGTCATAGTCAAGGTGTGGATAGTGGAAATTCTCATCTCCTATTTTTTTTTTCGAAATATAGAGCTTTCATTATATCATCCCAAATTTGGAGAGCCCGAGAGATGGGCGTCAGTACAAAGCAGATTCCAGAGATAGACGGGGGAAGGGATTGCACCCAGTTCAATGGTAAACATTTAGCACGATAGTTTTTTGCGACCCAATTTGCAGTGGTGTTGGTCTCGCGAGGAGAAAAAACAACCTGAATATTGGGCAAACACGACAGAAAAATTCTACATTCCTAGACTAGGACTTGCACCTCCCACGTGCTATGCTGCTGTTGGGTAATTGCTTCAGCTAAAATTTTGCTATCTGTCTCCACAAAAACGACGTCACTTGGGGAGGGGGGAGAATAACAGCCCGCAGCTGGGGGAATTCACGATCAAGAACTACAAAAAATTAGGGCATCAACCAGCGCCCACTCTTCAGCTAGTAGAGGGGAGGATGCCGGGACCGATCTTGCTCCTCCGTGCAGCAGCCGGCCGGTGAAGTCGCGATAGATCCATGCCGCCGAGCCCTCAATGTCGCCGGGAAGGTAAGCGCCGTCTGTGTTGATTTTGAAGGCATGTGCTGGAGGAGGGTTCCATCTGTGATTGCGATTGGTGCCAGTCCTAAGGTTGTGGGTTGCTGGTGAGCAAGCGTAGAAGCTCTAAAGGGCCGATAAGGCTGTTTCCAGCACCTCGTCAACGCGTGGAGTTCGGCACTGGAAGACCGCTGCATTATGCACCTTCCAAATCTCCCACAAAACTGACACGACTTGCTCTAGAGCCGGTAAGCCTTTTTTCCACACTACTTCCATGATCCAGTCTTCAATTCGACCAAAGCCCGGGTTTGGAGTCTATATTCAGAAATTCCGATGTCCCCACACTAATTTCGTCCAAGGGCAAAGGAGGCACAAATGTTCGACAATTTCGTAGCACGATCAGCACAGCGGGCAGAGATGGTCAAGTACGATTGTCCGTCAAAATAGATTTTCTATGGTTGGCAGGGCGTTCTAGCATAGCATCCATAGGAAAAAATCTGATCTTAGGTGGGATGTGGGTGCGCTGAATGTTTTTCCATAGCTCGTTTTGGGGGGAATGAGACGAGGAGGCTACTGTGTGTTGCTATTCTGCTTGAGTTTCTTGGATAACCATGTAGCCACTTTGAACAGTATATTGGCCCGCATGCGTGCCTGTCCAGACAAGGGCATCCTGTCCCGAATATGGGTTTAGGGGGATTGCTAGGATTTCCTGGACAGTATGATCATCAAAGATATCCTGTAGGAGTTGTAGGTTCCAAGTTCCTTCTGTGGGGGATATGAAGTCCGCCATAAAGGGAGGTTCATGCTTAGTTGTTGGTCCATAAATAAGTCCTCTCAGGAGCCACCTATCCTCCTTGGTCTTAATATTAGCTCCATTGCTAACAGTCCATCGCACTCCAGGGGATATGGCGTCTCGGCCAGCAAGCACGCTGAGCCATCCCCACAAATTCCTCTGACATTTCCCCACGTGCCAAATGTCCTTAAAAGGAAAATAAAGTCCCTTGCATAGATGCCCCCATAAGGAGTTAGGCTTTGTGCTTAGTCGCCAAGCCTGTTTAGCCAGTAGTGCTTTGTTGAAATCCAGCAGGTCACGGGAGCCCAAACCCCCCTTGTCTTTCCTTGCCTTGAGTACATCCCATCGTTTCCAATGTATTCCAGCTCGTTGTTCACTTGTTTTCCACCAGAAATTGGCTATCTTCCACTCAATAGACTTGCAAATCGCTGTAGGAATTTTAAAAACTGACATAGCGTATTGGGGTATGGCCTGGACCACTGATTTTAGGAGGACTTCTTTGCCCGCTCGGGAAATTAGCTTTTCTTTCCAACCTTCCGGTTTCGTGTTAACTCGCCCCAAAATCCATGCAAACACGTGCTTTTTCGATGCTCCCCAATCTGAAGGTATACCTAGGTACTTCCCTATGTGAGCTAGGATCGACACCCTCAATTCTTGCGCCATATTCCTCATTAAAGGCTGAGGATAGTCCTGACTGAAATGGATCCCCGACTTGTTCAAGTTGATTTGCTGTCCAAAGGCCATGCAATATTGATTTAGCACTAGAGTCGGGTTTTCACATTCCAGGACTGTTCTATCTAGGAAAAAGATCGAGTCATCAATGAAGAGAAGGTGGGATAGGGTAGGGGACCACCTATTTAGCTTGATTCCTCTAATGCTTCGATCCTCCACTGCCTTCCCAATAAGTGTCGACAACACATTAGCCACAAATATAAACAAGTAGGAGGACAGAGGGTCCCTTTGTCTGATCCCACGGGATGGGCGAAAGAAAGGTAAGGGTTCGCCATTAACCTTGACACTTAGGAATACCGTCGTAACACATTGCATCACCCACCTCACCCACCGTGCATGAAAACCCATCTTCAGTAAGCAAGCTTCTAGAAAATCCCATTCGACACGATCATAAGCTTTCTTCATGTCTAGCTTGAGGATGGCCTGGAATTTCCTTCTTCGCTTCCTAGTATGGATCTGATGTAGGACCTCTTGGACCATGTAGATATTGTCTTGGATGCATCTCCCCCCTATAAAGGCGTTTTATTCTTCTACAATGATTCAGGAGAGCATTGGTTTGAGTCTATTGGCCAACACTTTTGCTATGATTTTATACCCAAAATTGCATAAGCTGATGGGACGATACTGGTCTAGCGATTCAAGATTCTAGGCTTTTGGGATTAGGACAATGCCGGTTTTGTTGAGTTCTAGAAGCATAAAGCCTATTCTGAAAAACTCCTTGATTTCCATTACTATGTCCCCCTTCAAGCTTTCTCAATTTTGTTGGTAAAATAGTCCGTTTAATCCATCAGGGCCCAGGGCCTTTTCAACCCCCATTTGAAATGTGGCTGTCTTGATTTCTTCTTCTGAAATTTCTGCCGCCAGCAGCATATTCATCTGATTTGTTACCACGCTGGGGCATTATTCAATGACCGGCATAAAGTCCCTCTAGTCCTTTGATCGATATAGATCTCGGTAATAGGTCGCAAAAGTGTGTTTAATCTGGTGTGGTTAGAAATCCAGCCCTCATCCATGACCTTAAGTCAAGAAATCATATTTCTTTGTCTTCTATGAATAGTGGTGGCATGGAAGAAAGTGGTATTCTTGTCACCTCATTTTGGATCCACGATCTTAGCCCCCAATACAGCTCCTCTTGCCTCCATAGGGTTTCTATTTCTCCCTTAAGGCCCTGAACTCTTGTTTTCTCCTTGGGGAAGTTGTCGTTATTAATGAGGGATTGCAATTCCTGTTTAAGTTAAGTTATTCTCCACTGCCCGTTAGGAAAAGTCCTCTTACTCCATGTCATTAATGCTACTGCCACTGCATGGAGTTTTTGGGGGAGTGTCCGATCCTGTGATGGAATTGAATCCCGGGCTCCCTTAATAATCTCCTTGCATTCTGCATTTTCGAGCCAAAAGGACTCAAATCTGAATTCTTTATTCCTTCTCACCCTGTCAACTTGCAAGGACAGAATGAGAGGGTTGTGGTCAGAGCCTATGGCGGGTAAGGCAAATGCTTCAGCTTCCGAGTACAGAACTCTCCACTCCACAGTGCAAAGGACTGTCCAACCGTTCTTTTATATTGGCTCGCCCCCCTCTATTATTAGACCAAGTGAAGGCACACCCTTTACTCTCCATATCCATGAAAGAACAGTCATTTAACATGTCCCTAAAAGCTGTCATTCGTGAGCTATCAGCGAAACAGGCCCCTTCTTCTCCTAGTGAAATAGGACTTCATTGAAATCCCTCATACATATCCAGGGCAGCTTGGATGAGGAGCTAATTTGACGAATTTCATTCCAAAAGTCAATTCTTCTAGTCAAGTTATACGAAGCATGGAGAAAAGTGATTTTCATAACTTTACCGTCTTCTTGGTTCTTGCAGGTGATATTCATGAAATGCTCCGATAGTTCCTTCCGCAGAAGGGCCACTTGATCGTCCCAAAATATAGCCAAGCCTCCAGCCGTGCCCCTCGGGTTAACGACTTCGCAATATGTAAGGTTCAATTTCCTTTTTATCCTTTGAAGTAGCGGTTCTTGGTTTTTGGTTTCCATCAAGAAAAGCATAGTGAGCTTATGCAGAGCCACGAAGGCTTGCAGCTCGTGAACTGTCAAAGGTGTACCCACCCCTTGACAGTTCCAACATAGAAGTCTCATTTTCCCCAGGGTGGCATTTTAGGGCCAGCCACCATAGAGCGGTCAAATGAGTCATCAGTTATGCTTATAGGTGTCTCCATGAGTTGAGATTCATCCAGCCAGTCAACACTAATAGGCTTGTCTTTGTAAGGGCTGAAACGCCTTTGTTTTTTCCCCGAGGGTGTTTTTGGGTCCTTGCACTCCTTTAAAAGTGAGGCTGAGCAAGGGCGGGGGGGGGAGGGTGGGGGAGGTGTTGGTAGTAAGAGGATACCCTTCTTAGCCCTTTGAGGTTAGGCTGTGAATAGATCCTCACCGCTAGGTTCTGCGTTTGGGCAGTTAGTTCCTTGGCCTGAGCTGGTTTCAGTTATGCAAGGGCCGATCATGTCCACATCCTGCAGCATTAGAGTGGGTGGGGTTCGGTCAGGAGTTTCTTGAACCATTGATGAGTCATGCATGCTGGCCTCAGGAGATTTTCCAGCATAAGAAAATCCCAAAATGGGCGGTAATCCTGGACTTCCGCGCACAGCCAGTTGTCAAAGCAGCTGCCCATTTTTGTATCAAATTTTGCTTCATCGTAAGGGATGGTTTTGCATAGTGGCCTAGTTTGCCACAAGAGTAGCTGTAGAAGGGGAGTCTTTCATATTTAAAGTCTAGCCATATCTTCTTATCACTGTGACATGTTGATAGCCCTATAGTTAGCTCCACTTGTACATCTATCTCAACCTTGGCTTTCCCAACGCGCTGGCCAACTGGGCCTTTTTCTTCTACCTTGACTTCTAGCACTTTGCCTATCTTGCTGGCAACCTTCTGCACAATGCCCTCCGACTTCCATTCAGTAGGAAGTCCCAAAATTTGCACCCAAAAAGCACTGGTCGTGAATTTATAGCAATGGGGGGGTGGTTTGGTTCCCTTGCCTAAGTAAAAGAAGATGGTTAAAGAAGCACCAAGGCCCCCTTTTAGTACTCTTTGCTGGTTCGCCTCACAAGTGAAGTTAAAGCAGAAGACACCGTGTTCTAGGGGGGTCATGACAACGGTGTCCAATCTCCAGGCCTTTTTCATAGCAATAAGTAAGGCTTAGTGATTAAGGCTGGGGTTTTGGTACAATTTGGCCATTAGGGAAAAGCAGCATTCAACAAATTTTTCCTCCGAGAAGTCATCATCTCTAATTTCTAACTCTTGTGTATGCAGGAGCTTACCAAGCTTGTTTCAGAGATTTTCTAGGAGTTCAAAGGCACTGTTGTCTTCTGCCATTAGTTGCTGTATGGAAGAGGGTGAGCTTCCTGTAGCGGGAATTAGAAGCAGTGAGGCTCCGTCTGAGCAGGGGGGTCAAGTGACGCAACAACCAGGTTGATCCGCAGCACAGGGTAGAGCGTTGCATGGGGGGGAAGAGGCGTCAGGAGATCACCCCTGAAGGTGAGAAGAGAAGCACGGCCTCGAAATGCAGAAGAGAGAGGGACTTATCCAACACAACCCTTTGAGGTTGGGCTGTGAATAGATCCTCATCGCTAGGTTCTGCGTTTGGGCAGTTAGTTCCTTGGCCTGAGCTAGTTTTAGTTCTACAAGGGCCGATCATGTCCACATCCTGCAGCATTAGAGTGGGTGGGGTTCGGTCAGGAGTTTCTTGAACCATTGATGAGTCATGCATGCTGGCCTTAGGGGATTTTCCAATATAAAAAACATCCCAAAATGGGCGGTGATCCTAGACTTCCACGCGCAGCTAGTTGCCAAAGCAGCTGCCCATTTTTGTATCAAATTTTGCTTCATCGTAAGGGATGGTTTTGCATAGGCTCGCACAATGACCCAGTTTGCCACAAGAGTAGCAATAGAAGGGGAGCCTTTCATATTTAAAGTCCAGCCATATCTTCTTATCACCGTGAGATGTTGATAGCCCTACAGTTAGCTCCGCTTGTACATCTATCTCAACCTTAGCTTTCTTAACGCACTGGGCAACCGGGCCTTTTTCTTCTACCTTGACTTCTAGCACTTTGCCTATCTTGCTGGCAACCTTCTGCACAATGCCCTCCGACTTCCATTCAGTAGGAAGTCTCAAAATTCGCACCCAAAATGCACTAGTCGTGAATTTATAGCAATGGGGGCGTGTCCGGTTCCCATGCCTTAAGTAAAAAAAGATGGTTAGAGAAGCACTAGGGCCCCCCTTTTAGTACTCTTTGCTGGTCCACCTCACAAGTGAAGTTAAAGCAAAAGACACCATGTTCTAGGGGGGTCATGATAACGGTGTCCAATCTCCAAGCCTTTTTCATAGCAGTAAGTAAGGCTTGGTGATTAAGGCTGGGGTTTTAGTACAATTTGGCCATTAGGGAAAAGCGGCATTCAACTGATTTTTCCTTCGTGAAGTCGTCATCTCTAATTTCTAACTCTTGTGTATGCAGGAGCTTACCAATCTTGCTGCAGAGATTTTCCAGGCGTTCAAAGGCGCCGTTGTCTTCTGCCATTGGTTGCAGTATGGAAGAGGGTGAGCTTCCTGCAGCGGGAATTAGAAGCAGTGAGGCTCCGTCTGAGCAGGGGGGTCAAGTGACGCAGCACAGGGCAGAGCGTTGCACGGGGAGGAAGAGGTGTCGGGAGATCACGCCTCAAGGTGCGAAGAGAAGCACGGCCTCAAAATGCAGAAGAGAGAAGGACTTATCCAACACAGCTTATGTCACAACGCAGGGGCACAGGAACGCGTGGGGCCGGGAGAAAAGTTAGGGCAGGGAAGCAAGGGAAATGGATTATGTGGGATCGGGAGAAAAGGTAGGGTAGGGAAGCAGGGGAAATGGATTCTGAGCTCGGGCAAGATGCTCGAAAGTCTGGGTTGGAGAGCAACTCCCCTTCCTCCAGGTGTAAGCAAGCCAGCCATGAGTGGGTATTGTGGGGGAAGCCATGGTTAGGGTTTAAGGAAGCTAAAACAAAGGTAGAGAGAAAAGCTACGCAGATGGTAGAGAACTGGCTTTTGAAGTGGAAACCACTTTTTCCTTGCCCCAAAGGATAAATTAATCCCTTCCTCTAGATTGGCAAGCATATCCTCACCCAAAGACTTCAAGGATAATTGGTCTTCTACTAGAAGACATGTTAATTAACACTTAGATTTTTCATCAAGATAGATCGATTCTCATGTTAGAGTCAAGTTGTTCATGCTAGAAATTAATTTTTGTATGATGCTACCCCTTCAAAGTCAGGATGTTGAATGGTCATGCTTCGAAAATGATAGATTCATTGAGAATTTTTGCTAAAGTAGTGCCGCGTTTGAAATTTTGTGGAAATTTCTTGGAAGAACGTTGGCTGACCTCTGATGCTTGATGTGTGTGTCCCGGGCCAATCCGTGACTCATGCACCTTTTAATAAGTTGATGGAAAAGATCAATGTCGGATTTGACTCTTAGTCATTGGGAGAGGGAAGAGCTAAGAGATTCATAAGAGGGCGAGGTTTACATTTGGCTTGATTCAGTTATAAATATTTCAATTTGATCAATTTGTCATAAAGTTTTTGATCATTTGCCAATTTAATCATTTCGATCAATTTTGGTCAAAGATTGCTAATATGACGATCTATTTATTGCTGGTCGTCCAACATGGCACGACAAGCATTGTTGTGGATAATTTTTGCAATTTTTTTTTTAAAATTTTTTTTGAATTTTTTGAATTTTTGTCTTTTTTAGTAGGTGGAATGAATAATGGAGTTGTGTGGGTGTTTCTTGTCTAATTTTTTTCATTTTTCTCTGCACTTAGCTTCACAGAAATTCGCACTCTATTGAATCTCCACTTCGTGTACTTTGTGAGCTAGGTAAGGAACCTCGGAGCGATCCGTTATTCTTTACGCAATTTCTTTTTATTTATTTTTTTGGCACATGGTTAGATGGATTTTAAAGATTTTGATCGAAATTTTAAATTGTCTTTTGTTAAAACGGATTGTCCCTGTTAATTTTCTCTCACATGTCAACTTTACAAATCCTACTAGGATAGAAGTCATTAAATTCGTCCGTGATTTTGTACATGTGATAAGTGTTGATCTCTCACTAAAAAATTAGAAGATGTGTCTACGATCATGCTCATCCTTTGTGGCACTACTTACCGAGATAACTTGAGATTATGGACAATTCGCTATACCTGGATAATATTACCTAGAGCTCATGATACTTAGTATAATCTCTTGTTCATGAAGAATTTTGTTTTTTCAGTCAAACAAGTTTTTAACTGTAACTGGATATGTGTTGATCTATATTAGAACATCGAGGATGATGTCTAGAATGAAAAAATACGTTGAACAGAATTTGTTTTATCATGAGTTATTACATGAGATTGTGAGATAGATGGAATCTTGACTAGTTGGCCTTTTCTAGTTAGATAGTATAGTAATAAATACAAGCATTAAATTAGGATAACATAGATATCATCCACATTTATCTTTACATGTGTGTAATGTTCATAATTTGTAATCCACCAACCAAAGATATATGGTTTGAGAAAGTTTTCTTCAGGGAAAATATAGCACATTGCATAAAATATGACATTTTATGTTTTACTCTTTTGTTATCAAATTGAAGAAGTTTTTTTTTAGCATGTGTTTGCATAGGACTCTCTCTCTCTCTCCCCCTCTCCCCATACGTTTGAACCGTTAATTTATTTTTTTTGGATCCTCTCGCTTGGGAAAAGGAGGAAGCAGATTTAGAGCAACAATATCAAATTTCCCATTTGCATAATCTGTATATACACTTGCACTTCTCTTTGAATAAACAAGATGAAATTTTAATAAATTAAGAGCAAGGTCATCCATTAAAAATGGATAAGTATATGAATCAAAGGTGATGATCTTAATTAAAGATTTCCACATATCCATCTTTCAAGAAAAACTGATGACTTCTAGTCCACCAATCGAATTTCTGATTATAGGCAATTTTTTGAAAATGGTACCAAAGGTTATATAGGAGTGCAGGCCTGTGTGCAATATTACTGGTTCAACCGATTAGACCTTTATAACGATCATTTAAATATAAAGAATGAAGTAGAAAAATAAACAGTATATATAATGATAATTTTGAAAATCTTACGTGTGAATTCACATGTTGATGTTCTGCAATGAGTAAAAATCAAATTTCTTTTTATCAATTGTAATAGGCTGAATTGTCTAAATAAAAGTGAGTTGAGACTTGCTAATTTTTCAAATTTACATATTATTTTTAAGTCACGAATTATGCTACCAATAAGAAGACCGAAAATTGAGTCTTCAGATAAGTTGTTGAAATTTTACTTTAAACAAAAAAGAAGAAAAGGATACCAACATTTGTTCTAATTGAGTCTTACTTGGTTGGGTTGAACCTAAATCCAAACCAAGATATTGCGCATATGTCGGTGATCAATGTCTTACTCTACATATAATATCGTCCGATCAAAAACAGTGAGAGAAAGGCATGGTGAAGTGATTGCACTAGACGTCATTGGATCATTGTAATCATCATCTGATTGCTAAAACTCCTTTCGTAATATAAGGAGATCTCATTTAGATTCGAAATTTGGGTTACTTGGACTTTGAATTGAAATTGCATCATCAAATACAAGATTGATGTCATCTAAATTATGAACTGCTCTTAACTCCTTGTCATGCTCTCTCTCTCTCAAATCAAATTTCATTTCGCAATGAGAGAAGTCTGAAATATTGTAATAACACAAACGGGGTAATCTAGGGCAGACCTTAATAAATGAATCTCAATTATATCTTCAAATCATGAAAGGCGGCCAAAGATCTCAGTGAATTAATAGTTTTAATAAAAATTCTAGAGTATTCAGGATGATTAGACGATGGGTTGCTAAATCTCTCTATATGGATTTCCTCTAGCACTTGGCGTTTCATTTCAAACGCTCTGTTTCATAATGGAAGGGTGATCTCCGGTGATTGGCGTGGTGTGCTTATCTCTAGACAAGCGAAGCAGAGATCCGGTGCGGCTCTCCTCTCCAAGCACAAGCCCTTCTTGCCCTTAAACAAGGCTCTGTCTTTTCTCTTGCCCTATAAGATGAACCAAATGCGTTCGAGATATACGATATCTTGCGGGGGATTGCGTTTCTTTATATGAGGCAAATTTACTTCTTTAATCCTCACCCTTTCTCCAAACACCACCAAAAAAATCCCTTCTTATAAATTGGCAAGAAGAAAACCCCTCCTGTACACTCCAGAATATTTCGTTAGTTCTCTTTGTAATTGGATCACGGGCCACGCAAATCAAAGTGAAAAGGATATTTAATAATAATGAGAATAGAATTCATCAACGTGGTTTTGTCCACTTGCCCAAATAAACAATTGCAAGTAAACATAGGACAAAGAAAAACAAGACAACGTGATAAAACATCACAACTTGATCAACACAACTTTATTTTGCTTTTACTGGGGTTAAATCACCACTTTAGACACTTTACATAACTTTATTTTGCTTTCACGGTATAATCACCACCTTATCAACACAGAACTTTGATGTTGGTCTCACATCCCCATTCCAATCGCAAATTATGCTACCAACAAAGAGGGTGAACGTGAAACAAGAGCCGATAGCACATATAATGACACATATACCAAGATTGGCTTCACTGTAAGGGTGCAAGAGGAACTGAGAATATGAGTGGACATACCAGCACAATGCAAAAACGGGGGAATAATGTGGGGAGAAAACGGCAGGGAACTGAAGACACTTTCAGCCCAAGCACAGATAGATTCGGTCGTTTCTGACTTGTTGTTGACGACCGCATCGTCTTTCTTTATTTCTTTTCTATTTCAATTTCGTTCATTGACCATGCTATTGCGACTTGCAAATACCAAGTTGCTAACAAAGAGCACCGGGGCCTAGTGGCCATGGTGAGTAGCAGTGTATTTGGAAGTTCTGACGCAACCGGCAGGGCAAATCCCCAAAAACTCACGTATTTTTATCAAAGGAATAAAATAACCTCACTTTTCAAATATTCCAAAACAGGCAACTACTAAACAAAAATGACCAGTATCATCTGTTTCAATAAGTTTACGTGGTCAACACCGCTTTGATGATGAGTTTACATGGCCTTTTTTATTATTGAAAACTTAAAAAAGAAATAATATTAAGGATTTTAAATTCAAAAGAAAATTACTTTGATCAAATAGAAAAGAAAAAAAAAAAACAAACAAATGTCACATTTTCCTTCTTTTGCTTCCTTTCAATCTATAGAGAGAAAGCATCTTGCATATGCCAATGTGGTCGCTTTACTAAGGCGTGTAAAAGTATGCAATCCCCTCGGCCTTTTCCATATAAGACTAATTTCTTTAGGAACTTTGATAAGACAGGAATGTACCGTTCTCACGAGACCCTTGGATTCATAACGATACAGGCATATGAATATGGACAACTGGCAGTGATGATTGGCAAAGCTTGGTGACGTTGATCCCAGAAAAGTAATTCAAGAAGATTTGACATTATCGTATTTAGTGTGCTTTTATATTTGTCGGCCATTACATTTGGCTACAGTGAATTGCATTATTGCCCTTTTTCTATCGATCGACAAGTGCTCATGGATATGGACAATTGGCAGCGATGGTTGGCAAAGCTTGGTGATGTTCATCCCAGAAAGATGATTCAAGAGGATTTGACATCATCGCAATTAGTGTGCTTTTATTTTTGTCAGCCATCATTTTTGGCCACAGTAATTTGCATTATTGTCCTTTTTATATTGACTTAAAACTTTTTCTGAAGTCTGAGAGCCTCATGACATAGATTAATGATGTCCTGAGACTACATGCATACTTATCTCAAATTGTTTTTAGTCCTTACCATAATCCTTTTATGATATCAGAGCCAACGTTATCGATGTCAAACTAAGAATATAATTGTTCATTTGATAGTTCATCAGTGCTATACGTAAGTAAACACCAACCTCTAGCTGAAGTGAAAAGAGGAAGGATCGACGAGAAAAAGAATAATGAATTGGAAACCTACAACACAGATCATTGATTTGATGGTATAAGAATATACATAGGAGCTACTATCGATGCACTTCATATTTGAATCTACAAACGACACATTAGCTGACCATGAAGTGCCGTTCGTAGTTGCCACGCAGGCTCATTTGGACGTAAAACGTGACGGTGGCCATTTTATCCCTCAATTAAGAGCACGTGCTTGTTTCGGGACATTTGAAAGGAGGGGACATTTTTGTCCCTCCAATGTATATAGATACTTGCTATTTTATGACGTTAATACAATATTTTGCAGCCTCCGAGGGATTCTTTCTTGTCCTAGATAAAAGAAAATGAAAAATTCTGATTTTTCTTTATCAAATTTCTTTTTATTGGGGTAGCTGAATTTTAAAATTGATTAACCCACGTGACATCCAATCACCAAAATTATGTACAACAGGACTTATCAAATACTTTTTGAAAGCATTTTTGTGTGAAGAGAAATAGGAAAGTAAAAGTTCATGTTTTCTAAAAATTCAATAAATCCCTAGCCTAATCTATTGGGTATAGAAGGGAGAGAAAATCTTCATTTTTCGAAACACTTTAAAAGTATAAATACCAATACTTGTTAGGTTGGAGAAACGTTTCATCAAGAAAGAGAGTTATGGAGCATAACCGAATCAAATAATCACAATATCTTTGCAAGTGGTACTTGTAGGAGGGAAAATTGGATAGCATAAGCAAACTTTCAAACCAATCAATGCTATGGTTAACCTTCGGTGATCAAAGAAATATGGTCTCAAATTGGTCTTTTGCTAATAGATGTTCTCAAATAATTAGGGTCTGCATGGTAATGCTCCTGGGAACAGCTGTTTCTGTTCTTTTGTTCCTGGAAGCAGATTTTTTGTTCTTGGAAACAAAAATGCGTTAGGTAAATTTTTTGTTCCCAAGAACAAGTTTGGAGTAGAAATCAAAAACAAGAAAAAGTTGCTTATTGTTCTTGGGAACAATTTTAAGAAACAGTTTTTTTTCCTTTCTTTTTTTCCTTTTTTCTTTCTCTTTCCTTTCTTCTTCTTCCTCTTCCTCTTCCTCCTCCCACCCCTCAGCCGCCCCATCGCCGCCGCCGGCAAGCCTTCGACTGAGGTCCGGCGGGCTTGCCGGCCCCTCGCCGAGCCGGGGCGAGGTCCAGCAAGCTCGCCGGAGCCTTGCTCGGCCACCAGCGAGGCTCAGCCTCGCAGATTTGGGCTCGGCCGAGCCTCGCCCGGCCGCCCGGGCGAGGCTCGAGCCTCACCCAGCCACCACCGGCGAGGCTCGAGCCTCACCGGGCCGACGTGAGGCTCGGCCTCACCGGGCCGGGCAAGGCCCGGCCTCACGCCGCCTAGGCGAGGCCCGGCCTCACGCCGCCTAGGCGAGGCTCGAGCCTCGCTAGTGGCGGCCGGGCGAGGCTCCGCCGAGCTCACCGGAGCCTCGCCGGCGGCGGCCAACAGGGAGGAAAAAAAAGAAAAAGGAAAAAGAAAAAAATTAAAAGAATCAAAAGATTTTAAATTTTTACCAAAAGCATTTCTATTCCCGGAACAAAAAAAAATTTCAATTACCAAACGCCTTCAAATGCTCAGAAACTATTTCCGGGAACAGAAACAAAAAAAAAACATTTCTGAGTAGAAACTGCTTCCGAGAACAGAAACGTTGCTATGCAAACCCTTAGTCTCATTGCTAAAAGATATTTTAATCAACAATTAGGTCTTCTACCAAAAAATAAAATACTCATTTTAGAGTCAAGGTGCTCGTATTGGAAATTAACTTTTAAAAGATGCTATTCTTTAAAAGCCAAGTAATCATCTCTTTTACTGTCAACTTAGGGGAGCTATTGAATAGTATGCTTCGAATTATTTTCTTCGACTCAACCAAAAGGTATTGTTCTCTAATCACCTTGCTTTGGAAATTTTGGTGGGTCTAGTCCCATAAACTAAGACAAGTGTTGATTAACAAGCAATAATTCCCTTGAACATGCCATAAGACTCCTCTTTCTCGTGGAAAGAGATTAACATATCTTTTGTTTAAGCTATGATTAGTACAAGGCAAAACAGAATCCTAAGGTCGTAAGTGAAAATATCTTTCTTCATCGCCATATTTTATTAGTTAGATACTTTTATCTTTGGAAATATTAAGCTAATGGACGGATCATAGTCAAGAACTTTCACTATTGTCATAATTGTAACAAGCCTATTTTATTTGACTATAAGGACTCATACAAAGCATCTCTTAGTTAATCAAGCCCTTTTCACAACAAATAAATTTAAATCATTTGAGTGCTTGTCGAGACCAAAAAAGAATCAATATTTATCAAATCAAATATATCAAAACAAAAAATGGGCATCTCGAGATTTCTCAGGATTAATGTGGTATTCTTTCTAATTTGTTTCTTGTCTTCAAGAACAAGCCCTTGCACTGCAACAAAGCTTTACTTTTCCTCGTCCCAAATGATGACCCACATGTGGTTGGCATATAACGAAATCTTGCGGTGGCCGCGCGTCTTTGATGAGGCAATTGACTTGTTCAACCTCACCTTCCGACCAATTCCAGCAAAACAAGCCCTTCCTCTATACATAAAAGATATTTTCTTTGTTCTCTTAGTAATTGGACCACGCAAATCGAGGTGGATGATATTCAGAAACGAAGAGGACGGAATTCATCACTGTGCTTCCGTCCAACATGTCCGGATCAATAATTGCAAATGGCCAAGACTTTTTCCTCTCTTACAATTACAAAATGTGTGGACGGAATTCATCACTGTGTGGACTTTACGCGAAGCTTTTGTTTGTTAATTTGACTATTTTCCCAAGAAATTAGTTTTACCTGAATCATTTGAGTGTTTAATGTGATCACTTCCCTTAATTCCAAAAACACATAAGGCTTGAAAGTTGGCAATACAACCCAATATACGGCCTAATGAAGGTTGTGCTGTTTTATTTTGGGAATTAGGAAATACATCTTGAAGCATTCCCATTATCAGTCTGCATATGAGGTGAAAATAAATGCCACATCTGACAATTGGGATAAGAAGGAGTCTCAAAAGAGGAGGGAGTTAAGGGAAGTGATCATGGAGGGAGTTATCTAGTGCACAGTAAAGTGGAAAATAAGAATAATTTCATACTAAAATTTTGGAGCGCAAAGGATTGAAGCAATCAATAAAATCAATAAAGCCTTATTATTAATTTTTTTTTTAAAGAGGTGCATGTTTAATAGGAGTAAAGACAATCAACCAAAAAGAGTGGGTCATATGTGCCGGCCAAACTTAGATAGCATGATGGCATCCTTAATAGTCGAGCATTGTCAACCTTTACCCTCATAACTATCTTGTAAATTTCAATTATTGTTTCATATTAATTGGCTAATTTAAGTTCTTTCTATCAGCCATCTTAAGAAAAATGGACATGTATATTTTTTATTTAAAAGATTTAACGGAATCAAAAGCCTTGAGACCGCACATGGCTAGCTTCTCCTAGAAAACTCTCCATTGAATATTCTATTGAGTTTTCTTCTTCCTCACATGAAAAGACAAAAGACAGGAACCAAAGTAATCTGATAAGATTAGTCGATATCTCCCCAGTAAGCACGATCGCAAGTGTAATTTCAATTCTTATAGATGTCTCCATAGATAAACAAAACGGGGCACGGACCTCTGGAGTGCCAAAAGTTGGCACAAAGGAACACTTAAGTGCCAAAAGTTATAAAAGGTACACTTAAGTGCCAAAATCGGAGCAAAAGGGATCACTTAAATGCCAACGGCGAAAAATTCCGGCCAAATTGCCACGTGTCAATTTTCCGGCGACTTTATTTGCTGACAGAGCATTTTTTCAAAATAAAAAATCCACGTGGCCTTTTTTACAAAATAAAAAATCCACGTGGCAATTTAAAAATAAATTATCCACGTCAGATTTTTTAAAAATTAAAATCGATTTTATTATAAAAAAAAAAAAAGGGAGGAGGGGATCGGCGAAGGTTGTGCAGCCCTCGCGGCCGCTGCCGTCGCCGCCCCACCTCGCCGGGAAGGGCCGGCGACGGTGGGCGAGGGTCGGCCGGGGTCGCCGGGCCCGCCACGGCCGGTGACCCCGGCCGGCCGCGGCGAGGGCTGCGCACCCTCGCCCAGATCTCGGGGCGAGGGTCGCCGGCCCTCACCCGGCCGGCCGGGGCTGGCGACCCCGGCCGACCCTCGCCCACCGTCGCCGGCCCTTCCCGGCGAGGTGGGGCGGTGACGGCGGCGGCGGCGAGGGCTGCCCTCGCCGGTCCCCTCCTCGCCCTTCTTCTTTTTCTTTTTTTTTTTTTTATAAATAAAATCGATTTTATAATAATTTATTTTTAATTATTTAATATTATTTAATTAATAATTTTTAAATCCACGTCAGCCAAAACGACGTCATTTTGGCTGATTTTTGGCCAATTCGGTTTCCGGCGAGTCACGTAGGCAAGAAAATTAATAAAAAAATTGCCACGTAGGATTTCCGGCAGGGTTCCGACGACTTGGCACTTAAGTGATCCATTTTTTAAAAAAAGTGACACTTAAGTGTACCTTTTGTAACTTTTGGCACTTAAGTGTCCCTTTGTGCCAACTTTTGGCACTCCCGCTGTACTTATCCCTAAACAAAACTGATTGGCAGCAACTGCTGACTCTAGCGTTTTTGGCATATTTTCGCAGAGGATGTCAAGGTGATAGAGAAACTAAGAAATTAGACGTCTTTTATATTGTATAATTATATTTAACTAGAATACATAAAATCGCACAATATCAACCTTTTCTTGTGATTGTCTATTTCCCGCCCCCGACGTAACATTGAATTCGCACGGAAACTTTAGATCCACCCATGCATTCATTTTGTTTTTTCCAGGATTACAAGACAGCTAAAGCCAATCTATCTTTATAGCTAAAGAAACAAAGATAGTAAAAAGGGATATCACTTGGACTTGAGTACATTCTTAAACTGTTTCGTTTAAACTCTTGGCCGTAAAACATGAGAGTATTCTCTCTTAAGTGTGGAAGATAAATATACACTTGAGAATTAGGGGGCTCTTTCAAGTGGGAAAGGTAGACTCCACCATAACTTTTTTGGAAATTGTTTGAGGAATTGGTAAGCCGGTATAATAGTCGTTCGCATCAGTAAAGGTGGGAGAGGGAGGTGAAAACCCTTCTCCTAGGTTGACTTGTGCTCCACATAGTATCTTTCAACTGACTTATTAGCCTAATACCTTTGGTTGAAACACATTGTGCGAATCTACCTTCATAGCTAAAGAAACAAAGATCGTAAAAAAAACCAACTTCGAATTCTGAACTATGCGAATTTAGACAGGAACACAAACCAAAGATGTAAAGAAGAAACAATGTCAGTGAAAATTCAAAAATGAATGTCAAAAGATATGAAATGATTGTTACTGGGTAGCCTAGCATAGACGAGAGGTTCAAGATGCTTTTCTTAGTGCGGGGTCACTTTCACTTTTGCTGAGGTACCATTTTGGACAAGTCTAAGAGAGAATGATGGTGGTTGACTAAATTGTCACAACTCGAGTGTTTTCTCTGCTGGCTCTGAACAAAATTCAAGTCCGGCGGCTTCGAGATCATCTGAATTGTTCAAAATTCTAACTCGTCAATTCGATTGCCTCTCATCTAATTTGATCTTTTTTGGATGTGTATTTTTCTCCTTCGCTCTATTTATAAGATTTTCCAAAATACATAAATTTTTGCAATGACAAAGTATTTCTCATAGCACCGAATAAAGCTGGCATAGAATCACTAGGTCATTGAGCTCCCTTTGCTCCATAGTTAATGTACCTATTCTAATGATGAATACTTTTGATTGGTTGATTGCTTCATGTTATCATCTCGTGCCAATACAATCGTAATTTTTTTTGTTAAATATGCTTAGTATGCCCCTTTAGAGTACAAGATAGTGGCCATCATTGTGATATTGTTACTGGTAATAACATTTCCTAGCGATCTTTCAAAGTGGAGCAGAAAGTTGGGGAAGTCCATATCTTTATTACGGAAGCACGTCAATTATCCAAATTCCCACACTCTTTTAGATATAAATAATCTAATGAAGTCTCAATTGCCTTTACTCCCTCCCAACGTAGAAAAATGGGGCACTTGATCCATTTAAGCGCAAAATTATGAGTTACCTGATGCATTCTAAAATGATAACGTCGTCGTAATATTTTCATCAAGATAAAATAGAGCAATTTTGATAAGGAATGATGAAATTGTCTCAATACAAAAACTATTTGCTCGTGATTTTATTGCTACAGGTGATTTTCCCTCGCTTAAGTCCCACTAAACCACCAACCAAAGCAGATGGTTAAATTACAACAGCCGGTTGTCATTTTCCACTTTCAACTTACCCCCTCATGTATCATCAACCATTAGCAAAGTGCAGGAACAATGATTATTTTTTGGAAGGGCGTGATTGGACTCTTAAAAGAGAGACCAACTTCTATACTTTTCCCTTAATATGCAGTATAGACATAGATATTATCTTCTTTTGCAAGGAAAAAAGGAAACACTTTGAAATTTGATTTTAGTATTCATCTTAGAAAGGATCAAAGGGCAGATCAATCTAATATCGGGTCCAAATATTCGAGCACCAGCAGGACCCCAAAAAAAAGAATATTAAACTCAATATGACGTGATAGAGAAGGCCTAGGCCTAGCTATGGGGACTGGGCTCAAGGAGGAAACCAGCAGATTGCACTTCGGTTTGGTCCATAAAATTTGGGTCTTTCTTTCCATAAAAGCCTCTATGCTTAACTTCATGAAAACAATTCTCATCTGTAGGCTTAGCCATCCAGATCCTTGTATCGAGCCCGAATTGTACCCCTATAATCTACAATACCACTAGTGGTAAGAGCCTAATCTTGTGAATACACTCAACTCGTTTCTTCATTCATGAAGGAGATTCCAAGAAAAATTTCTTATTATGAGCAGTATGGCCTAGTTTCTGCTACCCTTTTTCTTTCGGCTAATTAGCTTTTCAATATGATCACGAGTACTGCGACCTACTCAGCTGCATCGCATCCGCCTACCTCATAGCCATCTGGACTTCCATTTGGTTTTAAAAAGTGTGATACAATACCATCATCCTCCAAATCCCCATGCGGTAATCCGTCTATCCGAATCCCAAGACTGAATCAATTCTCCAATTTCCATTATAGCCCAAAGTGTTGGCACCACTACTAAATATTGAAGGTATGACATCAATTGATCATAAGAAAGAAAATAACACGTAACTTTGAAGTATATTTTACGCGATTCCATATTAAAACGTCATCAAAAGCCTACTGTGAAATTGTTACAAGTGACCAGATTTAGGAGGCAAATTAAAATATAACTGCTGGTGGAATTATATATTTCTGAAGGATCATCGTCATGCGAGGGATCTGGATTTCCATTTGAAGCTGAAAAGCCTACAAGCATCAGAATGAAATGAGGTCGAGCATCAAAGAGATAAAAGTTTTATAGGATAAATAAATATCCAAATGATCATGTACCTGTAAAGTCGATAGCAACCGTAAAAGTAAGCTCAAAAGCCACTTGATATGTAATCAAGAATGCTGTACTTTTGCTTCTCACAAAATTGATCCACGAAGAGCTGACTCTTGAGAGCCTATACGGAGAAGTCGTAAACTTGATCAAAGGGCTCATCAGAATGAAGAGTATTAAACAATTTAAGAATGACAGGCACCTTTTCATGACCGTGATGAGAAGCTGGTAAAGTAAAATTTGCAGCATTTCTTTCTTTGTGAAGTTTCTCCAAGTCTACCATGGACTTCTGAAGTTTACAGTAATAAACAAGAAGCAAATTAACATACAAAAAGCCTAAGTACTACAAATTTCATTAGAATTGGCGTTTACCCTATAAATGCATGGTTCCCACTAGTATCAAAATCAAAGCACACAAAGACTAATGGATTCTCCTGCAACAAGTCCTATAGTATGCCAAATCACTAATGCAGTAACCATCAGACAATATGATGGCAGGCTCTGCGTAAAACTTGTCGTTGATAAGTTCGGTTTTGCAAATAGGAAGAGAACCCCGGACTCAACTAGTCTGGAAATCCTCAGGAAAGTATCCTAAGAAGGGGTAACATCGGAGTACAAGCCTTAAGCAATGAAAATATATGGCAAGGAACAATACCAAACAGGACCTTTCAAGAGAGGTTGTGGAGAGCTTACACTTTTAGAAAACATATCTTTGTTTTCCAACCGGGAGCAGTGGAATATTATTTCAACAGCAGTCCTGGAAGCAACAGATTTCTCAGCATGGACAGTCAAGAGTAACCAGGTTTCTCAAGCCTACTAGTAAATTTTTATTATGAAGCGACAGGATCAAACTCCGACATTGCTTTGTGACTATCTACAGAAAATGGAAAGGAGAAGATGCTTATCTAGATGGATTACTCTTGTTTTATACTGAACCCATATGCATGGAAAATGACACGATAACAATGTGAGCCAGGAGTAAGTACCTCTGACAGCACATAGCTAGCTTCTACTAAAAACTCTTGGTCCTTCAGCTTTTACGTCTGCACTGAAGCCTCCCGATCAAGATACTATTGAGATTTCTTCTTCTTCACATGAAAAGACATAAGGCAAATAGAAACCCAAGTAATCTGAATGGACTAGTACTTATTTCCCAAATAAGCATGATTGCAAGTCATGATTACTTAAACGCCATTTAACATTTGAATTCCTATGCAAACATAAGATCGTCCAATGCATTCATTTTGTATTTCCAGAATTCCATGGACGTAACATTCTGTAGACTGCAAGACAGCTAAACCAATCCACCCGGGAAAGTGTCGTCCTACCACACTTGAACATCAAAGGTAAGAAAGGAGATGAACCCTTGTCTTTATAATTCCTACTTTTAGGCAAAACCAAAAATGCAGTTGATCTATAACCATCATACAAGTAGCCAGTACATAAGTTGGAGAATTTTTGCAATCAATCTGAGACCACTCCTTATATTACTCCAAACAGTCTCTCCGTTTTCATTAAATTTGAGTTAGACCCCTAGGAAGATTGACTGAAATGTGACGTATAACATAGAACTGCAGTCGGATACATTGTTCATGTATAGCCAGGAAACGCCAAGCATAGCTCTGGCTTCGCCCAAAAAAATTCAGAGGGGAAAATAAACCAAAGCTAGAAAAAAAGAAACGATGTTATTGAAAATCCAAAAAGAAATATCAATGTGAAATTATTAAAATAACTGACACATACGGGTACGTCATAATATTTTGTGTCAACATCATATACATGAACCTGAAAAGAGATAAAAGCAAACAAACAAATAGTTTTACATAATATAGTCAAGACTAAACACAGATTGAATAAATTATACTTTGCCGTACATGGAAAACGCCAGATGCTAAATAGTATCAAAGTGATAAGCTAAAGAATTCTTTTCAATCCATGCAGGATCCAAACTATTTATTATGACTTTCTGTCCTCCCAAGTTCTTCAAGCGTTCCTTCTTTTTTCCTCAACTACACAGCTACCATGGGATCCCTCTGCAAGAAACCGTTGATCAAAGTTCATGAACCTTTAAGTAAGCTCAAATTTGGGCATAAAAGAAAGAAACACAAACATGCAAAAATCTACAGAAATAAGTCATTCATTAGTTATGAGTTATTTAACTATATTAGTTCAGGTTTCTTACACAGCCTGAAATATGATCAAGAGTATATATCCAAGTTTTGACAAAAGCCGAAGTTGCTATGGCAGAAATTTTGGCAGATGAGATTTGCCACATATGAAGCACACAAGTTATACAGAAAATAGCATGACATACGCATGCAAAGACTGTCCTAGATGTGTTTTCTGCAGCACACGTCTTCCAGTCATAAGGTAATTTCAGCAACACACAAGTACTGAAGACACAAATAACAGGCATCAACCAGAAATGCATACATCATACCAGAAATGCATACATCATACGCTGTGATGTCCTAAATTTTTGCAAGCATAAGAAGACAGAAAATCAAGTTATAAGTCATGTAGTTGAAATTTTGCTTCAAAAGAAGAAGAAGTTACACCCTTCTGTGACAACCAAAAAAAAAAAAAAAGAACGAAGAAGATCCCACGTGAATGTGAAAGCAAGATGCAGACAAAATAGAAAAACTACATACTAGTTGCAAGATGTACCTGAAAATGCTAATGAAGTTTCTCACCTTTGACACGATGTCACAATCACGTAATCCTGAAGCAGACAAGGATAGGGCATTAGATTTCAAGATCAATGCCCACGAGAACACCATATGCAATGCACGAAGTTTGTTGTTGGCATGATATGCTTAATATGTACCATCTCCTTCCCAGATATCCTATTCGTATTTAAGCTAAATCAGCAATACCGAGTTTAGATTTTGAAAAGCGCCACATAACTCAGAGAGTCAAAAAACTCTGTTTCTGAAAAAATAAACAGAGTAATGGCGTACAAGTGCAAGGCTTACTTAGACTGTCTAAACTAGCAGCCCTTTTGAAAAAACAGATGCAAAGCATTCCCACTTAACTTGTAGCAGCATGTAATTCTTGTCATTTGCATGAGTTCCAAAAGGTCACAGCTCACAAGGCATACAAAAATTTTGGTTCAAAGAAAAGAAAGGAAAAGAAATCTCGTCAAGTCAAATCTAATGAGGAAAACAAGAAGAGAGCTCCGATTAGACGAGCATGTTGGGAACACGTAACCAGAAGTTCTTCATATTATATAACATCGATTAGTTCAGTAACGAGGTTTGAGGAGAATCCCCATTGTGGACTTTGCTTCTCATTTTTTCCGCAAACAATCCTATGATAGACTGGTTTTTCCGGCCAACTTGTCGTTTTGCCGGAAAAAGCAAGAATAAAAATCTTACAACATTGACTCGGGTCCGAAGAAAACGAAGTTACCACCCCAGCATGGCACAACAGTGACAGTGAATGTATGCACAAAATGATTTCACATTGAAAAAAGCGCGCATAATTACAAGAGCAGGCGAGAGACACAAAACTCAATTTGAGAGAAGAGACCGGGTAGACCGCGAGCTCGGAAGAAGTGGTCAACGGCGTCGTTGCGCCCCCCCACTGTTGCTTCCTCCTCCTCCGACAACTGCTTCACCTATGTATGGGCCTCTGTTGGGTCCCTCGGGCGATCGCTTCTTTATTGACCTCCTCTCCCATCCAAAAAGCAACGACACCCCATCTCCTCTCCCTCTCGAGAACCCCTCGTTGTCTGCCACTTCTCGTCTCTCTCCCTGGAAAGCCCTTCTTTCCACAGGGACTGCTTCTGGTGAAAATTGTCGCGCCCTCTCTCTCTCTCTCTCTCTCTCTCTCTCTCTCTCTCTCTCTTTCTCTCTCTCTCTCTCTGTGCCTTCAGCGCGTGGGGGTCGGTTGTTTGTCACGTCTCGATCGAAACTCCGACGGCCTTATCCGAATCTACGAAACGAAACCCACGTCGAACGATCCGCGCGCACAGCGACGGGACGTGAAAGTGGTTTCCTTTCTGGAGGGCTGCGAATGGCGTCGGAAGTGAATCGAGCTCGGAGCTTTGCGCGTGCTCTGGGATTCTTGGAGAAAGTTCGTTGCTATATAGAGAGAGAGATAAGAGCTCGGTTCGACGTGTGACTAGGTGTTGATTTCCCCCGTTCGACGACATTCCATAACACGATGACCATCACCAGGATGCTGTATCCCCTTTGTTGAGGAAGGAGGAAGCAGGGGATCGAGTGGAGAGGAATGCTAGAAGAGGGAGTGAGAGAGAAAATGATGGATTGACCAGAAAAACATTGGGTTATGCCACCTCAATTTTTGCAATAGTCCACTGATTGCGCGACACGTGTCCTTGCTGGACCCACCGGCCCCTCTCTCTCTTCCCCCTCCCCGCTGGCTTCCGTCGTCTTGTTTTAGGCTGATTTCTTTCTTGAATTTTGCAGAGGGGACACGAAGAGCTGTGACAAGAGCGTGAGGTTTTTACATACTTGCCTACATTCATGTTAGCATGGAAGCATTAATAATTAAAAAAATTTTAATTCATGATTTAGAGATTTCATATTGGAGATGCATGTGACCCTTGTCCAAAACAGTTTTATTACGTAGCTTATGGAATTCACACATGTGACGTCCAATTTCCGAGCTGGAAATTCTCTGATATCTCCACCGTTTGTGCTAATTTTGGGAATTGTAAATTTCATACTCTTGCTAGTAACATCTCAAATATATTGGCAAATTGTAGATTTGACTCTCATGCACTATTGAGAGAGAGGTTTGGCGATGCGTTGGATCCCAAGGTTTAAATTTAGCCTCGATTCATGTTAGCATGAAGAATGAAAATCACCCCTTAGATTCAACAAACTTGTCTGTTGGAATGGCAGACTTTCGGTTTGGTCATTGATAATTTTATGAGTGAAATATATTGTTTGAACACGTCCTCGAGTCTTATAATTTTGTTAGTAGCCTCTTAACTTATTGGTAAATCAAAGATCTAAAAAATTAGTTCCAAAATCACCGCTGCCTGTCTTTAATTGAATGTTTAATAATTGAACTTGTACGGGAACAGGCAAGCTTGTGTTATTACATGGATTAAGCATGCACTATGTATTGAATTTACATTCCCTATTGAAACTGTCTCCATTTTATATTTTTCTCACGTAAATGGATGTACTTTTATTAGTATAACATGTAATGTAACCACGCGATCGTGAGTTTGCTTTAAATCCTATGATAGGATTTTAAAGTGTTACTTTGCTTTTTAACATTTTGCAACCCAAGTTGTCTTATCGTATAGCCAATTAGTGAGTGCCAATACTTATTTGAATGGTTGGAATTATCATTTGATTTTACAGAGAAAATGGGATATCCTTGAGCATGTGCAAAAAAAATGATATACGAGTATAATCACCATCTAAAAGATAGTACTCACGATTTTTTTTTTCCGAAGTAGTCAAAAAGAGAGGAGAAAAAATTGGATGTCATTGAGCTATGGATATATTAAGTGGTTAGATTTGTAAGTATAGGCATCTTACTCAAAATTTGACTCGTCATGTTCAAATTTATTGCCATATTTCATTTACATTAAACATAGGCATGATTGAAATGTAGGTAGATTATTAACTTTCCTAGTAGGTTACACATAAATTATGCACTCCACATATAATGATAAATTTATCTCTTTATGAATTAATTGGCCCCTCCGCATGATTACTTGATTGCCATTTAACTTTCAAATTTCTACACAAACATAAGATCGTCCAATGCATTCATTTTGTTTTTCCAAGAGTTCCAAAGACGTATCAATCTGTAGACTACAAGACGGTTAAAGCGAAGATTGAAAACCTAGAGATGGACGAGAGAATTGAGAACTCAGCCTTAAGAGAACAAAAGTCACATGCGCTCCCGGAAGTGTTGTGTGTGATGAATCTCGCAAAGCTGGAACACAATCATTTCAGCTAGTAGGGTGGATGAAAGAAGTTTATTCCTGCATGCCAAATCGCCAAGAGAATGGGAGTCCCTGGCTGTGTGTGCTGGTTGCATTACATTACAGAACCAATGAAATGGCCCAACGATAGTTAAGCAGATTCCCCGCACCGTAAGTTGTCATGTAATTCAGAGTGAAAGGGCAGAATAAGTTTATATAAAAATCTAGGTCCAAGCAGTCCTTCAGAATCTCACCACAGCGCAAGATGTTGATCAAGAAACCTAAAGTGCTTGAATGCAACTTCTTCTGTATAGGATGAGCCAATATCTCATCTTATCGGTTTTCATCAACTGCAAAACATCGTTAGAATTCAGCATTTTGAGAGAATCAGGGGTAGCACATGAATAAGGACTTGGTTCAGATACGTAGTGGTATATAGTCGCATTGAACAGCTTTTGAAGAATGCATATTGATTGGAGAGTAGCGATCAATTCTTGAGCTCTGTGAATGTATGCTGCATTACATCTCTCAACGAAATGGGGAAGTTAGTAAAGTTCTAAACTGGAGTGAAATGGAGTCGGTATTTGGTGGACTAAACATGTTACAAGTGGAGAAACTAGAAAGAACAAATAGATTCAAGTATATGAAGGACTTGCTTAGGTAATTTCTGAATTGTGGTATTCTGGTCACCATCCTGACGTCTAAAATCAACAATAGAGAATACTAGAATTAAGTCCGTGCACATCTCTTATCACTAATAATGAAATTAGATGTACTAAACTGATTTTTGAAGCATGAAGATCCAATTACTTGTGGCAAATTTCCTATTGTGATTTCGCGTGCTCAATTTGTCAAAGATGTTTTCTCACATACAACATAAACTTTGGTTGGCAATATCCATAGAAACCACAGACGGATTATTTTCTATGTAAATCCATTCATTATTGGCATTAATTAGATTAAGATTGAAATTAGGTATACAGATTACAACACTCATCATATGATAATTAGTTATTTCTTTTTTTGTGGAAAATAAATTGACCGTTTTGAAGATTTGTTTACGTCATCCTGCCAATGAGTATCAAATGTAGGCAATCACAATAATAAATCTAGGTAGATTAAAAATATGTTGTTAAATGACTAAAATTAGTTGATATCTTAATGTGATGAATGTTGGTATATCAATAAAATTAAGGTTGGTAATTTGGAATAAAAAAAGTATATAACTTGTGAAGCACCGGTAAACCCCTCGTCTACCACTTCTCTCTCCCTCTGAGACACTGCTTTTGGTGAAAATTGTCGCCCCAGTCTCTCTCAACGCCTGATTAGGTGTTTATTCATTCATTCGACATTCCATCGTTTGTAATCCAAATATGATGATCCTAACCAGTTTGTGGCTCCACTTTTGTTGAGGAAGTAGGGGAGATTGAGAGAAAGGGAAAGTAGACGAGGGAACGAGAGAGAAAATGATGCGTTTGAAATTCTGTGGAAGTATCTTGCAAATAATGCTTGGATTGCCTCTGATTTCAATAAATTGATAGATGAGGTCAATGTCTGGATTTGACTCTCAGTTGCTGCGGAGAGAGAAGAGCGAGCATTACTGTTCATGCTCTGTTCTACGAAATCCTCCTGAAATCATTGTTGTCTCTTTATGCTTGTGCCATGACACGGATTGAACATGTTATATGCCTTGAATTTCATATGCACTATTGATCTCCATATTATATTTGTCTTGTGTAAATGGATGGAGTCCTATTGTAATAATAGTCAATATAATCACGCGAGTTTGCTTTTAATCCTTGCGATAAGATTTTAAAGTGTTATTTCTTTTGATTTTTAAATTATTGTATCGTGAAGTGCCTTGCAGTATGGCTGATTAGCATATGTCAATAATCATCCGAATGGCCAGAATTATCATCTCATTTTACGGAAAAAAGGGCGCATGCTTTTGTGTGTGCAAAAACATGAGATAAGTGTACAATCTTAATTTAAAAGATAATACCTACTATAAAAATTTTATTTAAACTGCTCTTTGTTATGTAATCTGGAAGACCATGAATGATATTCTCTTCCAAGCTCGCTGCTTATATGTTTCATCTATGAAGCTGCACCTTGTTAAGGCGGTCAAGGACAAAGCCCTTGCTCTTAAATGGGTTCAGGATAACCCCAGGAATAGGAGGATGCAGCGTAATTGGGGGATAGACCCCTACATTTTTGAGGTGGTGCCGAGTGTCGTCTAGGTTAGGACCGACTTGGGTCCTTTGTTAGCTAGATTGCTAATTTGTTTGTACTGTTTTGGTAGTTTGTTTATATTATGATTGTGGTACCCCTTCACTCCAATGACTTGTTACCCCGGTGAGTGAATGTTGGTGCCATGCTTCACCCCCTTTGTATAGGTTATTTTGGTTGAAAGTTTATAATACTTACTTTACAAAAAAAAAATCTTACTTGAAATTTTAATCATCACGTTCGAATTTTTGCAACATTCCATTTATATTTTTTTTTTTGGTAAGGAACATTCCATTTATATTGAACATAGGTATAATTGAAAACGTAGGTAGATAGATTATTACTTTTGGTAGTAGGATCTCCCACTCAATATTTGATGAAAAGAATTATCTCTTTATGAATTAATTGGCTCCTCAGTCATGATTACTTGATTGCCATTTAATTTACAAATTCTTACGCAAACAAAAGATCGTCGAACGCATTCATTTTGTTTTTCCAGAATTCCATGGACATAACAATCTGCAGATTCCAAGACAGCAAAAGCCAAAAACTGAGAACCTACTGATGGACTAGAGAATTGAGAACTCAGCCTGAAGAAAATAAAAGTCACATGCGCTCCCCGAAGTGTTGTGAGCTATGAATCTCGCAAAGGGAGAGCACAATCATTTTCGGTCTCTTGAAATGGCCAAGAGAATGGCAGTCCATGGCTGCGTGTGCTGGTAGCATTATATTCCAAATCCGGTGAAATGTCCCAACGATAGTTTAGCAAATTCCCCACAGGAAAAGTCGTCACTTAATTCAGAATGAAAGGGAAGAATGAATTGATATAAAAAAAAAGAAGTCCAAGCAGTCCTTGAGAATTTCACCACTGCCCAAGACGATGATCAAGAAAAGCTGAAGAGGTCGAATGCAACTTCTTCTGCATTGGATGAGCCAATTTTTCATCTCATCGGTCTCTAGCACCTCCAAAGCATCATCAGAATTCAGTATTTTGAGAAAATAAGGGGTTACACATGAAGAAGGACTTGCTTCATGATAGAGTGGCAGATAGTTGCACTGAACAGCTTTTTGAAGAATGCAAACTGATTCGAGAGTAGCAATGAATTCTTGAGCTCTGTAAATGTGTGATACATTATGTCTCTCAGCGAATAGGGACATTAGTGAAGTTCTAAACTGCAGTGAAATGGAGTTGGCATTTGGTGGACTAAACATGTTAGTAATGAGCAAAAAGATTCAAGTATATGAAGGACTTGCTGGGGATAATTTCTAAATTGTGGTATCATGGTCACCCTCATGAGGCCATTCAAAATCCACAATAGACGATACTAGAATTAAGTTGGTGCCTTGGAAGGGAACGATGTAAGATAAGTAGAACATCATATGTTACAATTAATATGTCACGGAATTATATGAGATTATTGAGGTATTCAGAAGTTAAGTCATAGATTATGTTATTCCACGTTGGTAATATTAGTACTCTTTACTCCATTTTCAATCTCTTGACAAGCTAAATACAATAACCATAAGCACAACTCTAATCACTAATTATGCAATTAGATGTACTTGACCGATTTTTGAAGCATGAAGATCCCATTGGTTGCGGCAAATTGCATATTGTGATTTCATGTGGTCAGCTTGTCAAACATGTTTTCTCACACATAACATAACATTTGGTTAGCAATATCCATAGAAACAATAGACGAATTCTTTTCTATGTAAGTCCATTCATTATGGGCATTAATTAGATTAAAATTGAGGTGTATTTGGAAATTGAAGAAAAGAAAATGAAAGTATAAGATGTTTTGTTAGGTATACTGATTGCCACACTTAGCATATGACAATTAGTTTTTTTTTTTTTTTTCCTTTTGGGAAACCTAAATTGATTGTTTTGAAGATTTGTTTACGTCATTTCGCCAGTGAGTATCAATTGTAGGTGGTGCTTTCCACATGACATACACTTATCAACTAAAAATTATGCAATGGCATTATATCAGTAGATTGTTTTGGATTTTTAAAATATTGGACTTCAAGTAAATTTCACGCATGCAAGTCATTAAGAAGATGGATCTATTTACAGTGGCGTTGACATTGATAATTTAATTTTCCTTCGGCATTTATTTGAGTGAATAAAGGTAAATGAAATCAAACTTTTAAAAATGAAGGTTGAGGGTAAAAGTGTAATTTTTACTTTTAAATTCACAAATAGAGAGATGTTATTGACCATCCAATATATTTATTATTTAGAGTAGGAAACAGTTTATGGTAATACAAACTACTCTACCAACTCTGAAAAAAGACAAAAAAGAAAAATGGTGAGAATTTTTCATGGAAGCTACGTCATCACTTTCACCATAGCAAACACTTCTTTTGCTTTAATATACATAAATTACTTTATCCGTAAGCAACAATGCAAGCAATTACAGAATCAACGACGGGACATGTTCATTATTATAATAGTCTGTGGGCAGTAGTAAAATCAAAACTTTTAGTGTCTTTTGAATCTTAAAAATAATATAAATCTTTTAATGTATGTGCATTCCAAGTGACACTTCTTCTATCTTGAAAAATTGAGAAAAAACGAGAAGGCCGGTATTGCTATTTTGATGAAGAGAAATTTTATTTCTTCTTTTTAATTTTTTGGATAATGACGGTACAAGTCCTAAAACTTTTACGTGTCAGTCCATCCTTTAGATCCATTAAATTTTAGTGGAATGTAAATCTATCCACATTTTTGTTATTAAATTTCCTTATTTTTAGTGGATAGAAAATCTATAACAATTTCTACAATAAGATATGTCATTAGAAAAAGCATTTACCTGACTTACTAAATCCGGTGTGGATCATTTCATGTTGATAAAGTTTGGATGGTGGTATTAAGGTCGCCCTCCCAATACCCTTTATCATCTTCTTCAGAGAGGAGCACTTCATCTAGTTTTGGTGTCCACAAGGCACCATTGCATAATATATTCATCTTGGGGCACTGTGTCACAATAATACGTACCAATTTTGGGAACCTAAAGGCACAAGTCATGGGGGAGAAGCTGTCAAGGCTTGGTAAATTATCAAGTATCAGCTCTTCTAGTTTGGGAAAAGAGATCTCCTCTACTTCATTTCCATCATCAGTTACCACGTCTTCCATTGCACCACAATCTCTTAGGATTAGCCGAACAAGGTGCACCAAAATTGTCATTGCCAAACAAGTCCCCATATGAACTAAACCAGCACAATCCTCTACTTCTAATTCCTTCAATCTTTGGAATGAAGTGGGAGATGGAAGTACAATTGATAAACTAGGACACAACCAAATGTACAGATCTTCAATCTGTTTGAGGATTTCAACCATCAAGGAGCCAGCTTTCCAAACTTGCCTTAGATTACAAAGCTTATTCAACCGAAGTCTCTTTAGATTTCCAAGAGCCTTCAGACTTGCTCCCCCATGTCCAAACGCATCTTCCGGAAATATCTCCTCAAAAGAACTACACGATAAAAAAAGAGCTTCTAGATTGGGGAAATTCTGGAGAAGGAAGTCGGAGGGGAAAACGTCATTTTTATCATGATAGCATGCCAAACTCAGTTCTCTGAGATTGCCAATGAAATAATGCTGCATCATCACAACATCGTCCCTCAATAATGTCAACATATCCACGTACGGAATGACCTGGGGAATTCGTTTAATCAGATCACCAGAAGTCCATGTCATAGCTATTGCCGAAGCCACGACCTAATGACTAAAATGTCCTCCTATTTAGGGAAAAAAGAGGGGCAAAAAAAAAGAACCTGTGCAAGGTATGTATAAAAGGGATGTTTGTTGTTAATGATGCGCCCATTTTAATCAAAATATGTTTCGTGACTCTGGATTCAAAAGTTATTACTCAAAAAAAAAAAAGGTACTGCTGATATGCTAATTATCAACTAATTAAAATTCAAAAGGCAAAATAAACTCATCATTGGCAAAAGCGAAAAAAAAAAAGAGAAGAAGGTGGGGGGAGGGGATGGGAAAAAAAGGACAAAACATTATAGAGATTACATCTCAAAATTTCGATGGAAAAAGAGTAAATAATTAAAGACAACTTGCTCATTCTTACAATAGCAAAATGAAACGTCATATATAATAAGAAACAAATAGAAAAGTACATGAACCCAAATAAACCAACTTTTAGTGTTCCGTGGGGTTAAAAACGGAACCTGTTCTCTGTTCGTATATCACTGATATACCAGTCAAATTAAGGATGGTAATTTTCAATAAATGTTAGTAACTTCAAAAGGGTTGATAAGCCAGTGCAATAAACGTTGGTAGATTATTAAAATAGTCGGTGACCTTGAAAATATAAAGAAATATTAATACTTTTCAAAATTCACAAGATAAGAAGTTGGTCAATGACTAAAATCAGTTGGTATATTAACCTGACGAATGTTGGTACATCAATCAAATCAAGGTTAGTAATTTGAAAGCCGTTGTTTCATCACAAGTATAAATATTGGTTGATTATTACATTAGTTCGTAATTTTGAAAATATTGGTACTTTTCAAAACCTAACAAGATAATAAGTTGGCAAGTGACTATAATCGAGGTACGGACCTCTGGAGTGTCAAAAGTTGGCACAAAGAGACACTTAAGTGCCAAAAGTTACAAAAGGTACACTTAAGTGCCAAAATCGGAGCAAAATGGATCACTTAAGTGCCAACGGCGAAAAATTCCGGCCAAATTGCCACGTGTCCATTTTCCGGCAACTTCATTTGCTGACGGAGCATTTTTTTCAAAATAAAAAATCCACGTGGCAATTTTTTAAAAAAAAATTGTCCACATCAGATTTTTTAAAAATTAAAATCGATTTTATTATAAATAAAAAAAGGGGGAGGAGGGGATCGGCGAGGGCTGTGCAGCCCTCGCCGCCCCACCTCGCCGGGAAGGGCCGGCGATGGTGGGCGAGGGTCGGCCGGGGTCGCCGGGCCCCGGCCAGTGGCTGGCGACCCCGGTCGGCCTACGACGAGGGCTAGCGCGCCCTCACCCGGACTGGGGCGAGGGTTGCGACCCTCCCCCAGATCCGGCGAGGGTCGCCGACCCTTGGCCCGGCCTCGCCACAGGCCGACCAGGGTCGCCGGCCATTGGCCGAGGCCCGGCGACCCCGGCCGACCCTCGCCCACCGTCGCCGGCCCTTCCCAGCGAGGTGGGGCAACGACGGTGGCGGCGGCGAGAGTTGCCCTCGCCGATCCCCTCCTCCCCCTTTTTTCTTTTAATAAAATTAATTTTATAATAATATTTTTTTATTATTTAATATTATTTAATTAATAATTTTTAAATCCACGTCAGCCAAAACGACGTCATTTTGGCTAATTTTGGCCGATTCAGTTTCCGGCGAGCCACGTAGGCAAGAAAATTAATAAAAAATTGCCACGTAGGATTTCCGGCAAGGTTCCGGTGACTTGGCACTTAAGTGATCCATTTTTTTTTAAAAGTGGCATTTAAGTGTACATTTTGTAACTTTTGGCACTTAAGTGTCCCTCCGTGCCAACTTTTGGCACTCCTACTGTACTTATGCCGACTATAATCGGTTAACGTAATGAATGTTGGTACACCAATCAAATTGATTTCAGCTAATTCAAATAAAATTAGTGATTTCAAATGTATTGGTGAGCCACAAGTTTAAATGTTGGTAGATTATTACAGAAGTGGATCATTTTGAAACTAGAGAAAAAAAAGTAGGTGCTTTTCAAAGCCAATTGATAAATTATTAAACAATTATTGGATAAGCAAGTTATCCGCAATAGTTGACAGTTCCCAACCATGTTCACAAAATTTGAGCATGGAACTTTCTTCCGGAGCTAAGCTAGCAATATGCGGAATGAACGTAATACTTATTTTGATTTTGATTTTGGCGAACTGGATAGGTCAAATTAAATCAAATAGATAAATCCCAACCATAAGACGGGGGCAGCTCATTAGAAGCATGACTGTCCATGCAAGTTATTCAATATTTTTTTTTTTTCAAAGTAAAAGCTGGGATAACTAGATTATATTCCAAAAAATATGAGCTGAAAATAATTAACTGTAATCAATCTTCATATTTCTAAGCAATTCACAGATGTGTGTAGGTGAGTATTAATAAGCATGAAATGTTTGACAATTTTAATTTCCTACGGAAAAGAACAAAGCACTGAGAGCCATGCACATAATGAAGACAACAATAGAGAGCTAGAATTAGGAACATTACCTTTTCAAAAGAAAATAGTGTTGGTTGGTTCTCACTGGTAGTTGTACCTTGGTAGCTTGGGATTTCACAAGCGAACGAGAATGACCTCATCTTGCCATTGTGTCTTACTCGCAATTCCTTCAAGAGTGGCCACGTTGAAGTATGACTATTCTTATAAAAGCTCCTTAGTTCTGGCAACTCAAGTAGTCTCAGATTAGTTAATCGCGGAAAGAATAGATCACCCACACTCATCCCTGCTTCGTCTTCCTCTGCAATAATTTCCTCCACCACACAATCCCATACCTCAAGTTTTTCAAGCCGTGTCATACTTTTTGCCACCGAGCTTGGAAATAAAATTTTGACACTTTCACACTTGACAGCCTCCATGCATTGTAAGCGTCCAAAGATAAGACCTCCTTGAGGAAGTCCACTCCACACGTGCTTCATTTTTGGGAGACGTGTCAAAAATAATTCTTTCAATTGAAAGATGCTTATAGAATGAGCTTCGCTAAAATTGAATTCTTGGATATGAAACACCACTTCTAAAGATCCACAATTGGTCACAATCATCTTCTCTAGATTTTGAAATCTCGTGAGCATAGTATAAGATGAAAATATGGATGAAAGTTTCTCACAATACTCCACTATTAGTGCCTTGAGTTTGCAAAAGGCATTTGAAGCAAAATTATCCATCCATATCTTTTCCACATTATCCATGTGCAAAATCTTCATTGACTCCATACTAGGGAACTCAACCTGTTGTTTTCAAATTAATTCATTAAAGCTGGCTCTCTATTTCCCATGAAAAAGAGAAAATTACAATTTCAAGAACAAGGAAAATCATAAGATAAACAATATTGATAAAACAGAAAGAAATAAAAGACTAGATGCATGTGTTTTTTCTTTTTAGCATATGCCACCCCCAAATCCATTCTCCTGCCATATTATTTTTAATTAGAAAGCACAGATTTATCTGATATATATATATATATATATATATATATATCAAGAAATTATGTTTGGGCAGGTTAACCCCCTAAGTTAGAGAAGAATAATCATTTTGCGCATCATCTGTTTCCTGTAAACTTCAAATTTTGCCTATCTTAGATTCCACTCATTTCAACACACAAATACACAATACCCAACATACTATCCCATTTGTTTGAGCCATTTAAAAAATATAGCTTGTGCATTATTAGGTATTGATCACAAAAAATAAAAACCAATTAGAACAAATCAATGCTTCATGTATCTTCCAATTCAAAATTTCTCCAACAAAGAATAGACTTCAAGAATACCGTAACCCATAGCCTCCTATCTGGCCTATCTAAGGTTTCGCTCATTATAGTGCACACATACACAATAGCCAAGATATTCTCCCATTTCTTGGAATCATTTAAAAGTGCAGCTTGTGCACCATAAGGTATTGACATAAAAAAAAAACAATTAGCACAAACCAATACTTCATGGATGTTGCAGTTCAAAATTTTCTCCGACAAATTATAGTCTCCTGGAAAACATGACAGATATTGAAGAAAAAATCCGAAAATTAGATGAAAAGATGGTAGAGGTGCGGTAAGATGAGATTCTTCAACCACTAGCTGGTTTGTTTCTTTATTTAGTTTAGTTATTTGATATCTCTCTAGTTTCTCCCTCATTTTTAATTATCTGATTTTCCTCCAGTTGTTACAAATCTAAACCTAACTTTCTACATGCTTCCGTTTGACATAAGTTGTTAGCGGATCTAGATCTCTTCATCATCAATTGGTATTTGAACTAGAGCACTTCAACATCAATTGGTATCAGAATTTTGCTTTGATTGCATCTTATCATTGTGCGATGATTCTACACCAAAGACCAATGCTATGGTACTTATTTTAGTTGTTACACTTGCATTTCTGATCCAATATGCTCATAAATAGCATTCATGCCCATTGAAATCTCAGCCGCCATGCTTCCTGATTTGGAGCCACTCCATGTGTGGTATAATTTTCTCTTTTAATATTGTTTTAATATTTATTAAGATTATTACGGTCATTGGTACGACGATTTTGATTATTATGATTCTCATGTTATGTTAATAGCTTTAACAAGATTATTACAGAGATTGCCGTAGTTTTGATCACCATAAATCCTATATCATCTTGAAGAGATTAAATATTTTAAAAGGATCTGAAAGAAGATTTCAACAAATTTGATAAGAATTTAATAGATTCAATCAAAAACTATAAGGAAGACATGAAAATGGTCCAAAATCAATTCTCTAATGTGCAAAAGGGCATGGAAAAGTACTCTCAATACCTTGAAGAATCAAATAAGGACTCTTGCTGATGAGAATGGTGAAGTGAGTAGGATAAAAGTGAACTAACTAATTTGGATGAATTTAGTGAAGAGCCTTATGTAATTTAATAAATTAAGGAATGTAATTTCTCCAATTGATCACCCATGATCCTCGCTAGTGGCCCGCAAGGGTTGACCGCTCTTCTTTGACCCTGGTGAGGGTTCTAGGCTCTCGACGGTGGGAAGCGCTGCTCCCTCTTTAGCTCCCCGCACCCCCGCACACACCCTCCCCCACCCAAAACCCCGGGGGACTTGCGTTGTCTCGCAGAATTATTTTAATCCAGTTTTTATATTCACTGTTTTTTCTACTGTTAGATTTTCTTCTATTTTTCAGTCCATTTTCTATTCTTTTTTGTAATTTTTCCGATGTGGCAATCGGGAAACAAGAACCTTCTGTGCTTGAGGAAGCTCCATCACTGCATTAATTGTCACGTAGGACTCCAAGTATGATTAAAACGCATATTTTTCATCTACAAAAAACAGAAGACCTTACGAGTCCTAAAAAGTGTAATTATTACGACTTGAATGCATGTAAAAGACTTTTGACAACTTAAGTGTCTAGACACAAATTTTAGGACAGGTAATGTCATTTTTCCTTGATCTTACGCCGAATTAGATTTAAATTTGATCTGACCTCTTTAACATAGTCTAGACTCTAGATTAGTTAAAAGATATTAAATCAGTCCTTTGCCTCTCAGTAATAGTTGCATTTCAGTTACAGTATTAAAGAAACATTACGTTAGTCTAAAATTTGAGAACGAAAGAAAAATATATCAAGCTTTCGAAACTTATGAAAAAATTTTAAGTTTTAAGTGTCAATATATTTATCTTAAAAAAGTAGCTTTAAGTTGTTTGTTAATTATTTAAAGTCAAAAATTTGTAAAAGATTAAGTTAGCCAAAGTCACACCACATTCCCTTACATTGTCTAGCTGATGTAGCCCAAAGGTAAGCTACTTGAATAATAGGATCGAGAGTGACAAAAAACTTAATCACAAAATCGAGCAGAAAGTTCAGTTCTGCGCTAGCTTGGAAAAACGGACATAACATTGTCAATTTAGATCGAAATAACCTGATTCCAAAACCAAAAGAACGAGGACTTGACGATCTATAACTTTTATGTTTTGAGTTTTTGGAGATAAGTACTGTGGAACTCTCGAATTCAAGGAATTGGGCAAAACGGAAACGGACATAATGGTGATAAAGATAGGAATTTCAATGGTTGCTCTTTTAGGCCTCTAAGGAAGTTGAAATGACGTTGATTTTTTGAGATTGATGGCCGTAGCTCTTCAAGGATGCAGATTTTAAAAAGCTCTAACACTTCAAGAATGGAGGGAAAACTCTTCTAGATTTTCACGGGGCTTGAACTTTTCAAGGTTCAAGAGAATTGTATTAAGCAAATTTTCATTAATCAAATTCGGTCTGTTATTTACTGAGGTCTGATGACTTTTATAGCAAAACAATAGAAAAGACTAGATTCAAACCAAAAAATTACTATTCATTAATATACATAGAAACTAAGGGCTATTAAGTGTAGAATATTTCCAATGTTTGTTGTCATCCCAAAGTTTCTTGACGTAAGCTTTGGTGCGTGGGAAATGATAGATTCTTTATAACAAAGTCAAGATGAGGCCTTATTGATAAGATGTTCTCTCTCTTCCTTAGTTTATTGCTATATGATTTTCCTTCAGATTTTATGATTCTGAACTAACCTTGCTATGCAATTTCATTCTATATTATCAATTGCTAACATATGTATCATACACCTAGTAAAAAGCTCCTCAAATTTTTTGTGATAGTGAATGACAGCACATTGAATTATAAATTCCATTAATGCAATTGATTTATTTATATATAATGCGTGTAGCAAAGGAAATATTGGCTTGTGTGGAGCCATGAATACAGATTTGCTGATTCCATGATTCTAATTTTTCACCAAAGCTCCTTTGATTAGCATTTGATTAAGCTGACTAGGTTTGACCCCAAAGTGAAAATTATCATGTCAACTTCTTGCAGTTTTGGTCGTAATCAAGAAATAAAGATGCATTGGAAGTCCTAAATCTTATATTTGAAATGTAGCCAAGTCCTACACCTTTCAATTGGGTTACTCAAGTTTTAAGTATTTTTTGAAAAGGCGTAATCAAGTTCTTTTAGGACACAATAACTTAGATTGCCTATGTGGCAACCTCAAATTGCATTGTTTGTATTAATTTATGACTTTATTACACCAAATAAAAGAATAATTTTCCCATCACAATAATTACAACTGACTTTAGGAATAAGTGACAAAATGACTCCTATAACTTATTCTGGTTTGGCATATTTAAGAACTAAAACTTTTTTTTTTCGTTATTAGTAAAACTTGTTCCGGTTCGGCATTTGAGTTTTTCCATTGCCCAAATTAGTTTCAGGAGGACGGAAAGTATATATGGCATTTTTCATCGAATTTTCATTTTTTTTTACTTGTAAAATGCGGCGCTAATGTGGAAATGCCACATTAAAAAAAGGTGACAAAAAATTTAAAAAGTACACTCAACACCCTCGCTAGGCCACAGCAGTTGTCAAACTTGGCTCCTCGCTAGCGCGTGAGTGAGCACACTTGCCCTTGCCGTAGGCCCCACAAGGGTTAACGGCCTTGTTTTGACCATAGTGAGGGTTGTTAGCCCTCGTCGGCAGGAAGGGAAGCAGTAGTGGTGTTCCCTATGCAGCCCTTCCTCCCCTTGACTGTCAATCTTTTGTAGGATTTACTTTTATTTCCAATTTCATATTAGTGCTGTTTTTTTTTTTCCAATTTTTAGAATGTTCTTAATTTGTTTTTCAAATTTTCGATGTGGCAATAGCGAAACAGCTCCCTTTGTGCTTGAGGAAGCGCCATCACCACGCCAAAGCCCATGGAATACTGAAAATATGATAAAAAAAAAGCAGAATTTCTCTACAAAAAAAGGGATGGACTTAACAAGTCTTGAAATGCATTGGGCAAATTTTAGAACTTAAGTACCGAACCAACACAAGTTTTAAAACTTGTAGTGTCTTTAACTCTTCATCTTACATTGAACAATATTTAAATTTGAGCAAATGCTTAAGCATTTTCTAGACCCTAGATTAATTAAAAGTTGTTGATTGAAGCTTAGCCTCTCATTAATATTTGTGCTTTGGCTACAATTTAGTCTAAGACTTGAGGAGGAAAGAAAAAAAAGTATTAAGTTTTTGAAATTTATGAAATTTTTTGATATACATTTCAATATTTTTATTTTAAAGAAGTAGCTTTGAGATGTTTCTTATTTGAGGTCAAAGATTTGTAAGTGAAAATGATAAGTTATCATAAGTGACTGCTTATACCCTTAGCTCAAACCAACGGGACAACAAGCTAGACATGCCATTAGAGAAGAAAGAGTGCAAACCTTTTCAACGAGTAAAAGTGGTTGATGTGTTGGACCACTATCCTCTAATTTTCGACAACTAGCATCTCCTAAAATCACCTTCACAGCTTTACAATCTTCAATAGTAAACTCTTTCAAGGAGGGCCACTCTGAAATATGCTTCCCTTGGCAAAAACTTCTGAGTTTTGGCATGTTGTGAAGATATAAAGTGACAAGTTGAGGAATTACAATTTTGCCAGTTGCTTCTTCAAGTTTCTCCTCTTCTTTGGTGACAATGTACTCCATATCTCCACAACCACCGAGACCCAGATATTGGAGTAGTCCTAGACTTGTTGCCATAGACATTGTAAAAAGGTTTCTTAGACGTGGGCACTCCTCAACTGTCAAGGACTCCATATAGTGAAGCAGCCTCTTTGACATGAATGAAGGAATCACATTCACTAGGTTGAGACACTGCTTCACTGTGAGGACCTTCAGACAGCAAAAGGACTCCATAAGGATTTTATTGTTCCATAGTTCTTCTTGTTGAACTCCCTTGATGTGTAGCTCTTCTAACTTTCGAAATGCAAACTACAAATGTATAGAGATAAACCGGAAAATACCCAAAATAACTTAGGGCCAAAGTACAAAAAAACAAAAAAAAAGAAATATAACACATCAAATAAATCAGGATATGATACCTTCTCATCAAATAGAGGATATAACCCATCACCAGCACAATTCCCTGAACTAAAACAAATCAAACTCTTGAGGTCACCAAGCTTGAGTTTGGTTAAATGACGGAATTCGAATGTCTCCACGGTTTTCCCTTTTCCTTCTTCCATCACAATTATGCCCCTCAGATTATTGCAACAGGAGACATCAAGCACTACGAGTTCATGAAGAGTTTTGGCTGTGGTACTTGAGAAGAGATATGACAAACTATGACAACGTCTCACGTTCACTTCCATCAGACTAGGAAATGTCAAGGTTACTTCGCAGTCACTCTTCAAAATGTCTGTCAGCCTTGGTAGATTCAGCAACTTCATTTTTTTTAATGCAGAGAGTTCCAATGGCCTTTGCCTTTTCTCAGAGCTGAGGCTTACCGGTTCAAATAATGCTTCCAAGGAGGGACACCCAACCACCTCAATTTTACTGAGGCTCTGCAACCTATCCATTGAATTTGATGGAAAAATATGTGACAAATTTTCACAAAGTTCAACAGTGAGGGATGCAAGTTTGCAGAAGGACTGTCCGTGGAGTTGATTGTGCCATATCCTCTTTAGTTGGCGCATGGACGAAAGCTTCAATTCCTCCAAGCTTGGAAAAAGAACCTGCGTACAAACATCTTATATGTTTAATAATTGAAATATTTGGTATGGAATTTATTATGCCGATAATTTACAGACATCTTTGGAATGAACAACATCATGAGTTAGTTCTTGCGCCATGAATTGCTAGACTTTTGGTACAGAATAATGATCCAGTTTATAAGAACCTATACAAAGAGTGAAAACGGTCCAAAATCGAATTTCTAACACGCAAACGGAAAAATACTCTCTGAATCTTGAACCAATGAAGATAAAGGGAGAGGGCTAGGATTAAGAATTGTACCTTCTCTGCATGAAAGAGCGCAGGTAAGAGCGGCCATATCGACGTATTCTTGTAGAAGCTCCTCAGTTCGGGCAACTTTACTAATGTCAGCACGGTCAGTCCCGGAAAGAAAAGATCACCACCTTCACTCGTCCCTGCTCCATCCTCCTCCGCTATGATTTCCTCCATCCCACAAGATGTCACCCAAAGTTGTTCAAGCTGGGTCATACTCTTTGCCACCGAGCTTGGAAATAGACTTTGAAGACTCTCACACTCGGTAGCTTCGAACCATTTCAAGCATTCAAATTTAAGAGTCCCACCAGGATGTCCACTCCACACGTGCTTCAATTTTGGGAGTCGTCGCAAGTTTAATTGTCTCAAAAGAAAACTGCTTGTGGTGGGAGCTTTGCTCATATTTATCTCTTCCACTGGAAAAAGCATTTCTAAAGAACCACAATCGGTCACAATTAATATCTCCAGTTTTCGGAATCTTGCCAAGATACTATCCGATGAAAATACAGATGCAAGTTTCTCGCAATGGTCCACCCTTAATGTCTCGAGTTTGTTGAAGGCATCTGAAGCAAGTTCATCAACCCATATCTTTTGCACATTAGGAATCTGCGAGATCCTCATTGACTTGATAGCAGGAAACGCAACCTGTTATTTTTCATTATGATTCATTAGAGCTGATTCTATATCCCCCTCCGAAAAGAAAGAACTTTAATGTCAAGAACAAGGAAAATCACAAGACAAACATTTTTAAAAGAACAGAAGAAAAAAGAAGACCAAATGCTCGTTATTTTCTTCAAAGCAGATTCTAAAGCAACAGGCCAATCCTACGGTACTTATTTTAGTTGATACACTTGCATTTCTGATTTGTAATGATCCTGAAGATATTTGAAAGTCATGCCCATTAAAATTTCAGCCGCCAAGCTTGCTGACTTGGAGCCACTGTATGTTTGATATTTTCTTTTTGCCTATCGTTTCAATATTTATTAAATAAGGAACATCAAAATTCAAGAAGAGTAGGTTACCAAGATTATTAGATTGATTGGTACGACGATTAGAATTATTATAATTACCGCGTTATGCAAAGAGTTGTGGCTGTCATGACTATTCTTACATTTGCCGTAATTATGACTATCTTAGCCCCTTAATATTGTTGAAGAGATTATCCCTAATTTTTGGGATCTGAGAAAAGATTCCAACAAACTCAATAAGAATTTGATAGATTCAGTAAAAAACTATAAGGAAGAGTGAAAACGGTCCAAAATCGAATTTCTAACGTGCAAACGGAAAAATACTCTCTCAATCTTGAACCAATGAAGATAAAGGGAGAGGGCTAGGATTAAGAATTGTACCTTTTCTGCATGAAAGAGCGCAGGTAAGAGCGGCCATATCGACGTATTCTTGTAGAAGCTTTTCAGTTCGGGCAACTTTACTAATGTCAGCTCAGTCAGTCCCGGAAAGAAAAGATCACCACCTTCACTCGTCCCTGCTCCATCCTCCTCCGCTATGATTTCCTCCATCCCACAAGATGTCACCAAAAGTTGTTCAAGCTGGGTCATACTCTTTGCCACCGAGCTTGGAAATAGACTTTGAAGACTCTCACACTCGGTAGCTTTGAAGCATTCCAAGCATTCAAATTTAAGAGTCCCACCAGGATGTCCACTCCACATGTGCTTCAATTTTGGGAGTCGTTCCAAATTTAATTGTCTCAAAAGAAAACTGTTTGTGGTGGGAGCTGTGCTAATATTTATCTCTTTGATTGGAAAAAGCATTTCTAAAGAACCACAATCGGTCACGGTTAATTCCTTCAGGTTATGGAATCTTGCCAAGATGGTATCCGATGAAAATATGGATGCAAGTTTCTCACAATGGTCCACCCTTAATGTCTCAAGTTTGTTGAAGGCATCTGAAGCAAGTTCATCACCCCATATCTTCTGCACATTAGGAATCTGCGAGATCTCCATTGACTCAATAGCAGGAAATGCAACCTGTTATTTTTCATTATGATTCATTAGAACTGATTCTATATCCCCTCCGAAAAGAAAGAACTTTAATGTCAAGAACAAGGAAAATCACAAGACAAACATTTTTAAAAGAACAGAAGAAAAAGAAGACCAAATGCACGTTATTTTCTTCAAAGAAGATTCTAAAGCAACAGGCCAATCCTATGGTACTTATTTTTGTTGGTACGTGAGCATTTGTGATCTCAAATGATCCTGAAGATACTTGGCAGTCATGCCCAATAAAATTTCAGCCGCCATGCTTGCTGACCTGGAGCCACCCTATGTTTGATATTTTCTCTTTGCCTATCGTTTCAATATTTATTAAATCTGGAACATGGAAATATAAGAACTGTAGGTTATCGAGTTTATTAAGTTGATTTGCACAACGATTAGAATTATTAAGAATATCACATTATGCAAAGCGTTTTGGCAGTCAAGATTATTGTTATACTTGCTGTAATCACGAATATCTTAACCCCCTCAATATTTTTGAAGAGATTATCCTTAATTTTTGGGATCTGAGAAAAGATTCCAACAAACTCGGTAAGAATTTGATAGATTCAGTCAAAAACTATAAGGAAGAGTGAAAACGGTCCAAAATCGAATTTCTGACATGCCAACGGCAAAATACTCTCTCAATCTTGAACCAATGAAAATAAAGGGAGAGAGCTAGGATTAAGAATTGTACCTTCTCTGCATGAAAGAGCGCAGGTAAGAGCGGCCATATCGACGTATTCTTGTAGAAGCTCCTCAGTTCGGGCAACTTTACTAATGTCAGCACGGTCAGTCCCGGAAAGAAAAGATCACCACCTTCACTCGTCCCTACTCCATCCTCCTCCGCTATGATTTCCTCCATCCCGCAAGATGTCACCCAAAGTTGTTCAAGCTGGGTCATACTCTTTGCCACCGAGCTTGGAAATAGACTTTGAAGACTCTCACACTCGGTAGCTTCGAACCATTTCAAGCATTCAAATTTAAGAGTCCCACCAGGATGTCCACTCCACACGTGCTTCAATTTCGGGAGTCGTTCCAAATTTAATTGTCTCAAAAGAAAACTGCTTGTGGTGGGAGCTTTGCTCATATTTATCTCTTCCACTAGAAATATCACTTCTAAGGAACCACAATCGGTCACAGTTAATATCTCTAGTTTTCAGAATCTTGCCAAAATGGTATTCGATGAAAAAATGGATGCAAGTTTCTTGCAGTACTTCACCCATAGCGTCTTGAGTTTGGTAAAGGCATCTGAAGCTATTTCATCAATCCATATCTTCTCTACGTTAGGCATCTGTGAAATCTCCATTGACTCAATAGCAGGAAACTGAACCTGTTATTTTTTATAATGATTCGTTAGAGCCACTTCTCAATCCCCTTTCGAAAAAGAGGGAACTTTAATTTCAAGAACAAGGAAAATCAGAAGACAATCATTTTTAAAAGAATAGAAAGAAAAGAGGATTAGATGCAGGTTATTATATTTCTGAGCACATCCTAAACCAAACGCCAATCTTAGGGTGCTTATTTTAGTTGGTACTCTTCAACAACGGGTAATCCTATGTAGCTCTTCTAACTTTGGAAATGCAAGCTACAAATGTACAGAGATAAATGAAAAACACGTAAAGTTGCTTAGAGCCAAAGATGTGAAAACATAGTAAAATAACAGCTCAAATAAATTGGGATATTATACCTTCTCATCAAATAGAGGATGTAACCCATCACCATCACAACTCTCTGAATTGAAACAAATCAAATTCTCAAGGTTACCAAGCTTGAGTGTGGTTAAATTACGGAACTTGAATTTGTTTACGGTTTTCCGTTTTTCTTCTTCCATCGCAATTATGCCTTGCAGGTTATTGCAACAGGAAACATCAACCGTGGCAAGTTTGTCAAGAGTTTTGGCCGTGGCAGTGGAGAAGAGATATGGCAAACTATGACAACGCCTCACGTTCACTTCCATCAAACTAGGAAATGCCAAGGTTATTTTGCAGTCACTCTTCAATATGTCTCTCAGGCTCGGTAGATCCGACAACTTCATTTTTTTAAGTGCTGAGAGGACCAATGGCTTTTGCCTTTTCTCAGAGCTAAGACTTGCCGGTTCAAATAATGCTTCCAAGGAGGGACAGCTAACCACCTCAATTTCATTCAGGCTCTGCAACCTATCCATTAAATTTGATGGAAAAACCTGCGATAAATTTTCACAAAATTCAATAATGAGGGATGCAAGTTTGCAAAAGGACAGTCCGTGGAGTGGATTGTGCCATATTCTCTTTAATTGGCCCATGGACGAAAGCTTCAATTCCTCCAAGCTTGGAAAAAGACCCTGCGTATAAACGTTGTACATAAAATGACTGAAATTTTTGGTACAGAATTTTATTATGCCAAAATTTAGTAGCAACTTTGAGAATGACCAGCAGCGAGTTAGTTTTTCCACTGCGAACTGCCTAACTTTTGGTACGGAATAATGATCCAATCTCCACTCAATAGCTTCACTTACTAGAACTAGAAGAATCATCAACAGAAAAATACTATAGAAATACTTACCTTTTCATTAAAGAAGCTAGGCAAGGACAAGCCAGAGTTGATATGACCAGATAATTGTTCTAAACTTGTATCGGCTGTCATCGACTGTTGCCTTCCATTGAATGAAGAGAATGTCATCATTTTGGGGCATCCGGATATCCTCAATCTTGTTAAGGTTGGACAGTGAATACGGTGCGTCCCATGAGAGAATGTTCTGAGATTTGGCAATTCCTCAAGAGATAAGGAAGATAACAGAGGGAACTCTATAGTGTCCATAGATGCAGCTTTTTCTCGATTCTTCTTCTTGCATGTCTATAATTTCCTTCAACAGTTTACATCTCACTATTTTTATTTCTTTTATTTGTTGAAGTGCTTTAGCCATGGAAGAAGAAAAAATAAACCTCAAGTTCTCGCAGTCTTGCACCTTCAAAACCCTTAAGTTTCGGAAACACGACGCTATTCTTGGATTCTTGTTCCATATGTGTTCCAACCTGGGTAAGTCACTCAAGGTTAATGTGGTCAATCGTGATAAAATCTCGACATTCCCACTGGCTATCAATCCTTCAAGGTTGAGTACATTTCGTAAAAACTGACACCTTTCAATGGTGATGGCTTCCAAATTCTGTAGCTTTATTACCAAATTGGATGGGAAGATGCTCACGAGGAACGCACAATCCTCTACCTTCAAAAATTTTAGGTTGCTCACATCTGAAGGAAATTGAGAGTTCCATATCTCTTTCAATTCGGGAAGTTCGGACAGTGTCAAGGACTCCAACCAGGGCAACGAAACCTTAAAAAGTAAGGAGAATCATGTTATGAAGACATGCATAGATTTTTCTTTAACAGCAAGGAGTGGGTAACACCACATAATCTCACAATGCTTATAACTAAAAGCTATGAACATGCGCTATCTATGAAAAATTAATAAAGGAAATAATCTCACATAATAGATTTGAAGATGATGGAAACAAAGGCCGAGTAGTGATTTTTGGATTTTACCTTTTACTTCTTTAAATTTTATCAACTGTTACACTTGATTATCATTTACCTTATTGTCTACTGGGGTTCTATTATATATATGACAAGAGGAGGAAGTTATAATCTCTGAGTTTTGACGTTATCGAATTTATGCTCACATTTTGTGCTTTCTAAATTTTACAAATTAATGGCATAGACTCAATTAATTTTTGTTAGTCGTTAATTGTGGTCTTATATAATATTTCAAACGACTGTGTAAAAAAAATCTCAATTATCTATACCAAAAGGTCATGATGTAACAACATATTAAGTTAAAGAAAGACATAGAACAGCATTAAACATAACAGTGAACATTGTTTAAAGGGCTTGTAATTGACAAACCCATAAAAACTATACTTTTAATTGATTATAAGGCGCAATTTGAGTCTGGCATTTTTCTTCAAAGTATTCCAAAAGAAAAATGCCTTATCAAAAGATTGAAAATAAGAAGTAATTATAAATTTATGTAGTCAGAAAAATTTGTTGTCCCCGGGCATAACATGGGCTAAAATTCTAGTATATCTGTAATGCGGAATGGATGTCTTATCAAACCAAAGTCAAAAAGGGGTTCATCAATTTAAGATCCATGGTCGGCCATAAGACTGGTCGCAGCAGCATATATATTGGCAGCAAAGTCAATTTTAGCAATGGGTTTAATTCCACCTATATAAGAACCTAAGGTCCCCCTTTCTCGTCATAAAAAGATTGATTTATGTGGAGAGCTAGTAATGGAGCCAAGAAAAAGAGTTACTTAATTTAATAAATGATTTTAGTTGAGCATCATGCTTTTGCGATTTGATTCGCATGATAAAAGTAATCTTAAAAAGGGTTTCCATTTTATTATTTTATATTGACAGAACAGTTAAAATAATTGCTAAATCAAAACGATAGTGCACACATGAATGTTAGATGTCTTTCTAATTAATATTCTCAAGCAATATTTTATTATAAAAAAGAAATTTCTAAACATGGGTGGCGCACATAAATTCTACCAATAATATTAGAAAAGTTGTTAGAACAAAGATTACTGGTAGATTTGATCACAATAAAAAGTTCAATAGCTTACATGAATTAAAACAAAACAAAAATTAATTATTCCCCCAACCTCTCATTAATGTGTCAAGGTTACAAAAACAACTTGGCCTATTGAATATTATATTTAATTTTTCATTTATTGTAACATAATAGTTCCATCATGGAACTTTGCGTCGAACCACGCTTCCACAAAGGTCCGTTCACTTACCACAACTCTTTACAATTATTGAAGAAGAAAAAAGCAACTTAGTCGTCTCTACTACTCTAAAGCTGATATACTTACGATTGTAATTGGAAATTTATAATTAATTGAATTGTATGCTATATGGCACATATTCACTGTAGTTAATTCGTCCATTGAAATTTTAAGTAGTTATTTCTTTCACTTTAATCAATCATATGCAATAGAATTCTACATGTCCATTCATTAGTAAATAAAGGTCATAAAAATTATTTAGGTCGTATATACTTACTCTAACTTATTAACATATCAATAAATGTTTGTGTATACATGTTCAATTTTATCATTAAGCAATGATAAAGTTCTAGATTATTTAAAAGTTCTATAAATCGTGCTGTGCTTCTTCAACTATGTTGATAACATAACACAAATTAAGTGAGATGTAATTAACTAATCTATAGATGTTTTTATGTATATATGCATCACATAGCAACTCCATTTAGCAAAATTAAATTATTGTTTGTCTTAATTTTTTTGGAAAACAAAATCTCAAAATCCAATTTTTCTGCATTTTATTGTACTCTCAAATATCCATGCACAAAATATCAAAAGCAAATTATATACCTGTTGCCCATGAAAGAAACCAGTCGAATGGTCTGCAGTTTTATAGAAGCTCATCATCTTTGGCAAGTCTCGTAATATCAGCCTACGCAAATTGCCTGGCTTCACTTTGGTGTCTTCATCTATTTCAACTCCATCTTCATCTGCTTCATAATCTACGACAATTTGCTGCATCAAGTGGCATTTGCTTATTTCAATCTCTTCAAGCTGTGATATTATTCTCTTCATGGACAAAGGAAACAAATGTTTGATTTCACTACAGTTATCCACTTTCACAATCTTTAATTTGCTGAAGGATTTTGGGGCAAGACAACCATGACAAATCTTGTCCAAGTTGTTCAGATTCTCAAGAAACAAAGATTCCAATCTAGTAAATGCAGTGCATTGGACATTCTCTGTGGAGCGAACAACATACTGAAATGAAGGGCTATTTTGTATGTGAAGATGCTTCAGTTCCTGGAATCCTTTATCGCACAAATCGTGAATGCTATTGATGCCATCTTGCGATCCATCCAAGTGGAGATCTTGTGCTTTCTGTAAACATTTCGACACCCACTCTTTAAGAAGAGGATTGCCTGAATTCAGCTTGAGCTTTAAAATTCTGGATTCTGTGTATTTACCCGACCAATCCCAAACCCCCCCAATTTGGATTTTATACTTGTTTAGTTTCTCAAATGGCAGATCTCTTGGGAGATAGGCAGAATAAGGGATGGCAATGTACAAAGTGCTCAACTTTTTCATGTTCTTCAACTCAGCTAGGCTTGCGTTGCTTTGCGTTGCTTTATCCTTGATCTCCCACTGATCAAAACTGTCTTCCATATATAGCTCTTCTAAATTAACCAATCTTCCAAGCACTCTAGGTTCGATAATTTTGAGCTTAGTGCAACCTGTCAAGTTCAAAAATCTCAATTCTATTAGCTCACCCATTTCTTTGGGCAGCTGAGTAATTGTCGATCTACGTAGAAACTTAGAACTGCAATCCTTTTAGCTTTCCAAGAATAGTCACATCCTCCAAATGGCAGTAATCAAGACATAGCGACTTGAGGTCTTCAAGGTACTCAATCGACAAAGGTAGAGAGGTGAAAGATAAGCTAGTAAAGTCCAAGACTTGGAGCTTCTTCGTGAATTCAAAAAATGACTCTGGAATTTTAAGAGACGCGTTATCTTCGTATAGCAGAAGCATCCTCAAGTTTGGGCAGTCCAAATTTTCAGGAAGCTCATCAATGCCTACAAAAGGGAAGGACATGGCGGTGCATTTTCTGAGCTCATCCTTTGACCATTCTTTAAACCCATAATTCTCACTCCCAACCAAGGCGTTCCACCGAGTGGAAGCAATAGAGATGGCCACGTCAACAAATATGTCATGCATTTTTAACTCTTCCATGTCATCACTGTCCAATAACAAAGAAGAGTCTTGTAGGCTATGTAGATCCATAATCAACCTATCTCTAGCATCTTCAATGGTCTTGAATTTTTTATATAAACCCAAACCCATGCAGTACGCAAGGGTACACCTCATGAGAATTTTTCCCGAGTCTATAGCAGAAACCAAGAACAACGATTTCATCCTATCATCTTTCAAGTCATTGTAATTTAGTTCCACTAATGATTTTGCATCGGACAATTCTAAATTCTTCCAAGCATTCCTCCATTCTGCCAAATCTCCATGCTCCAACCTTTTTGCCACTGATACAATCAGAAGAGGCAAGCCACCACAATTCTTGACCACTCCATCCACCATGTGTTTAAAATCAAGATCGTTGACTTTGTCTTCCATAGTCTTTTTGAAAAGTCTACATGCTTCTTCATGATTTAACTCATTGAGTCGGAATTCTCGATCAGAAATCATGTCATTGCGCAGAACATCTTGATACCTAGACGTTAGCAATAACTTGCAGCCTCTTACTTTATTATTATCTCCACAAGGGATTCCAACTTCCTTCAACTCTAACTTCTTCCACAAATTATCTAAAATTATGATAATCTTTTCCTTAGAATCATTCTCCAACCTCTTACGTAAACGATCTGCTCTCCCACCAGTAGGTTCATCATTCGTTAGCTTGAGACCCAATGCATAAGCAATATCTCCCTGAATTTCTCTTATATTTGGATTGCATGATATGTTTGCTGTGGCAACCGCATCAAACAGCTTTTCTTCATTAACTCTCCTTTTGACGTCTTCCAAAAGCTTGGACTTACCAACCCCACCTGGGCCATACACCCCAATCACACAAACCTTGTTATCAACTATTGCTTTCATCACATCCTCTATGATGGAAGCCCTCGACTCCAGGACATCTTCTTTCTTGTAAATAGATCTTGCAATGGAAGCGGGAGCAGTGACAATTCCTGTCGGAGTATCCTCATAGAAGACCTTCTGGAAGATGTTTTTGTGCTTTCGTCGTGGAGTTCCTGAATGACTGGAGTCATCTTCTTCACCTTCCTGCCAATTGGATGGCGCGCCATGGGGTTAGGAAGCCACCCATAGAAGCAAGCATTTTTTGCGCTTTCATCATGTTTTAACAGGTTTCGTGCTTGCGTAGCCTCATTTTCCACGCTCTCCAACCACTTCTCAATATCCTTTTCTATATGTTTTCCATTATTCTTGGCTTCTTGGACGGAGTGCTGCACTCTTTCTCTCGCATTCTCTAGCTTCTCGACTCCATTTTTAAGATCTTGGACGTAGCTCTTGTAGCACAGCACGTAGCCAAATTGGCGTCCAATGGGAGCAAAGAGGTACTCACCTAGTTTCGACACAAGACTCGATGCAACGGAGGTAGCAAATTCTGCCATAATTTCTACTTTAATGTCTAGAAATTCCTTTCCCCCTCTTTTGCTTCTTTTGTTGTTGCCTGCTATGATTAATTTGCTTAAACAAATCTGTCAAAGAAAACTAAACAGAACAGAACTAATCACTTGCGATGTATCAAAAAAAAAAAAGGAAAAGCAAAGTGATAAAAAAAAATGTGAACAACGAAACAAAACCAAAGACGAGAGAGAGACGGTGAGCACAGCATTGGATGCAAAACAAAATATAAAAATGTACAGTTACTGCACTCGGTGCCCCCAAGCAACACGTTACTAGGTTAACCACGTGCAATGGAAGGCAAATTCTTTCCTTTTCATTTTATTTTCTGTTGTTCCAATTTTGTCTGATTTTATGTTTCTTGACAACAGGGACGACTCTTGGAGGGCGCTTACGAAGTTTGCAGTCTCCATCACAATTCCACGCGGAGAAAGTCCAAGTGAGTTCCAATTTAAATCCAAAGCATGAGAAGAAACACAACATGTATATTATTATCGATTCTTTTGAGTATTGACGGTTAGAATTATTTAGAATTTTTTCTCAATATTTTAAAGCTTAAAAACATTTCTTTCATTCTCAGGATTTTGCGGCAAAGCAAGTAGTCCTTTTTAAAAATTTAGTGAACAAATAACATTTGACAGCTAGTAGACGTCTGGATGTTGGTACCATCCACCATCTGGATTGGGATAGAAAAATAGCGGGTGCTCCTCGCCGCTGAGCCTCGCCACTGAGACCACCTCACTGAGTGGACCCACATTTCAAAATATTGGGCGCTCCAGGACCTCGCCACGTGTCCGGGTGAGCTCATTTTTCAGAATTCTCTCGCATCTGCTCGTATCACGTCTAATTTTTTTTCTGTCAAAAATTTCACTTCTAATTTCGAAACACCATTAACGGCGTGAAACCATTTTTTCATGTTTTGATGCAGTTGGGAGACCATTTGCGGGTCTGAAGAGGTCTGAAGAGCCACCGAAGATGAAGAAGTCGGAGACCTTCACCACCCGTTGCCGGCTCCACACCAACCGGCAGCCGACGGGCTGTTCTCCAGATCCAAATCTGGACGAGCGACGCCGACGCTCGTTCATGGCCGTCGTCAGCGTCCTTCGGCCAGATCTGGTCGGAGGAGGTGGTGGAGCTGCCGGAGGAGTCGAGGGAGGAGGCGGTGGCAGAGTCTGAGGTGGAGGAGGAGGCGAGAAGGGTACGGACATGGAAGGGCGCGGGGGAGAGCTGGAGGGGGAGGAGCTCGTCGACGGCGCAGAGGGTGGAGGAGGAGCTGGGGGAGAGAGATGAAATACTCGAAGTCGGGGGTGGAGGAGGACGACGAGGAGTGGGAAGGCGACGAGGGGGAGGGTAATGGGAGTGGGTGAGTCAGGGTTTTGTCTCTTCTCTTCCTGATAGCTGATGCTTAATGAAGACGATGAGCTTGGGTTGGGTTAAGCGTTCCAGGGAGAGGAGAAGTGGCTGACATGGAGTCCAGGACCACTTAATATTTTCATTGATTAGGATTACCATCAATTCTTAGGGCAGGGCACATGCCACGTCCCCTATAAATTAAAAGAGAATCCTTCTAAAGTGGCTATCTCTTAATGAGGGAAATTCTAAATTAAACCATAACATTGCACTGAAAAAAAGTTTAGATATTGTGATTTTGTATTAAATAAAAATTAAGAAAGAAAGCAGGGGTATTTCCACCGCTTCCTCTTTAATTTGATACCTATTTTTTATTATCAATTGACCAAAATATCAATTTATGATAAACAAAAAAAAAAAAAAAAAAAGGTCAATCACTAGTTCATCTTACTTTTTTTCTCACTCGCCTTTTCTCTTTACCTTTTATATTTATAATTAATTGACTAAAATGTCCTTGTACGTGTGAAAATTAATTAACGACTAGCTAATCATAACTTTTGTTTCTCACTATCATGCTTCTTCCATTATCTTTTTAAATCATGATGAATTAAGTTTTGTAATGCTTTAAAATTTGTAAGTTTGGTCCATGAAGAGTACCTTGTTTAGATTGTTAGTTTTTTAGTGTAACTATTTTATTCATCTTAACAATAATAGGACAACGTGAATTAAGTTTTGTAATGCTCTAAAATTTGTAAGTTTGGTCCATGAAGAGTACTTTGTTTAGATTGTTAGCTTTTTAGTGTAACTATTTTATTCATCTTAACAATAATAGGACAACGTGAGGCCATCTTTACATTGTTCAATCTCTCTCATGCAATATGGATACTCATGTTCAGCGTTCATCGACAAACAACTTGCAATTAAGAAAATTATTAGTTGAGATATGTATAATAGTCGGGGGAAAGTGATGAGGGCATGAATCATCATGTGGTTATGTCCAACTCACCCAGATAAATATTTGCAAATGATGATCAAACAGAGACAAACAAAACAAGGCAACCGAAAATACACAACTCGCAATTAAGAAATTGTTTAGTTGAGAAATAGTGTGTAACATTAAAGGGAAATAACCAAGAGGGATAGATATCACCATATATCTCAGATCTCCCTGAAGACATATTTCAACCCTAGCCTAAACGGATTCGGTAATTTAAACATGTTCAAAACGTTTATTTTTTGGTAAAACCTCTCGCTTAGTATAACAACCAAGTAGGTTTAAAGCAACAATATGCAGTTCCTCATAAGGATGATATACAATATGTACATTTTCAAATAAAGCATATGGAATTTTAATCAAGTAAAGAAATTTTCAATACAAAAATAAGTACCAAACGTGAAGGCCCTTCGTTGAATATGATTACATATCCACCTTTTAAGGAAAAGCTAATGACTTTTAGTCAATAATTACAATCTTTGATTATAGGTAATGTTTTACTTTACTACTATAAAGATCATATGCTAAAATTTTACTTAAATGGAACTATCATAATATTTATAAAGGGAAAAAATATTTTAAAAAGGTAATAAAAAGATTGCATATATATTATTCATTTATAAGAAGGGTTGAAAAGATAAAAAAATTCTAAAATCTAGACAACAGTATAATTATGAACACTTATTAGTAATAAAATTGATTTGTCTTTGGTGGAAAGTTGATAGACTAAATTGAACAAATTAAAAAATTAGGGAACTCTATTGAACATTTAGGAGTAATTCAATGATTACCCATTTGAAAATGTTACGTGTCAATTCGCAAGTTATAATTGTATGCTTTAAAAGATTTTATGTGTTTTGCAATTGGTAATATCAATTTTTTTTTCTTATCAATTGTAATAGGCTGGATTAGCTAAATGCTTGTGAGGAGAGACTTGCTATTTTTCCAAGTTCATCCTATTATTTACGAGTCGCAAATTACACTAGCTACTAGAAGATGGCTAAACATGATGTCATACAACTAACATTTTATGGATATATAAAGCTAAGAGAGACAATTATTGGGGTCATTGCAATGAATTTATGTCGCTGTTGTCTCAATTATTTTTGTTTCTTCTTCCTTCTTCTTCTTTTTTTTTTTTTTTTTTTTTTTTGCCTTTATGTTTTTAGGGTTCAATCAATTGAACCAGATTACCAAACAAAGGGTGAAAGTGAAACAAGCGTTGATAGCATACGAAAAGTAGATATACAATGACACACATACCAGGAATGGCTTCACCGAAATGCAAGAAGAACCGAGATTTCTTGGCTTCACTTTTGACTTGTGTGCAAGATGGATTGTCAATCAGGCAAAAACCAGTATTGGTGTGCCTGACAACACTAGAATATAAGCGGATATATCAACACCCAAAAAAAAAAGTGGACATTGTGGGGAAGAAAACAGTAGGGAGCTGAAAATTCATTCAATAGAAAATGTAATGGAGGAAGATATGATGATGCCTTCAGCTTTGACTTGGAACGACTGGAGGATGAAGGGAATCGTTGCTGAGTTCTTATTATGGGCCGATGAGAGAGAGAGAGGAAAACACATAATTGCTGAGAATATATTAAAACCAATATGTATAAGGGCCAATCACGTGGTTGGCCATTTTTATGATGAGCGCTACTGACTCAGGACAAACTGGCATTAGGTAGTCAATACTGTTCCTAGATCAAATACTAAACCCAACTTATTGGACTAGCAGCTATATTCAATTTCACAAGCCAAAGACAATTAGCGGCCAACAGGTTAATGTGTTGTTCTCAAGAAATCCTACCTCGGCATTGTTCATGCAATACAAATACCCATGTTCATTGTTCATCAAGAAATAACTCGCGATTAAGAAATTGACGAGTGGAGAAAAGTATAATATTAGATAGAAGTGAAGGGGACAGAAGTTAAAACAGGTTCTCTCCAACTTCCCTATATGAATAATTGCAAATGACCAACAGACAAAGACAAACCAAGCAAGGCAAGAAAAAATCACAACCTTAACAACACAACTTGCAACTAAGAAATTTGATTAGTGGAGTAATAGTGTGAAATATTAGAAGGAAATGACGAAGGGGAACATATATGAACGTGTTTCTCGATCCCCCTGAAGATATTTTCAACCCAAGTCCAAACAGAATCGGTCATTCCGGACTTGTTGATGGGGGCGACCTCAATGTCTTTCTTTCTTTCTTCATTTTCGATGGCATGTGCACTTATTTTTCTTTCTTCAGTTTTCATTTCTTATTTGCATTGACACTCTTATTGTGAGTTGGCCATAACAAGTTATTAACAAAGAGCATTGGGCCCAGTGGCCATAGTGGCCATAGTGGGTTGGAGTGTCATTTGAAATTGTTACATAATATGTGCTCGAAATCCAGAAAAAAAAAATCACCTATATATGGTAAAGCTACATGTAGTCTTCCTTAACAGACAAAAATGACCACTATTATCTTTTCCAAGTAGCCAACATGGCAAAAGGCACTTATATGGTAAATTAATCTGGCATAAATAAAATTAATGATTTTAAATTCACAGCGAATTTTATCGAAGAGAAAAGAAAAGAAAAAGTAGTAGAATCCTGAAGCAAAAGCAATTCTCACATTTTCCTTCTCTTTCTTCCTTTCAATTTGAAGAGAGATTACATACATAAAAACAAAATCACACTCAAGAAGAGGAACAATTGAAGGGAAAAAAAATTATGAGTTGGACGTTTTACCTAGAATAGAGGGCATTGATCAGATGATTTTAGACGATTAGAAGGAGCTACCTTCAATGCACTTCGTATATGAATTTACAAGATTAGGATTAGGGTGGGCGCTTAGATGGGCACAAACATGAGGCTGTTGTCATCATTACGGTTGAAAGATCGAACGATGGTTGATAAGGCTTTCAAGTGGTCCTTTATGATGATCACCAGCATTACTCACAAGATCGCTATGAGCCAATTTGTGATTGCAGTCATTCTTTTTCTTTTATGTCCTTTTTTTCTTTTTTCTTTTTTTCTTTTGAGCCAAAACATGACGAAGTTAATGACCAAAACCAGATCATGATAATATACTTAACCCACGAAACCAATCGATGGAATACTTGAGTAGCTCATCTATCTAAGTTTCCAATAGTCAGAAAGTAAATGAAGTATAGATGCGGGATGACGATCAATTGACACGAAGCAGACACAAGTTAAAAATTGAGTCATGGAGGATCCATCAACTGACAATAAGCGTCACTAAGGAATTGAGAGCATGCAAATCATTCCCGTAGTAGCGCGCCAGTCTAGAAGTAACAACATGCTATCGCAACTTCAAGGTAGCAAGTTAGCGACAAAAAGCATTGGGGCCTAGTGATCATGGTTGATTGTAGTAAATTGTAAAGTAATAGTATAACTAGCGGGTTGCCTAATTGGTGATGTTAATGTAGTATTATTATCAGGAGCTTGAACTTTTATCATTTTTCTCATCCTAATAAAAAAAATAGAAAAAGCTAATTTTCCTCATCAAATATTTGTTTGTTAAAGACATGCATTACTTGAACTTTCAAAGACAGATCAATCCACATGAATAAATGTAAATCACCAAATTTATGTACATCAGGACTCATCAAATATAATTGGAAAGTGTTTTGTAGGAAGAGAAATAGTAAAATTCGTGTTTATGGTTCCTAAAACTTGAACAAATTCACAATGTATTGAGGATTGAACTTGGATAAAAACCTTAATTTCTTGAAACACTTTGAAAGTATATGCAATACCGGCACTCATTATGTTGGAGAAACGTTCATCCAAAAAGGAGTTCTAAAGCATAAGCAAGTGAAAAAATCACAACATCGTTGCAATTGAAACTCGTAGGAGGGCAAATTGGACAGCCTAAGGAAACTTTCACTACCAATTATTGCACAGGTCAAGCTTCAGCAATTGATAGAAATATTCAGCAACTAAGAACTTTGATGACTGCCAAATTAGAATTGTTTGCATATGTCAAAGATGCACTAAGTGCAATTCACCAGATGCATTGAATATTTAGAAACCTTCCATTCCGTTTTGTCCACACTTATTGTTGGAAAACACTTGCAAGGTTGGAGATTCTAAAATGTCAATGCACTTAGACTAGGAAAAGTACCAAAAAAGTCATAAACCTATTACATTAGTACCAATTCAATTCTAAACTTTTCAATTTGACCAATTTAATCCTAAATATTTTCACATTGGTACCAATTCAGTCCATTCAGCCAATTTAGACCGAAAATCGGTGATGTGGACATTAGCCGTCTTACGTGGCATCAGTGCATCTATAATTTCTTAATAATTTTTCATTTTTTATTATTTTTTAAAAAAATTTCCTTTCTTCTTCTTTTTTCTCCTTTTTTTTCCAATATTCTTTTTCCTTTTGTCTGTGGCATGGCCATGGCCAGCGACGTAGAGGGTTGGGGAGACCCGGGGGGGGGGGTGGGAATGGTGAAATCAAAGTCAAAAGAGGAGGAGGACAGCAAGAAGGAGTGGGAAGGAGACGAGGGGAGGGGGTGATTCAGGGTTGTCTCTTCTCTTCCCCATATGGTTTATGCTTGATGAAGGCGATGAGCTTGGGTCGGGTTAAGCATTCCCGAGAGAGGAGAAGTGGCTGACGTGGAATTCCAGGACCACTTAATGATTTTTTATGTGAGGGACTAAAAATACTATTTAGCACATAGCAAATGCCATGTCCTCTATATATTAAAAAGGAATTTAAAATTGGTTACCTCTTAATGTGGGAAATTCTAAATTAAAAGACACCATCGCGGCAAATAAAATTTTAGATTTTATAATTTTATGATAAAAAAACCAAAAAAAAAAAAAAAAGGCGGAACTATTTCCAAATATTTTTTTGGTTAATACATGTTTTTATTATCAATTGACCAAAATATTAATTTATGAAGAAGAAAAAAAGTCAAAATCACTAATTTATCCTGCATTTTTCCCTCTCATCTATTTCTCTTCACAATTTATATTTTTTATTAAAAATTTTCGCCTATCTATCTACCCAGGAAAAAAAAAGGGTGACTTTATAGTCAAATCATTCCGACATCTCTAGTCAAAGGTAACGATCTGAGAACCATACTAAAGTGATGGCCAATCTACAATTCCACCGCGTCTACTCAAACCAACAGTTCATATGAATGGGTTTCAAAAAAAAAAAGAACGTATTAAGAAAAAGAAGCAATATTTCCAACAATAATTTTGAAAAAATGATGCGTGGATTTCACATGTAAGGTATCGTTTGCTTTAAATGGTGAAAGGTATCCTGCATAAAACTCAAATGTTTTTCATCCTATCGATTATAATGAACTCAAGAATGAAGGTGGGGGCTTTTCTGAAGCAGCAACGCAGAGACAAAATTACTGTAATGGATTTTGCATTCCAGAAGAGGTTACCTTGGAGCAGATCAAGTTGTGTCTGCGTCCCAAAAGGCAATATAATTGAAGGATTACCTTCATGCCTCAACCTGTAGCAATCAAAGAAAATATCTCAGAACAAGAATACAAAAAATCTGGAGTTTGAGAGCAGAAGGAATTGAGGTGGATCCATTTTCTTTGTTTCTGCAAGCAGAAGTGTTAACAGAGGCGCAAAGCGGTCATGATGAAGTCGAAGGGAATGCAATGAAAGGAGAAGGGAAGACGGTCATGATGAAGTCGAAACTGAAGTTCAGTTTAGTGGGTCTCGAGCGGAGCTTCAAGAGTGAAGGAGAGGGCGCGTCGCGTGAAGACGGGAGGGAGACAGAGACCCCAGAAATAGAGAAAAATGGAAGTGTGTTGAGAGAGGGAGTTGGCGCCAACAGAGGAATGAAGCAAGTGCACAGAGAGAGAGAGAAGGGGGCCCGCCAGAGTTTTAAACATTTCTGACACACGGGCCCGGGTACGACACGTGTCACAAGATAAATGAACCAAGATTTTGCTGAGTTAGCTATTAATATTTTATCGTCGACCTTTATGTCTGTTTGGAAACATGCCAAGAACATATGATTCCATTTTTAAGAATAAAGGAGAAGAGAAATTCGTTTGATAACTTTTTTATTCGGAGAATAAATTTGTTAGAGTAGATTTAAAACAAAATCAAGAAAGTTACTTTTTAATTCCAAAAATAATTTCAAAATCAAGCTAAATCATTTTCTTTTTTTCTTTTATTTTTCTTTTATTTTTCTATCCTTTTCTCTTCTTCTCCCTTTTATTTTTCTTTCGTTGTCCCCGTTTCCTTTAATTTTTTTCTTTTGACAATGGGATGACTCTTCGAGGGCTCCAACAAATTTTGCGCTTAAATTTTTCTCAAGATGATCCAAATTTAAAGCTAAAACATTAGGAAGAAACATTATATGTGTATTGTCAATTCTTTTGAATATTGACAGTTAGAACTATTGAGAACTTTTTCTCAATAATTTAAAGATTGAAGCATTTCTTTCATTTTCTGGATTTCACAAGTTAGCAATTAAGTACTTTTTTTTAATGATAGTGAACAAATAACATTCGACTTCTACTACTTAGGATGCGTTTGGTTCAACATTTTCCCAATGGGCTTTCAGGCCTAAAAGCCCATTGGGAATGCTAAACCGTTTGGCTCAGCTTTGGAGCCAATTTTCAATTGAAAGCTGGTCTTCAAAATGCTAAAACTATATTTTTTCTTTCCAAAACTACCATCACTGATTTTTCATATTTCCGCTTTTTACCCCTGAATTTTATTTTTTTTAATTAAAAAATGGGGCAACTGTTCGCCGATCAGGCGAAGGGCTACAGTCGCTAGCGAGGCACATCACTTGGGAGAAGCCCGCTAGCCTGCCTTATATCCTTCGAGGCTGCCCTCACCTCACAAGACGTCTTTTGGGGCTGAGAACCTTAGTTGGTATCAAAGCCAGGTTAAGGTGGATCCAAGTGTATGTTAAGCCCCTGCAGAAGGGAGTCCCACATCGCCTAGGTCTCGCTCGCGAGGGTCGCACGAGCGAGACCCAGGCGATGTGGGACTCCCTTCCGCGAGGGCCATCTGCGACCGCGAGACCTAAGCGGCGGTATCCTAGGTTGCGCGGCCCCTGGGTCACGCGACCCTCACCGAGGGTTGCCCGAGGTCGGACAACCTCCATCGACGACCGCTAGCGGTCGCCCAAGGCCAAATGATCTCCATCGACGGCCACCGGCGTCAGATCTGGCTCGCCGGTCCGGCGAAGGGTTCTAGGTCAATTTTTATATATATACACACACACATATTATACCCATTATACCCATTAAAGCCCATTGCGAAAGTTTTTTTTACCAAACACACATTCAACTCAAAGTCCATTTGCAAAAAAAATTTACCAAACACAATTGCATTTCCCTAAGTAGCTTTGGGCTTTCAGCATTTGCATTGGACTCAAAGCCCCTTGCAAATGTTGAAACCAAACGCACCCTTATTTCTCTTTGGATTCGAATAGGAAAGTATTAGGTGCTCCTGCACGTAGCACGTGTTTGAGTGGACCCACTTTCTGGGTTTCTCTCTCATCTGTTTTATTCTATGTCCAATTTTGAAACACCATCAATGGGTGAATAAAATTATCTCATGTTTCAGTGCAATTAGGGAGCCGGGTCTCAAAGGCCGCCCAAGATGAATAAGTCGTAGACCTTTGCCACCATCCCAGCCCCACCAACTGTAAACCAATGCCAGCGACAGGCTGTTCTCCCTATCTGGACGTGGGGCTCGTGAGCGATGCCAATGCTTATCCATGGCCATTGTTGGCATCGCTCGGCCAGATCTGGTTGGAGGAGGTGGTGGAGCTACTGGAGGAGTCGAGGGAGGAGATGGTGGCGGAGTCTGGGGTGGAGGAGGAGGCGAGAAGGGTACGAACCATGGAAAGGCGGGGGGAGAGCTGAAGGGGCAGGAGCTGGCCCTTGTAGAAGAGCTCGCCGGCAACATAGACGGTGGATGGGGAGCAAGGGGAGAGAGAGATGGTGAACTCGAAGTCAGAAGAGGAGGACGATGAGAAGGAGTGGGAAGGTGTGGGAAATTAGGGTGGTTTTGTCTCTTCTCTTCCCCATGTAGTTGATGCTTGATGAAGACAATGAGCCTAGGTTGGGTTAAGAGTTCGAGAGAGAGATAGAGAAGTGGCAAACGTGAAGGTCCAGGACCACTTAATATTTTCTATGTGAAGGATTACAATCAATTCTTAGGGGATGGCAGATGCCATGTCCCATATAAATTAAAAGAGAATCTTTCTAAACTCTATATTAAACAAAAATAAAAATAAAGTGGAGATTCTCCGTTCCGTCCTCTTTAATTTGATACACATTTTTTATTATCAATTGACCAAAATAGCAATTTATGATCAGAAATAAGGTTTCGTCCTACTTTGTTCTCTCTCATCTTCTGTCTTCACCTTTTATATTTATAATTAATTGCCTAAAATATCTTTCCATATGTGAAAATCAATTATTGATTAACTAATCATAACTTTCATTTCTTGCTATTACTAAAAATAGAACAGAACTGATAAACAAAACTACAAAAAGAGAGAATAGAAATAATCAGTTAGAACTGATAAATAAAATAAGAGAGAGAGAGAGCGAGAGAGAGGGGCTAGAGTGTATGGAAGCAAGAGCGATGTAAATCAACGAAGGCTGAGGAATATCAGCAAAAGCAACATAGAATGGAAGAGTTATTTGGGAAAAAAACTTGGTCACTTAATGATGGCTCACTACACTTGGTGCACCCAAGCAACACGTTACTGGTCTACTATGTGCACTAGAAGCCTAAATTTTGTTTCATTTTTTGTTCCTATTTTCCTTGTTTTCTTTCATACTAGTTCAACAACAGTCGATTCTTTTGAATATTGACAGTTGAAATCATTCAAGACTTTTTCTCAATATTTCTAAGCTTAAAACTTCTCTTTTCATTTTCATGATTTCGCAAGAAAGCAATAAGTAGAGCTTACAAATTAAAAGAACATGTACACCTTAGATATAGTTAATAATTATTTTAATGTTTCTTCCATCCACCACTTATTTTGATAGCTGGTTCTTCTTCAACCTTAACAAATGTTGTGATTCTTCTTAGAGCTTAACAGATGCCATGTCTCCCATGAATTAAAAGAGAATTTCTTTAGAATGACTACATCTAAATATGAGAAATTCAGAATATTGCACAAGGTAAAAAATTTGATTTGTTACTTTATTTTAAATAAAATTAATAGGGTGGGCCTATTTTTACCCCCTATTTTGTTTGGTACAAATATTTTATTATTAAATAACTTAAATAACTTTTCGTGTTCGGAAATAAGGTCGATCACTAATTCGCCCTACTTTTTTTCTCTCTCATCTCCTCTTCATCTTCTATGTTTATTGTTGATTAACTAAAATATCCTTCTATGTTTGAAATCAATTAATCACTAATTAAACATACTTTTTTATTATTTTGGATGAGATTAAGTTATGTGAAACTGTTAAGTTTTTAATTTTTGTCAATGAAGTACTATTTTACTTAGATTGTTAACTTTTTAATGTAGCTATTCTATTAATTTTAATTGTAATGGGATGGCACTAGGTCACTTTTATACTGAGCAGTGCTTACTCCTACCTTTTGATTTAAGCAAAGTTGCATTGTCCAAACTCTCCTCTCGCATTGTTCATAAAAAACAACTTGTAACTAACATATTGATTAGCTAAGAAATGTATAATATTAGTGAAAACTGATATAGAAATCATTATGTGGTTCTGTCCCATTTACCCAGAAAAATTATTGCAAATGACTATCGAACAAAGACAAACAAACAAGGCAACATAAAATCACAAATTTAGCGATATAGAAATGCTTAGAGCGACATATATCAGTGCCTCTTAAATGAGTTTGTGTTGCATTATTTTACCCATTTTGTTTCTTATTCCATATTTTTTTGCTTTTGGGTTCGCAAGTAAAATCAAGACAACCAAATTACCAAACAAAGAGGTTTAATGTGAAACAAAAGCTGATAGCATACGAAAAGTAAATAAAATAATGACACACATACCAGGAGTGGCTTCACTATAAGGATGCAAGGGGAACTAAGATTTCTTGGCTTCACTCTGACTATTCTGCAAGATGGATGAAAGGCAATGCAGGCCAAAGCCAGTCCTGATAACACCATAACATAAATGGACATATCAGCTTGAGGAAAAAACAAGGGGACACTATGGGGAAAAATTACAGCAGGGAACTAAAAATTCATTGAAGAGAATTGCAATCGAGGAAGATCTTTAGCCTCGACTTAGAATGACTAGAGGATGACGGGATTCTTTGCTGACTTCTTGCAGCGATGAATAAGCCTCAACTTTCTAGCAAAAGAAAAAATAAATAAAAATGAAAAGACTAAGCCCGATTCATTGGACTGGCCGTGTGCTACTATAGAAATCAACACAATTAGCAGTCAACATGTTAATGTGTCGTTCTTGAGAAACCAGACCTTCGAATTATCCGAACTCTCTCTCTCTCTCTCTTTCCACCCCACGTGCAGGACATGCCTACGTTCATTGTTCATAAAAAATCAACTTGTAATTACAGAATTGTTTAGTTCAAAAATGTATTTTAGAGGGAAACGATGACGATAGAATCATCACGTGGTTCAGTCACATTTACCCAGATAAATTATTATCACATTTGACAATAAAACAAAGAAAAATAAAACAAGAAAACAAAAAAACCATAACTTTATCGAGACAACTTGCCATTAAGAGATTGATCAATTAAGAACTACAATTTAATTTCTATTCTTTTTCCAATTTTTTTGAATTTTCATAATTATTTATTTTTTAAAATTTTAATATCTTCGTATTTTTAATCCGAAAATGGGGACTCGGGCTAGGCTGTTGAGCCCAATCCGAATATGGGCTGAACTTGGACTCTCGGGCTTGGGCTAGGAACTTAAAACATGAGAAGTCAGGAAATAAATGGGCTTACCTACTAGCTGATCCGACTTTGACCAAACCAAGCCTATATCTGAAAATTCTCAAGCTAAGCCCAAACTTATCAATCTAACTTTAAGCCCACATCTGCTAGAGCCCAAACATGCTTTAGCCCACTTAAAACCATGATTAGCCCAAATTTAATTAAACCAATTAAGCCCATCCTAATTTACTCCCTCCCATTTTGTCTGCTTTTCTTTTTATTATCTTTTTTTTCATTTCTTTTTCTTTCACCCCAATGCAACTCTCTTCTTCTCCCTCGCGTCCCCTTCTTAGCAACTCACCCAAACCTCCAACATTTTTTAGACAAACCTCGGCCAAAGCTCAAGCCACCGCCGAGCCACCACCCTTCATCAGCCGTCCACTCCGACTGCCACTCGTTGGTCGACTTTCCCACCACCGGCCGAGGACCACACCACTCGGCCGGCACCAACACAGTAACAAAAACACTGAGGCCAAGAAGAACAAAGCCGCAGGCAGCCCCAAACAACGTCAAGCTTGAAATCGCAACAAAATGGTAAGATTAACAACACACGGAAATGTCGACTCAGCCCCGAAGAAAGAACGCAGAAGTGGAGATCTAACTTAAGTATTTAATCAAGTAGTTGGGGCACACTATCTGAAACGGCAAAAAAATGAATTGGTAGAGGCTCAAATTTGTGCCGGGAGTTATGAAAATTAACATACAAGAACACACGTATCCAAAATGGCATCCAATTACCTCAGCCATAATTTTTTCTTTGGTGTCTAGAAATTCCTTTTCCCCACTCTTTTGTTTCTTTTGTTGCTGCCTCCTATGATTAATTTGCTTAAACAAATCTGGGCAAGGAGACTGAACAGAATAGAACTAATCACTGCTATGTATAGAAAGAAAGGAAAAGGAAAGTGATAAGAAAAATGTGAACATCAAAACAAAAGCAAAGACAAGAGAGACAGAGAACAGCAGTGCATGCAAAAAAAAAAAAAAGAGTACAGTTACTGCACTCGGTGCACCTGAGCAACATGTTAGCGGTCTACGTGGACAATTTGCAGATGATCGTACGTGGACAAGCAGGACGTTACTGAGAAAATAGTAAGTGCCCACTTTTCATATATTGGGTGCTCCAGGACCTCGCCACGTGTCTAGGTGAGCTCATTTTTTAGATTTCTCTCGCAGTTGCTCATTTCATGTCTAATTTCTTTTTTGTCAAAAATTTCCAACGTCTAATTTTGAAACACCATTAACGGCGTGCAATGATTTTTTCATGTTTCAATGCAGTTGGGAGACCATTTGCGGGTCTCAAAAGCCACCGAAGATGAAGAAGTCGGAGACCTTTGCCACCCGTTGCCGGCTCCACACCAACCGGCAGCCAACGGGCTGTTCTCCAGATCTAGATCTAGACGGGCAGCTTGCGAGAGATGCTGACACTCATCCATGGCAGTCGTCAGCGTCCTTCGGCCAGATCTGGTTGGAGGAGGAGGTGGAGCTGCTAGAGGAGTTGCTGGGGAAGGAAGTGGTGGCGGAGTCCGAGGTGGAGGAGGAGGCGAGAAGGGTACGGACCATGGAAAGGTGAGAGGGGGGAGTTGGAGGGGGAGGAGCTGGCCCTTGTAGAAGAGATCGTAGGCGACGAAGAGGGTGGAGGAGGAGGAGTGGGAGGAGAGAGATGGTGAACTAGAAGTCGGAGGAGGAGGACGAGAAGTTAGATTGTAAAAATTACCTCGAGCCATCCTAATACTATTAAGACGAATAGAATAGTTATATTAAAATAATTAACAATCTAAGCAAATTAGTATTTATGGACCAAACTTACAAACTTAAAATTATTACAAAATTTAATCCATCATAGTTAAAAAATAAAGATGGGAGAAGCAATGCTGATAGCGAGAAACAAAAAGTATGGCTAATTAACTATTAATTGATTTTCACTCATAGAAGAATATTTTAGTCAATTAATAATAAATATAAAAGGTGAAGAGAAAAGATGAGAGAGAAAAAGGAAGGATGACTCGGTGATGAATTGATATTTTGGTCAATCGATAATATAAGTATCTATCAAGCTAAAGAAGAGGTGGAAATAGCCCAACTCTTTTAGGTTTAGTACAAAGTAATAATATCTAAAATTTTATTCTATACACTTTTGTGGTATAATTTAAATTTTTCCGCATTAAGAGGTAGCCAGTTTTAACAAATTCTCTTTTAATTTATGGGGGACATGGTATTTGCATTGCGCTAAGAATTGTTCATAATCCCTCATATCGAAAATACTAAATGGTCCTTGGCCTTCACATCAGCCATGTTTCCTCCCTTTGAAATGCTCACCAACCCAAGAACTTTAATGTTTCAAGAGAATTATGAAAATCATGCTCATTGAAAAGTTGTGTACGAACAATTGGCTTGAAACGTTTGCATGAATGAAAATGGTCTATATGTTGATTTACCATAAGGGTCTTTTTTATTCAAAATACTTTTATGACGCAAAATTGAGGGAATAATGTTGATATGTTATTTACACTTAGAAAAAATTGGATGATCATGATGAATACTTTTCAAGTGAGTTAATTGACATCGGTGTCCATGGCAGCAACCCGATGCTCAAGGTTAGGTCTCGATTGACTCACATGAGCAACATATTTTTGATGATGAGGTAAATTATTATCTAAGCACTGAAAAAGAAATAGACCGTACTAATTATCTAGCAATTGAAATAACGCCATTGTTAACTGGGTTTGTTGTTGAAAAATCGCCAAAAAAATGGTTAAAGAAATAGTTAAATCGTAGTTAGTTACGGCCTATTGACAAGTGGATCTTGAAAAAAAAAACAGAAATTATAAAAGAAGGAAGGTCCCTCGGTCTAGCTAAGTTGAATACGCAATTCGGCCAAGCTAGGCCGAATTTTAAAAAATTTCCAATTTTATAAAAGCACCAAAAAATTTCTAGGACCACCTTGCCCCAGTTCACAGGAGCAAGTCAAATTTGCTTACAAACGAACATTCTACATTTAAATAGAGGAGAACCGAAGGTGCAGCTTCCACACCAACCCCCCACCAAAAAAAAAAAAATCCTTCTTGTTAATAATTTATAAGCAAGATACTCTAGCTCACTCAGTCTTTTCGAATAAGTAACAAAAGAATTCACATGGAATGACTTCACTGATTTGAGCAAACACACAAACAAAAATATATAATACAATCTAAGTGAACGTTACATGGTTCAAAGATTATTTAATACGAACTGAACACATGTCAACACAAACAAAAGTGGGATAATATAAAAACATTTAGAATAAATTGTTGGTATCCACTTTTTACTAATGGGCCAATCTAAGATATGTTTGATGTGATGTTGGTGCTCGCTTTGATCATTTGTTATCTTGCAGCCTTAAAAGAATGAAATGAATTGACTTAGTTGATCTGATGGAGAGCTCGGCATTAGAAGCATAAAGAGGTTGTGGCTTTAGAGATGTAACTTATCTTGGCCGCGCAACCCCAAGCGAGCTCGGCCACTGATTTAATAATAGAAGTTACTGTGAGGTGCCCATGATGAGTTGCATTCGACTTTGATGTTGGAAAAGATGTAGAATGAACACGGAGTTGCGAGGGCGATTGTTGTACGTAAAGAGGGAACGGTTATTACCAATATTAAGTTTATAAATACCAGTCTTTTAGGATTGTAAAGCTCTCTCTTTCGACAAACAAACAATTATATAGTCTATCTTCATTTTTCACTACAATAATTTACTTTTCTCGCAATTTACTTTTTCCAAACAATTATATTTTTCTTGTAATCTTTTAGGACTTGTTTGATAATACTCCCGGAAACAATTGATTCTATTATTTTGTTCCTAGGAACAAATTTGGAGTATAAATTCGTTTTGTAAATTTTTTATTCTCGGGAATAGATTTGAAATAGAATCAAGAATAAAAAAAATTGCTTTTTTACTCTCGGAACAATTTCAAGAATTGATTTTCACTCTCTTCTCTTTTTTTTTCATTTCCCTTTCTTCTTCTTCTTCCTCTTCCCAACTCATTGCCACCCTATCACTGCCCCTTGGCCACCGCCACTGCCACCGCCATTGCCAAGCGGCTGGGCGAGGTTCGGTGAGCTCGACGGTGGCTAGGCAAGGCTCACCCAGTTCGACGAGGCTTGAGGTCGGCCTCACCCTAGCTTGGCGAGGCCAAGCCTCGCCAATGGTTGGATGAGGCTTGCCTCCCTAGATCTGGGCAAGGCTCGACCTCGCTAGGCCAAGGTGAGGCTGACCTTGCGCCGCCTAGGTGAGGTCGAGCCTCGCCTAGATCTGCAAGGCCAAGCTTTGCCAATGGCCAGGCAAGCCTCCGGCGAGCTCTTTGGACTTCACCCTAGCCTGGTGAGGCTCTAATGAGCTCGTCGGACCTCAACTGGCCACTCGCCGGCCACCGGTGGCAGTGATGACTGGCCAATAATGGAGGAAGAACAAGAGAAAAGGGGAAAAAAAAGAAAAAGAAAAAAAGAGAAATATAAGAAAATTATAGTAAAAGTATTAAAAAATTAAAAGAATAAAAAAATGAATAGTCTATCAAACACATTTCTATCCAAAGAATAAAAATTTTGAACAGTTTACCAAATGTTTTGAAATACTTAGAAATTGTTCTCGAAAATAGAATAAAAAAGAATCATTTCTAATTAAAAGTTGTTCCTGAGAACAAAATGGTTACCAAATAGGCCCTTAGTTTTCTCCGTACTTAGCTTCTCATAAATTTGGACTCCATCGAATCCCCAGTTTGTGCACTTTGTGTGCAAGGTATTGAACCATGGAGTGAGGGCCGATGCTATTCCACCAGGTTCAATCAATCCAATGATTTATACCAACCGCTTTGAATGAAAAGAATGTGTTTATAAAAACAAGTAATTTACATAATGATAATTATGAAAAAATCACATGCAAATTTCACACCTAATATTTGTATGCTTCGAATGATATTAGATGATCTGCAAGGAGTAATAATTGGATGTTTTGTGTTTGAGAATAAAATACCTTGAAGCAAATCAAGTTGTGTTGTAGTCCCAAAAGACAGTGCAATCAAAGGATTATCTTCAGGCCTCGACCTGGAGTTATCAAACCAAATATCTTAGAAGACAAAAGGAGCGTCTCAGTGATTTTTAGTGATCGGCGATGGTGTTCTTACCGACGGACTTCTCCTCTTAAAGCACAAAAGCCCTTGGAACTTCTACAAGCTTTCGGCTTTTCTCTTGCCCTAGAGGATGCTAATCCACGTGTGCTTGGGGTCTACGCAATCTTTATAGAGGCAATTCACCTCTTTAGCCCTCTACTCTGTTCGACACTACCAAAACAATCCTTTCCTTTAAATTGGCAAGAATACCGCCTCAGTGTAGACTCCAGGGATATTTTGGTAGTTGTCTTTGGAATAGGATCAGGTGGCCACCCAAATCAAAGTGAAGACGGGCGACCTGTTGGTTTCTTTCCCCATTAGTGCAAAGAATCGATCCTTGCGTTAGTGTCAAGACGTCGATAGTGGAAATTAACTTTTGAGATGCCGCTCTTTGAGAGTTATGTAACGTTAGAAAAGATAATATAGGTGGAAAGGGGAATAGAATTTGAGACTTGTAAATCACGTGATTGAAAATGTATTACCCTCGCGGCTCTGCTATGGTGGGAGAAGATTAGAGAGGTAAGCATCCAAAAAAATTTATTAATAAAGCTTGAGCATAATGTTTAGAGAAAATGAAATCTCTAGTATCTATACCTTTTCAATTTGTTCAATGTCGTGTGTGTATATATATATATTTGCCAATGTCAGTGACCTCTCAGAGTTATCAAATAATTTAAAGATAAGGTGGAAATTTTTCCGTTGATTGAGATTGAATTATTAGAAAGTTAAAAAAAAAATTGCAAACACTTAAAGTGTCAGAGAGGGAGAGAAGAATGGCTGAAGCTACACCGGCGATGACAATTTAACAACATCGGAGTCTTAGTTTTCATCACCAAATGTAGCTAAGGTACATTAAATGATAATATTATATTGATGTATTTTTTTTTTTGGTAACCCTGGGAACCCCGCACCCCGCCGACAGCTAGGGGAGTAAACCCAGGGGGCAACACGTGTGACTACCACACACGTGCTACCAGGGTAAGTCACCCTGCAGTGAAGTGGGGTTTCGAACTCCCGACTTTTTGCGAGAGGATGAAAGCTCGTGCCAGCAGCGCTACCCAGGTGGGTGGTATGTATTTCATCTTTCTTGGGGAAGCAATACTAGAATTCTCCATAATTTCTCGTTTCTCTTCGCCAAGCCCTATTGCACTTAAACCAAATCTTGTGATGTATTGCGTTTCTTTGATGAGTCAATTTACTTCTTTAGACCCTCCAACACCAGCAAAACAATCCCTTCCTCTGAATCGTGGCCACGCAAAATCAAAGTGAAGGACATTTAGAAATGATGAAGACAGAATCATCACTAGAGTTTTGTCCAACTTGCCCATATCAATGATTGCAAGGGACCATCTGACAAAGACAAACAGAACAACAGCTACTAAACAAAACTTCTTGAAAAAACTTTTGTAACGAAAGTTTAGAGGAAATGAAAACATATTTCGATGCGTTCAATATTATCTATATGCTTATTTTTTACCAATGTGTTTCCTAAGCTATACACTTTGTTACTCAAGTCAGTCCTTATGTTAAAATTGCATACAAAAATGTGATTGCGGTTATCATCAATGCCAGATCAGCACTGAGCGGATAAACAAAATATGAGATGGAAACTTTTGTCTATTGGGATAAAATTATTATAAAATTTTAAAAAGGTTCATAAATTCAGAGAGAGGGGTGGATATCAAAATCTTAGCTATTATCACTAAATGTAGCTAGGTATAATAGATGCTAAATTAATATTTAAAGACACATTTTTATTTTACAACTTTTTTGAATTCATAGGCTAACTTTCTTTTTTTTTTACTTTTTATTGATTGTTACTATTTTTTTTAATATTCATTAATCGGTAAAATACATGCTAATTAAAACCATACATTGCCCTACGGCCGGGATTCGACTTTTTCCAGGGTGCGATTGCCCGCTTATTCTGGAGTTTATAAGTGGTGGAGGCGGCTCCTCCATTGTGGGTAAACGGGAAATTGGACCCGCTTAGCAAAGTCTACTTGTCGAATATCTATTGTAAGAATTTCTAAGATATAACATCGAAGCCCCTTCAAAAACTCATTCAGAAGCTTAATTATCATCACAAAATGTAGCCAGCTGCTAATCTCGTATTTCTGAGAAGAGAAGGAAAAGGCCGAGAAAGGGGATACAACAGACAAGCACATGTGCAGGGAAGTCTGGGGAAGTTAGAACAAAGAACTCACGAGGAGTTGCCCCTGCTAGCATTCGTCTTTGGCGTAGGAAGTTGCAAAATAGGCGGAATGAACAAATGGAGTTGTGTGTGTTCTTTTTTCTCTTCTTGTACAATCTTTTATTTTTCTCCGCACTTGGCTTCGCATAAGTTCGCACTATGCACATGTGCATGTTTTTGTGTCTTCCTAAACTCCGCTATCGTTATTCTATCCTCTTTGTCCTTATTACGTCATGTTGTCCAATCATTCTGTTTTGATCAACTATATGCTTTCATGATCAAGTACAATTATTTTCAAAATAATGGGGCATTTGTTTTGATCAATAAGGAATACCTCTTCAAAGATACTTTCTCTTCTAATGAAATCCTAGCAAAAAAAATTATATCCTCGTTTACTTCAAAGATAAGTGGGTCTCTTCGTTTTCACTCCTAGAGACAGTCTCATTGAAGACCCCAAGTCCCTTTTTCTTTATCTTTGCACTCATTTTTGTCATTGACTCAAAATGACACTAAAAAACTCAGTTTGTTAAATCACCTTTTAGAATTGGACAAACCGTTTTTAGCAACGGGTTTGAATAAAAAGAACATGTTAAGAAAAATAAGCAATTTATGCGATGATAATCATGAAAAAAGTCATGCGTACGATTTAAAGGATGTTGAGGTGCTCTGCAATGAGTAAAAACAAATGTCTTTTATCCCATCAATTGTAATAGACTAGAGAATGAAGGGCAGACTTACCTGGAGGAGCAGCGCAGAGATGAAATCACTGCAATGGGCTTTGAGTTCGAGACTAACCGTTTTGAGCAGATCAAACTGTGTCGGAGTCTTGAGAGATAGTACAATCGAAAGGATCACTTTCACGATTCCACCTGGAGTTATCAAGCCAATATGTCAGAGCTAAAGGGAGCATCTCAGTGATTTCTCGTGATTGGGAGGGTGTTCTTACAGATGCGTTTCTTCTCTTCCAGCACAACCCCTTGCACTTAAACAAAGCTTCGCTTTTTCTCAGTCCCAAAGGCTGAACCGGATGTGCTTGGTATATACGAAATCTTTGCAGTAGTTGCTTCTCTTAGACGAGGCAATCGACTTCTTGAACACTTTCCTTCTGAGCAAGCCCAGCTAAACGAGCACTTCCCCTGGACTTCAAGGATGTTCTGTTAGTTCTCTTTGGTAATTGGACCATCAGGCCACGCAAACCAATATGGAGGACATTCAGAAATGGTAAGGACAGAACTCGTCGCTGTGGTTCTGACCAACTTGTCCAGATCAGTGGCTTTAAATGACCATAGGACAGAGACAAATTGCACTGCGCTGTGGTGTGACCCCGTGGACCAAGACTTTTCTCTCTCCTGCGAATGCGTGGAAAGAGGCAAAAATAAAATCATTTGTCAATTACTCTGGCTATCACTCCCAAAAAAAGAAATTACTCTGGCTAGATTGTAATAGATTACAAGCCTATTTTATTGGACCGTATGGACTGATTCGCAGCTTCTGTTAGTTAATTTGGCACTTTTCACAAGAAATGCATTTCGCTAGAATCATGAGTGTTTAGTGTGGTCACTTCCCTTAAATCCCATAACACAAAAGGCTTGAAATTCCGTAATACAAAAGTTTGGATTTAATAAGTACATTTTGATGCATTTCTTTATTTTTTTTGAAAGAAAATTATATTTATCACTCAAAAATATTCAAAAATACATAATTTTTATGATAAAGCAAATCTAAATAGATCATGAATACTGAAAAATAAAGTCAAATCCATAAAATAAGGAGAATCAGCGGAGCCCCAGTAGAGTTAAGGACAAACTCCTTCCACGAGAGTGGATCTGTCAAACAAAATTGGAGGTTGATCATTAGATCTCATGTCTTTGTTAGTTATAGACACACATCAAAAATTCCTTCCCCATTAATTATGATGTCCCCAGTTGGCAGTGCATGCCTAAGTTCGGCTTCTTCTACGCCATTGCCATATGGAGACAACTAGTAAAGGTTAAAAAAAAAATCTAACATATGAAGGTGCAAATTTTCGTAATTCAATGAAATGCCAAAACTCCTGCGATCATCATTAAAACTTTAGGCAAGAACTTGTACACAAACTAGGGGTGTGCAATGGGAACCGCCCAACCCGGGAACCGCCCAAACCGAACCGGACCGGCCGGTTTTGGGTGGTTCCCATAGCCAACGGTCCGGTTCCCCGGTTCCCATTTTGGAGCCAGGTGGCTAGTCGGTCCGGTTCTCGGTTCCAAGGTGGGAAGCCGGACCGACCCGGACCGGACCGATAGTTTTTAATATAAATATTTTAAAGTTTCTCAAGAATTCAAAAAAAGAAGAAGAAAATTCTTTAGAGTCTTAAGAAAATACAATTACATACATATTAAAATGACAAATTAATAAAACGGTGTATAAACGAAGTGGATTGTCTTTGAGAATGTACTGTAATATTAACAATTTTTTTACCGAAAATGAAAATTATCGGTTTCATTGGACCGGACCGGACCGGTCGGTCAGTCGGGTTCCCGGTTCCAGGATCGGGCGGTCCGGTCCACGGTCCTAGAATTTGGGAACCGGGAACCGATCACCCCTAACACAAACAGAGCAGGGGGGCATTAAATCCCCAAAAGCATATTTATTAAACTCCCAAATCTATATCTAGAAAGGATAGCACCCAAATTTAGAACTATATCAAGAAAGTTCACTCTGAAATCGTGAATTAGATTAGGAGAAGAGAGCTCTCAAATTTAAATCGGATGAGAAGAAAAAGCAAGAAAAGAAAAAGAAAATCAACAAAAGAGAGAGGGGAGGGTAAGACTAGCTTAAGCCCTCTCCCATGGTTCAAGGTTGACGAAGACGATGGAAAAGAGAGATAAAAGACTTTTTGGCTCCGAAAGGAATGAGACTTTTCGATGATGCATTCCTTTATTGAGTGCACAAATGAGGTGAGAAAGTACCGTATTTAGCATTTGGGATAAAAAAAGAAGTATTCAATGATTCTTAAAAGAGACAGTATCTAGTGCACACTATCACATGTAAAGTAGAAAATAAAGAGAATATCTTACTAAAAAATAGGAGTGCAAAGGACAGGAGCGTAACTCAAAATTTTTCAAAAGAGGTGCACGATTGGTAAGAGGAAAGATAGACAACAAAAAAGAGTGGTTCGTACGGTTTTGGAATGGTGGACAGAAGCTATGAGATCCACCTCGATCTGGGGAAGTCTTCGGGAAAGTCTTCGACTGAAAGAAGACCCACAGCACGTGCAAATTTCTAGCGACAACCTGTCGGTGGTTGAAATGGTGTTGGGCCGAACAGAAGTAACGTGGGCCTTGCAAAATCTGGTTCATGATTGCCACCAGCTCCCGCTATTTTCACTTTTATACTTAGACATTCGTAATAAATGTACTTCTTCCTCTAGATGACGATCAATCAATGAAGTATTTTCATGACCAAAAAAAAAAAAAACATCGTCAGCTTCTACCACTCTTAACTATCGTCAAGATTTCAATTATTGTTTCATATCAATTGGCTAATTCAAGATCTTATCATCAGTCGTCATAAGAAAATAAGATATGTACCTTTTTAATTCATAAGATTTAACATAAGCTCAAGCCTCTAGACCGCACACAATTAGCTACTCCTAGAAACTCTTGATCCTTCAGCTTTAACGTCTCCATTGAAACCTCCCCATGTAATATTCCAATGCAATTTCTTCTTTATCAAACAAAAAGACAAAAGGCATATAGAAACCAAAGTAATCTGATAAGACTAGTCGATATCCTCCCAAGATAAGCATGATTACAAGTGTAATTTCATTTAACTTACTTTATTGCCATTTAACATTCAAATTCCCACGGAAACATAAAGCCAATCTAAAGTACAGCTAAAGATACGAAGATAATAAAAAAGAACACGACTTCGAATTTGGGAAAAGCATTAGAAAAATCCGAAACTTATTGCGTTAGTGTCAATTTAGTCATAAATATTTTAATAGCGTCAATTTAATTATAAACCTTTTGATTTAATACCAATTCAGTTTTAAATATTTTAATGGTGTCAATTTAGTCTTAATATTTTTAATTAGTGTCAATTTAACTCTAAACTTTTTGACTTGATGTCAAATCAGTCATTCCAATTAATTTTGGCTGAATTTTGTTGTCGTGGACATTGGCCGACTGATGTGGCGCTACTAGCGCCGACGTGGATAATTTTAAATAATTTTTTCGATTTTTTTTGTGATTTTTTCTCCCCTCAGCCTTCGTTCTTTGTACGGGCGATGGCTGCCCTCCAGCCCTGGCTGGGCGAGCCTGCCCGGGGCAAGACCGAGCCCCGGCCTTGCCAAATCTAGCCTGGTACAGGGAAAAGAAACCAAAGACACAAATAAGAAAAAAATGTCAAAAGATATGAAATGATTATAATTGGGTAGTCTAGCAGGGACTAGATATCCAAGATGCTTTTTTCGGTGCGTGGCCTCTTTCCTTTGACGATTCCGTCTCAGCTAGGGGAGCCTAGGGTCATGCTTGTCACTTCATTCACGTTTGCCTGCGGTACCATTTTGGACGAGTCTAAGAGAGAATGGTGGTGCACCGTTGACTTGTAACGTCTTGTGTGTTTTCTCCCTCTGCCGCCTATAGAATTCAAGTCTAGCTACTTCTAGACTCTCTGAATCGTTCAAAGTTCTCGCTCGTCTCTCATCCAATTTTGTCTCCGTAGGTCGCCTTTTATCATCCGTTGCTCATGTATAAGTTTTTCCAAAACACTTGAATTTTTGTAATGAGAAAGTATTTCATATGGCACCGGACAAAGCTAATGCAAAATTACTAGGTCGTTGAGTGCCTCTTGCTCCATAGTTAATGTACCTATTTCGATAATAGACACTTTTGATTGATTGCTTGATTCACATCATCTTCTCATACCAATACCATCCCAAAATTTTCTATTAAATATGCTTAGCATTCGTCTTTAGAATACTAGATAGCACAACCATTATTGTGATGTTGTTATTGGCAATAATAATTTCCTAGCAATCCTTGAAAGTGGAGTAGAAAATTGGTGAAGTTTGAATCTTTTTTATGGAGGCATATTAATGATCTTAACTTCTACGCCCTTTTAGATTGAATTGATACAATTACAATAAATTTATGACTTTTTTAGTAATTTTCTCCTTTTTTAGATATAAATTATCTAATGAAACCATCAATTGCCTTTACTCCTCCCTACGAAGAGAATGAGCATTTGGACCATTTAAGTGCAAAATAGTGAATTACTTGATGCATTTTAAAGTAGTAACATCATCACAATCTTGTCATCGAGATAAGACAAAGCAGTTTCCATAAGGAATGATGAAGTTGTCTCATACAAAATCTAATTTGCTTGTGATTTTATTGCTAGATGTAGTTTTCCCTCGCTAAAGTCCCACTAACCGACCAACCAAAGCAGATGATAAAATCACAAGCGCCGGTTGTCGTTTTTTACCACTTTTAAACCCCCTCATGTATCTTCAACCATTTGCAAAGTGCAGCAACAATAATTGTGTTTTGAATGGCACCATTGAGCTCTTGAAAGAGAGACCGACTTCCACACTTTCCTTTAATAAGCGGTACAGACAAAGATATTACCTATTGCGAGAGGAAAAAAAAAAACACTCAAATTTTATTTTAGGCGATCTAATATCGGGCCCAAATATTCAAGCATAGTCATGACACAAAAAGAATATTGAGGCATTGTTTATTTTGCGAAAAGTAAATGACTTAAAAAATATTTTTCTAAAAATGTTTGTTTGTATTACTTCAAATAATTAATTGATAAAATATATTTTCATTAGCGAGAATAATATATGTCTATATATTTCCATGGACAATGAGTATAATTTCATTTATTCATTTTTTAGGCAATATAAGCAATCCCTTCTAGGAAAATGTTTACTGAATTATTAATTTTTTGCAAAATAAATTGAGCCTAAATGAAATAGAAATTGATAGAGAAGGCCTAGTTTTGTGGGTTGGGCACAAGCAAGATTTAAATTTCGGTTTTTCTTTCCATGAAAAGCCCCTATGCTTAGCTTGCTTACTTCATGAAAAGAATTCTTGTCTGTTGGCTTTGCCATCTAGATTCTTTTCATCGAATATGGATGTTGAGTCAAGGACCAATTTTCATCAATAGGCATGGGTTCCCCTAATTCCTTATCTCGCGTACCATTGGAAAATTCATTTTAATTCGATTAACCTAAGAAAATCCTATATGAGAGAGTCACCACTCGCATATTGGAATTGGCTAAAAACAAAGTGAGTACGTGAGAATAGCTCACTTTTTACATAACTAGGTCTAGGGCTGACAACTTAATTACACTACTTCTCTCACTAGTGCACTTTCAATGTCTTGACTCAGTCATTTGTCAACTAAAGTGTCCACAGAGTCTTTTTACCAAATAATGAAGCCTAAGATTTTTCGCTCGCTAAGTGTCTATGCAATATTTTTATGTTTATTAAGATTCTAAATTGTAATCTTACCATTCATCTAAAACAAAACAAATCACATCACAAAAAAAAAAAAAGCAACATAAAAGAGTCACAATCAATTAATCAAAGATAGTGATGATATAACTAGTAAAAAGTAATGTGCAAGAAAATAACTCAATACAAGTCGGGCAAAGAATATGACATAGCCTTGTTATTAAGCCCGATGATAGTAACCCCATAAGCTTAATTCAAATCAAATTCAAATTTTCTAATAAACTAATTTTCCTAAATCCAAACCGGAAGTTATAAAAGACCATGGAATTTCCTAAAATATATTGACATGAAACGAAACTAAATCTAACAACCTAATCAAGACCTATTTCTCTAACTATTTTTTAAATTCTTAAATTTTTTTGTATTCCGAAATGGGGAGTCGGGCCCGGGCCTAGGGCTCGGTCCGAATGTGAGCCAAAATTGAAATTCGTGGATCCGGTCCAAAGACACAGATGAACTGTTACACCGGGCCCTCTCAATTGAACTTCTAAGCCCAAGTCATTTAAAAATCCAACTCCTCCCACATTTATTTAAACTAAATTAAGCCCAAAGCTATCTAAATTATGTCAAGCCCAACTAAAGCCCCTGAAATCGCTCTAAACTACTTTCCATCAAAACCAATATTGAGCCCATTTTCTATTATCTTCTTGTCTTTCTTTCTCTATTTTTTATTTTTTTAATCCGTCATTTTCCATCATCTTCCCCATCTGCCCAATCCAATGTTCTTAGAATTCTGATTGTGTCCATCTCAAACATCAAGCTCTAACATCAACGAAAGAAAAATTTTGCTTGGGATCAACCTATTTAAGCATCAAGCCGACCTATACCGTCGTAGCACCCTAACCTTCGCTAGACGGCCAGTTGGCTACCGTCATTCATTAAGCATCCACTGAACATGAGCACACATTTAACAAGAACATAGAGGCATAACATTTCAAAGATACGAGTAATTACAAGACATCGGCACATATGTCAGCTCCTCTCTAGGAGTCACTGTTAATCATTGGAGGAACATAGAACACAGAACATAGAAGCATGATGATTCTTAAATGTATTCGGCCATTGCAAAACCATTAGAATTCATGCTTAAATTACTTGAAAATCAATTGACATCACTTAATCTACGTCAATATACTTTCGGATTTAGAAAATGATGAAACTAATTCACATTGAAACGTCATAGACATTTTGTCGAACAGATTGTAGTAAATCGACAGGAGCGGATTTTTGGGATTTCAAACTCGTAATCGTGACCATACTCAAATGAAATTAACATGTAAAGTCCAGAATCAAATATATGGACTCTAATATGGACAGGCCTAATTGAAGTTGAACGAGATTTACATTCACTTCACCATCCCCCAAAACATAGCATGATGGAGAATCAGAGATTTCCTTGTCAATGAAGTCAAGCTGAGTTGCAGTAGGCAGTCCAATCAACTATGGCAGCTCTTGTGATCGTTGTCAGCCATATTGAAGACCGGTGGAAGAGCTTGAAGCTGAGTTTTGGCCACTTCAATCTTCACAGCCGCAAAACACAGTTGAACAGGGGCTTCTCGGGGCTGGTGGTCCGGCCATGGCTATGTTGCCTTGGGGGCGGTGATGAGCCAGAAATGAGAAAGAAGTCTCTGGAAATCGATTTCCTGTGGGAATTTTTTTTGTGAAATCTCTCTCAAAAGTGCTCTTCGAACTGTTTTGAATGTGTGGACTGCGTCTCTCTCTACCGAGTGAGAGACAATCGGCAACAAGGTTGTAGAAGTCGAAGGCAATAACGGAGAAAGAAGCAATTTGTGGAAAGGTTAGAGAAGATAATATAGGTGAAAACACAAATAGATTTTGACGCGTGTGGATCAATTTTATAAAGGTATTTTTGTCCTTGTTATAGCAAGAGAAGGGCCGAAAGTAATACACTCCCAGTATTTAAGCTTTCTCGATAAAACTCGTGCGAAAAGCTTAGACATAACAGAATCGCCAATGCAAACACCTTTTAATTTGTTCAATATCGCTCTATATCGCTCTGTGCTCCTTCTTTCTCTTTCTTTTCACTTTTCGAAAAAAGGAGCGTCTCAGTGATCTGTCGTGATTGGCGCCTTGCTCTTGCCTCCCATGCGACTCTCCTCCTCCCGCATTTCGACAATGTCCTAGCCCCAGGGGATATATACGAAATCTTTTAACGAGGCAGCTTTACCTCGTTAACTCTCTCACCTTTTGTCCAACACCAGCGAGACAATCCCCTTCATTACCCCCACTCTGGACTTCAAGGACATTTTCTTGGTACTCTTTGTGATTGGACCATGTGGTCGCCTCCCATCAAAGTGGAGGATATTCAGAAATTGAGAGGACAGAATTCATCGCTGGAGTTCTGTCCAAGTAGTTCAGGCAAATAACCGCGATCGACCATTCTCCAAATAAAGCCAGAGCAAAACGAACGCAACAATCATGGGGAGGCGTGTGGGTCGCGTGAACTGAGACGTTTCCCTCAAAACCCTTCCGATCTGGTCAGGACAAGTTTTGATCAATCAGCAATAATTCCGATAAGCGGGCAAAGATGAAAAGATGTTTGGCAGGTGGAAGGCGGGTTTTGGATTTGAGAACGTGTTACCTTAAAGCACATCAAAGTCGTGTCCGAATCCGCAAGGGCAGTACATTCGGAGGACTACTTTCACGCCCTCAACCTGGAGTCATCTTCTTTAAAAATTACTATCAATATGAAATTATTACCGCTATTTAAAAGATCACTGGCTCGTTGGAAAATTACTATCACATAGTGCTAACCCGTGATCATTAACACGAGATTGTACGAGAATGCCCCCACATTGTAAACTTTAAGGATTTTAATTGGATCATGTCGCCACGCAAATCAAAGTGAAGATATTATGCGTCCAACTTAATGAGGACAGAATTCATGACTACAATTTCGTCCGAGGCTTGCGCAGGTGAGTAATTGCATATCGTACAAAGACAAACACCTCGGCTGGCAGTGAAGAAGTTTGATTGAAAGACATAAATGGTCGTGGATTGGTTTTTTTGCCTATAGACCTTGGTCTTTTGCTACAAGACCTCATGATCAGCACTTGGGTCTTTGGCCAGAAAGCAATTGCATTTCGATACTTATGTTTGGAGTCAAGGCGTTCGTAGAGGCAATTAATTTTTACATGATGCTACTTTTTGAGAGCCACGTAGCCATATGCTTTAATGGCAACTTTCGCGAACGTTGAGTAATGTGCTTTGAAGAAGGTGGATTATTTGAGAAATTTATTAAAGTTGTGCCGTTTTTCAAATTTTTGTAAAAATCTGTGGGAAAAAGCTTGGGGGAGGTCAATGTCGGATTGGACTTTGAGCCGCTGTGGAGAGGGAAAAGCTAAGCAACACATAGGATCATGACATTAATATTTTACCTCGATTATAAGCATGAAATCACTCATAATTGAAGATTTCCAATTCGTGCTTGATGATACTCTCTCTTTTTTTTTCTAATATTCGTCATGTGCTCCATTTTTTTTGTCAATATGGTCTCTAACTTATATATATATGATCAAGTTAGTCCTTTTGTTAAAATTGCAAAGATGCCGTTGTGTTGTCCATTAGTGCAATGTTTAGGCCTATCGGGTTAACTAAAGATGAGATACAACGCTTTCATTGACTAAGATAAAATTGTTAGAAAATTAAAGAAAAATCACAAACACTAAGTGAGAGGATTTAACAATTTAGAAAAAGCGGAGAAAGTGTCATGGAATTGGGAGAAGTAACAAGGAAGAGCTCATGACGAGTTTACACGTGGGGGCATTCATCTTTGAAAGTGGAAGTTGCAAAAGAGGTGGAGTAATTGGAGTTATGCAGGTGATTCTTGTACGTATAGGAGGGAATGGTTATTCTTAGTATTTGGTTTGTAAATACCAATGTTTTTGGAATTGTAAAGTTCTCTCTTTCGACAATCAAGCAAATCTATATTCTATGTTTATATCTACTTTTTACTACACCATACCCTTTCAATGCAATTTAAATCTAGTGAGGCTCGAGCCTCGCCGATCTAGCAAAACTCAAGCTCGTCGTATCTAGTAAGGCAAAGGCCTTGCTGACAACTAGCGAGGATCAAGCCTCACTGATCTGGCGAGACTTGAGCTTATTGGCGTCTAATGAAATGGAGAGCTTGCGCTCGTCGGCATCAGGTGAGCTGGCCAATCGTCAACAATGGTCATGGCCGACTAGAAAAGAGAAAAGAGAAAAGAAAAGAGAAAATAAATACTTAAAAATTATATTTTTAAAAAAGAAAAAGAAAAATAATTAAATTTTGATTTTTTTTTAAAATAATTATAAATTCGATTTTAAAAAATTGAAAATAAAAATAGTAAAAGGATTGAACAAGGAATATTTAATCATATTTTTCATACCAAACAGCATAAAATATTTTCTAATTTATCTTCAAATTTCAAGCAAAAAAAAATTGTAATTTACCTAAAAAAATACATCTTGAAAAATATTTAAAGAATGAATGGAAAATTTTTAAAAAATTACAAAAATTATCTACTAGATTTGTATTGCATGAAAGTGTTTTAGAATTATCATTTTTTTTTAAAAAAAATCATAAAAAATAAGGTTTTTTAGGTTCGGTTAAACGCGTCGAGTCGGTATGGATCAAAAATTTTATACTTATGATAAATGGGACATAAATGGGTTAAATGAGTTAATTTGAATCAGACATTTTATGATCAAACCCGACCCATCCGTTGAGTGGTCTAAATGGGCTCAAATCTCATTTGCCTCGTAGCAAAAACGAAACCCCAAGTTCCCTCAATATACACACAACAAATGTCCTTGTCTTTCAATGTCCCCTCTCTATCCCACGCCGAACCTAGAAAGCCCCAACGTTCAGGACGACCGCACGAGGACTTCAGAAATCAAAGCTCAGCCCAAGTTTGCTATCTCCCGCCTCTCTTGCCAATCTCTCCTCTCATCCTCGCGACTCCACAGAAGCGCTCATCTCATGCTTCAATTCTTTCCCCAAGGACCGAGAACGTCTGCGGATGCAAACAACTAAAGGGACTCAAGGTTTAATACAAATGATTCAGGTGCTACACGAGACACACCCAGCCACTGTTGAAATTTTTACGCGGATATTGATCAAGCGAATTGGATAAAATTAATCGAAAGGAAGGAAAGGAAATCGAATACCGAATTTACGTGATTCGGTCCGAATATCGGAACCTACGTCTACGGGGAGAGTAGCATGAAATTCCACTATAAAACACCAAGCGATACAATGGAGATTACACCCACTCAAACATTCAAACACTCACTCAGTGTTTCCTAGCCCCCAATTACACCTAATAATTCACACAGGGTTTAGCACCTCACAATTTCCAGTGAAATTCTCATTCAAGGAATTAAACAAATTCTACTAACAAGAATTTAACTGGCTAAAGCACCTAGGTGCAATTATAACGAGAAAATCTCCATTCTGCCAATGGCTCCCACGCGTTCAATCTCGCGCTCTTCTTGCTCTCTGGACGGCCTCCGAAGTCGTCCTCCTGTTATAGGAACATGGGAAGAGAAGAAAAAAACATGAACTCCTCAATTTGTCAGAAGGCTGCCACCTTCTGAAGCCTTGCCCCTTCATGCAATTAATGTCTGCATGGCCATCATGCACCAACGAAAGATATGCATAGGCATAGCTTCTGCCTTCCCTCCTTCATTTAACAGCAAAGGATAATAATAAAAAAAGAAACTCACAAGGCAAGTTCTGAACCAAGAAGTGGCGCCCTCCATTTTTTATGGGCACGCAAAGGGGATGCATTTAATATTGTTGAACTTTGGGAGTTCAACTCTTCAGAAAGGCAAAAGTGAGCAAGGTGTGCAAAAGTCAACAAATGGGCAGATGATGGCTTTTATCTCCAACGTGTGCATGTGCATCATATATTTTGCCGATAAAATCTTTCGGATCCGATCACGCGCGGTTGTTCATTAAATGCTCCATGGACGTGCTTCGTCCTTGTTAAAATATTGTGCGTGTCTATCGGGTATTGTACACGGGCTCAAAACACCATGCGGCTGTCACTTGTGGCCACAACCACCAGCGTCCCTCATCTTTGCCGCCCGAGAACTGGTCGCCCGCGGAAACAACGCATGCCAAAAGAGACCACGAAACAAGGACATACAAAGCAAGGCATAGCGGTCGAAATCTACCAAGACGCATTTGACAAACCGTGAACGCCAAAAAAGGACGGAGAACGCATAACACTTTAATCAGTCATTTCATCGAACATGCGGTGGGCGACGGCTAAGAGGAAGCTTCGAACTTGTCCGAAACACGAACTTAGGCCAAAAACAGCAAGTAATGGGCGAGCGAGGTTCAACCTCGGTGCGGGGACAACTCATTTACACTCAGTGTAAACAAAACGACAGCAAGTCTCGGGCACAATGATAACCATGAACAGGCGTCTAGCTTAGGCATTTTATCGAACACTTAACATGCGGATGAGACCGGAACTCGCTCGAACCACATAAAACAGCCCGGTCCAGTGAGCCTGAAGCAACGTTCCCTACCGGGCTTGGTGGCGTCGGACGTTGGACAAGCTCGACAGATCGGGCTACGTCCGCTCGCCTCGCCCATCCCCGAGCCAGGATCCTCGAGAAAACGACCCCCAGTCGGAAAGGCCAAGGACAAGCCCGAATGGAACCTACCGTTGCTTCGACGCGAACATGGAGTGGCAGCGGCTCGTCGGCGGTGGTTCGAATGTGGCGGCTGACGCGGCCCTCGGTCGCGTTCTCAGTCGCTCGCCACTCTCTCTCACTAGTGGATCTCACTCTCCCTCCCCTCTGTGCTTTGGCCTCCCCCTCCTTTTATAGATCCGGATGACCTCCTGCCAGCACGTGGGGGTAGGCGGGTTTTCCGCTGGCCGGCGCTGCTCTGCTCTGCTCTCCCTCACTATGCGCCCGTCCTTCTCGCGTGACAGAACGGAGGAAGAAGGAAGGAGAAGATGGGATGGCCCGGGGCCGGGCCGGGCCGGGAAAAAGAGAGGGGAGACGGGCCTGGCCCGCGCGGACAAGAGAAGAAAAGAAAAAAGCCCAGCCCCCGAGCCCCCTCTCTCTTTTTTTTTTTAATGAATAATAATAAAATAATATTTTTTAATATTTCTTTTCTATTTATTCGAAATGCAGTAATATTAAGGGAAAATTAGAATAAAACTCAAACTTAGCATATGCAAATAATATTAAAGCCTATGTGATGTGAAAATCCTTTTTGTTAGGGACGAATTGACGAGGCTCCAATGTGTGGCCTATTGCTTGCGACTGACCAAATGAAAAAAAAAGAGAAAAATAATTTAAAAACGATTTTTAAAATATTTAAAATAACTAAAAATCGATTTAAAAAAATAATAAAAAATTATTAAAAAGAGTGTATGAAGGAAAATATTTTCCATATTGAATAGCGGACACTTCATTTTTAGGTTTTAGCCGAACACCGAAAAATAATTACGTTTTCTTGGAAAATGATTTCTTGGAAATTTTTTTCAAAATTGCTACATTTTCTGCAAAACGAACATTGTCTAGGTTCCATTTCCTTTTCTTTTGATAATTCAAGGGCACAAGTGCAAATGCCCCCAAGAAGCTCATGAACTTAAATTCAGGCTTCTTAGCAGCTGTCAAAATGCTAAGTGCAAGCAATTCATGAGAAGCCAACACTTACAAAACCATAGTCAACCTAATGTATAGCACACGAATCACTTTAACTTCGTTGTCTCCAAAACTTCCTCGCCGGTCGTAACAAGAAACGAATGCCCCAATGAAGCCTCAAACCTGATGATAGGAGTAACGAAGAAAAGTGTAAAAGGTCTACAGATTTTCAAGACAAAATGTTACGAGGAATCATTCTTGATAACTAGTCTGCCTTCAAACTAAAGACCTTTCTCGACTGCTTTAGAATATTCTTGAGGGTAGTATGAAAAATGTATACAAGGGTATTCTAGAGTACCTTTTGGGAATAAACGGGTAATATACTTTGTATTTTAGATGCGACACCCAAAATGTTACACATAAGATGAGATGTTTCTTTAGATTATTTATTATTTTTTAAGCACGCAAAATCACAATAAAATAATCAATTATACGAGAACAAAAATTTGATAAGTTAAAATAATTTACATATGTATCTTCCCTCTTTTGAGTATTAATACAATCATTAAATGAACGTATTATGACGCATCGATTTTAAGAAGAAAATCAGGTCGATTGTCGTTACCACATCCCTACTTCTGCACCAAAAACTGGTTATACAAGAGTCTAAGTCATTATACCACGGATCTACAACCTCATTCATGGGTACATTGCCGTCGCCATCAAAGCTAGAGGGACCATCAAAATCCCTTGATGGTCCTACCAACTCTCCGCTGATGATAAAAATTCCAAGCGACAAATCGGGGGATCCACTCTTGCAACCCCACGTCTATCCATATGATAGAGTTATACTTGTGCAAACTATCGCTGAGTGGAGAAAGTATACATCTTGATATTCGCAATCAAACTATGTGGGAAATTCAAGTAGTAATGGCGGTGCGGGATCCATCCTACAAATCTGTAAACAACAGCCCTAATACTAGTTAGCTTTCGCATAACATCACATTAGTCTCTGTTCTTGATCATAGACGTGCCATGACAGAAGGTTCCAAACCATGCCTTGCCGAGGAGAAATCCCGATCGCCATTCCTCGTCTGACCCGCATGAGGATGTTCTGAATGGCGTCCCCAATGAATATGAGCATAGGTAAAGGAGCTTCTAGCGGGATTGGTCCAGTTCGAGTCCCCTCCGCCAGAAACAGAGATGAACATGGGAGGGAAAGCGCGCCTCAGAAAAAAAAAAAAACCGAGAAGAACAGTGATGAAGGCTTTTCGGGAGGCTACGGGAGTGGAGTGAGGACTTCGAGATGCCGTAGGGCTGCTAGTGGGCGCCGGGAGACCTGCAAAGGGCCAGCAGGTTTTGTCGGAAATGCTGGTGGGGCACTCGGGTGCTGCTGCTTGGCTACTGAACTGGGCGTACAAGGACTGTGGGCATGTCACAGTGGGTGCTAGCAGTGCGTGAGGGATTGTGAGGCGTGGGTGTGGCCCTGGTGTTCGCTGGAGGTGACTCTGTTAGAAAAAATACATGTAGTTCTTTGATGCGGAAATTCGAAAACCATTGATCTTTGATCTTCATGATTTTCACAAATAGATGAGAACGTACCTTTATCCATAGTGTTACCATTTCGTTGTCGAAAACAAAGAAGAACTCGAAAAAAAGAAAAATCCGATTTCTCTCCCTTAACCCACTATTCTTTTATGCATTATATCGATGGAGGAGAGAATACTGAGTTCTTTTTAGTTATTGTTTTTCATGTGGGTGGAGAGAGGACTGGACTCTATTTATACGTTCTTTCAATAGGTGCCTTCCATCAAAGCGCATTTTAATTTCTATAAGAGTCACATCTCTTCAGAAAAATAGTAACTTCCCTTGAAGATTATACTATTTCGTTTTATTAGAGTCGCAACTTCTCGTAACTAATATTTATTTTATAGCTTTTCAATAATTATTAAACCATATAATAAATCATATCATGTGGGCCACAATAATTTCTTACATTCTCCCACTTGGCCATATGATCTTCCTTTCATGGTTTAATAAAGACCTTAATGTGCACAATAACATTATGCTATAAAATTTTCATTAAATTGGCAATCGCATAATAATCATAATTAAGCAAAGAAAACTAATGCGAGTCATAGCGGTTGTATGTCATTAATCGACATAGTCCCTTCTATGTACTACAACTATAGCTCTCTACTTAACATGATCCATAAATGAGAAGTACGGTAATAGTCCAACTATAATGTCTCTTTAGAGACTATCCATTTAACATTCATCTATTTCCATAATGTATACTAAATAGAAAACAGGAAATATTAGAAACACATAAATGAGCTCGGAGTGTCAAATACATAAACTTAATACAATCATAATACAAACACTAATGACGTCCAATAATGCCCATCCTTTCAACATGCTCATTAAATGTTTTGGGCGGCGGCATCCTTTTGTTAAGGGATCTGCAATCATAAGATTGGTGCTAATGTGCTCAATCGACACTCTTTGTTTATGAACTTCTTCTTTGAGACAAGTATTTGATCTCTATATACTTAGCACCCTTAGAATACTTGTCATTCTTAGAGAAGAAAACTGCTGCAGAGTTATCACAATAAATTTTCAGCGGCTTGGCAATACTGTCGACAATCACAAGCCCTGAATTAAAATTCCGCAGCCATAATCCATGAATAGTGGCCTCAAAGCATGCCACAAATTTAGCTTCCATAGTGGATGCAGCAATAACTGACTGCTTCGCACTCTTCCATGAAATTGCCCCTCCAGCCAAAAGAAACAAGTAACAAAATGTTGATTTTCTTGTATCAGCACAATCTAAATATCCAATCACCTCAAGATGATTGGATCTTTTATAAGTGAGCATATGATTCTTCGTTCCTTGCAAGTATCTAAGAACTTTCTTTGCAGCTTTCCAATGATCCATTCGGGATTACTTTGATACCTTGACATTCCGACAAATAAACCGATGTCCGGTCTAGTGCAAGTTTGTGCAAACATCAAGCTCCCTACAATAGATGCATAAGGAATATTTTGCATTTGTTCTCGTTCCAATTCACTTTTCGGACATTGCATAAGGTTAAATTTGTCACATTTCTGAATTGGAATTATTCATGCTGAACATTTACTCATATTGAATCTCTCTAAAATTTTCTCAATGTAGACTTTTTGAGACAACCGTAACAATCCTTGTGATCTATCACGGAATATTTCTATTCCTATCACATACGTTGCCTCTCTCATATCCTTCATTTCAAAATTCTTAGAGAGAAACTTCTTGGTTTCATGTAACAAACCAAGATCATTAGTAGCAAGCAAAATGTCATCAACATACAGCACCAGAAAAATAAACTTGCTCCCACTGATTTTCATATATATACACCGATCAACGGTGTTTTCCTTAAATCCAAATGAAGTTATGGTATCATTAAACTTAAGATACCATTGTCGGGAAGCTTGTTTAAGTCCATGTATTGACTTCTTTAATTTACATACCATGTGTTCCTTTCCTTTAACTGAAAAGCCTTCGGGTTGGTCCATATAAACCTCTTCTTCTAAATTCCCATTAAGAAATGCGGCTTTTACATCCATTTGGTGTAACTCCAAGTCATAATGAGCCACCACAGCCATAATGATTCTAAGTGAGTCCTTCTTAGAGACTGGTGAAAATGTCTATTTATAGTCAATGCCTTCTTTTTGCGTAAAACCCTTTGCAACAAGTCTGGCTTTATGTCGTTCAATATTGCCTTTTGAGTCGCGCTTGGTCTTAAAGACCCATTTACACCCAACCTTCTTACATCCTTTAGGCAATTCAACAAGATCCCAGACTTGATTTTGATGCATGGATTTTAACTCTTCTTCCATGGCATTAAACCATTCATTAGAATCTTCACATTCCATGGCTTGGGAAAATGAACTTGGATCATTTCCAATTCCTAAGTCAATTTCTGACTCTTGTAGATAAACCATATAGTCATCAGAAATAGCCGACCTCCTTTCTCTTTGAGATCTTCTTAATGCTATTTCTTGTGACTCAGTTATTAGAGGTTCAATATTGACATATCTATAATGAAGTGTTTGTTCATTAATTTGTTGTTCTCGATTATTGTAAGGTTGAACTATAATATCGGGAACAACAACTTTAGAAGCTTTGGGTATAGGAATTTCTACCCTTACTTCTTGAATGTAAGCATCACGCACTCTTTCACTCCCACTGATGTCACCATTCTCAATGAACTTAGCATTTCCAGATTCAACAATTCTTGTACTATGATTAGGACAGTAAAATTTATACCCCTTGGATTTCTCTGCATAACCAATGAAATAACCACTGGTCGTTCTTGAATCCAATTTCCTTTCATGTGGATTGTAAATTCTTACTTTTGCTTGACAACCCCAAACATGCAGGTGTCGTAAACTAGGTTTCCTTCCCGTCCACAGCTCAAAGGGAGTATTTGGAACTGCCTTACTAGGAACCCTGTTTAATAAATACATAGAAGTCTTTAAAGCATACATCCACAAAGATAAGGGTAAAGATGAATGACTCATCATACTCCTAACCATTTCCATTAAAGTACGATTACGCCTTTTTGCTACGCCATTTTGTTGTGGTGTACCCGGCATTGTGTATTGAGCACAAATGCCATGTCTTTCAACGAATTTAGCAAATGGACCTGGACATTGTCCCAATTCATCATACTTTCCATAATATTCATCACTTCTATCGGACCTTACTATTTTCACCTTTTTATCTAATTGCCTCTCAACCTCTTTAATATACACTTCAAGTGCATTCACTGATTGAGACTTGTCATGCAATAGATAAATATAACCATAATGTGAAAAATCATCAATAAATGTGATAAAATAACTTTCCTTACCAAAAGATGGAACATCGAAAGGACCACATATGTCAGTATGTATAATTTCAAGAAGCTCTGTGCTTCTTGTGGCACCTTTCTTAGTATGCTTTGTTTGTTTACCTTTAATACAATCAATACACACTCCAAGGTCAGTAAAATCCAAATTTGGAAGAATTTCATTCTTCACTAATCTTTGCATTCTTTCCTTAGATATATGACCCAAACGTTTATGCCACAAGTAAGCAGAATTCTCATTTTCGTTTAGTGGTCATTAATGTCTCAACAAAAGAATTATCAAGTCTAAATTTGTATAGACCATCACATAAAGTTCCAGTTCCAATAAGAGTATCACTCTTAAATAAACGAAAGATCGAACCAAACTTACAATAAAATCCCGCCACATCAAGTCTTGGCAAAGAAACTAAATTGCGAGAAAATGTAGGTACATAAAGGGTTTGAAACAAATCCAAATAATGGCCAGTATCTAAGATCAAACGGTAAGTGCCAATGCCTTCAACTGGAGCTTTGTTTCTATTCCCCGTAATCACATAACTTTCATTTGGCTTTATGGTTTGGATCGTAAGAAATCCCTGCATCGTATTTGACACATGAGTGGTGGCACCAGAATCAATCCACCAAGTATTATAAGGAACTTCAGTAAAGTTTGATTCAAAACATACTAAAGCACAATGCTTACCTTTCTTTTCGAACCAAGCTTTATGTTTCAAACAATCTTTCTTCAAGTGTCCAATTTTGTTGCAAAAATGACACATAATAAGATTGTGTTCCTTCTTGTGGATTTGAGAAGCCTTTGAAGAATCATTCAGGACGTGTAATCCTTTCTTCTTGCTCCTTCCACCTTTCCTTTTGGAACTCCTTTGAGCTTCTTGATGACTTGAGAGATGAACAGAATGAGCCTTTTGATTCTTAATCCTTGTTTTCTCTTGAACAAGCATACTGACCAATTCATTCACATTCCACTTATCCTTTATAGTGTTGTAATTCATTTGAAATGACCCATATTGCTCATGAGGCAAGGAATTAAGTATAAACTGTACTAAAAAGTACTCATCCACATTCATTCCTAAAGTCTTTAACTTTGTTGCTAAATTCGTCATCTCAAGTACATGCTCATGCATGGTACGTGAACCATCATACTTCATGGTGGTCAGTGTACTCATCAATGTACTAGCAAGTGACTTATCAGCAGTTTGAGAACGCTCTTCCACAAATTTCATAAATTCCTTAGCATTATCAATCTTGGGAAGAGAAGTCTTTAAGTTGTTTGCAACTGTCATTTGCATGAACATTAACTTAGTCTGTTCGATCTTTCCCAAGCTTTATGGAAAAACTTTTCATCATCGCTACTTTCATCAGTAATAGCAGCTGATTTCTCAACTTGAAGCGCTAAATCAAGATCCAGGACACCTAAGTGAAACTGGACTTGTTCACTCCAATCAGGAAAATTCATCCCATTGAATAAGGGAACAGACGAAGCATGCGAATGAAGTGAAACGGGTACGGATACTGCAAATATGCAAGAAAATACTCATACATTAATGCCTTGAGAATATACCTAATCAGATTCAAACTAAACTACACATGTACATCATAGTTCTCCTTTGGGCGATCCTATGATATACAAATATACATAAATCATAATGATGCTAATGACTTTTATTTGGTAATTGTAAATATATATTATTAAATTTATTTGCTATCTTTGGATATACAAACAAATTTAACAAGTCATATTAATTACCAACTATCATGTTCATGAATTATAAGAAAATAATTAACCTTTGGGTTAATCCTAAGTTCTTATAATAAATGAACTTCAATATACCCATAACACCAATAATGATATGAAACATATCAATTTCATATATAGCATCAATTAATCATGAGTAATTGAATAAAACAATTTACAATATCAAAAATTCAAGAAAACTTCAAGGTTTGGCCACTTTGGTGACTAACAAACCATTCATAATATGAATTTTCAATATTGTAAAATACAAATATTTACCAAAGTGCATGCAAGGACAAAACCATAATCAAAGCATAAGGGCAAAATCGTAAAATCATAATTCTATAAGGGCAGAACCATAAATATAAAAATCCAGGGGCAAAATGGTAAATAATCAGCAAGGGCAGAATCGTAATTATAAATAAACAGGGGCATAACAGTAAATAAATAGCACAGTGACGAAACTGTAATTAGGCAACTGGAGGGCACCAGGCGCGTGCACTACACGCGCCTTTACTGCCGTGCGAGCCCGTGCAGTGCACGCGCCTTTACTGCCGTGCGAGCGCGTGCAGTGCACGCGCCTTACTGCTGCGAGGGGCCAGACGCTGGTCTGCAGCGCTGGCGCGTGGGTCCACGCGCCTGCAATTGCAGCGCGCGCGTGGCCTCCACGCGCCTTCCTTGTTGCGCCGATCAGCCTGTTTTTTTTTTTTTTTTTGGCCCTGTTTTCTCCGAATTCCTCCATTTTTGTCATTTCTCCGTGAAAACATCCATCATTCGGATTTGCTCCGACAAAAACTCTCCGTAAACATTTCAACAACAACAAATAATACGAACAGGATCGTTCAACGAATCATCATACATAAATTATAATATTTCTATAAATGGAAAAATCGTGAGATCATAAACCACGCCCGATACCAATTGTTAAAAAAATACATGTAGTTCTTTGATGTGGAAATTCGAAAACCAGGTGATCTTTGATCTTGTGATTTTCACAAATAGATGAACGTACCTTTATCCATAGCGTTCGCTTTCGTTTGTCGAAAACCGAAGAACTCGAACTAAAAGAAGAAATCGATTTCTCTCCCTTAACCCACTATTCTTTTATGCATTTTATCAATGGAGGAGAGAAATCGAGTTCTTTTCGTTATTGTTGTTAAGGTGGAGAGAGGACCGGGACTCTATTTATACGTTCTTTCAACAGTGCCTTCCATCAAAGCGCATTTTAATTTCTATAAGAGTCACATTTCTTCAGAAAAGTAGTAACTTCCATTAAAGATTATACCATTTCGTTTTATTAGAGTTACAACTTCTCGTAACCAATATTTATTTTATAGCTTTTCAATAATTATTAAACCATATAATAAATCATATCATGTGGGCCACAATAATTTCTTATAGACTTGAGTCTCGCTGGTGGTAGGCCGAGGAGTGCTAAACCTGCTGAGTGCACCGGTGTCAAGGAGGTGCTGGGACTGACCGGAGTGGTGTGGCAGCGATGGCGTGATGCAGCAGCTGCGTGAGAGCAAAGCGTGGCGATGACAGTCGATGGGGCGGCAGTAACTCCCAGGAAGAAAGAGCTCGTTCTTCTGGAATCGGTTTTTCACATACAGCCCGTCGTATGTGAAGATGCCATTCCAATGCTTGCGGATCATTCTCACTTGCTTGTTCCTCTTCATGCTGTTCGCTAGAGCTAAATTGCCGTGAGCAAGCTTCTGATCTTCGGCCTTCGTGTCGTGACTAGGGATTCCGCTGCCCTGGCCCAAGTAAACCAGCTCCTCAGGATTTGTCAGGTCATCTGCATAATCCCCGGAAGCGACGACACTTGTGGCTAGGATTTCTAGGTGAGGCCCCATGCAGTCGATGCCACTCTGAAGAGGAGGATGGTGAGCTCCATCCTGTTAACGGAATCTATCTCCCACCTCCACTCCCGGCATGTCTCCGATGAACTGCCGGGCGCCATGCATGTATCCGGCTCTTCTCTTCACTTCTTTCGCTGCATGACAATCTATCCTTCCAATGCACGCGCTCTCTTTACGTACTCTTGATTTTTCCCGTTCGAGCTCGTGACAAATGTCTCTGTAGAGCTTTAGCGTTGTGATGACTCTCTCAGGCCGAATCATGTCGGTCATTACGTGTGAAGTTCGCACTTCTGAGCTCAGAAAAGGAAGGCCTTGCGATGTCTGACCTGTCAAGACTTTCGTCCTTCGTATCAGGGGATGCACCGGGAGAACGTTGAAGACTCTTCCCCGCCTTTTTAAATGTTGCTTGAGGAGAATCTCTGGCCATATGATTTTTAGTAAAGTACGGCTCTTTGGACCAATCAAAAGGTGATTGCCCATGGAACATGACATCGTTTGCATTCACAGAGCTCTTGACTGAAGCAGCATCGGGAGATCTACCAGGGATGAATTCCCCTTCTATTCTTTCTGTCTCGTGTTTTCCTCGACATTCTTCATCATACCAGATTGGTCTTGCTTTGAATTGCTTGTCGAGCCATCATAATGTGATTTGTATTCCAATATGCATGCATAATGGGACGAACATCTTGAAGCGGGGAAAATAGTTCTGCCGGCAGAGACATTGCTGGGCATGGCTATAACTATCAATCACGAAGAAATCGTGAGTCTTGATACCCAAAAACAGCATACGAAACTCACAAAATCCTAATCATCAATCACGAAACAAAAACCATAATCCTGCTATCGATGGACGATTTGCCAGAGAAGTTCCTGACTGTCGGGAAGCACAAAGCTAATGCCTCGAGCCGAGAAATAAGATGAAGGCCGAGGATTTGAAGCTCGAGAAAGACAGTTTAGATCAGAAGCACAAGAATAGAAGGTGAGATTCACTCGTTGTTTAAAATCAAGCCTAAAAATATGTGGCTCCCTAGATGAGGTGCAACATGCAAAATAAATATTACAGAGCCAGTGAATTGCTAATGTGATTTTTAGATGTATGAATGGAATTTTTTTTTTTCTTGATTAATTGAAATAGGAAACCAAGTATTCTAGCTTACCTTCTAAATTAGGAAAGTAATCAATTTGGATACTATGTTATCTAAATTTCCTTTGAGCAATATTATGTCATGGGTTCACAACACAATATGGCAGTGATGTACTTAATAGGTGCGGCGTGGAACTTGATAGGAGTGGCAAGACTTTGCTGGTGGTGTCGAGGAACGCCTCATCAATAGGGGTGGTTGGTTCTTAGTCCAATCTGATACTCGAAATTCAAAACCGGGGACTAGACTGGTTGGTCCTAGGACTGAAAATGCCTCACCAGTAGGGTCGGAACTCGCCTTTAATGTCAAAACTGAGCAGCAGCCTAATGACCCAAATGAAATGCTTGCCACTCAATTCCAATCCAATGGCTAATTGCATCATGTGGCTGGGACTTGCAATGTTCTGTGAACCAAAGGAAATGTACAAAACGGAGTTTGGAAGATGTGAATTGAGTAAGTCCAGGCATTTCTCTAGGGACACTCCAAGAGCTTTTCCCGTACGCTTTTGGAGGGATTTTAATGTTGAGTTGGGAGAGATCGGTGCAAATACGTAAGCCCTCTTGGAGCCCATTCGTTTCGCGGAAAATATTGATTTTCTAGAAAATATTTTCTAAGAAGCTATTTTTCAAGAAAACGTAATTATTTTCCAGTGTTCGGATGAAACTTGATTTTGAAATGGAAAATATTGTTGCTGTTTGCTTGGGAAAATATTTTCTTTTATAAATTATTTTTCAATAATTTTATTCATATATTAATTTTTAAAATCATTATTTATTATTATTTAAAATTGATTATTAATTATTTTTTTCTTTTTTCTGTGTTCTCTCCTTCCTTGGCCAGTTGCTGACCATGGCGGTGATCGGCGGCCGGCCACGCCTAAGCTCGCCTCACCAAATCAGCGATGCTCGGGCGTCGCCAAATAGCAGCAAGGCTCGGGCCTCGTAGATCGACGATGCTCGAGCCTTGGTGCAGTTTGGCGACGTTCGAGCGTCGCTGATCTATGAGGCCCGAGCCTCGCCGCCGTCTGGCGATGCTCGAGTGTCATCGATTGAATTCCACCACATGTCTCCATTGTAGTTTTTAGATCTTCGTCGACAATTAAATTCCATCATAGCATCTTCTTGTCATAGCACTTTGTCTTCGATTAAATTCCAGCAAGGTTTTTCATGCCATCGCACTCGATCATTGATTAAAAATCTAATGTAGCATATCCATTGATAAGACTCCCATCCGGAATTGTCACAAAACCTGTCTCTATTTAAAAAAGATCAAAGAATAAATTTCAGTGAAAGATATTTCGTTTCTAATCAAATTTCGATGGAATAGTAGTCCGTCTATCAAATTCAAATTTCTATTATCTTACTAAAAAACCACTTGCATTAATCAACAATCGCATGCACGACAGCTAATTTATATATAATGGAAGTGTATCACGGGATTTAGTACACGGGATTTAGTACACAGGCTTTAGAATTTAGTTTTAGTTTGTCAAGATTCGATTTCAAAACAATGAGTAACGTTAAATATTTCAGGACAAGTACATAAAATTAATGTGAGAAATAAGATGTCGGAATATAGGTAGATATCTTAATATCAATTTCGGAAATTAATGGTAATATACGACAAATCACAATTATTAGTCCTTAGAAAATCCGGGTATACGAAACGACCCAACGAACTCGCGCCCAAACACGGGAGAGAGAGAGAGAGAGAGATAGGAATGAGAGATGCAACCGAGGCGGCCCGCGTCAAGGTCTTTTTGGGGACCGAGGTTCGGCATCTCGCTTTTCTGCCATCGCGGGCTGTCGCGAACGGCGGCATGGCGGAACTTAAGGCGGTATGATCTGGTGGTGGACGACGTTCTGTGGACGTTACTCGTCACGGTGCTGGGGTCGCTGGCTCCCGGTCGCTATGCTCTGTTTCTTCCTTCTTTCTTTCTGGGGCTGTACCATCTGAAGTCGACCATGAGCAGCTTGGTTGCGATCCGCTGCAAAATACCCAAACTTCATTCATTCATGAATCTAGTTAACGATTACGTGTGAATCAAAGCTGCTTGAATTTACTCTGCAGCAAAGGCCTGGATCATCGTCGAGCTTTAGCTGCTTCTTCCCTATTTATCGTGGCCTTTTCCATCGGAGGTAGGTCAATTGCTGAATTCCGATATCGTGTCGACCCATTTCTGTGGAGGAAAGGCCGAAAAATTTTACGGTAGTTGGGTCGATAGTCCGATTGAGAAGACAGATTTCACTTCCATGGACGAAGGAAAAGAAAAGAGCTTTTTGCCTATATATATATGTATGATTATGGTGGGAGGGCTTCTTGCCGATTCTCTACTGTTGATGATAAAGAACACAACCACCATCGATCACATTAGTTCCTCGCCCATGCTTCATTTGGTCCCCACGAGTTTTCTCTGCCCACGAACGGTTCCTCGGCTTAGGTGTAATGGGTTCGGTCGAATAGACCAATTTTTTCTTCCATTCCAGGAACGTATGATCGATTCAGGACTTGTCGAAACGAAAAGCATTGGGCGAACACCAATTTGGCCCCTTCAAAAAATCAGGTATCAAGTCTTTCGACGTTCTATTTCTAGACCAAAAACGTTTTCCCAATCCAAAAGAGTAGTTTTATATGCTCAAGATCAACGATTTTCTTTTAGAAATGGCATTATCTTTATAACTGTTACAATATAATTAAATATTAAAATCATGTCTTTGTCTAACTGTCTAAACTATTAGAATCGTTGGTAATGATCTAATAAAAATCTCACAATAACTTTGCTTCCTTAGTGAGCCCACTAAAATATCCAAAATTACTTAATAAGAAAAACTTAATAAAATTTCCCTTGATCCCAAAAATTTCCACTAGATAGAATCACCTGGTGGATGCTCCCATTCGTCCTACTCATATTGATATGCACTCGGTCGGTTTCGAGAAATTGTAAAATGCACCGATCGATCCCGAATGGCAATGAATCTCGAATTCGATTTTCATGTGCTTCTCTAAGTAAATAGGGCTGGCTCCTTTGCATATTGAATAGTGGAATCATGATAGAGATTTCCGTTGGAATCATTGGATGCTTGCAACCCTTTTCCTCGTACTCGTATTGACATGCTACTTGCTTTTGAGAAATTGAAAGAATAACCAACCGATCCCGAGTAGCAATGTTGCCATAGGCTCACTGCGATTCTGTCATGGACTAAATTGAACAGATTCACAGAACATAACGTAGGGCCATTGCAAGAGATGACAGAGGAACAAAGGAGTACCGTCCTCGCTATTTTTCTAACTGGAAGCCACGCACTCGGCGGACGTCGTCGATCGATCGTTTGCACGTCTATCAATAGTCATAATATGATGTGATGGGGGCAGTTTTGAGGGTGGGTCAATCAAGGTCAAGCCTAAGCCCAAGCCTAAGCCTGCGGGAGGAGGGAAAGAAGCAAAAGCAGGCAAAGAACAGCTCTGCATCTTGAATGCCGTCTCGTAACCAGAGTGGCAAATTCTAAATCGGACGGAAACCTGCTGAGTCATCTTAATTGATTCCGCCCCATTCTGCACCTACAGTTTCACATATGTCCTGTCTGGCCAGTGTTTCGAGACCTTTGATTCTCTTTGATTCTGCTCAGTCAATGCCATCCATCGCTTTATTCGTCTCTTGCCACCATTAAGAAACCATGCAATTCTACACTCATTTCCCCATTAACTTCTGAACACCATCGACTCACTTCTCCACTTTTCCCCTAATTTGATTGCATCACCATGCCACGCCATGTATATGCTATGTTATATAGTTTATGTACGTCATTATATAGTTAATGCATGTCATATATGCACATCATTTAGTGTTGCATATTTAGGGCCATTTAATTAGAATTGCATGTTATGTTAGCAATTAGGTCATGTAGTTCTAATTGCATATCACGTATTTCATATGATTTAATTTTTCCTTAAATAGAAAACCTTTAAAAAGAATTATGCTAGGTTAGGCATTGCATGCATTTTTAATAGATATTTTGCAGTTGGGGAATTAATGTGTTTGCATTAAGATATGTGAATTATTTCCATATCGTTATTTATTGCATTGTTTATTGGGTTTTTCAATAATGTTTAAGCATCCACATGAACATCTCACATGTTAGTGGATAGAGTAAAATCTATCCAAGCTGCCTACCAAACATTTTTGAATAAAAGAAAAAGGTACCAAAAGGGCATTGAAGCATAATCGACCTACCATAAACTGATTAGTAACGATTCCTAATTGAAAATAATTTTGCATGTTAAGAACTTGGATCATAAGTCACGAATTGGTACCGGCTTAGGAAAGCCCGAGTTAAGTTTAAGCTTAGTAATCCATTGGCCGAGCCCTAGGTGGCTCATGCGAGGGTAGGTCACGACAATTATCAACACTTAGGTCTTTGGCCAAAAAACATATCAGTAGCATGTCAGACTCAAGATGTTCATTGTGGATATTTATATCATGCTACTCTTTAGGACATACGTAATCATCCGCTTTACTAGCAACTTTTGCCAAATGCATGTCGAAAATGAGCAAAGGGCTTGTCAGAATGAAGAGTATTTATTTAAGAATGACAGACACCTTTTCATAGCCTTGATGAGAAGCTAGTAAAGTAAAATTTTCCCCGTTTCTTTCTCTGTGAAGTTTCCCAAGTCTGCTATGGACTCTCTGAATTTTACCATAATAAATGAGAAGCAAATTAACTACATAAAGCCCATGTGCTACAAAATGCATGAGAAAAGGCATTTACCCTCCAAGTGCATGGTTCCCTCTAGTATTTAAGTCGAAGCACTCAATGACTAATGGATTCTCCACCAACAAGTTTTGCAGTACGTTAATTGACTAGTGCCTCCAAGAACATATTAGACAATATGATGACAGCTTCAAGGAAACAAAAGAGAACCACCAGACTCAATTGCTATGGATATTCTCCGGAAGAGGATCTTAAGAAAAGGTAACACCAGATTAGTTGATATAAAGCAATGAAAAGATATGGCAAGGAACAATATAAAACAGGACATTTGATGAGAGATTTTGGATAGCTTACACTTTTAAACAACAGATCTTTGTTTTCCATACTGGGAATAGTGAAATATTATTTCAATAGCAGTCCTGGAAGCAACAGATTCCTTAGCACGGATAGTCAATGAGTAACCAGGTTTCTCAACCCTACTTGTACATTTTTATTAAGAAGCGGCAGGGTCAAACTCTGGCTTTTCTTTGCGACTATCTATAGAAAATGGAAAGGAGAAGATGCTTTGGACAATATCATGATGTATTACCCTTGTACTTCACTGAACCCAAGTGCATGGAAAATGACAAGTGCATAATGTGATCCAGGAGTTAATAACATTTAACTGCACAATCTTGTATTGATAATTTTAAATTGTGGACATTTGACTAGTATAGAGATATGCAGTACTTTAAGTGCAAACATGTCATGGAAATGAATATGGTGCTTTAGGTTTGTGAACTATTTGATGTATTTTATGAACTCATTTGAAACAATTAAATAGTCAGAGTACTAAGTATTCATATGATTGTGGACTCAAATGATATTTTTTCACAGCCAATGGAGAATATTACTTCCTAATCCAATCAAAAAACAGTTGTATAGTCCATATTGGCGCATATGGAAAGAGCTATGAGTATGAAGCACCAAAAAAGCAATGAATACAACTAAAACTACAACAAGAGGAAAAGAGCATAATTAAACATTATTTGATAATAATGACTAGCAAGTGAGCCTTTCTTCTTCATACTAGCCTTTTGGTGAACACATGAAATTGCAGTAGGCTCCACACCTGAGTGATCCTTAGATCATTTGCTTTTGTAGAAAATGCATCTAAAACAGGTGAATTGTGAAGCAATTAGATCACCTTCAATCCACTAGCTTACTTTTCTGACATGTCAATATTGGACTCTACCTGAGCATATTAAATTTTGGACATCTCTCTTTTTCCTGTAAATCGGCAAGAATTGTCATTCAAAAAGCAGTATATCACATAAGTTCACTTTTCAATAAGGCCTACTCTTCTTGTCCAAAATAGTCAAACTTAAAAGCAGAAGAAAAAGAATGACTAGACGATACTTTTATATTTAGTATCATATCCTCCACAAGAATACAATAACCAAATCAGGTGATATAGTTAATTGATTCTTTTTATTGTCAAGTCACTAACCCAAGCAAAGTAATATCTATATATCTCTATTATGAACTCAAGCAAAACAACTGAATAGTAAACAACTAAACTAACTTAAGTTATGATAATTTGAGTGGGATATACTTGCCAATCCACGTGACAATAGTACTTTGGACTCTCAAGAGCTGTGGACCTAACCATGTAAATAAGTGTCCGTCAAAGCAGATTGGATGAAACTAATCATTGTGGAATGGACATCCATAATGTTTCAAAATCAAGAATCTAAATTGATACCATGTAAAATTTTTGAAAGATGTATGAAGCTATGATATCCATCACAATGCTCATTTGAGAATTTAAAAGGTAAATGTTTTTACAAAGCCCAAACAAAATCGGATTTTGCTCCTGTCAAACAAACAGTCACTATGTATATTTAACCATCAAATGAACCAACACTACATTTTGTGTATTCTCAAAATAATGTCAAAGATAATATTTTCATCCAAGGAGTTGTGCACATAAACAAGATTATGCGCAAGGAGGAAAAAAATTAGTCAAGATATACTTTAATATTGAGGCCGCTATCAATTGGAGATTGAACTACTACTCTGATTTTTCCTTCAAACTTGTCCCTCTCTCTTGGAGTATAGGAAGCAATGCACACATCAACTTCCCTCCCCCGGTGACCCATAATTGGCCTACGGCCAAATGTGCTAGTATGTCCAATTGAGGCTTGAGCACGGCTCTGATATCCTTAGAATTGGTACCCGCAACAGCAACCTAGTTGCATGTAACCTTGTGAGCGAGTGAAAGTTGAGATGAGGCGCTTGGAGATGAAAACATTTAGTGTGAACGGGTCCATGTAGGCTATGGTTTGTTGCTTGAAGGACACATGCTTATTTGGATTCTTGGACCTCTTCCTCTTTGGTTAGTGTATGGCCCTGTTGTCATCATCCAAATAGTCCAACTCCAAAGAAAAACTTGGTGCTAAATAATGCTACCTAAAAGCCAACACTCAATAACAAAATCTCTATACAATTCGATAACGGATACAGCATCCCCACATTCCAACCATTATGCTACGCCAGTACCATTATCAAGGAAATAACAAAGAGGACATTCCAAACTAGAAAAAGAATGAGACATTCAATGAAGCACCTGCCCACTGTGAATGCTATATGTGAGCACAAAGATGCCATTTCAAGAGGCATCAACACCATGATTAGAACAACATGACACCTGAAAGAAACAAATATTGTTAGTAAGACATGTCTAACTACCGACAGTTCTCAAGATTAACTAGAGAAGTGGGTAAGCATACAACCCCATATAACAAAACCTTACAATTTTCGAAGCTGCACTCACAGAGGTCATGCTAAGCAATTCATCAAACAGCTAGAATGTATGGGGGAGTAAGTGCTCAAAGAGCCCCTAATTGTCGAATCATGTAGCAATTCCTTTAAAAATCAAACATTCCTTTAAGAAAGACCGACTTCATATGAGCCAATAAGGAATTTAAAGAATGCAAATTTCTTCCTTTTGACACCAGATTTAGGCATGATTAGACTTACAGATTTACCTGTCTTACTTAATTCGAAGTGGATTGTCTCAAGCTGATAAGATTTGGATGGTGGTATTAAGGTCGCCCTCCCAACATCCTTCATTGTCCTCTTCAGAGAGGAGTACTTCATCTAGGTTTGGTGTCCTCAGGGCACCCTTGCAGAATATATTCATCTTGGGGCACTTCATGATGACAATACACACTAATGATGGGAATTTGAAGGCGCAATTCGTGGGTGAGAAGCTCTTAAGGCTCGGTAAACCGTCAAGTATCAGCTCTTCCAGATTGGGGAAAGAGATATCCTCTACTCCATTTCCATCATCTGTCACCACGTCTTCCATCGCAACACAATTTCTTAAGAATAGCCCAGTAAGGTGCACTAGACTTGTCACTGCTGAGCAAGTCCCCATATGAACTAAACCACCACAATCCTCTACTCTTAAATACTTCAAGCCCTGAAATGAAGTCGGGAATGGAAGTACGATTGATAAACTCAGGCACTCCACAACCCCCAGAGCTTCAATTTGTTTGAGAATTTCAGCTATCAAAGAGCCATCTTTCCAAACTCGCTTCAGGTTACACAGCTTAATAAGGTCAAGTCGCTTGAGATTTTGTAGTGCCTGGAGAGGTTTTCCCATTTCAATTAGCTCTCCACAGGGAGTGGCTCCCCCATGTCCAAATGAATCTTCTGGAAATATCTCCTCGAAGGTGCTACATCTCACGACAAGCTCTTCTAGATTAGGGAATCCATGGAGAAAGAAGTTGGAAGGAAAAGCGACGTTTTCATCATGGTAGCATGTCAAAGTCAAATCTCTGAGATTACGAAATATGTAATGATGTGGTATCATTGCAACATCATCCCTTGCTAATGTCAATACCTCCAATTGTGGAATGACCTGTGGGAGGGAATCCGTTTAATTAGGCCTCCAAAAGTCCAATGACTAAAATGTCCTGTTTAGGGAATAACGAGAAACACAACTTTCCAGAAGCAGACAAGCAAGCATCAATAACCATTATTTATACGAGGGATGATCGTTGTTAGGTGGTGTGCCCAATTTTATTTTATTTTTTTGGTCGATGTGGTGTGCCTAATTTAATCACAATATATTTCATGGATTTGAGTAAAGAAAGTTATTAGTCAATGATACTTCAGCTATTTCAATTATCAACAAATCAAATCCAAGAAGCAAAATAACATTTGCCTGTTTTAACAAATCATGCTACTTTTATAGTTAGTATATGTGTTTCCATGGTAAGATGATGTATTAATGTTGCACATATGGCTTCACCTTTCTGTAACTTTAAGAAGAATGCATACTCAACAAATGATTGGCAAAAATAAAAAGAAAAGAAAAATTAAATTGACAGGACATAGGTGGAAAAAGGAATAAAACAAGAAGGAGATTATAGTTCAAAGTTTCGTTGGAAAAAGAGTAAATAATCAAGACAAGTAATTCATTCTTTCAAAAGCAAAGTGAAACATCAGACGAGCAAAGAAACAAACCAAAAGTACATAATCCCAAATATACAATGTTTCTAGCGTTCCATGCTGTTAAAAAGGAACCTGATCCGTGTTGGTATATCACTTATTTACCACTCAAATTAAGTTTGGTAATTTCGATTGAACGTTTGTAAGTTGAAAAGCATTGGTCGGCCATTGGAATAACATTGGTAGATTTTTAATGTAGTTGGTGATCTTGAAGTGCAAAGATATATTAGTACTTTTCTAGATCTATAAGATAAAAAGTTGGTTAGTGAATAAAATCCGTTGGTATCTTAATTTGATAATTGTTGGTACATCAATTAGATTTTTGTTTGTAATTTCAAATTGTAGTTAGTAATTTGAGAGGCGTTGGCTTGTCACAAGAATAAATATTGGTTGATTATTAAAGTAGTTCGTAATTTTGGAAATGTTGGTACTTTCCAAAACCTAACAAGATAATAAGGTGGCAAGTAACTAATATTAGTTTGTATTTTATAGAAAATAATTTTTGAAAACTATTTTCTTAAAAATGATCACTTATATTGCCCGATATAATAAGTCAATGAAAATTCTTTTCATTGTCGATGATAATTTATATCTAAATATTTTTGTGGATTACGAAATCATTTTTCGTTCATTCATTTTTGTAAGCAATATAAGCGGTCATTTTTCGAAAAATATTTTACATAAATTCCATTTTTTGTGAAACGAATGGATCCTTAATGTGACTAATATTGGTACACCAATCAAATTAAGTATGGAAATTCACATAAAGTTAGTAATTTCAAATATGTTGGTGACTCATGCAATAAAAGTTGGTAAATTATTAAAGTAGTTGGCGATTTTGAAGGTAGAAAAAAAAAAGTTTGTCCTTTTAAAGCCTATTGATAAATTACTAACATGTGATCAGATAAGCAAGTTATCCCCAATGCTTGATAGTTACCAACCATGTTGAAGATGTTCGGGGATGGAAATTTGTTTTCTAGCTAAGCTAGCAATATGACAAATGAACACAATGCTAATTTTTTTTAATTTTTTTTTGATGGACGGGGTTGGCCAAATTAAATTAAATAGGTAAATCTCAATCATAAGATACGAGTAGCTTATTTGAAGCATGACTGTCTATGCAAGTTAATTTAATAAAGAGTTTTTTTTCTTCAAAGTAAAAGCTGGGATCAATAAATCATACACTGCAGAATACGAGTTGGAAATAATTAACTGCAAACGATCTTTTAATTTCTAAGCAATTCACAAGTGTGGTTCCGTAAGCATCAACAAGCATGACATTTTGGACAATTTCAATTTCCTAGAGAAAATAACAATGCACCAAGAGCTATGCACATAAATCATTGAAGACAATAGCAAAGAGCTAGAATCAATAATAAGGGCAGTACCTTTTCAAAAGAAAAGAGTGCGGATTGGTTCTCGCCGGCAGTTGTACCTTGGCAGCTTTGGAATTCACGAGCGAATGAGAATGACCTCATCTTGCCGCAGTGTCTCACTCGCAATTGCTTCAAGAGTGGCCATGTTGAATTATGATTACTCCCAAAGAAGCTCCTTAGTTTCGGCAACTCAAGTAATCTCAGGTCAGTTAAATCCGAAAAGAAGAGATCACCTGCATTCATCCCTACACCGTCTTCCTCAACGATAATTTCCTCCACCCCACACTCCCATACTAAAAGTTCTACGAGCTGTGTCATACTTTTTGCCACCAAGCTTGGAAATAAACTTTTGAGACTCTCACACTTGACAACCTTCATGCATTGTAAGCGTCCAAAGATAAAACCTCCTTGAGGAAGTCCTCTCCACACATGCCTTATTTTTGGGAGCCGCTTCAAAATTAATTCTCTCAATTGAAAAGTGCTTGGAGAACGAGTTTCACTAAAATTAAACTCTTGGACTTGAAATACTACTTCTAAGGATCCACAATCGGTCACAGTGATCTTCTCTAGGTTTTGAAATCTAGTGAGCAAATTATAAGATGAAAATATGGATGAAAGTTTCTCACAATACTTCACTTTTAGTGTCTTGAGTTTGTTCAAGGCATTTGAACCAAGATTATCAAGCCATATCTTCTCCATGTTATCCATGTGCAAGATCTTCATCGACTCCATACTAGGAAACTCAACCTGTTATTTTTCAATTTAATTAATTAGAGCTAATTCTCAATTCCCTCAAAAAAGAAAATGCTTTAATTTCAAGAACAAAGAAAATCGCATGATGGAGATTATCAAAAAATGGAAAGAAAAGAAGACTAGAAGTACGCTATTTCATTTTAGCAAATGCGACCCCCTAAAATTCATTCTTCTATGATATAATTTTTAAGTAGAAAGCTTAAATTTTTCTAATATGCATCAAGCATTATGTTTAAGCAGTAGCATAACCATAGCCTTCTTAGTCAGACAACCATTTTCATTTCGTGTGTAATTTGTCTCCCATGAACCTCATATTTAGCCTAGCTTAGATTTAGCTCATTACAACACCGAACACAAAATAGCTGATACACTATCCCATTTCTTTGAAGTGCAAATGACAAAACATAAACCAATTCGCACAAACCAATGCTTCATGGATCCTACATTTCCAAAGTTCTCCAACAAAATATAGACTCAAAGAAAGCACAACAAAAACTTAAAAAAGAATCCAAAAATTAAATCAAAAGATGGTAAGTGCAGGTATTTGCTCTTTAATTGATGTTGTATGGGAATCTCTGATCACTAGCTGATTTGTTTCTTTATAAGTGTGTTATTCAAAATTATCAAGACTTAGGATATTAATCTCGATTTATTTTTGTTAATAGTTCATCTCTTATTTAAGTTGCCTATAGATGTAAACCAATTTAATATTGTTCTTTAGTTCTAATGATGAATTGATTTGATAACTAATTTTGCCTATTTGACGTATCTTTCTCCCCACCTCAATCAATCTTTCTCTCTCTTTCATCTCTCTTTAGTTTCTTCATCTTTTTTCTTATTATCTGCTTTTCCTCCACTTTCAATGAATCTAAACCTAACTTTTTTCATGCTTTCGTTCAACATTAGTTGGCATTGGATCTAGACCTTTTCTTCATCAATTGGTCATTAAGCTAGATCTCTTCAACATTAATTGGTATTAGAACTTCACTTTAAGTGTGTATTATTGTTTGGCAACTATTCTAGACCAGGGGCCAATGCTATGGTACTTATTTTAGTTATTGCACCTTCATTTCTTATCTGATATGCTCATGAATATATATGGCATCATGCCTATTGAAACTTCTGCCCCCATGCTTGCTGATTTGTAGCTATTCTATGTTTGGTATATATTCTTTTTGAATAATGTTGCAATATTTATTAACTCTGGTATATCAAAATTTGAAAGGAGTAGGGCTTGTCAAGATTATTTCATCAATTGTTATGGCGATTATCATTATCAATATTATCATGTTATTCTAATAATGTTGACCATTAGGAGTAATCCGATTGTTGCCTTGATTATGATTATCATAAATCTTAACAATCTTGAAGAGTTTAAACAAATTTTAGTGAGAATTGAATAGATTTAATAAAAAACTGTAAGGAAGATATGAAGATAGTCCAAAATCAATTCACTGTGGAGCAAAACAGCATGGATAAGTGCTCTCGATGTCTACAAGAGTTAAATAAGGACTTTGCTTGTGGGAATAGCGACGTGAGTAGAGGAAAATTCTTCTAACTAATATGGATGAATTTATATAAATACCTTATGAAATTTAGTAAAATCTACAACGTAATTTCTCCTATTGATCATTCACATAAGGGCAAATTCGTCTGATGCTAAAATTTGTGCTGAAATACTTAGTATAGTCTTATACTTCCAAGGTGCATGTTCAAATCTTCCTTTTGAGGAGATTGATATATGACATGATTCTTTAACCACCTTGCTATTTATTTGTCTTATTTATGCTTGCTTATTTAAAACTATTGATATTTTTATTTTATTTTTTTGGTAAGGAACTCTTGTTTTAATTACCTATGATATCGGCCAAGATATGTTTTGAGGATAAATTCATTAAGACTAATACTTCCTCACCTAATTTGGCATCTCTCTCTCGGATTGTATGATTCTGAACCAACCTTTCTATGTGATTTCGTTCTATTTTATCAATTGCTAACAGATGTATCATACACCTAGTAAAAAGCTCCTCAAAATTTTTATGATAGTGAATGATAGCGCATTGAATCATAGATTCCATGTCAATGCAATTGAGTTATTTACATATAATGCATGCAGCAGCCACTCTCTTGCCATGCAAAGAAAATTTTGGCTTGTGTGGAGCCACGAATACATATCTGAGTCCATGATTCCAATTTTACACCAAAGCTCCTTTGTTTAGCATTTGATTAAGCTGACTAGGTTTGACCCATAGTGAAAAATATTATGTTAACTACTTGCAATTTTAGTCATGATCAAGAAAAAAGGTATGTTGGAAATCCTAAATCTTATATTTGAAATGAAGTCATGTCCCAAACCTTTCAATTGATTTACACAAGTTTTGAACTTTTTTTAGAAGCGTAATCAAGTTCTTTTAGTACACAATAACTTAGATTTTCTATGTGACAAACTCAAATTTCATTTGTTTGTATTAATCTCTGAATTAATTACACCAAGCAAAAGGTTTATCATTTGATTACACTTTTTGATAAAGGTTTAAAAGTTCATTGTGCCAACTAAAAAATTTATGACTTGATTGCATTTCATAAATACATTTTAGGACTTGTGGAATGATTTTCCCATCACAATATTTATAATTGACTTTAGGAATGAGTAACAAAATGACTCCTAAAACTTATTCCAGTTTGGCATATTTAAGAACCAAAACTTTTATTTTTGTTTATTAGCAAAACTTGTTCCGGTTCAGTATTTGAGTCTTTCCATTGCCAAAATTAGTTTCAGGAGGACGGAAAGTATATATGGCATTTTTTATCGAATTTTCCTTTTTTACTTGTAAAATGCAAAGCTAATCTGGAGATGCCATGTTAAAAAAAGGTGACAAAAAATTTTAAAAGTACACTTAGCACCCTTGCCAAGCCGCCAACAGTTGCCAAACTTGGCTCCTCGCCAGCACGAGTGAGCACATTTGCCCCTACCGTAGGCCCTACAAGGGTCAACGGCCTTATTGTGACCATAGCGAGGGTTGCTAGCCCTCATTGGCAAGAAGGGAAGCAGTAGCGGCGCTCCCTATGCAACCCTTCGTCCCCTTGACTGTCAACTTCTTGTAGGACTTCTTTTATTTCCAACTTCATATTAGTGCTGATTTTTTTTCTAATTTTTAGTATGTTCTTAGTTTTTTCTCAATTTTTTGATGTGGCAATAGTGAAACAGCTCCTTTTGTGCTTGAGGAAGCTCCATCACCACGTTAAAGCCCGTGAAAGACTGAAAATATGATAAAAATAAAGAATTTCTCTAAAAAAAGGACAAGACTTAACAAGACTTGAAATGCATCAATTGTGCAAATTTTAGAACTTAAGTGCCAAACCAACACAAGTTTTAAAACTTGTATTGTCATTAACCCTTCATCTTACGTTGAACAATATTTAAATTTGAGTAGATGCTTAAGCATTTTCTAGACCCTAGATTAATTAAAAGTTGTTGATTGAAGCTTAGCCTTTCATTAATATTTGTGCTTTAGATACAATTTAGTCTAAGACTTGAGGAGGAAAGAAAAAAAGTATTAAGTTTTTCAAATTTATGAAAAAAAATTTATATACGTTTCAATATTTTTATATTAAAGAAGTAGATTTGAGATGTTTCTTATTTGAGGTCAAAGATTTGAAAGTGAAAATGATAAGTTATCATAAGTGACCGCTTATACCCTTATCTCAAACCAACAAAACAACAAGCTAGACATGGCATTAGAGAAGAATGAGTGCAAACCTTTTCAACGAGTAAAAGTGGTTGATGTGTTGGACTGCTACCCTCTAATTTTCGACCACTGGCATCTCCTAAAATCACCTTCACAGCTTTACAATCTTCAATAGTAAACTCTTTCAAGGAGCGCCACTCTGAAATATGCTTCCCTTGAAAGAAACTTCTGAGTTTTGGCATGTTGTGAAGATATAAAGTGACAAGTTGAGGAATTACAATTTTGTCGGTTGCTTCTTCAAGTTTCTCCTCTTCTTTGGTGACAATGTACTCCATCTCTCCACAACCACCAAGACCCAGTTATTGGAGTAGTCCTAGACTTGTTGACATAGACATTGTAAAAAGGTTTCTTAGACGTGGGCACTCCTCAACTGTCAAGGACTCCATATAGTGAAGCAGCCTCTCTGACATGAATGAAGGAATCACATTCACTAGGTTGAGACACTGCTTCACCGTGAGGAACTTCAGACAGCAAAAGGACTCCATAAGGATTTTATTGTTCCATAGTTCTTCTTGCTGAACTCCCTTGATGTGTAGCTCTTCTAACTTTGGAAATGCAAACTACAAATGTATAGAGATAAACCGAAAATACCCAAAATAACTTAGAGCCAAAGCACAAAAAAAAAAACAAAAAAAAAGAAATATAACACATCAGATAAATCAGGATATGATACCTTCTCATCAAATAGAGGATATAACCCATCACCTGCACAATTCCCTAAACTAAAACAAATCAAACTCTTGAGGTCACCAAGCTTGAGTTTGGTTAAATGACGGAATTCGAATGTCTCCACGGTTTTCCGTTTTCCTTCTTCCATCACAATTATGCCCCTCAGATTATTGCAGCAGGAAACATCAAGCACTACGAGTTCATGAAGAGTTTTGGCTGTGGTACTTGAGAAGAGATATGACAAACTATGACAATGTCTCACGTTCACTTCCATCAGACTAGGAAATGTCAAGGTTACTTCGCAGTCACTCTTCAAAATGTCTGTCGGCCTTGGTAGATTCAGCAACTTCATTTTTTTAATGCGAGAGAGTTCCAATGGCTTTTGCCTTTTCTCAAAGCTGAGGCTTACCGGTTCAAATAATGCTTCCAAGGAGGGACACCCAACCACCTCAATTTTACTCAGGCTCGCAACCTATCCATTGAATTTGATGGAAAAATATGTGACAAATTTTCACAAAGTTCAACAGTGAGGGATGCAAGTTTGCGAAGGCTTGTCCGTGGAGTTGATTGTGCCATATCCTCTTTAGTTGGCGCATGGACGAAAGCTTCAATTCCTCCAAGCTTGGAAAGAGACCCTGCGTACAAACCTCGTACATGTTGAATAACTGGAATATTTGGTACGGAATTTAGTATGCCGATAATTTAGGGACATCTTTGGGAATGAAAAACATCATGATTTAGTTCTTGCACCATGAATTGATAAACTTTTGGTACAGATTAATGATCCAGTTCATAAGAAATTTCTTCACTGATCAGGACTAGAAGAATGCTGAATAAAACAAAAAAAATAGATGCTTACTTACCTTTTCAATGTCAATGTCAGCCATGGATTTAATTCTACCTATGTAAGAACTTAAGATACCCCTTTCTCGTCATGAAAAGATTAATTTATATGGAGAGCTAGTCATGTAGCCAAGAAAAAGGAGTTACTTCATTTAATAAATGATTTTAACCGAGCATTATGCTTTTGCAGTTTGGGTCACATTATAAACATAATTTTAAGACAATTTAGAAAAAGGTTTCCCATATTTTTATTCTATACTAGCAGAGTAGTTACAGAAACTGTTATATCCAAGCAATAGTGAACAAATGAATGCTAGATGTATTAATAACAAATACTTTCACGAATATTTTATTACAAAAAAAAGAGAGGAAATTTGAACATGTGCAATGCACATAATTTTTACTAGTAATATTAGAAAAGTGGTTAGGATATAGATTTGAGATAGAATTGATCACTACAGGTCAATATTACAACCGGGGGTAAGGAAAAAATTGGCCTATTGAAATTATATTGGATTTTTCATTTCGTAGTCACATATTAGTCCATCAATTAACATATAAGAGTCAAAACGATTTATATAATGGAAGTTTATTTAGAGCCACGTTTCCACAAAAAATAAATTGAGGATAATTCTAAAATCAATACTTTAACGTGTTTATAAATTAAATATCTAAATAATCAAATTCAAATAAACTCAATACCTTTTAATACAAAACACTAAACAAAACAAATGTTAGTAGACATTTTTGTCATTTGGTTGAAAATACATATAAATTTGTTAAAATTACACAAAATCTCTTGATTGAACTCCTGTTAGAATTAGCTATTCTAATTTGGGAAATACAACCTATAGAAGCATTACCTGGCTAAAGTTAACATGACTGGCATTGAAGCAAAGTTGATCATGTATCCAGAGCATCACAAAGAAGAAAGCAAATCACATGAGCAAAGATACAGCTCAGATAAAGGAAAGAGGAAAAACCTTCTCGTCAAATAAAGAATGTGGACTTTCATCGGAACTGGCAGTTCCCTCATTTGTCGTCTCCACTCTTGATGCTGGCAGCCTTAGTATGAAGGCCTTGAGTTCAGTGCACTCCAGAATTGAGAGATTTGTGAGGGAGGGGAACTCAAATACACAACTTCCTGAGCTGAAACTGATCAAGCTCTTAAGGGAACAAAGCTTCAATGTATGGAAACGAGAGAACTTCACTTCCTTCAACTTTTGCTCTTCGCTTTCTTCCATGGCAACTACTTCCTGCATCTTATTGCAATCAGAAACATCTAGCGTCTCAAGTTTTTCAAGAGTCCTGGACGTGTCATATGTGAAGAGATATCTTAAACTGGGGCAATTGCGCAAGCTAACGGTGGTCAGACTAGGAAGACTAAATGTTGCTTGGGAGCCACTTGTCACTAATGCATCCATCCTCGGCAAGTCCCACAATTTCACTTCGTTTAAGTATAAGAAGACTAGAATTTTTGGCCTTTTCTTAGTATTGACAGCAACATGTTCCATTAATGATTTCAAAGAGGTACAGTTGACCACCTCAATCATTTTCAGGTTCTGGAACACCTCTATTATATTTGATGGGAAAATATGAGACAAATTTTCACAATCTCGGATTGTGATGGATGCCAGTTTGCGGAATGATTCTTCAGAAAGTTCATTGTGCCATATCTTCATCAACCCACACGACACAACAGTCAACTCCTCCAAGCTTGGAAAAAGAACCTGTATGAAACAAGCATTTGTTAGTTTCTCAACCAAGAACTCCTAAAAGTCCCGATTTGAATGAAGTTGGTTACCCATGATAATATGCTTGATAATATATTCTCAAGAATGAAGTTGGTTACTCGAGATTATACCATCGTCATATAAAAACAACAAATGCATGTAGTCGCAAGAGGCTTTAAAGGACATGCAGACAAATAGAGTTTTCAACTGCTTCATTGACGATAAGGCTACAATTACCAAGAATAATTTCTACTATAAACATATAATAGAAAATTCCAGAGATATTTACGCACATTGTGATCGAAGAGTATAGGCAAGGACAAGCTAGAATTGACGCCACCAAGTGCTTGTTGTAAACTTGTATTAGCTGTTATCGTCTGTTGCTTTCCTTGGAATGAAGAGAACATCATCATTTTGGGGCATCCAGATATCCTCAATCTTGTTAAGGTTGGACAATGAATACGGTGCGTCCCATGAGAGAATGTTTTGAGATTTGGCAATTCCTCAAGAGATAAGGAGGATAACAGAGGGAACTCTAAAGTGTCCATAGATGCAGCTTTCTCTGATTCTTCTTCTTGCACATCTATAATTTTCTCCAACAGTTTACATCTCGCTATTTTTATTTTTTTTATTTGTTGGAGTGCTTTAGCCATGGAAGAAGAGAAAATAAAACTTAAGTTCTCACAGCCTTGCACCTTCAGTACCTTTAAGTTTCGGAAACACAACGGTATTCTTGGATCCTTGTTCCATATGTGTTCCAACCTTGGTAAGTCACTCAAGGTTAATGTGGTCAATTGCGATAGAATCTTGACATCCCCCCTAGCTGTCAGTACTTCAAGATCGAATACTTTTCGTATAAACTGGCATCTTTCAATGATGATGGTTTCCAAATTCTGTAGCTTCATTACCAAATTGGATGGGAAGATGCTCATGAGGAACGCACAATCCTCTACCTTCAAAAATTTTAGGTTGCTCACGTCTTAAGGAAATCGAGAGTTCCATATCTCTTTCAATTTGGGAAGTTTAGATAGTGTCAAGGACTCCATCCAGGGCAACGAAACCTAAAAAGTAAGGAGAATCACGTTATGAAGGCATATGCATAGATTTTTCCTCAGCTACAAGGAGTGGATAACCCCATATAATCTCACTATGCTTGTAACAAAAAATTATGAACACGCGTTGCTTGTGAAAAATTAATAAAGGAAATAATCTCGCATAATAGAGTTGAAGATGACGGAAAAAAGAAAGACCGAATAGTGATTTCTGAATTTTACCTTTTTTCTTCTTTAAATTTTATCAACTTTTAGTCTTGACTTATCATTTACATATTATGTACCAGGACTTTACTACATTTATGACAAGCGGAGGAAGTTATAATCCCTAAGTTATTGAGGTAATTAAATATACCCTCAAATTTTGTGCTTTCTAAATTTTACAAATTCATGGCATAGACTAAATTAATTCTTCTCAGTCATTAATTGTGGTCCTATATAATGTTTCAAACGACAATGTAAAAAAAAAAAAAAACCATTTCAATTATTTTCTACCAAATGGTCATGAACTAACAACATATTTAGTTAAAGAAAGACGTAGAACAACGTAAAATATAATAGTAACCATTATTTAAAAGGCTTGTAATTGACAAACCATAAAAACTATACTTATAATTTATTAAGAGGTGTAATTTGAGTCTGGCATTTTTCTTCAAAGTATTCCAAAAAAAAATTCCTTATCAAAAGATTGAAAGTAAAAAGTAATTATAAATTTGTGAAGTAGTCAGAAAAATTTGTTGTCCCCAGGCATAACATGGGATAAAATTCTAGTATATCTGTAATGCGTAATAGATGACTTATCAAACCAAAGTCAAAAAGGGGTTTATCAATTTAAGATCTATGGTTGGCCATAAGATACATGAACCGGTCGCAACAGCATCATATGCGCAACAAAGTCAATTTCAGCAATGAATTTAATTTTACCGATATAAGAACCTAAGATACCCTTTCTTGTCATTAAAAAAAAAATAGAGATATGTTCACTAGAAGCCCTAAAACTTACCATGAAACTGCAATTGAGTCCTAAAACTTGCAAATAGTGCAATCAAATCCTAAAACTTGTCAAATTGGTGCAATCAAGTCTTAAATTGAACACGGTCAATTTGATTAACGGAAAAATACTGACATGGCATTTTTAAATTAATTTTTTGATACCATGTCAGCATTTTTTATCATTTTTTATTCAATTCTTATTTAAATAAGATTAAAAATTGAAAAAGAAAACCTAAAAATTTATTAAAAACAAAACTAGGAAAAAAAAAAAGAAGGGCAAGGACTTTAGTCGCCCATCGCCAGAAGGGCTGTTGGCCCTCATGAGATGCCAGTGACCATCGTGGGCCCTGGCCGAGTGAGGGTCGACCACCCTCGCCCTAGGCAGGCAACGTCAGCCCTTCCGGCAATGGGTAGTGACAGCGATTGCTGAAGACTTGCCTTTGTCTTCTTCTTTTTTAATAAAATTTTAGGCTTTCTTTTTAAGTTTTTAATCTAATTTAAATAAGAGTTGAATAAAAAATGATATAAAAAATTGCTAACGTGGCATTAAAAATAATTTTAAAATATGCCACATCAGCTTTTTCTGTTAGTAAAATTGACGATGTTAACTTTAGGATTTGATTGCACCAATTTAACAAGTTTTAGGACTTTATTGCACCAATTTAATAAATTTTAGGACTTAATTGTATTTTCGCAACAAGTTTTAGGACTTCTAGTAAACAAAACCCAACAAATTAAATTATATGGAGACTTACTCATGTAGCCAAGAAAAAGGGTTAATTAATTTAATAAATAATTATAGTCGAGCATCATCTTTCGTGGTTTGGGTCACACGACAAACATAAGTTTTAAAAGACAACTTAAAAAAAGGCTTCCATACATTTTTTCCGTACTAACAGAGTGGTTACAGAAACTGTTAAATCCAAGCAATAGTGAACAAATGAACGCTAGATGTATTTCTAATAAAGATTTCATGAATATTTTATTACAAAGAAAAAGGAAATTCAAACATGTGGAAAGCACATAAATTCTACTTGTAATATCAGAAAAGTGGTTAGAATGAAGATTTGTGGTAGGTTTTGATCACCATAAAAGGTCCATGTTACAAGCAGGGGTAACGAAAACAAATTGGGCTACTGAATGTTATATTTATTTTTTTCATTTCGTAGTCACATAATAGTCTGTTAATTAACACATAAGAGTAAAAAAATTTTATATAACGAAGTTTGTTTAGAGCCACGTTTCCACAAAAAACAAATTGAGGATATTTCTAAACCAGTATTTAATGTGTTTATAAATCAAATATATAAATAATTTGAATAAATTCAATACCTTTTACACAAAATACTGAGCAATACAAATGTTACTAAACAAATGTTTTCGTTTAGTTGAGCACATTGTTAAAATTACACAAAATTTCTATACATTATATCTCCCAAGTAAATATTTCAATAAGTCAATTTTTCAAAGACTGCAAAATGCGTGGGACTTCAACTGATATTATTGAAAGGTATGGAGGAAATTGGAAAAGGCAATGAAAGTTGGAAACTTTATTTACCTTATTTTGTCTATCTTTCCTCATATTTCATTATCAAGAGCATGGAGAATTGAGTAATGAACTAAATCATTCTTAAACAAGTATGTTTCTATGATTAACATATTCAGTTGAAGGCAATACCCATGTTTGTACCTCATGCATTAGAAGTAGAGGTGTGCAACGGGAACCACCTAACCCGGGAACTACCCAAACCATATTGGACCAGCTGGTTTTAGGCGGTTCCTGAAGCTGGCAGTCTGATTCCTAGTTCCCATTCTTGGTACCGGTGGCCGGTCGATCCGGTTCCCAATTCCAAGGTGAGAACTGGACCGACCGGACCGATTGGATCGGACCGGTAGTTTTTAATATATATATTTTAAAGTTTCTTAAGAATTCAAAAAAAAAAATTTCTTCAGAGTCTTAGGAAGATACAGTTACGTGTAGATTAAAAGGACAAATCGATAAAACAGTGTATAAACGAAGTGGATTGTCTTTAAAAATGTACTCTAACATTAACAATTTTTTCCTGAAAAAGAAAATTACTAGTTCCACCGGACCAGACTGGACCAGTTGGTTGGTCCGGTTCCTGGTTCCAGGACTGGCCAGTCTGGTCCACGGTCCTCGAATTTTGGAACCAGTCCTCCCGGTCTAGTTCCCGGTTCCACCTTGGAACCGGACTAGACCGGGAACCGATCACCCCTAATAAAAAAAGACTAGCTAGAGAAGGTTTTCTCATGGTCCGGATGAGTGGGAACTTTGACTCTTTCAAAAAGAATGAAATTTACCTGTTGCCCGTCTAGGAATACAACTGAATGGTCCTCGGTTTTATAGAAGCTCGTCATCTCTGGCAAGTTTTGTAACGCCAGTCTACGCAACTTGCATGACTTCACATTGCTGTCATCATCTATTTCATGTTTGTATTCATCTGCCTCAGCATTTGCAACAATTTGCCGCATCAAGTGGCAGCTGGTTATTTCGATCTCTTCTAGCTGCAAGAATATTCTCGTCATGGACGACGGATACAAATGTTTGATCTCACTGCAGTTTTTCACTTTCACAATCTTTAGTTCACCGAAGGATTCTGGGGCAAGACAATTGCAACAAATCTTCTCCAAGTTGTTCAAATTCTTGAGAACTAACGATTCCAATCTCGTAAATGCAGGGCGTTGTGTGAAGTCAACAACGTATTGAAATGACTGGTTATTTTTCACATGAAGATGCTTTAGTTCCTGAAAACCTTCGTTGCACAAGCTGTGAATGCTATCTCTGCCATCTTGCAATCCATCCAAGCGGAGATCTTGCGTTCTCCCCAAACACTCCTGCATCCACACTTCATGGAGAAGATTGCCGGTATCTAGCTTGAGCTTTAAAGTTCGAGATTCTTTGTATTCACCATACCAACCATTAATGCCCCCAATTCGGATTTTATGCTCTTTCAGATTCCCAAATGGCAGGTCGCTTGACAGATTGATAGAATGAGGAATGGTAATGTACAAAGCTTCCAACTTTTTCATGTTCTTCAACTCAGCCAAGCTGGCGTTGCTTCGCGGTGCTTCATCCTCAGCCTCCCATTGGCGAAATTTGTCAATATATAGTTCTTCCAAATTAACCAAGCTTCTGAGCACACCAGGGTCAATAATTTGGAGTTCGAAGCACCCTTTCAAGTCCAAAAATCTCAATTCTGATAGTTCACCTATCTCTTTGGGTAGCCGAGCGATTTTAGATCCGGTGAAACTAAGGAATTGCAATCCTTTCAACTTTCCCAACATAGTCACATCCTCCAGATTGCCGTGATCGAGACATAGCGACCTGAGGTGTTCAAGGAGCTGAATTGACGGAGGTAGAGTCGTGATATAAAAGCCAGTTAAGTCCAAGACCTCGAGCTTCTCCATAGATTCAAAAAATGACTCAGGAATTTTGAGAGACCATTTGTCTTCATATATAATAAGCATCCTCAAGTTTGGGCAATCCAATTTTGCAGGAAGCTCATCAATGCCAACATAGTGGAAGTATATATAGGTGCTTTTTCTAAGCTCATCCTTCGACATTACTTTAAACCCATAACCCTTCCTCCCGACCAAGGCGTTCCATTCTGTGGAAGCAATAGAGATGACCACGTCAACAAATATGTCGTGCATTCTGAACCATTCCTTGTCATCACTATTTAGTAACAAAGAAGAGTCCTGCAGGCTATGTAGATCAACAACCAACTGACATCTAGCGTTTTGGATGGTCTTGCTGAAATCTTTAAACAAACCCAAACCCATGCAATAGACAAGGGAATCCCTCGTACAAATTCTCCCGGAGGTTAGCGCGCAAATCAAGAACAATGATCTTATCCTTTCTTCTTTTATGTCATCGTAACTTAGTTCCACTAGTGATTTTACATTCGACAGGTCTCTATTGGTCGAAGCATTCATCCATGCAGCCAAATCTTTGCGCTTCAACATTGTTGCCAATGAAACGATCATGAGTGGAAGGCCTCCGCAATTCTTGACCGCTCCATCTACCCAAGTTTCATACTTGGGATTGTTAACTCTATCCCCAACTATCCTTTCAAAAAGTCTTCGGGCTTCTCCATGCTCTAACAAATCAAGTAGAAATTCTTGGTCAGAGTCCATGTGAGTGCACAAAACATCCCGATTTCTAGATGTTAGTAATAGCTTGCAGCCTCTTACTTTATTATCATCATCTCCGCAAGGGATTCCAACTTCCTTCAACTCCAACTTATTCCACAAATTATCTAAAATGATGAGAATGTCTTTCTTAGGATTACACTTTAATCTCTCGCGCAAACGATCTGCTCTCCCACGAACAGTTTCCACATCAATTAGCTTCAAGCCTAGTGCATCAGCGATTTCTCCCTGTATTCTTTTTAGATCTAGATCGCGTGATACATTTGCCATGGCAACCTCATTGAACAATTTCTCTCTCTCAATTCGCCTTTTGATGTCCTCCAAAAGCTTGGACTTGCCAACCCCACCTGGGCCATACACCCCAATCACATGGATCTTGTCATCCGCTATAGCCTTCATTACATTATCTATGATTGAAGCCCTCGACTCCAGGGGATCTTCTTTCTTGTCGACAGATCTTGTAGCGGAAGTGGTAGTAGTGAGAATTCCCGGTGGAGTATTCCCATAGTAAACCTTCTTGAAGTTACTATTTCGGCTTTTCTCGAGGAGTCCCTTAATGACTCCAGTTGTCTCCTTCACCTTTCGGCCTATCGGGTGGCGCACGACGGGATTGGGAATCCAACCGCGAAAGCAAGCGTCCTTTGCACCTTTGCCCCGTTCTAACAGATTTTGTGCTTCCTCAGCCTCCTTCATCACACTCCCCAGCCAATCCTCAACATCAGGGTATATAGGTTTTGCGTCGTTCCTGGCTTCATCGACGGAGTGCTGCACCCTTTCCCTTGCACTCTCCAGCTCCTTGACTTCACTTTTGAGATCTTCGACATGGCTCTTGTAGCATAGCACGTACCCAAAGTGACGTCCAATGGGATCAAACAGGCACTCACCAAGTTTCGAAACTAGGTTCACCGCGACGTTGGTAAAAAAACTCCCGGCCATTTCTTCCTTCTTTTCTAGATATTTCTCTTCCCCACCTTTTTTTCCTCTTGTTTGGTCTCCTTTTTGCTTCAACAAATGGGCCCGAAGGAAACTGAACAGGGAACAGAACTAATCACTCGATGCATAAAAAGAAAGGAAGAGCAAAGTCATAAAACAATGAGAACCGTGAAACAAAACCTGAGATAGAGAGAGACAGAGAGACGGAGACAATGCTTCGAGTGCGCTGAAGCAAGAGCAATGTAAATAAACACTGGTCCACCACGTTCGATAGAAGGCTAAATTTCTTTATTTTTTCTTTCGGTTGTCCCCGTTTCCTTTAATTTTTTGTTTTTGACAATGGGACGACTGTTCGAGGGCTCCAACAAATTTAGACCATCACAATTCCACGCGCTCAAAGTTTTTCTCGAGATGGAGTTCGAGTGTGTCTAAATTTAAATCTAAAACATTAGGAAGAAACATTTCATGCATATTATCCATTCTTTTGAATATTGATAGTTAGAAATATTGATAACTTTTTTCTCAATAATTTAAAGATTGAAGCATTTCTTTCATTTTCCGGATTTCGCAAGGTAGCAATTAAGTACTTTTTATAATGATAGTGGACAAATAACATGTGACTCTACTACTTATTCCTCTTTGGATTCGAATAGAAAAGTATTGGGTGCTCCTGCACGTAGCACATGTCTGAGTGGACCACTTTTCGGGTTTTTCTCTCATCTATTTTATTCAATGCCCAATTTCGAAACCCCATCAATGGGCGAATAAATTATCTCATGTTTCGGTGCAATTAGGAAGCTGGGTCTGAAAGGCCGCCCAAGATGAATAAGTCGGAGACCTTTGCCACCATCCGGCCCCACCAACCGGCAGCCAATGCCAGTGACAGGCTATTCTCCCTATTTGGACGAGGGGCTCATGAGCGATGCCAATGCTTATCCATGGCCGTTGTTGGCACCATTCAGCCAGATCTGGTCAAAGGAGGTGGTGGAGCTACCGGAGGAGTCACGGGAGGAGGTAGTGGCAGAGTCTGGGGTGGAGGAGGAGGCGAGAAGGGTACGGACCATGGAAAGGCGGGGGGGAGAGAGAGCTAGAGGGACAGGAGCTAGCCCTTGTAGAAGAGCTCGTCGGCAATGCAGAGGGTGGATGGGGAGCGGGGAGAGAGAGAGAGATGGTGAACTCGAAGTCGGAAGAGGAGGACGACGAGAAGGAGTGGGAAGGTGTGGGAGATTAGGGTGGTTTTGTCTCCTCTCTTCCCCATGTAGTTGATGCTTGATGAAGATGATGAGCTTGGGTTGTTGAGTTCGTTCCAGAGAGAGATAGAGAAGTGGTTAACGTGGAGGTCCAAGACCACTTAATATTTTCTATGTGAAGGATTACAATCAATTCTTAGGGGACAGCACATGCCATGTCCCTATAAATTAGGGGAGAATCTTTGTAAACTTTATATTAAAAAAAAAAAAAAATAAAGTAGGAATTTCCGTTGCATCCTCTTTAATTCGATACACATTTTTTATTATCAATTGACCAAATAACAATTTATGATCAGAAATGAGGTTTTGTCCTACTTTGTTCTCTCTCATCTTTTCTCTTCACTTTTTATATTTATAATTAATTGATTAAAATATCCTTCCATGTGTGAAAATCAACTATTGGTTAACTAATCATAACTTTTGTTTCTCGCTATCACTAAAATAAGAACAAAACTAACAAACAAAACTACAAAAAAAGAGAACAAAACTAATCGGTTAGTTAGAATTGGTAAACAAAAGAGAGAGAGAGAGAGAGAGAGAGAGAGAGAGAGAGAGAGTGTAGAGAGAAGCAAGAGCCATGTAAATCAATAGAGGCTGAGGAATATTAGCAAAAGTAATGTAGAACGAAAGAGTTATTTAGGAAAAAACTTGGTCGCTCAACGATGGCTCACCGTGCTTGGTGCACCCAAGCAACACGTTATTGGTCTACCATATGCACTAGAAGCCTAAACTTTGTTTCATTTTTTGTTCCTATCATCCCTGTTTTCTTTCATACTAGTTCAACGGTTGTCAATTCTTTTGAAAATTGACAGTCAAAATCATTCAGGACTTTTTCTCGATATTTCAAAGCTTCTCTTTTCATTTTCATGATTTCGCAAGAAAGCAATAAGTAGAGGTTACAAATTAAAAGAACGTGTACATCTTAGATATAGTTAATAATTATTTTGATGTTTGTACCATCCACCACTTATTTTGATAGCTGGTTCTTCTTAGAGCTTAACGGATGATGTGTCTCCCATGAATTAAAATAGAATTTCTTTAGAATGACTACATCTAAATATGAGAAATTCAAAACATTACACAAAGTAAAAATTTTGATTTTGTTACATTATTTAAATAAAATTAATAGCGTGGGGTTATTTTTAGCTCCTCTTTCACTTGGTACAAATAATTTATTATTAATTGACCGAAATAACTTTTCATGTTCAGAAACAAGGTCAATCACTGATACACCCTACCTTTTTTTCTCTCTCATCTCCTCTTCATCTTCTATGTTTATTGTTGATTAACTAAAATATCCTTCTATGTTTGAAAATCAATTAATCACTAATTAAATATACTTTTTTATAATTTTGGATGGATTAAGTTATGTGAAATTGTTAAGTTTGTAATTTTTGTCAATAAAGTACTACTTTACTTAGATTGTTAACTTTCTAATGTAGCTATTCTATTCATATTAATTGTAATGGGATGGCGCTAGGTCACTTTTATACTGAGTAGTCCTTACTCCTACCTTTTGATTTGAGCAAAGTTGCATTGTCCAAACTCTCCTCTTGCATTGTTCATAAAAAAAAAACTTGTAATTAACATATTGATTAGCTAAGAAATGTGTAATATTAGTGAAAACTAATACAGAAATCATCACATGGTTCTATCCCATTTACCCAAATAAATTATTGCAAATGACTGTTGGACAAAGACAAACAAACAAGGCAACGTAATATCACAAATTTAGTGACATAGAAATGCTTAGAGCAACACATTTCAGTGCCTCTGAAATGAGTTTGTGTTGCATTATTTTACCCATTTCATTTCTTCTTCCATATTTTTTTTGCTTTTGGGTTTTGTAGGGTAAAATCAATACAACCAAATTACCAAACAAAGAGGTTTAATGTGAAACAAAAGCTGATAGCATACGAAAGGTAGATAAAATAATGACACACATACCAGGGGTGGCTTCACTGTAAGGATGCAAGGGAACTAAGATTTCTTGGACTCTGACTTTTCTGCAAGATGGATGAAAGGCAATGTAGGCCAAAGCAAGTCCTAATAACACCTTAACATAAATGGACATATCAACTTGAGGTAAAAACAAGGGGACACTGTGGGAAAAAAGTACAGCAGGGAACTAAAAATTCATTAAAGAGAATTGCAATCGAGGAAGACCTTCAGCCTCGACTTAGAATGAATAGAGGATAAAGGGATTCTTTGCTAACTTCTTGCAGCGATGCATAAGCCCCGATTTTCTAGCAAAAGAGAAAATAAATAAAATGAAAAGACTTAGCCGACTCATTGGATTGGCCGTGGCTCCTACATAAATCAACACAATTAGCAGTCAACATGTTAATCAACTTGCACCCCACGTGCAACACATTGCTACGTTCATTGTTCATAAAAAATCAACTTGCAATTACGAAGTTGTTTAGTTGAGAAATGTATTTTACAAGGAAACGATGAGGACAGAATCATTATGTGGTTCCATCACATTTGCCTAGATAAATTATTGTCACATTTGACAATAGAACAAAGAAAAATAAAACAAAAAAACAAAAAAAAAGACCATAACTTTATTGAGACAACTTACCATTAAGAAATTGATAAGTTAAGAACTACAATTTAATTTCTAAGCTTTTTCCTTTTTTTTTGAAATTTCGGAATTTTTTATTTTTTAAAATATTAATATCTTCATATTTTTAATTTGAAAATAGGGACTCGGTCTGGGCTGTTGAGCCCAGTCCGAATATGAGCTGAACTTGGGTTCTCGGGCTTGGGCCGAGAATTCAAAACATGAGAAGTCAGGAAGGAAATGGGCTTACCTACTAAGCCGATCTAACTTTAACCGAATCAAGCTTATATCTGAAAATTCTCAGCTCAAACCTATCATTCTAATCTTAAACTCACATTTACTAGAGAGCAAACATGCCCACTTAAACCTATGACTAGCCCAAATTTAATTAAACCAATTAAGCCCATGCTAATTTACTCCTCCCCATTTATCTTCTTTTCTTTTCTTTTTATTACTTTTTTATTATTATTTCTTTTTCTTTCACCCCCACGTGACTATCTTCTTCTCCCTCGCATCCCCTTCTCTCAACGCACCCGAACCTCCAACATTTTTTAGCCAAACCTCGGCCAAAGACCAAGCCACCACCCTTCATCGGTCGTCCACTAAGACCACCACAAGTCGACTGACTTCTCCACCTCCGGCCGAGGACCACACCACTAGGCCGGCACCAACACAGTAAGAAAAATGCCAAGGCCAAGACAAACAAAGCTGTGAGCAGCCACCAAACAAACGTCAAGCTCGAAATCGCAGCAAAATAGTAGGATTAAAAACACACAAGAGCATCGACTTAGCCCCAAAGAAAGAACACAGAAGCAGAGATCTAACTTTAGTATTTCATCAAGTAGTTGGGGCGCACTATCTGAAACGACAAAAAAACGAACTAGCAGAGGCTTAAAGTTGTGCCGGGAGTTATGAACATTAACATACAAGAACATACGTATCCAAATTGGTGTCCAATTGCCTCAACCATAATTTCTTCTTTAATGTCTAGAAATTCCTTTTGCCCCCTCTTTTGTTTCTTTTGTTGCCGCCTCCTATGATTAATTTGCTTAAACAAATCTGGGCAAAGGAAATTGAAAAGAACAGAACTAATCTCTTGCGATGTATGAAAAGAAAGGAAGAGCAAAGTGGTTAAAAAAATGTGAACAACGAAACAAAACCAAAGACGAAAGAGACAAAGCATGGTAGTGCATGCAAAAAAAAAAAGTTGTATATTGACTGCACTCAGTGCACCCAAGCAAATACGTTAGTGGTCTACATGGACGATTCCAGATGATCGTATGTGGACAAGCAGCACGGTACTAGGTTAAACACGGGCAATGGAAGGCTAATTCTTTCCTATTCATTTTATTTTTTGTTGCCCCAGTTTTCTTTATTTTATGTTTGTCGACCACGGGGACAACTCTTCGAGGGCTCCAACCAATTTTGTTTTGCCGGATGTTTGTACCCTCCACCATCTGGATTTGAATAGAAAAATAGTGGGTGCTCCTGGCTGCTGGCCCTCACGACTGATACGGCCACTTTTCAAATATTGGGTGCTCCAGGACCTCGCCACGTGTCCGGATGAGCTCATTTTTCAGATTTCTCTCGCATCTGCTCATCTCACGTCTAATTTCTTTTCTGTCAAAAATTTCAAAGGTCTAATTTCGAAACACCATTAACGACCTGTGACGATTTTTTCATGTTTCAATGCAGTTGGGAGACTATTTGCGGGTCTCAAGTGCCACTGAAGATGAAGAAGTCGGTGACCTTCGCCACCCGTTCCCGGCCCCACCAACCGGCAGCCAACGGCTGTTCTCCATATCCAGATCTGGACGAGCAGCTCGCGAGCGACGCTGACGCTCATCCATGGCCATCGTCAGCATCCTTCGGCCAGATCTGGTCGGAGGAGGTGAGAAGGGTGAGGACCATGGAAAGGCGGGGGGGAGAGCTGGATGGGGTGGAGCTCGTCGACGACGCAGAGGGTGGAGGAGGAGCTGGGGGAGAGAGAGAGAGAGATGGTGAAATCGAAGTCGGAAGAGGAGGACGAGAAGGAGTGGGAAGGCGATGAGGGGTAGGGAGTGGGTGAGTCAGGGTTTTGTCTCTTCCCTTCACCGCATGGTCGATGCTTGATGAAGACAATGAGCTTGGGTCGGTTAAGCGTTCCAGAGAGAGACGAGAAGTGGCTAACATGGAGGTCCAGGACCCCTTTATATTGAGAAAATATTAAGCCAGCACAACAAAAAAAAGGGCTTGAGGTCCCGACACCTGTCCCAAATGGCCTAATGTCAGAATCTTTTCTTTTCCCTCCTCCCTGCACGTTCTTCTCTCTCCACCCTCCCCCTGCGCTCTCTCAGCCGACTCTCTCTCTCTTTCGCCGGCCCCTCTCTCCCACCAAGTGGAGGCGGAGTCTCACGGTGGTTCGTCGGACGAGCCACCGCGCCCTCGAGCCACCGCGCCCTCAAGCCACCAACAAACCACCACGCCCGACGGCAAAGTCAACCTTTCGAGACGAAGGGACGCCGCACGGTGGTTCGTCGAACCAGCCATCGCACCCTTGTCCGACCAACAAACCACGGCGCCACCCCTCCGGCTCCGCCGTCGCCAAGTCTCTCCCTCTCCAACGGAGTCACGATCGAGCCCTCTCCTGCGGAGTCACGACCGAGCCCTCGTCCGACGAACCACCACGCGGCTGCACCTCTGTGTCCGCCGTCGCAAAGTTCGTCGGTCGGACTAGGGCGCAGTGTGGCGATAAATACTGACATTCGATAAATTATGACGTTCGTCCCTATTTCTCAAGCCTTCTTTTTTCCTTGTTGTGCTGGCTTACACGAGGGCACCCGATATTTTCTCCCTAATATTTTCATTGTGAAGGATTACAATAAATTCTCAGGCACGGCACATGCCATGTCCCCTATAAATTGAAAGAGAATCTTTCTAAGTTGGCTCTCCCTTAATATGGAAAATTCTAAATTAAACGATAACATTGCACCGAATAAAAATCTAGACATCATGACTTTGTATTAAACAAAAGTAAATAAAATAAAATAAAGCGGGGTATTTCCACCGCCTCCTCTTTAATTTAATACACATTTTTTTATTATCAATTTATGATGAGAAATAAGATCAATCTCTAGTTCATCCTTCTTTTTTTCTCGCTCATCTTTTCCCTTCGCCTTTTATACTTATTGTTAATTGACTAAATTTTGTAATACTTCTAAGTTTGTAAGTTTGGTCCATAAATACTAATTTGCTTGGATTGTTAATTTTTTAACATAACTATCTATTCATCTTAATAAAAATAGGATGGCCTGAGGTGATTTTTACAATGTTCAATCAATCCCTCTCTCTCCTCTCTCTCCTCTCTCTCTCTCTCTCATGCAACCCAGATACTCATGTCCCATTTTCATCAATGAATAGCTTACAATTAAGAAACTGATTAGTTGAGAAATGTATTAAACCAGAGGAAAATAATAAGGACATAATTCATCACGTAGTTCTATCCAACTTGCTCAGATAAATAACTACAAATGACCATCGGATGAAGACGAAACAAAAGAAGGGCAAAAAAAAATCACAACATATTGACATGCGTCTAAAGAAATTGACCGGTTAAGAAATGTTACACGGAAATGACGGAGATATATATCACTAGGTATTTCGATCCCCCTGAAAACATGTTTCAACCCTAGCATAGACAAAGCCAGTCGTTTCCCAACTAGTCAACGGCAACCACCTTAACGTCTCTCTTTTTTTCTTCATTGAAGGCGTGAAAAGTGACGACACTTCTTTTTATTTTTTATTTTTTTCATTGACGATGCTATCACGATTTAGAAAGAGTAGGTTGTTAACAAAGGGGGTTGGGTTTCAATGGCCTCGATAGATTGGAATGCTATTTAAAGTTCTCATATAATTGGTGAGCCAACTCCAGGAAAAACCATATATTTACATAAAAATAAAGAAAAAGCAAGTATTCTTTCTCGACGAACAAACATGGCCACTATCATCTTTTCCAACTAACCTATGTGGCGAAGGGAGCTCAAGTGGTAAGTTGACTTGAGGGTTTTTTATTATTGTGGAAGGCAAAAAAGAAGAAGATGATTGTGAATTAGAAGATGATTTTGAACTTAAAGCAAGATGATTTTATCAAAGAGAGAAACCAAAAAAAAAAAAAAAAAAAGTGACAGAATCTTGAAGCAAAATGTTTTCAGGAAATCAATATCACATTTTTCTTCTCTTTCTTCTTTTCAATTTGTAGAGAGATACAAACACAAAAACAAAATATAGAGTAAAAGAAAAGGATAAAAATGGAGCAAGAAGAATGATTGTATTTAGGAAAGTCCAGGAAAACAAAAAGTTAAATTAATTTTTCTTCTCTTTCTTCTTTTCAATTTGCAGAGAGATACGAACACAAACAAAATATAGCGAGCAAGAAGAATGATTGAAGGCTAAAAAAAGTTATTAATTGGACCCTATACCTATTACAGAGAGCTTTTTTCAAACAGTTTTAGAAGATGCGGAGAATTTCACTTCTCAATGCGCTATGGATTTAAATATACAAAGCGAGGGCTAGGGTGAGCAATTCGAAAGACACAAGCGCAAGCTTGCCTTAGTTGTCATTAGAGTCGTAATCAAGGTTGAGAGATTGATTGAGGCAAGACTTGCAAGCAGTGTTGACGGTAATCACCAACGTCACTCACGTGATCTCTATAGTCGAAAATCGTTAAAATGGCAGTTCAGTCAAACATCAACCGTTTTATCATAACATGATTGATGATAACATGAATAATTTTTATAGTTTTATTTGAATTTTTGATTTTTCTTTTCTTTTTTTTTCCCTTACTCTCTCAGTCGCTAGGTGGAAATCTGATAAAGGAAAAAAAAAATAAACTAACAATATAAAAATTTCAAAAAATTTTAAAAAATCGTTCATGTTAGCAATTTCCAATAAAAATCAACTAGATGGATCACATTTAAAAATCATTAAAAATTTAGAACTAAATTGAAAAAATTTAAAAATCTCAAAACTGAATTAGTTTTAAAAACTTTTTGGATAATTTTTCTTTTTCTCAATTTTTAGCAATAAAAAACTATCAGCTTTCATCTAAGAAGCCTTCTCGTCCTAAATAAAGAAAATGATAATTTTTTATTTTTCCTTATCTAATAATATTTTATAAAAATCATGGAGTGCCCAAATTTTTAAAGTCGACTAATCCACATGAATATATGTAAAAAATACAATGATGTACATTGGGACTTATCACATACTTCTTGGAAGCGTTTTGTAGGAAGAGATATAGGAAAGCTCATGTTCATGGTTCCTAAAAGATGAACAAATATATAGTGTAATACATGAGGGATTGAATGTGGAAATCAACTTAATTTTTCGGAACACGGTGAAAGTATACTGCAATACCAATTTTCAGTTAGGTTGGAGAAACGTTCCATCATGAAAGAAATTATGAAGCGTGCCCAAGTGAAAAAGGTCACAATTTCTTTGCAATTGGAATTCACAGGCGTGAGGAAACTTTCGAACCAAGTAATGCTACGGTCAACCTTCAGCAATTGAAAGAAGTATGCTTTCAAATTTGTCTTTTGCTACTTGAAGTTGTCTAATAATTGGTCTTTCACTAAATGATGTTGTACTCAACACTTAGGTCTTTTGTCAAAAAGCAATCGATACTTATTTTAGAGTCAAGGTATTCATACAGGAAATTCTGGGTGAGTGTGGTCCCATAATCGATTATTTTGAGTATTGACGGTTAGAATTATTTATAACTTTTTCTCAGTATTTTAAAGCTTAAAAAAACATTTCTTTCATTCAAAGGCTTTTGCAGGAAAGGAAGGAGTCCTTTTTGAAAATTTAGTGAACAAAAACATTTGACGGCTGGTATACGTTTGGATGTTTGTCCTCCACCGTCTGGATTTGAAAGGAAAAATAGTAGGTGCTACTGGCTGGCTGCTGAGCCTCACCACCGAGACCACCTCTCTGAGTGGGCCCACGTTTCAAATATTGGGTGCTCCAGAACCTCGCCACGTGTCCGGGGGAGCTCATTTTCTAAAATTCTCTCGCATCTGCTCGTTTGATGTCTAATTTCTTTTTTGTCAAGAATTTCAAACCTCCAATTTCGGAAACCATTAACGGCGTGCAACGATTTGTTCGTGTTTCCATGGAGTTGGGAGACCATTTGCGGGTTTCAAGACCGCCGAAGATGAAGAAGTCGGAGACCTTCGCCCACCGTTCCCAGCCCCACCAACCGGCAGCTGAGCCCGGCGACGGCCTGCTCTCCAGATTTAGATCTGGACAGGCGGCTCGTGAGCGACGCCGACACACATACTTGCCGATCGTCGGCGTCCTTCAGCCAGATCTCGTTGGAGGAGGTGGTGGAGCCGCCGGAGGAGCCGTGGGAGGAGGTGGTGGCGGAGTCTGAGGAGGGGAGAAGGGTACAGACCATGGAAAGGCGGGCGTGAGAGCTGGAGGGGGAGGAGCTCGTCAACGACGCAGAGGGTGGAGGAGGAGCTGGGGGGGAGTAGAAAGGCGACGAAGGGTAGGGAGTGGGAAATTCTAAATTAAAAGACAATGTTGCAGCAAATAAAATTTTAGATATCATAACTCTCTGTAAAATTAGATATCATATAGTTGATGCTTGAAGAAGGCGATGAGCTTGGGTCGGGTTAAGCGTTCCAGAGAGAGAGAGGAGAAGTGGTTGACGTGGAATTCCAAGACCACTTAACGTTTTTTATGTGAGGGACTAAAAATACTATTTAGCACATAGCAAATGCCATGTCCTCTATATATTAAAAAGGAATTTAAAATTGGTTACCTTTTAATCTGAGAAATTCTAAATTAAAAAATAATATTGCGGCAAATAAAATTTTAGATTTATAACTTTATGATAAAAAAAAACGCGGAACTATTTCCAATTATTTTTTTGTTTAATACATGTCTTTGATAATCAATTGACCAAAACATTAATTTATGAAGGAAAGAAACAAGGTCAATCACTAATTTATCCTACCTTTTTTCCATCTCATCTTTTCTCTTCACAATTTATGTTTATTATTAAAAAATTTCGCCTATCTATCTTTCTAAAGAAAAAAAACGGTGATTTTTTAGTCAAATCATCCCGATGTATCTAGTCAAAGATAACGGTTTGAGAACCATACTAGAGTGAGGGTCAATATACAATTCCATGGCGTCTAGTCATATCGACAGTTCACATGAATGGGTTCCGAATAAAAAGATCGTATTAGGAAAAAGAAGCAATATGTCCGACAATAATTTTGAAAAAAGGATGTGTGGATTTCATATGAAATGTGTTGTATGCTTTAAAGGATGAAAGGTGTCCAACATAAAACTCAAAATGTTTTCATCCTATCAATTATAATAACTCAAGAATGAAGGAGGGGGCTTTTCTGAAGCAATAATGCAAAGACAAAATTACTGTAATGGATTTTGCGTTTACCTCAGAGTAGATCAAGTTGTGTCCGCGTGTCGAAAGGCAATATAATCGGAAGATTACTTTCACACCTCAACCTGCAGTTATCAAAGCAAACATCTCAGAACAAGAACGAGCATCTCAATGATTTATCGGGATCATCGTGCTGTTTCTTACCGATGCAGTTTCTCCTCTTCAAGCATAAGCCCATGTCACTTGAACAAAGCTCTACTTTTTCTCTCGCTCAAAGGATGAATCGGATCTGCTTGGTATATACGAAATCTTGTGAGGGTTGCGTTTCTTTAATGAGGCAAGTTCACTTCGTTCAACCCTCACTTTTTGACCAACGCCACCGAAACGATTCCCTCCCGTTAATTGGCAAAAATACCCCCACTGTAGACTTTAAGGATGTTTTCTCACTTCTCTTTTGTAATCGGACCACATGGCCACACAAATTTATGTAAAAAGGACATTTCGAAATGATGGGGTCAGAACTCGTCACGTGATCCTGTCACCTTTGTCCAAGTAAATAATTGCAAGTGCCCGTGGAACAAGGACGAACGAAACACGGCAACGATTATGGTGTGGCGTGGATCTCAAGGACTAGAGGTTAAAAAAACAAAGGATTGTCCGAACCAGGGACAGCCCATACCGAATTGGTCCGATCCGATTCTTATGAGCGTTAATTTGATTTTTGATTCCCAAAAGTAAAGTCGGATTTCTGATTTCAAAAAAACCGGATGGATGATATATTTTTTATTATTTCTTCGAAAATTAATAAAATATAAACTAAATATTATATTATTTATTAGCATCATAAGTTACGGCACAATAATTCTTCACTAATCGTCGCTTATATCAATATCTTAAAATTTTGTATTCTCTCATTTTGCACTACCACTATTTAATGAAAAAAATAAAATGGCTGATTCTATGAAGATTAGAGCAAATCGCTCAACTCTTGATCTTAGGATTAAACAATCCGATTGCATTCAACCAAAAACCAATCATCCATATCATAAACTGTGACATTTTCCTCAACCACTTTCCATCATCTACTATGGACATGTTTTGACTAACGAGCTCCCATAAGAGTCCCTTTTCCCTCTTCTTCAATATCAATTTAATTTATTCGGCTAATTTAAATTGAAAATTACTAACGTATATGCCGCTGTCCTATATGACACAATCTATGAATAAATGACAAAATAATTTTAGAGCAAAGATGTCCAAATCTCCATTGGTATAATCTACCTATATGCTTACACTACACACTGAATAGAGTTAGCAAAATTTTCTTTAAATTAAGAGCGAGCTCATATAGTAAAGAGATTTTTCTGTATGGACACACGAATCAATGTTGAGGCCCCCTTGTAAAGATTTGCGCGTGACCTCCTCTCAAGGAAAGAACAGGGGAATTATAAATCAACCGGTCCGGTCTCTAGCCGAAGGTAATGTTTTGAGAATCGTACCGGGCCGGAATGTGATTCCACTTGGTCCAATCGTTTGCACCGATCTGATTTGAGTAAAAAGAAACAACGTGATGATGGTTTTGAAAAAAGTCAGGTGTGGAGGGTCCCAATGTTTTGAAGGATGTTAGGGGTACCGGGATGAGTAAATTGAAATGTGTTCTTTTCTCTTTTGCGGTGGAGTAATCCAAAAATGAAATTACCGTAGTGGGAATGTGTTTGGGAAGAATATCAAAGTGGGTCCGAGTCGCCAAAAGCGGTATGATCTGATGGGAACTCATCGCGTGGTCCTGTTGGCCTAGATGAAATAATTGCGAGGGACCGCCCTTTGACAAAGACCAAACAAAACGAAGGTGGGAGGCGCGCAACAGGTTTGGCATTGGAGAATGAGCTGTCTTGGAGCAGATCAAAGCTGTGCCCGATGTCGAAAGGGCGTCCGGACGAACCATACAGGCTTCTTGTTATATACGAAATCTTAAGTGAGGCGAAATTACTTCTTCAACCCTCACCTTTTCCAATCTCCTCCGGTTCATCGGCAAGAATAACCCCAGGCCCACCGTAGGCTTTAAGGATATATTTTCTTAGAGCTAATTCCTTTAAAAAAATCCTATACTTTCTAATCTCAATTCTACTCTTAATTTTTTTTTTGTCTCAGCAAAATTCAAAAACCTCAAATTTTAGGTCTAATCCTAAATCTACCTCAAACTTTTTTTTGTCTCAGAAAAAGTTATAAACTTTGGATCTAATTCCAAATCTATTGTGAATATTTCTTTTATCTCAAAAAACCCTAATTTTTTTATCTTAAAAAAAAACATAAACTTTAGATCTAGTTTTAAATTTATCTCGAACTTTGTTTTGTCTAAAAATAAATAAAATTTAAGTCTAATATCAATTCTACCCTAATTTTTGGTCAAAAAGAAAACAATCAATTTTTACTCTAATTCTAAATTTTCCCCCATTAGTCATTCCTAACTTTTATATTCTAGAAGGTTTTTATTTTGAAGATAACTTTTCATATCTCTTTGTCAATGTGCATTTATTATCGATGTGGAAATATTATGTTAAAGTAGAATTGAAAATATATTAAAAGTTGGTGATTTTTTTTACAAAATAAAATACGGGGAAAATTTAAAATTGACCTAAAATTTAAGATTTTTTGAGATAAAAAAAGTTTGAGAAAAATTTGAAATTAAACTTAAATTTAGAAATTTTTTAAGATAAGAAAATTTGAGACAGATTGAGGATTTGATCTAAAATTTGAAACCTCATTTTCTTAATTTTGTCTGTAAATGAGCCACGTGGCCACACTGATCGATGTGGAAGGAATATTTCGAAATGGCGAGGACAGAACCCATCACGTGGTTCTGTTCACCTTGTCCAGATAAATAATTGCCACCGATGGACGCACAAAACACGGCAACAATCATGGTGCGGCCGTGGGTCCCATAAACCGTGATGTTTCCCTCAACAAATGATGGGCTCCATAAACCGTAAGTCTCCCTTTTCTCTGTAACAAACGCGTGGAAAGAGGCTAACGTTTCTTTCCCCCAAGCCCCGATTCACACAAACGCGTGGAAGGACATTATCTAAAGGGCCTAAGTGATAATTCCTTCGTCGCCACGCACATTTGTCATGCTCGTGGGCACAACAATATATATATATATATATATATATATATATATATATATATATTTCTTAATTATTTTTGTCAAAATATTTAAATAATAAATAATATTTTCATCTAACAGTTTAAATTTTTAGAATAGTTGATAATATAATACCATAAAGTCTGACAACTCTATACTTGAAAATATCTAAATTAATGAACGGCTCATAATTAGGAACTTCCACGGTAGAAAGTTAAAGGTTCTAGACAGCACACAATTAGCTTCTCTTTGAAATTCTTGGTCCAAGGCATAAAAGCGAATAGAAACCCAAGTCATTTCAATGGACAAGTATAAGTTTCCCAAATAAGCATGATTGCAAGGGTGACTGCAGGTCATTTTGCTCAATTGCCATTTCACGTTCAAACCCCTATGCAAACGTAAGATCGCCCAATGCATCCGCTCTATTTTTCCACAATTCCATCAACATAACAATATGTAGACTACAAGACAGCTAAAGCCAATGGACCCTGGGAAAAGTGTCGTCCTACTACACTTGAACATCCAAGGAAAGAAAAGAGGAGAGCATCTTAATTTGATCCATAACCAGTGCCAAAGAAATCTTTTCAATCCATGTGGGATCCAACCTATCTAATGTAGCTTTTGTCCTCCCAAGTTCCTCAAGCATCCCATTTCTTTTCCACAAGTACACAACTGCCATTGGATCACTCTTCATGAATCCATTGATGAAAGTTTAAAAACCTTTAAACAAGCTCAAATTTTGTTTGGGGGTGGATGGAAACAAGCAAAAATCTCCTAGAATTTGTACTTAACTATATTTGTTCAGATTTTTCACGTTGTGTGAAACTTAATCATCAATATATATGCTAGTTTTGACATGAGCTAAAGTGCTATAGCAAAAATTTTGGTAGATGAGATTTGTTGCATGTTGAAGCACACAAGTCAAAAAGAAATAGCATAACATACACATACACAGACTCTCCTAGAAGTGGTTTTTGTAACATAAATGAGTCTTCCCGTCATAAAGTAATTCAGCAATGCTCTGGCATTGAAGACCCGAATAACATAGATCAACCGTTAATGCTTACACCACGCTTACACCACGCTTACACCACATGCTGTCATATCATTAATTTCATCAGCATAAAAAGACAAAAAATCAAGTTTTAATATAAGTTGCTGAAAGTTTACTCTAAAAAAAAGAAGAATAATAGTCTGTGGAGAAAAGTTATGCACATTTAGAAAGTTATCGATTGAAGAAGAAAATTACTAGTTGCCAGCATATCAAACATGAACCATAGAAAAATGCTGTAAAGTTATATTCTGTGCAGGTGCCGTTAGTTTTCCTCTTATTTTCGGGTGTCCACTGCACTTGTGTCTCTATATGCTTGTGTGATTGTATCACAAATGGATAAAAGCACCATATTTTTAACATCCATACGTATCGTTTGGTAAGAATTGACACGATTCTGACTAGAGTACACGTCAACTTCCTTGAATAATCGACGAACAACCTGCACTAGAGTTCCTCGAGTTCAATAATGGTGTTATCGGATGTGCGACATGCCGTGTCCTTAATTCTGTGGGGGCGGTGAGCATTCTTGTAATCAGAATTATTGGGGCCTTTGCTACTTGAGAGGGAGGATTCACTTTTCGATCTACTCTCTACTGTATGTCAAGAGATGTGATAACCCATCATCATCCAAAACTTGAAGAAAGACCTCCTCATCTGACAATCCATCAGCATTTCACTTCTATCTTCTTATGCATTTCCCTTTTGTTGCAACTATCCTTTTAATCCCTCGTTACTCCTCGTTTGTTTAGGTTTAACATTTTGATTATCCGATACCTTCAGGTATCCACGGAACTGATCAGACTATTTTTTGATGTTCTGGTCTTCTTGAGTATTTTTCTTTTCTTTTATTTATTTTTCTTTAATTTTCCCAGTGAATGTGTTGCCCATGTGCTTTGTGGAGTCAATAACTGGGAGCTTCTTGTTGTCTAATTATAGCTTATCTATTGTAAATTCATAAAGGAGATTTCAAGAATTTTTTTTTTTATTATGAGCAAGATGGCCTTGTTTCTGCTAGCCATTTCTTTCGGCTAATTAGCTTTTCAATAAAATCACAAGTTGCATGAGCTACTCAATTGCATTGAGTCCACCATCTCGTAAGCTATGTGAATTTTTTTTATTTATCTCACGGTACAAATGTTGTGATTTATGGTTTATTCATGTTGTTTGTATTGACAATTACATGCTTTCCCATCAATAAAAAAGTGTCTTATAGAGCAATATGGACTACAGTTAGGCTAGGTTCTTTATAATAAATTCCATTTTCAGCACACCCTTTCATCAATTCAATTGACAAACACGATTAATCGATAAAGTTTCTTTCTAAATAATAGAACAAAACTAAACAAAACTCAATTACTAAATGAAATATTAAGAATAGAGAAATGTGTCATCTCCCGCACACTTTCTCATCAAGAATGATCAATTCCTATTTACTTTGCGATTGATTATATCCTATGGTTTGGGAACTCATACTTTGGTCTTTCGATTATCTTTTCCAATCTTTAACCTTTCCAACGGTGAGTAATTTCCTTCTTTCTTGGCTAAACAACGTGTGCAGTGGAAATAAGTAGTATGGAATCTATTGCACACTTATCGTTTTAAAAGCATGTGATAAGAACTAGGGTCATGAAAAATCTTTAGTGGGAGTTTGCAAGTAAGTGTGCTTGAATTGAATAATTTGATTAACCATTGGAATTTGTCTTAGTGGCCATCCTTCATCATGAGAAGGGAAAGGTGGAGGATTTTCAAGAGAAGTTGGGATGAGAAAGATTTAATTTTAGATGTAGGTTTCGATTCTCACACCCCGCAAGGAGATAAGACAAAAGTTTGAGAGTGAGAGTTAGAATACAAAAAAACTAGAATTGATAAAAAAAAGAATTGAATAATTTGATTATCGAGAAAATACTCAAATATATATAAAAAAAGAAAAAAGAATACTGCTCATGGGCCTCCTCTCACATTCGAAAAAGAAACATGTCATCTTCACACCGACAATGCCTCTCTACACCCCCTCGTCTGCCACTTCTTTCTCTCTCTCTCTCTCTCTCTCTCTCTCTCTCTCTCTCTCTCTCTCTCTCTCTCTCTCTCTCTCTGCGCCTTTAGCGCGTGGGGTCGGTTGTCACGCCTCGATCGAAGTACGACGTTCTATTCGGAACGAAATGAGCCCACGCCCAACGATCACGCACCCAGCAACGGGGCGGAAATTTGGTTTCCTTTCGGGGGGCCACATATGGTGTCGGAACTGAATCAAAGCTCGAAGCTTTGCGTGTGTTCTGGGATTCCCCTAGTGACGCTCGTTGCCATAGAAGGAGATAAAGAGTCCAATTTGACGCGCAACTAGGTGTTGATTCACCCCACTCGACATTACATAATACGATGACCATGACCGGTACGTATGTGGATTCACCTTTGCTGAGGAAGCAGTGGGATTCAGAGGAGAGGAAAGCAGCCGACGGAACGAGAGAGAAAATGATGGATTGGCCCAGAAATTTATCGAAGTCGTGCTGTGCTTTAAATTTTGTAGAAAACCTCCGAGGAAAAGGCTTTGATGATCAATTGATCTGAAATCATTATTGTCCTTCTTTATTTGAATGTCTACTTATTGTACTTTCGAGCCCGTGCAGATTTTTTTTTTCCATAGAATCGAATGTTAATTTCAGCTGTTCAAATGAATATTGGCATTTGCTAACTAGCTATACTGCAAGGCAATTCAAGGATATGGTTAACTTGGGTCGGATCTCCGGATCCGCTCGGGCCCGAACTGAGCTTCCTGACCAGGGTCACGGAGCGTGTTCGGGCTCTTATGTTGAGCCCGGTCCGCTTGAAGCCCAATGCCCCTAAAGCCCTAAACCCGAGCAAGCCCAAAAAACCAAACTGGTCCGACCAAATGCTAAATCCCAGCCCAAAGTTTTGACTCGCTCGACCCAGTCCAAGAGAGATTAGATAAGCCCATGCTCATGTGGCCTAAAATGAGCCCCAAAGCTCCTTGAACTTAACCAAAACCAGCCCATTCCAATGACCCATCGCCTAGGGTCCAGCCTCTTTTCAAGCCAGTCACGAACCAGCGAGCGCGACGTCCACGGCCGACCAAGCTCCTTCTCCGATGACACCGGACTCTTGCCGTCACCACCACCGTCGGATGACAAAAAACAAGACCCTCGCCCTAGGCGACCCAATTCGAAAATCATCCGTCGCCAGCATGCCGCTCACCAGTCATTAACTCCGGCCGTCACCAGGTACATAACGACTCAACCCGGGCAGCCTCGGCTTTCTGGGTAAAAGCCTTTTAAATCGTGTTTAATGACCAACAAAACAAGAATGATACAAAAAGACACTCAAATGAGCCTTCGGATCGACCGGAACGGACACCATCCTCACGGACTTGCCTAAGAGGCATTTGACCAAACACCTGGAGGGCGTCGCCGAAAGGGAGGCCAAGGACTCACTCAAGACATGAATTCGGGCAAAAAATCAACACACCATGCTCAAGAAAAACTCAAGACCAACTCAGACACGAATTATTCGCATTCAACGTGAGAATGAACGAGGAACGAAGAGTCACGATCTCGGTTGAACCGAGACAGGGCGCAACAAAGCATCAAACGGGGAAGAGAGGAGCGCGAGCTCGATCGCCAGAGGTGGCGCTACCCGGCTCGGCGACGCCAAACAGAGGGTGAGCTCTAGATATATCGGACTTAGCCTGGTCTCCTTGCGACGCCTCCGAGCCGGAATCCTTGGGTTAAAACGGGTTTGAGACTAAGGAAAGCAAAAATGGAACTGACCTGGAAAACCATGTCAAGGGGGTAAAATGCTGCGCTGTCGACCAAGGCTCAAGCGTAGTGGTCGCCGCTGGAGGGGTCCTTTAACTCCTGGTTAAAGGGCTAGAACAGCACCAAAGAAGAAGAAGAACCAGGCCACTTTCTTCCCTCAGGGCAGGAGTATCGACCACATGCACGAAGATCACCTCCAGTTCAGCCGATTGTCACCTTCCTTTTAACCTGTCTCCCACATTGTTGTCTTGATATGAACTTCAGCTCGCATGCGGGTATCAACTGTGAACTTCTACGTCCATCGCACTCTCTCACGGGCTTGGACAAACATTTAATCTTTACCCTTGAGTCCGCTTAATTCAATTATGCTCAAGACCATTCACTTAAATCTATCTCCCATCATGTTCCTAATTATCTATATGCCTATGCAATTTAATGAAAATTATTGTCGCTAGAGTTAATAATTAATCTTTAATTTTATATACAATTAATCAATGATTAAACATGTCGTCAAAATTTTAGGTGTCAACAACGAGATTTAAATCAAGAGAGAAAAAAGCGTGGATTATAATAGACTCGATATATAAGCAGTGTGTACTAGATAACAATTTCAATGGCCTGTACTCGTAAAAAAAAAGGCACAAAAAAATCGCAATAAAAAACCTACAAAATCTTTTCTTCGTGCATATATGAGCCTATTTGCAAATCTCCTTGAAATTTTATCAGTGTTCAGAATTTCTCAAGAGGTGGTAGAACAGTGCATTGGTTTGATCGGTAATAGGCTCGCTTCCCCTAATCTCCTTTTGAGGTTTGTTTCCTGTCGCACCTTCTTTTGAATTGTATTTCCACAACACCTTCATTTGGTTTTGGCGGATGCCCAAGTGCATCGGTTTGATGGGCAGTATGCAATTTTTGTTTTCTTGAATCCTTTAATATGGGAGAGATGACAATGCATAGTGCTCGAGCAGTAAAAAATAAACAAATGAGCAATAATAAATATGAACCATATTGATAAATAAAGGGTGCAGAAAAATAAAGACCCCCAGCCGCAAGGGATATTAAGCTGTGTTATGAAAACTTGGACTCTCGTGAGATATAAATGGGAACTCAATATAAACTCTTCAAATTAAACCACCCCTTAAAAAAAATATGAAAATGTGGTGTATTATATGAATACTGAATGAATTGTATCCCTAAAATGAACTATGATATGTGGAGATAAGAATCTAAATGTAATGTGATATGCTTCAATTCCCTTAAATGTAATCCTAGATTAAATTTTTTATGGAGATGCAATCCTAGATGAAATGGGAAAAGTACCAAAAAAGTCTTAATTCTATTGCATTTATATCAATTTAATCTTAAACTTTTTAATTGAACCAATTTAGTCCTAAACCTTTGAACATTGGTACCAATTCAGTTTATTCGGCTAATTTTGGCCAGTCGGTGCTAACGTGGAAAATCATCGCTAACATGGCAAATTTATTTTATTTATTATATTTTTTTCAAAATTTTAAATTAATTTTATTAATTCTTTCTTTTTTTTTTTTTTTTTCCTTTTCCTTTCCTTTTTCTTTTTTTCCTCTTTGGGCTTCCTCTCCATGTAGCTATCGATGAGGCTCTAATGAGGCTTGGAGCCTCATCGGCCTTTAGGCAAGTGTCGCGAAGAGCTCGTCGGCCATCGGCAAGTGTTGCGGCCCTTGTTCGACCTTGCCCAAGGCCGCAGGTGAGGCGGCTTCGCCCAAATCTAAGCAAGGCTAGGCTCACCACCATGGCCTTGCCACGGGCGAAGGTGGCCTCACCCACCGCGAGTGACGTTTGCTTGCGGTAAGGTCATGGTAGTGAGTTTGGCCTCGCCCAAATCTAGGTGAAGTTGCCTCCCCGGTGGCCCTAGGCAAAGCCACCTCCCTCATGGCCTTGGGTGAAGTCGCCTCCCTCGCGGCCCTAGGCGAGGCTGGGCAAGGGCTGCGACACTTGTCGACACCCGATGAGGCTTTGAGCCTCATTGGAGCCTCACAGGCGGTTGCGTGGAGAGGAAGCCCAAGGAGGAAGAAGAGAAAAAAAATAAGGAAAAAGATAAGGAAGAGGAAAAAGAAAAAAATATTTTAAAATTGTCACGTCAATGTTGACTAGATTACCGGTGTCCACATCAGCGTTGGTTGGCCAAAATTGACCACATGGACTGAATTGGTACCAATGTGCAAAGGTTTAGGATTGAATTAGTTCAATTGAAAAGTTTATAACTGAATTGGTACCAATGTAATAAGTTTATAACTTTTTTGTTACTTTTCCCTAGATGAAATTATTGAAATTCTCATTAAGAAGTAGTTCGAGAATACATAAAATTTGCTTTAGAACACAACAAATTCGAAAGGCTAGGGGGATAAGGGACTCAATTCGAGAGTAAGATTTTGTTACAAGGGGCTTTAATGATTAAATCCGCAATCTAATTATTTCAATTCACGTGGCTTGACTTCGCTAAGGCTTACAAAGTATTTTGGGGCTTCTAGAATTGCCATTGCTTTAGCTTTGAATCACTGAGGATACGGTCACCGAGTGGGCACAACCGTTGGATTAGTGTTCCGCGGCAATCACGGCCCGCAAATGCTATGGCGCCTTCCCTTGTTTTTGGGACGAATGACCCACTGGGGTTGATTTTTGAGCTCGCTAAGAGCTGGTGCTGTCCAAACCAGACGTAAAATCACTTTGACTAAAAGTCAATTCCTAGTCAAATTTTGGCTTTTTGCATTAAAATGTCCCTTTTGAGTTTAATTTTACTTTAAAAGTGGAAATTTTGAAAAAATTCAAAAATTTGATCATAAAATCAAACTCTTAGTGAAAAGTCAACTATGGTTAGACTTTTGGTCAAACCTTGGATAAAAAAATTGAAAAATACAAAAATCATAAAATCACTTCATTTTAACTTCAATTTGACTTTAGCATTGAGAATTTTTTGAAAATCAATTAAGAACCTTGTTTTCTAAATTTTTCAGTTTTAGGTTTAAAATCAACCAAGAATGACATTACTTTCATTCTAGTTATAATTAGGCTTAGTTCCTTTTACAACATTTGATGGAGGTAATTTACCCATTCAGTCGTTCAAGCAATTTTGGGATCGGGTAAAGCGAAATGTGAATCGACACTTTTGTCTCTAATTAGGGATCCAAATCGATTCTTCATGATTTGTGAGATAAAATCTCCAATTTACTTAATTTTTTGAGTTAAGTCCAAATTTGGGGTTGATTTTAGCAAATTCACTAGCTAACTCATTGATTTGGAAAATTTGGCTTACTAGGCCTTAAGAAAATAGGATTGTTGAGCTCCGATTCAAAAAATTCGAGTTAACCTATTTATGACTAGGGTTTAATTTGATGAATTGAGGTTCCATTTAGACATTGACCCTCAATTTAATTTTGACGAAAATGTCATGTCATTGATTAAGGGTCAATTAGGATACGATAAGTTCTCCTAGACATGGGCAATCAAACTAATAAGTGTCTCTCAATTTTAGTTGATTTCAATTTCAATTAATTTGCGAATTGAGACAGATAATTAGGTAGAATTGTCCAATTTAAGGCCTAAAATGTCCAATTTGGTGTGCCCATGGGTCCAATAATTTTTATGATGATTAGACAATTAGGTTAATAAAAAATCACGAAATTAAATTTTTGTGGTGTAATTAGCCTAACTTGTTTGAAATTGGCCCATTTCTCTTCAAAATTAGACCATTTTCTTTCCGATAAAACAAGTTTTCTTTTCAAGACTAAATTGCACAAACCATGAAAAATCAGATCAAAAGCACCCTAAGACCTAGCTGAACCGGTTGAACCAGTACAAGATTGTTTCGATCGGTCAGACCAATGTATGTTTGGTGAGTGAACTAGTGCTGGTACACTAATTGCTTGATTGATTGGGAAATAAGGTCTTCGGACTTGCTCCGTGTGCTTATTTTCCAGTTTAATGCATGTGATTGGTAGATACTCGCGTTAAACCAATGTATGTTCGCAGGTGATTTTGGGTTACACATTAGAACGCAACTTTATGGGGTATGACATTAGTCATTGCAAGTGAATACTTGTGATATTTAATGATCATGACTCGTGTCTAATAATGAATGGGGTTAACATTTGAGGTACATTGTGCATGTGACTCCAAAGGCCGACTTCGAGGCCATTTCTAATTCGCTGATTAGATAACCATTGTTTGTTTACTTGTCATGTTTGGTGTGCTTTTGTTTGAATGGAAGTTTGTTTAATTGTAAACCATTCTTTTAGAATCAGTTAGAAATTAGGGTACGTGAAGAAGGTGGCCTTGAAGATAGTAATGGTCGATGTCCTTTCCGACCCGTACCTTGTACTATTCATTTGATAGTTGACATATATCTCGGGTTTTCTATCGCGTTGTATAAAAACTTGACGAGTTGTGAGTTCTCTCTCTCTCTCTCTCTCTCTCTCTCTCTCACCCTCTCCCTTTACATGTATTTTTTAGGATTACATGTATAGATTTACTGCTTTCCTTGGTTGTTTACTTTACGCACTACAATTTCAACTAAAATTGTTTGCCTTTTTTTTTTTTTCCATTTTTTAGAATTCGAATGGCATGAAATTGACATCCACGCATGGTCATATTCCTAGTTTAAAAATGGCATGACAAAGTAATGAAACACGCATGGATACTTAAACACGAGGATTGTTAGGTACCGAAAGGGCACTAATAGAAACAATTAGCATAACTCAAGTCCCCAAACCCTAGAGTTCTTGTTGTGTAGAAATTGAGGGAAACTCTCCCAACTCTCAATTGGGCTTTCTAGTTGGCCTCCAAATTGAGACTAGTGGCAACTTCTAAACCTTTATCTTCGGTTGTTAATCAACTTAGATAAATAAAATAAATCTTCCTGCTATCGTGCAGGATATGGATTTGGGACAATTCACACTTACAGTTGATGGACCTCTTGGCGGATATGATTGTCATTGAGATGTGTTCAAGCCATCTTTGATGACTTGTCCCTTGAGGACCGTCTCATGAGTAAATACATCTAAACTCTGTCCCTCTCGACACCGACCGTCGCCGAGGGCAGGTCGCGACATTAGGCTATTATCTTAATTTAGCAGCCCTTTTTAAAGAAAAGGGCTGAAAAATTCCGACTAAATTTATAGCGGCATGTCATTCTCGTCGTTTGCATGAGTTCCAAAAGGCCACAGCTCTCAAGAGGCAGACTAAAATTTTGTTTCGCAGAAAAGAAAAGAAATTTACTGAAGTCAAGTCTAATGAGGAAAACAAGAAGAAAACTCCAATTAGACGACCATGATGGTACCCCATAATCAGAAGTTCTCCAGATTACGCGCAAAATTTAACATCAATTCGTTCAAAAAGCGAGGTTTGAGCAAGAATCCACATTGTGAAGAATGCTTCTCAGTTTTTCTGCGAACCATTCCTCCGAAAGACAGGGTTTTTTCTGGCCACATCATCGGTTCGCTCGAAACAGCAAGAATAAAGTACTGAAAAGGGACAACATTGACGCAGTTCTGACAAAAAAATGATTTTGCCGTGAAAAAAGCGGGCATGATCACATGGCACAAACCTCAATTTGAGAGAAGAGAGCGGGTTGACCGCGAGCTCGAAAGAAGTGGTCAACTGCGTCGTTGTGCCCGCCATTGTTGCCTCCTCCTCCTCCTCCTCCTCCTCCTACGCCTCCCATGGGCCCCCGTCGGGTCCCCCCTACTGCTTGTTGACCTCCTTTCACATCCGAAGAGCAACCCCCCATTCTCTCTCTCCCTCTTTCCCTCTCGGACACTTCCAATTTCACCTCCTTCACGGATTCGATTCACACCCACAATTCCTGTCTCTTCCCGTCTCTCTCTGAAAACCCCTGTTTTCCACAGACGCTGCTTCTGGTGAAAATTGTTGCAACCACCCTCTCTCTGCCCTTCATATAGCCGACAGAAACGACAAAGCGCGTGGTGCCGTGTTGGAAATATGATTGGATATTATTGAATATTCTATTGTGGCATCGATCTTGATTACAATTTTGATTGATTCAATCAATCCGTGATTAGAATAGTGAATAGGAAACTTGTAATCAGTGTATATATTATTTCCTTTTTTTCTTTTCATTCTCACAATACAAATAGAGCTTTGTACTTGTATACGAATCAGATGAATACAATACAACTTTCCTCTACGCTTTCTCCTATTTTTCTTTATCTTCTGTCATGGTATCAGAGCCAGGCTCTCCATAAGCTTCCGCAAACCCCGAGAATTGCCTCTGTTTCTTTCTCTTCTGATTTGTAGTTGCAAGTCAAAAATTCTGCAAAACAAATCAGCCCCGGATAGGAATTCAGTTTCACATACACCATGGCCAAGAACAAGAACACAACTTTTGAAGGAAATCAATCAATCGAGGAAAGTCCAAATTCTCCCGGAGACCCAAGTCAGATTCATCCAAATGAAAGTGAGCATCATCAGCAAACTACTGATCCTACTCAACATCAGCAAACTGTTGATCCTGCTCCTGCTTCGGTTAATGTTACTGGGCCTGTCCAGTGGCCACCAGCCCACTGGTTCCTGGTTCAAGGTCCATGGGCCATTGGGCCGAATCAGCCATGGACCCAATACAGTGCATCGGGAGAAGAAGCAGCCCAGAACTTCAATTCCGGCCCTAGAGTGGGCTGGACAGGTTCGGGCTACAAACCTGAACCCAATTCATCAAATCCCTACTCGACACTAGGACCCGGCTTCATGCCATATCCCATCTTGGTTGGCGGTGGCCGATCGGAGCTCGGCGACCCTTTTTATACGACGTCGACCGACGGCCCCGAATTGCGCCTTATCACCACACAGCTTACTGGACAAGAAAATTACAGCTCTTGGGCTCGGGATTTCCGGCGTGCCTTGGTCACAAAGGACAAAGACGGTTTCCTCGACGGAACCGTCCCCTTCCCATCCGATGATCGATTGCAACGACATTGGCGCAAATGCAACCAGCTTGTACGCACATGGATTGGGAACTGTTTAAGTCCTGAAGTAGCAGCCGGACTCCCACCAACCGAAGACTCAAAGACGATCTGGGATAACATCCATGAGATGTACGGAAAACTTGATCGGGCCAAGATATTCTCGCTCACACAGGCCCTATTGGAACTGAAGCAAGGAAACCTATCGATCACCACTTGCTTCAACTGACTCTCAGCAATATGGAACGAGCTCGAGGCGATCGAGGAACAGCTTGAAGGACCCGAAGAAACTCTTCGACAATATCGAAGAATTCGAGAAAGAGAAAAAGCTACCCGATTCCTACTAATTTTAAATGAAAATTACTCACATTTTAGGTTGCAGATTCTTGCGATGGAACCGGCACCGCCGCTCGGACGCATTTTCCAATTAGCTGTTCAGGAGGAGAATCAACAACTTGCTATGGTTGAACACGCTCGAGCAAGTGAAGGAGTCGCACTTGCTGCTTTCCCAGCTCTTGGCGCCGTTCCATGTGGGTCTACACCAGCGGAATTGCCCACTGGAAGTCATGGGAGCTTGAAGACCCGACGAATGGCTGCTGCACCTAAAGAAATTGGAGGAAACCCTAAATCTCTTCACATGGGCGGCTGGGATCTAATCTCTGGATCGAACGGCCATAATAAGCAGCCCCATATGGACGACTTGGATGGATGCGGTGGATCAAACGGCTATTATTCAGCCATCTCTTCAGCCGAATCCAATGGCTACCATCAAGCCACGTTGGCACCTGCTTATAAGGCATCCAATGGTCCACGAAATGCCATGTCATCAGGAAAGGTTAGTGGGCAAAATTCTAAATTTAAAAATAAATATTGTGAATATTGCAAGCGCCCACACCACACCATTGATACATGTTGGAAATTACATGGGAAACCAAATGATAAAGAGAAAAAGGAGAAAGAATTTTCTGCTTATCAGGTTTCAGCACAAAAAATTGATGGGGCACATCAAACAATCACCCAAGGTCAATATCAGAATATCATAAAAATTCTGAGCGAATTGAGGACCAACGACAAGAATGCCAGTTTTTCAGGTACTTTTTTGTATAAGGCCAATTCAATTTCAATCGATGATGCGTGGATAATCGATACAGTCTTGGTAACCACATAATTTGCAATGAGAACTTATTTTCCCATGTTTACAAAGGATCACAATCTTCCGTGTCAATACGTCTTCCTAATGGGAATACCACTCATGTTAGTAAAATTGGCACTGTCCACCTTGGTCCAAATTTCATCCTAAAGAATGTCTTATACATTCCTAATTTTGAATTCAATCTTCTTTCTGTCTCAAAAGTCTGCGAAGATAATTCTTGTCGAGCTATATTCAATTCTGAAACTTGCTTGTTTCAGGACCATACGACTGGCAAACTGATGGGCTTGGGTAAAATCACATAAGGGTTATATTTTTGGATCAATTCCCCAGGAGATTTAGATTCTTTGAATAAAAGCATTTCTTGTAATGCGGCCACTAGTAATAAAAATCTCCTTTTTCATCAACGTTTGGGTCATAGTGCACGATTTCCTCATCCAAAATGTCCAGTATGCCCCTTGGCTAAACAATCTCGAGTATCTTTCCCAATTAGCTCCTCTCGAGCCAAAAGTGTTTTTGACTTACTCCATGTGGACATATGGGGTCCCTATTATACTACTCATCATGATGGATCCCGATTTTTCCTTACAATTGTTGATGACTATACACGTGCCACTTGGGTGTTCCTTATGCAAGGCAAGAGTCAAACTTTTTCCCATCTATCCAGTTTCCTTTCTCTGATTAGGAATCAGTTCGATAAATCTGTGAAAAGAATTCGAACAGATAATGGGCGTGAATTTTTTTTCTACTAATTGCAAATCATTTCTATCTTCATATGGGATACTTCATGAAAGTTCTTGCACCTATACTCCCCAACAAAATGGTATTGTTGAGCGCAAGCACAGGCATCTATTAGAAGTAGCTCGAGCACTCAAATACCAAGCTTTTGTCCCTGAAAATTTTTGGGGAGATTGTGTGGTCACTGCAGCTTATTTGATTAATCGCATGCCAACTAGAATTCTTGATGGCCAAACTCCTTTTGAAATGCTTTATGGAAAGCAGCCAGAGGTTGATCATCTTAGGGTATTTGGCTGTCTCTGTTATGCCACTACTGTGGGCCCTCGAGATAAAATGGATCCTTGTGCCACTCGGTGTATTTTCCTGGGATACCCTACTCTTCAAAAGGGTTATTGAGTTATGGAAATTTCTACAGGGCGTTTCTTTATAAGTAGGGATGTTATACTTCATGAAGATATATTCCCATTCCAGGAGATGGCATCTTCTACTCAATCATCCTCACCATCATCGGATCATCGTCAATTCTTGTCAGAAGAAGAATTATACATGCCTCCTCAATATGGTTTCATTGCGCCAGAATCATCCATGCCAATTATGAGGGATTCCTTGAGTGAAGCTGTAGAATCGTCAATACTATCTAAGGATATTCATTCATCCACTTCATCCATGTCCACTTCATCTTCAAAGCAGCTTGCTCAAGAATCTCCATCACCAGTATCTGAACAGGCAACAATAGAGCAATCTCGACGCTCAAAGCGCTCTACTCGTCCTCCTACATGGACCAAAGACTACATATGCTCTGCATTGCACACTCCAGGTACACATTATCCTATATCCTCCTATGTCTCCTTTAGTCGACTATCAAAAGAACATATATGTTGTATTAATCGCATCTCAGAGGAACATGAGCCATCTTCATATAATGAAGCTATACGTAATGCTCGTTGGAGACAAGCAATGGAGGCTGAACTCAATGCACTTATTGAAAATCAAACATGGGATATTGTTCCATTACCATCAAATCGAAAACCCATTGGATGCAAATGGGTATACAAAATAAAATTCAAGGCAGATGGCTCTGTTGAGCGGTACAAAGCTCGTTTAGTTGCCAAAGGATTTACACAACGTGAAGGTTTTGACTACCATGAAACTTTCTCCCCCGTTGCCAAAGAAGTTACTGTCCGTTCCTTCTTGAGCATCGCAACTAATCGAAATTGGCCTTTGCATCAAATGGATGTCAACAATGCCTTCCTTCATGGTGATTTAGATGAAGAAATTTATATGGAGCTTCCACAGGGTTTACGCAGACAGGGGGAGACTCGAGTATGTCGTCTACTTAAATCCCTATATGGACTGAAACAGGTGTCAAGGCAATGGTATGCCAAATTCACAACTGCCCTAACCAATGCAGGATTTCAGCATTCAAAGCACGATTATGCTCTCTTTACATGGACTGCAGGAAAGTCATCAATCTACTTACTGATATATGTTGATGATATACTTGTTATGGGCAATAATGACTCTCACATTGCAAAGTTCAAAGAATATTTGCATTCCACCTTTCACATCAAGGATTTGGGACTGCCCAAATATTTTCTTGGCATTGAAATTGCTCGATCTGATAAAGGAATTAGTCTCAGTCAAAGGAAATTCATTTTGGAAATTGTTTTTGAAGCAAGACTATCGGGATGTAAACCAGCAGTCATTCCAATTGAGCAGAATGTCAAGCTGACAACCCATGAATATGACGTAAATTCTCCTTCATCTATTGAGGATCCATTGCTTAAGGATCCATCGGGTTATCAACGACTTGTTGGGAAGTTGATATATCTTACCATGACTAGACCTGACATAAGTTATGCAGTGCAAATACTCAGCCAGTTCATGCATAGCCCGAAACAATCACACATGAATGCAGCCATAAAAGTTGTGAAATATTTGAAGGGATGTCCAGGAGTTGGCATATTTTTATCTCGTAACTGCAACATGAAGATGACGGCTTACTGTGATACTGATTATGCCACTTGCCCAATGACTAGGAGATCCATCACTGGTTTTTGCATTAAATTGGGAAGATCATTAATCTCGTGGAAAACGAAGAAACAGTCGACTGTGTCACTTTCATCAGCAGAATCAGAATATCGAGCTATGGCAAAAGCTACCTGCGAAATAGTTTGCATACGAGGACTACTCTCAGACCTTGGAGTAGAGGTCGATGGACCTAGTGAATTATTTTGTGACAATGACGCTGCACTCAAATTGGCAGCAAATCCGGTTTTTCACGAAAGAACAAAACATATAGAAGTTGATTGTCATTTCACTAGGGACAAGATCAAAGAAGGAATCCTTGTAACAAAAGGGATTGGGACAGTGGAACAGCTTGCAGACATATTCACTAAGCCACTATGTAAAAGACAACATTCGTACCTATTGAGCAAGCTTGTCGTCCTCGACATATACAGGCCACCAGCTTGAGGGGGAGTGTTGGAAATATGATTGGATATTATTGAATATTCTATTGTGGCACAGATCTTGATTACGATTTTGATTGATTCAATCAATCCGTGATTAGATTAGTGAATAGGAAACTTGTAATCAGTGTATATATTATTTCCTTTTTTTCTTTTCATTCTCACAATACAAATAGAGCTTTGTACTTGTATACGAGTCAGATGAATACAATACAACTTTCCTCTACGCTTTCTCCTATTTTTCTTTATCTTCTGTCATGTCGGTTGTAACGTCTCGATGACTGTCCTTGTCCGAACCCACGAAACGAACCCACGTCGGACCGACGGCGCGCCTAGCTAAGGGACGTAAAAAGCTGTTTCCTTTTTGGAAGGCCAAGAACCGTATCGCAACCGAATCAAGACAGGAGCTTTGCGCGTGTCCTGGGGTTCTTGGTGTAGTTTGTTGCTACATATAGAGAGATACCAGTGCTATTCGTCGCGGTATTAGGTAAATGATACGCACGTTGGACGTTCCCATCTCTTGTTTATCCGTTTACGATGACCAGGACCAGGATGCTTGCTGGTATCCCCTTCGTTGGGGAGAGGGAGAGGAGAGGAGAGGAGAGGAGAGGAAAGTTAGACGAGGGGAATGGGAGAGAAACTGATGGATTGACCCGGAAATGTATTGAGGTCGTGCTAGGTTTGCAGTCTTTGGGGAAATCTCAGGGAAAAAGCTTGGATGACCTTGACGCTTGACCATGGATTTGAATAGTTTGACGAATAAGGTCAAAGGGTTTGACTATCCATGGCTGTGCAGAGGGAAGGGTCAACAAAAGAAAAATGGAAACGAATGACTCCTCAATTTTTGTTTATCATGTACTATCCTCATTAAATTTTTAACCTATATAATGTGATTCATAGATTTTTTTTTTAACGAAGCAAAGAACATTTTAATTTGACGGATGAGGTCAATGTTTGGATTTGACTCACCATCGTTGCATAGAGGGAACGGTTAGCAAAAACAAAAATTGACACGAATGACTTATCAATTTTGGTCTACCGTGCAATATTATCACCGGATTTTTATTTTGTTCAATGTAATTCATGAATTTTGATTCAACAAGGGAATAGCATTTTAATTTGACGGATGAGGTTGATGTTTGGATTTGAGTCTCCATCACTACGTAGAGGGAAGGGTTAGTTAAAAGAAAAATTGACATAAACGACTCCTTAATTTTGGTCTAACGTGTTATATCATCGAGTTTTTAACTTGGTCAATGTGATTAAAGTATTTTGATCCAATCGGGGGAATAACATTTTAATGTATTCGATATGATCTCTGGATTTTTGTATGATATTCAATATGGTCATTTGAATTTTTGAATATTTTGATATAGTTTAGGAGTTAAAATGAATATTTATCGATAGTTCAAAGATTACGTTTGTGCTATTGATCTCTCAGTTCCCTTCCCCATCCAATGCGTGCAATTAAACTTATCTATTCCCGAGAGCATTAGACCACGAAAGTTTAATGTCGCTGTCTCAGATGCTGGTTTTGTACAGATTCTTAACCCCATAGCCAGTACAATTAAGTTGGACATTGACAAAGTTGTTAGTCAGTATGTAAGTACATAAATAGATATCTACCTGCTCAAGGCAATGAGAGCATCCGCTTGATACCTTAACACTGTTTTCCTAAAGGCTAAAAGGAGATTATATATATTTGAAAAATTGTGTCCCTCGATAATGTGTGACTAGAGAAGTCTTTAATTATGTTTTGTTCTATTAATAAATTGTTTTGTCATAGGCACAACAGTTCGAATTACACTCTCAACGAGTGCACAAATATAATTGGATCACTCAACCCTATCTTGAGCTTGGTGCTCTCCAATGATATATATTAATTTTCATGCTTTCACACGTGAGATGACTTATAAAATCAACAGATTAAAGAATCTTAACAATTATAAGAGTTATACGCGACTTCACACATCTAGCAATTGTCCCCATGGAAAGACATGTTTAAATATTACAATAATTGAAATTATTCGATTGGAAAGATAATCTCGAGTTAATATGTATGGATGTGATAATAAATCCTCTTTTATCCCAATGTCTTTTGCCTATCAAAATATCTTACCATATTTTGTGCATTTTTTGATCCTATATTCAAGTACTCCTTGATTAGGTGGAACCTAAATCCAAATTGTGAGATTGCACATATAATATGTTGGTGATCAATGCCTTACTCTCACTTTAATATTGTCCAATCAAAGGCCTTTAAAAGAAAATCATGGTGAATTTGCTAGAATCTTAAACTCTAGGATCAGGATGTTTTAGTTGGCAAATTGCTTCCAATTTGAAAATGAATTTCTCGCTAGAGTTTGTGCACGGCTCTGTGGTCCATAGAATTCGTGATAATTTGCTTGCTCTCTAGTGCCAGCGGATCTAAGCATATTCCTTTTCCTTAGACCTTTTCGCAGGGTAATAGTCATAGTGATATTGCCGAGGAAAATCGCCGGAGTCATGGTTTGCATTTTTTTTTTTGTCTATCTTAATTTAAATCTCAATTTACTCTCAGACTTTTACCTTGCAAAGAGACAAGATATGAGAGTCAAACTCCACATTTGAAACTAAACGTCTTCATCACTAGCCTTGTCCGAGAAAATGAGAAATCGAACAACCTACCTCCCCCTTCACATGGGGAAGAGTGGCCATTGGGCAACCCTTGGTGGTTACGATTTGCATATTTAAGATGTGGCAAGTGCATTGTCTTGAAATTCATATTCAAATAATTCCTAGTACGCGAATAACCTCCAGCATATTTATCAAGATCCTATCAAAGTAGATAATTGGATGGAAACTGGTTCTATTTCGACGGTTGAGATCCTTCTCATCCCAATTGAAGGACCCATGTTTGTGGGGAATTTACAAGATCGTTGCCATTTTTCCCTTTCATCCGTCAAGGCGCACTTGGCAAAAGGCAAGCTACTTTCCCTCCCCCTAGAATCACAATCGTGCTAAAAGGCAGTACCCTTTCACCAGTGGATTGACTTTTTCCAATTTTTAACTTTATTATAGGTATATATCCTCTTTGATTCAAAGGTTTTATTACATTAAATGAAAAACCAAAATTCCAAAACATTAAATACGCAAATACACTTTTCGCAACCCTCAAAGAAATCGGTTGTTTCTGAAATTAAATATATTTAAAATAACCCTTCTTTTTTTATTATATAGACTTTTTGCAACAAAAAATAAACATAGATAATGGGCTGAAATTATTCAAGTCCAAAAAGATTTTTCAATTTTTTTCCAACTCATAATTACAATGGGTCAATATTCCCAAATTCCCCCAATCAATATATTATAATAATTATCCTTATCCATTCCTTCCCATGTCTATCTTTTCTCCGCAGTAAATTCCAAGAACTTGCCCCCAAGACTCGATTCCTTTCTTCAGGATTCGATCTAAAACACAAACACATGCCTAAGTCAGCGCCTGAGTCAAGCGAAGCACATGAACTGCTCCTAACACTTCGTCATGCTCTCTCTCTCCACCATTATAAACGACTTCCCATTACATCTCCATATTGGATGTGAGTCCCCAATATCATAAGAGGATTAGTCACTAGATCTCTATGTATGGAGTATGGAGTTTTTCTAGCACTTGCATTTTTCATAGCGAGAAGAATGTTTAACCTAAAAGATCTGATAGACATTTGCAAATCGATTAGAATAAAAGAGTTATGACACATCAATTCATGGTCTGATTCGGATTTGATTTAGTTTGGTCCTATTTTATACTAGTTGGTGATTTTAATGATGCGTGAATTTTTGTTGAAAACATTTTGAGTTGATCGATGACTCTGTGAATGATTTTGTTTCTCGACTCTTTACAAGAGCACAAGCTAATAGAAACTAATCTGTGTACTAGGCAACACTAGTAGTTTGCTGGAAACGATAATGACCACACAATCTAGGACATTCTTCCGTTGCAATCACCAAAACTCTCCTCATGAAAGAACAGTAACACAAACAAGAAAAATGTCGGTGATGGGGAACATAGTATAGGAGGGTTCAATGCAGTATCTTGAATACCGAAAGCAATAAGCATTCGAGACAAACAAACCTTGATGATTTTGCTGCCGCATGACGTCAAAGCTTGGCCTTCGCAGAGTTCTGCCAAAGCATATTTGGTATCTACCTCAAAAGTTGGCCTTACAACGCACATATCTGGAAGGGGAAAATAACAAAGTATAGGTACCCGATTTTACTATTGTGACAAAAGAACCAGATGACTGATAAGAGAAGAAGTTCCATTATATTTGCCAAAAGAAGCGTCTGTGATATAGGTTGATGACGAACTCGGGGTATAGAAATCCTCCAGCATCTACATGCAGAAACCACTAATGGGATCATGCTAATAAAGAATGCTAGTGTCATAGTGATGAAAGAGACTGAGTGCAACTTCCTTTGCATGGGAGCAGCCAAATTTTGATCTTATTGATTTCCCGACAATTGCAAAACACCATCAGAATTCAGTATTTCGAAAGAATAAGGGGTAGCACGAGATTAAGAAGCATTTGGTTAGCGACATGCAGGGGCACATGGTTGAAGTTGGACAGCTTTTGAAGATTGAATGTTGATCTTCATGACTTTCAACAAATAGTCCCATCTGTTATTTGATAAACTTGCACGTGAGAAAAATGATGAGAAGGCTGCTGTTGGAGTATCTTCTCTGGAGACCAATCACTGATTAGAGAGTTGTGACCAATTCTTGAGCTCCGTAAATGCACTCAACATTGCAAATGTCCACGAAAGGGGAAGTTAGTGATATTCTGATGTGGAGTGAAATGGGGGTGGCATTTGGGGGACTAAACATGTTAGTAATGGAGAAACTGGAAAGAATAAGAAGATTCAAATATTTGAAGGACTTGCTGGGGATAATTTTTGAAGTAAGTTATTAATAGCGAGTGAGGGTTGGCCAGTGATCCTTGCTTGCCCTTAGTTCCAAAAAAAGAGAGTAAAGTATATGAAAAAAATTATAGAAAATTTTGAAAATTTTGAAAATATTAGAAAAAATATACATATTAACACTGGTCATGTCACAATGGATGGTCGATGTTCGCATCAATGATTTTTGATCAAAATTGACCGAGTTGACTCAATTGACATATTATGAAGAGATTAACAACTAAATTAACATAATTAAAATATTAAACCAAATTGATATAAATATAATATGTTCGAGAGTTTTTTTATAATTGTCCCTTACAAAATCATTCGCACTGGTTGAAAAGTGACCAACTCGCTGGAGAATTGCTATCACATAGTGCTGCCCCGTGCTTTTTAACACTAGAGGGTACGAGAGTGCCCCACCTCGTAGACTTTAAGGCATTAATTGGATCACGTGGCCACACAAATCAAAGTGAAGACATTTTGTGTCCAACTCGATGAGGACAGAATTCCTGACTGCGATTTTGTCTGAGGCTCGCACAGATGAATAATTGCAGATCATACAAAGACAAATGAAACAAGGCGACAAAAAACCACAACTTTATCGACACACCGCCACTTGCAATCAAAGAGTCCGATTGAAAGACATATGGTCGCCAATTAGTTTTTTGCTTGTAGACCTTCTCAGATATTGGGTCATTTGCTAGTAGACCTTTTGAATTTTGATCAGCACTTGGGTCTTTGGCTAATAAAAGAATTGTATCGTGAAACCTATATTGGAGTCAAAGTGTTCGTAGTGGCAATTAATTTTTACATGATCTTCTTTCTTTAGAAGCCCACGTAATCATATGATTTCAAGACCTTTCACGAGATGTCAAGTAATATCTTGAAGATAATGGATTAATCAAGAAATTTATAAAAGTTGTGCCATGTTTGAAATTTTTGTGGGAATAAGCTTGGCAAGGTCAATGTTTGATTTGATTCCGAGTCACTGTTGCTAAGCAATAGGTAGGACCCTGAGGTTTACATTTTACATCGATTACTAGCATGAAATCATTCATAATTGAAAATTTCTAATTCGTGCTTGATGATTTGAATAAGTGATCTAATTGTTTGGGATGTGTAGGTAAGTTTTTTATATTTTATTTTGTGATAGATGACTTTAAAATTGTGATTGATCATTTTTCTATTGATAATTTAGGGAATACAAACATGTAGATCTGGTTATTTGGAGGTCTATGAAATAACCTACAAGCGCCACGAACTTATTGAGTTCAAGCATTTCCCCTATGCAAGTGGCTTTGACTTAAAGTGGTTTGTATGTAATTGGTAGAATTCAAACTAATGACTTCCAATTACTGAATTGGAAAGTTTCATATCACTCACTATCGTATAACAAAGCCTCCGGAAAAATCTTTTCATAAAACTTGTGTCAAAAGTTTAGGGATAATGAAATGGTTAGTGCTTTTCCTTTTTCTATTTGTTCAATATTGTTCGTGTACTCTCTTTTTTCTCAATATGGTCTCTAATTGATATTTTCTTTTTTCAAATTGAGTTAGTCCTTTTGTTAAAATTGCAAAAGTGTTGACATATCAACCATTAATGCCACATTTAGGTTGATTGGGTGAACTAAAAATGAGGGGGTAAGTACACTAGGAGTGTCATTACTTTCGTACAACGTTCACTTTGATGCAAAAACTTTTTTTTTCGCTCACTTGAGTGCCAAATCGGAGTGAAATCGATCACTTGAGTGCCACTTCACCGGAAAGCTGACGTGGCAGCCGGAATATAATATTTTAACATTTTAATTAATTTTTTTGAATTTTTTTTTTGAATTTTTTGAATTTTTTTTAAGGCCGGCGAGGGTCAACTTTGACCCTCCCCAGCCGCGGAACCCTCGCCCAAATTGGGCAAGGGGGCCCTCGCCGTTGGCCGTGAAGGCCTTGGGTGAGGCTGTCGTGGCCTCCCTGCGGCTGCCGAGGGCCATTGCAGCTTTGCCGAGGGCCATTGCGGCCTTGCCCAGGGCCAGATCTGGGCAAGGGCCGCCTGGCCTTCGCCGTCGCCACCGCAGGTGAGGCCATTGACGGCCTCGCCGGCCTCACCTAGGGCCTTTGACGGCTTCACCGGCCTCACCCAAGGCCTTCGCGGCCAATGGCGAGGGGCCCTCACCCAATCTGGGCGAAAGTTCGGCGGTCGGTGAGGGTCAACGATGGCTCTCGCCGGCCTTAAAAAAAAAAAAAAAAATTCAAAGAAATAAAGAAATAAAGAAATAATTTTCCGACTGTCACGTCAGCATTCCGACGGCCACGTCAGCTTTTCCGGCCAAGTGGCACTCAAGTGAGCAAAAAAAAAGTTTTGGCACCAAAGTGAGCATCGTACGAAAGTAATGACACTCTTGGTGTCTCAACCCCAAAAATGAGATGGAACTCTTTGTTGATCAAAATAATTTATTAGGAAATTAAAGAAAAATCACAAACCTTGAGAGAGAGAAGCTACACCTTTGATGAAAATTTAACAATTTCGAAATCTTAGTTATCATCCCCAAATATAGTTATGTACGTTAGATGCTAATCCAATTTTCATGAGAAGGGAACAAAAAAGCAGAGAAAGTGGAAACAACAAATAAGGCAGATGTACAGGTAAGTCGGGGGAAGAAACTAGGAAAAGCCCATGATGAGCTTGCACGTGGTAGCATTCGTCTTTGAAGTTGGAAGTTGCAAAAGAGGTGAAATGGTTATTCTTAGTATTTGATCTGTATATATCTATGTTTTTGAAATGGTGAAGCTCTCTCTTTCCACAATCAAGCAAATCTATAATCTATATTTATATTTACTTTTTACTGCACCATTTTATTTTCCTTGAAATTTACCATTTCAATGCAATTTAAACCTTTCTTGCAAGTTGTTTTATTTTTCTCCACACTTAGCTCCACATTAATTCGCATTCCGTTGAATCCCCACTTCGTGCACTTTGGGAGCGAGGTATGTGATTGTGAAGCAATCTCGATTGCTCTTGGCGCTATTCTTTTTATTGCTCTAATAAATATTGATCAAAATTTTGAGTTGTCTTCTGTTAAAATAAATTGTCTCCTTTAATTTTCTCTCAAATGTCCATCAATATTGGAAAATACTTTACTAATCTCACTTGGATAAATATCATTAACTATGTAGTATGTACCTTATTTTGAACGTGTGCTAAGAGAATTAGTTACTCAAAAAAATTAGGAGATGTGCTTGCAATGATGTGCATTCCTTACTTTGTTATGAGCACGGCAAGTATAGAGTTGGTGCTACTTATTGAGATAATTGAGGTTATCGACAATTTGCTTTGATTCTAATGAGTTTCCCTAAAGCTTAATGATAGTTACTATCTTCTCTTGTTCATGGAGAAGTAAGAAGTTTATTTTCTTCCAAGTTTTTAACTATAACAACATACTTAGTGATCTTTATTCAATATACAGAGGATGATGCCTTGATCTAGAAAAGGATGACCATATGTATTGTTGACACCCGAATTTTTGTTTATTTTTGTTTTAAATCTCATTTATTTTGCATGTATATATATATTAATTCATAGAAAAGATAAAAAAAATTCGAAAAAAAAAAGAAAAAAAAATTCCAGGCGAGCTGGCTCAGCCCAGCCCATTTTTCTTTCTTTCCCAACCCATGTTATTCTTTGGCCCCTTCATTCTCCAGGAACACAGAGGCACGCAGGAAGGGGAAGAGAACGGCAACGCACGCACAGAGAGGGGCGAGAAACAAGGGGGCCGTTCGGACGACCCCCACCACGGAGACGAGGAGCAGAACGTGGGGGGAGAGGGCAACCACGCCGCCCGAATAACCCCCCACCACCGAGAAAGAATCGGGGAGGAGGCTGGCCAGGGGGAGGCAGTCTTTGGACAGAGAGAAAAGGGAGAGAGCAGGGAAGATTTTGGGAGAGGAAAAAGAGAGGAAAGGGGGAGAAAAAACCAGCGAAAAAAAAGCAGGAGCAGAAGGAGAAGTGGGGACAGATTTGAGAGGAAGCGAGACGTGGTCAGCAGCCCCGCTGAACCGCCGCCGTCGACCTCCCGCCGTGCTTCAGCTCCGGCGCCGGAACAGGAGATCCGAAAGGAAAAAGACCCGAGACAGTGAGATCCATAAGATAGAACGAGTTCAAGGAGGAGAAAGAGTGATCTAGGAGAATAAGGAAAGTCCGAGGAGTAGCTCGCCGTATTCGGAGACTCGTCTGTCGCTGTCGTCCGCCGCGGCTTGTCCCCGAGCCAGGTAGGCTTCCTCCCCCGCCTCTTTCTTTTCTGTCTTTGTTGAGGTGGCGGGCCGGAGCTCGCACCGACTAGTTCGCGCGAGTCCCAGCCCCTGTCGATCCTCCATTTACATCTCGGCGCATGTTAGAATGGTTAGATAGAAGTCCGGGCTTGGTCTCAGGCCGGCTCGAGTTGAAGAATCCCTGTTTTATTCATGCCCGCAAGTTGTTTGTAGAAATGCCTAAGAGAGACCAGAAACTTTCATCGTGAATCCGTCCCCGGCAACCTGTTTTTCGTAGATTTTTAGCCGTATATTGTTTAATTTCGCGTTCCTCTTAGTATTATACCTATTTTCGTGAGATTTCCGTGCATTTTTAGTCGAAAAGAGGCGTTTTCGCTTTTCCGGCGAGGGTAAGTGTCATGGGTGGCCGGAAGTCACAGCTGGCGGCGGCCGGCAGCGCTCGGCGTCGGTTGGACGGAGCGACCGACGCCCGGAGACGACACGGCGATTTCGTTAGGATGGGTAGACCTCGCGGCGGCGCGACGCGACGGAGTTGCAGGAGTTCCGGTGAAGGAGACGTCGGGCGTGCATGGGGAGGCATGCAGGCGTGAAGAAGAAGAAGACCCGTGGAGAAGAAAGAGAAAAATGCATGCAGTAAAAGACAAAAAAATTAATTAATTAATTAATTTATTATTATTATTATTATTATTATTATTATTATTTAAATAGGAGTATAAAATAAAAAGAAAAGAATGAAAAGAAAAACAAAAAGGGGCCGAAATTTCGAGCTGGGGCTGGGCCGAGTTTGTTGTTTTCGGATGGGCTTAGGCTAGGTGATTGGGCTGATCTTTGTAGAAAATGAAATGGGTTGTTTTAATTTATTTTGTTAATGGGCCATTTTAAAAGAAAATTCGATCGGGCCATTCGGCCAGCCCGGTTGCTAGCTCGGCCCGGACCATTAGGGTCTGGATCGGTTTAGTAGGGGCCGGGCCTCTCGACCCGGTCCGAATCACTTTTTTATAATAATTAAAAAAATATATCAAAAATATCAAAAATTTCGGAAAATCAAAAAATATTTAAAAATTAGAAAATTCAGAAAATGCATGGAAAAATTCAGGAATCTGGAAATTTCGAAAACAAATATTTTTATTTTATTTTATTTTCGAAAGATATTAAAAAAATTTAAAAAAAATTCAAAAAATTCAAAAAAATTCAGAAAAATCAGAAAAAATTGCAAAAATTCAGAAACCCCTTAAAAAAGAAAAAAAAAAGACCAAAATTGAATAAGCCTTTAGGGCTCTACAATAGGTTTTTTTGAATGTGTTGCCATGTCTTTAGTTAACACACAATTAAGTTAGGTACCGAAAGGGCGTTAGTTGCATGACTAACGTAATCAAGTCCCCGACCCTAGATTCTCTGGTTGCGTAAAGGTGAGACACGCTCCCATGTCTCGCTCGGTTCCTAGTCGACCTTAATAGACTAGTGGCGACTCTTTGTTTGAAAATTTTGTGAATATCCCAACGTCGTGCGGGGTATGGGCTTGGGAGAGCCCGAGTTAATTAAGGGCCATCGGCCCGAAATTAGCGATACCCCTACCTACTATATATATTTATTATTTTCGAAAAAAGTTTAGGTTGCGACATGTATTAAACAAAATAATCAAGTTGAAAGTTGTAACTATAATTTTCAACATCTAATCTATCATAAGTTATTACATGAGATTGAGAGGTAGATGGAGCCACAACAAATTGGGCCTAATTTGGAAGAAAATGTGGTCATGGGCAATTTTATGTGCTAAGCATAATAAAATACAAGTGTCAAGTCAGGATAACACCAACATCACCCATATCTATATTTGCTTGAGGTTATCCATAATTTATAATTCACTCACTAAACACATAATTTGGTAAAATTTCCTACAATCAGGGATGTATAAAAATATAGCCCTTTAAATACAATATGGTAAATTTCATTTTTTTATTTTTTTGCCATCAAATCAAGGAAGTTTGGTTAGTGTTTGTTTGCATAGGACTCTCTGTCTCTCCTTCCGCATGGTTGAAATGATGATAGTGAAATTGTTACGAGAGTACTCACATTTAATATTTACATGCTTTAAAGAGTTTTAAGAGTTCTGCAATGAGTAAAAATCAATTTTCTCCCATCACTTATAGTAGGCTGAATTGTCTAAATGGCGTGAGTAGAGACATGTTGATGCAACCCATAATAAAGACCAATTCGTTCAATCAAGAAGATCGGTGCACAGTCAAAATCGAGAGCACTCTCAAGTCTCATCTTTGACTTTGTCATTTCCCATACATCACGATACTTTGGGATTAGAAACATCCTACACTTAATAGCTCCTAGTGTCTATGTATATTAATGACTATTAGTTTCTAGGTTTTTTTTTTTGATTGGAAATTAGTTTCTAGGTTTGAGTCTAGCCTTCTTACTTTTCTTTTGTTTGGATATAAAAGGTCATCGAGCCTCTATAAAATGGAGACTGAATTTGATTAATGAAAATTTGCTTAGTGCAATTTTTGAACCCTATGAAAACCTAGAAGAGTTTTCCCTTTATCCTTGAAGAGTCATAGCTTTTCAAGTCTACATCCTTGAAGAGTTGCAGCCATCAATCTTCAAGAATTGATGCCATATCAACTTCCTTGGAGGCCTAGAGGATCATCCATTTAAATTCCTATAATTTTCCTCATTCTGTCTGATTGTGTTTTGTCCACTTGCACCTAAATTTGACAGGTTCGCAGTGCTTATTTGAGAAAACTAAACATGAAAGTTGTAGATTTTCGAATTTGGAATCAGGTCATTCTGATCTGAATTGACAAAGTTGTGCCCGTTTTTCCCGAGCTAGCGCAGAACTAAAATTTCTACTCGATTTTGCAACTAAGCTTCCCTATGTGTAAATCACTCTCCTGATCCTATCGTTTGAGTAGCTGACCTTGGGCTACATCACATATTGATTTTCCAAGATCACCCTATTATTTTCATGTGGCGAACTAGGCTACCAACTAGAAGATATTAGACATGACGTCATGCATTGATGGAAAGAGATGGCACTTCGTTTTCTTTTCCATTTTTTTCCCATTGACCGTGCTATTGCAACTTGTGCTATCTATAATGTGAACCCACATTTTTTAGGGCTATAATTTTTAGACTCATCCTTAGGTATTGACCCACTTTTCTCTTTTGAGTGACCGTTTTTTTCACCGTATGGCTTCACGTTCGTACCTTTTTGGTGACAATTGCCCATTTGAAAATTGCTTTCATTGAAGATAGTTTATAAAAAGAATGATCGTTCATTTACGAAGGGGCATTACAAGATCTAACGCAAACCCTTTCATTCAAAAATACACCATTAGTACGCGAGGGGGTTGGGTTAATAGTGCGCACATAATCATTGTCAAAACTCAAACTTGAACAATGGCCGGAGCTCAAATTTATTTTTGGTCCTATTTTCCGCGTATGATTTTAATTGATGCTTGAATTCTGTTCTTCAATGCATGATTAGAATCGTTTGTTTATTGTCTTGCAACTTGGACGTAGCTAGTAACAATGAGCGTTGGGGCTAGTGGCCATGGTGAGTTGGGTCGTCATTTGAAATTCACACATGACCGGTGTTGCTAAGATCGATTGTAGTAGCACAAGCGTGAGCTTCCTTCGTCATCACTAGGGTCGTAATCAGGGTTGAGAGATCCCTCAAGACCAGGCTGACAAGCGGTCTTGATGGTGATCACCAGCACCGCTCATGGAATTGCTATGAGCGGGTTTGCAACTATGGCCATTCCTTTTCATATATATATTTCCTCTTTTGCCAAGTGATAACAAAGACTGTGAGCCAGAGCAAGACAAGATTAGACACTTGTCCCAATCAAAAAACACGTGATTACTGTGAAAGATGTGCTCTAAATGCATTGTCGATATTAACGTATTTAGCATGTTGTCATCAACACTTAGGTCTTTGGCCAAAAAGAATCTTTACTCATGTTAGATTCAATATGTTCATTTTGCAAATGGACTTTTAAATGAGGCTATTATTTAGGACCTACATAATCATCTCTTTTAAGGCAACTGTTGCCGGATGAACGTTGAATATCATCCAAAGGGTTGTCAAAATGAAGAGTATTCAACTATTTAAGAATGAAAAACAACTTTTCATGGACTTGATGAAAAGCTAGTAAAGTAAAATTTTCACCATTTTTTTCTCTGTGAATTTCACCAAGTTTCCTCTTTGCAAAGTTTACTGTAATAAACTGAAAGCAAATTAACATACAAAATGCCCAACTACTGCAAATTGCATGAGAAAGGCATTTACCCTACAAGTGCATGGTTCCTACTAGTATTGAAGTCGAAGCACTCAATGACAAATGGATTCTCCAACAACAAGTTTTACAGTGTGTCAAATCACTAGTGCCTCCAAGAACAAATTAGACAATATTATGACACCTTCGAGGAAATAGGAAGAGAACCCCCAGACTCAACTAATCTGGATGTTCTTAGGAAAAGATTATGAGAAAAGGTAACACCAAAGTATGGGATATAAAGTAATGTGGAAAGGAATAATGTCAAACATGACATTTGATGAGAGATTTTGGACAGCTTACACTTTTAGAAAACATATCTTTGTTTTCCAAACTGGGAACAACAAAATATTATTTCAATAGCAGTCCTGGAAGCAACATATTCCTCAACTTGGATAATCAGTGAGTAATCAGGTTTCTTAAGCCTACTTGTACATTTTGTTTAAGAAGTGGCAAGGTCAAACTCTGACTTTTCTTTATAACTGTCTGTAGAAAATATAACGGAGAAGATGCTTTGGACAAGATCTCGATGGATCCCCTTGCACTTCACTGAACCCAAGTGTATGGAAAATGACATGTTCATAATGGGATCTAGGAGTAAATAATATTTTACCGTGCAATCTTGTATTGATTATGTTAAATTGTGGACATTTGACTAGTATAGAGATATGCAGTACCTTAAGTGTGAACATGTCTTGGAAATGGATTTGGCGCTTTAAGTTTGTGAACTATTTGATGTATTTTATGAACTCATTTGAGACAACTGAATGGTTAGATCACTAAGAACTCTTATGATTGTGGAATCAAGTGATATTTTTTCACAGCTAGTAGAGAATATTACTTCCTCATCGAACTAAAAAACAATTGCATGGTCCATACTGGTGTTTATGGAAAGAGCTATGACGATGAAGTACCAAAAAAGTTATGAGTACAAATAAAACTACAACAAGAGGAAAATAGCAGATTCAAACATTATTTGATAATAGCAATTTGCAAGGAAGACTTTCATACAAGTCTTCCGATGAACATATGAAATTGTAGTAGGCTCAGTAGCTGAGTGATCCTTAAATCATCTGCTTTTGCAGGGGATGCATCTAAAATAGGTAATTCTTGAAGGCAAAAAGATCAACTTCAATCAACTAGCTCACTTTCTTGACATGTCACCACCATTTCTATGGGAGATATTAGACTCTACCCATGAGCATATTGGATTTTGGACATCTCTCTTCCTAATATGTCGCTTAACATCCAAGGGAGAGTATCAAGAAAAATGCGAATACTATCGTGATTTGCAAATCTTGGAAAGTTGGGGCGAGTGGTTTATGAAAGAATTCCACAGAAAACTGGATCCTAAGCCTTTTTCTCTCTCTTCGATGGTCTAACGATATTCTAGCTTGAACTCATTGCAATTTAGAGACTCCACCGTCGGCATAGGCAATACTATTGTTGTGGTATAAACATAGGGATATTAGAATGGCATCAGATTTTAACAAATATTTTGCTTAGTTTCCACCAAAGTAAATCAGAATGAATTAACATTCATAAAGCAATATATTAGACATATTCACTTTTCAGTGAGGTCTTCCACCCTTCTTGTCCAAGATAGTCAAACTTAGAAACAGAAGAAAATGAATGGCTAACGACACTATATTTAGCGTCATATTTTCCACAAGAATACAATGACCAAATCATGTGATTCAAGTGATAGAGTTAATTGATTGTTTATCATCAAGTCATGAAGGCAGGCTAATACCTATGTATCTCTTTGTCAAGAACTCAATTAAAACAATTGAACAAGAGAGACAACTAAACTAAATTAAGTTATGATAAATTGAGTAGGATATTACTTGTCAATCTACGTTATGATAGTATTTCGGATTCTCTAGAGCTATGAACCTAGTGTGTGATGAGTGTCCACTAAAAGAAGATTGGATGAAACTAATCATTATGGCATGCACATTCATAATTCTTTAAAAGCAGGAGTCAACATAGACACCATGTAAAATGAGAGAAAGATATACCAAGCTATGATAACCATCACTATGCTCATTCTAGAACCAGATGGTAAATGTTTTGACAAAGCCAAAACAAAATTAGATTCTGCTCTTGTCAAACAAACAGTCACTTTTATCTATATTTAACAAACAAATGAACCAACACTACATCTTGCGTATCTCAAAACAATGTCAAAGATGTCTGTATACTCCTACAAGGAGTTGTGCACATAAGCAACATCATGCTCAAGGAGGGAAAATCAGTCAAGATAAACTTTACTATCGATGCCACTATCAATAAGAGATTGAACTATTGCTCTGATTTTTCCTTCGAACTTGTCCCACTCTCTTGGAATACAGGAAGTAGTCCACACATAAGCTTCCCTCACCCGGTTTGCCAAAATCAGCCTACAACCAAACATTGAGCACAGTTCTGACGTCCTATTGGTATCCACAACAGCGACCTACTTGCAAGTGAGTGAAGCTGAGACAAAGCGATTGGAGATGAAAACATCTAGCGTGAACGGCTCCATGTAGGTTGTGGTGTGCTGCCAGGTTGCGTGCTTATTTGGATTCTTGGACTTTTTCCTCTTTTGGTCAATGTATGCTGTTGTTGTCGTCATCCGAATAGTCCAACTCCAAAGAAACTCTTGATGCTAATTGAGGCTACCTAAAAGCCAACACTCATACAAAATTCCATAAAATTTGATAAAGAAGAGAGCACCTCCACATTCGATTGATTATTTGCATAAATATTATGCTATATTAGTACCATTATCAAGGAAATGACATAGAGATGACATCCCAAACTAGAAAAAGAATGAGATATACAATGAAGCACATAGCCACTGTGAATACCATGTCGGCACACAGGCTCCATGTCGAGAGGCATCAACACCATACACTAGAACACTATCAGAGCACAGGTTGCAAAATGATTGCTTCAACATCTTACTGTAGGAGACACTTTCTAGCAAATTAAAGCAACCGCTTTGATTGTAGAGAGCATGACACCTGAAAGAAACAAACATTGTCAGCAAGGCAGTCCACAAAATTAACCAGAGAAGTGGGCGAGCACATGGCCCCATATAACAAATCCTCGCAATCTTCAAAGATACATTGACAGAAATTATGCTAAGCAATTCATCAAACAGCTAGAGTGCATTGGTAAGTAAGTGCACAAAAGCCCTCAATATTCGAAATATGCAGCGATTCTATTACAACACAACCAAACATATACATTTTTTTAAGAAAGATTGACTTCATATGAGCCAATATAGAACTCGAAGAAGAACGCAAGTTTCTTCCTCGTCACCGAGTTCAGGCAGACACGATTAAGCAAACAAATTCACTTGCCTCATTGAATTTGGTGTGGATCATTCCAAGTCGATAAGGTTCGAACGGTGGTATTAAGGTCGCCCTCCCAATGTCCTTCGTCATCCTTTTTGGAGAGGAGCACTTTATCTAGGTTTGGTGTCCTTAAGGCACCCTTGCAGAATATATTCATCTTGGGGCACCGCGTGATGACAATACGCTCCAATGATGGGAATCTAAAGGCGCAATTCATTGGGGAGAAGCTCTCAAGGCTTGGTAAACAATCGAGTATTAGCTCTTCCAGCTTGGGGAAAGGGATCTCCTCTGCTCCATCTCCATCATCTGTTACCACATCTTCCATTACACCACAATCTCTTAGGGTTAGTTGAGTAAGAAGCGCCAGGCTTGTCATTGCCGAGCAAGTCCCCATGTGAATTAAACCATCGCACTCCTCTACTTTTAATTTCGTCAATCTCTGGAATGAAGCTGGAGACGGAAATACGATTGATAAACCAGGGCACCGTGCAAGGTGCAGATATTCAATTTGTTTGAGGATTTCAGCCATCAAGGAGCCATCTTTCCAAACTCCCCTCAGATTACACAGCTCTATCAATGCAAGTGCCTTCAGATTTCCAAGTGACTTGAGAGGTATTTTCACGTCGGTTAATCCTCCATAGGGAGTTGTTCCCCCATATCCAAGAGTATCTTCTGAAAATATCTCCTCGAAGGAACTACGGTGCACAATAAGCAAGTCAAGATTGGGGAATCCTTGGAGAAGGAAGTCGGAGGGGAAAGCAATATTTTCATCGTGGTAGCATCCCAAAACCAGCACCGTGAGATTGCCAAAGATGTAATGTTGCGGTAACATCGTGACTTCCTCCCTCGTCAATGACAATGCCTCCAAGTTTGGGATGACCTGTGGGAATCCCTTTTAATTAGGCTACCATAAGTAAATACAGGGCACAATCACGGTTCAATGACTAAATTGTCCTTCCATTTCTTAGGGAAAAGAGGAAAAAGAACTTGTAGGCTTTTAGCTGGTTTTATCTTTTTTTTAAAAAAAATTTGAAGCCAGACGAGCAAGAATTTATGACCGTTATACAAGGATTGTATAAGTGGGACGGTTTTTGTTAGTGATATGCCCAATTCAATCAAACTATATTTCGTGAATTTGGATGAAATAAAGTTATTTGTCAATGGTATTCAGCTATTTCAATTTTTCAACTAATTAAATCCAAATGGCAAAGTAAACACATGTGAATTTCAACATATTCAGAGAAAAAACTCAAAACAAAACTCGCTTGTTTTACCAAATCATGTTATCTATATATTAAATATATGTATTTCAATAGTAAGATGACGTATTAATATGTTGCACTCTTTTCTAAGCAATTGTTCTCATATCTTTTTTACTATAGTTCATCAACAGTGCATGGGTTCTTCGTTCTACAACTCTAAGAAGGACGCATTCAAACTAAACTAATAAACAAATTTTTTTAGTGTCACGTACATTTAAAAACGGAACTTAATTATGTGTTGGTATATCATTGATGTATCACTCAAATTAATTTTGGTAATTTCAAGGGGTGATCGGTTTTTGATCCGGTCCAATCCCACCTAAGAACTAGGAACGAGACCGAGAGGATTGGTTGTCAAATTTTGGGACTAGGAACTGGGTCAAACCAACCGATCCAGTCAGGTTTAGTGGAATCAATCACTTAGCAAAAAAAATTAAAAATTCAAAAAACTAAGAAAAATATTGGAGTTATTACTATTTTAGGATTTATTGCTATTTTAAAGAAATTATAAAATTAAATAAAAAAGAGTTGGTTCGGTCCATCGATCTAGACTGTCCAATTTCCCCCAAAATTGAAAATTTGATCGAAAATCACCAGTTCCATAAAAATGGAAGGGAATTAGACCGATGTCGTGGGAACATTGGTGAGCCTCAAGAATAAATGTTGGTAGATTATTAAAGTAGTTGGTAGTTTGAAAAAAGACAAAAAAAAAAGGTTTGTGCTTTTTAAAGCCTATATAAGAAAATTATCCATAGTACTTTGATAGTTATTAATCAAGTTCACAATGTTCGAGCACGTAACTCTGTTCCAAATGAACATAATACTAAAATTTGTTCTCTTTTGGTAGATGGTCATGTCCAATTAAATTACATAGGTAAATCCTAACCATAAGACGAGCGGTCAATTTTTTTTTTCAAAGTAAAAGCTGAGATCACTAGATTATGTAGCAAAGACTATGACTAGAAATAGTTAACAGTAGTCAAATCTTCAAATTTCTAAGCAATTCACAAGTGTGATATGGTGAGTTTTAATAAGCATGAAATGTTTAAGAATTTTAATTTCTTGTAGAAAATAACAAAGCACCGCCAGCTATGCATATAAACCAATAAAATTGATGGCAGAGAGCTAGGATCAAGGACAGTACCTTTTCAAAAGAAAAGAGTGCAAGTTGATTCTCGCTGGTAGTTGTACCTTGGCAGCTTTGGAATCCACTAGCAACGGAGAATGTCTTCATCTTGCCACAGTGTCTCACTATCAGTGTCTTCAAGAGTGGCCATGTTAAAGTATGACTATTCCTGTAGAAGCTCCTCAGTTCCGACAACTCTTGTAAACACAGGCGTTTTAATCGTGGAAAGAAGAGTTCACCTGCACTCGTCCCTACTCCATCTTCTTCCCTAATAATTTCCTCTAACCCACAATCCATTATAAAAAGGTCTTCAAGTTGTATCATACTTTTTGCTATTGAAACTGGAAATAAGCTTTTGAGACTCTTACAGTTTTCAACTTTCAAGCACAGTAAGCGTTCAAACATAAGAGTCCCACAAGGATGTCCACTCCACGGGATAGTATTTGACGAAAAAATGGACGAAAGTTTCTCACAATGCTCCACAATTAGATGCTCGAGTTTGCTGAAGGCAGTTGAAACAAGCTCATCAAGCCATATCTTCTCCACGTTATTCATATGTGAGATCTTCATCAACTCCATACTAGGAAACTCAACCTGTTATTTTTCAATTTAATTCATTAAAGTCGACTCTTTGTCCCCCTCAAAAAATAAATTACTTTAATTTCAAGAATAAAGAAAACAATAGGAGAAGCATTATTAGTAGAATCGTAAGAAAAGAAGACTAGATGCTCGTTATATTCTTTTTAGCAGATACCACCCCTTAACATCCATTCTCCTAAATGGATCTTGTCATATTATTTTAAAGTGGAAAGGATAAATTTTTTTCCAATATATATATCAAACGTTAAGTTTGGGCAGTATAGTAACCCATAGCCTCCAATCTGGCCTTTCTAAGGTTTCGCTTGTTACAGCACACACATACACAATAGCCAAGATACTCTCCCATTTCTTTGAATCACTTAAAAGTGTAGCTTGTACACTGTAAGGTATTGACATAAAAAAAAAAACAATTAGCACAAACCAATACTTCATAGACCTTGTAGTTCAAAATTTTCTCCGACAAATTATAGTCTAGGAAAACACAACGGATACTGAAGAAAAAAAATCTGAAAATTAGATCAAAAGATGGTAGAGTACGGTAGGATGGGATTCTTCAACCACTAGCTGGTTTGTTTCTTTATTTAGTTTAGTTATTTGATATCTCTCTTATTTCTCCCTCATTTTTAATTATTTGATTTTCCTCCAGTTGTTACAAATCTAAACCCAACTTTCTACATGCTTCCGTTTGACGTAAGTTGTCAGCGGGTCTAGATCTCTTCATCATCAATTGGTATTTGAGCTAGATCTCTTTAACATCAACTGGTATTAGAATTTTGCTTTGACTGCATCTTATCATTGTGCGATGATTCTACACCAAAGACCAATGCTATGGTACTTATTTCAGTTGCCACACTTTGCATTTCTGATCCGATATGCTCATGAATAGCATTCATGCCCATTGAAAGTTCAGCTGTTATGCTTGCTGATTTGGAGCCACTCCATGTTTGGTATAATATTCTCGTTTAATATTGTTTCAATATTTATTAAGATTATTACGTTCATTGGTATGACGATTATGATTATTATGATTCTCATGTTATGTTAATAGTTTTGACAAGATTATTACAGCAATTGCCGTAGTTTTGATCACCATAAATCCTATAACATCTTGAAGGGATTAAATTTTTTAAAAGGATCTAAGAGAAGATCTCAACAGTTTCGATAAGAATTTAATAGATTCAATCAAAAAATGTAAGGAAGACATGAAAATGGTCCAAAATCAATTCTCTAGTGTGCAAAAGGGCATGGATAAGTACTCTCAATACCTTGAAGAATCAAATAAGGACTCTTGCTGATGAGAATGGTGAAGTGAGTAGGATAAAAGTGAACTAACTAATTTGGATGACTTTAGTGAAGAGTCTTATGTAATTTAATAAATTAAGGAATGTAATTTCTCCAATTGATCACCCATGATCCTCGCTAGTGGCCCACAAAGGTCGACCGCTCTTCTTTGACCCTGGTGAGGGTTCTAGGGTCTCGACGGTGGGAAGCGCTGCTCCCTCTTTAGCTCCCCTGGACTTGCGTTGTCTCGCAGAATTATCTTAATCCAGTTTTTATATTCACTGTTTTTTCTACTGTTAGATTTTCTTCTATTTTTCAGTCCATTTTCTATTCTTTTTTGTATTTTTTCCGATGTGGCAATAGGGAAACAAGAACCTTCTGTGCTTGAGGAAGCTCCATCACTGCATTAATTGTCACGTAGGACTGCAAGTATGATTAAAACGCATATTTTTCATCTACAAAAAACAGAAGACCTTACAAGTCCTAAAAAGTGTAATTATTACGACTTGAATGCATGTAAAAGATTTTTGACAACTTTGTCTAGACACAAATTTTAGGACAGGTAATGTCATTTTCCCTTGATCTTATACTGAATTAGATTTAAATTTGATCTGACCTCTTTAACATAGTCTAGACTCTAGATTAGTTAAAAGATATTAAATTAGTCCTTCTCCTCTAAGTAATAGTTGCATTTCAGTTACAGTATTAAAGAAACATTACGTTAGTCTAAATTTGAGAACGAAAGAAAAATGAATGAAGCTGTCGAAACTTATGAAAAAGTTTTGATATAAGTGTCAATATATTTATCTTAAAGAAGTAGCTTTAAGTTGTTGGTTAATTATTTAAAGTCAAATTTGTAAAAGAATAAGTTAGCCAAAGTCACACCACGTTCCCTTACATTGTCTAGCTGATGTAGCCCAAAGGTAAGCTACTCAAATAATAGGATCGACAGTGACAAAAAACTTAATCACAAAATCGAGCAGAAATTTCAGTTCTGCGCTAGCTTGGAAAATGGACATAACATTGTCAATTCAGATCGAAATGACCTGATTCCAAAACCAAAAGAACAAGGACTTGACGATCTATAACTTTTGTGTTTTGAGTTTTCAGAGATAAGTATTGTGGAACCGTCGAATTTGAGGAAAGTTGGGCAAAACAGAAACGGACAGAACGAGGAAAAGGATAGGAACTTCAATGGTTGCTCCTCTAGGCCTCTAAGGAAGTTGAAATGATATTGATTTTTCAAGATTGATGGTTGCAGCTCTTCAAGGATGCAGATTTTAAAAAGCTCTAACACTTCAAGGACGGAAGGAAAACTCTTCTAGATTTTCACTGGGCTTAAACTTTTCAAGGTTCAAGAGAATTGCATTAATCAAATTTTCTTTAATCAAATTCGGTCTGTCATTTATAGAGGTTCAATGACCTTTTATAGCAAAACAAGAGAAAAGACTAGATTCAAATCAAAAAATTACTAGTCATTAATATACATAGAAACTAAGAGCTGTTAAGTGTAGAATATTTTCAATGTTTGTTGTCATCCCAAAGTGTCTTGATGTAAGCTTTGGTGCGTGGGAAATGACATATTCTTTATAACAAAGTCAAGATGAGGCCTCATTGATAAGGAGCTCTCTCTCTCTCGTCCTTAGTTTATTGCTATCTGATTTTCCTTCAGATTTTATGATTTTGAACTAACCTTGCTATGCAATTTCATTTTATATTATCAGTTGCTAACATATGTATCATACACCTAGTAAAAAGCTCCTCAATTTTTTTGCGATAGTGAATGACAGCACATTGAATTATAGATTCCATTAGTGCAATTGATTTATTTATATATAATGCGTGTAGCAAAGGAAATATTGGCTCGTGTGGAGCCATGAATACAGATTTGCTGAGTCCACGATTCCAAATTTTCACCAAAGCTCCTTTAATTAGCATTTGATTAAGCTGACTAGGTTTGATCCCAAAGTGAAAATTATCATGTCAACTACTTGCAGTTTTAGCCATAATCAAGAAATAAAGATTTATTGGAAGTTCTAAATCTTATATTTGAAATGTAGCCAAGTCCTACGCCTTTCAATTGGCTTACTCAAGTTTTAAGTATTTTTTGAAAAGGTGTAATCTAGTTCTTTTAGGACACAATAACTTAGATTGCCTATGCGGCAACCTCAAATTGCATTGTTTGGATTACTTTATGACTTTATTACACAAACTAAAAGGTTTGGGACTCGATTGCACTTTTTGATAAAAGTTTAACAGTTCAGCACCAACTGAAAAAATTTATGACTTAATCGCATTCTATAAATACGTTTTAGGACTTGTGGAATAATTTTCCCATCACAATATTTACAAATGACTTTAGGAATAAGTGACAAAATGACTCTTATAACTTATTCTGATTTGGCATATTTAAGAACTAAAACTTTTGTTTTTCGTTTATTAGTAAAACTTGTTTCGGTTTGGCATTTGAGTCTTTCCATTGCCCAAATTAGTTTCAGGAGGATGGAAAGTATATATGGCATTTTTCATCGAATTTTCATTTTTTTTACTTGTAAAATGCGATGCTAATGTGGAGATGCCACATTAAAAAAAGGAAACAAAAAATTTAAAAAGTACACTTAGCACCCTCGCCGGGCCACCAGTAATTGCCAAACTTGGCTCCTCGCCAGCGCGTGAGTGAGCACACTTGCCCCTGCTGTAGGCCCCACAAGAGTTAACGGCCTAGATGTGACCGTAGTGAGAGTTGTTAGCCCTCGTCGGCAGGAAGGGAAGCAGTAGTGGCGTTCCACATGCAGCCCTTCCCCCCCCTTGATTGTCAATCTCTCGTAGGACTTCTTTTATTTCCAGTTTCATATTAGTGTTGATTTTTTTTTTTCTAATTTTTAGTATGTTCTTAATTTTTTTCAATTTTTTGATGCGGTAACAGTGAAACAGCTCCCTTTGTGCTTGAGGAAGCTCCATCACTGCGCCGAAGCCCATGCAAGACTGAAAATATGATAAAAATGCAGAATTTCTCTACAAAAAAGGGACGGACTTAACAAGTCTTGAAAAGGCTCGATTGTGCAAATTTTAGAACTTAAGTGCTGAACCAGCACAAGTTACTCGTAGTGTCATTAACCCTTGAACTTACATTGAGCAATATTTAAATTTGAGCAGATGTCTTTAGCATTGTCTAGTCTCTAGATTAATTAAAAGTTGTTAATTGAAGCTTAGCCTCTCGTTAATATTTGTACTTCAGCTACAATTTAATCTAAGACTTGAAAATGAAAGAAAAAAATATGAAGTTTTTGAAACTTATGAAAAAGTTTTCATATACATTTTAGTATGTTTATATTAAAGAAGTAGCTTTGAGATGTTTCTTATTTGAGGTCAAAGATTGTCAATGAAAATAATAAGTTATCATAAATGACTGCTCATACCCTTAGCTCAAACCATTAGGACAACAAACTAGAAATGCCTTTAGAGAGGAATGAGTACGGACCTTTTCAACGAGTAAAAGCGGTTGATGTGTTGGACCGCTACTCTCTAATTTTCCACAACTGGCATCTCCTAGAATCACCTTCACAGCTTCACAATATTCAATAGAAAATTTTTTCAAGGAGGGCCACTCTGAAATATGCTTCCCTTGGCAAAAACTTCTAAGTTTTGGCATGTTGTGAAGATACAGAGTAGCAAGTTGAGGAATTACAACTTTGTCAGTTGCTTCTTCAGGTTTCTCCTCTTCTTTGGCGACTATGTACTCCATATCTCCACAACCACCGAGACCAAGATATCGGAGTTGTCGTAGACTTTTTGCCATAGACATTGTAAAAAGGTTTCTCAGACATGGACACTTCTCAACTGTCAAGGACTCCATACGGTGAAGCAGCATGTTCCACATGGATGACGGAATCACATTCGTAGGTTGTCACATTGCTTCACCTTGAGGACCTTTAAATGGCAAAAGGATTCCACAAGGATTTTATCGTTCCATAGTTCTTTGTTGAACTCCCTCGACATGTAGCTCTTCTAAATTTGGAAATGCAAGCTACAATTGTACGAGAGAGATATGACTATAGGTTAGGGCCAAAGCACTAAAAACAAAGTAAAATAGTATATTAGATAAATCGGGAGATGATACCTTCTCATCAAATAGAGGATGTAACCCATCACCAGCACAACTCTCGAAGTGAAATAAATCAAACTCTTAAGACCGCTAAGCTTGAGTTTGGTTAAATGACGAAACTTGAATATCTCTACAGTTTTGCCTTTTCCTTCTTCCATCACAATTATGCTGCGTAGGTTGTTGCAACAAGAAACATCAAGCGCCGCAAGTTTATCAAGAGTTTTGGCTGTGGCACTTGAGAAGAGATATGGCAAACTATGACAACGCCTCACATTCACTTGCGTTAGACTTGGAAATGCCAAGGTGACTTTGCAGTCACTCATCAATATGCCTCTCAGGCTAGGTAGATTCAACAACTTCATTTTTGTTAATGTGGAGAGGACCAATGACTTTTGCCTTCTCTCATAGCCGAGACTTACCTTGGTTCAAATAATGCTTCCAAGGAGGGACACCCGATCGCCTCAATTTTATTCGAGACTTTGCAACCTATCCATTAAATTTGATGGAAAAACATATGACAAATTTTCGCAAAGTTCAACGGTAAGGGATGAAAGTTTGCAGAAGGACTGTCCATGGAGTTGATTGTGCCATATCCTCTGTAATTGGCACATGGAAGAAAGCTCTAATTCCTCCAAGCTTGGAAAAAGAACCTGTGTAGAAACATCATAGAAACATCATATATGTAGAATGGTTGAAATTTTTGATATAGAATTTTATTATGCCAAAATTTGGGGGCAACTTTGGGAATGACTAGCAGCGAGTTAGTTTTTCCACTGCGAAGTCACCAATCTTTCTTTTTCCACTGCGAAGTCACCAACCTTTTGGTATAGAATAACGATGGAGTTTCTATTCAATTGCTTCACTGACTAGAACTAGAAGAATGATCAACAGAAAAATATTATAGATGCTTACCTTTTCATTGAAGAAGCCAGGCAAGGACAAGCCAGAGTTGGTATGACCAAGTGCTTGTTGTGAACTCCGTATCGCGAGTCATCGATTTGTTGTTTTCCTTCGAATGAAGAAAATGTCATCATTTTGGGGCACCCACTTATTGTCGATCTTGTTAAGGATGGATAGTGAATACAATACTTTCCATAAGAGAATGTCTTGAGATTTGGCAAGTCCACAAGAGACAAGGAGGTTAATAGAGGAAACTCTAAAGTGTCGGTGGTTGTAGCTTCCTCTAATTCTTCTTCTTGCACATGCATAATTTCCTCCATCGTACACAACTCGCTATCTTTATTTCATTTATCTGCACGAGTGCTTTAGCCATGGAAGAAGAAAAAAGAAACCTCGGGTTCTCACGGTTTTCCACCTTCAATGCCTTTAAGTTTCGGAAACATGATGCTCTTCCTGTATTCTTGCTCCATATGCGTTCCAAACTTGGTAAGCCATCCAAGGTTAAGCTAGTCAATTGCCATAGAATCTCAATATCCCCACTAATTGTCAGTTCTTCAAGGTCGAATACTTCTTGTATTAATTGACATCTTTCAACGGTTACAGCTTCTAAATTCTGTAGATTTATTAGCTGCAAGGTGTGAATAACACCAAATAATCTCGTAACAATGCTATTAACTAGAAATATGAATACAATTTTAATGTGAAATAATAACAAAATAAATAATCTCATATAATAGAGCTAAAGATAATGGAAAGTAAGCGGAGTATTTTGAATTTTCTCTTATTCTTCTTTAAAATTATCTATTTAACACTTACTTATCATTTACCTATTATGTATTTGGCCTTCATTATACATTTATTAACAAGAATGAATTATTGAGGTTATTGAATTTACCTGCACATTTTGTGCAATCTACCTAAATTTTAGAAACTCATGGCATAGGCTCAATTGATTTTTGATGAGGTCGATATAATACCTAAAATGACAGTGTAAAAAACAATCTTAATAATCTTCTCCTAAATAGTTATGAACTAAATTGATAAACTAATAGAAAGTATATTTCTAGTTGATTTGCAAGTGTAATTTGAGCCTAGCATTTTTTCTGAACCGTTCCACACACAAAAAAGTATCTTTTGTCGAGAGAGAAAGTAAAAAGTTATTATAAATTTTTTAGAGAAATATTAAAGCAGTCCTAAGATTTTATTGTACCCGTGCATAGTACTATAAGATCCATTATTTTCTGGTATTGATGTAAAGTTGAATAGATGCCTCATCGACCAAATGTTAGAAATGAGTTGGTCATAACAGCGCGGTATGACCATCAAAGTCAATTTCAGCAGAGGATTTAGTTTTAATATATGGGAACCTAAGATACGCGTCCTCATCATAAAAAAAGTTTATGTAGAAAGTAGAAAGTTTTAGTCATGCAGCCAAGAAAAAGAATTGCTTAATTTGATAATAATTTCAGTTGAGCATCATGCTTTTGTGGTTTGGGTCACGTGATAAACATACTTTTAAAAAATATTTGGAAAAAGGTTTGCAATTGTTTATTTAATACTAACAGAATAGTCATAAAATTTGTTAATTCCAAGCAGTAGTGCACAAATGAATGCTAGATGTGTTTCCAGTTAATACTTTCAAGCGACATTTTATTACAGAAAAATGATATTTAAACATGCGCCGCACTTCTACTAGGAATATTAGAAAAGTTGTTAGAATGAAGATTTATGGTGGATTGATTACTACAACAAGGTCCATAGCTCACATAAATTAGAAAAAAAAAATTGTTCCACAAACATCTCATTAGTGTGCCAAGAGTAACAAATGCAAATTGGCATTATTATATTTGAATTTTCATTCCGTCATCACATAATAGTTCCATTAACTAACATATGGGTATAGAAAATTATGTATGATGGACCTTTATGTAGAACCACATTCCACTAAGGTCCATTCACCTACCCTAACTTTTTACAGTTATTGGAGAGAAAAAAACAGCAACTTTTTTTTTCTGTTAGGGAAATAACAACAACTTAATCGTCTCAATTACCCTAGCATTGATGTACTTAAGATGAAAATTGCAAAATAATTTAATGTAATCAGATGATCTGGATGTTATTTCCCACATAATCACTAAGTTAAATTCACTGGGATTTTTTTTAGTGTAATCAAGCGGATGTAATAGATTCCTAAAATTTTCCATAATTAATATATGAAGGTCATACAAATTATACAGGTCATATATACTTTCGTTAAGTTACGATTGTATCCGTAAATGTCTGTGTATATACTTTACCATATACAATGGTAAACTTTTAGACTTTTTTTAAAATCGATACATTGCATGGTGCTTCCTTAACTATGTTGATAACACAACACGTATAAAATGAGATGTAATTAACTAATATAGATGTTTTTACACATTCACATATCAATAGCAATTACATTTTGAAAAATTAAATCATTATTTTGTCTTAATTAAAACAATCTATATATATTTCCAATTTCTCTAAGTGCTATCAGACTCCTCTATAATACCCATGCATAAAACTTCATTTACTATAAAATGCAAAACGTATCACATCAGTACTCACCCACATATCAAAGACAAATTGAGATAACTCTAAAGTCAATATCTCAATGTGTTTATAAATCAAATGTTTAAGTAATTACATTTGAATAAAATAAATAGTTTTTAACACAAAATACTAAACGATCAAAATATTGCTAAAAAAAATTGTACGGTTGATAAAAGCCTAGTACTTTGTCAAATTACACAGAACGCCTCACATTGTATCTCCAAAGTAAATATTTCAACAAGTCAAATTTTCTTAAAGTCCGCACACCGCACGGGAACTAAATCAATTGAAGGCAATGTTCGTATATGTAACTCATGTATCTTAAGACTAGCCGGAGAAAGTTTTCTCCTATAAGATGGTCTTGATGGAGGAAAATATGACCATTTTAGAAAACATGAAATTTACCTGTTTTCTGTCAAAGAACACAACCGAATGGTCCATGATTTTATAGAAGCTCGTCATCTCTGGCAAGTTTCGCAATGTTAGCCAACGCAAATTGCATGACTTCACTTTGGCATCAACATCTACTTCATCTCCATCTTCATTTGCCTCAATATCTGCAACAATTTGCTTTATCAAGTGGCAACTACTTATTTCAATGTTTTCTAGCTGCAAGAAGATTCTCATCATGGATGAAGGAAACAAATGTTTGATTCCACCACAGTTATCCAGTTTCACAATCTTTAATTTGCTAAAGGATCCCAGGGCAAGACGGCCGCTACAAATCTTCTCCAAGTTGTTTAGATTATTGAGAAATAATGATTCCAATCTCGAAAATGCGGTGCATTGGATATACTCCGTGGAGTGAACAATGTAGTGAATTGAGGGGCTATTTTGTACGTGAAGATACTTCAATTCCTGAAAACCTTCGAAGCACAAATCCTGTATGCTGTGATTTTCTCGCAATCCCACCAAGTGGAGATTTTGTGCTCTTTGCAAACATCTCTGCGCCCACTCTTCATGAAGAAGATTGCCCAAATCTAGCTTGAGCTTCAAAGTTCTGGATTCGTCGCATCCATATGACCAATCCCAAACGTCCCCGATTACGATTGTATGCTTTTTCAATTTCCCAAATGGTAGGTCTTTTGAGAGATCGGCTGAACGAGGAATGGCAATGTATAAAGTGCTCAACTTTTTCATGTTCTTGAGCTCAGCCAGGCTAGCATTGCTTCGCGGGGTTTTATCCTCGGCCTCCCACCGATCAAAACTGTCTTGCATGTATAATTCTTCTAAATTAACCAAGCTTTCAAGCACGCCAGGTTCAATAACTTTGAGCGTGGTGCACCCTGTCAAGTCCAAAAATCTTAATTCTGTTAGTCCACCTATTTCTTCAGGCAGCCGAGTGAATGTAGAGTTTCTGAAACTCAGGAACTGCAATCCTTTCAGCTTCCGAAGAGCAGTCACATCCTCCAGATGGCAATAATCAAGACACAATGATGTAAGGTTTTCAAGGAACTCCATTGACGAAGGTAGGGAGGTAAAAGATAAGCTAGTCAAGTTCAAGACTTGGAGCTTCTCCATAGATTCGAAAAATGACTCGGGCATTTTAAGAGACTGATTGTATTCTGATAACAGAAGAATCCTCATGTTTGGGCAGTCCAATTTTTTAGGAAGTTCATCAATGCCAACATAATCGAAGGCCATTGCAGTGCATTTTCTGAGATCATAATTTGACCATTCTTTAAACCCAAAATCCTTTCTCCCAACTAGGGCGTTCCATTCTATGTCGATAAATTTGTCACGCATAGAGATGGCCGCGTCAATAAATAAGTCATGCATGCTCAACCCTTTCAAATTATCACTACCTAGCAACAAAGAAGAGTCCTGCAAGCGACGTAGATCCATAATCAACCTATCTCTAGCGTCTTCGATGGTCTTGCTGAATTTTTTATATAAGCCCAAACCCATGCAGTCGACAAGGGTATTCCTTATGTCAAGTCTCCTAGAGTCTAGAGCACAAACCAAGAATAATGATTTGATCCTCTCATCTTTTAGGTCGTCGTAATTTAGTTCCACTATTGGTTTTACACCAAACTCTTCTCCATAGGTCAAAGCGTTCCTCCATACATGCAAATCTCCGCGCTTCAACCTTTTTGCCACCGAGAGAATAAAAAGAGGCAAGCCTCCACATTTCTTGACCACTCCATCTACCAAGCTCTTAAATTGAGGGTCATTAACTCTGTCCCCCACTGTCCTTTCAAAAAGTATTCGTGCTTCTACATGCTTTAACACACTGAGTTGGAACTCTTGGTCAGAGCCCATCTCAGTGTACAAAACATATCGATCTCTAGATGTTAACAATAGCTTGCAACCTCTTACTTTATTATCGTATCCGCAAGGGATTCCGACATCCTTCAACTCTAGCTTTGCCCACAAATTATCTAAAATTATGAGAATCTTTTTTTCAGAATATTCCTCTAGTTTCTTGCACAAAAGATTTGCTCTCCCAAAATCAGTTTCCTCATTCACTAGCTTCAGACCCAGTGCATAAGCGATTTCTCCTTGGATTCTTTTTAGATCTGGATTTCGTGATACATTTGTCGTGGCAACCACATCGAATAGCTTCTCTTTCTTAACTCGCCTTTCTACGTCCTCCATAAGCTTGGACTTGCCAACCCCGCCTGGTCCATACACCCCAATCACACTGAACTTGTCATCAGTTATAGCCTTCATTACATCCTCTGTGATTGAAGCCCTCGACTCTGGGACATCTTCCTCCCTGGGAGTAGCTCTTGCAGCGGAAGTGGTGGCAGGGACGATTCCTATGGGAGTATTCTCATAAAAGACATTCTGGAAGATATTATTTTTGCTTTTGTCTTGGAGTCCCTGAATGACTTGAGTCATCTTCTTCACCTTCTTGCCAAATGGGTGGCGCACCACAGGGTTGGGAAGCCAACCACGGAAGCAAGCATCTTTTGCTCTCTCGTTACGGTTTAACAAGTTATCGGCCTTCTCAATCTCCTCCTTCACATTCGTCAACCAATTCTCAACATAAGTGTGTATAGATTTTCCGTTATACATCGCTTCATCGACAGAGCTCTGCACCCATTCCCTCGCAGTTTCTAGCTCCTTGACTCCATTTTCAAGATCTTTGATGTAGTTCTTGTAGCGCAGCACATACCCAAATTGGCGTCCAATGGGAGCAAACAGGCACTCGAGGAGTTTGGACACTAGATTCGATGCAACGGAGGTAGCAAATGTCTCACCCATGGTTTCTTCTTTAATTTCCAGAATTTCCCTTTTCCCCCCTCTTTTGTTCCTCTTCTTGTTGCCTCCTTTTAGTATATTCGCTTAAACAAAAGGGTGCGAAGGAAACTGAAAAGAGAACAGAACTAACCAGTTAGAACAATGAAACAAAACGAGAGAGAGAGAGAGCCTGGAGTGTGCGGAAGCAAGGGCGATGTGAACAAACAGAGACTCTGGAATATAAGCTAGAGTAGCTTTGAACGTAGAGTTGCTCGGGAAAAAATTTGGTTGTTCCCCGATTATGGCTCACTGCACTCAGTGCACCCAAGTAACCCGTTACTAGTTTGTGTGGAGACCTTGCAGATGATCTTACCTGGACAAGCAACACGTTACCGGTCTACCATTTAGAACTTTTTCTCAATATTTCAAAGCTTGAAACATTTCTTTTCATTTTTATGATTTCACAAGAAAACAATAAGTAAGAGGTCACAAATTAAACGATGCTCTGTACTTCTATGATAGCTGGTGCTTGTTTTGATGTTTCTACCATCCACAACTGGTGCTTTTTAGAGCTTAGCGGAAATGGCCACATCTAAATGTGAGAAATTCTAAATTAAAGTATAACATTGCACCAAGTAAAAATTTCGATGCTGTTGCTTTATTTTAGATAAAATAAATAGTTTGGGCTATTTTTACCCCTCTTTGGCTTGGGATAAATATTTTATTTGATCAAAATAACCTTCTATGTTTGGAAACAAGGTCAATCACCAATTCACCCTACGTTTTTTCTCTCTCATTTCCTCTCCACCTTCTATGTTTATTGTTAATTGAGTAGATATCCTTCTCTGTTTGAAAATCAATTAATCATCAATTAACCATGCCTTTCGTAATTTCTGATGGATTAAATTTTGTAAAATTATTAAGTTTGTAATTTTGGTCCATAAAATACTTCTTTGCTTAAATTGTTAATTCTTTAATGTAGCTTTTCTATTCATCTTAATCGTAACGGGGTGGGGCGAGACCATTTTCATATCTATTGGCTCTACTTTTTGACTAGAGCAAAGTTTGCATTGTCCTACCTTTCTCTCTCGCATGCACACATGCGACACAAATACGCGTGTCCATTGTTCATCAATAAACAACTTGCAATTAAGAAATAGATTGGTAAAGAACTGTATAACGCAAAGGGGAATGACGAGGACAGAAATCGTCACACTGCGGTTCTGTCCAACTTGCCCAGATCAATAATTGCAAATGAGACCATCGGACAAAGACAAACAAAACAAGGCAACAAAAAATCACCACTTTATCAACACAACAACTTGCTATTAAGAGATTAATTAGTTGATAACTAGTGTGTGATATTAGAGGGAAACAAAATGATGAAGAGAAACTGATATCACAAGGTATCTCAATTCCCTTAAACCCAATTTCAACCCAAGCCTAGACAACGTGGGTCGTTTCCAACTTGTCGACAGCAACGACCTCCAATGTCTTTCTTTCTTTCTGTCTCCATTCTCAATAGCGCGGAAGGAGACACGGCACTTCTTTTTCATTTTCATATGTTTTTTCCATTGATCATGTTATGTGGACTTAGACAAAGTAAGTTGTTAACAAAGAGAGTCAGGGTCCAATGGCCACGGTGGGTCAGAGTGTCATTTGAAGTTCTCACATAACTGGTTATGTTCAAAGCTATGTGGGTCAGAGGGTCCAATGGCCACGGTCAGGGTCCAATGTTCGCAGGTGAAACTGATTATGGCATTGGCCACCGTAGTCGAAAGAGCACTGAGAGCAACATCGTGGCGGTTGCGGCTCCACTCCCCTCACCAGTGCCGTGGCCACCACAACCGAACACATGCCCTTTCTGCTTCTAGTTTTTTTTCTTAACAAAAATTATTTTATTATGAGTTCAAAATTATCAAATAGCACTTTGTTTCCTTTTTTAATTGAAAAAAAAATGACACGCTAACTTACTATGTAAATAGCATTTGTCAATTTTCTGGCCAAAAATTGATTATTTTATTTCTATTCTCTGAACAAGTTTATGAGCAAAAATACGTGTTTGATAAAAGTGCAAAATTTCTATTCCCTACAATAAATTTCATTTAATAACAACACAAAATTTATCTCAAAAGATTTTTTATTTCTCATTTTTGTTCCAGAAATAGAAAAGTTAAAAATATTTCTAATTTATGTCCTAAACCTAATTCTGCAATAAAAATTTGTTGTAGGAATAGAAAAATGAAATTGCATTATCAAAATGATTTCTGTTTCAAACTTGTTCCCGGGAATGGAATAAAAGAAAAACAGAAAAAAAAATGATAATCATGTGCACTCTTAATTTCCACATAAATTCGTTTGGACATAAAAAGATAATAGAGACCGTCTCTATCCCTCGATTAAGAGCAATAGCTTTTTGAGACATTTTAAAAGTGGGATCATTTTTGTCCCTTTTGATGTTATACAAAATTTTACAGATCTAGAACTTTCATCTAAGAAACCTGCTCGTCCTGAATAAAAGAAAATGAAAATATTGAATTTTCCTTATCTAACAATTGTTTTTATTTATTTATAAAAATGTTGGAGTACTTGGACTTTTAAAGTTGACTGGTACACATGAATGAATCTTAATTACCATATTGATGTACATTGGGACTTTTTAAAGACCTGATGGAACCGTTTTTGTAGGAAGAGAAATAGGAAAATTGGTGTCCATGGTTCCTAAAAGTTGAACAGAATCGCATTGTATTCGATGGGGGTCGAATGTGGAAAACACCTTAATTTCTTGAAACACTTTGGCAGTACATGTAATACCAGTCTTTGTTAGGTTGGAGAACCATTTCATCGAGAAAGCATTCATGAGGCATAACAAAGTCAAAAGTTGCAATGTCTTTGCAATTGGTATTCGTAAGAGGGCAAATTGGATAGCGCAAGAAAACTTTCGAACTAATTAATGCAATGGTCAACCTTCGACAATTTAAACAAATAGGGTCTCAAATTGGTCTTTTGCTAATCAACTTATTAGTCCTTTGCCAAAAGACGTTTTAACCAACACTTAAGAGTCTTTGCCCAAAAAAATGCGATACTTATTAGAGTGAAAATTATTTATACAAATGATGCTACTCTTAGTGGCACATAATCATCTTCTTTATTGGCAACTTATGCTTTGAATTATTTTCTTCGACTCAAACAAAAGGCATCGTTCACTATTGACCATGCTTTGTGAAAATTATGGTACATTGTGGTTGTTGCGACCTACATTTTCTACCAAGAGACGAAAACACATAGGTTTAGAGGTATTGCCTAAATCAAGCGCAAACTCTCTCAAGCTCATATCCCGCACGGCATTGGAGTACTCACATTGACATTATAAGAATTTTCATCTACTAATTTATTGGAGTTAGTTAGAAACCAAATGAGGAATGGGAAGATATTTCACTTCGTACAGAACCAAAGAATTTAGGGCCACGGACTTGGTTACACTAATTGATCAATTAGTATCATTTTGATATCTAATCTTGTTCATTCTTTAAAAAAAAATGTTTGTTAAGTAGTCTGGATTGATTTTTAAACCTACCCACTAACATGTGAGGTGGTTATACGGGTACATAATTATTAAAATAACAATAAGTAACCAGAAAATATCAAAGAAATTGCAAGGAAAAGTAAGGATCTAATGCTAAGAAATAAGAAGAATGTCATTCCTAACTAAGTTAAAAGGGAAACCATGATCAATATTTTGAAAGCGCAGAATCAACTGATAATTCATCTTAGAAAGGGAAACATTAACACTTTATTGTATAGCCTTAAGAGTTTGTTCAATTTTGAGCCCGATTTATTTTATCAATGAATTTCCCACACTTTAAGAGAAAACTACTCCCAAACTAATTTTTAGCTTTTTCATAAATTTAAAAAAAAAATGATTTCCCACATTTTAAGAGAAAACTACCCAAAAACTATTTTTCAAGCTTTTTTTATTTTTAGAAAAAAATAAAATAATTTCCCACACTTTAAGAGAAAACCACCAAAAAACTATTTTTTAAGCTTTTTCTAATCTTTAGAAAAATAAAATAAAATAAAGGAAATTTTCGGAATTTGTTTATTATTTTTAAAATTTTCAAATAATTTTTAAAATGATTTTTAATATGAAAATAGGGACCCGGGCCAGGCCCTAAGGCCAGGTCCGAATATGGGCCGGAGAAAACCTTCGGGTCTGGATCGCAAAAATAGGAAAAAGACAAGAAATGTAGCGGACCCATTTATATGAGCCCAATCCGCTTCTAATGAGAAAAGCCCAAAAATGACCACTCCAAATTCATCTTAGCCCAAAATAACTAACGGAAACCCCACTTTAGCCTCACCGAAGCTCCTACGTTTTTAAACAAACCTCGGCCAAATGTCAAGCCGCCGCCGAGCTACTACCCTTCACCGGTCGTCCACTCCGATCACCACTGGCTGGCCGACCTCCCCGCCGCCGGCCTAGAACCACACCATGGCCAAACACCGAACAAACTACGACAACGATGGGAACGTGGCGAACGACTACACGGCCGACGCCCAAGGTCGCCCAACACCACCAGAACATCCCAATAGAGTACGACGCACTCGGACGACTAGATTTCGGCCAAAAAGGGTGGACGAAAACTAGATCTCACTTAAGCATTTCGTCGAACGGGTAAAGGGCGCTCGCGAATCACAAGAATTCCAGTTCAACTAGAATCCGAACCCAAACCAAGACTCGCGAAACAAGCAACGAAACACACAACAACCAACGGAGGAATGGACGGGGCGGAATTCGCGCAAGCCGGACGGCGAGCTCCGGCCGTCGTGCCCAAAACAGGGCACGGACAAAGGGCTTACCGTTCGGCTCGATGGCATCGACCCGAAGGAGTCGTCGGCGGAGCTCGCGCGTGGCCGAGGTGTTGGCTGAAGCCCTCCCGTTCTCGCTCGCCACTCTCACTCGCGGCTCTCTCTCCCTCGCCCGGATCTCTCTCCAAAAACCGCCCCTTGGCTCGCTTCCCTCTCTACCTTTTAAGGCCGTCCGGCGCGCATGGCCTCCTGCCAAGCCAGCTGCCGCTGCCGCTGCCGGCCTGACCCCCGACCGAACAGCTTGCTCGCTTGACGCTCCGCTCTGTTCTGTACCTCGTCCCTCTCTGCTACTGGCCCCGCGTCCTTATTGTAGCGGCGGGAAGGATAAGGAGAAAGGGTTGGGTTGGGGGGAGGAGCCGGGCCGGGCGGAGGGAAAGGGAGGATAGGTCGCTCGGCCTGGCCCAGCGGGAGAAAGGAAAAGGAAAAGAAAAGGGCCGGGCAGGCCCAGCCCCTGCCCAGCCTCCCTTTTCTAATAATTAGAATTTTTAAATAATTTTAAATAATAATTTTTTTTATTTTTTTCTTACAAATTTTAATATTAATAATACAAATGCTCATAATATTTATATGCCATGCAATTTAATGAAAACTATTTAAGCTAATTGTTAATGAATGATTAAATGAGTCGTCAAAATATAAGTATCAACAATGATATATAAATATAACTTTTGATCAATGAGCAATAATTTATATGAGCTTGCCATAAGATTTCCCTTTCATTGTTCATAAATGTGTGAAAATAGACCGTTTCATTATTAATTGCTTCATTGCCACATACATTTTATTACCCTTATTGATTATGTACTTTATGTATGAATATATATTGTTGGTGAGTCGGCTCGTAGTTATGAACACCTCTCTCTCTCTCTCTGCACTTCCAAATCATTTGTCCTTTTGTGGATCCTCTCCCTTAGAATAAAGGACAAAGCGGATTTAAAGCACCGAAGTCCAAATCCCCATCGGAATAACTCACGTGTACACTTGCACTTTACTTTGAGATCATCGGATGAAGCTTTAATAAATTAAGAGCGAGCTTGTCTAGTAAAGAAATTTTTATGTATAGATACAAGAACCAAAGTTGAGGTCCCTTGATTAAAGATTTTCTTCTACCCACCTTTCAAGAAAAAATGGTGACTTTAAAGTCAACCATTCTGGTCTCTCTGGTCAAAAGTAATATTTTGAGAACAATACTCGAGTGAGAGCCGGTATACAATTCCACCGTCAACTGGACAAACCGTTTATATTAAAGGGTTTGAATAAAGAGAATGTATGAAGAAAAAGAAGCAATTTATGTGATGATGATTTTGAAAAAGGGATGTATGAATTATACATATAATGTTTTGCATGCTTTAAAGGACGTAAGGTGTGTCGCAACAAGTGGTACTCCTACATCAATTATAATAAACTAAAGAATGAAAGCTGGCTTTTCTAGAGGAGCAACATAGAGATAAAATTCACTGTAATGGGTTTTGTCTTTTGAAGAAAGTTACCTTGAAGCTGAACAAGTCGTGTATGAGTCGCGTCCAAGTTACGGAAGGCAATATAGTCAGAGGAATACCTTCACGCCATAACCTGTAGTCACCGAAGCAAATATCTCAAACAATACTTTGAGAATCGTTATGGAGTGAGGGCTAGTATGTTATTCCACTGGATTCCACCAGACCAACAGTTTAAAAAGAGAATGTATCAAAAAAAAAGAAGAAGAAGCAATTTATGTGATACCAGTCTTTATTAAGACCAACAACTTAGTGTAATCAATGGGGTTTAAATGTGGAAAACGACTCAATTTCTTGAAACACTTCGAAATTATATGCAATATCAGCCTTCATTAGGTTGGAGAAACGTTTCATCAAGAAAGCTATTATTAAGCATAACCAAGTCAAAAAGTTTTGATGTCTTTGCAATTGGAAATTGTAGGAGGGCAAACTGGATAGCAGAAGGAAATTTTCGAACCAGCTAATGCAATGATCAACCTTCGGCGATTTAAACAAGTAGGGTCTCAAATTGGTCTTTTACTAATTATTGGTCTTTTGCCAAGAGACATTTTAATCAACACTTAGGCCTTTGCCCAAAAAAAAAATGCAATACTTATATAAGAGTTATGGTGTTTAGAGGGGAAATTATTTATATAAACGATGCTATTCTTTTAGTGCCATGTAATCATCTTCATTACTGGCAACTTATGCTTTGAATCATTTTCTTCGAGTCAACCGAAAGGCATCGGCTATGCTTTGTGAAAATCATGGCGTATTGTGGTTCCGTAAAGTAGAACGTCCTCCTCAAACCCTTCCCATCTATTAAGGACAACTTTTGATTCATGAGCAATAATTTACATTAACTTGCCATAGGATTCCCCTTTGTCTCTCTGCAAAAAGAGAATATCGTTTCATTGTTAATTATTTCACCCCCCATATACCTTTTATCACACTTATTTTTATTATTTACTCTATGTATGAAAATATATTGCTGGTAAAAGCTTGTAATTACGAACAGATCTCTCTCTTCATGTACTTCCAAATCGTTTGTGCGATTGTGGATCCTCTCACTTAGTATAAAGGACAAAGTAAGTTTAGAGCATCAATGTCCAAATCCCCATTTATAACTCACATGTATACATGCACTTTATTTTGGGATCATCAGATGAAGCTTTGATAAATTAAGAGCAAAGAATGTTTTTACGTATAGATAAAAGGACCAGGGTTGAGCCTCTTGATTAAAGATTTTCGCCGACCCACCTTTCAATGAAAAAAAGGGTGACTATAAAGTTAACAATTCCAGTGTCTCTTGTCAAGGTAACGTTTTGAGAACATTACTAAAATTAGGGCCGATGCACGATTCCCAACAAGACCAACTGTTGATACGGAAAGGGTTGTATTAAGAAAAAGAAGCAATAAATGCAACGATAATTTTGAAAAACCTTACGTTGAATTTCACATGCAATATTTGTCCGCTTTAAAGGATGTCCAGCAACGAGTAAAATTCAAATGTTTTTCATTTTATCAAATTATAATAAACTAGAAAACGAAGGCCGGACTATCTTAGAGCAGCAACGAAGAGATGAAATCACTATAATGGGTTCTGCATTTCGAAAAAAGTTACCTTGCAGCAATCAAGTCACGTCTGAGTCTCGAAAGGCAGAACAATCGGAGGATTACCTTTTACGCCTCAACCTGTAGTCATCAAAGAAAATATCTCAGATTAAGAACGAGTGCCTCGGTGATTTCCTGGGACCAGCGTGGTGTTTCTTACGTTTCTCCTCTTCAAGCACAGGCCCTCGCCACTTAAACAAAGCTTCACTTTTTCTCTTGCCTCACGGGATGAACCAGATGTGCTTGGTACATACGAAAATTTGGGACGGGATCCCTTTAATGAGGCAAACTTACTGCTTTTTACCCTCACCTTTTTGACCAAGACCACCAAAGCAATCCCTTGAATTGGCAAGAATCCCCCCACCGTAGAACTTTAAAGATATTTTCTCGGTTCTCTTCTGTAATTGGAGCACGTGGCCACACAGATCGAAGTGAAAAGGACATTTAGGAATGACGAGGGACAGAACTCATCACGTGGTGCTGTCCACCTTCTCCAGATCAATAATCGCAAGTAAAGTGACCATAGAACAAAGGCAAATGAAACACGGCAACAATTATTGGGGTGGCGCGGATCCCGTGAATCGAGAAGTTTTCCTCAACCCCGTCCCATCATCTACCATGGTTTTGACAAATGAGCGATAATTCACATGAGCTCCTTACAATATTCTCCCTCTTCAGCTTGGCCGAGCAATACAAATCAATCCATCGTCCACGGAAGATTTTGCCTTTTTTTAGGCATTTGTATATATATTTTGAAGCCTTCCTTTATTAAGTGCACATATGAGGTGAAAAAAAAAATGCCAAAACCGACATTTGGAATTAAAAGACGTATTGAATGATTATATAAAAAGAGCGGGTCATGTATCAGTTGGCAATGGTTGGCCTGGCTTTAATAAACTCCCACGTGAGAGAGAAAATATCTAGTGCACAAGTGAGGTGGGAAATAAAGAAAATCTCACACTAGGAATTTGGAGTGAAAATGGTCACAGTTATTGATAAAAACCTTATAAGCCCATAGTTTTTTTAGAAAGAGGTGCATGTTTATTAGAGGACAAAGAGTCTACCAAAAATTGGGTTATGCGCTGGCCAAAATAGGATGGCATCATGACATCCTAAACAATCGAGGGTCATCAACCTCCGCTCCCTCCTGTATTTAATTTCAACAAGTGTATTATATTAATTGGCTAATTTAAGATCTCAGCTGCCATGTCAAGAAAAATGGACATGCACCTTTTCAATTCATAAGATTTAACGAAAGTTAAAGGTTCTAGACACCACGTAGCCAACTTCTCCTTGAAACTCTTGGTCCGAGACCTAAAGCAATTAGAAACCTCAGTCACCTGAACGGACTTATAAATACTCCACCAAGAAGCATTATTTCAATATGATCTTAATCAGTATCAAAATTTAGATAGATTATTTCCTTTCAAATATGATCTCCCTTTCCGTATAGTCATATAGATACTGATAATGACACTTTTTGTTCTTGCTGATGAGAGGACTCGATGGATTGGCTCTCTTCCACAAAATTGGCTTTCTATTCCTCCACAAGCCCTTTGGCCTCTCCCTTTTTAAGATTCCCCTTGCTTGGGACTCTTTAGACCATGTTCGTAATTTCAATAAAGAGCTTTACCTTTCTCTTGCCCCCAAGGGATGATCCCACATGAGTCAATTCTTTCTTTATTTTGTTGGGTCTGTCCAACTAGTCCAGATCAATAATTGCGAGTGACAATCGGACAAAGAAGACAACAAAACAAAGGCAACGACTATGGGGTGGCGTGGGTCTCGGAAACTGAGATGTTATATTCAATCCCTTCCCATCTGGAAAGGATGGGTTTTGATTGATAAGCAGTTCTTCGCATGAGCTGGCCATAAGATTCCCCTTTCTCTCTCACATTATGTGTGGAAAGCGACTAGTGCTTCTTTTTTCTAAGCCACGGTTCCTACAAGGGAAAGCACAACCGAAAGGGCCCGTATGATAATTTTCCAATGTCAATTCAGTCCGTTTGATTAATTTAGATCGAAAATCGATGATGTGGATGTTAACCGTCTTATGTGACATCAACGTACCGACATTGATATAGACATTTTAAAATAACTTTTTAATAATTTTTCATTTTTTTATTTTTTAAAAAATTTTCCCTTTTTTATTTTTTTCATATTCTTTTTCCTTTGGTGTGGCCGGCGACGTAGAGGGTTGGGGGGTCCGCCCGGGGTGGGGGGGGTAAAGAGAAATGGTGAAATCGAAGTCAGGAAGAGGAGGAGGATGGCGAGAAGGAGTGGAAAGGAGACAAATTACCTTGGATCAGATCAAGTTGTGTCCGTGTGCCCCGAAAGGCAATATAATCAGAGGATTACCTGCACGCCTCAACTTGTAGCCATCAAAGCAAATATCTCTTAACAAGAATGAGCTTCTCAATAATTTCTCGAGGTCATCATGGCGTTTTTTACCGATGCGGTTTCTCCTCTTCAAGCGTGAGCCCTCGTCACTTAAACGAAGCTCTACCTTTTCTCTTGCTCCAAAGGATAGACCGGATGTCCTTGGTATCTACGAAAATCTTGTCATGGGTGCGTTTCTTTGACGAGGCAAATTTTACTTCGTTTAGCCTCACATTTTTACCAAGTCAACCGAAACCATCTCTTCTTGTGAATCGGCAAGAGCAACCCCCACTGTAGAACTTCGAGGATATTTTCTCACTTCTCTTCTGTAATTGGAGCACGTGGCCCCACAGACCTAAGTGAAATGGACAGTTGGAAATGACGAGGGACAGAACTCATCACGTGGTTCTTCTGTCCACATTGTCCTGGTCAATGATTGCAAGTGACAATAGAACAACGACAAACAAAATACGGCAACAATTATGGTGTGGTCGTTTAAAATTGACCGTCCGAACATAAAATCGTCCGGATCAGATCTGGATTCTTACGTGTGAAGTGAATTTTCGACTTTTAAAAGTAAAATTAATGTCCGGACGGTTGGATTTTCAATTTTAAAAAAGAATCAAATCGATTATATATATTTTTGTTTTCTGAAAATATAAACTAAATATTATTTTATTTATTAATATCATAAGTTATGATATAATAACTCTTTTACTTATTATTATTTTTATTAATATTTTAAAATTTTTTGTTCTCTCTCATTGTACATGATCATTCTTTAGTGAAAAAAATAAAGTGGTTAGTTCTATTAGATTGAATCGGACCGTCGATCTAATTCAGTTTTCGATCTTAACATTAAATGGCTCAATTTCAATTCTCAAAATTGAGAATCAAACCCAATCGAGAGCCGATTACCCCAATCGCAAACTGTGACGTTTTCCTCAACCCCTTTCCATCATCTACTATGAATATGTTTTGATTAATGAGCTCCCATAAGACTTCCTTTTCTTTGTTCTCTCCAATATCATCCACCAGAAAGGGGCAATTGTGTCATATTTGGTTTTCGATATTGTGAAAATCTATTAACAAAATTATCAGAGTCCTCAATTTAGAGTTAAAGGAATATCATATCACAGTAGGTATCTCTATATTGTTGAACTTTTTTCAGAATTTGCTAAAATAACAATAAAAATTAGATCATTAGATAAAGCTCGCACGACGATGAGAGCGCATATGCTGGTACACGGCAAGTAATGTCCCCTTTTAGGTGTATTTAGATTGATAGTTAATGATCGAATCTTAACCATATATGGTGACACTGAATGAATCTGTGTACATGATTTTCTCTTGCCTCTCTTTCATGAGGCAAGTGACTTGTTCAACGCTGACCTTCCGTCTGACCAAGACCAGCAGAACAGGCCCTTTCGTCTTGGCATCAAAAATATTTTCTTAGCTCTCTTTGGTAATTGGACAACGTGGCCACGCAAATCGAAGTCGAGGAAATTCAGAAATTATGGGGCCGGAACTCTTCGCTGTGGTTCTGTCCAAACTTGTCCGGATCAATAATTGCACATGACCAGGACTTTTTCCTCTCTTACACAACATTAATATCATGCGCTCAAATATAACAAAATAAAAAGTAAAATCGGAAAGAAAAATTGAAGTGCAAAATTTATTCTGACTCATCATTAGATTGGAGCTATATTTGATAAGGGATTCTATTATAATTAATATCCCTCACCTCTTTATTATAATCCTCAAACATAAGAAAAAGAAATTATATATACATAATAATCATTTATAAGTCGAAACTCAAATTATTAATAAAATATGAATTCAAATTATAAAAGCCATTAGCGGTTCGAGAGCATTGCCCCTACCACCCCTAATGGCTCTCCAACCTCACCCGCTTAGCGAAGAGCACAACTCTTGTGCCTTTTTATTGATGAAATTTATGAATCACAGCCCAACATTAAAGAAACTAATGCTCCTTTTTTGTAAGCTACAATTTGTACAAATCAAAATAAAATATCCATTAATTACTTTATGGTCCAAAAATTCTATCTATATTATTATAGATAAAAACCTATTTTATTGGATCGTATGGAGTCATGGGAAGCTTTGGTTAGCTAATTTGGCTCCTTTCACAAGAAATTAAATTCACTTAAATAATTTGTGTACTTAATGTGATCCCTTTCCTTAAAAAAAAAAAAAAAAAAAAAAAAAAGCTTGAAAGTCCGCAATACAAACCAATCTTCAGCCCTTCGTGTGATCGCTTCCCTTAAATTAAAAAGTAAAAATAAAAATAAAACCTTTATGGTTTTGGTTGCAATGCGCATCAGTCGGTCTCCATGATCATTTTTCCCCCTTTTTCCCTTATCTTGCCAGCTTCTAATAAGTTAAAATGAGGACTTTCCAAGAAATTATTGTTTAAACTCGGTTCAAAATGGATCTGAGCGGTCTCAGCTGTGCAGGTCACGCAAATCGCCAGCTAAAATGATCCTCGTCCATAGTGAACTGAGTTTAGACTAGAATGTGTTGAATCCCGCAAGTAAAGTATTACGGCCATTACTGAAGGCAAATGCTTTCAAGGCTAGACATTCGATGTCTCCTGGCCGTTTGCTACAGGATCTTCTTAAAAAATTCCCGTCGGTACAAAATCAGTAGCACTCATTAAAAAATTACTGACTCGTTGGAAAATTCCCATCACATAGTACCATCCTGTGCCCACTAACATGAGATCGTACAAGAATACCCTACCTTGTGACAAAGCCACAGTCATTAATAATTGTCCAACTTGCCTAGATAAATTATTCCACATCGTACAAAGACAAACCAAACAAAGCGACAAAAGTCGAGAAATTTGATTGAAAGACATGCGCTCTCAAATTGGTCTTTTGCTATAGACGTTCTCACGTAATTAGTCATTTGCTGGGAAAAATATAAAAAAATTTAAATTTATTAAATTAATATCAATTTGAGCATAAATTTTAATTTTATATTGATATTAATTGAGTTTATCGAATTAATTTAAGTTGAAAATTGTTAATGCAAACGTCAGTCATCTTACGTGGTACAATTCATGAATGAAGAATGAAACAATTTTAGGGCAAAGATGTCCAAATCCCCATTGGTATAATCTATATATACGCTTACACTACTCCTTGAATAAAGTTACTAAAATTTCTTTAAATTAAAAGTAAGCTCGTACAGTAAAGAGATTTTTCTGTATGGATACATGAATCAAAGTTGAGGCCCCCTTATAAAGATTTTCGCATGCCCACCTTTCAAGAAAAGAACAGGTGAATTTGAAATCAACCACTCCGGTCTTTGGCTGAAGATAATGTTTTGAGAACCGTGCCAAGCCGGTATGTGATTCCACTAGGTCCAACCGACCTGGTTTGAGTAAAAAGAAGCAACGTGATGATGATTTTGAAAACGGTCACGGGTGAAGTGTTATGAATGTTTTGAAGGATGTTAGGTGTTCTGGAATGAGTAAATTGAAACGTGTTTTTCCCTATTTTATGGAGGAGCGATTTAGAGATGAAATTATTGTGTGATAGGATTGTGTTTGCGAAGGATATCAAATTGGGTCCGAGTGCCGGAGAGCGGTACAATCGGATGGAACTCGTCGCGTGCTCCCGCCTACGGTGTCCCAGATGAAATAATCGCGCGCGACCACCCTCGTACAAAGACAAAACAAAACGAAGGGGGACGGGACGCAACGGGCTTGGCGTTTGCGAATGAGTTGTATCAAATCATCACAGCTGTGCCCGAATTCCGAAGGGTGGTACGTTCGGAGGAACCATGAGTGCTTGTTCTATGCGAAATCTTAAATGAGGCGAAATTACTTCTTTAACCCTCACCTTTTACGACCCCTTCCCGTTAATCGGCAAGAATTCCCCCAGGCCTACCGCAGAGTCTAAGGATATATTTTCTTTGGGCTGATTCCCTTAAAAACCTCAAATTTTGAGCATAATTTCAATTCTACCCTGAATTTTTTTTAGCTTACAAAAAAATTCTAATTTTAAATTTAGTCCTAAATCTATCCCGGAATTTTCTTTTATCTTAAAAAAAAACTTCAAATTTTAGATTTAATCTCAAATCTATCTCAATTTCTTTTGTCAAAAAGAAAATAATCAAGTTTACTCTAATCCTAAATTTGCCCATGTTAGCCCTTTGTTCAAAAGTTGCGGTTAGTCGTATTTGATTTTTATATCCTATAACAGTTTTCATGTCTCTTTGCCTATATATATTTATTATTGATATGGAAATGTCATGTTAAGTTATGATTAGATCATGGGATAGATTTGAGAATAGATTAAAAGTTGGTGATATTTTTTAGATAAAAGAAAATTTGAGGTAAATTCAGAAATGGACCTAAAGTTTAGAGTTTTTTTTTAGATAAGAGAAAAGTTTGGGGTAAATTTAAAACTTGACCTAAAATTTTGAATTTTTTGGTAAAAAAAAATTGAGGTAAATTTGGACTTTCTTAGGAAATTGGCCGTAGTTTCTTAGTTTTGTAAATGGGCCGCGTGGCCACACAGATCGAAGTGGAAACGATATTTGGAAATGGCGAGGACGGAAGGTTCTCTTCACCTTGTCCAAATAAATAATTGCAACTGCTAGAACAGAAACGAACAAAACACGGCAACAATTATGGCGCGGGCGTGGGTCCAATAAACAGTGACGCTTTCCTCAACAAATGGGCTCCCCTAAGACTTCCTTTTCTCTCTAACAGGTATGTGCTAAGAGACTCGGGTTTCTCCACGATTCGTACGAGGAAAAAATTATCTAAAGGGTCAAAGAAGTAATTTTTTCTGATCTAAATAAATTCTTAAATTAATTCGTCTGAACTTTGAGATATTAAAATTAATAGTACTTTTCATTGCCATGTTACTTCTTCTCGTACTCGAGTGCATGAGAATATATATATATATATATATATATATATATATATATTTCTTAATTACTCTATATTTGAAAATATCTAAAATAATGAACAGCTCGTTATTAGGAACTTCCACCATTGTTCGGATTGATAACAAGCCAATTCTATTTGACCGTATGGGCTCATGTGAAGCTTTCGTTGGTTAATTTGAGCCATTTTAATGAAATGAATTTCACCTAAATTATTCCATTCTTAAAGATTGGGTCATGCGCACTAGCCAGAATTGGATGGCATCTTGACATCCTGAACAATCGGGGGTATCAACCTTCATTCCTCATAATTATGTTTTCAATTTTAATAAGTGTATTATATTAACTGGCTAATTCAAGATCTCGCTAGCTGCCGTGTCTAGAAAAATGGACGTGTATCTTTTTAATTCATAAGATTTAGCATAAGTTAAAAGTTTCTAGATAGCACACGGTTATCTTCTCTTTGAAACTCTCGGTGCAAGGCATAAAGCGAATAGAAACCCAAGTCATCTGAATGGACATGTAAAAAATTCCCAAATAAGCATGATTGCAGGTCATTTTGCTTAATTGCCATTTCGCGTTCGAACCACTATGCAAACGTAAGATCGTCCAACGCTTTCCCTCTGTTTTTCCCGAATTCCACAGACATAACAATGTGTAGATTGCAAGAAAGCTAAAGCCAATCCACCCAGGGAAAAGTGTCATCCTATTACACTTGAACATCAAAGGAAAGAAAAGAGGAGTATCTTAAGTAGATTTATAACCAGATGCTGAACAGTCAAAGTGATATGCTAAATATATCTTTCCATGTGAGATCCAACCTGTCTAATGTAACTTTTGTCCTCCCAAGTTCCTCAAGCATCACATCTCTTTTCCACGAGTACACAACTGCCATTGGATCACTCTTCAAGAATCCATTAATCAAAGTTTACAAACCTTTAAGCAAGCTCGAATCTAGGGGAATGCAAACAAGCAAAAATCTCCTGGAATCAGTCATTTATTGTACTTAACTATATTTGTTCAGGCTTCTCATGTCATGTGAAACTCGATAATGAGCATGTATGCTACTTTTGACATGAGCTAAAGTGCCATGGCAAAAATTTTGGCAAATGAGATTTGCCGCATGTTGAAGCACACAAGTTAAAAAAAAAAATAGCATAACATAGGCATCCATACTCTCCTAAAAGTCTTCCCCTCATAAGGTAATTCAGCAATGTTCCGGCATTGAAGACACGAATAACATAGATCAACCATTGATGCTTACATCACATGCTGTCATGTCATTAATTTCATGAGCATAAGAAGACAGAAAATCAAGTTTTAATATAAGTTGCTGAAATTTTTCTCTAAAAAAGAAGAAGAATAATAGTCTGAGGAGAATAGTTATGCAAATTTAGAAAGTTATTGATTGAAGAAGAAAATTACTAGTTGCCAGCATATCAAACATGAACCATAGAAAAATGCTGTAAAGTTACACTATGTGCAGGGTGCCGATAGTTTTCCTTTTATATTCGGGTGTCCACTGCACTTGTGTCTCAACATGCTTGTGCGTTTGCGTCACAAATGGGTAAAAGCACCATACCTTTAACATCCATACATACCGTCTGGTAAGAATTGACGAGATTTTACTAGAGTATACATCAACTTCCTTGAATAATCGACAGACAACCTGCACTTGGGTTCCTCGAGTTCAATAATGGTGTTGTCGGATATATATATGAAAAAAAGAAAAAGAGTACTGCTCGTGGGCCTCCTCTCACATCTGAAAAAGAAACACGTCATCTTCACACCGACAATGCCTCTCTAAACCCCCTCGTCTGCCGCTTCTCTCTCTCTCTGCGCCTTTAGCGTGTGGGGTCGGTTGTCATGCCTCGATCGAAGTACGACGTTCTTACTGGAACGAAATGAGCCCACGTCCAACGATCACGCACACAGCGACGAGGCAGAAATTTGGTTTCCTTTCGGGGGGCCACGGATGGTGTCGGAACTGAATCAAAAGCTCGAAGCTTTGCATGTGTTCTGGGATTTCCCTGGTGAAGCTCGTTGCCATATAAGGAGATAAAAGAGTCCGATTCGGCGCACAACTAGGTGTTGATTCACCCCATTCAATATTACATAATATGATGACCATGACCAGTATGTATGTGGATTCACCTTTGCTGAGGAAGCAGTGGGATTCAGAGGAGAGGAAAGTAGTCGACGGAACGAGAGAGAAAATGATGGATTGGCCCAGAAATTTATCGAAGTCGTGCTGTGCTTGGAATTTTGTAGAAAACCTCCGGGGAAAAGGCCTTGATGATCAATCGATCTGAAATCATTATTGTCCTTCTTTATTTGAATGTCTACTTATTGTACTTTCGAGCCTGTGCCAATTTATTTATTTATTTCCATAAAATCGAATGTTAATTTCAGCTGTTCAAATGAATATTGGCATTTGCTAACTAGCTATACTGCAAGGCAATTCGGGGATATGGTTAACTTGGGTCAGATCTCCGGATCCGCTCGGGCCCGAACAGAGCTTCCTGACCAGGGTCATAGAGCGTGTTTGGGCTCTTATGTTGAGCCCGGTCCGCTTGAAGCCCAACGCCCCTAAAGCCCTAAACCTGAGCAAGCCCAAAAAACCCAACTGGTCCGACCAAATGCTAAATCCCAGCCCAAAGTTTTGACTCGGTCGACCCAGTCCAAGAAAGACTAGATAAGCCCATGCTCATGTGGCCTAAAATGAGCCCCAAAGCTCCTTGAACTTAACCAAAACCAGCCCATTCCAATGACCCATCGCCTAGGATCCAGCCTCTTTTCAAGCCGGTCACGAACCAGCTAGCGCGACGTCCACGGCCGACCAAACTCCTTCTCCGATGACGCCGGACTCTTGCCGTCACCACCACCGTCGGATGACAAAAAACAAGACCCTCGCCCTAGGTGACCCAATTCGGAAATCGTCCGTCGCCAGTATGCCGGTCACCGGTCATTAACTCCGGCCGTCGCCAGGTACATAACGACTCAACCCGGGCAGCCTCGGCTTTAACCGACAAAACAAGAATGATACAAAAGGCACTCAAATGCGCCTTCGGATTGACCCGAACGGACACCATCCTCACGGACTCGCCTCAGAGGCATTTCACCAAACACCTGGAGGGCGTCGCCAAAAGGGAGGCCAAGGACTCACTCAAGACATGAATTCGGGCAAAAATCAACACACCATGCTCGAGCAAAACTCAAGACCAACTCAGAGACGAATTATTCGCATTCAATGTGAGCATGAACGAGGAACGAAGAGTCACGATCTCGGTTGAACCGAGGCAGGGCGAAACAAAGCGTCAAACGGGGAAGAGAGGAGCGTGAGCTCGATCGCCAGAGGTGAACCTACCCGGCTTTGCGACGCCGAACAGAGGGCAAGCTCTAGATATATCGGACTTAGCCCGGTTGTCTTGCGACGCCTCCGAGCTGGAATCCTTGGGTTAAAACGGGTTCAAGACTAAGGAAAGCAAAAATGGAACCGACCTGGAAAACCACGTCGAGGAGGGGAAACGCTGCGCTGTCGACCAAGGCTCAGGCGTAGTGGTAGCCGCCGGAGGGGTCCTTTAACTCCTGGTTAAAGGGCCAGAACAGCACCAAAGAAGAAGAAGAACCAGGCCACTTTCTTCCCTCAGGACAGGAGTATCGACCACATGCACGAATATCACCTCCAATTCAGCCGATTATCACCTTCCTTTTAACCTGTCTCCCGCATTGTTTTCTTGATATGAACTTCAGCTCGCACGCGGGTATCAATAGTGAACTTCGGCCTTCACACTCTCTTACGGGCTTGGACAAACATTTAATCTTTACCATTTGAGTCCGGTTAATTCAATTAAGCTCAAGACCATTCACTTAAATCTATCTCCTATCATGTTCCTAATTATCCATATGCCTATGCAATTGAATGAAAATTATTTTTGCTAGGGGTTAAAAATTAATCTTTAATTTTATATGCAATTAATCAATGATTAAATATGTGGCCAAAATTTTATGTGTCAACGGTGAAATCTAAATTAAGATGGGAAAAAGTGTGGATTATAATAGACTCGAAACATAAGTAGTGTCTACTATATAACTTTTTCAATAGGTTGTACTCATAAAAAGAAGGCACAAGAATATCCACAAAATCTTTTCTTCATACATATATGAGCCTATTTGTAAATATCCTTCTTGAAATTTTATTAGTGTTCAGAAATTTGGTTATGCAATTTCTCAAGAGGTGGTAGAACGGTGCATTGGTTTGATAGGCAATAGGCTTGCTTCCTCTAATCTCCTTTTGAGGTTTGTTTCCAGTCGCACCGCGGATGCCCAAATGCTCAGGTTTTGGCAGATGCCCAAGTGCATCGATTTGATCGGCAGTATGCAATTTTTGTTTTCTTGAATCCTCTAATATGGGAGAGATGACAGTGCATAGTGCTTGAGCAGTAAAAAATAAACAAATAAGCAATAATAAATATCAACCATATTGATAAATAAAGGGTGCAGAAAAATAAAGAACCCAAGTCGTATAGGATATTAAGCCATGTTATGAAAACTCAGGATAGGACTTTCGTAAGCTATAAATGGGAACTCAATATAAACTCTTCAAATTAAGCCACAGCTTAAAAAGAAAAAGAAAATATGAAAACATGAAAACATGAGGTACTATATGAATACTAAATGAATTATTTCCCTAAAATGAACTATGATATATGGAGATAAGAATCTAATTTATGCTATTTAAATGTAATGCGATCTGCTTCAACTCCCTTAAATGTAATCCTAGATGAAATTTTTGATGGAGATGCAATCCTAGATGAAATTAATGAAATTCTCATTAGGAAGTAGTTCGAGAATAGATAAAATTTGCTTCAAAACACAGCCAATTCGAAAGGCTGGGGATAAGAGACTCAATTCGAGGGTAATGTTTTGTTACGATGGGCTTTGATCATCAGATCCGCAATCTGATCACTTCAATTCCTGTAGCTTGACTTTGCTGAGGCTTACAAAGTATTTCGGGGCTACCAAAATCGCCATTGCTTCAGCTTTGAATCGCTGAGGAGACGGTCACCAAGGGGGAACAACCATCGGATTAGTGTTCCCTAGCAGTCACAGCACGCAAATGCTATGGCGCCTTCCCTTGTTTCTGGGACGAACGACCCATCGGGGTTGATTTTTGAGCTCGCTAAGAGCTGGTGCTGTCCAAACTTGAGGTAAAATTGCTTCTTTTTTCGAGTCCTCGATGAAGTGACCATCACCCACCTGGCGATGTTTCGATTCATCGCCAGGGGTTGAGTCCATGATGAACTCAGGTTCATATTTTGAGCTCTGAACACAAAATTGTTGCGGGCTTTCCAGATCTGCCAGAGTAACAAAGAGAGGAGTTCGAACGAGACTGAGGCGTGTTTAAGATTCGCTAGCCATGCCTCAAAGCTGGTCAGTCAGTGCATGTCAATTCTGATGTTGACTGATGGGTTTCCCCAAATTTTGCTTTGTCCAAGGATACAGGAGGAAGAGATGTTCAGTGGTTTCTTGGATGTTGCTTACATAGCGTATAGGAAGTCTAGGGTAGAATCTCCCTCTTGCACAAATTTTCCTTGATTGTGAGTGGCTTTTGACATAGCTACTTGAGCAAGATTGGTGGTGGTGATAATCCTCTTCCATCTCCGATCAGTTAGCAGCCACCGTCACGTCTTCCTCACTGACCATCGCAGCCTCGGCCATGACAAAGCAGAGCATCCGACACTCATCACCACCACCAATAGAACTTCTCTCTTATGCTTTTTCTTTCTCTAGTCTAAAGCGTTGGAGATTCCTTTTAAGCTGATGATTTCACGCTCTGTAGGAGGATTCATCCACAACAACAAACACAATGCACTCTCCAAAGCTCGGTGCACGCGTGAGCGCTGCCAAGCGAAGCAAGAACACAACGCACAAACCAAGAAAATCATAAGATTATTCTGTATTGCCTTCTGCCGAAAGCTTTAAATTGCTATCTCAATTGTTGTCTATTATTTGGTCTCAGCTTCCTCGATTCCTCTCTAGAAATTTTTAGTTGCATTTCTCATGTTATGTTCCTTGCCAATTGGTAGGAATTCCTGTTTGTACAACACCTTACCCTTCAATCATACTAACTGCTACTCTGTTTTGTGCTTGGTTAAGACTCCACTTCAAATGCGATGGACAGGTTGGGGTATCGTTTGTGTCATGCTTGCGATGTATGTGCAGGTACATTGTACTTTATCTCGGTTGTCAATGTGAGCTTGCACCATATTTATTTCAGGATGTGCTATTTTGTTAATTTTGTACACCCACTGCATTGTAGACTCGCTGAATGTCTACTCTTACTGTAATGGCTCAAATTTATTGGATTCATTGTTGTGTTTGTTGTACAAGTTCAAAATTTCTTGGCTGTGAGTGCTGAATGAAAGTATGTTACTTTCTTGGCTATGAATGTGGTGTATGTTTATAACATGTTGTAGTCATGGTTATAAATGCTGCTCGTGACTTAAATTTGCTGGATTCATGGTCATGCGTGCTGTCCATATCCATTAGTTGTTCAAACAACCATCACTAAGACTTGTAATATGTGTTATCTTAGTCATACGAGCTAAGGTGAGGAATCCATGTTAATTTTTGAGGGAGATAATCATATTGGCATGCCTTAATTAAACGTGTGCCCACTGTACAAGCATTGATGATCTTTATTTGACTTCAATTTGTTCTCATCTTGATCACACATGCCTATACTCACTTGCAGGAAGATGTGTTTCAACTTCATAACTTAGTAAAGAATCATGAATTTTCAGCCTTTAATGTTTTGATTTTGTTCTGGATTTTGCTGACTTTGCCGTTTTAATCACGAGGTGTGCTGTTTTACTGCTCATTTGAGTGTTGTTTTGATTACCCACGATAAGGTAACAAGGTATACTTGATTTGCTGGTTATTGGGACATGTTTGGGTATTATTGGAGGGGGTAATTTGTAAATATTGAGAGCTTAATGCGCTGGATACTGAAGTGAATTCTCTTCTGCATGAATTTGAATGATTTTGTTGCCATTTGTTGATTGGTTTAATGATTCATCTTCAGTATATACCCAAGTCCGTTGAAAATGCTAATGAAGTTTCTCACCTTTGACATGATGTCTCGATTAGGTAATTTTGAAACAGATAAAGATAACTGCAGCAAAGAAAATAAAGCACATCATACAACTTGTGGGCACTATATTTCAAGATTGATACTCATGTAGAACGCCAAATGCAATGCAAGAAGTTTGTTGTTGGAAAGTTCATATGCTTAATTTGTACTAGCTCCCTCCCTGCTGTGCTTAATCAGCAACCCCGAATTTAAATTTCATAAGGCGACACACAATTCAGATAGTCAAATACTGTTTTTGCAGAATGAACAATTGAATCGTGTATAAGTGCAAGGCTTAGTTAAACTATTGTGTTAATTTAGCAGCTCTTTTTAAAAACAAAAAGGGCTGAATTCCGACTAAATTTGTTGCGGCATGTAATTCTTGTCATTGGCATGAGTTCCAAAAGGCCACATCTCAAGAGGCAGACTAAAACTCGGGTTCGAATAAAAGAAAATAAATTTACTGAAGTCGAGCCTAATGAGGAAAACAAGAAGAAAACTCCAAGTAGACGACAATGTTGGGACCGCATAATCAGGAGTTCTCAAATTACGCGCAAAATTTAACATCAATTCGTTCGAAAAGCGAGGTTTGAGCAAGAATCCACATCGTGAAGAATGCTTCTCAGTTTTTCTGCGAACCATCCTCCGAAAGACATGGTTTTTTTCTGGCCACATCATCGGTTCGTTCGAAACAGCAAGAATAAAGTACTGAAAAGGGACAACATTGACGCAGGTCTGACAAAAAAATGATTTTGCAGTGAAAAAAGCGGGCATGATCACATGGCACAAACCTCAATTTGAGAGAAGAGAGCGGGTTGACCGCGAGCTCGAAAGAAGTGGTCAACTGCGTCGTTGTGCCCGCCATTGTTGCCGCCTCCTCCTCCTCCTACGCCTCCCATGCCCCCGTCGGGTCCCCCTAGTGCTTGTTGACCTCCTTTCACATCCGAAAAGCAACCCCCATTCTCTCTCTCCCTCTCTTCCTCTCGGACAATTCCAATTTCACCTCCTTCGCGGATTCGATTCACACCCACAATCCCTGTCTCTTCCCGTCTCTCTCTGAAAACCCCTGTTTTCCACAGACGCTGCTTCTGGTGAAAATTGTTGCAACCACCCTCTCTCTGCCCTTTATATAGTAGACAGAAACGACAAACCGCATGGGGTCGGTTGTAACCTCTCGATGACGGTCCTTGTCCGAACCCACGAAACGAACCCACGTCGGAACGACCGCGCGCCTAGCTAAGGGACGTAAAAAGCTGTTTCCTTTTTGGAAGGCCAAGAACCGTATCGCAACCGAATCAAGACCGAAGCTTTGTGCGCGTCCTGGGGTTCTTGGTGTAGTTTGTTGCTATATATAGAGATACCAGCGCTACTCGTCGCGGGATTAGGTAAATGATACGCTCGTTGGATATTCCCATCTTTTGTTTATCCGTTTATGATGACCAGGACCAGGATGCTTGCTGGTATCCCCTTCGTTGGGGAGAGGGAGAGGAGAGGAGAAGAAAGTTAGACCCGGAAATGGGAGAGAAACTGATGGATTGACCCGGAAATGTATTGAGGTCGTGCTGGGTTTGCAGTCTTTGGGGAAATCTCAGGGAAAAAGCTTGGATGACCTTGACGCTTGACCATGGATGGGGTCTTTGAATAATTTGACGGATAAGGTTTATGTTTGGATTCAACTCTATCGCTGCGCAGAGGAAAGGGTCAACAAAAGAAAGATTGACACAAATGCTACTCAATTTTGGTTTCGCTCCTCAATTTTGGTCAAATGTGCAATATCGTCACTGAAATTTAAATTTGTTCAATTTAATTCATGAATTTTGATCTAATTGAGTGAATAACATTCTGATATATTTAATGCGATCCCTAAACTTTAATATAATAGTCAATATGATCATATGAGATTTTGAATATTTTTATATAATCTAGGACAAAAGTGAATATTTACTAGTAATTTAAGGATCATGTTTGTGCTATTGGTCCCTCGATTCCCTTCCCCCATCCAACACGTGTAATTAAACTAATCTATCCCTGAGAGCATTGGACCAAGAAAGCTTAATGTCGGTGTCTCGAATGCTGGTTTTGTATAAACTCTTAACCCCATAGCCAGTACTGATGAAGGTGGAAATTGGCAAAGTTGTCGAGTCAGTATGTAAATACATAAATTGATGTCTGCCTGGTCAAGACAATGAGAGCATCTGCTTGGTACCTTAACACTGTTTTCCTAAAGGCTAAAAGGAGATTATATATACTCAAAAAATTGTGTCCCTCGATAATATAATTTGTGACCAGAAAAGTCTTTAATTATTAATTATTTTTTGTTGTATTAATGAATTGCTTTGTCATAGCCATGACAGTTTGAATTACACTTTTGAGGAGTGAACATATATGATTGAATTACTCAACCCGATATTGAGTTTGATGCTCTCCAATGATATATATTGATTTTCATGCTTTCACATGAGAGATGATTTATAAAATCAACAAATTAAAGAATCTTAACTATTATAAGATATGTGACATTAAACATCTAGCAATTGTCCCCATTGAGGAAAATTACCAAAAAAGTCTTAAACCTATTGTAATTATGTTGATTTAGTTTTAAATTTATTTTTTTGACTAATTGAGTCTTAAAATATTTGCAATTCTGCCAATTTAGTGCATCCTGCCGAATTTGACTAGGCCGCATTGGTAGACAATTTTTTAATATTATTTTATTTTTTCTGATTTTTTTTTTCTTTCTCTCTCTCTCTCTCTCTCTCTCTCTCTCTCTCTCTCTCTCTCTCTCTCTCTCTCTCTCTCTCTCTCTCCCCGCCTTGTTAGTGGCTGAGTAGTCCTTTGGCCGATCATTAGAAGAGAGAGAGAGATATATATATATATATTAAAAAATTAATAAAAAAATTCAAAATAATAAAATAATATTAAAAAATTGTCCACTTGTGCCGGTCGGCATCTATGTTAGTGTCATTTTGGCTAAATTTGTTTGGATGGATTGAATTAGCGTAATTACAAAATGTTTATGACTCAATTGACTAAAAAAAAATAAGTTTAGGACTGAATCAGCAAAATTGCAATAGGTTTAAGATTTTTTTGGTAATTTTCCTGTCCCTATGGAAAGACATGTTTAAATATTACAATAATTGAAATCACTTCACTGCAAAGATAATCTCGAGTTGATATATGTAAATGTGATAATAAATCCTCTTTTATCCCGATGTCTTTTGCCTATCCAAAAATCTTACCATATGTCGTGGATCTTTAATTATATATTTGAGTATTCCTTGCTTAGGTTGAACCTAAATCCAAACCATGAGATTGCACATATAATATATTGGTGATCAATGGCTTACTCTCACTTTAATATTGTCCAATCAAAAGCATTTGAAAGAAAACTCATGGTGAAGTTGCTAGAATCTTTAACTCTAGGATCATGATGCTTTAGTTGGTAGATCGCTTCCAATTCCATCATCACTTTCTCGCTAGAGTTTCTGCACGGCTTCGTGATCCATGACACTTGTGATAATTTGCTTGCTCTCTAGTGCGAGCGAACCTAAGAGTATTCCTTTTCCTTAGACCTTGCGCACGGTGATAGTCATAGCAACATTGTCGAGGAAAATCACTAGTCATGATTTGCATTATTTTTTTCTGTTCAACTGTAACTTTTAATTTATTCTCAGATTTTTATTTTATTGAAACTAAACGTTCTCACTCCTAACCCCTCCTGAAAAAAAATGAGAAATCAAGCTCTTCATTTCTCCTTTCACATGTGGCAATGGTGGCGACCGGGCACCCCTGGTGGTTATGGTTTGCATATTTGAGTCGTGGTGAGTCCATTGTCTTGAAAACTATATTCAAATAATTCCTAATATGCAGTTATTATGCGGATAGCCTCTAGCATATTTATGAGGATCCTATTAAAGTGGATAATTGGATGGAAACTGTTTCTGTTTCAACGGCTAAGATCCTTCTCATCCCAATCGAAGGGCCCATACTTGTGGGGACAGTACAAGATCGTTGCCATTTCCCTTTCATCTGTCAAGGCGCACTTGGCAAAAGGCAAACTACTTTTCTTTCCCCCAAATCACAAACATGCCAAAAGGCAATACCTTTTCACCAATGGATTGGCTTTTTTTCAATTTTTATCTTTATTTTGGTATACATCCTCTTTAATTTGAAGATTCAATTACAAGAATTTATCAACGAATATTTTGCCTACTACGAAGGAATCAAATGAAAAACTAAAATTCCAAAACATTAAATTTGCAAATCGAATATATAATCAACCATTTCTGAAATTAATTATATTTAAAATAACCCTTCTTTTTTTATTATAATACAATTTTTGCAAAAAAGTATAGAAAATGGGCTGGAGTGGGGTCGAAATTCCAAATTCCCCCAATCAAGATATTATAATAATTATCTCTATTCACTCCTTCCCACATTTGTCCTTCCTCCACAGTAAATTTCCAAGAACTTGACCCCAAGACTCGATTCATCTCCTTAGGATTCGGTCCAAAACACCAACACGCGCTTAAGTCAACGCCAGAGTCAAGCCAAGCACATGAACTGCTTTTAACACCTCATTATGCTCTCTCTCTCCACCATAATAAAAGAATTCCCATTAGATCTTCATATTATGTCGAGTTCCCAAGATTATAAGAGGATCAGTCACTAAATCACTATGTATAGAGTACGGAGTTTTTCTAGCACTTGCATTTTTCAGAGCAAGAAAAGTATTTAACCTGAAAGATCCAACAAAAATTTGCAAATCGGCCATAATAAAATGGTTATGATACATTGTTTGATGATTGATTTGGATTGATTTAGTCTAGACCTATTTTATAATAGTTGGCGGTTTGATTGATGCGTGAATTTTTATTGATACATTTTGAGTTGACCGATGATTCCATGAATGATTTTGTCCCTAAACTCTTTACAAGCTAACAGAAACTAATTTGAGGTACTAAGCAACATTGGTAGTTTGCTAGAAATGATAATGACCATTCAAATCTAGGACATTCCTCCTTCACAATCACCAAAATTCTCCTCAAGAAAGAACAATCCCACAAACAAGTATACTGATGGCAACGAGGAACACAGTTGGAACGTTCAATGTAGTCTCTTGAATGCCAAAAGCAATAAGCATTTGAGACAAACCAACTCGAATGATTTCACTGCTACATGATATCAAAGCTTGATCTTCACCGAGTTCTACCAAAGCACACTTGGTATCTAACTCAAAAGTCGGCCTTACGATGCACATATCTAGAAAGGGAAGATAATAGAGTATAGATACCCGATTTAGTACTATCGTGACAAAGGAATTGGGTGACTAATAAGAAAAGAATTTCCACTATGTTTCCGAAAATGTTCTGCGAGATAGGTTGATGACAAACTTAGGGTACAGAGCTGCTCTTGCATCGGCATGCAAAAACTGTAAGAGCACGAATTTGAGTTTCATCGCATATTTATTGGTGTGGAGATTTGTGTTATACTTATAGCATGTACATAAGCATGAAAATCACAATTGAAAATATTTTACAAAAGACAACAATCTATACTATTAGCACAAATTGTGGAAGATTTGCTCTATCAACAAAATTGGTGAAAATTGTAGAAGATTGTCTCCATCAACAAGGTCGGCGCAGATAATGGAAGACTGCTCTATTAGGGGACATTTGCTCTATCGAAAGCCACTGACCAGATCATGCTAAAAGAGAATGCTAGTCTCATATTGATGGACGAGAGAATTGAGAATCTAGCCTTAAGGAAATAACTGTCACCTGCAGTCATAGAGAATTTCGCCACTATGCAAGATGATGATCAAGAAAAGCTGAAAGAGCTTGAGTGCAACTTCTTCTGTATGGGACCAGCCAATTTCTGATCTAATCGATTTTCCGCAACTGCAAAACATCACCAGAATTCAATGTTTCAAAAGAATCAGGAGTAACACACGAAGAAGAAGCACTTTGTTAATGGCACGTAGGGGCACATGGTTGTAGTTGGACAGCTTTTGAAGTATGAATGTTGACCTTCATGATTTATAATAAATATCCATCTGTTATTTAGTAAAACGTGCACGTCAGAAAAATGATAAGAAGGCCGCGGTTGGAGTATCTTTATTGGAGACTGACCACCAATTAGAGAGTTGCCACTAATTCTTGAGCTCTATAAATGTGCTCTGCCACGAAACAGGATCGTTACTGAAATTCTTAATCTAGAGTGAAATGGAGCTGACATTTGGGGGACTAAACATGTTAGTGATGGAGAAATTAGAAAGAACAAGAAGATTCAAGTATTTGAAGGACTATTAGCCAGCAACCCTTGTTGGCCCTTAGTTCAAAAAAAAAAAAGAGTAAAGAAAACAAAAAAAAAAAAAAATTATTAAAATATTTTAAAAATGTTTACATCAGTGCTAATCGTGTCACGTCGGACGACCGATGCTCACGTTATCAATTTTAATCAAAATTAACTAGATGGACTTAATTGAAAAAATATCATAAATATTTACAACTAAATTGACAAAATTAAAAAGTTTGTGACAAAATTAATATAAATATAATATATTTTTAGGATTTTTTTATATTTGTCTCGTACAAAATCATTTGCATTCGTTAAAAGGTTACCGACTCATTGGAGAATCTCTCCCATAGTGCTACATCGTGCTCATCAACACAAGATTGTACGAGAATGCCCCACTCTGTAGACTTTAAGGATATTAATTGAATCATTTTCCCCCAGAAATCAAAGTGAAGATATTTTCTGTTCACGATGGGGACATAATTCAGAATTGCAGTTTTGTCCAAGGCTTGCACAGATGAATACTTGCATATCATGCAAAGACAAGCGGAATAACGCGACAAGAAACCACAACTTTGTCGACACACCACAACTTGCAACCAAGAAGTTTGATTTGAAGACGTATGCTCGCGAATTTGTTTTTTTCCTGTAAACCTTCTCAAATAATTGGTCTTTTGCTAAAAGACCTTTTAATCAGCACTTGGGTCTTTGGCCAAAAAAAGAATTATGTAAGATACTTATGTTGGAGTTCGGTAATCATCTATTTTACCGGAAACTTTTGCAAAATGTTCAGCAGTATGCTTCAAACATGATGGATTAATTGAGAGATTTTGGTGGAAATCTCTGGGAAAAAGGTTGGGTAAGGTCAATGTCGAATTTGACTCCGAGTCACCACGGCGAGGGAAGAGCTAAGCAATAGGGAGGACCGTGAGGTTTACATTTTACCTCGATTATTAGCATGAAATCATTCACTATAGAAGATTTTTAATTGGTGCTTGATGATTTTAATAGGTGATTAGAATTTTTGGGATGTGTTGATAACTTTATTTATTATTTTGTGATAGATGATTTTAAATTTGTGATTGATCATTTTTCAATTAATAATTGGGAAATATGAATGTGCAAGTCTAGTTATTTGGAGGTCCATGAAATACCATAATATTTTCAAATTGCAATCTATGCTACTAACATGAAGATATTAGCATGCAATGGAAAGAGATGGCACCTCGATTTCTTTTTCATTTTTTTTTTCTTATTGACCGTGCTATTGCGACTTGGACATAGCCGGATGCTAACAACGAGCACCGGGGCTAGTGGCCATAGTGGTTTGGGAAGTCATTTGAAATTCACACATAACTGGTGTTGTAGAGGTCAATTACTGGGGCATTAGTTTAGCTTGCCATCATTGGCGGTACATTTGTAATCGGGGTTGAGAGATCTGTCGGGATTAGGCTTGCAAGTGATCTTGACGGTGATCACCGACACCGCTTACGTGATTGCTATGAATGGGTCTGTGATTATGGCCATTCCTTTCCATTTATCTTTTGTTCTTTTGCTGAGGTATAAGAGAGATGGTAAGGCCGAGCAACAAGAACCCATGTTTATATGTAAATTATTGAGAAAGATGTGCTCTAAGTGCATTGTGGAAATTAACTTAGTCCGTTTTAATCAACACTTCGGTCTTCAGCTAAAATGGATACCATGTCATATTCAATATGTTCATCGTAGAGATTAACTTTTACATGATGCTACTCTTTAAGACCTACATAATCATCTCCTTCATCGGCAACTCTTGCAAGATTCATGTTGAATATGATCATAAGGCTCCTTAGAATAAAGAGTACTGAACTATTTAAGAACGACAAGACATTTTTTCATGAACTTGATAACAAGCTGGTAAAGTAAAATTTGCCCCATTATGTGAAGTTTCTCTAAGTCTGCCATGGACCTGAGGTTTACTGTAATAAGCGAGAAGCAAATTAAAATACATATAGCCCAATGACTATAGGATTCTCCTGCAACAAGTATTAAAGTATGTCAACTAGTGCCTCCAGTAACATATTAGACGAATTAAGACAACTTCAACGAAATAGGACAAGAACCCCGGACTCAACTTCTCTGGATATTCTTAGGAAAAGATCCTAATTAACCGGAGTACGAGAGATAAAGCAATGCAAAGATATGGCAAGGAACAATATCCAACAGACATTTGAAGAGAGACTTTGGACAGCTTACACTTTCAAAAAACAGATCTTCGTTTTCTGAACTGGGAATAGAGAAATATTATCCCGATAGTGGTCCTAGAAGCAACAGATTCCTCGGCATGGATAATCAGAGTAACCAGGTTTCTCAAGCCTATTTATAAATTTTCATGAAGAAGTGACGGTCAAACTCCGATTTTGCTTTGTGACTATCCGAAGGAAAGAAATATAAAGGAGAAGATGCTTCGGACCAGATCTAGGTGGCTTGCATTTTTACTTCATCGAAACCAAGTGCATGGAAAATGACACGTTCATAATGTGATTTAGGAGAAAATACCCCCGACCAAACATAGCTACCTTATCCGAGGACTCATAAATATCATCTTGCTGCGTGATATCTTATATATATTGATTGTGTAAATTTGTGGACACTTTAGAGATATGCAGCACTTTAAGTGCAAACATGTCATGGAAATGACTATGGTGCTTCAAGTTTGTGAGCTGTTTGATGTATTTTGTGAACTCGTTTGAAACAATCGAAGAGTCAAGATTACTAGGAACTCTTAAGATTGTGGACCCCAGGTGACATCTTTCCCTAGCTAGGAGAGTATTACTACCCAATCCAATTAAAAAACAATCGATGGTTCATATTGGCACTTATGAAAGCGTTATGAGGATGAAGCACCAAAAAAGCAACCAATACAACTAAAACTACAACAAGAGTGAAAGAGCATAATTCAAACATTATCTGACAATAGTAACTAGCAAGTGAGCTTCTCTTCTTCATACTAACCATCCAATAAACATATGAAATTGCAGTAGGTTTCATACCAGAGTGATCCTTAGACCATTTGCTTTTGCAGTGGATTCATCTAAAATAGGTGAATCGCAAAGCAATTAGATCACCTTCAATCAACTAGCTAACTTTCCTAACAAGTCAATATTGGACTCTGCTTGCGAGCATATTGGATTTTGGACATCACTCTCTTTTTCCTGATATGTCACTCAACTTCCAAGGGAGAGGATCGAGTAAAATGAGGATACTATTGTGGTTCTAGAATCTCGGCAAGCTGGGGTGAGTGTTTTATGAAAGAATTCTATAGAAAACTAGATCCAAAGCCTTTTTCTCTCTCTTTGATGGTATAATGATATTCTAGCTTGTACTCATTGCAATTTAGAGACTCTCCCATCAGCATAAGCAATAACTATGTTGTGGCAAAAACACAGGGATAAGAATGGCATCAAAACTATAGAAAAAGTTTTTCTTAGTTTTCACCAAAGTAAATCAGAAAATTTGACATTAAAAAAGCAGTAGATCACAAATTCACTTTTCAATGAGGCCTACTCTTCTTGTCCAAGATAGTCAAACTTAGAAGCAAAAGAAAAGGAATGACAAAACAACACTTTATATTTAGTGTCATATTTCCATAAGAATACAATGACCAAATTAGGTGATATCAAGTTAATTGATCTTTTATAATCAAGTCACTAAAGCAGGCAAAGTAATATCTATGTATCTCTATGCTATGAACTCAGGCAAAATAGCTGAACAATAGACAACTAAACTAACTTAAGTTATGATCATTTGAGTAGGATATTACTTGTCAATCCACATTATGACAATGCTTTGGACTCTCAAGAGCTGTGGTTCTAACCTCATAAATAAGTGTCTGCTAAAAGCAAATGGATGAAACTGATCATTGTGGCATGGACATCCATATTATTTCAAAAGCAAGAATCAATATTGATACCATGTAAAATTAGAGAAAGATGTACAAAGCTATGATAACTATCACAATGCTCATTCGAGAATTCAGTAGGTAAATGTTTTGACAAAGCCCAAATAAAATCAGATTATGCTCCTGTCAAACAAACAGTCACTATTGTCTATATTTAACCAGTAAATGAACTAACACTACATCTTGCGTATTGTCAAAACAATGTAAAAGATGTTAGTATATTCATCCAAGGAGTTGTGCACATAATCAAGATCATGCCCAAGGAAGGAACATTGGTCAATATAAACTTTATTTCCGATGCCACTGTCAATCAGAGACTGAACTACTGCTCTGATTTTTCCTTCAAAGTTGTCCCTCTCTTCGAGTGTAGGAAGCAGTGCACACATCAGCTTCCCTCACTCGGTTTGCTGAAACCTGGTCTACAACCAAACATGCTGGTATGCCCAATTGAGACTTGAGCATGGCTTTAATGTCCTAAGAATTGGTACTTGTAACAATGACTTGCTTGCATGTGACCTTGTGAGTGAAAGCCGAGATGAGGTGCTTGGAGATGAAAAGACGTAGCATGAATGGCTCCATGTAGGCTCTGTTGTCATCATCCAAGTAGTACAACTCCAAAGAACAACTTGGTGCTAAATGATGTTGTCTAAAGGCCAACACTCATAACGAAATCTCTATACAATTCGATAAAGGATAGAGCACCCCTACATTCCAATCATTATGCTACACCGGTATCATTGTCAAGGAAATGACATAGAGAGAACATTCCAGACTAGAAAAAGAATGAGATACTCAATCAAGCACCTGCCCACAATGAATACCACATATTGCCACAAAGACGCCATCTAAAGAGGCATCAACACCATGATCAGAATACTATTAGTGAACATGTTGCGAGCATGACATTTTAAAGGTTGATTCAACATCTTACGATAGACTTTCTAGCAAATGAAAGTAGCCACTTAGATTGTAGTGAGCATGACACCTGAAAGAAACAAACATTGTCAGTAAAACATGTCTAACTTTCAACACTCCTCAAGATTGATTAGAGAAGTGGGTATTCATACAATCTGTACAGCAAAAATTCATAATCTTCGAAGCTACACTAATAGAGATTATGCTAAGCAATTCATCAAACATTTAGAATGCGTTTGTCAGTAGGTGCTCAAAAGCTCCTAATTTTCGAATAGTGTGACAATTCCTTTAAAAGTCGGACATTCTTTTAAGAAAGACCAACTTCACACAAGTCAATATAGAATTTGAAGAATGCAAATTTCTTCCTTTTGACACCAAATTCAAGCATGATTTCACACAGATTTACCTGTCATACTGAATTTAGAGTGGATCATTTCAAGCCGATAAGATTCGGATGGTGGTATTAAGGTTGCCCTCCCAACATCCTTCATTGTCCTCTTCAGAGAGAAGTACTTTATCTAGGTTTGGTGTCTTCAGGGCACCTTTGCAGAATATATTCATCTTGGGGCACTTCATGATGACAATACGCACCAATGATGGGAATCGGAAGGCGCAATTAGTGGGGGAGAAGCTCTCAAGGCTTGGTAAACCGTTAAGAGTTAGCTGTTCCAACTTGGGGAAAGAGATATCCTTTGCTCCATTTCCATCATCTGTCACCACGTCTTCCATCACAACACAATTTCTTAAGATTAGCTGAGTGAGGTGCACTAGACTTGTCATCGCTGAGCAAGTCCCCATATGAACTAAACCAGCACAATTATGTACTCCTAAAACTCTCAAGCTCTGGAATGAAGTCGGGGTTGGAAGTACGATAGATAAACTTGGGCACATCACAACCCATAGAACTTCAATTTGTTTGAGAATTTCAGCCGCCAAGGAGCCATCTTTCCAAATTCGCTTCAAGTTACACAGCTCATGCAGTTCAAGGTGCCTCAGATTTCGCAGTGCTTGGAGAGGTTTTTCCATGTCAGTTGGTTCTCCACAGGGAGTTGCTCCCCCATGCCCAGACAAATCTTCTGGAAATATCTCCTCAAAGGAACTACATATCACACTAAGCGTTTCTAGATTGGGGAATCTGTGGAGAAGGAAGTTGGAAGGAAAAGCGGCGTTTTCATCATGGTAGCATGCCAAAGCCAAGTTTCTGAGATTGCGAAAGACGTAATGCTGTGGCATCATCGCAACATCCTCCCTTGCTAATGTCGATACCTCTAATTGTGGAATGACCTGTGGGAGGGAAGCCATTTAATTAGGCCTCCAAAAGTCCAATGACTAAAATGTCCTTCTATTTAGGAAAATAACGAGAAACATAACTTTCCAGAACCAGACCAGCAAGCATCGATGATCATTGTTTATACGAGGGATGATCGTTGTTAGGTGGTGTGCCCAATTTTATTTTAATTTTTTGGTTGGTGTGCCTAATTTAATCACAATATATTTCATGAATTTGAGTAAAGAAAGTTATTACTCAATGATACTTCAGCTATTTCAATTATCAACAAATCAAATCCAAGAGGCAAAATAACATTTGCTTGTTTTAACAAATCATGCTATTTTTATAGTTAGTATATGTGTTTCCATGGTAAGATGATGAATTGATGTTGCACATATGGCTTCACCTTTCTGTAACTTTGAGAAGAATGTATACTCAACAAATGATTGGCAAAAATAAAAAGAAAAGAAAAATTAAATTGACGGGACATAGGTGAAAAAGCGATAAAACAAGAAGGAGATTATAGTTCAAAGTTTCGTTGGAAAAAGATAAAATAATCAAGATGAGTAATTCATTCTTACAAAAGAAAAAGTGAAACATCATATGAGCAAAGAAACAAACTAAAAGTACATAATCCCAAATATACGATGTTTTTTGCGTTCTGTGCTATTAAAAAGGAACCTGATTATGTGTTGGTATATCACTTATTTACCACTCAAATTAAGTTTGGTAATTTCGATTGAACATTTTTAAGTTGAAAAGCATTGGTTAGCCATTGGAATAACATTGGTAGATTTTTAATGTAGTTTGTGATTTTGAAGTGCAAAGATATATTAGTACTTTTCAAGATCTATATAAGATAAAAAGTTGGTTAGTGAATAAAATCTGTTGGTATCTTAATTTGATAATTGTTGGTACATCAATTAGATTTTTGTTTCTAATTTCAAATTGTAGTTAGTAATTTGAGAGGCGTTGGCTTGTCACAAGAATAAGTCACGAGAATAACTATTGGTTGATTATTAAAGTAGTTCATAATTTTGGAAATGTTGGTACTTTCCAAAACCTAATAAGATAATAAGGTGGCAAGTAACTAATATTAGTTTGTATTTTATAGAAAATAATTTTTTTGAAAAATATTTTCTTAAAAATGATCCTTATATTGCTCGATAATAATAAGTCAATGAAAATTATTTTCATTGTAGATGATAATTTATATATAAATATTTTTGTGGATTACAAAATCATTTTTCAGTCATTCATTCATTTTTGTAAGCGATATAAGCGGTCATTTTTCGAAATATATTTTACATAAATTCCATTTTTGTGAAACGAATGGATCGTTAATGTGACTAATATTGGTACACCAATCAAATTAAGTATTGTAAATTCACATAAAGTTAGTAATTTCAAATATGTTGATGAGCCATGGAATAACAGTTGGTAAATTATTAAAGTAGTTGGCGATTTTGAAGGTAGAAAAAAAAAGTTTGTCCTTTTTAAAGCCTATTGATAAATTACTAACATGTGATCAAATAAGCAAGTTATCCCCAATGTTTGACCGTTACCAACCATGTTGAAGATGTTTGGGATGGAAATTTGTTTTTTATCTAAGCTAGCAATATGACAAACGAACATAATACTAATTTTTAATTTTTTTTAAATTTTGATGGACGGGGTTGGCCAAATTAAATTAAATAGGCAAATCTCAATCATAAGATACGAGTAGCTTATTTGAAGCATGATTGTCTATGCAAGTTAATTTAATAAAGAGTTTTTTTTCTTCAAAATAAAAGTTGGGATCAATAAATCATGTACCGCAAAATATGCGTTGGAAATAATCAACTACAAACGATCTTTCAATTTCTAAGCAATTCACAAGTGTGGTTGCGCAAGCATCAACAAGCATGACATGTTGGACAATTTCAATTTCCTAGAGAAAATAACAATGCACCAAGAGCTATGCACATAAATCACTGAAGACAATAGCAAAGAGCTAGAATCAATAATAAGGGCAGTACCTTTTCAAAAGAAAAGAGTGCGGATTGGTTCTCGCCGGCAGTTGTACCTTGGCAGCTTTGGAATTCACGAGCGAATGAGAATGACCTCATATTGCCGCAGTGTCTCACTCGCAATTGCTTCAAGAGTGGCCATGTTGAATTATGATTACTCCCAAAGAAGCTCCTCAATTTCGGCAACTCAAGTAATCTCAGGTCAGTTAAATCCGGAAAGAAGAGATCACTTGCATTCATCCCTGCACTGTCTTCCTCCACGATAATTTCCTCCACCCCACACTCCTGTACTAAAAGTTCTACGAGCTGTGTCATACTTTTTGCCACCGAGCTTGGAAATAAACTATTGAGATTCTCACATTTGACAACCTTCATGCATTGTAAGCATCCAAAGATAAAACCTCCTTGAGGAAGTCCTCTCCACACGTGCCTTATTTTTGGGAGCCGCATCAAAGTTAATACTCTCAATTGGAAAGTGCTTGGAGAACGAGCTTCAATAAAATTGAACTCTTGGACTTGAAATACTACTTCTAAGGATCCACAATCGGTCACAGTTATCCTCTCTAGGTTTTGAAATCTTGTGAGCATATTATAAGATGAAAATATGGATGAAAGTTTCTCACAATGCTTCACTACTAGTGTCTTGAGTTTGCTAAAGGCATTTGAGTCAAGATCATCAAGCCATATCTTCTCCACGTTATCCATGTGTGATATCTTCATTGACTCCATACTAGGAAACTCAACCTGTTATTTTTTCAATTTAATTAATTAGAGCTAATTCTCTATTCCCTCCAAGATACGTTTTGAGGATAAATTCATTAAGACTAATACTTCCTCACCCAATTTGGCATCTCTCTCAGATTTGATGATTCTGACCCAACCTTTCTATGCGATTTCGTTCTATTTTATCAGTTGCTAACAGATGTATCATACACCTAGTAAAAAGCTCCCCGAAATTTTTATGATAGTGAATGACAGCGCATTGAATCATAGATTCCATGTCAATGAAATTGAGTTATTTACATATAATGCATGCGTCAGCCACTCTCTTGCCATGCAAAGAAAATTTTGGCTTGTGTGGAGCCACAAATACATGTATGAGTCCATGATTCCAATTTTACACCAAAGTTCCTTTGTTTAGCATTTGATTAATCTGACTAGGTTTGACCCATAGTGAAAAATATTATGTTAACTACTTGCAATTTTAGTCCTGATCAAGAAAAAAAGGTATGTTGGAAGTCCTAAATCTTATATTTGAAATGAAGTCATGTCCTAAACCTTTCAATTGATTTACACAAGTTTTGAATTTTTTTGGAAATCTTAAATCTTATATTTGAAATGAAGTCATCTCCTAAACCCTTCAATTGATTTACACAAGTTTTGAATTTTTTTAGAAGCATAATCAAGTTCTTTTAGTACACAATAACTTAGATTTTCTACGTGACAAACTCAAATTTCATTCGTTTTTTTTTTTTTTGGGTAAGGTAAGTGTATGTAGAATCAACCAAAATCTAGTACATCAAAGGTGACTCAGTACCAACGGCCACTCAAAATTCATTTGTTTTTATTAATTTCTGACTTAATTACACCAACCAAAAGGTTTATCATTTGATTACACTTTTTGATAAAGGTTTAAAAGTTCATTGTGCCAACTGAAAAATTTATGACTCGATTGCATTTCATAAATACATTTTAGGACTTGTGGAATGATTTTCCCATCACAATATTTACAATTGACTTTAGGAATGAGTAACAAAATGACTCCTAAAACTTATTCCAGTTTGGCATATTTAAGAACCAAAACTTTTATTTTTGTTTATTAGTAAAACTTGTTTCGGTTCAGTATTTGGGTCTTTCCATTGCCAAAATTAGTTTCAGGAGGATGGAAAGTATATATATGGCATTTTTCATAGAATTTTCCTTTTTTTTACTTGTAAAATGCAGTGCTAATCTGGAGATGCCACGTTAAAAAAAGGTGACAAAAAATTTTAAAAGTACACTTAGCACCCTTGCCAAGCCACCAACAGTTGCCAAACTTGGCTCCTCACCAGCGCGAGTGAGCACACTTGCCCCTACCATAGGCCCTACAAGGGTCAACGGCCTTGTTGTGACCATAGCAAGGATTGCTAGCCCTCATCGGCAGGAAGGGAAGCAGTAGCGGTGCTCCCTTCATCCCCTTGACTGTCGACTTCTTGTAGGACTTCTTTTATTTCCAATTTCATATTAGTGTTGATTTTTTTTTTTTCTAATTTTTAGTATGTTCTTAGTTTTTTTTTCAATTTTTTGATGTGGCAATAGTGAAACAGCTCCTTTTATGCTTGAGGAAGCTCCATCACCGCGTTAAAGCCCATGCAAGACTGGAAATATGATAAAAATAAAGAATTTCTCTAAAAAAAGGACAGATTTAATAAGACTTGAATTGCATCAATTGTGCAAATTTTAGAACTTAAGTGCCGAACCAACACAAGTTTTAAAACTTGTATTGTCATTAACCCTTCATCTTACGTTGAATAACATTTAAATTTGAGCAGATGTTTAAGCATTTTTTAGACCCTAGATTAATTAGAAGTTGTTGATTGAAGCTTAGCCTCTCATTAATATTTGTGCTTCAGCTACAATTTAGTCTAAAACTTGAGGAGGAAAGAAAAAAAGTATTAAGTTTTTGAAATTTATGAAAAAAATTTATATACATTTCAATATTTTTATATTAAAGAAGTAGTTTTGAGATGTTTCTTATTTGAGGTCAAAGATTTGTAAGTGAAAATGATAAGTTGTCATAAGTGACCGCTTATACCCTTATCTCAAACCAACAAAACAAGAAGTTAGACATGCCATTAGAAAAGAATGAGTGCAAACCTTTTCAACGAGTAAAAGCGGTTGATGTGTTGGACTGCTACCCTCTAATTTTCGACAACTGGCATCTCCTAAAATCACCTTCACAGCTTTACAATCTTCAATAGTAAAATTTTTCATGGAGGGCCACTCTAAAATATGCTTCCCTTGGCAGAAATTTCTGAGTTTTGGCATGTTGTGAAGATATAAAGTGACAAGTTGAGGAATTACAATTTTGTCGGTTGCTACTTTAACTTTCTCTTCTTCTTCGGTGACAATGTACTCCATCTCTCCACAACCACCGAGACCCAGATATTGGAGTAGTCCTAGACTTGTTGCCATAGACATTGTAAAAAGGTTTCTTAGACGTGGGCACTCCTCAACTGTCAAGGACTCCATATAGCGAAGCAGCTTCTCTGACATGATTGAAGGAATCACATTCACTAGGTTGAGACACTGCTTCACCTTGAGGACCTTCAGACAGCAAAAGGACTCCATAAGGATTTTATTGTTCCATAGTTCTTCTTGTTGAACTCCCTCGACGTGTAGCTTTTCTAACTTTGGAAATGCGAGCTACAAATGTACATAGATAAACCGAAAATACCCAAAATAACTTAGGGCCAAAGCACAAAAAAACAAAAAAAGAAAGAAATAGAACACATCAGATAAATCAAGATATGATACCTTCTCATCAAATAGAGGATATAACCCATCACCAGCACAATTCTCTGAACTAAAACAAATCAAACTCTTGAGGTCGCCAAGCTTAAGTTTGGTTAAATGACGGAATTCGAATGTCTCTGCAGTTTTCCCCTTTCCTTCTTCCATCACAATTATGCCCCGCAGATTATTGCAACAGGAAACATCAAGCACTACGAGCTCATGAAGAGTTTTGGCTGTGGTTCTTGAGAAGAGATATGACAAACTATGACAACGTCTCACGTTCACTTCCATCAGACTAGGAAATGTCAAGGTTACTTCGCAGTCACTCCTAAAAATGTCTGTCAGCCTTGGTAGATTCAGCAACTTCATTTTTTTTAATGCAGAGAGTTCCAATGGCTTTTGCCTTTTCTGAGAGCTGAGGCTTCCCGGTTCAAATAATGCTTCCAAGGAGGGACACCCAACCACCTCAATTTTACTCACGCTCTGCAACCTATCCATTGAATTTGATGGAAAAACATGTGACAAATTTTCACAAAGTTCAACGGTGAGGGATGCAAGTTTGCAGAAGGATTGTCCGTGGAGTTGATTGTGCCATATCCTCTTTAGTTGGCACATGGATGAAAGCTTCAATTCCTCCAAGCTTGGAAAAACAACCTGCGTACAAACCCCATAGATGTTGAATAACTGAAATATTTGGCATGGCATTTATTAGGCCGATAATTTAGGGTCATCTTTGGGAGTGAACAACATCATGAGTTACTTCTTGCACCGTGAATTGCTAAACTTTTGGTACAGAATAATGATCTAGTTTATAAGAAATTGCTTCACTGACCAGAAATAGAAGAATGCTGAATAAAAAAACAAAAAAACTATAGATGCTTACTTACCTTTCCGATGTCAGTGTCAGCAATGGGTTTAATTCTGCCTATATAAGAACCTAAGATACCCCCTTTCTCATCATGAAAAGATTAATTTATGTGGAGAGCTAGTCGTGTAGCCAAGAAAAAGGAGTTACTTCATTTAATGAATGATTTCAGCCGGGCATTATGCTTTTGCAGTTCGGGCTACATTATAAACATAATTTTAAGATAATTAAAAAAGGGTTTCCCATATTTTTATTCTATACTGGCAGAATGGTTACAGAAACTGTTATATCCAAGAAATAGTGAACAAATGAATGCTAGATGTATTTCTAACAAATACTTTCACGAATATTTTATTAAAAAAAATTGAACATGTGCAGCGCACATAAATTTTAATAGTAATGTTAGAATAGTGGTTAGAATATAGATTTGCAGTGGATTTGATCACCACCGAAGGTCAATATTACAACCAGGGGTGAGAAAACGAATTGGCCTATTGAATATTATATTAGATTTTTCATTTCCTAGTCACATAATAGTCCATCAATTAACATATAAGAGTATAAAAAGATTTATATAATGGAAGTTTATTTAGAGACACATTTCGGCAAAAAATAAATTGAGGATAATTCTAAAATCAATACTTTAATGTGTTTTTTTTTTGATGACCCAGGGAACCCCACAATACTTTAATGTGTTTATAAATCAAATATCTAAATAATCAAATTCGAATAAACTCAACACCTTTTAACACAAAACAAATGTTAATTAGACGCTTTTTGTCGTTTGGTTGATAAATGCATATAAATTTGTTAAAATTATGCAAAATCTATCGATTGAACTCCTGTTAGAAGTAGCTCTCGTAAGTTGGGAAATACAACCTATAGAAGCATCACCTGGCTAAAATCAACATGACTGGCATTGAAGCAAAGTTGATCATGTATCCAGAGCATCACAAAGAAAGCAAATCACATGAGCAAAGATAAAGCTGAGATAAAGGAAAGAGGAAAACCTTCTCGTCAAATAAAGAATGTTGACTTTCATCAGAATTGGCAAATCCCTCATTCATTGTCTCCACTCTTGGCGCCGGCTGCCTTAGTATGAATGCCTTGAGTTCAGTGCACTCCAAAATTGAGAGATTTGTGAGGGAGGGAAACTCAAATGCACAAATTCCTAAGCTGAAACTAATCAAGCTCTTAAGGGAACAAAGCTTCAATGTATGTAAACGAGAGAACTTCACTGCCTTCAACTTTCGCTCTTCACTTTCTTCCATGGCAACTACTTGCTGCATCCTATTGCAATTAGAAACATCTAGCATCTCAAGTTTATCAAGAGTCCTGGATGTGTCATAGGTGAAGAGATATCTCAAACTATGGCAATTGCCCAGACTAAGATTAGTCAGACCAGGAAGACTCAACGTTGCTTGGGAGCTACTTGTCACAAACGCATTCAGCCTTGGCAGGTCCCACAACTTCACTTCTTTTAAGTCTAAGAAGACCGGACTTTTTGGCCTTTTCTTAGTATTGACAGCAACAATTTCAATTAATGCTTCCAAAGAGGCACACTTGACCACCTCAATAATTTTCAGGCTCCGCAACCTCTCTATTAAAGTTGACGGAAAAATACGAGATAGATTTTCACAATTTGTGACCGTGATGGAGGCTAGTCTGCAGAATGATTTCTCATGGAGTTCATCCTGCCATATCCTCCTCAACCCACCCAACGACGAGAGCGTTAACACCTCCAAGCTCGGAAAAGAAACCTGTATGAGAGGACCATGTGTTAGTTTATCGACCACGAAGTCCTACAAGTCCTCATTTGGATACTCTAATATGCCCAAATATGTTGACGTATTCCGAAGACTGAAATAGATTACCCAAGATTATACCATTGCAATAGAAAAACAACAGATGCATGGAGTGGCAAGGCTTTAAGGACGTGCTCACAGATTGAGTTTTAATCTGCTTCATCGGTGATAAGACCGAGAAAAAATATTACAATAAATATAAAATAAAAATTCCCATGGATATTTACTTACATTTTGATTGAAGAACGAAGGCAATAACGAGCCCAAGTTAACACAACCAACTACTTGCTGTAAATCCATATCAGCTGTCATTGATTGTCGCTTTCCCTGGAATGAAGAGAAAGTCATCATTTTGGGGCATGCAGATATCCTCAGTCTTGTTAAGGATGGACAGTGAATACAGTACTTTCCAGAAGAGAATGTCTTGAGATTTGGCAATTCCTCAATAGACAATGAGGTTAATAGAGGGAACTCTAAAGTGTCAATGGTTGCAGCTTTCTCTGATTCTTCTTCTGGCACATCCATAATTTCCTCCATCAGTACACAATTCGCTATTTCTATCTCTTTAATTTGCCTAAGTGCTTTAGCCATGGAAGAAGAATAAAGAAACCTCAGATTCTCACACTTTTGCACCTTCAATGCACTTAAGTGTTGGAAACACAGTGTTTTTCTTGGAGTCTTGTTCCATATGCATCCCAAATTTGGTAAGTCACTCAAGGTTAATTTGGTCAATCGCGATAGAATCTCGACATCGCCACTAGCCATCATTCCTTCAAGCTCAAATACTTCTTGTATTAACTTACATCTTTCAATGGTTATGGCTTCCAAATTCTGTAGCTTTATCAGTAATTTTGACGGGATGATGCTCAAGAGTAATGTGCATTCCTCTACTTTTAGAAATATTAGGTTGCTGACATCCGGGGGAAATTGAGAGTTCCATATCTCTTTCAATTTGGGAAGCCCTGATAGTGTCAAGGACTCCAACCAGGGCAATGAGACCTAACAGAGCAAGAAGAACAATGTTAGGAAGGCATATGCATCAATTTTTTTCCTTTTTAGCTAAGAGGGGTGATTAATCTCACAGAATCTCATAACATTGCTTGTGACTAGAAATAATATAAGCGTTGCGTAAAAAAAAATAATAAAGGAAATAATCTCATATATTAAATTTAAAGATAATGAAAGAAAAAAAATGAAACAGTGATTTTTGAGTTTTACCTTACTATTCTTTAATATCTATCAATTTTACACTTACTAATCATTTAATTACTATGTACTTGGACTTTACACATATATAATAATCTTCTGAATTGTTGAGGCCATTGACTTTACTCTAACATTTTGTGCTTTCTGGCCATAGACTCGATTAATTTTGTTGCTCATTGACTGTGGTCTCAAAAGACATTGTTAAAAAACAGTCTCGATTATTTTTTTGCCAAATAGTCATGAACTAAATTGACAGACATATAAAAACTACACTTTAATTAATTTGCAGGCATAATTTAATCTAGCATTTTTTTTCAAAAGCACTCCAAAAAAGACTCTTATCAAAAGATTGAAAGTAAAAAAGCAATTATAAAATCAGATGTCAAGCGGAGTAGATACCACATCGGCCAAAAGTCAAAAAAAGGGTTCATCGCTATGAGATCCGTGGTTGGCCATAAGATCCATGAACTGGTCACAACAGCACCATATGGACATCAAAGTCAATTTCAACAAATGAATTAAATTTACCTATAGGGATCGAAGATATGCTTTCTCGTCATTGAAAGCGAAGACAAAGAATTAATTTATTTAATAAATGGTTTTAATTGAGCTTCATGCTTTTGCGGTTTGGGTCCCATGATAAACATAAATTGCAGAACCACAATTCATATATGTAATTTAAAAGGGTTTCCATTTTTTTATTTTATACTACCAAAATAGAAAGAGAAATGGCTAAATCCATGAGATAGTGCACAAAAGAATCCTAGACGTGTTTCTAATTTATACCTTTAAGCAATATCGTATCACAAAAAAATAATAATAAGAACATGTGCAGCACACATAAATTCTGCTTGTTACATTAGAAAAGTGGCTTGAAAGAAAATATGTGGTAGATTAGATCACCAACAAAAGGTCCATATACATGAATTAGAACAGAAAAAAATTAATTATCCCACTAATATCTCATTAATGTACCGAGGATAACAAAAAAAAAAATTGGCCTATTTTTCATCTTGCGGTCACATAATAGTTCAATCAATTTATATATTAGAGTACAACATTCCTGTGTGTGCAGAACCGCAGTTCCACAAAAGTCCAGTCACCACCCGTAACTTGGTACAATATTAAAAACAAAAACAACTTAATCGTCTCAATTACTTGAACATTGATGTACTAAAGAAAAAAATTGCATCATTAATTTATATAATTAATTGATCTGGATGTTATTTGACACATAGTCACTAAAGTTAAAATTAATTATTGAAGTTTTTTAGTTTTTCGCCCATTAATCAAGCAGATATGATATAATTCTACATATGTCCGTTAGTTATTAGATAAAGGTCATACAAATTATATAGGTTGTATATACTTTCTTCAAGTTATGAATATATCCATCAATGTTTGTGTACACATATATATAATTTTTCCATTAAGCAATGATAAACTTCTAGATTATCAAAAATCTTTACATTGTGTGGTGCTTCTTTAACTATGTTGATAACATAACACAAATCAAGTGAGATGTATTTAACTAATATATTAATGTTTTTATGTATTCACATATACATAGGAATTCCAATTTGAAAAAAATAAATTATTATTTGTATTAATTATTCTGAAAAAAAAACTATTTATCCAAGTTTCTACGTGCTATTATACTCTCTTACATAAAGTCCATTCATAAAATTTCAATTACTTCATTTGGAGAAAAATAATCACATTAGTACTCATCATTCAGTTGCCCATGTTAAAAATAAATTACAATTCTAAAGTCAATACTTCAACATGTTCAACACAAAATAATAAATAATCCAAATGTTACTATTCTTTTTTGTCGTTTGGCTGATAAATGAAAATTAATTTGCATGATTACACAAAACTTCTATACATTATAATTCCAAATTAAGTATTTTAACAAGGCAGAAATTTTTTTTGAAGTCCGCTCAATTTGGGGGACTTCAACTAATGCCAAGGAAGAAATTGAAAAAGACTATAAAAGTCGGAAACTTTATTTATGTTATTTTGTTTGTGTTTCTTCAGATTTTATATCGAGGATATCTCTGATTGATTACTGAGCACACCTATGCTCAACCAAGTATATTTTTATAACTAATCTATTCAGTAGAAGGCAATGTTCATGTTTGTAACTCATGAATCTAAACACATGTCCGAGAATGTTTCCTCCAACTAGGGAGGTCCGGATGGAGGAAATCGTCATTTGGAAAGAATGAAATTACCTGCCGCCCGTCGAAGAATGCGACTGAATGGTCCACGATTTTACAAAAGCTCGTCATCTTTGGCAATTTACGTAATGTCAGCCTACGCAAACAACAAGATTTCACTTCGGGATCATGTATTTCATCTCCGTCTGTGTCATCTACTTCAGCACCTGCAACAATTTGCTGCATCAAGTGGCATTCGCTCATTTCAATCTCTTCGAGCTGCAAAAATATTCTTGTCATGAACGAAGGAAATAAATGTTTGATTTCACCACAGTTCTCCACTTTCACAATCTTTAATTTACTGAAAGATTCTGGCGCAAGATAGTCGGGACAAATCTCCTCCAAATTGTTTAGATTTTTTAGCATCAATGATTCCAATTTCATAAATGCAGTGCACTGGGCATTCTCTTGGGAGTGAACAACGCACTGAAATGAGGGGCTGTTTTGTACATGAAGATGCTTCAACTCAGGAAAACCTTCAGAGCACAAATCGTGAATGCTATCCTCATCATCTTGGAATCCATCCAAGTGGAGATCTTGTGTTCCCCGAAAACATTTCCTCACCCACTCTTCAAGAAGAAGATCATGCAAATCCAGCTTGAGCTTTAAAGTTCTTGATTCTTTAAAAATATCCAACCAGTTCCAAACGTCCCCAATTTGTATTTTATGATTGCTCAGTTCACCAAATGGCAGATTTCTTGGGAGATTGGCAGAATGAGGAATGGCAATGCCCAAAGTGCTCAATTTTTTCATGTTCTTCAACTCAGCCAGGCTAGCGTTGCTTTGTGGTACTTCATCATCAGCCTCCCACTGGTCAAAACTATTTTCCATATATAGCTCTTCTAAATTAACCAAGCTTCCGAGCACGCCAGGTTCGATAACTTTGAGCTTGTGGCACAGTCTCAAGTCCAATAATCTCAATTCTGTTAGTCCACCTATTTCTTTGGGCAGCTGTGCGATTGTAGATCCATAGAAAGATAGGAACTGCAATCCTTTCAGCTTTCCAAGAGCAGTCACATCCTCTAGATGGCAAAAATGAAGACGTAGCGACTTGAGGTCTTCAAGGAACTTAATCGACGAAGGTAGAGAAGTGAAATAGAAGCCAACAATGTGTAAGACTTGGAGCTTCTCCATAGATTCAAAAAATAACTCAGAAATTTTGAGAGACGACTTATTTTCGAGTAACAGAAGCATTCTCAAGTTTGGGCAGTTCAGTTTCTCAGGAAGCTCAGCAATGCCAACAAAAAAGAAGGATATCGCAGTGCATGTTTTGAGCTCATCCTTTGACCATTCTTTAAACCCATAATTCTTCTTCCCGACCAAGGTGTTCAAATCCGTGGAAACAATAGAGATGGCCTCATCAACAAATATATCATGCATTCTAAGCACACGCCTATTATCACTGTCTAGTAACAAAGAACGGTCCTGTAGGGATTTTAGATCCATCATCAACCTATTTCTAGCTTCTTTGATTGTATATTTTTTAAATAAATCCAAACCCATGCAGAAGAAAAGGACATCCTCTGGACAAATCATCCCAGAGGTTAGAGCACAAATCCCGAACAATGCTCTGAGTCTCTTATCTTTTAAGTCATTGTAATATAGTTCCACTATTCCTTTTACGTCTGAACTTTCTATATTGGCCAAAGCATCCCGCCATTCGGCCAAATGTCCATCTTTCAACCTTTTAGCTGCCAAGTGAATCAAAAGAGGTAAGCCTCCACAATTCTTGACCACTCCATCCACCAAGCTCTTAAACTTAGGATCGTTAACTTTGTTCCCTACTATCCTTTCAAATAGTATTCGTGCTTCTCTATGCTCTAATTTATTAAGTTGGATCACTTGGTCAGTGCACATATCAGTGCACAAAACATTTTTGTATCTAGAAGTTAGCAATAGCTTGCAGCCTCTTATTTTATTATCATCTCCGCAAGGGATTCCAATTTCCTTCAACTCCAGCTTCTCCCATAAATTATCTAAAATTATGAGAATTTTTTCATTAGAATCACTCTTCAATCTCTTGCACAAAAGATCTGCTCTCCCACGGGCAGTTTCCTCATTCATTAGATTAAGACCTAGTGCATAAGCAATTTCTCCCTGGATTCTTTTTAGATCAGGATTGCGTGATACATTTGCCATGTTAACCACATCAAACGTCTTCTCATCCTTAACTCGCCTTTCGATGTCCTCCAAAAGCTTGGACTTGCCAACCCCACCTACTCCCCACACCCCAAGCACACAAATCTTGTCATCAACTATAACCTTTATCACCTCCTCCGTGATTTTGGCCCTGGACTCCAGGACATCTTCTTTGTTGTCAACAGCTCTTGCAGGGGAAGAGGTAGCGGTGACAACTCCTATCGGAGTATTCTCATAGTAGACCTTGAGGAAGTTATTATTTTGGCTTTTCTCTTGAAGTTCCCGAATGACTTTAGTTATCTTCTGCGCCTTCCTGCCAATTGGATGGCGCATCATGGGATTGGGAAGCCACCCACGGAAGCAAGCAGTTTTTGCACTTGCACCACGTTTTAACAATTCATTGGCCTTTTCAGTCTCCTTCTTCACGTTCTCCAGCCAATTCTTAATATCATTCTCTATGCGCTTTACTTGATGCTCGGCTTCTTGGACGGAGTGCTGCACCCTTTGCCCTGTAGTCTCCAGCTCCTTAAGTCCTTTTTCGAGATCTTCGACGTAGCTCTTGTAGCACAGCACGTACCCAATATGATGTCCAATGGGAGCAATCAGGTACTCGACGAGTTTCGACACCAGATTCGATGCGACAGAGGTAGCAACTTCCTCTCCCATACTCTCTTCTTTAATTTCTATAATTTCCTTTCCCCCCCCGTCGTTCCTGTTCTTGTTGCCTCCTTTATTATTCACTTAAACAAATGGGTTCGAAGGAAACTGAAAAGAAAGCTGAACTAATCAGTTAGAAGGTTGAAACAAAACCAGAGAGAGAGAGAGAGAGAGAGAGAGAGAGCGTGGAGAAGCATGGGCGATGTAAATAAACAGGGACTGAGGAATATCGGTCAGAGCAACCTAGAACGTAATGTAACTTCATAATAAATTTCGTTGCTCCGCCATGATGGCTCACTGCACTCGGTGCATCCACGTAACACATTACTGGTTTATGTGGACAACTTGCTGATTATTTTACAAGGACAAGCAGCACGTTACTGGTCTACCATGTGCAGTAGAAGGCTAGATCTTTTTGATTTTTTTGTTCCTATAGTCCCTGTTTTCTTTCATACCAGTTCAACAATTGTCAATTATTTTGAAAATCGATAGTTAGAATCATTTAGAACTTTTTTCTCAATATTTCAAAGCATAATAAATTTCTTTTAGGTTTCATGATTTTGTAAGAAAGCAATAAGTAAGAGGTCACAAATTAAAAGATACCGTGTACTTCTTAGATAGCCAATAACTGTCTTGATGTTAGTACCATCCACCACTTTGTTTTGATATTGATACTTCTTGGAGCTTAGCAGATGCCATATCACCCATAAATTAAAAGAGAATTTCTTTAAAATGGTTGCATCTAAATATGAGAAATTCACAACATTGCACCAAGTAAAAATTTTAATACTATTGCTTTATTGTAAATAAAATATATAGAATGAGGCTTTTTTACCCCTTCTTTCGCTTAGAACAAATATTTTATTAACCAAAATAACTTTTCATGTTTAGAAACAAGGTCAATCACTAATTCACTTTACTTTTTTTTTTTCACTTTCATCTCCTCTTCACCTTCTATGTTTATTGTTAATTGCCTAAAAAATCCTCCTATGTTTGAAAATCAATTAAATATACTTTTTGTAATTTTTGATGGATTAAGTTCTGTGAAATTGTTAAGTTTGTAATTTTGGTCAATAAAATGCTACTTTACTTAGATTGTTAATTTTTTAACGTATCTCTTCTATTCATATTAATTGTAATGGGATGGCACTAGGTCATTTTATATTGAGCAGTGTTGACTCCTACTTTTTGATTTGAGCAAAGTTACATTGTCCAAACTCTCTTCTAGCATTGTTCATCAACAAACAACTTGTAATTAAGATACTGATTAACTGAAATATGTATAATATTAGTGAAAACTAATGAGGCAGAAATAATTACATGGTTCTGTCCCATTTACCTAGATAAATTATTGCAAATGACCATTGGACAAAGACAAACAAACAAGGCAACATAAAATCACAAATTTAGTGACATATAATATTAGAGCTACAAATATCGGTGCTTCTTTGTGATGCATTATTTTACCCATTTTGTTTCTTCTTCTATGTTTTTTCCCTTTTGGGTTTTGTAGGGTAAAATTGATACAATCAAATTACCAAACAAAGAGGTTGAATGCGAAACAAAAGCTGATAGCATACGAAAAGTAGATATAATAATGACACACATACTAGGAGTGGCTTCACTGTAAGGATGCAAGGGGAGCTGATATTTCCTGGCTTCACTCTGACTTATCTGCAATATGGATGAAGGGCAATGCAGGCCAAAATCAGTCCTGATAAAACCATAATATAAGTGGACATATCAGCATGAGGCAAAAATAAGGGGACACTGCGGGGAAGAGTACGGCAGGGAACTAAAAATTTGTTGAAGAGAATTGCAATCGAGGAAGATTTTTCAATGGCTTCAGCTTCGACTTGGAATGGCTAGAGGATGAAGGGATTCTTTGCTGAGTTTTGGCAGCAATAAATAAGCCCGACTTTCTAGGAAACAAAAGACAGCCGGAATCATTGGACTTGCCGTGTGCTGCTACAGAAGTCAACGCAATTAGCGACAAACAAGTCAATGTATTGTTCTCTAAAAACCAGACCTTGGAATTATCCAAAAACTCTCTCCACCCCACGTGCAGCACAAATAGCCACGTTCACTGTTCATAAAAATCAACTTGCAATTAAAAAATTATTTTAGTTCAGAAATGTAATTTAGAGGAAACGATGAGGACATAATCATTACGCGGTTTTCTCACATTTGCCCAAATAAATAACTGTAAATGATCACTAAACAAAGACACATAAAACTAGACAACAAAAAATCACAACTTTATCGAGACAACTTGCCATAAGAAATTGATCAATTGAGAATTAATATATCATATTAAAGAGAAATAACGAAGAGGAACAATGATTGTCAGGTATCTTAATCCCCAAGACATTTTCAATTAAAGTCTAGATGGAATTGCGACTTGTTGGTGGAGACAATCTCAGAGTCATTCACCTTTCTTTAGTCTTGATCTCAGAGTCATTCACCTTTCTTTAGTCTTGATGACATGTGTCGCAATCTACTTTTTATGTCCAAAGAGGAAAAAATGTAGATTTATGAGTATTGCCTAAAAGGCGGGTCTATAGCCCTTGTCTAGGCACAAGTTTTCTCAAGCCCATGCTTCGCACGAATTTGGGTACTTAATTTTAACTTCAATTGACAGTATAAGAATTTTCCAATGAAAAGTTATCACTAGTCAATTGGAGACAGCTAAAAATCAAGTGAGGCATGAGAGTATATCTAACTTCTTACGCAACTAAAGAATCTAGGTTTGGGGACTAGGTTACCCTAATTATATAACTAGTGCCCTTTCGGTGTCCAATCTTATTTATTTCAAGAAATTGTTGATCAGGCAATTTGGATTGATTTTAAATATATTCACTAACCTGTGAAACGATCATGCGGGTACGCAATCATTAAAATAATAATTAATGACTAAGGAAGCATAAATAAAATGTAAGGGAAAACAAGAATCTAATGCTAAGAAATAAGGAATAATACCATTTCCAACTAGGCCAAAGGGAAACTGCAATTAACATATTAAAAGTGTACAATCACATAATAGTCAAAATGGAAACACGCAAATGATGACCGAACATTTATCTATAAGAACACTCAAATATTATGGGGAAACCCCAACGGCTATTCAATTTTGAGCATAATTTTTAAGATTATAGGGTTTTCACTAATTCTTTTTTATATTTTCTAAACTACTTATGAACTAGAACTAATATGAAATCCAATAAAACTAGTTCAAACTTAATTTCTAAGCTTTTTCCAATTTTTTTGAATTTTCCGAATTTTTTATTATTTTTTAAAAATTTTAATATCTTCGTATTTTTAATCCGAAAGTAAGGACTTGGGCTGGGCTGTTGAGCCCAGTCCGAATATGGGCTGAACATGGACTTCGGGCTTGGGCCAAGAACTTAAAACATGAGAAGCTAGCAAAGAAATGGGCTTACGTACTAGCCCAATCTGACTTTAACCAGACCAAGCCTATATCTAAAAATTCTCAAGCTAAGCCCAAACCTATCAATCTAACTTTAAGCCCACATCTACTAGAGCCTAAACATGCTTTAGCTCACTTAAACCCATGACTAGCCCAAATTTAATTAAACCATTTAAGCCCATGCTAATTTACTGCCCCCATTGTCTTCTTTTCTTTTTGTTACTTTTTTTTCTTCATTTCTTTTTCTTTCACCCCCGCACGGCTGTCTTCTTCTCCCTCGCGTCCCCTTCTCAGCAACTCACCTGAACCTCCAACATTTTTCAGACAAACCTCGGCCAAAGATCAAGCCACCGCCCTTCATCAGTCGTCCACTCCGACCGCCACTCGTCGGCCGACTTCCCCCCACGCCAGCCGAGGACCACACCACGCAGCCAGCACCAAAACAGTAACGAAAACGCCGGGGCCAAGACGAACAAAACCATGGGCAGCCCCCAAACAACATCAAGCTCGAAATCGCAGCAAAATGGTGAGATTAACAACACACGGGAACCTCGACTCAGCCCCGAAGAAAGAACACAGAAGCAGAGATGTAACTTAAGTATTTCATTGAGCAGTTGGGGCGCACTATCCGAAATGACAAAAAAACGAACTGACAGAGGCTCAAACTTGTGCCAAGAGTTATGAAAATTAACATACAAGAGCACACGTATCCAAATTGGCACCCAATTGCCTCGGACATAATTTCTTCTTTATTGTCTAGAAATTCCTTTCCCCTCCCCTCTTTTGTTTCTTTTGTTGCTGCCTCCTATGACTAATTTGCTTAAACAAAGCTAGGCAAAGGAAACAAACAGGATAGAACTAATCATTTGCGATGTATGAAAAGAAAGGAAGAGCAAAGCGATAAAAATAAATGTGAACAACGAAACAAAACCAAAGACGAGAGAGACCGAGCACAACAGTGCATGCAAAATAATAATGATGATGATGTATACTGACTGCACTTGATGCATCGATGCACCCAAGCAACATGTTAGTGGTCTACGTGGACGATTTGCAGATGATTGTATGTGGACAAGCAGCACGTTACTAGGTTAAACAGGGGTAATGGAAGGCTAATTCTTTCCTTTTCATTTTATTTTCTGCTGTCCCTATTTTCTTTATTATATGTTTCTCAACTATGAGGACGACTCTTCAAGGGCTTCAACGAATTTTGCAGTCTTCATCACAGTTCCACGCAAAGAAAGTCTTAAGTGTGTTTTAATTTAAATCCAAAACATGAGAAGAAACACGACATGCGTATTATTATTGATTCTTTTGAGCATTGACAGTTGAAATTATTTAGAATTTGTTCTCAATATTTTAAAGCTTAAAAACAATTCTTTCATTTTCAAGATTTTTGCAGGAAAGGAAGGAGTCCTTTTTGAAAATTTAGTGAACAAATAACATTTGACAGCTGGTACACATTTAGATGTTCGTACCCTCCACCCCAATCTGGATTTGAGTAGAAAAATAGTGGGCGCTCCCGGCTGCCGACCCTCACCACTCACCACCGATACCACTTCTCTGAGTGGGCCCACTTTTCAAATATTGGGAGCTCCAGGGCTTCGCCACGTGTCCGGATGAGCTCATATTTTCAGATTTCTCTCGCATCTGCTCATTTCACGTCTAATTTCTTTTTTGTCAAAAATTTCAAACGTCCAATTTCGAAACACAATTAACGGGGTCAATTCCAAAAAAAACTCCAAACTTTAGGTTCATCCAAATATACCCCGAACTTTTTTGTCTCAAGAAAACCCCAAACTTTAGGTTTAGTCCCCACCGCCCCAAACTTTTCTTTTGTCTCGGAAAAACCCCAAACTTTAGATTCGGCCCCAAATCTGTTTCGCCCCAAACTTTTCTTTTGTCTCGGAAAAAACCCCAAACTCTTAGTACTATTCCCAAATCTATCCTAATTTTTTTGTCAAAAAGAAAATCATCAAATTTTACTCTAATCCTAAATTTGCCCTCGTTAGCCTCGTCCAAAAGCCGTATTAGTAATCCCTAATTTTTTATGTCCTAAAATGGTTTTATTTTGAAAATAATTTTCTATGACATCTTGTTTATGTGTATTTATTATCTATGTGGAAATGCCATGTTAAATTGGGATTAGACCATGGGGTATATTTGATAACATATCAAAAATTAGCGATTTTTTTAGTACAAACGGAGGGTAAAACCCCAAATTAGTATACCCGTTAATTGCGACGTGTTATTTAATTTAGAAATTTAACGGTAAAATTTAACGGAAAATAATATATGGTAATTTGTTTTGGTGGTCAAAAAAATAATTTTGGGTAAATTTGTCATATGTGTACCAATTTGAGATTTTTTTAGACAAAACAAAATTCGGGGTAGATTTGGAACTAAAATTAAAGTTTAGGGTTTTTTGAGACAAAAGAAAAGTTCGGGCAGATTTGGGACTAAACCAAAGTTTGATTTTTTTGAGAAAAAAAAAAAAGTTTGGGGTATATTTGGGACTAGACCTAAAGTTTGGGGTTTTTTTTGGAATTGACCCCAATTAACGGCGTGCAACAATTTTTTCATGTTTCAATGCAGTTGGGAGACCGTTTGCGGGTCTCAAGAGCCACCGAAGATGAAGAAGTCGAAGAACTTCGCCACTTGTTCCCGGCTCCACCAAACCGCAGCCGACGGGCTGTTCTCCAGATTTAGATCTGGACGAGCGGCTCGCGAGCGACGCCGACGCTCGTCCATGGCGGTCGTCGGCGTCCTTCGGCCAGATCTGGTCGGAGGAGATGGTGGAGCTGCCGGAGGAGTCGCAGGAGGAGGTGGCGGCGGAGTCTGAGGTGGAGGAGGAGGCGAGAAGGGTATGGAAGCTGGAGGGGGAGGAGCTGGCCCTCGTAGAAGAGCTCGTCGGCGACGCAGAGGGTGGAGGAGGAGGACGACCAGAAGGAGTGGGTGAGTCAGGATTTTGTCTCTTCTCTTCCCCCATATAGCTGATGCTTAATGAAGACGATGAGCTTGGGTTGGGCTAAGCGTTCCAGGGAGAGGAGAGGTGGCTGACGTGGACGTCCAGGACCACTTATTATTTTTTTATATGAAGGATTACTATCAATTCTTGGCACATGATAGAAGCCTTGTCCCCTTTAACAATTAAGAGATTTTTGTACTGGCTTCCTCTTAATGTAGGAAATTCTAAATTAAACGACAACATTAGACCAAATAAAAGTATAGTTATTAATAATTTCATATTAAAAAAATAAGAAAGGGCTATTTATGCCTCCTCTTTTGCCTGATACATACCTTATTATTATCAATTTATCGAAATATCAATTTATCATCACAAACAAAGTCAATCGCCAATTCTTCCTACTTTTTTCTCTTCATCTTTTATGTTAATTATTAATTGAAAAAATAAATTTATGGTTAATTAATCATACCTTTTGTTTCTCACTATCGCAGCTTCTTCTCCCATTTTCTTTTTTAAACCATGATGAATTATATTTTGTAATACTTTTAACTTATGAATTTGGTTCATAAATAGTACTTTGGTTATATTGTCAATTACTTAATATAAGTATTCTATTCATCTTAATAGTAATAGGAAAATGCAAATGTTCAAACTCTCTCTCTCACAGGCATAGGCATGCACACGCATGCATAGTCACGTTCAACATTCATCAACAAACAACTCGCAATCAAGGCTCCGTTTATTTTGTGAAAATTTATTATTAAGAAAATATTTTCATGATTTTCCGATGTTCGTATCAAATAATTGGTTCTTCATTAACAAAAGAATCTTCTAAAATAGAGGAAAATGTTTTTTGATTTTCAAAAAGAAAAAAACATTTTCTGCACTTATTTTCTTTTATCTCACACCGCCTATTAAGTTCCACTTCTTTCTTTTTTAAAATTAAAATTTCAATTATTTTTATTTTTTAAAATTTGAATTTATTTTTAAGAACTTGAAATTTTAATTATTTTTTTTATAAAAATCAAACTTTTAATTATTTTTTTCTTTTTTTCTCTCCTTTTTACTTTTTTTTTCTTCATCCTTAACCGGTCGCTAGCCATGGTGGCAGTTGACAACCAACCATAGGCAAGGGATGCGCTTGCTTGCCGCGAGCTCATCCCTCACTTATGATCGATTGTTGGCTGTCGTTGTGGACTGGTGATTGGAAGAAAGAAGAAGAAAAAAAAAAATTAAAAATTCAATTTTTTTGAAAAATTGATAAAATATATATATATTAAAAGGAATGCAAAAAGAAAAATCAAATGAGATTTTCTAAATTGAACGACAAAAAATATTTTCTTGGTCATTTTCAGGTTTTAGCTGAACAAGGAAAAATATTGTTATTTTCTTGGAAAATGGTTTCTTAAAAAACATTTTCCAAAAACGCTACATTTTTCATGAAATGAATGAAATTTCAATATCAAATTTTTTCTATCAATTGTAATAGGCCGGATTATCTAAATGCCTGTGAGTAGAGACTTGCTATTTTTCCAATTCATCCTATTATTTAGGAGTCGCAAATTACATCAGTAAAAAGAAGATGGTGTAGGCTGGATCATACAACTGCCATTTTAAAGACGTGTAAAGCTAAAAGAGACAAATATCGATGCATGTGCAATGAGTTTATATCGCAGTTATCTCACCCGTTTTTTTTTCTTCATGTTTTTTAGGTTTTGAACAATAGAACCAGATGACCAAACAAAGAGGGTGAAATGAAACACATGCTAATAGCACACTAAAAGTAGATGTACAATGATACGCATACCAGGAGTGGCTTCACTGTAATGCAAGAGGAACTGAGATATCTTAGCTTCACTTCTGTCTTGTGTGCAAGGTGAATGAAGAGCAATGTAGGCCAAAACCAATCCTGATAACACCAAATATAAGCGGACATATCAACATAACACTGACAGCACAAGAAAAGTAGATATACAATGACACCAATACTGGGAATGACTTCACTGTAATGCAAAAGGAACAGATTTTGGCTTCAGTTTTGACTTGTGTGCAATATGGATGAACGTCAATCAGGCAAAAACCAATATTGATAACACTAGAATATTAAGCGTACAGAAGTAAGAACCATGTAAATAAACAGGAGAGAGTCTGGGGAATATCAGCAAGAGGAATTTAGAATAATCTTAAGCCTTCCGCAATCCTGATACAATCAGAATGAGAAAACAAAATGAATCAACAAGAGAAAAGACATCAACACAATGCATGCAAAACACGTTACGGATTTACGTGGACAAGCAACACGTTACTAGATTGCCACGTGCAATGGAAGGCTTAATTTCTTTCCTCTTTTTTTCCTTGTCATCCCCGTTTTCTTCATATTTTGTTCCACGTTCTCATAGTTTTTCTCGAGATGAAGTTCAATTGTGTCCAATATAAACCTAAAACATTAGGAAGAAACATTACATGCATATTGTCGATTCTTTTAAATATTGAGAATTGGGATCATTTGAATTTTTTTCCCAATAATATAAAGATTAAAGCGTTTCTTTCATTTTTCAGGTTTTTTCAAGACATAAGTATTTTTTAAAACGATAAGAGAATAAATGCAAATATGAATGCTGGCAATTGTTTCGATTTTTGTAGCATCTGCCACTTGGATTTGAACATGTTTTTTCTTTTGCCAGTGGTGAGAGAGATGGTGAAGCCGAGCAAGACAAGACCAGACAACCTTTCCCGAGCAACGCTGCCGACGACGCTTTCTCCATGATCGCCTTTACGGCCTCTGATCCCTGGAGAAGCTGATCATGGCATCGGCCACCAAAGTCGAAAAGAGCACTGAGAGCGACGTGGCGGCGGTTGGGGCCATGCTTACCTTGAAGGTGGCGTGGCCACCACCGCCAGACGCACCTGCTTCCCCTCTCACAGCTTTTAGTTTTTATTCCCCCTTCTCTTTGATGAATTTCATTCTATTTGGTAAGTTTCTCTTTTCAAGAATAAAAAAAAGACACGTCGGCTTACATGCGAGAACCATTTGTCATGTCAGTTGCCACTTAGTTATTTTGGACAACGGTGGCCATTTTAATTTCTCAATTAAGAGTAAGTGCTTTTTTGGAGACATTTGAAAAGTAGTCATTGTTGTCCCTTTGATATATGTGTAAGTATGTGCTCCTTCGATGACGTCATATGATATTCTACATACTCCAAATTATCGTCTAAGGAACCGTCTCGTCCTAAATATATATATATAAAAGAAAAAACAAAAAAACTTATTCTTTCTCATCAAGTATTCTTTATTAAAAAAATGGGTACTTGAACTTTAAAGTTAGACTAATCCATTCGAATGCATGTAAATCACCAAATTTATGTACATAGAGACTAGTCAAATACCTTTTGCAAGTATTCCTATAGGAAGAGAAATAGGAAATTTCGTGTTTGTGCTTCCTAATAGTCAAACAAAGCTGTAGTGCAATCTATTCGGGGTGGGATGTGGAAAAAACCTTAATTTATTGAAACACTTGGAAAGTATTTGTAATACCAATTCTTGTTAGATTGGAGCAAGGTTTCATGGAGAGAGGAGTATTGTTATTACAAATTGAAACTCGTAAGGGGGAAAATTGGGTAGCATAATGGAACTTTTGAACCATTAAATGCAACGTTAACCTTCAGCGGTCCAAAGAAATAGGTCTCAAATTGGACTTTTGTTAATAGACGTTCTCAAATAATTGGCCTTTTGCTAAAAGACAATTTCATCCGTGTGGACTCATGTGAAACTTCTGTTAATTAATCTGGCCATTTGACAACAAATAAAAGGTTCACTTAAATCATTGAGTGCTTGGTGTCATCACTTCCCTTAAATCCAAAAACCAAAAACCAAAAACCAAAAAAAAGGTTTGAAAGTCAGCAGTGCAAAGAAATCTATGACCCACTGAAGAGTTTGTTTTTATTTTTGGCATTAATAAATAAATTTTGCAGCATTCCTTTATTGAGTGCATAAAAGGTGAAAAAAAAGTGCCCCATCTGATGTTTGAGGATAAAAAGAGGTATTTAATGATTCTCAAAGAGGTCTTGTATCAATTGGATATGGTTACACCTGTCAAAATGGGTCAGGCTTTCTTTTAGTATAACCCATTTATGACCCATTTAAAGAAAGCCTGATTTATGACCTATTTAAAGAAAGCCTGACCCGTTTATGACCCATTTAAATATTAAATGGGTCATAAATGGGTTATACTCTCATTTTGACATGTGTATATATAATGGGTTTAAAAATTAAAAAGACTAAAATACATAGATTGTTAATGAACTTGAATAAGTTTAAAATCTTTAAAAAAGATTATAATAATAAGTTTTCCTAAGTTTAGTTAGATAGAGAAATGTTTTAACAATATGGGTCGGGTCGAGTATGGGTTGGGTATGGGTTGGGTTGGGTATGGGTCAAAAATTTTATACTATGCTTAAATGGGTCATAAACGGGTTAATGGGTCAATTTGGGTTGGACCATTTATAACCCGACCCAAACTCGACCCAACCCACCCGTTTAACAAGTGTAGATATGGTTGGCCCTAATCTAATATACTAATATGTGAGATGGAGAATATCTAGTGCACATAGGAAGCAGGAAATAAAATGAAATCTCGCACTAAATATTTATATTGAAGAGGATCATAGAAATTTATTATTCCTTCTTAGCCCACAAATTCTGAAAAAGAGGTACATGTTTATTAGGAGGAAGAAGTGTTCATGTACACCTATAAAAAAATGGATGGCATGAGAACATCCTAGATAAACAGGAGTTATCCTCGTAACCATGTTCTATATTTCAATAAATTCATCATATTAATTAGCTAATTCAAGATCTACTATCAACCATGTTAAGAAGAATGGATATATAACTCTTTCGTTCATGGGACTTATCAGAAGCTAAAGGTTCCAAAATCTGATTTATACCCAAATTTTTTGTAGAATAGTTATGTCCTCGCCCTTCTATCCTTTTTTCCCTCATATCATTGCTCGTTACTCATTGACGAGGATGAAGCTTACACAAGCCACCACAAAACCCTCTCTCGTACCTTGATTTGTAATTTTGACAGGCTAGATTGTTTTTTCCCCATTTAATATAATAGATTAGATCGTTAAAAAGCTACGCTTATCATATGAACATTTTTAACATTGTTCCATCATCACTTATCACGTGAAGTTATGAGATAGATGGAGCCTCAACAAATTAGGCTCTGTTTACGTAGAGAAAGTAGTCGTGCAATTTCATGTGCTAAGCATAAGAAAACAAGCATTAAGTCTGGATAATATAAAATAGAGTACATTTTGTTTTTTAATCATTTGTTATCAAATCAAGGAAGCTTGGTTAGCATGTGTTTGCATCGGGGACTCTCTCTCTCTCTCTCTCTCTCTCTGATTAAAGAGTTTAATAACCCACCTTTCAAGAAAAAAAAGAAAAAATGGGATCGCTGTGGGTTGACCGTTCCAGTCTTTGATTACCGGCAACGTTTTGAAAACGGTAGATGAGGTTGAACAGGACTAAGGGCTTGTATGTAATTCCATAGATTCAACCGGTCCAATTGTTTATACTGACCGTTTTGATCATAAAGAATGAAGTAGCAAGCAATATATGTATTAATAACTTTGAAAATGTTGTGTGTGGATACACATGTAATATTTGTATGCTTTTAAGGATTTTTGGTGTTTTGCAATGAGTAAAATTCAATTTCTTTCCTATCAATCGTAATAGACTAAATTTTCTAAATGTCTTAAAGCAAAGACTTGCTAATTTTCCCAGTTCACCTTATCATAGTCAAGTCCTTAATTAGGCAAACAACAAGAAGATGTTTAAAGGTGATGTCGTGCAATTTTAGACATGTAAAAGTTTAGAGAGACAAATTATGCCCCCGAAACGAGTTTATGTTGCAGTTATTTCACCCTTTTTTTTTTGTTTTGCTTAGAATCAGATTACCAATAAAGAGAGTGAACATGAAACAGGCCCTGATAGCACACAGAAAGTAAATGTATAATGACACACGTACCGGGAGTTGCCTCTCTGTAAGGATGCAAGAGGAACTGAGATTTGCTGACTTAGTCTGCACAATGAAAGGAGGAATGCAGGCCCAAACCAGTCCTGACAACACAGAGTATAAATGGACATATCAGCACAACGCAAAAACAAGGGGACACTGGGGGGGAAGAGTACAGCAGGGAACAGAAAATTCATTGAAGAGAAAATGTAATCTAGGAAGATGCTTCAATACCTTCAGCTTCGACTTGGAACGACTTAGAAGATGAAGGGTCTCTTTGCCGAGTTCTTGCAAGTACCAATGACAGAGACAGGAAAGCACATATAATTGCCAAGATTGGCCATTTTTATAAGGAGCACTACTGACTCAGCTTTTTTTTCTTTTCTTTTTTAACTTAAACAAAGTTGCTAAAGCACAAGCTCTCATTTTTGTAATGAGCACTACAACCGTTCATGGATCAAATACTAAGCCGGACTTATTGGCAAAGCAAGAATTGATACTTACGTTAGAGTCAAGGGATTCATTGTGAGAATTAACTATCGAATGATGCATTTCTTTAAAGCTACGTAATCATCTCCTTTCTTGACAACTTTGGCAAGATACATGTTGATTAATATGCTCCCAATTATTTTCTTCCACTTAACCAAAAGGCATTGTATTTAATGACCCTGCTTTGGAAAAATTATGGTGTGGTGCGGTCCCGCAGACCAAGACTTCTTCCCTTAAACCACTTCTCATAACTATGTTCTACATTCAAATAAATGCATCGCATTGGTTGGGTAATTTAAGATCTTACTATTAGCTGTGGTACCAAAGATAGACATGTACCCTTTTGATTCATAAGATTTAAGGAAAGACGAACGTTCTAGACATTAGACAGCTAACTTCTCCTAGAAACTCTTCGCCCTGCAGCTTTAACATCTGCCAGGAAACCTCCCGATTACATATACGATTTAGATAACTTCTTCCTCACATTAAGAGGCAAAAGGCAAATTGAAACCCAAGTAATCTGAATGGACTACTCTACATTGCCCAAATAAGCATGATTCCAAAGGTGATTGCAAGTCATGATTCCTTAATTGCCATTTAACATTCAAATTCCACGCATACATAAGATAGTCCAATGCATCCATTTTGCTTTTCTAGAATTCCAAGGGCATTTCAATATGTAGACCCCGAGAAAGCTAAAGCCAATCAACTCAGAAAAGGGTCGTCCTACCCCACTTGACCATCAAAGGGAAGAAAAGAGATGACCCTCTATCTTTAATATATTCCTTACTTCAGGACAAAAAACATAAATTTAGGTTAGGGATCAACTCCGAAAAGTGTCGTCCTACCCCACTTGACCATCAAAGGGAAGAAAAGAGATGCCCATCTATATTTAATATATTCCTTACTTCAGGACAAAAAACATAAATTTAGTTCATGGGCATTGAGGTCCTCTTGCCCAAGCTCTGAGGTCTCAAGTCCAAAGTTGAGCTCTCGTCATATATTGAAAAAAAAAAAGTTTTAGAAGAAATCATTTCTTGAATTTAAACATATGATTTGGTTGACTATGAAATGATTTTCCGTTGACTCACTTTCTTGAGTGATCTAAACGCCGAAAATTTAGAAAATTGTTTTCCGACATAAAATTTTTCTTCAATCAAGAGGACCCTAATGTTTCTCATTAAGCTTCAATTAGTACAAGACAAAACATAATTGTAAGGGCCTAAGTAATAAATTCTTCATCACAATGTACATTTCTTCACACTCGTGTGCACAATAAAATAAATTTACTCTATGGTTGAAAGTTTTTGGCTAATATTAATAGATAACAAGCCCCATTTATTTGAACGTTTGAACTCATTTGTAGCTTCTGGTTAGTTAATTTGGCCCTTTTCACGAGAACTTAATTTTTAAATTATAAGTGCTTGATGTGATCACGTCCCTTATATCCAAAACAAACAAAAAGACGCTCGGAGTCGGCAATACAAACCAAACTATGACCCATTGAAGACTTTGCTTTTTCTTTTTGGCATTTGTTAATACATTTGAAGTACCCCTTTATTGAGTCCACATATAAGGTGAAAAAAATGCCACATCTGACATTTGAGATAAAAAAAAGTATCCAACGCTTCTCAAAAGAGGAGGTCATGTATTAATTGGTAATGGTTGGTACTAGTTTAATATACTTACACGTGAGAGGAGAATATTTAGTGCATGTATAAAGAAAATCTCACACTTAATATTTGGAGTGAAAAGGATCAAAGCAATTGACAATACCTTATTAGCCCATAAATTTTCAAAAAGAGTTGCATGTTTATGAGGAGGAAAGAAAGCCTACCAAAACCACTGAGGCACTAGGATTCGTGACAAGGTGGGGAGGGGTGGGGACGCAAGAGTCCTGGGTTCAAACCCATGCAAAGTAAAAAAAAGAAAAAGAAGAAGAAGGCAAAGCGTACCAAAAAGATCAGATCATGTGCATTGGCCAAAATTGGATGGCATCATGGCATCCTAAATAATCAGGAGTTATCAACCTCCACTTCTCATAACTATGTTCTATATTCAAATAAATGCATCACATTAGTTGGGTAATTTAAGATCTTACTATCAGCTGTGTTACCAAAGATAGACATGTACCCTTTTGATTCATAAGATTTAAGGAAAGACGAACGTTCTAGACATTAGACAGCTAACTTCTCCTAGAAACTCTTCGCCCTGCAGCTTTAACATCTGCCAGGAAACCTCCCGATTAAATATACGATTTAGATATCTTCTTCCTCACATTGAGAGGCAAAGGGCAAATTGAAACCCAAGTAATCTGAATGGACTACTCTACATTGCCCAAATAAGCATGATTCCAAGGGTGATTGCAAGTCATGATTCCTTAATTGCCATTTAACATTCAAATTCCTACGCATACATAAGATAGTCCAATGCATCCATTTTGCTTTTCCAGAATTCCAAGGGCATTTCCGAGAAAGCTAAAGCCAATCAACTCGGAAAAGTGTCGTCCTACCCCACTTGACCATCAAGGGGAAGAAAAGAGATGAGCATCTATCTTTAATATATTCCTTACTTCAGGACAAAAACATAAATTTAGTTCATCCATAACCATAGTAAAACTATCTATTATATTAAGTTGGAGAAACTTGATAATCGATCCAAGACCACTCACTATATTACTCCAAGCAGTCTCTCCATTTTCATATAATTTTGAGCTAGACCTCTAAGAAGAAATTTCTTTGAATAAGATGTGACATAGAATTGCAGTTGGAGACACTGTTAATGTATAACAAGGAAAGGCCATGCATAGCACATGGCTTCGCCCGTAAGATTCAGAGGGGAAAAACCCAAAAAGAACCAATGATAGCATAAAGAAATAACATTAGTCAAATTCAAAAGAAGGGAATAATAAAAGATATGAAATGATTAAAATGACTGACACACTTTTACAAGTACGCTGCGACACTTTGTGTCAACATCATATACATGAAAGCTGAAAAGAGACAAGAACAGACAAAGAAATGGATTTACATAATGTAGTCAAGACAAAACAGAGATGGATAAGTTATACTTTGTTATACGTGAAATAGTCACACCAAATGCTGAACAGTCTTGAAGTGATAAGCCCAAGAAATCGTTTCAATCCATGCAGTATTCAAACTATTTGATATAAACTACTGCCCTCACAAGTTCCTGAAGCATCCCATGTCTTTTCCTCAAGTACACAATTGCCATTGGATCACTCTGCAAGAATCCACTGCAGTTCAGGTTTCTTGCAGAGACTTAAACTGGATCAAGAGTATATATGCAAGTTTTGACATGAGCTGAAGTGCTACCGCAGAAATTTTGGCAGATGAGATTTGCCGTGTATGAAGCTCACAAGTCAATAAGAAATTAGCATAATATGCGCATGCAAAGACTCTCTTACAAGTGTTTTCTGCAGCACAAATGAGTCTTCCAGTCAATAAGGTAATTCAGCAACACTCCAGTATTAAAGACAAATAACAGATATCAACCATTAATGCATACACCATATGCTGTCATGTCTTAAATTCTAAAAGCATAAGAATACAGTATATCAAGTTTTAAGATAAGCTGTTGAAAGTTAATTTGAAAAATATAATGAACATTTTTTACAGGCATCAACTAGAAATGCAAAGACTGTTCTAGAATTGTTTTCTGCAGCCCAAATGAGCCTTCCAGTCATATGGTAATTTCAGCAACACACAACCACTGAAGACACAATTTACCGGCATCAACCAGAAATGCATACATCATGTGCTGTGATGTTCCTAAATTTTTGCCAGCATAAGAAGACAGAAAATGAAGTTTTAAGATATGTTGTTGAAATTTTAGTTTGAAAGAAGAAGGAGAAGAAGAAGAAGTTATACCCTTCTGTGACAACCAAAAAAAAAAGAGCCAAGAATATCCCAGGTGAATGTGAATGCAAGAGGCAGACAAAATAGAAAATATACATACTACCAGCAAGATATACAAGAAATCCACAGATAATGCTAATGAAGTTTATCACCTTTGACATGACATCATGATCGCATGATTTTGAAGCAGACAAGGATAACTGCAGCATAGACAATAAACACATCTTAAAAACTATGGGCATTGAATTTCAAGATTGATGCTCATGATAACATCATATGCAATGCAAGAAGTTTGTTGATGAGAAGTATGATATGCTTAATTTGTACTAGCTCTTACCCAGATATCCTATTCGTATCTATGCTTACTCAGCAACACCAAGTTTAGATTTTGAAAGGCAACACATAATTCAGGTAATAACTCTGTTTCTGAAAAATGAACAGCATAATGGCGTACAAGTTTAAGGCTCAGTCAGACACAGACCTTTTGAAAAAACCAATGCAAAGCATTCCTACTAAATTTGTCGCGGCATGTGATCCTTGTCATTTGCATGTGTTTCAAAAGGTCACAGCTCGAGAGGCAGACCAAAATTTTGGTTCGAAGAAAAAGAAAAGAAATCTCCTCAAGTCAAATCTAATGAAGAAAACAAGAAGAAAACTCCAATTAGACGACCACGTTGGGACCACATAATCAGAAGTTCTTCAGACAATCTACCATCAAAAAGTGCGATAGCGAGGTTTGAGCAGAATCCAGAATGCTTCTCCGTCTTTCTGCAAACAATCCTCCATAGACAGAGGGGTTTTTCTTGGCCAATTCATCTTTCGCACGAAAAAAACAAGAATGAAATAATGACAAGTGACAACACTGACTCAGGTCCGAAGAAAACGAAGCGCATCATCGCAGCATAACGACAGCGAATGTATGTCTAAGAATGATTTCACAGTGGAAAAGAGCGCGCATAATCACATGAGCAGGCGAGCGGCACTAACCTCAATTTGAGAGAAGAGAGCGGGTTGACCACGAACTCGGAAGAAAAGGTTAACGGCGTCGTTGTGCCCGCCATTGTTGCCTCCTCCTCCTCCTCCTCCTCCAACTCCTACGCCTCCTGTGGGCCCCTGTCGGGCCCCTCCCCACGGCTCGTTGACCTCCTTTCACATCCGAATCTTCTCGTCTTTTTCTGAAAAACCCTCATATCACAGAGACGGCTTCTGGTGAAAATTGCCGCACCCACTCTTTCTCTGCCATTAGAGCAGTGACGGCTCGTCGTCACAACTCGATCGAAACTACGACGGTGTTATCCGAAGTTACGAAACGAACCCACGTCGACCGATCAGCGCGCAGCTTAAATTTGGTTTCCTTTTGGAGGGCTGCGAATGGTGTCGGAACTGAATCAAAGCTCGAAGCTTTGCGCGCGTTCTGCGATTCCCCTGGTGAAGCTCGTTGCCATATAAGGAGATAAAAGAGTCCGGTTCGATGAGCGACTAGGTGTTGATCCACTCCATTCGACATTCCATAATATGGTGACCATGACCAGTACGAAGATTCACCTTTGCTGAGGAAGCAGGGGGATTCAGAGGAGAGGAAAGCAGCCGAGGGAACGACAGAGACAGTGATAATTTGTCTGAGAAAATATTATTGACCATCAGTCTTTGTGGAGAGAGAGGGAAGGAGTGGATGATCGGATGGAAATTGTCTCTATTTCAACGGTTGAGATCCTTCTCATCCCAATCGAAGGGCCCATATATTTGTGGGAACGGCACAAGATCATTGCCGTTTTCCCTTTCATCTGTCACAAGGCAAGCCACTTTCCTTTCCCCCAAATCACAATCGTGCCAAAAGGCAATAACCTTTCACCAATGGATTTGCTTCTTTTCAACTTTTTGACTTTTATTATAGGTAGGTATACATCCTCTTTGATTTAAAGGCTTCATCACAAAAATTTATTAACGAATATTTCACGATACACGAAGAAATCAAATGAAAAATTAAATTTCTAAAATATCAAATATATAATTGGCCGTTTCTGAAATTATTTATATATAAAATAATCCCTCTTTTTTATATTACAATTTTCGCAAAAAAATATATAGATGATGAGCTGAAATTATTCAAGTCTCAAAAAATTTTCCAATTTTTTCCCAACTCATAAATACAATACTCAATTAGGGTCGAAATTCCCTAATTCCCCAAATCAAGATATTATAATAATTATCCTTATCCACTCCTACCCACATATGGCCTTCCTCCACAGTAAATTTCCTAAGAACTTGTCCTCAAGACTCTGACTCCTTTCCTCAGGATTCGATTCAAAACACAAACGTATGCCAAGGTCAACGCTAGAGTCGAGCCAAGCACATGAATTGCGCTTAAGACCTCATCATGCTCTCTCTCTTTGTCCCCCCTCCCCCAAAAAAATGTCTAATGGGGGTGGGTGGATTTGCACTCAGTTGTCCAGCAATACAGACATGATCATTTTCTCTCAGATGTGAAGCCGCAACATGAGCCAAATCACCTTCAAATGTGATTAGAGTCCCGTTAGGAAGGCGGTCAAAAGGATTTACAAAATGCTCCTGGTGGAATACTCGCAGCTAGCGTTCCAAAAACAGCATGTCCGCTCAACATGAAGCAAATCCTATACATCTTTCTACATAATTTGTGAGAGGCCATGCATACTAGCAAGATAAATAATTTCGTGGTTTAATACAAAAAATCGACAAACTTATGAATTAGAATACCGGAATAGTTGTTAAGGGTGCGTTTAGTAACATTTCTATTCCTGGGAACAATTTCTTTTCATAAATAGTTTTTCTATTTCTATTCCTAGGGGAACAATTTCGAGCAAAAAAACGCGTTTGGAATCTGCATGAAATTTTTATTTCTGGAATAGTAAAAGAACAGAAATCCGTTTGATAAAAAACTGCACGAAATTTCTATTTCTATTTCTATTTCCAATTTTAATTTTAAAAAAGAAAAAAGAAAAATGAAGAGATTAGAATAATAGATTAGAGATTATATAAAATTGACAATATCAAAATCTCATTATATTAATTATAGATTTGCATTAAGGATTAGTTCATATAAACTTTTTTCCTCTTTTGTATATTTCCATTAATAAGATTTCTATTCCCAATTTTATTTTATTTTTTTAATAGTCAAGAGGCCATTATTGTGTCTTTGGAATAAAAAGAAAAATGATTCTATGTTTTAACATTCATCACAAATCTCAACCCAAGCAACCAAAGTAGATATTTCCTAGATCCTTTTATTTTATTTTTCATCCCTCTTTAGGAAAGTTTGATTTAATCAAAAGCATAAAGTTGTCTAATTAGATGCAATTAATTCTTAAGGCTAGAGCATTTGATTTTGCTAGAGATTATTTGCATCTTACCCCTCTGAATGACTGGTAAGCTCAAGCTACACTTATAAATCGAAGAACGTCAATTTCTTTTTCTAAAACTCAACAATTTTAGCGAATTTCTATTGCTATAGGATAATCAATGATTATCCATCTTTACCAAAATAGATAAGACGTGTTTCTATAAAATAATATAGAATTGAATGACGTTAATACAATTAACAAAAATGTATTTGTAATAGTTTACAAACACATTACAAAAGTCACAAATACAAAGTCAAGAAATGCATTCATAATAGTTTACAAACACATTACAAAAAATCAGAAATACAAAGTCATGGAATCTCATCCATGTTGTGATCCCTTGCCATCTTGTTTGCAATATTTTTCCTAATCATGTTTATCTCAGCTGCTCCCTCGAGTGATGTATCATCTACAACCTCCTCTTGTGTAGGTCCAAATGGGAAGTTCGGATCTCCATATAAGGCAAAGTTTTTGTCCATCTTGTCTTGGTTGCGAATGTAATTATGGAGAGCACAATATGCAATTACAATAAATGCTTGCTTTCGAATTGCAAATGGAGGCATGTGTCTCAAAATGAAGAAGCGATTTTTTAATACCCCAAATGACCTCTCAATGACATTTTTCAATGAAGAGTGTCTATGGTTGAACAGTTCTTTGGCTGTTCTAGGCCGTCTTCTACTACCCCTATAATCATTCAAATGATACCGTTCACCTTTAAATGGAGTTAAAAATCCTGGAAGTGCTGCATAACTAGAATCTACCACGTAGTATTTACCTATAAAAAGATATAAAAATTTGTTGTGATATGCAATAGCTATGTAATCATAAAGAAAATTAATTCATATAGACAAAGTAAATACCGAGTGGTGCTTGAGGAAATTGCAGTCGAGGAGTCTCAAGTGCTACCGAGAGAACCCGACAATCATTAGCAGATCATTCCCAACCAACATACATGAAAGTAAATTTCATATCAAATGAACAAGCACACAACACATTTTGAGTGGTATTCCCTTTCCTGCCTCTAAATGGGATCTGCTGTGACACTGGGACGGAAGCACTAATATGGGTGCCATCAATAGCACCAATGCAACCTTGTAATTTTATAAAAATCTAGTGTTACACAAGATTACCAGTTTCATGTATTTAATGGTCTAAAATCGATAGAAAAATATACCTTGAAGTAGCGTTTATGTTTAGGATCAACAAGAATCTCTTCTGGAACAACATCAAAGGAATGTGGTCTAATAATCTCTTTGGACAATTTGATTAGTGCTTTCAGCACTCTAGTGAAATACTTACTTATTGTTTTTCCTGAACGTTGAAATCTCTCACATACATCTCTGTTGGAACTTTTGTGACCAACCACAAATAAGAAAATCCCAACTTGTTCATCTACTCTTACATATCGACTATCTTTCAACCAACCTCTTGCCCTCATCAAATCACATAAACTCTCCAACCTAAATGCTTCATATATCCTATCTGAATGTCCATAAACAAGACTCCCTTATCCATTTGGGTCCAGACAATTTACCGTCCCTAATAGGTTCTCTCGTATGCATATACATGTCCAACGTAACAAAACACAACCATGCTATCATTATGTCAATATCAAACTCTTCCAAGTACCGTTCAAGATCAACTGCTGCTATCTCCCCATTAGACACACTATTTGATCCCCCTTCCATAGTACCTATACCATCACACAAATGCAACATCAATATAGATATATGTTAAAAAAAAACACCAACAAAAATTAATAACATAAGTCATGGAGTCAAAGCAAACTAAATATAAAATTTCCACATAAACCATCATATTCAAGTCACCACACAAATACAAGAGTCTCAACATAAGTATCTTTAAAAACAAAATAACAATCAATAACATAAGTGACATAGTAAAAAAAAACCCTACACAATCCATTGTGCACATAGTCAAAAGAAACCCCACACAATCCATTGTGTATTTCTTAACATCTACAAAAGACACTGGAGAAATCCATTTCTCCTTTCAGGCGGGGATTTGATGAAAGCCTCCCTCCATGCGACACTATTGCAAGCTCATTCCACTACTTTATTGTAAAGATCCTGCTCCAACTCAGGCATGCTAACTAAGGCATCAATCACATCAGATACAAAAAATGGGTCTATAGGTGGTGATGGGGCTTGTGAGGTGATAGAGCCACTCACAGATAGACTAGCCCTAGTTTTAATCATCTCTTGTAGGGCTTTGCAGGTGTTAGCAACATCAAGTGAATGATGCCTTTTTCTCCTCTTACTTGGAGTTCTATCCAAGTTATGCTTGTCATGAAATGGAGTGTCATTGGATGTAAAAACTCCTTCATTAACATTATGTTCACTTATGTCCTCCCGACCATCGTCTGCATCATCACCACCGGTACCAAGTTCGTCTGACAACACAAAATCTTCGGTATTTTCTGTTGCATGCTCTCCAGTAGCATATGTATCACCAAATACAATACACAAGTCGGCATATTGAGGAAACCCATCCTTCTTGAATTTTGCCCACTCAATATTATCCTGTAGTTTTCAAAATGATAACATACATCAGCAACATAAAAAAACATCTTGCCATGTACATCTACAGAGAACTCAAAATGACCAAAGTTTAAATTATACCTTAATGTGAGGTTCCCATATAGTTGGATCATCGATAATAACAGTTTTGCTCACATTATCCCAACCAAATCCAGATTGTGAAAGAAGTTTATTAAAACTACCATACTGTTTTTTCAGTTTGTTCGCCTTGTTCTTCAACTGTACTTGAGTATATTAGAGTCCTGTCCGTTTATTGAATTCAATCCGTATGTTATTCCATCCCACTTTGTTATAAGTACAAGAGGTGCGATTTCCCTTTTTGACCTCTTATACCAACAAACTAACGTACAAGTTGGTTAAATACTCGGTCCACTTTGCGTTGAATGCCTCTTTTTGGGATGCCATTTAACCTTCACTAGTTGAGCATCATATGAAAGTTTACGATAATCAAATATATGGAAAACCAATTTTTGAAGAGAAATTCACAAATATAGGTATAGTCTAAAGGAGAATGACGTTATATAATATAGCACTCATGTTTCTCTCTCATTTCATGGGAGACATTCATCATCAAGTATTCAGCTTCCTAAAACAAAATACGGCAATGTATGGATATATAAGCGATTTAATCAAATCCCAAGTTATTCTAAAACTACAAGCCTAATACTAAATTCTGAATTCCTCCTACCCTTAGTGCTAGTAAAGTAAAACTGGGCAGCAATCAGGCTCAAGTGATTTAATCAAATCCGTGCTTTGAAGACGAGGAAATAACATAATCGGCACTAAATAATTAATATAAACACAAACAATGTTAAAGTTTCAGCCCCTTGAACCAAAGACTTTCCTCTCTTCCCATATGTTAATCTGCAGGTAAGGTAACACGAATGCAACATTGCAAATCAAACATATTAACTAATGCAAGCATTAGCTTAAATAACTCACCCCCCTTCCAAAAAAAAACACAAAAATAGGGGAAGAAAATTGAACAAAAGAGGCCAGACAAAGAATAGTGCATGCTGGAGAAGAACATTGTAAAGCTTTAACAGTATGAGAAAAGTGGTCTGCATTGTCTACCAAACAATAGAAGCATAAAGCAGGGCTTCTCAAAACACTTCATCAACATTAAAGTTACACAAGAGCTTCCAGAAATCATCCCAGATATGATTCAGTACCATGATAAGAATTGCCCTGACTTATGGAGCTGTACATTTTTTGAGGGAAAAACAAGCCATCAAAATCTTAGAAGATCATAGGATCTTTACCATATACACAAAAAGGAATCTCCTCAATTGTTAAATCACTAAGGCAAAGAGCAGACCAAATCCATTTGCAAAACACAACCATTCAACTTCAAGAAGCAAGAATGACATCTAAAAAGTGTACAATGAGAAGAAATCGAAGCCACAAACCTGGATTAAGGGCGAGACAAGCACGAATAGCAAGCACGAACAGAGGCTACTGGACAAAGATTCAAGTTCTTGAAGTAAGAATCACAACTAGAACATAATCAGTGCTAAATAATTAATCTAAACACAAACAATGTTAGAGTTCCAAATTCCCAAAGAGCAGACCAAATCCATTTGCAAAACACAGCCATTCAACTTCAAGAAGCAAGAATGACAACTAAAAAGTGTACAATAAGAAGAAATTGAAGCCACAAACCTGGATTAAAGGCGAGACAAGCACGAACAACAAGCACGAACAGCAAGCTCGAACAAAGGCTACTGGACAAAGATTCAAATTCTTGAAGTGAGAATCACAACTAGAACATAATCGGCGCTTAATAATTAATCTAAACACAAGCAATGTTAAGAGTTTCAAATTCCCAAAGAGTAGACCAAATCCATTTGCTAAACACAACCATTCAACTTCAAGAAGCAAGAATGACAACTAAAAAGTGTACAATGAGAAGAAATCGAAGCCACAAACCTAGATTAAAGGTGAGACAAGCACGAACAAGGCCTCCTCTTCCTTCCCCAAGCTTGAAGAACGGGTTCCCTCCTTCACTCATGCATCAGGTTTCATCATCCCGAGCTACAGCGAACAAGAATTGGAGCCTCATGGAGGATAACCACAGGCTCAAACAGAGCTCATTCAACTCCGCAAACAGAGATTTTTTCTTGAAGAAAGTTACATTGTTTTGTTTATTTTGCCAGGTTAGACGAAAAAATTTTCACACTGGACTTCAACTTATTTTAAAAAGCCACATTGGAATAGAAAAAAATAATTCAAAGGTCATAGAACTTTTGGCCAAAATTTGTTATCGAAAGTACTTGAGTAACAGTTTTTTTGCAACAAAGGCGATGGAAACAGAGAGAGGCTACTGGACAAAAATTCAAGTTCTTGGAGTGAGAATCACAACTAGAACATAATCAATGATAAATGATTAATCTAAACACAAGCAATGTTCAAATTCCCAAAGAGCATACCAAATCCATTTACACAGCCATTCAACTTTAAGAAGCAAGAATGACAACTAAAAAGTGTACAATGAGAAGAAATCGAAGCCACAAACCTGGATTAAGGGCGAGACAAGCATGAATAGCAAGCACGAACAAAGGCGACAGCAGAGACAGGCTACTGGACAAAGATTCAAGTCAAGTTCTTGAAGTGAGAATCACAATTGGAACATGTACAACGAGAAGGAATCAAAGTGAAATACCTGGATTCAAGGTGAGATGAGCACGAGAGAAGAAAGGCACGCACGAACAAAGTGATGGAGAGACGTGACTGGAGGTGGGCGACTGGAGAGAGGCAACCGAAGGCGACACGACCAAAGAGAAGTGACCCCAACACAACCAGAGAAAGGCCACGAGCAGAGGCAACGCAAGCGAAACCAACACAACTGGAGGCAAGTGGACCGGGAGCGACGCGATTGGAGGCCTTCAAACCATTCGAACCATCAAACTAGAAACAACATCAAGAAAACAAAAATCACGGACAAACGAGCAAACCCAGAAAACTCCCAAATCGAGACATCCCCAAAACACCACAGAACGCACCCAGAAAACGACGCGATTGGAGGCCTTCAAACCATTCGAACCATGAAACCAGAAACAATATCAAGAAAACAAAAATCACAGACAAACGAGCAAACCCATAAAACTCCCAAATCGAGCTAATCGACCCTAGGAACGCACACACGAACGCACGCCTACGCACTCATCGATAAAGAACCCAAATCGAGACATCCCCAAAACACCACAGATTAGAACCCGCCACACACAGATAACAAAAACAAAAGAACGTGAGTGACCAAAAGCGACGTGACCAGAGAGAGGCGAGCGGAGGCGACGCGATCAAAGGCAAGGCGATCGAAGAGAAGCGAGGTGAACAGAGGCAACGCGATTGGAGGCGAGGGATCGGAGGTGAGGGACCGGAGGCGACACGATTGGAGGTGAGGGACCAGAGGCGATGCGATCGGAGGTGAGGGACCGGAGGCAATGCTACCGGAGGTGATGCACCGAAGGCGACGTGACCAGAGGCAAGGCGACAGAAGAGAAGCGAGGTGAACAGAGGCAACGTGATTGGAGGTGAGAGATCAGAGATGGGGGACTGGAGGCGACGCGATCGGAGGTGAGGGACTGGAGGTGACGCTACTGGAGGTGACGCAACTGGAGGCAGGTGGCCGGAGGTGACGCGACTGGAGGAAGGCGGAGGTGAGTGAGAGCAAAGGAGGTGCAGGTTGGGGTCGACTGAACAAAGGAGGTGCAGGTCAGGTTTCACGTGTGAACAAATCGTTTCTTGTTTTTGTTCCCCGGAATAAGAAGTAGAAAAAATCTACTTCTTATTTCTACTCTAAATTTATTCCCGGGGACAACCTTTTGTTCCGGGGAATAGAAAAATCAATTGGCGTTACCAAACAGATTTCTGTTCTTTTTCTACTCCTAGAAACAAAAGAACAGAAAAATAGAAAAATTGACAAGATTACAAATAGACCCTAAGTGATCCACAATGGTTGAAATTTACGTCTTGAAATGACACGAATGATCGCACATTTTCTCTTTCTCTATATAAATTGAACTGCTTTCACTTCTTCACGCGCATATTCTTAGCTAGTACATGAGAAAGGAGAAACCCAAGAACGAAGAATGGCCAAACGAACCAGAGCGGCAGAGAGTCCGGAGACTCATCGCAGGCCACGACGTGCCGGCCCAAAGCTCACCGTCGGGACCATTCAGGGATTGAACCGGCATGCAGATGCGACTGATCACTCTTCAAATCCATTGATCAAAGTTCAAAAACCTTTAGCTTTTCAATAAAATCACAAGTAGCATGATCTACTCAATTGCATTGAGTCCGCCATCTCATAAGCCATGTAAATTTTTTCATATATCTCATAGTAGAAATGTTGTGATTTATTCATGTTGTTTGTATTGACAATTACATGCTTTCCAATCAATAAAAAAGTCTCATTTAGAGTAGTATGGACTATAGTTAGGCTATGTGCTTTAGAATGAATTTAATTTTCAATGCACCCTCTCATCAATTCAATTGACAAACACTATTAATCGATAGAGTTTCTTTCTAAATGATAGAACAAAACTAAACAAAATCCAATATATAAATGAAATGATTAAGAATAGAGAAATATCATCGAGACTCCTCAGTTCCTATTTACTTTGCAATTGATTACATTCTATGGTTTGGGAGCTCGAACTTTGGTCTTTCGATTATCTTTTCCAATCTTCACCTTTCCGATGGTGAGTAATTTCCTTCTTTCTTGGCTAAACGATGGGTGACTTGAAAATAAGCACTATGAAATCTATTGCACACTCATCGTTTTAAATAAAGCATGTAATAAGAACAAGGGGTCACAAAAAATCTTTAGAGTCAAGGTATCCATACGGGAAATTCTGGGTGGGTGTAGTCCCATGATCGATTATTTTGAGTATTGACGGTTAGAATTATTTATAACTTTTTCTCAAGTATTTTAAAGCTTAAAAACATTTCTTTCATTCAAAGGCTTTTGCATGAAAGCAAGTAGTCCTTTTTGAAAATTTAGTGAACAAAAACATTTGACGGCTGGTACACGTTTGGATGTTTGTACCCTCCACCATCTGGATTTGAAAAGAAAAATAGTAGGTGCTCCTGGCGGCTGAGCCTCACCACCGAGACCACATCTCTGAGTGGGCCCACATCTCAAATATTGGGTGCTCTAGGACCTCGCCACGTGTCCAGGCAAGCTCATTTTCCAAAATTCTCTTGCATCTGCTCGTTTCACGTCTAATTTCTTTTTTGTCAAGAATTTGAAACCTCCAATTTCGAAAACCATTAACGGCGTGCAACGATTTTTTCGTGTTTCAATGCAGTTGGGAGACCATTTGCGGGTTTCAAGAGCCGCTGAAGATGAAGAAGTCGGAGACCTTTGCCCCCCATTCCCGGCCCTACCAAAAGGCAGCTGAGCCCGGCGACGGCCTACTCTCCAGATTTAGATCTGGACGGGCGGCTCCCGAGCGACACTGACGCCCGTAATTGGCGGTCGTCGGCGTCCCTCGGCCAGATCTGGTCGGAGGAGGTGGTGGAGCTGCCGGAGGAGTTGCTGGAGGAGGCGAGAAGGGTACGGACCATGGGGAGGGGAGCTGAAGGGGGGAGGAGCTCGTCGACGACGCAGAGGGTGGAGGAGGAGCTGGGGGGAGTGGAATGGCGACGAGGGGTAGGAAGAGGGACTGGTTGAGTTAGGGTTTTGTTTCCTCTTCCCCATATAGCTGATGCTTGATGAAGACGATGAGCTTGGGTCGGGTTAAGCGCTCCAAAGAGAGAGAGATAGAGAAGTGGCTAACGTGGAAGTTCAGGACCACTATGTTTTTTATGTGGGGGAACTAAAAATACTTTTTAGGACATAGCATATGCCATATCCTCTATAAATCGAAAAAGGAATTTAAAACTGGCTACCTCTTAATGTGGGAAATTCTAAATTAAAAGATAATATTGTGGCAAATAAAATTTTAGATATTATAACTCTATGTAAAAAACAAAAAATGAGGCGAAACTTTTTCCAATTCTTCTTTAGCTTAATACATGTCTTTGATTATCCATTGACCAAAACATTAATTTATGAAGGAAAAAATAAGGTCAATCCCTAATTTATCCTGCCTTTTCCATCTCATCTTTTCTCTTCACAATTTATGTTTATTATTAAAAAAAATTCGCCTATCTATCTTTCCAGAAAAAATCAAATCCTTCCAGTGTCCCTGGTCAAAGGTAACGATTTGAGAACCATACTAGAGTGAGGGCCAATATACAATTCCACCACATCCAATCAAACCGACAGTTCATATGAACGGGTTTCGAATAAAAATAGCATATTAGGAAAAAGAAGCAACATGTGCAACAATAATTTTGAAAAAATGATGTGAGGATTTCATATGAAATGCATTGTATGCTTTAAAGGATGAAAGGTGTCCAACATAAAACTCAAAATGTTTTCATCCTATCAATTATAATAAACTCGAGAATGAAGGAGGGGGCTTTTCTGAAGCAGCAATGCAAAAACAAAATTACTGTAATAGATCTTGCGTTTCAAAACAAGTTACCTCAAAGCAAATCAAGTTGTGTCCACGTGTTGAAAGGCAATATAATCGGAGGATTACTTTCAACTTTCACACCTCAACCTGCAGTTATCAAAGCAAACATCTCAGAATAAGAACGAGCATCTCAATGATTTATAGGGATCGTTGTGCTGTTTCTTACCGATGCAGTTTCTCCTCTTCAAGCATAAGCCCATGTCACTTGAACAAAGCTCTACTTTTTCTCTCGCTCCAAAGGATGAATCAGATCTGCTTGGTATATACGAAATCTTGTGAGGGTTGCGCTTCTTTAACGAGGCAATTTCACTTTTTGACCAACGCCACCGAAACGATTCCCTCCCGTTAATTGGCAAAAATACCCCCCACTGTAGACTTTAAGGATATTTTCTCACTTCTCATTTGTAATCGGACCACATGGCCACACAAATTCAAGTAAAAAGGACATTTCGAAATGATGGGGTCAGAACTCATCACGTGATCCTGTCACCTTTGTCCAGGTAAATAATTGCAAGTGCCCGTGGAACAAGGACGAACGAAACACGGCAATGATTATGGTGTGGCGTGGATCTCATGGACTAGAGGTTAAAAAAACAAAGGATTGTCCGAACCAGGAACAGCCCATACCGAATTAGTCCGATCCGTTTCTTATGAGCGTTAATTTGATTTTTGATTCCCAAAAGTAAAGTCGGATTTCTGATTTCCAAAGAACCGGATGGATGATATATTTTTTATTATTTCTTAAAAAATTAATAAAATATAAACTAAATATTATATTATTCATTAGCATCATAAGTTACGGCACAATAATTCTTCATTAATCGCCACTTATGTCAATATCTTAAAAAATTTTATTATCTTAGTTTGCACTACCACTATTTAGTGAAAAAAAAATAAAATGGCCGATTCTATGAAGATTAGAGCAAACCGCTCAACTCTTGATCTTAGGATTAAATAATCCGATCGCATTGGACCAAAAACCAATTGTCCATATTGTAAATTGTGACATTTTCCTCAACCCCTTTCCATCATCTACTATGAACATGTTTTGACTAACGAGCTCCCATAAGAGTCCCTTTTCCCTCTTCTTCAATATCAATTTAATTTATTCAGCTAATTTAAATTGAAAATTACTAACGTATACGCCTCTGTCCTATATGACACAATCTATGAATAAATGACAAAATAATTTTAGAGCAAAGATGTCCAAATCTCCATTGGTATAATCTACCTATATGCTTACACTACACACTAAATAGAGTTAGCAAAATTTTCTTTAAATTAAGAGCGAGCTCATACAGTAAAGAGATTTTTCTGTATGGACACACGAATCAATGTTGAGGCCCCCTTGTAAAGATTTGCGCGTGCCCTCCTCTCAAGGAAAGAACGGGGGAATTAGAAATCAACCGGTCCGGTGTCTAGCCAAAGGTAATGTTTTGAGAATCGTACCGGGCCGGAATGTGATTCCACTTGGTCCAATCGTTTGCACCGATCTGATTTGAGTAAAAAGAAACAACGTGACGATGGTTTTGAAAAAAGTCAGGTGTGAAGGGTCCCAATGTTTTGAAGGATGTTAGGGGTACCGGGATGAGTAAATTGAAATGTGTTCTTTTCTCTTTTGCGGTGGAGTAATCCAAAAATGAAATTACCGTAGTGGGAATGTGTTTGGGAAGAATATCAAAGTGGGTCCGAGTCGCCAAACGCGGTACAATCTGATGGAACTCATCGCGTCGCCTGTTGGTCCAGATTAAATAATTGCGAGGGACCGCCCTCTGACAAAGACCAAACAAAACGAAGGTGGGAGGCGCGCAGCGGGTTTGGTGTTGGAGAATGAGCTGTCTTGGAGAAGATCAAAGCTGTGCCCGATGTCGGAAGGGCGTCCGGACGAACCATACGGGCTTGTTATATACGAAATCTTAAGTGAGGCGAAATTACTTCTTTAACCCTCACCTTTTCCAATCTCTTCCGGTTAATCGGCAAGAATAACCCCAGGCCCACCGTAGGCTTTAAGGACATATTTTCTTAGAGCTAATTCCCTAAAAATATCATATACTTTAAGTCTAATCGCAATTCTACTCTTAATTTTTTTTTTCTAAGCAAAATTCAAAAACCTCAAATTTTAGGTCTAATCCTAAAATTAACTCAAATTTTTTGTCTAAAAAAAAAGTGTTAAATTTTGGATCAAATCCCAAATCTACTGCGAACATTTCTTTTGTCTCAAAAAAATCCTCTCAAATTTATGTTGAAATTTTTTATCTTAAAAAAATCTAAACTTTATATCTAGTTTTAAATTTATCACGAACTTTTCTTTTTTTTTTTAAATTTTTTTTTTAACTTTTTAGGTCTAATCTCAAATCTACCCTAATTTTTTCATTGAAAAGAAAATAATCAATTTTTACTCTAATTCTAAATTTGCCCCTGTTAGTCATTCCTAATTTTTATATTCTAGAAGGTTTATATTTTGAAGATAATTTTTCAGGTCTCTTTATCAAAGTGTATTTATTATCGATGTGGAAATCTTTACGTTAAGGTAGATTTGAGAATGTATTAAAAGTTAGTGATTTTTTTACAAAATAAAATTTGGGGCAAATTTAAAATTGGACCTAAAGTTTAAGATTTTTTGGGACAAAAGAAAAGTTGGGGGCAAATTTGAGATTAAACTTAAAATTTGAAATTACTTAAGATAAGAAAGTTTGAGACTGATTTAGGATTTGATCTAAAATTTAAAATCTCATTTTCTTAATTTTGTCTGTAAATGAGCCACACACAGATCGATGTGGAAACAACATTTCGAAACGGCGAGGGCGGAACTTATCACGTGGTTTGTTCACCTTGTCCAGATAAATAATTGCCACTGCTGGAACAGAAACGCACAAAACACGGCAACAATCATGGTGCGGCTGTGGGTCCCATAAACCGAGATGTTTCCCTCAACAAATGATGAGCTCCCCGTAAGTCTCCCTTTTTCTCTGTAACAAACGCGTGGAAAGAGGCTAACGTTTCTTTCCCCCCAAGGGCCTAAGTGATGATTTCTTCATCGCCATGCACATTTCTCATGCTTGTGGGCACAACAATATATATACATCTCATCTAACAATTTAAATTTTTAGAATAGTTAATAATAATACCATAAAATTTGACAACTCTATATTTGAAAATATCTAAATTAATGAACGCTCATAGTTAGGAACTTCCACGGTAGAAAGTTAAAGGTTCTAGACAGCACACAACTAGCTTCTCTTTGAAATTCTTGGTCCAAGGCATAAAAGCAAATAGAAACCCAAGTCATTTCAATGGACAAGTATAAGTTTCCCAAATAAGCATGATTGGAAGGGTGATTGTAGGTCATTTTGCTTTATTGCCATTTCACGTTCGATCCCCTATGCAAACGTAGGATAGCCCAATGCATTCACTCTATTTTTCCACAATTCCACGGACATAACAATATGTAGACTATAAGACAGCTAAAGCCATTGCACCCTGGGAAAAGTGTAGTCCTAACATCAAAGGAAAGAAAAGAGGAGAGCATCTTAATTTGATCCATAACCAGTGCCAAAGAAATCTTTTCAATCCATGTGGGATCCAACCTATCTAATGTAGCTTTTGTCCTCCCAAGTTCCTCAAGCATCCCATTTGTTTTCCACAAGTACACAACTGCCATTGGATCACTCTTCATGAATCCATTGATGAAAGTTTAAAAACCTTTAAACAAGCTCAAATTTGGGGGGAATGCAAACAAGCAAAAATCTCCCAGAGTTAGTCATTTATTGTACCTAACTATATTCGTTCTAATTTCTCACGTCGTGTGAAACTTGATCATGAGCATATATGCTAGTTTTGACATGAGCTAAAGTGCTATAGCAAAAATTTTGGCAGATGAGATTTGTCGCATGTCGAAGCACACAAGTCAAAAAGAAAATAGCATAACATACACATACACATACACAAGCTCTCCTAGAAGTGTTTTCTGTAACATAAATGAGTCTTCCCATCATAAGGTAATTCAGCAATGCTCCGGCATTGAAGACCCAATCAACATAGATCAACCATTAATGCTTATACCATGCTTACACCTTGCTTACACCACATGCTGTCATGTCATTAATTTCATCAGCATAAAAAGACAGAAAATCAAGTTTTAATATAAGTTGCTGAAAGTTTACTCTAAAAAAAAAGAATAATAATAGTCCAAGGAGAAAATTTATGCAAATTTAGAAAGTTATTGATTGAAGAAGAAAATTACTAGTTGCCAGCATATCAAACATGAACCATAGAAAAATGCTATAAAGTTATATTCTGTGCAGGTGTCGACAGTTTTTATTTTCGAGTGTACACTACACTTGTGTCTCTATATGCTTGTGCAATTGCATCACAAATGGGTAAAAGCACCATGTCTTTAACATCCATACATACCGTCTGGTAAGAATTGACACAATTTTGACTAGAGTACACATCAACTTCCTTGAATAATCGGCAGACAACCTGCACTAGGGTTCCTCGAGTTCGATGGTGTTGTCGGATGTGCAACATGCCGTGCCTTTAATTCTGTAGGGCGGTTAGCATTCTTGTACTCAGAATTGGGGCCTTGGCTACTTGAGAGGGAGGAGTCACTTTTCGATCTACTCTCTACCGTATGTCAAGAGATGTGATAACCCACCATCATCCAAAACTTGAAGAAAGACCTCCTCATTTGACAATCCATCAGCATTTCACTTCTATCTTCTTATGCATTAACCTTTAGTTGCAACTGTCCTTTTAATTCCTCATTACTCCTCGTTTGTTTTGGTTTTTCATTTTGATTGTCTGATACTTCTAGTATCCACATAACCGGTCAGATTATTTATTGATGTTATGGTCTTCTTAAGTGTATTTTTCTTTTCTTTTCTTTTTTTTCCCAGTGAATGTGTTGCCCATGTGCTTTGTGGGGTCGATAATTGGGAGCTGCTTGTTGTCTAATTATAGCTTATCTATTGTCAATTCATAAAGGAGATTCAAAATTTTTTTTTATTATGAGCATGATGGCCTTGTTTATGCTAGCCATTCTTTCAGCTAATTAGCTTTCAATAAAATCACAAGTAACATGAGCTACTCAATTGCATTGAGTCCGCCATCTCGTAAGTTATGTAAATTTTTTTGTTTATCTCACGGTAGAAATGTTGTGGTTTATGATTTATTCATGTTGTTTGTATTGACAATTACATGCTTTCCCATCAATAAAAAAGTCTCTTGTGGAGCAATATGGACTACAGTTAGGCCAGGTTCTTTATAATAAATTCCATTTTCAGCACACCCATTCATCAATTTAATTGAGAAACACGATTAATCGATAAAGTTTCTTTTTAAATAATAGAGCAAAACTAAACAAAACTCAATTACTAAATGAAATAATTAAGAATAGAGAAATGTGTCATCTCCCTCGCACTTTCTCATCAAGAATAACCACATCAAGACTGATAAATTCCTATTTACTTTGTGGTTGATTATATTCTATGGCTCGGGAACCCGTACTTTGGTCTTTCGATTATCTTTTCCAATCTTTAACCTTTCCAATGGTGAGTAATTTCCTTCTTTCTTGGCTAAATGATGTGCGCAATGGAAATAAGCAGTATGGAATCTATTGCACACTCATCGTTTTAAAAGCATGCAATAAGAACTAGGGTCATGAAAAATCTTTAGTGGTAGTTTGCAAAGTAAGTGTTCTTGAATTTGTTAACACATAAATTTTGATCGATCATTTATAATTTAATGCACAAAATTTAGGGATTAATTTTAACCCCTAAACAAAAAATATTAGAATTAAATTGTATAGCATATAGTTTTAGGAGTATTTATATTGCATTTGCAATGGACCAATGGTGGATGGGCTTCAATTGATTGTACTGAGCTTTAATTTAATGAGTTGGATTGGGCTCGTGGTGATGAAATTTGATCTCGCCCACTAATATAGGTTTTCTCAAGGATGCGAATTTTCAAAATCAAATTGAGAGATTGATTTGTCTTGGGAAGTAAAGAAATCGTAGTCTTTTATTTAGTAATGCAGATTTTCTCAAGGATATAGTGGGCAAGATTTTGGCTGGAGAATGGAAAGAGGGATTCGATGAGCAAGAACATTATATGGCTTGATACCCGAAGGAATTTCTATCAAGCAATTCAGGAATAAGAGATTCTATCCACGACACCAGCTCAGCAACAAGGAAAGAAATCGACGAGCTTGCGAGCTGATATTCAATTTAAAGAAATAAAATAAATTGAGAATATTCAGCACGTATCCCATCCACTTGGAGCTGACATATTATATATAGAGTATCGACCTTTGGAGAAGAGGGAACCGCAGCCCTTGAGAGAGAGAGAGAGAGAGAGAGAGAGAGAAGAGAGTCCTCTCTCGGCTGAACCAAGGAGATCCCACGTCGCGCGAGACCCCTTGCCGTGACACTGCACCCAAGCCACCTGAGTTGCCATCGCTGCACCGCTCTTGCTGCGTCGCCCCCAGCAGCAACAACAGACTTGCTGCCGTGACCTCACTGATACCACGACAAGTTGCCAATCCGGTGCCGAACTGCTGCCTGCCCCAAGCCAGGATACCACGTGTCGATCCGTGCTGTTTTTCTCTGTTTTCACAGGTTTCCCGGTGAAGCATCGTTGCCGCTTGTCACTCGCTGTTGGCCGCGAGAAGCCGAGTGCGATCCATTGATATATTTTCGTCACTGCCTAGCCACGAGCTGTTGCCCTGATCTGACTTGCCGTGAGACTTCCAGCAAGCCGCAAGATTGACGACGACTTGCTGCTTCCTTCCTGTTGAGCCCACGACGTTGTTGCTGGCGCTGCTTCTCGTTGTGGCCAAAGCCACCGATCCCCCGGCAACTATCAAGGAATCCAAGCGTTCGGTAATTGCTCCAGTAGAATTTCATGGTCTTTTGGTCAAAGTTTTCCAGCCAAGAGAAGCACGGTCGCACTGTTCAGTGAAGTCAAGGAAGTCAGCAATTTGTGGTGCCTAATTTCGTCTCTTTGCGTGTCTCTTTTGACCAATTAACTGCTCTTCCATGGTTGCAAGTTCAGTTTAGTTGTCGGGCATCTTCAATAAGGGGCGACGTATCCCTCAAGCCAGTTGTGTATCACCGCAAAGAGCCCTTACCAAGCGCCACCTCAAGCCGTCCTAGATAGCTGTCCATGCGAACATCAAGCCAAGACTTCATTGATGCTTAAGCTGCCCGCCAAAACCTCCACTGAGAACCGCGCAAATCCACCACTCGATGATCGAGGCTTGCGAGTTGCCAAATTTGGAAGCAAATATTTGAATTAGGTAAATATCTTACCTAATTTTAGTTTCAAATATTTCATTTCCTTATTTGAAACATCATTGATGCACGAAATTGAGTTTCATGATATATAACTTCTTAAATTAGGAAATTTTCCTAATTTCACAACGTGTGCATGATTGTCAGTCCAATTTCATGCCCGAAATATGACTCGTAATCGCACGGAAAAATTGTCGATCCGATTTCATGTCCGAGATACAATTCACGATTTTGTGAAAAATTGACCAATCTAATCTCATGCCCGAGATACGATTCGTCAATTTATTTTCAAAATTAGACGGACATGGATAATATCTTGCTTGATTTGTTGCCGTGCTTTCTTGATGCCTTTGCTCGAATTGATTTTGCTTATAAAAGAAAACCCAAAAAATATAGTTTAGTTGGATGTGATTCTTGTTAGAATATTTTCTTTTAGGATAGTTTGCATGTTTAAATATAGGTTATTTTTAATTTTAATTATAAAAAAAAAATATAAAAATTGCCATGCTCATGTCATGTAGAATTAGGTCATCTTTCGTGTGTCATCTAGTCATTGCATGTTTAGGGTCATTTGAATGCATGATATACTAGGATAGTTGCATTAAATATTTTCTAGCATTAGATTAAGTTAAATAATTAATGTCGCATGACATATAGTTTGCATATTAGGTTGCACATTGCATGCTATTATAATTAGACACTTTCGTACGTCATTACATGCATTGCACGTAATTTTAGGCCTCATTAAATAAGTGAAAACCTTAAAAAATATTTGAATGATTGCATGTTTATTAGAAATTATATCTAGGATCATTGATGTAATTTTTAAGCTAACATCACAGATGCTTTCGTAGCTTCAAGGTAAGTAACTTCCTCCTTTTCCTTGCAATTTATTTATTGCTTTGCTTTATTGAGTGTTAGATAATGGTTGCGCACTCACATGATCATATTGCATATTAGGGAGTAAATTAAAATCAATACAAACTGCCTGCAAATCATTTTTTTCAAATAAAAGAGAAAATGTACCGAAAGGGCATTAGAGGAATCTAACGTAATCAAGTCCCCGATTCCATAGTCTCTGGTTCGTAGGAGTGAAGTAACTCTCCCGTTACTTTACTTGGGTTTCTAATCGACTCACCAAAAATAGATTAGTGGCAACTCTAAGTAAAAATTATTGGCATGTTAAAAAACTTAAACCCTAAGTCGTGAATTGGTATGGGATTGGGAGAGCCCGAGCTAAGTTTAGGCTTAGTAATCCATTAGCCAAACCCTAGGTGGTGCACCCGAGGTGAGGTCGCGATAGAATTGAATAATTGGATTAACTACTAGAGTTTATCTCAGTTGCCTCCCTTCATCATGAGAAGAGGAAGGTGAAGGATTCTCAAGAGAAGTTGGGGTGAGATTTAATTTTAGGTGTAAGTTTCGATTCCCATACTCTATAAAGAGGTAGGACAAAAGTCTGAGAGTGAGAGTTAGAATATAAATAAAGTAGAATCGATAAAAAAATAATTGAATAATTTGATTATCGAGAAAATACTCAAATATATATAAAAAAAAAAAGAAAAAGATTACTGCTCGTGGACCTCCTCTCATGTCCGAAAAAGAAACAAGTCATCTTCACACCGACAATGCCTCTCTAAACCCCCTTGTCTGCCACTTCTCTCTCTCTCTCTCTTCGCCCCTTTGGCGCGTGGGGTCGGTTGTCACGCCTCGATCGAAGTACGACGTTCTAATCGGAACAAAATGAGCCCACGTCCAACGATCACGCACACAGTGACAGGGCGGAAATTTGTTTTTGAAATTGTAAAGCTCTCTCTTTCCACAATCAAGCAAATTTATAATCTATATTTATATTTACTTTTTACTGCACCATTTTATTTTCCTTGAAATTTACCATTTCAATGCAATTTACATCTTTCTTGCAAGTTGTTTTATTTTTCTCCACACTTAGCTCCACATTAATTCGCATTCCGTTGAATCCCCACTTTGTGCACTTTGGGAGTGAGGTATGTAACTATGAAGCAATCTCGATTGCTCTTGGCGCTATTCTTTTTATTGCTCTAATAAATATTGATCAAAATTTTGAGTTGTCTTCTGTTAAAATAAATTGTCTCCTTTAATTTTCTCTCAATATTGGGAAATACTTTACTAATCTCACTTGGATAAATATCATTAACTTTGTACCTTTTTTTGAACGTGTGCTAAGAGAATTAGTTACTCAAAAAAATTAGGAGATGTGCTTGCAATGATGTGCATTCCTTATTTTGTTATGAGCACGACTAGTATAGAGTTGGTGCTACTTATTGGGATAATTGAGGTTATCGACAATTTCCTATGATTTGGATGAGTTTCCCTAAAGCTTAATGATGGTTACTATCTTCTCTTGTTCATGGAGAAGTAAGAAGTTTATTTTCTTCCAAGTTTTTAACTATAACCAGATACTTAGTGATCTTTATTCAATATACAGAGGATGATGCCTTGATCTAGAAAAGGATGACCATATGTATTAATCAAAATAATCAAGTCAAAAGTTGTAACTATAATTTTCAACATCTGATCTATCATAAGTTATAACATGAGGTTGAGAGGCAAATGGAGCCACAACAAATTGGGCCTAATTTGGAAGAAAATGTGGTCATGTGCAATTTTATGTGCTAAGCATAATAAAATACAAGTGTTAAGTTAGGATAACACCAACGTCACCCAAATCTATATTCGCTTGAGGTTATCCATAATTTATAATTCACTAACTAAACGCATAGTTTGATAAAATTTCCTACAATCAGGGATGTATAAAAATATAGCCCTTTACATAAAGTATGGTAAATTTCATTTTTATTTTTTTGCCATCAAATCAAGGAAGTTTGGTTAGTGTTTGTTTGCATAGGACTCTCTGTCTCTCCTTTCGCATGGTTGAAATGATGATAGTGAAATTGTTATGAGAGAACTCACATTTAATATTTGCATGCTTTAAAGAGTTTTAAGGGTTCTGCAATGAGTAAAAATCAATTTTCTCCTATCACTTATAGTAGGCTGAATTGTCCAAATGGCGTGAGCAGAGACATGTTGATGAAACCCATAATCAAGACCAATTCGTTCAATCAAGAAGATCGGTGCACAGTCAAAATCAACAGCACTCTCAAGCCTCATCTTTGACTTTGTCACTTTCCATGCATCGAGATACTTTGGGATTGGAAACATTCTACACCATATAGCTCCTAGTGTCTATGTATATTAATGACTATTAGTTTCTAGGTTTGAGTCTAGCCTTTTACTTTTCTTTTGTTTGGATATAAAAGGTCATTGAGCCTCTATAAAATGGAGACTGAATTTGATTAATGAAAATTTGCTTGGTGCAATTTTCAAACCATGTGAAAACCTAGAAGAGTTTTCCCTCCGTCCTTGAAGAGTAAGAGCTTTTCAAGTTTACATCCTTGAAGAGTTGCAACCATCAATCTTGAAGAATTGATGCCATATCAACTTCCTTGGAAGCCTAGAGGAGCATCCATTGAAATTCCTATCATTTTCCTCATTCTTTCCGATTGCGCTTTGTCCACTTCCACCTAAATTTGACAAGTCCACAGTGCTTATCTAAGAAAATTAAACGCGCAACTTGTAGATCTTCGAATTTGGAATCAAGTCATTCTGATTTGAATTGACAGAGTTGTGCACTTTTTTTCCAAGCTGGCACAAAATTAAAATTTCTGCTCAATTTTGCAACTAAGTTTCCCTATGTGTAAATCACTCTCCTGATCATATCGTTTGAGTAGTCAACCTTGGGCTACATCACATATTGATTTTCCAAGATCACCTTATTATTTTCATGTGGTGAACTAGGCTACCAACAAGAAGATATTACACATGATGTCATGCATTGATGGAAAGAGATAGCACTTTGTTTTCTTTTCCATTTTTTTTCGGCATAAGTATAGTGGGAGTACCAAAACTTGGCACGGAGGGACATTTAAGTGCCAAAATTTACAAACGATACACTTAAGTGCCAAAATCGGAGCAAAAAAATCACTTAAGTGCCAACGGCGAGAAAATCCGGCCAAAATGCTAACATGTCATTTTTCCGGCGATCTGGAGTCGAAACGACGTCGTTTTTGTTACTGATGTGGCGAAATAAGCCCAAAACAATGTCGTTTTGGGTGCTAATGTGGCCATAGCACCGAAAACAACGCCATTTTGACTAATTTTTTAATAAATATTAAATAAATAATATTAAAAGAGAAAATTAAAAAGAAAAAAAGAAAAAGGGGGCCAGCAGCCCGTGGCCGTCGCCCCATCGTCGGTGGCGGCGGCGACGGACGGACGGCGAGGGTCGCCGACACTTGGGTGCAAGTCGATGACCCTCACCGACCGGCAGCGTCGGCCCTCGCAAGACGCCGGGAGAGGGCAGCAACCCTCTCCCGGATCTAGACGAGGGTCGGCCACCCTCGCCCGACCCGGGCGAGGGTCACCGGCCCTCGCGCCAACGTCGGCGGCCCTCGCCGAGATCTGGGAGAGGATCGCCGCCCTCTCTCGGCGGCGGTGAGGTCTGTCACCGCCATTTGGGCGCACGGCGATGGGGCAGCGGCCACGAGCGGCTGCCCCCCTTTTTTTTAATTTTCGCTTTTAATATAATTTAATTAATATTTATTAAAAAATAAAATTTAGCCAAAACGGCGTCGTTTTGGGCTTATTTCGCCACATCAGCATAAAAAACGACGTCGTTTCGACTCCAGATCGCCGGAAAAATGCCATGTCAGCATTTTGGCCGGATTTTCTCGCCGTTGGCACTTAAGTGATCCATTTTGCTCTAATTTTGGCATTTAAGTGTACCGTTTGTAAGTTTTGGCACTTAAATGTCCTTCTATGCCAAGTTTTGGCACTCCTAGGGTCCGTACGTCATTTTTTTTCCATTGACCGTGCTATTGCAACTTGTGTTATCTATAATGTGAACCCACATTTTTTAGGGCTATAGTTTTTAAACTTATCCTTAGGCATTGACCCACTTTTCTCTTTTAAGTGATTGTTATTTCACCGTATGGCTTCACGTTTGTACCTTTTTGGTGACAATTGCCCATTTGAAAATTGCTCTGATGGAAGACAGTTTATAAAAAGGATGATCGTTCATTTAGAAAGGGGCATTACAAGATCTAAAGCAAACCCTCTCATTAGAAAATACACCATTAGTACATGAGGGGGTTGGGTTAATAGAGTGTGCACATAATCATTGTCAAACCTCAAACTTGCACAATGATTGGAGGTCAAATTTATTTTTGGTCCTATTTTTCGCATATGATTTTAATTGATGCTTGAATTCTGTTCTTCAATGCATGATCAGAATCGTTCGTTTATTGTCTTACAACTTGGACGTGGCTAGTAACAACGAGCGTTGGGGCTAGTGGCCATGGTGACTTGGGTCGTCATTTGAAATTCACACATGACTGGTGTTGCTAGGATCGATTGCAGTAGCACAAGCGTGAGCTTCCTTCATCATCACTAGGGTCGTAATCGAGGTTGAGAGATCCGTCAAGACAAGGCTGACAAGCGGTCTTGATGGTGATCACCAGCACCGCTCATGGAATTGCTATGAGTGGGTTCGCAACTATGGCCATTCCTTTTCATATATATATTTTCTCTTTTGCCAAGTGATAATAGAGACTGTGAGCCAGAGCAAGACAAGATTAGACACTTGTCTCGATCAAAAAACATGTGATTACCATGAAAGATGTGCTCTAAATGCATTGTCGATATTAACTTATCTAGCACGTTGTCATCAACACTTAGGTCTTTGGCCAAAAAGAATCTGTACCTATGTTAGATTCAATATATTCATTTTGGAAATGGACTTTTAAATGAGGCTATTATTTAGGACTTACATAATCATCTCCTTTATGGCAACTGTTGTAGGATGAAAGTTGAATATCATCAAAGGGCTAATCAGACTGAAGAGTATTCAAGTATTTAAGAATGAAAAACAACTTTTCATGGCCTTGATGAAAAGCTGGTAAAGTAAAATTTTCACCATTTCGTTCTCTGTGAATTTCACCGAGTTTGCCCTTTGCAAAGTTTACCGTAATAAACTGGAAGCAAATTAACATGCAAAATGCCCAACTACTGCAAATTGCATGAGAAAGGCATTTACCCTACAAGTGCATGGTTCCCACTAGTATTGAAGTCGAAACACTCAATGACTAATGGATTCTCCAGCAACAAGTTTTATAGTATGTTGAATCACTAGTGCCACCAGGAACAAATTAGACAATATGATGACACCTTCGAGGAAATAGGAAGAGAACCCCTAGACTCAACTAATCTAAATGTTCTTAGGAAAGGATTATGAGAAAAGGTAACACCAGAGTACGAGATATAAAGTAATGTGGAAAGGAATAATGTTAAACAGGACATTTGATGAGAGATTTTGGACAGCTTACACTTTTAGAAAACAGATCTTTGTTTTCCAAACTGGGAACAACAAAATATTATCTCAATAGCAGTCCTAGAAGCAACATATTCCTTAGCATGGATAATCAACGAGGTTGCGTATGGTAACCATTCTATATTTATTTCTGGAACAGATTTCTATTCTAGACATGTTTCTGGAATAGAAATTCATTTGGTAAAATAATTTCATTTTTCTATTTCTAGAACAGATTTTTATTCCAGAAATAGGTTTGGAATAGAAATCATAAACAAAAAAATTTTACTTTTCTATTTCTCGAATATAAATTAGAAATTGTCTCTCTTTCTTACTTCTTATTTGAAGGAGTTTCTTGCCGTTCGCTGCTCACCATCGCTGCCGACAGTCGGTCGCCCGCCGTCGCCGGTCGTTGGCCGCCATCCCTCTCATTGCTACCGCCAATCGGGAAAATGAAATTTTATTCATTATTAAACGAATTTCTATTTCAAGAATAGAAATTTTATATTGTTATCAAATGCGTTTTTTGGCTCGGAAACTCATCCAAGAATAAAATAGGAAAATCTATTTCTCTTCCAGAAATCAATTTCTGGCCAAAAATGTTATTATTCGCGCCTTGAGTAACTAGGTTTCTCAAGCCCACTTGTACATTTTGTTTAAGAATGGCAGGGTCAAACTCTAACTTTTCTTTATGATTGTTTGCAGAAAATAGAACAGAGAAGATGCTTTGGACAAGATCTTAATGGATCACCCCTGCACTTCATTGAACCCAAGTGCATGGAAAATGACATGTTCATAATGGGATCCAGGAGTAAATAACATTTTACCTTGCAATCTTGTATTGATTATGTTAAATTGTGGACATTTGACTAGCATAGATATATGCAGTACCTTAAGTGTGAACATGTCATGGAAATGGATATGGTGCTTTAAGTTTGTGAATTATTTGTTGTATTTTATGAACTCATTTGAAACAATTGAATAATCAGATTACCAGGAACTGTTATGACTATGGACTCAAGTGATATTTTTTTAGAGCTAGTAGAGAATATTACTTCCTGACCCAATTAAAAAACAACAAAATAGTCCATATTGGTGCCTAAGGAAAGAGCTATGACGATAAAGCACCAAAAAAGTTATGAGTACAATTGAAACTACAACAAGAGGAAAAGAGCAAAATTCAAACATTATCTAATAATAGCAATTAGCAAGGGAGCCTTTCTTCTTCATACCAGCCTTCCAATGAACATATGAAATTGCAGCAGGCTCAGTAGCTGAGTGATCCTTAGATCATATGCTCTTGTAGGGGATGCATCTAAAATAGGTGATTCGCGAAGGCAAATAGATCAACCTCACTTTCTTAACATGTCACCACTATTTCATGGGATAAGAACACCAGGAGTGCCAAAACTTTTATACAGCACTCATTTGATCATATTAGATTTTGGACATCTGTCTTCTTGATATGTCGCTCAACATCCATGGGAGAGTATCCAGTAAAATGCGAATACTATCGTGATCTGTGAATCTTGGAAAGCTGGGGTGAGTGGTTTATGAAAGAAATCTATAGAAAACTGGATCCTAGGCCTTTTTCTCTCTCTTTGATGGTATGACATATTCTAGCTCAGACTCATTGCAATTCAGAGAGACTTTCACATCAGCATGGGTAATGCCACTATTGTGGGAAAAAGATATTAGGGCATCAAATTTGTACAAAATGTTTTTCTTAATTTCCACCAAGTTAAATGACCAAGAATTAACATTCAAAAAGCAACAGATTAGATAAATTCACTTTTCATTGAGGTCTACCCTTCTTGTCCAATATAGTCAAACTTAGAAACATAAGAAAAAGAATGAGTAACAACACTTTATATTTAGCGTCATATTTCCACAAGAATACAATGACCAAATCCCATGATATCAAGTTAATTGATTTTTTATCATCAAGTCACGAAGGCAGGCAAAGTAATATCTATGTATCTCTATGTTATGAACTCAAGTAGAACAATTGAAGAGTAGGCAACTAAAACTGACTTAAGTTATGATAATTTGAGATATTTCTTGCCAATCCATATGATGATAGCACTTCGGACTCTTAAGAGCAATGGACCTAACCTCTTAAATAAGTGTTCGCTAAAAGAAGATTGGATGAAACTAATTATTGTGGCATGGACCTCCATAATATTTCAAAAGCAGGAATCAATATCGACACCATGTAGAATGAGAGATATATATATATGAAGATAGGATAGCCAACACAATGCTCATCCAAGAATTTAGAAGGTAAATGTTTCAACAAAGCCAAAACAAAAACGAATTCTACTCCTGTCAAACAAGCAGTCACTATTATCTAAATTTAACTAGCAAATGAACAAACACTGCATCCTGCATATTCTCAAAACGATGTCTAAAATGTTAGTATATTCCTACTAGGAGTTGTGCACACAATTAAGATTATGCTCAAGGAGGGAAAATTAGTAAAGATAAACTTAAATATCAATACCATTGTCAATTAGAGACTGAACTACTGCTTCGATTTTTCCTTCAGACTTGTCCTTCTCATGGAGTATAGAAAGCAGTGTACGCATCAGCTTCCCTCGCCTGTTCTGCCAAAATCTGGCCTATCGGCAAACATTCCGGTATGTCCGATTGAGACTTGAGTAGACTTTAATATCCTCAGAATTGGTATCCGCAATAGCAACCTACTTGCGTGCGACCTTGTTTGCGAGTGAAGGCAAGACAAAGTGCTTGGAGATCAAAGCATCTAGCGTGAACGGCTCCATGTAGGCTATGGTACACTGCCCAAAGGAGACATGCCTACTTGGATTCTTCGACTTCTTCCCCTTTTGTTCAGTGTATGGCCACCGTTGTCATCATCCAACCTCGAAATGAACTCTTTAATGCTAAATGAGGCTGCCTAAAAGGCAACACTCATTAAAAATCCCTGTTCAACTCGATATAGGATAGAGCATCCCCCACATTCGATTGATTATTTACTCAACCATTATGCTACACCAGTACCGTTATCAAGAAAATGAAACATAGGACATCCCAAACTAGAAAAAGAGTGAGATATTCAATGAAGCATCTACACACCGTGAATACCACATGTGGGCATGAAGGCTCCATGTCGAGAGGCATCAACACTATGCACTAGAACACTATTAGAGCACTGGTTGTAAAAGGATTGCTCCAACATCTTACTACAGGAGACACATTCTAGAAAATAAAAGCAACCATTTTGATTATAGAGAGCATGACACCTGAAAGAAACAAACATTGTCAGTGAGACACTCCTCAAAATTAACCAGAGAAGTGGGTAAGCACACAGCCTCATATGACAAAACCTAGCAATCTTTAAAGCTACATTGACAGAAATTATGCTAAACAATGTATCAAACAGCTAGAATGCATTGGTGAGTAAATGCACAAAAACCGCTAATATTTGAAATATGCAACGATTCAGTTAGAACACAACCAAACATATGACCGACTTTACATGAACCAATATAGAACTCGAAGAAGAATGCAAATTTCTTCCTCTTGTCATCGAGTTCAGGCAAACATGATTAAGGAAACAGATTCACTTGCCTTACTGAATTCAGTGAGGATTGTTTCAAGTTGATAAGGTTTGGATGGTGGTATTAAGGTCGCCCTCCCAATGTCCTTCGTCATCTTCTTTGGAGAGGAGTACTTTATCTAGGCATGGTGTCCTTAAGGCACCCTTGCAGAATATATTCATCTTGGGGCACTGTGTGATGACAATTCGCTCCAATGATAGGAAATTGAAGGCACAATTCGTTGGGGAGAAGCTTTCAAGGCTTGGTAAACGATCAAGTATTAGCTCTTCCAGCTTGGGGAAAAGAATCCCCTCTACTCCATCTCCATCATTTGTTACCACATCTTCCATTGCACCACAATCTCTTAGGGTTAGTCGAGTAAGAAGCGCTAGACTTGTCATTGCCGAGCAAGTCCCCATATGAATTAAACCAACGCACTCATGTATGTATAATTCTGTCAATCTCTGGAATGAGGCTGGAGATGGAAATACGATTGATAAACTAGGGCACTGTGAAAGGACCAGCTTTTCAATTTGTTTGAGGATTTCAACCATCAAGGAGCCATCTTTCCAGACTCCCCTCAGATTACGCAGCTTCACCAGCCCAAGTTGCTTCAGATTTCCAAGTAAGTTGAGAGGTTTTTCCACGTCAGTTAATTCTCCATAGGGACTCGCTCCCCCATGTCCAAGAGCATCTTCTGAAAATATCTCCTCGAAGGAACTACACTTCACAACAAGCAATTCAAGATTGGGGAATCCTTGGAGAAGGAAGCCGGAGGGGAAAGCGATATTTTCATCGTGGTAGCATTCCAAAAACAGCCATGTGAGATTGCCAAAGATGTAATGCTGTGGTAACATCGCGACATCCTCCCTCGTCAATACCAATCTCTCCAAGTTTTGGATGACCTGTGGGAATCCCTTTTAATTAGGCTACCATAAGTAAATATAGGGCACAGCCACGGTTCGATGACTAAATTGTCCTTCCATTTATTAGGGAAAAGAGGAAAGAGAACCTGTGGGCTTTAGCCGGTTTTATCTTTTTTTGTAAAAAATTCTGGAGCTAGACGAGCAAGAATTAACGACCGTTATACAAGGATTGTATAAGTGGGATGGTTTTTGTTAGTGATATGCCCAATTCAATCAAACTATATTTCGTGAATTTGGATGAAATAAAGTTATTTGTCAATGGTATTAAGCTATTTCAATTGTCAACTAATTAAATCCAAATGGCAAAGTAAACACACGTGAATTTCAACAAGTTCGTGGAAAAAAACTCAAAAACAAAACTTATTTGTTTTACCAAATCATGTTATCTTTATATTAAATAGATGTATTTCAATAGTATGATGGCGTATTAAACAATTGTTCTCATATCTATTTTATTATAGATCAAAAGTAGTGCATGGGTTCACCATTTTACGAATTTGAGAAAAATGCATTCAAACTAAACTAATAAATAGACATTTTAGCATTATGTACGTTTAAAAACGGAACCCAATTCCTTGTTGGTATGTCATTGATGTATCACTCAAATTAAGTGTGGTAATTTCGATTAAACTTTAGTAACTTCAAAAACATTATATATTATTAAAGTAGTTGATGATCTTGAAAGTACAAAAAAAATATTAGTACTTTTCAAGATGCACAAGATAAAAAGTTGGTTAGTGACTAAAATCAGTTGGTATCTTAATTTGATGAATGTTGGTAAAGCAATCAAATTAACGTTTGTAGTTTCAAATTAAAGATAGTGATTTGAAAGGTGTTGTCGACCAAAAAAAGGCACTAATATGTCACAAGAATAAATATTGGTTGAAAAGTAGTTCATAAAAACCTGACAAGATAAAACATTGACAATGTACGAAAACAGTTTGTCTCTTAATGTGACAGACGTTAATACACCAATCACATTAAGTTCAGTAATAAAGTTAATAATTTTAAATACATTGGTGATTCTCAAGAATAAATGTTGGTAGATTAATAATGTAGTTGTCAGTTTTGGAAAAAGAAAAAAAAAAAGGATTTGTGCTTTTCAAAGCCTATATAAGCAAGTTATCCGCTTTACTTGACAGTTATCAACCAAGTTCACAATGTTCGAGCATGGAACTTTGCTCCGAATGAATATACTATTAAATTTTTTTCACTTTTGGCAGACGGGCTTGTCAAATTAAATTAACTAGGTAAGTCCTAACCATAAGACGAGAGTGGCTCATTAGAAGCATCACTGTCCATGCAAGTTAATTCAATAAAAAAAAAATTTCCAAGTAAAAGCTGGGATCACTAGATTATATACCAAAGACTATGAGCTGGAAATAGTGAACAGCAATCAATCTTCAAATTTCTAAGCAATTTACTGGTGTGTTACGGTGAGCATTAATAAGCATGAAATGTTTGACAATTTTAATTTATTGTAGAAAACAACAAAGCACCGACAGCTATGCATATAAACCAATGAAGATAATGGCAGAGAGCTAGAATTATGGATGGTACCTTTTCAAAAGAAACGAGTGCAGGTTGGTTCTCGCGGGTACTTGTACCTTGGCAGCTTGGGAATTCACAAGCAAATGAGAATGTCCTCATCTTGCTGCAGTGTTCCACTCGAAAATGCTTCAAGAGTGGCCATGTTAAAGTATGACTATTCCCGTAGAAGCTCCTCAGTTCCAACAACCCTACTAATTGCAGGCAAGTTAATTGCGGAAAGAAGAGATCACATGCACTCGTCCCTACTCCGGCTTCCTCTCTGATGATTTCCTCCAACCCACAATCTCGTCCCCAAAGTTCGTCGAGCTGTGTCATACTTTTTGCTATTGAAACTGGAAATAAGCTTTTGAGACTCTCACAGTTTTCAACCTCGAAGTGCCGCATGCTTTCAAACGTAAGAGTCCCACAAGGAAGTCCACTCCACACGTGCTTCATTTTTGGAAGTCGTTTCAATTCTAATTTCCTCAATTGAAAAGTGCTTGTGGAATGAGCTTCATTTATATTTAAATCTTGGATTTGAAATACCACTTTTAAAGAACCACAATCGGTCACTTTTAACTTCTCTAGGTTTCGAAATCTCGTGAGGATAGTATTTGAGGAAAAAATGGATGGAAGTTTCTCACAATACTCCACAATTAGCTTCTTGAGTTTGCTAAAGGCGGTTGAAGCAAGCTCATCAAGCCATATCTTCTCCACATTATCCATATGCGAGATCTTCATCAACTCCATACTAGGAAACTCAACCTGTTGTTTTTCATTTAATTCATTAAAGCCGACTCTCTGTCTCCCTCAAAAAAGAAAATACTGTAATTTCCAGAATAAAGAAAATAATAGGAGAAACATTATTAGTAGAATAGTAGGAAAAGAAGACTAGATGTACATTATTTTCTTTTTAGCATATACCACCCCTCAACATCCGTTCTCCTAATTGGATCTTGTCATATTATTTTAAAGTAGAAAGCATAAATTTTTTCTAAGATATATCAAACATCATGTTTGAGCAGTACCGACAACCTATGGCCTCCAATCTGGCCTATCTTAGATTTCGCTCATTACAGCACACACATACAAAATAGCCTAGATACTTTCCCATTTCTTTGAACCATTTAAAAGCGTAGCTTGTGCAATGTAAGGTTTTGACATGAAAAAAGAAAAAGAAAACCAATTAGCACAAACCAATACTTTATGGATCTTGCACTTCAAAATTTTCTCTGACAAATTATAGACTCCAGGAAAAACGACAGATAACGAAGAAAAAAATCCAACAATTAAATTAAAAGATGGTAGAGTACGTGAGGTTGGGATTCTTCAACCAGTAGCTGGTTTGTTTCTTTATTTAGTTTAGTTATTCGATATTCCTCTAGTTCTCCCTCATTTCTAAATATCTGATTTTCCTCCAGTTTTCACAAATCCAAACCTAACTTTCTACATGCTTTCGTTTGACATAAGTTGTTACTAGATCTATATATGTTCGTCATCAGTTGGTATCTGAGCTAGATGTCCTCGACATCAATTGGTACTAGAATTTTGCTTTGACTGCATCTTATCATTGTGCAATGATTCTACACCAAAGAACAATGCTATGGTACTTATTTTAGTAGCTACACTTGCATTTCTGAACTGATATGCTCATGATTATCATAAATCCTTAACAATCTTGAAGAGGTTAAATAAATTTTAATGATCTAAGAGATTATTTCAACAATTTTGGTGATAATTGAATGGATTCAATCAAAAATTGTAACAAAGACATGAAAACGGTCCAAAATCAGTTCGCTAATGAGCAAAACGCCAACAACATGGATAAGTATTCTTAATGCCTTGAAGAGTTAAATAAGTACTCTGCTTAAGAAAATAGTGAAGTGAGTGGAGTAAAATTCTGTTAACTAATCTGGACAAATTTATTGAAAGATCTTCTAAAATTTAATAAATTCAGGAATGTATATCTCCTATTGATCATCCACAGGAGAAAAATTCGTGAAACTAAAAATTTGTACTAAAATACCTAGTATAGCCTTATACTTCATAGGTGTCCATCCAAATCTCCCCTTCGTGGATTGTGAGATCATTCGGTGCGGAGATTTCTTGAATTTTGAAACAATCAATTGTTTCAGGCGCTCTGCATGTGGCAAAGATTTTTTTGCAAAAGTAGTTGTATAGGCCTTGACTTCTTCTTGGTGAGGGAGATTGATGTATGACATGATTCTCCAACCACCTTGCTGATTTTTTTATCGTGATTTGTTTCTCTCATTTAGATATGCTTACTTAATTTTAACTTTTGTTTTGATTAGCTATAAATATAGGCCAAGATTCTAATGTTCTTGAGTTTTGAGGATGAATCTACTGACTAATGAGTTTGCCTATTTGGTGTTTTTTCTTCCTCGCCTAAGTTAGCATCTCTCTCTCTTGACTTTCCCTCCTTTCTAGCTATATGATTTCCCTTCAATTTTTATGATTCTGAACCAACCTTGCAATGCACTTTCGTTCTATATTATCAGTTGCTCACATATGTACCGTACACCTAGTACAAAACTCTTCAAAAAAATTTTGGTGAAAGTGAATGACACCGCCATTGAATTTTAGATTCCATGTCAATGCAATCAAGTTATTTGCATATAATGCATGTGGCAGCCACTCTCTTGCCATATATTGAAAATATTGGTTCGTCTAGAGCCACAAATACTGATTTGTTAAGTCCATGATTGCATTTTACACCAAAGCTCCTTTGTTTAGCATTTGATTAAGCTGACTAGCTTTGACGCCAAAACTACTTGCAGTTTAGCCATAATCAGGAAATAAAGGTGCATTGAAAGTCCTAAATCTTATGTATGAAATGTAGGCGAGTCATAAACCTTTCAATTGGTTTGCTCAAGTCTTTCAGAAAAAGCATAATCAAGTTCTTTTAGTACACAATAACTTAGAACGCCTATGCTGCAACCTCAAATTGCATTTTTTTTTGTATTAATATACGACTGAATTGCACTAATTGAAAAGTTTGCGACTCAATTACACTTTTTGACACAAGTTTAAAAGTTTATTGCACCAATTGAAAAATTTATGACTCGATTGCATTTCATAAATACGTTTTAGACTTGTGGAATGATTTTCCTATCACAATATTTACAATTGACTTTGGGAATAAGTGACAAAATGACTCCTAAAACTTATTCCCGTTTGGCATGCTTAAGAACTAAAACTTTTTTTTGTTTATTAGTAAAACTTGTTCCAGTTCGGCCTTTGAGTCTTTCCATTGCCCAAATTAGTTTCAGGAGGACGGAAAGTGTATATGGCATTTTTCATCGAATTTTCCTTTTTTTTTACTTGTAAAATGCGGTGCTCACGTGGAGATGCCACGTTAAAAAAAGGTCACAAAAATTTTATAAAGTACACTCAGCACCCTCGCCAAGCCACTAGCAGTTGCCAAACTTGGCTCCTCGCCAGTGTGTGAGTGAGCACACTTGCCCCTACTATAGGCCCCACAAGGGTTAACAGCCTTGTTGTGACCGTGGCTAGGGTTGTTAGCCCTAGTCGGCAGGAAGAGAAGCAGTAGTGGTCCCCAATGTAGCCCTTCCCCCTTGACTATCGACCTCTTGTAGGACTTCTTTTATTTCCAGTTTCATATTAGTGCTGATTTTTTTTTTCTAATTTTTAGTATGTTCTTAACCTTTTTTTCAATTTTTTAATGTGGCAATAGTGAAACAGCTCCCTTTGTGCTTGAGGAAGCTCGATCACCGCGCCAAAGCCCATGCAAGACTGAAAATATGGTAAAAATGCAGAATTTCTCTACAAAAAAGGGACGGACTTAACAAGTCTTGAAATGGCTCAATTGTGCAAATTTTAGAACTTAAGTGCCGAACTAGCACAAGTTACTTGTAGTGTCATGAACCCTTGAACTTACATTGAGCAATATTTAAATTTGAGCAGATGTCTTTAGCATTGTCTAGTCTCTAGATTAATTAAAAGTTGTTAATTGAAGCTTAACCTCTCGTTAATATTTGTACTTCAGCTGCAATTTAATGATAGACTTGAAAAGGAAAGAAAAAAATATGAAGTTTTTGAAACTTATGAAAAAGTTTTGATATACATTTCAGTATGTTTATATTAAAGAAGTAGCTTTGAGATGTTTGTTATTTGAGGTCAAAGATTCTCAATGAAAATGATAAGTTATCATAAATGACCGCTCATACCCTTAGCTCAAACCATTAGGACAACAAACTAGATATGCCATTAGAGAAGAATGAGTACAGACCTTTTCAACGAGTAAAAGCGGTTGATGTGTTGGACCGCTATCCTCTAATTTTCTCCAATTAGCATCTCCTAGAATCACCTTCACAGCTTTACAATCTTCAATAGAAAACTCTTTCAAGGAGGGCCACTCTGAAATATGCTTCCCTTGGCAAAAACTTCTGAGTTTTGGCATGTTGTGAAGATACAGAGTAGCAAGTTGAGGAATTGCAACTTTGTCGGTTGCTTCTTCAGGTTTCTCTTCTTCTTTCGCGACTATGTACTCCATATCTCCACAACCACCGAGACCAAGATATCGGAGTTGTCCTAGACTTTTTGCCATAGCCATTGTAAAAAGGTTTCTCAAACATGGACACTTCTCAACTGTCAAGGACTCCATACAGTGAAGCAGCATGTTCCACATGGATGACGGAATCACATTCACTAGGTTGTCACATTGCTTCACCTTGAGGACCTTTAAATGGCAAAAGGATTCCACAAGGATTTTATCGTTCCATAGTTCTTTCTGTTGAACTCCCTCGACATGTAACTCTTCTAACTTTGGAAATGCAAGCTGCAATTGTACAAAGAGGTATGAATATAGCTTAGGGCCAAAGCACTAAAAACAAAGTAAAATAGTAGATTAGATAAATCGGGAGATGATACCTTCTCATCAAATAGAGGATGTAACTCATCACCAGCACAACTCTCTGAAGTGAAATAAATCAAACTCTTAAGACCACTGAGCTTGAGTTTAGTTAAATGACGGAACTTGAATGTCTCTACAGTTTTTCCTTTTCCTTCTTCCATCGCAATTATGCCGCGTAGGTTGTTGCAACAAGAAACATCAAGCACCGCAAGTTTATCGAGAGTTCTGGCTGTGGCACTTGAGAAGAGATATGGCAAACTATGACAACGCCTCACATTCACTTCCATCAAACTTGGAAATGCCAAGGTGACTTTGCAGTCACTCATCAATATGTCTTTCAGGCTTGGTAGATTCAACAACTTCATTTTTTTTAATGCGGAGAGGAACAATGGCTTTTGCCTTCTCTCAGAGCTGAGACTTACTAGTTCAAATAATGCTTCCAAGGAGGGACACCCGACTGCCTCAATTTTATTCAGACTCTGCAACCTATCCATTAAATTTGATGGAAAAACATGTGACAAATTTTCACAAAGTTCAACGGTGAGGGATGAAAGTTTGCAGAAGGACTGTCCATGGAGTGGATTGTGCCATATCCTCTTTAATTGGCACATGGAAGAAAGCTCTAATTCCTCCAAGCTTGGAAAAATAACCTGCATAAAAACATCATATATGTAGAATGGTTGAAATTTTTGGTATAGAATTTTATTATGCCGAAATTCGGGGGCAACTTTGGGAATGACTAGCAGCGAGTTAGTTTTTCCACACGAAGCCACCAATCTTTCTTTTTCGACTGCAAAGTCGCCAATCTTTTGGTATAGAATAATGATCGAGTTTCTATTCAATTGCTTCTTTGACTAGAACTAGAAGAATGATCAACAGTAAAATATTATAGATGCTCACCTTTTCATTGAAGAAGCCAGGCAAGGACAAGCCAGAGTTGGTACGACCAAGTGCTTGTTGTAAACCTGTATCAGCAGTCATCGACTGTTGTTTTCCTTCGAATGAAAAAAATGTCATCATTTTGGGGCACCCACTTATTGTCAGTCTTGTTAAGGATGGATAGTGAATACAATACTTTCCATAAGAGAATGTCTTGAGATTTGGCAAGTCCACAAGAGACAAGGAGGTTAATAGAGGAAACTCTAAAGTGTCGGTGGTTGTAGCTTCCTCTAATTCTTCTTCTTGCACATGCATAATTTCCTCCATCAGTACACAACTCGCTATCTTTATTTCATTTATCTGCACGAGTGCTTTAGCCATGGAAGAAGAAAAAAGAAACCTCAGGTTCTCACAGTTTTCCACCTTCAATGCCTTTAAGTTTCGGAAACATGATGCTCTTCTTGGATTCTTGCTCCATATGCGTTCCAAACTTGGTAAGCCATTCAAGGTTAAGCTAGTCAATTGCCATAGAATCTCGATATCCCCACTAGTGGTCAGTTCTTCAAGGTCGAATACTTCTCGTATTAACTGACATCTTTCAACGGTTACAGCTTCTAAATTTTGTAGCTTTATTAGCTGCAATGTGTAAATAACACCAAATAATTTCATAACAATGCTATTAAGTAGAAATTATGAATACGAGTTTCATGTGAAATAATAATAGAATAAATAATCTCACATAATAGAGCTAAAGATAATGGAAAGTAAGCAGAGTAGGATTTTGAATTTTCTCTTATTCTTCTTTAAAATTATCTATTTTACACTAACTTATCATTTACCTATTATGTATTTGGACTTCATTATGCATATATTGACAAGAATGAATTATCGAGGTTATTGAATTTACCTCCACATTTTGTGCAATCTACCTAAATTTCAGAAACTCATGGCATAGGCTCAATTGATTTTTTGATGAGGTCTGATATAATACCTAAAATGACAGTGTAAAAAACAACCTTAATAATCTTCTCCTAAATAGTTATGAACTAAATTGATAAACTGATAAAAAGTATACTTCTAGTTGATTTGCAAGTGTAATTTGAGCCTGGCATTTTTTTCTAAACTGTTCAAAAAAAAAAGTATCTTTTATCGAGAGAGAAAGTAAAAAGTTATTATAAATTTTTGAGAGAAATACTAAAGCAGTCCTAAGATTTTATTGTACCCGTGCATAGCACTATAAGATCCATTATTTTCTGGTATTGATGTAAAGTTGAATAGATGCCTCATCGACCAAATGTTAGAAATGAGTTGGTCATAACAGCGCGGCATGGCCATCAAAGTCAATTTCAGCAGAGGATTTAGTTTTAATATATGAGAAACTAAGACACGCTTCCTCATCATAAAAAAAGTTAGTTTATGTAGAAAGTAGAAAGTTTTAGTCATGCAGCCAAGAAAAAGAATTGCTTAATTTGATAATGATTTCAGTTGAGCATCATGCTTTTGTGGTTTGGGTCACGTGATAAACATACTTTTAAAAAATATTTGGAAAAGGGTTTGCAATTGTTTATTTTATACTAACAGAATAGTCATAAAATTTGTTAATTCCAAGCAGTAGTGCACAAATGAATGCTAGATGTGTTTCCAGTTAATACTTTCAAGCGACATTTTATTACAGAAAAATGATATTTAAACATGCGCCGCACTTCTACTAGGAATATTAGAAAAGTTGTTAGAATGAAGATTTATGGTGGATTTGATTACTACAACAAGGTCCATAGCTCACATAAATTAGAAAAAAAAAATTGTTCCACAAACATCTCATTAGTGTGCCAAGAGTAACAAATGCAAATTGGCATTATTATATTTGAATTTTCATTCCGTCATCACATAATAGTTCCATTAACTAACATATGGGTATAGAAAATTATGTATGATGGACCTTTATGTAGAACCGCATTCCACTAAGGTCCATTCACCTACCCTAAACTTTTTACAGTTATTGGAGAGAAAAAACAGCAACTTTTTTTTTTCTGTTAGGGAAATAACAACAACTTAATCGTCTCAATTACCCTAGCATTGATGTACTTAAGATGAAAATTGCAAAATAATTTAATGTAATCAGATGATCTGGATGTTATTTCCCACATAATCACTAAGTTAAATTCACTGGGATTTTTTTAGTGTAATCAAGCGGATGTAATAGATTCCTAAAATTTTCCATAATTAATATATGAAGGTCATACAAATTATACAGGTGATATATACTTTCGTTAAGTTACGATTGTATCCGTAAATGTCTGTGTATATACTTTACCATATACAATGGTAAACTTTTAGACATTTTTAAAAATCGATACATTGCATGGTGCTTCCTTAACTATGTTGATAACACAACACGTATAAAATGAGATGTAATTAACTAATATAGATGTTTTTACACATTCACATATCAATAGCAATTACATTTTGAAAAATTAAATCATTATTTTGTCTTAATTTAAACAATCTATATATATTTCCAATTTCTCTATGTGCTATCAGACTCCTCTATAATACCCATGCATAAAACTTCATTTACTATAAAATGCAAAACGTATCACATCAGTACTCACCCACATATCAAAGACAAATTGAGATAACTCTAAAGTCAATATCTCAATGTGTTTATAAATCAAATGTTTAAGTAATTACATTTGAATAAAATAAATAGTTTTTAACACAAAATACTAAACGATCAAAATATTGCTAAAAAAATTTGTACAGTTGATAAAGGCGTATTACTTTGTCAAATTACCCAGAACGCCTCACATTGTATCTCCAAAGTAAATATTTCAACAAGTCAAATTTTCTTAAAGTCCGCACACTGCACGGGAACTAAATCAATTGAAGGCAATGTTCGTATTTGTAACTCATGTATCTCAAGACTAGCCGGAGAAAGTTTTCTCCGACGGTCTTGATGGAGGAAAATATGACCATTTTAGAAAACATGAAATTTACCTGTTTTCTGTCGAAGAGCACAACCAAATGGTCCATAATTTTATAGAAGCTCGTCATCTCTGGCAAGTTTCGTAATGTTAGCAAACGCAAATTGCATGACTTCACTTTGGGATCAACATCTATTTCATCTCCATCTTCATTTGCCTCAATATCTGCAACAATTTGCTTTATCAAGTGGCAACTACTTATTTCAATTTCTTCTAGCTGCAAGAAGATTCTCATCATGGATGAAGGAAACAAATGTTTGATTCCACCACAGTTATCCAATTTCACAATCTTTAATTTGCTAAAGGATCCCAGGGCAAGATGGCCGCTACAAATCTTCTCCAAGTTGTATAGATTCTCGAGAAACAATGATTCCAATCTCGAAAATGCAGTGCATTGGATATCCTCCGTGGAGTGAACAACGTAGTGAAGTGAGGGGTTATTTTGTACGTGAAGATACTTCAATTCCTGAAAACCTTTGAAGCACAAATCCTGTATGCTGTGATTATCTTGCAATCCCACTAAATGGAGATTTTGTGCTCTTTGCAAACATCTCTGCACCCACTCTTCATGAAGAAGATTGCCCAAATTTAGCTTGAGCTTAAAAGTTCTGGATTCATCGCATCTATCTGACCAATCCCAAACGTCCCCAATTACGATTGTATGCCTTTTCAATTTCCCAAATGGTAGGTCTTTTGAGAGATCGGCTGAACGAGGAATGGCAATGTATAAAGTGCTCAACCTTTTCATGTTCTTGAGCTCAGCCAGGCTAGCGTTGCTTCGCGGGGTTTTATCCTCGGCCTCCCACCGATCAAAGCTGCTTTGCATATTCAATTCTTCTAAATTAACCAAGCTTTCAAGCACGCCAGGTTCAATAACTTTGAGAATGACACACCAACTCAAGTCCAAAAATCTTAATTCTGTTAGTTCACCCATTTCTTTGGGCAGCCGAGCAATTTTAGAGCCTCTGAAACTCAGGAACTGCAATCCTTTCAGCTTCCGAAGAGCAGTCACATCCTCCAGATGGCAATGACCAAGACACAATGACGTAAGGTTTTCAAGGAACTCCATTGACGAAGGTAGGGAGGTAAAAGATAAGCTAGTCAATTTCAAGACTTGGAGCTTCTCCATAGATTCGAAAAATGACTCGGGCATTTTAAGAGACTGATTGTGTTCTGATAATAGAAGAATCCTCATGTTTGGGCAGTCCAATTTTTTAGGAAGTTCATCAATGCCAACATAATCAAAGGCCATTGCAGTGCATTTTCTGAGATCATAATTTGACCATTCTTTAAACCCAAAATCCTTTCTCCCGACCAGAGCGTTCCATTCTATGTCGATAAATTTGTCACGCATAGAGATGGCCACGTCAATAACTAAGTCATGCATGCTCAACCTTTCCAGGTCATCACCACCTAGCAACAAAGAAGAGTCCTGCAAGCGACGTAGATCCATAATCAACCTATCTCTAGCGTCTTCGATGGTCTTGCTGAATTTTTTATATAAACCCAAACCCATGCAGTAGACAAGGGTATTCCTTATGTTAAGGCTCCTAGAGTCTAGAGCACAAACCAAGAATAATGATTTGATCCTCTCATCTTTTAGGTCATTGTCATTTAGTTCCACTATTGATCTTATGTCAAACCCGTCTCCATAGGTCAAAGCGTTCCTCCATACAGGCAAATCTCCGCGCTTCAACCTTTTTGCCACTGAGAGAATAAAAAGAGGCAAGCCTCCACAATTCTTGACCACTCCATCTACCAAGCTCTTAAATTGAGTCTCATTAACTATGTCCCCCACTGTCCTTTCAAAAAGTACTTGTGCTTCTACATGCTTTAACACACTGAGTTGGAACTCTTGCTCAGAGCCCATCTCAGTGTACAAAACATATCGATCTCTAGATGTTAACAATAGCTTGCAACCTCTTACTTTATTATCATATCCGCAAGGGATTCCGACATCCTTCAACTCTAGCTTTGCCCACAAATTATCTAAAATTATGAGAATCTTTTTCTCAGAATATTCCTCTAGTTTCTTGCACAAACGATCTGCTCTCCCAAAAGTAGTTTCCTCATTCACCAGCTTCAGACCCAGTGCATAAGCGATATCTCCTTGGATTCTTTTTAGATCTGGATTTCGTGATACATTTGTCGTGGCAACCACATCGAATAGCTTCTCTTTCTTAACTTGCCTTTCTACGTCCTCCATAAGCTTGGATTTACCAACCCCGCCTAGTCCATACACCCCAATCACACTGAACTTGTCATCAGTTATAGCCTTCATTACATCCTCTGTGATTGAAGCCCTCGACTTTAGGACATCTTCCTCCCTGGGAGTAGCTCTTGCAACGGAAGTGGTAGCAGGGACGATTCCTATGGGAGGATTCTCATGAAAGACATTCTGGAATTTGCTTTTGTCTTGGAGTCCCTGAATGACTTTAGTCATCTTCTTCACCTTCCTGCCAATTGGATAGCGCACCACGGGGTTGGGGAGCCAGCCGTGGAAGCAAGCATGTTTTGCACTTTTGTTACGGTTTAATAGATTATCTGCCTTCTCTGTCTCCTCCGTCACACTCTTCAGCCAATTCTTAACATCCTTGTGTATAGGTTTTCCGTTATGCACAGCTTCATTGACGGATTGCTCCACCCTCTCCTGCGTGGTCTTCAGCTCATTAACTGCATTTTCGAGGTCTTCAGCGTTGCTCTTGTAGCGCAGCACATACCCAAATTGGCGTTCGATGGGAGCAAACAGGCACTCGCCGAGTTTTGACAAAAGATTCGATGCAACGGGATAAGCAATTGCCTCGGCCATAATCTCTTCTTTAATTTTTAGAATTTCCTTTTTCCTCCCACTTTTGTTCCTCTTCTTGTTGCCTCCTTTTATTATTCGCTTAAACAAATGGGCGTGGAGAAAACTGAAGAGAGTACAGAACTAATCAGTTAGAACTGGGAAACAAGACCAGAACCAGAGAGATAGAGACAAGAGAGACAGAGCCAAAGAGCCTTGAGTATACGGAAGCAAGAGCGATGTGGAACGTAGAATTACTTGGGAAAAACCTTGTTTGCTCCGAGATGGCTCACTGCACTCGGTGCACCCAAGCAACACATTACTGGTCTACCATGTGCAGTAGAAGGCTAAATTTTTTTCATTTTTTTTTCCTGTTGTCCCTGTTTTGGTTCATACTAGTTCAACAAGTCGATTCTTTTGAAAATTGACGGTCAGAATCATTTACGACTTTTTCTCAATGTTTCAAAGTTTAAAACATTCCTTTTCATTTTCATGATTTCGCAAGAAAGCAATAAGTAGAGGTTACAAATTAAAAGAACATGTACATCCTAGATAGTTAATAATTATTCTGATGTTTGTACCATCCACCACTTGTTTTGATAGCTGGTGATTCCTAGAGGTTAACAGATACTGTGTCACCCATAAAGTAAAAGAGAATTTCTTTTAAACTGACTACATCTAAAAATAAGAAATTCACAACATTGCACAGAGTAAAAATTTTGATTCTGTTACTTTATTTTAAATAAAATAAATAGGATGGGGTTATTTATACCCCTATTTCACTCGGCACAATTTTTTTATTATTAATTGACCGAAATAATTTTTTATGTCCACAAACAAGGTCAATCACTAATTCACCCTACTTTTTAACGCTTTCATATCTTCTTCACCTTCTATGTTTATTGTTAATTGACTAAAAAATCCTCCTACGTTTGAAAGTCAATTAATCATTAATTAAACATTCCTTTTCTGTAATTTTGGATGGACTAAGTTCTGTGAAATTGTTAAATTTTGTAATTTTTGTCAATAAAATACTACTAGATTGTTAATTTTTCAATTTAGCTTTCCTATTCATCTTAATTGTAATTGGATGGCGCTAGGCCATTTTTATAATGAGCAGTGGTGACTCCTACTTTTTGATTTGAGCAAAGTTGCATTGTCCAAACTCTCCTCTCGCATTTTCATCAACAAACAACTTGTAATTAAGATATTGATTAACTGATAAATGTATAATATTAGTGAAAACTGATGAGGCAGAAATCATCATGTGGTTCTTTCTCATTTACCTAGATAAATTATTGCAAATGACCATCAGACAAAGACAAACAAACAAGGCAACGTAGTATCACAACTTTAATGACACATAAATGCTTAGAGCGATAATATCGTTGCCTTTAAAATGAGTTTGTGTTGCATTATTTTACCTATTTTGTTTCTTCTCCCCCCCTTTTTTGGTTGCTTTTGGGTTTTGTAGGGTAAAATCAATACAACCAAATTACTAAACAAAGAGGTTGAATGTGAGACAAAAGCGGATAGCATACGAAAAGTAGATATAATAATGACAAACTTACCAGGATTGGCTTCACTGTAAGAATGCAAGGGGAACTGAGATTTCTTGACTTCACTCTAGCTTGATTGCAAGATGGATGACGAGCAATGCAGGCCAAAGCCAGTCCTGATAATACCATAACATAAATGGACATATCAGCATGAGGCAAAAACAAGGGGACACTATGGGGGAAGAGTACAGGAGGGAACTAAAAATTCACTGAACAAAATTGCAATCAAGGAAGATGTTTCAATACCTTCAGCTTTGACTTGGAATGACTAGAGGATGATGAGTTCTTGTAGCAATGAATAAGCCCCGACTTTCTAGCCAAAAAAAATAAATAAATGAAAAGACTAAGCCCGACTTATTGGACTGGCCGAGTGCTACTATAGAAATCAACACAATTTAGCAGTCAATAGGTCAATTTGTTCTCTAGAAACTAGGCCTTGGAATTCTCTCTCTCTCCACCCTCGTGCAACACAAATACCCACGTTCATTGTTCATAAAAAAAAAAACTTGCAATTAAGAAATTGTTTATTTCACAAATGTATTTTTGAGGGAAACGATGAGGATAGAATAATCACGTAGTTCTGTCACATTTGCCTAGATAAATAATTACAAATGACCATTGTACAAAGACAAACAAAACAAGACAACAAAAAATCATAACTTTATCGAGACAATTTGCCATTAAGATATTGATCAGTTTAGAACTAATGTATCATATTAAAGAGAAATAACAAAGAGGAATAGAGATTACCAGAAATCTCGATGCCCAAAGACATTTTCAATTAAAGTCCAAATGGAATACTTGTTGATGGAGATGATCCCAACATCATTTTTCTTTCTTCATTTTTGATGACATGTGTCACGACCTACCTTTTCCATTTGGAGCGAAAAAGACAAATTTATGGGTATTGCCTAAATGGTGGGCCTACAACTCTTGTTTAGGCATGGACTCTTCCAAGCCCAAACCTTGCGCAACGGCAAAGTATTCAATTTTAACTTCAACTAACGGTATAAAGATTTTTAATGAAGAATCATTACTAGATTATTAGGGTTGGCTAGAAACCAAGTGAGGCACCAAAGTATGCCTCACTTCCTATGCAACTAGAGAATCTAGAGCCGAAAACTTAGTTACACTTGTTAAATAACTAGTGCCCTTTCGGTGCCTAATCTTATTTATTTTAAAAAGATGTTCATTAGGCAGTCTAGATTGATTTTAAACCTATATACTAACATGTAAAGCGATCATGCGAGTATGTAGTCATTAAAATAACAATTAACAACTAAGGAAGCATTGAATAAATTGTAAGGAAAAACAAGAATCTAACGCTGAGGAATAAGAAATAATACCATTTCCAACTAGGCCAAAGGGAAACTACAATTAACATATTATAAGTGCACATTCATGTAATAGTCAAAATGGAAATGCACAAATGAGAACCTAACATTTGTTTCTAAGAACACTCAAATCTTATGGTGAAACTCTAACGGCTTGTTCAATTTTGAGCACAATTTTTTTAAACATAGGGTTTTCATTTTTTATTTTTTTTGCCAAACTAGTTGTGTATTAGAACTAAAATGAAAAATCTAATAAAACTAGTTCAAATTTAATTTCTAAGCTTTTTCCAAATTTTTTGAATTTTTGGAGTTTTTTATTATTTTTTAAAATTTTTAATATCTTCCTATTTTTTATCTAAAAACAGAGACTCAGGCTGGGTTGTTGAGCCCCGTCCAGATATGGGCTGAACTTGGACTCTCGGGCTTTGACCAAGAACTTAAAACATGAGAAGCCAGGATAAAAATGGGCTTACCTACTAGCCCAATCCGGCTTTAACCATACCAAGCCTAATATGAAAATTCTCAAGCTAAGCCCAAACCTGTCAATCTAACTTTAAGCCCACATCTACTAGAGCCTAAATATGCTTTAGCCCACTTAAACCCCATGACTAGCCCAAATTTAATTAAACCAATTAAGCCATGCTAATTACTCCTCCCCATTTTGTCTTCTTTTCTTTTTATTACTTTTTCTTTTTATTTCTTTTTCTCTCGCCCCAACGCGACTGTCTTCTTCTACCTCGCGTCCCCTTCTCTGCAACTCACCCGAGCCTCCAACATTTTTCAGACAAACCTCAGCCAAAGCTCAAGCTGCGGCCAAGCCACCACCTTTCATCGGTCGTCCACTCCGATCGCCACTCGTCGGCCGACTTCTCTGCCGCCGGCCGAGGACCACGCCACTCAGCCGGCACCAACACAGTAAGAAAAACGCTAGGGCCAAGATAATCAAAGCTGTGGGCGGCCCCTAAAAAAACGTCAAGCTCGAAATCGTAGCAAAATGGTAAGATTAGCAACACATGGGAACATCGACTCAACCCCAAACAAAGAACACGGAAGTAGAGATCTAACTCAAGTATTTCATCGAGCAGTTGGGGCGCATTGTCTGAAACGACAGAAAAGGAACCGGCATAGGCTCAAAGTCGCGCCGGGACTCATGAAAATCAACATACAAGAACTAAGGGACAAGTTACAAGGACCACGGTGGCCCGCGATCTCTCCCTCCAACTCTATTCCCTCGCTCAAACTCTCACTCACGGCTCTCTCCTCTCCGAACCTTGCTCACCCACCCCCCTCGCTCTCTCTCGGCCTTCTCTCCTTTTAACGGCCTCTGGCAAGCGCGCATGGCTTCTGCCACCGCCAGCTGCCCTGCCGACCTGCACCCACCCCAGAAATCACGCCTCTCAACTCCCTGCTCTGCCTTTTTTGCTTCGTACGTCGTTGCTTTTGCAGCGAACGTGAGTGGCGCGGGAGAGTAGAGATGCAAGGGCCGGGCCAGGGAAAGAAAATAGAAAATGGGCCGGGCCCAAACGGGAAAGAGGAAGAAGAAGGGAAAAGAAAGAAGGTTGGGCCGGCCCGCCCCCAGCCCAGTCTCGCTTTATTTTTTTAATTAATAAAATTCTTTAAAATTTTTATAATAATATATTTTTTTAATTTTAATATTAGTAATACAAGTGTTCCCAATGTCTATATACGATGCAATTTCCTGAAAATTATTTATGCTAGGGGTTAAAAATTAATCACTAATTTTCTATACGATCAATGAGAGATTAAATAAGTCATCCAAATTAAAATGTCAACAACATGAAAAGAGATGGCACTTCCCTTTTAAGTTCATTTTTTCTTCATCGACCATGCTATTGCAACCTCAATGTCTAATTGATTTCTTCATTCGTAAATAAATTAATGCTATGGGAACAAATTGGTCTTTTGCTTGTAGACGTTCTCAAATAATTGGTCTTTTGCTCAAAGATGTTTTAATCAACACTTATCTTGGGTAAAAAAAGAATAATACTCATGTTAGAGTCATGGTGTTCATAGTGGAAATTGATTTTCAAATGATGCTACTCTTCAAAGGCCACGTAACCATCTCCTTTACCGGCAACTTTTGCAAAATGTTGAATAGCATGCTTTGAATTATTCTCTTCAACTCAACCAAGAGGCATCATTCTCCAAATTTATGTAAGATGGTCATATCCTCGTTCTTCTATTCTTTTTTTCCGAGTATCATCACTTATTAGTGAAGATAAAGTTCGCTTGCGCCACTATATTACCCTCAGTTTTACTTGATAGGTTATTTTAACGTACTATATTGTTTTTTCCCTAATTCAGGACAGCCAAAAAGTTATATTCATCGTATTTAAATATCAAATATCTGCTCCATCATTAGTGATCACGTGAAGTTGTGAGGTAGATGGAGCCTCATCAACTTCGGCCTTTTTTGGTTAGATAATGTAGTCATCTGCAATTCCATTTGCTAAGCATAATAAAATACAAACATCAAGTCAGGATAACATAAAATATGGTCCATTTTATAGTTTACTCTTTTGTTATAAAATCTGCAAGTTTGGTTAGCATGTGTTAGCATTGGACTCTCTCTCTCTCTCTCCAACACCCCCCCAAAAAAAAACAAAAAACAAAAAAACCCACATGTTTGAAAATTTGTTTTTGGGTAAATCCTCCGGCTTAGAAAAGGACGAAAAGGATGAAGCAAGTTTAAAGCAACAACAACCAATCCCAAAATCTACGCATACACTTGCCACGATGTCCACTTTTCCATATGTATAATCTACATATCTACTCGCGCTTTACTTCGAATAAAGCAAATGTAATTTTAATAACTTAAGGGCGGGGGCGTCTGCTAAAGGAATTTAACGTGTAGATGAACCAAGGTGAGGACCCCTTATTAAAGACTTTTACTTACCCACCGTTAAAGAAGAAAACCGATGACTTTTAGTCAACCATTTTGGTCTCTAATTTTAAGCCATGTTTTGAAAATAGCGTAACCAGAGTAAGGGCTGGTATGCAATTCCACCGACTCAATCGGTACAACAGTTTATACTGACCGGGCGAAATATAAAGAATAAAGTTATTACCTATATATTAAATTATAATTTTGGAAAGGGGAAATTGACACTAAAACGTCCTAAATTTTGGCCCAGTGGCAATATCATTCTTGGACTTTAAATTCTTTCAATGCAGTCATTCAACTAATCTTAAATATTCAATGTAATCTCTAAACTTTCGATTTGTTCAATCTAGTCCCTCAACTTTCCAATACGAAGTCAATAGATCATTTAATACCATTAAAAGGTTTTCATAATTATACTATTTTCCAGATTTTAAAACACATTTTCATTTCAAGCATTTTCCTAAATGAAAAATGATATATTTTTATTATCTTTTTACCATTTTTATGTTTTTCTAGCTATTATAAGTCTTAGTATCTTAAATATCTGGAAATGGTACTTTTCCTATCAGTTGTACTAGGCCGAATTGTCTAAATGTCTGTTAGTAAAGAGACATGCTAATTTTCTAAGTTCACCCTACTATTTTCCAGTCGCATATAATGCTACTAACAAAAAGACAGTTAATCATGATATCATATAACCATCATTTTAGAAAAATATAAAATCTTAAGAGAGATAGATATTGTTGCCTCTAAAATGAGTTTATATTGCACTTATATCACCCATTTTTGTTTTGTTGTTCATTTTTTCCTGCATTTATGTTTTTTCTAAGGCTGAATCAATAGATGCAGACTACCAAACAAAAAGGGTAAAAGTGAAACAGAAGCCGATGTCACACCAGAAGTAAATATATAATGGCACACATACAAGGAGTGGCTTTACCGTAAGCATGCAAGCGGAACAGAGATTTCTTGCATGCAGGCTTGTCCGAAAGATGGATGAAGAGCAATGCAGGCTAAACCAGTCCTGATAACATTATAATATAAGTGGATATATCAGCACAACGCAAAAATAAGTGGTCACTCGTGTGGAAGAAAACGGTGGGGCTCCTGAAAATTCATGGAAGAGAAAATGTAATGGAGAAAGATGTTTCAATACCTTCAGCTTTGACTTGGAACGACTGGAGGATGAGAGGATTCTTTGCTTAGTCCTTGCAATGGGCCGATGACAGAGGAGAAGAAAACACATATAATTGCGGAGAATATATTAAGACCAGTATGTCTAAAGGGCAAGCACGTGGTTGGCCATTTTTATAATGGGCAGCACTTCTCGATCAGGACAACCTGGGATTAGATAGTCAATGCTCCTCCTCGATCAAATACTAAGCCTGACTTATTGGACAGGCAGGTGTACCCAATTTGTTGTTCTCAAGAAACCCTACATTGGCATTGTCCAAAAACTCTTGCGCGCGCAACTCAAATACCCGTGTTCATTGTTCATCGACAAACGACTTGCGATTAAGAAATTGATTTGGGGAGAAATGTATAATATTAGAGGGAAATGATGCGGACAGAAGTTAACACGTGGTTCTCTCCAACTTGCGTGGATCAATAATTGCAAATCACCGACGTACACACACAAACAAAACGAAGCAACAAAAAATGTCAACTTCATTAATACTACTTGCAATTAAGAAATTGATTAGTTGAGAAATGGTGTGTGATTTTAGAAGGAAATGACGAAGAGTGGACGAATATCACCAGATATCTTGATCCCCTTGAAGACATTCTCAACCTAAGCTGAGACGTAACCCATCGTTTCAACTTGTCTGACGGCAATGACCTCGACATCTCTGTCTTTCCTCATACTTGATGGCATGGGCACTTATTCATCTTCTTTTTCATTGACCCCGCTATTGTGACTTAGACATAACAAGTTGTTAACAGAAGGTATTGGCCAGTGATGGTGGGTTGGAGTGTCATTTGAAGTTCAGATAATATGTGGGCCAAATCCAGAAATAGAAAACCATATATATATGCATGGAACCATCCTAAATATGCATGTACTCTTCCTTAATGGACAAAAATGACCACCGTTATCTTTTCCAAGTAGCCTACATGGCAAAAGGCACTTATTTGGTAATCTGATTTGGCCTTTTTTCTATAAAAAAAAAAAGTACAAAAAATAAAATCGATGATTTTAAACTCAAAACGCTAGGACTTTAAAAAAAAAAAGATGAAGTAACCAAATCTTGAAGTAAAAGCAAATGTCACATTTTCCTTCTTTCTTACAAACAAAAACAAAATCACACTGAAGAAGAACAATAACTGAAGGGAAAGAAAATATGAATTAGACATGATACCTACAACATATAGCATTGGTCAGACAGTTTTAAAAGATATGAAGGAGCAACCCTTGATGCAATTTGGACTTGAATATACAAGATTAGGGTTAGGATGCGCGACTAAAGGAGTGCAAGCGCAAGCCTACCTTTGTCTTCGGGATTCAGAGATCAGTCGATGGCTTCCTCGCCATATCAAGGCAAGGTTTTCAAGCAGTCCTAATGATGATGACCAGCACCACTCGCTATGAGCCGGTTTTTGATTGCAGCCATTGTTTTACTTTTATGTCGTTTTCTTTTATGCCCAAATGTGACGAAGTTAATGACACAACTCAGATCATGAACATGACCCAAGAGGCCTACCGATGGAATGCCTAATGAGTTCATCTATCTTAAGTTTCCAATAGGCAGAATTCAACTGAAGTACTTGACACGTGGTGAGGATCAATTGACTCAAACATGCACAAAAGTTAGAGATTGAATCAAAGGGAGATCCATTGACGGGCAACAATCTTCACTAAGGAATCGGAACCATGCAAATCATTCCAATGGTAGCGCGCCAATCAAGACATAAGAAGATCAATGCACTTGGGCCATTCCTTTTTGTCCAAATTTATCGTTGAAAAACACATGAATAAGAAGATCAATGCACTTGGGCCAAAAAACAAGAAGGTTTAAGCATGTGTTTTCCAATGATAAATTTGGACAAGTGAGTGTTGTAGGTCTCAAATATTCAGTGCATTTTAAGAAAGGGGTTTCTACGCACTCAATTGGTGCATCTTTGATAAATGCAAACAATTCCAATTTGGACGATCATCAGAATTTTGAATTGCTCTAACTCGGTCCAACATTAAGATTAGTGATGCATTTCCTAAACTTGGGATTTACCGAATAAGGTGCACTTGCGCCTTTATAAAATGAGAAAATCATTCGGTGCTTGGTGGGAATCACTAAAATTATTTGAGTGCTTGATTTGATCACTACCCTTAGATCCCAATAAAAAAGAAAAAAGAAAGAGCAGAAGGTTGAAAGTTGGCAATACAAACCAATCCATGGCCCACTAAAGATTTTGCTTCTTTTCTTTTCTTTTGCAGATAAATACATTTTGAAGCATTCCTTTATTGAGTGAACATATAAGTGAAAAAAATGCCACATTTGACTTTGGAAATAAAAAGAAGTATTGAATCATTATTAAAGGAGGAACTCATGTATCAATTGGCAACAGTTGGCCCTGGTTCAATAGACTCACACTCGAGAGGGAGAATATTTAGTGCAATATTTAGAGCAAATAAGAGATGGGAAATAAAGAAAATCTCACACTAGATATTTGGAGTAAAAAGGTCGGAGCAATTGATATTACTTTATGAGCATGTAAATTATTGCAAAGTGGTGCATGTTTATTAGGAGGAAAGGAAGTCTACCAAAAAGATTGGATCATGTGCACCAAATAAAATTAGATGGCATCACAGATGGCATCACCGCAATAAATTGGGTTATCAACTTCCATTTCTCATAATTATGTTCTATATTTTAATAAAGGCATGGCTTCATTAATTGGCTAATTCAAGATCTTACTATCTCCTGTGTTAAGAAAAATGGACATGTACCACTTTTATGCATAAGATTTAACGAAAGCTAAAGGTCAAAAAATCTAATTTTATCAACAAAACTTCGTAGTATAGTCGTATCGTCTCTCTTTTGTACATTTTTCCTAGTGTCATTACTTATAAGTGAAGATGAAGCTCACACAAGCCACCCCAAACCTTGTCGTTATTTTAATATTCCATGTTCTTTTTCCCCAATTCATATAGTCTATTAGACTGTCAAAGAGTTACTTTTATCATATTTAAATTTTTGGTAGCAATACTTGATCTTTAGTTACAATCTTTGTATCCAAGTTGTCGCTAGTGACCCTAAATATATGATTCCAAAGCTCAACTTTTGTATATGTGTAATTTTACAAACGGTAGAAGTATAGTACAAATTCCAAAACATGACATGGCACACTTAAATGCCAAAAATTCCTAAAGATATATTTAAGTGCTACTTTTTTTTTAAAATTAGGACATTTAAGTGCTAAATCTAGCGAAGAGTGCCGAAAGTTTAACGTGGCTTATTTTTAATCATATAAGTTGTTTGTGTGGCTCGTCGAAAAGCTAAGTCAACAAAGAAGAGTCAAAATGTCGTCATTTTACCTTGGATTTAAATTTTAATGTAAATATTAATTAAACTAAAAACTAAATTATATATATTTAAAAAAAAAAAAAAAAAGAGGATATGTAGCAAGCATTCGGCAAGGGCTTGCATAGCCCTCACTGCCATCACCAACTGTTGATGAGAAGGGCCAACGCTAGCTAGGCGAGGATCGACCAAGGTCACTAGCCCTTCCTAGTGATGGTAGGGCAATGGCGGCAAGGGCTGTGCAGGTCTCACTAAGCCCTCTCCCTTCCCCCTTTCTTTTTTTAATAAATTTATTTTTTAATTGAATTGAATTAATATTTATGTTAAAATCAAATCCAAGGCAAAATGATATCGTTTTGGCTCTTCCAGCCACGTCAGTGCCAAAAATGACGTTCTTTTAGGCTAACCTAACCACATCGGTGCAAAAAATGTTGTTGTTTTAGGCTCAATTCGCTAAAAAAATGTCATGTCAGCAATTTGACTAGAATTTCTTGCTGTTGGCATTTAAGTAATCCATTTTTTTTTCAATTTTGGCACTTAAGTATACATTTCGAGACATTTGAGATCTAAGTATCATCCGTACCAAATTTTGGCATTTGAGGTATCCGACACTCTTTTACAAACCATTTGGATACGTTTTTCCCAAGCTTTGCAAGTTGGTATAGGTTAAAGAGGACCCGACCCTATCTGAAAAGAGGTTTGATACTCGGCCAGTACCAGGCAGCCAAACATCCAGCCAAATTTGGTACCATACCTAGCTCTGTAGCTCATATTTGAATTTGCTAACTTAATCCGGCGAGTGTCTAGTAATATTTTGCAGACACCTAGGATTTTCAACGGTCGAAAAAGTAGCCGTTTGGTATTATAATGGCCAGCTGAGTTTGCTTTCCTATAAATAGGGTAACTCATTGTCTAGGGCATGTGTCCATGCAAAATACAAAGAAAGTCCATTTTTCATTCCCTTTGCAAATCAACTTCTTGTAATGAGCACTATCCACTCTACTTTTTTACTTGGCCAAGGTTGCTAGAGGACAAGCTCAAATTAGGCAGTTAAAGCTGTTGCTAGATCAAGCACCGAGCCCGACTGCTTGGACTGGCAGCTATACACATTTTCACAAGCCATGTGCTGCCACACATATCAAGAATAGCAGTCAACTGGTCACAGTTGTTCTCAAGAAACCATTCCTTGGCATTTTCCGAAACTCTCTCTCCCTCACATGCATCACATACACCCACGTTCATTGCTCAGATATTTATAATATTAGTGGGAAATGACGACAGGAGTATTCATCATGTGATTCTGTCCACTTGCTCAGCTAAATAAGTGCAAATCACCATCGGAGAAAGATAAAACAAGGCAACAAAAAATCGAAACTCTTTATCAACACACCACTTGCAATTAAGAAACTTATCTTGAGAAATAGTATATAATAATAGAGGACAAGGATGAAGAGGCGTAGGTGTCAATATTGTCTCGATCCCCCTTGAAAACATTTTCTACCAAGCCCAAACAGGATCGGTCGTTTACGACCTGTCGAGAGTGACGGCCTCAACGTCTTCCTTTCTTCATCTTGATGGCGTGGAAAGAGATGGCACTTCCTTCTTATCTTTTGTTTCGTTGGGCATGCTATTACGACTTAGACATTGCAAGTTGTTAATAAAGAGCTCTGAGGCCTAGTGGCCATAGAGGGTTGGAACGCTATTTGAAGTTCTCACATGACTAGTGGACCAAATCTAGAAAAAAAAAAAAAAAATCATGTAATTAAATCAGGAAAATTACCAAAAAAGTCTTAAACGTATTGCAATTGTGTCAATTCAATTCTAAACTTATTTTTTTGCCAATTAGGTCCTAAATATTTTGATATATTTTTTTAAAATTTTTTATTATCTTTTTATCTTTTTTTTTTTAGTGATAACAATAAATTTATAACTTTTTTGGTAATTTTTCCTAATTTTAGTGATAACGATTATTGTAGATTATGCATTTAATCCTAAGAGTAATCATATTTGTATACAAAATTATATACAATCATGTCATTTAATTTTAACTTTTTCTAATTTAATTTTTTTCTGAATCGTGGGTAACTCTCTCTTCATTTGCCAATAATTATTTTCATTGTTTTCTAATATTCACTTATTTGAAAAACACATGGAATTTTTTTTTGTGATCAAATTTTCTAGTAGCAACGGATACTCTTTAAATTGATTATCTAATATCATCTATCAAATTTCGACTATAATTTGATTTTAAATATTGTGAAAATCTTTTAATAAATACATCAGTCCTCGATTTAGGATCAAGAGCGATATCAAATCATAATAAGTATCTCTATATTATTAAACATTTTCGAGAACTCATCATAATCATCAATTCAAGATATACCAATAAAAATAAGTCAAAATCACCATAAAAATATATCACTGGATAATTGTCGCATGGGAGCACGTATCTTGGACGAGAGCACATATGCCAGACGTGCCACGCTGGTCACCTCCACACAAGTAAATATCCACTTTTACATGTACATGAATAGATTCTCAATAATCCAATGTAACTCTAGGGTAACATTGAATGAATCTACATATATTTACTCGTGATGCGGACAAAAAGTGCTAGATCAATATTTATTTTTTCAAGTTTCCCTTCATCACACACGAGTACTTCAGTAACAACTACGAAACTAAACTACACTTGCATTCACAAAGATGTAAATCGTATTCACATACTTGCAGTATGACTAGCAATTTACAAGACCACTCACGCAATGAGACATCTTCTGCCCTTCCCAGTTTTGTGTTTTTTTTTTTTAGCTTCTAAAGAAGTTGCATGGACAGGAAATAACAGAGCTCTTTACAGAATTTCAACCCTTCAGTAGCAGCTGTACACAAATCAGGCATAAACATAATCCTTCCTTTGTTTATCTTTTCTGACGTTCAAGCAGCTAAGGCTCAGACACTTCGTGAAGAGCTGCTCAAGGAGGTGTATGAGTGTGTGGTTTTATGTCTCTGGCCCGCATGTAAGTCAGAAATTGTCCAGGAAGCTCCTCCAAAAGAGCTTGAACCACTGATATACTCCCACCTGCCAAGAACAGTATAGTTTTGTGTAAGTTACGGTCGAGAGAAAAATGGAAGATCTATCAGCAACTCTCTGACTGTTTTAATAAAATTGTACTTGATTGCAAAACCTTTCCTATTATAACCAAAAGAACAGTAAATTAAAGACGAGGACAGATAGAACTTTCAGATCTGATACTGCCCTCTCGGATCTTGATTTAATCAGTTAAAACAAAATACTATATATCGATTGGCTTTTAAAAGATATTGCAAGATACAATAAAGTCAAGATGGGCAAACAAATGAATAAGCCTATGGAAACCAAGGAATCTAAAAGGTCAAAAAAAAAAAAAAAAAAAGTCTGACACTAAAATCCTCCAGCTATACCATGACAACATTACCATGAATGCTAGGACGTCAACATCTTTCGGCTTTGATTTAAAACAGTATTGCCTCTATTCAAATGCTACTCAATTGATCCTTATTATGACCTCACATTAATAAGTAAAGAAAATTATTGTTCTTCTCAATTATTAATGGGAACATGAATGATTCACGAAAACTACAGCATTTCATGGACAAAACAATCATGTGAAAATCAACTTACGATTAACTTCTCGCATTGGAACAAATTGTACGATGTCTCTTGTGGCTACTCGACCAGTAGAACTTTCCAATCTAATTCCATGGTCAGCATCAAGATTCTGACAGGAATAAAAAGTTAGATTGTTAAGCTCTATATCCTCCCTATAAGAGATATTTCGACAGAGTTCTTAAATGCAAAACAGAATAGAAATCGCAAGGAAATCTAACTTCAACCACGGAAAACAAACCTACCTCCATTTGTGTAAAATCTGCACCTCCAACTCCAACTATCAAAATTGAGAGTGGAAGATCTGATGCCCTCACTAATGCATCCATGGTTTCTTGTTGATCTGTGAGAACTCCATCCTAAACAAGGAGGAAAATTTCTATCAGCTGTGCAGAAAAACATATCAAAACTAAGAAAGAGCAAACGTTTGTTTCCACTTTACCGTTATTATGAGCAGAACGTGGTATTTGCAATGGTTATAGGAAAGTGACTGGCCTGCAATTTGAGCAGCCCTATTGATCACTTGACCAAATAAAGTGGGTCCTGCCAAGGAAACATTATGCAAAGCACCAGCATAAGCAGCCATGATGCCTTCAACTCCTTCTACCTATCAATAAAAAGTTCTGAACGTGAATATAGAATTGATATGATGTCCCAAAGGTTCATGTACTACAGTCCATGCTCCAAAAGCGAATACAACGATGGGGAGTGCAAACTCAGTTCACCTACCTCATAGCCATCGGGACTTCCATTCAGGTTAAAACAGTGTGATACAGTACCATCATAAGTCCTTCCTCCAAATCCCCACGCAGTAAACCGTCTATCCGAATCATAAAATTGAATCACTTCTCCAACCTCCATTATAGCCTAAAATGTTGGCAACGCGAATTACTAAATAAATAAGTCTATGACATCAATTAATTATAAGGAAAGAAAAAGCATATCAATTGGTTAACCTATTAGAACATACAAGGAAAAAGCATGTCAATTGATTAACATATTAGAACATTTAACTTTAAAGTATATTTTACGTGACTCCATATTAAAACATCATCAAAAGGCTATGGTAAAATCATTACAAGTGACCAGGTTTAGGAGGCAAATTAAAATATACTTGCTGGTAGGAATTGTATCTTCCTGAAGGATCAATGTAATGCAAGGAATCTGGATTTCTGGGATTTCCATTTGAAGCTGAAAAGTCCAGAAGCATCAAAATGAAATGAGATAAAGCATCAAACAGATAAAGTTTTATAGGATAAACAAATATCCAAATGATTACGTACCTGTAAAGTCGACAGCAACCATAAAAGTAAGCTCAAAACCACTTGATATGTAATCAAGAAAGCTGTACTGTTGCTTCTCACAAAATTGATCCACAAAAAGCTGACTTTTAAGAACCTGTACGAAGAAGTTATAAACCTAATCGAAGGGCTCATCAGGATGAAGAGTGCTAAACTATTTAAGAATGACAGACACCTTTTCATGGCTGTGATGAGAAGCTGGTAAAGTAAAATTTGCACCATTTCTTTCTTTGTGAAGTTTCTCCAAGTCTGCCACGGACTTTTGAAGTTTACTGTAATATACGAGAAGCAGATTAACATACAAAAAGCCAAAGTACTACAATTGCATGAGAATAGGCATTTACCCCATAAGTGCATGGTTCCCACTGGTATCAAAGTCGAAGCACTCAATGACTAATGGATTCTCCTGCAACAAGTCTTACAGTATGCCAAATCAGTAGTGCCTCCAGTAACATATCAGACAATATAATGACAGGCTCTGTGTAAAACTTGCCTTGCTTCCTAATTGCTGCATGCTTAGACATAAGGGCATCCAACTAGGGTTCAAGTTGTTGTTAATAACTTCAGTTTTGCAAATAGGAAGAGAACCCCCAGACTCAACTACTCTGGATATTCTCAGGAAAGGATCCTAAGAAAAGGTAACACCAGAGTATGAGACTGAAGTAATGAAAAGATATGGCGAGGGACAATATCAAACAAGACCTTTCAGGAGAGATTTTAAAGAACTTACACTTTTAGAAAACATGTCTTTGTTTTCCAACTGGGAGCAGCGGAATATTATTTCAACAGCTGTCCTGGAAGCAACAGATTCCTCAGCATGGACAGTCAGAGTACCCAGGTCTCTCAAGCCTACTTGTAAATTTTTATTTTGAAGCGACATTGTCAAACTCTGACTTTGCTTTGTGACTATCTGCAGAAAATTGAAAGGAGAAGATGCTTTGGACAAGATCTAGATGGATTACACTTATACTTCACTGAAGCCAAGTGCAAGGGAAATGACACCATCACAACGTAAGCCAGGAGTAAGTACCTCTGACAGCACACAGCCAGCTTCTCCTAGAAACTCTTGGTCCTTCAGCTTTAAAGTCTGCACTGAAACCTCCCAATCAAACATAATATTGATATTTCTTCTTCCTCACATGGAAAGACAAAGCAAATAGAAACCCAAGTAATCTGAATGGACTAGTACATATTTCCCAAATAAGCTTGATTGCAAGGGTAATTACAAGTCATGATTACTTAAATGCCATTTACAATTCAAATTCCTATGCAACATAAGATCATCCAATGCATTCATATTGTTTTTCTAGAATTCCATGGAAGTAACAATCTGTAGACTGCAAAACAGTTAAAGCCCATCCATCCCTATAAAGTGTTGTCTAACCACACTTGAGCATCAAAGGTAAGAAAACAGATGAGCTTTCATCTTTTATAATTCCTCCTACTTTAGGAAAAAACCAAAAATTCAGTTGATCCATAACCCTAGTAAAAGTAGCTAGCATATAAGTTGGAGAAACTTGGCAATCAATCTGAGACCACTCGCTCGATTACTCCGAACAGTCTCTCCGTTTTCATATGAATTTGAGTTAGACCTCTAGGAATATTGACTGAAATGTGACAGAGCACAGAATTGCAGTCAGAGACACTGTTACTGTATAACCAGGAAAGCCCATGCATAGTACATGGCTTCACCCATAAGATTTAAAGGAGAAAAAAACTGAAGATAGAAAAGAGAAACAATGTTAGTGAAAATCCAAAAAGAAATATCAAACTATATGAAATGACTAAAATAACTGACACACCTTTACAGGTACGTTGTGAAATTTTGTATCAACATCATATACATGAAACCTGAAAAGAGATAAAAGCAAACAAACAATGGGTTTACATGATATAGTTAAGACAAAACACAGATTGAATAAGTTAAACTTTGCTATACGTGGAACACTCACACCAGATGCTGGACAGTCTCAAAGTGATAAGCTAAAGAAATCTTTTCAATCCATGCAGGATCCAAACTATTTAATATAACTTCTGTCCTCCCAAGTTCCTCAAGCATCCCATCCCTTTTCCTCAAGTAGACAACTGCCATTGGATCACTCTGCAAAAATCCATTGATCAAAGTTTACAAACCTTTAAGCAAAGCTCGAATTTGGGCATAAAAGAAGAAGGAAACACAAACACGCAGAAATCTCCTGGAATCAGTCATTTATTGCAATTATAAGCAAGGGTGATCGGTTCCAAGGTGAGCTGGTTCCCACCCTGGAACCAGGAAGTACAGTGCAGTGCACTAAACTTCATCACTTGACCAAAAGCGACTGACAGAGGGCCAGAGGTGAAAGGCAACCGAGAGTGGGAGAGTTGAGACTTCAGAGGATTCCATGAAAGACAAGAAAGCGATATGAGGTGAAAAGTCTGTGAGCGCTCACCAAGCAAGATTGCCAAATTCAGGTTTTTGAAATTCTTAACATGAAAATTAAAAATATATATGTACCAGTCTGGTCCAGATGGTCCAGGAACCAGAGTTATTGGAACCAGGAACCAGACAGTTTCCTGTGGGAACAGCAAAGAACCGGACTGAACTGGTCCAGTTCTATGCAGTCTGGGCGGTTCCCGATCCTTTTGCACACCACCAATTATGAGCTACTTAACTACATTAATTCAGGTTTCTTACACAGCCTGAAATTTGATCAAGAGTATTTATGCAACTTTTGACATGTGCAAAATTTGCTATGGCAGAAGATTTGGCAGATGAGATTGGCCGCATATGAAGCACACAAGTTATTTAGAAAATAGCATGACATACTCAAGCAAAGACTGTCCTATAAGTGTTTTCTGCAGCACAAATAAGTCTTCCAGTCATAAGGTAATTTCAGCAACACACCAGTACTAAAGACAAAAATAACAGGCATCAACCAGAAATGCATACATCATTCACTGTGATGTCTCAAATTTTGGAAAGCATAAGAAGACAGAAAATCAAGTTTTAAGATGTGTAGTTGAAATTTCACTTCAAAAAAGAAGAAGAAGAAGAAGTTATACACTTCTGTGACAACCACATCTTAAAGAACCAAGAAGATCCCAGGTGAATGGGAAAGCAAGATGTGGAAAAAATTAGGAAAACAATATACAAGTAGCAAGTTGTACAACAAGTCCACTGAAAATGCATATGAAGTTTCTCACCTTTGACATGACGTCACGATCACGTAATTTTGAAGCAGACAAGGATAACTGCAGTATAGGCAACCAAGAACATCACACAAACTATGGGCATTAGATTTCAAGATTCATGCTCACAAAAACACCATATGCAATGCACGAAGATTGTTGTTGAAAATTATGAATATGCTTAATTTGTAGTAGCTCCTTCCCAGATTTCCTATTCTTAGTTATGCTTAATCAGCAACAGCAATATTAGATTTTGAAAGGCAACACATAATTCAAATAGTAACTCTGTTTCTGAAAAATGAACAGCGTAATGGGGTACAAGTGCAAGGCAAGACTTAGACTCTGTCTAAACTAGCAGCCCTATTGAAAAAACTGACGCAAAGCAATCCCACTAAATTTGTTATAGCATGTAATTCTTGTCATTTGAATGAGTTCCAAAAGGTCACAGCTCGAGAGGCAGATCAAAATTCTGGTTCAAACTAAAGAAAAGAAATTTACCGAAGTAAAGTCTAATGAGGAAAAACAAGAAGAAAACTCCAATTAGACAACCATGTCAGGACCACGTGATCAGAAATTCTACAGATAATTCAACATCAATTAGTTCAGCAGCGCGGTTTGAGCAGAATCCACATTGTGAAGAATGCGTCTCAGTTTTTCTGCAAACAATCCCCAATACAAAGAGAGGTTTTTCTGGCCAACTCATCGTGGCTCGAAACAACAAGAATAAAATACGGACTAGTGACAACATTGACTCAGGTCTGAAGAAAATGAAGCGTATCACCACAGCATATTGACAGTGAATGTGTGCAATTACAAAAAAAAAAAAATGAATTTTCAGTGAAAAAAGCGAGCATAACCACATGAACAGGCGAGGGACACAAACCTCAATTTGAGAGAAGAGAGCGTGTTGACCACGAGCTCGGAAGAAGTGGTCAATGGCGTCGTTGTGCCCAACATTGTTGCCTCCTCCTCCTCCTCCTCCTCCAACTCCTACTCCTCCTAGGGGCCTCTGTTGGTTCCCCCCGACCGCTCCTTGACCGCCTTTCACATCAGAAAAGCAACCCCCCATCCTCTCTGCGATCAACTCCAATTTCACCTCCTTCGCCGCTTCGATGCACACCCACGAACCCTCTCTAGAACCCCTTAGTCTGCCACTCCTCGTCCCTCTCTGAAACGCCTTAATCTCTCAGAAACTGCTTCTGCTGAAAACTGCCGTACCCCGGTCTCTCTTTCTCTCTCTGCCTTTATATAAGCGCGTGGGGTCCCCGTCGTGACGTCTGGATCAAGACTCCTACAGTCTTATCCGACCTTAACGAAACGAACCCACATCGGAAGATCGCGCGAGCAGCGAAGGAGCGCGAAAAAGGCTTCCCCTTTAGCAGAGTCTGCGAATGGTATCAGGAAACTTGGTCAAGCTCAAGCTTTGCGCGTCGTCTGGGATTCCCTGATGGAGTTCGTCGCCACGCACAGAGAAAAGAGCCCCCTTCGACGGGTCATCAGGCGTTGCTTCGCCAGCATGCGGATCAACTTTCGTGGAGGAAGCAGTGGTGGGAAGAATTCGAGAGGAAAAGAGGGAAAGTAGACGTGGGAATGACAGAGAAAACGATGGGTTGACCCAGAAGTTGACTGAAGCAGTGCTGCTACTGTGTCTGAAACTGTGCGGAAATCTCTTGGGAAAAAGCTTCGCGGCGACCTATGCAGCTTGTTGGATGGGGGTCTTGATGGATAAGGTCAATGTCGGAGTTTGACTCACCATCGCTGGGAGAAGGGAAAGTGTCCAGCAACCATCGTTCAAAAGAGAAAAAGCGATGTACGAGTGATGTTGAAAATTTAATTAGGCAGCACCCTTGATGAACTTTTGATTCAAAGGGATCGAAAAGTGGAAAATTGGAAAAATTGGCTGTTAATATATTATGGAATTTCTTAATTAAATGTTTTAATGGGCATGTTCGAATTATTGAAATGATATTTTTTTTTGCGTAAAATATATAGGCCTAATTGAAATATAAATAAATTATTTACTTTGAAAGTAGCATCTCCCCTTTTCTTATAATAATATAAATATGGATTACGACATTCGATATTCAATGACTAAATTATCTTTCTGAATGTATTGGCCCCTCAAGTTCTCTTCCCCCGTTCAACACGTGCAGCAATTAAACTTGATTTAGGCCTGAGAGCATTACATCAAATGTGGTCACCTCAGCCAAAGAGCTCGGTGAATGAATGGTCTTCAAAATGATTCTCGAGTGTCCAGAATGTTAAGAGGATCAGTCGCTAATGGGAAGGGTGTCTAGCCTGGAAGATCCAGCAAGCATTTGCAGATCGATCAAGACGAGATGATTTCGATCCATCATTTCCGATCCTACTTTGCTTGTCGTGAAAACCGCCGTACGATTGGCCTGTGAATTTTTTTCAAAAGTATGAACATTAGTAGTTGACTGATTGTTTTGAGAATGATTTCGTCCCTAAACACCTTACGCTACTGCAAACTAGCAGAAGATAATTTGTGTGCTAGGCAAAACTAGCAACTTGCAGGAAAGAACAATGACCACACCATCTCGGACATTATTCCTCAGCAATCACCATGATTCTCCTCATAAAAGCACAACCACACAAACAAGCGTACCGATGGCTATGGTGAAAGCGATAAGCCTTCAAAACAAACTATGCCGAGTGGTTTGGCGGCCACATGATTTTACGGCCTGACCTTCTCCGAGTTTCGCCAAAGAACGATCGGATCCGACTCAGAAGTCGGTAGTACAGTGCACATATCCAGAAGGGGAAAGAGATGGATTGTAGGTACAGGAGTGAGTGCTAACCAGACGATTGATAAGAAAAGAAGTTCATCGTATTTGCAGAAGGGTGCCTGCGAAATAGGCTGATGACAACTTCGTGGTAAGGAGCTTCTCCTGCGTCCACATGCAAAACAATCAGCATGATCAAGCATTAAGGAAATAAATGACACAGGCGCTCCCGGAAGTTTTGCTGAGTTATGAGTCTCTCAAGGCTAGAGCACAATCATTTTAGCTATGATCGAGCGGGTGAAGAAATTTATCCCTGCATGCCAAATTGCCAAGAAAATGGCAGTCCATGGCAGGAAAATTACAAAAAAAAAAAAAAACGTTCGAAGCTTATAACATTTAGGCCAATTCAGTCCGAAACATTTTAATTATGCTAATTGAGTCATAGATCTCTTGACAATTTGTCAATTTTCAATTTTGATCAAAAATTACCAAAATGGAAGATTGTCGTCCTGTGATGTATGGTTAGCATTGATATAGATAATTTTGCAATTTAAGAAAATGAATTTATTTGATTTTTTCTCTTTTTTTTCATTTTCCTTCTTCCTCCATTTGTCGTCGAGCCTCAACAATGGCCACCATACGACCACAAGTGAGGCCCGACAAAGGGCAAGTCTTGTTAGAATTTGGCAAGCTCGAGCCTTGCAAGCCTCAAGCAAGCTCCACTTGACCTAGCTTTGCACCGGCAAGGCTCAAGCTCGCCAAGATCTAGCGAGGTGGAGCCTCGTTTGTAGCCGGTTATCAGCCACCACCAAGGCCAACAACCAGTGGAGTAACAAAGAAAATTAAAATTAAAATAAATTAAAATAAATATTTTTTAAAATTGTCCACATCCACAAGTGACACAAATGTAAGAGGTTTATGACTTTTTTAGGTAATTTCCCCCTCCGTGGCTATGTATGCTAGTAGCATTAGCTTACATATCCCAAAAAATGTCCCAATGATAATTAAACAAATTCTCCATAGGATAATTTTTCATTTATTTCAACATCAAAAGTTTGAGAATTGTGAGACTATATCAACTATTCTAAAGACTTAAACTAGTAAGTGAAGAGAGATTACATGAATACAAAGAGTGAATAGTTATCATTATCAAGTGATGTGAAAGAACACTTCAACATCCCCTTCACCTGGAAACTGGATTAGGAAGCGATACATGAAATTTGACTAATGGGGTTGGATGCACATACATGACATGAATAAAATTGACTTCGATATTATGTTAGAAAGTTCAACCCAAAAGTTTAAATTTATAGGTGAAAAGAGATGATATAAATATAAAAGATATAGGATCCGTCCTCAATCCAAAAGTTTTCATTTAATTCAGCATAAAAGGGAACGAGAAATGTAAAAGGAAACGGTCAAAGCAGTCCTCGAGAATTCCGCCAATGCGTATGATGATGATGAAGAAAAGCTGAAGAGGTTGAATGCAACTTCTTCTGTATTGGACGAGCCAATTTCCCATCTTATCGGTTTCCAGCAACTGCGTTTTCAAAGAATCTGGGGTAACAAATGAAGGACTTGATTCATGATACAGAGTGGCACATGGTTGGATAGCTTTTTGGAGATTGATCTCTGATTAGAGAACGACCTCTTGAGCTCCGTGGGAATGTAGAAACTAGAAAGGGACAAAAAGATTCCACTATTTGAAGAACTTGTGGAGGATGACTTTTGAGTTTTGGTACTCTTTGAGGAACTTCTGATTTGATTAGACTAAGGTGAATCTCTTACTTTAGGATAATTTCTACGATAGCATCTGTCATAATAAAAACCATTTACCTAAGTGAAATCAATATGGATAATGCCGATAAGGCTTGGATGGTGCTTTCAAGGTCATCCTCCCAACACCACTCATCATCCTTGTCATAGATACTTTATCTAGCATTGGTGCCCTTAGGCACTATTGTGGAATATTATCATCTTGGGTCACTGTATGACGACAATACACCCCAATAATGGGAATCTGAAAGTGCAATTCGTCATTTATTATCACGTCTTTTATGGCATCACAATCCCTTCTAAGTAACAAGTTATAATAGACTTGAAACATGAGTCATCTAAAGTAAATAACATTTTCAATTGGCTGTACTCGTAAAATAAGGCACAGCAAAATCACAATTGGAAATCTACAATATATATTCTCCACCCAAAGCCTATTAGCAAATCTCCTGCTTGAAATTTCATTAGTGAGCTATACGATGTACTTTATAAACTCATCTGAAACGATCGAAGTGTTAGATTACTTAAAATTCTCAAGATTCTGGACCCCAAATGATATTTTGCCCTAGCTAGGTGAAAAAACAATGGAGTCCTCTGTATTGGCGCTCATGGAAAGGGCTACAATAATGAAGCACCAAAGAAGCGATGAATACAACTAAATTGCAACCAAGAGGAAAAGAGCAGAATTTAAACATTATGTGATCATAGCAACTAGCAAGTGAGCCTCTCTTCTTCATCGTAGCCTTCCAATAACATAAGTGATCATGCGATCGTCTGCTTTTGCTGTGGTCTTGTATACGGAAATCGATCTTGGGAGCTTATCAGCAGTAGATCGTCTACTTTTGGCGCTACTTTTTCTTCTGGAAATGTTAGACCTAACCGCAAGCCTATTGGATTCAGGACATCTCTATTTTTCCCTGATATGTTATTCATCCTCAAGGGGAGAGGATCAAGTAAAATGTGTATAGTAATAGTATGGCAATCTGTGAATCTTGGAAAGCGCTGGGACGAGTGGTTTATGAGGGAATTCTACAGAAAACTGGATCCAGGGCTTTTTCTCTCTCTGATTGTCTGACTATGTTCTAGCTTGAAGTCATTACAATTGAGAGAGACTCCCATTAGCATGGTTGATACTGCTGTCGTGGTGAAAACACACGGGGATATTAAAATGGCATAAAAGTTGTCCAGAATGTTTTTCTTGGTTACGCCAAAGCCAATCGGCAAGAATTAAAATTCAAAAGAGGCATATCAAATGAATTCATCATTCAATCAGCCTTACTCTTCTTGTCCAAAAGAGTCGAACTCAGAAAATAGAATAAAAGGAATGACTAAACAGCACTGTACATTTGGTATCAAAATTTTCTACAAGGATACAACGACCAAATCATGTGATATCATGCTAATTGATTTGCATTATCAAGTCACAAAGGTGGGCAAAGTAATATCTGCGTATATATATCTTATTAACTCAAGGAAACCAATTGAACAATAGAAAAGTAAACTAACTTAAGTTATGATACTTTTGAGTAGGATATTACTTACCAATCCACGTGATAATAGTACTTCATATTGACAAGAGCTGTGGATCTGACCTCGTAAACAATTGTCTGCTAAAAGACGATGGATGAAACTAACCCTCCTCTCATGGAAATTCATAATGTTTCAAAAGCTTGAGTTGATGTAGACACCATGTAAAATTGGAGAAGTATATATACGAAGCTATGATCACCATCACAATGCTCATTCAAGAATGTAGAAGGTGTATGTCTCTACAAAGACAAAACAAAATCTGATTCTTTTACTGACAAACAAATAGTCACAGTAATCTATGTGTATTCAGCAAATGAACCAACACAACATCTTGCACATTCTCCAAACAATGTCCACCGGGGGGGTTGTTGGAATCAGTCAAGATAAACTTTAATATCAATGCCACTGTCAATCAGAGACTGAACTACTGCTCGGATTTTTCCTTCGAACTTGTCCCTTTCCCTTGGAGTATAGGAAGCAGTGTACACATCAGCTTCCCTCGCCCGGTCTGCCAAAATCTGGCCTACAGCCAAACATGCAGGTATGTCCGATCGAGACTTGAGAACAGCTTTGATGTCCTTAGAATTGGTACCTGCAACAGCAACCTGCTTGCACGTGACCCTGTGAGTCAGTGAAGCCGAGACGAAGCGCTTGGAGATGAAAACATCTAGCGTGAACGGCTCCATGTAGGCTATGGTGCGCTGTTTGAAGGACACGTGCTTATTTGGATTCTTGGACTTCTTCCCCTTTTGGTAAGTGTATGGCCGGCTATTGTTATCATCCACGTAGTCTTCAACTCCAAAGAAACTTCTTGGTGCTAAATGAGGCTGTTCAGACAAATGAAACAAGTATCAAGCTTACCAACCAACAGTTAGGACATGAAAGACCAGGGAGAGTACCTTAAATATCAAAAAAAAAAATTAGTGTTACCCACTAAACGTGGTCACCTAAAAGCCAACAAGCATACAATATCCCTACACAGTTCGATTAAGGATAGAACAAGCCCATTCAATTGATTATTTGCTCAAACATTATGCTGCACCAGTAACATTATCAAGGAAATGACATAGAGAGGACATCACAAACTACTAAAAAATCAGATATTCAATGAAGTCACCTGCCCACTGTGGATACCACATCTCGGCACAAAGACACCATGTTGAGAGGCATCCACACCACGCACTAGAACACTACTAGCGCACAGGTTGCGAAAAGCTTGCTTCAACATCTTGCTACAGGAGACACCTTTCTAGCAAATAAAAGCAGCCACTTTGATCATAGCGAGCACGACACCTGAAAGCAACGAACTATTGTCAGTAAGACATGGCTAACTACCAAGACTCCTCAAGACTAACCAGAAAAATGGACAAGCACACAACCCATAGAACAAAAACCTCACAATCTTCGAAGCTGAATTGACACAGGTTATGCTAAGCATTTCATCGAGCAGCTAGAATGCACTGGTGGGTAAGTGCCCAGAAGCCCCTGAAACTCGAATCATGCCACGATTCCTTCAAAACCCAGTCAAAATTTTCCACGAAAGACTGATTTCGTACTAGCCAATGCAGAACAAACAGGGCAAGTTTCTTCCTTTCGACATCGGGTTCGGGCAAACATGATCAGGCACCCAGATTTGCTCACTCCGAGTAACTACAGAGAGACAGAGAGACAGAGAGAGAGAGAGAGAGAGAGAGAGAGAGAGAGCAGTAAAGATCGGGAGCCGACCTACTTACGCAGGAGCAGGGCGAGAGAGATGGGACAGAACGGAAGTTCGATCGACAGGGAGACCGCCACCGCCGAGGGGGAAGAGCAAGCGGGAGGAATTCGACTCGTTTAGCTCAAAGTCCAAAGTCCGAATATTCACTTTTTCACGGAGTTGGTTGCAATTGCAATCGAGTCTTATTCACGAGGAACATAATAGTAAAAAGCTTGAAAAGACATGGTCGAAAAGTTTTAATTTGTGAATTCAATCTCTTTTTCACATAAAAAGGATTACTTGTTAAATCCACACAAAAAAAAAAAAAAAAAAAAAAAAAAAAAGATGTCGAGAATCTCAGTCACTCACCTATATAACTATATAAGAAATTAGTGCAAAAGGCTACCAAGTTATGTGAAACGACATCATACTTAAATCAAATTGTAATATAACTAATAAGGGTGAGCATCGATTTTGGATTGATTTGGAAATCCAATCAAATCGGATGATTTTGAGTGATCCTTACGAGAGTCAATTCAATTCTCAATTAATATCCATTTTGACTCTGATCTAGGAGTAAGGATCATAATCGATTGACAAAATTGACCTTGAGTTTTTTTTTATATTTTATTTGAATAATCTTTAATTAAACTCACATCTTGTAGAAGTGGTTTTCTTTTATCTTTAATTTTTTTTGTGTAAATGCTTATTTTCTTGTTGGGAATAGGAAAAAAAACAAAACAAACAAAAAAAAAAGGAAACACCACCTATTCCTAGGTCAGGTGGGTCAGCTCCTGATTTCATAAACTAAGAACTAATCAACCTGGAAAATGAGCAATGAAAAGAATTAGAACGATTTCCAAACATTCAATTCAACCAACCACATCAGTTCTATTTATAGGGTCGAGTCATCTTGTTCTTTTCAATCATATTTGCAAAATTCATAAGTTCCATCATACAAACTCCTAGTTTCAATTTCTCTGATTTTCAATTGAAATTTGTTGGCCAAGTAACTTATTCTAAGAACCAACAATTTGACGTCACATTTTCTTAGGATTACAAGATCCTCAAACCTCACTCAAAAATAGTGCACGTAAACATCCATTTCAATGGAAACTTACTCAATCATTGTTCAACATATCGTATAGATGCCAATTCAATTTTAGATTTTTTTTATCTTTTCAATTTTTTCGAAAACCTTTACGCGAAATTCCAATACAATTGTTCCGATTAATATTTGCTGAAAATCGTTAACATAACAATCCACTCATCATTAGTTATCCTACATGGAAAACTATCATGTCGATGATTTTCAATGAAAATTGGTGAAAGGAGTGCATTGAATTAATATCCATATAATAGGTTTATAACCAATTATATAATCTCTTGAATAATTCTACTTTTTTTTTTAGGAAGCACCAACACTTTTCAAAAGCCTTCATATCATGTCAGACACTTCGACTCATGTCCGACACTCTTTGACACTCTCCGATATTCAGTCAGAAAATCCGACACTTCGTCAACTTTCCTGATACTCTCCAACACTCGAGTCTAAAATTCCAATACACACAAGTTAATTTTAAAAAAATTTAATAAATAAGAATTCAAAATATATGTATGTAAACAATTAAATAATAGTAAAAATAATAAAGTGAGAAGGAAGAAAAATATAATATTATTTTTCCTTCGACTCTCACTTTCCGTAACGCACAATTCATCTCTCAATTTTGTTCTCCTCTTTCGATAAGTTTTAACACGTGAGTCTAAAATGTAAATTGTTTTTTTCTCCAAGTTTTATGGATTATTGAAATGGAGTTAAATTTGATGTTTTTAATATGAATTCATTACATACTTTTTATTATTATTTATTTATTTGTGAATTTGAATGAAATTGAATTGATTAAAATAATTTAAAAAATGATAATTTATAAATATATATATAATATACATTTAATACACAACATATCTCAATACGTCAGAATTCTTTATTTTTTTATAAATAACGTGTTGATGTGTAATATCATGTCATGTTGTGTATCAATACTACTTAGCTTTTTCTATGAACATTGTCCCTCGGGTGAAAATCCTCTTGTATTCTATATGGAGATATCATTCTATATGGAGATATCACCTGCATATCACCTGCAATGCATTAATGAGAACCAACCCCTTTAGCACAACTTTAGTGAAGAGGTTGGATATCAATCCTAATCCTATCGCATGAATATCAATTCAATTCAATTTTTTTTTTATCTTCAATTTTCTTTATCTTGTTAATTTTGTCAGAAACTTTTATGTGAAATTTCAATCCAATTCTTCTTATTAATTTTTGCTGAAAATTGTGAATGTGACAATTCACTTATCGTCAGCCAGCCATCCTACGTGGAAAACTATCATGTCGACAATTTCCAATGAAAATTAATGAAATGAGTACATTGAATTGATATCCATACAATAGATTTAGAATTAATTAGACAATCTCTGGAATAACTCTGATTCTGATTTTTTCTATGGACATTGTCCCGTGGGGGAAAATCCTCTCTTGTATTCTTTATGGAGATATCACCTGCGGTGCACTAATGAGAACCGACTCCTTCAGCACAACTCAAGTGAAGAGGTCAGATAGCAACCAAAAGCCCATAGAGAAAACTAAGAACATGGAGGATACCAATGCATCATGTGCAAAGAAACCATCGGAAGCTTGAAATAGGAAAGAGCTCCAAATCCCAAGCAACAGGTGCTTTTTCGCAGATGTAGTTGAATATGCTAAATCTTACTCCGGATCCACGAAGAACAAACCCCAACCACCAACCGTTGGACCTGGGTTGATGGCTACAGGACCTGGGTCGTCTGCGTTTGGACGCGGGCAGCAAGGCTACAGTCTGACGATGGTTAGTCCCTTCTCGTCTCTATATGTCAAACAACTGTCATAAAATCTTGTGAAGCTTTTTGCTAATCAAAAGCTCCCGACGAAAAATTAAAAGTAAATGGGACTATAGTCATATTCTATTGTACACCTCATCAACCGAAATAATGAGCCGAAACTCCAGACCATCAAGAATATAGAGATTCAAAAAGCCACATCGGCATAAAAAATTTAGCAAATCAGAACAGATAAGCTCATCTGAGATTCCGCAATGGAATGTCCAAAAGCAAGATGGCTTTTAACTAAGGGTAGACATAGAATGATAAAAACTATCAAGTCAAATTAGCATAAACTTCTTTGGCGAGAAGATTATAACATCTAACATTTACCAACAGTTGGGACCTAATAGTACATCTACCAATACCCCAAAAGCCTATGCAGTCAATCTCTATCTCCCTTTCACCCCAAAACATTGGCTTCGGTTTCAAAACTCAGTATCCGCCCTCTCTTGAGCAAGATATAGTTGCCAAATCAAGGGGCATCAGTCAAGCATCTGAAAGACTAGAAAAACTAAGCATGAGGAAAAACTCTCTTCATTACCACCAATTCAGAATAATCCAAAACCCAATCTCAAACCTTTTCTTGTCGTATGGTGATAATTCCTGAAGATGCCTGATGACCAACTATAGCTGCACAGCTGAAGTCTGATCTAACAGAAGATTAACAGGTTCATTCCCAGTCAAGTTGCTGAACATTACTTACAACTTCCGAATTAAGCGGCCATTTGTATAAACTGCTTCTACATCCCTTCTTTGGCAGTAAGTCCACTAGCATTTATTGGACTACCGCTGTTTGCTCAAAGCCCTCGGCGACCTCCTTACGGGTGAAGCCTCTACTGTAGAATTTTTAGGCACACGCTTCCTTACATCAGCATCAGCACTTTTCTTCTCCACAGTATCTTTGAGATCATCAATATCTAAAGCTGCAGGATCAAGTTCAAAAGATCCGGCATGAACACCTCGCCTTTCATTTCCAGTCATCACAAATGATGGAACTCGATGAGAAAATCGGTACAAATCACGTGGAGCTATTTCAAATGAGGCATCTGCAGCTTTATGTGCATTTACTCGCTGAAACAAGCAAACAAAGCCTTTCACCTTGCTCAAATACACAACCTTAATGCCACAGTCGTTGACAAAATCTGAGAGAATCTCCACATATTCATACTTGCAAGGAAGATATTTCTCTGGTTTGGAGCTCCATTTTATATCCCAGTTCTTAAAAAGCGCCCAGATCTCCCCTTTTCTAGGATACACCAGGAAAGACCCTCTACGAGCCCCCTTGAGACACACTATCTGGTGAGAGAACATGAGATGATCTTCCGTGTCTTCCGTGTGTCCATTTCTGTACTTTCCACAAGCAACAGGCAACTCATTGTCACACCAATCAATCTCATCTTGGTCATCCGGATCAGCCTCTAGCCAAGTGATTTGCACCTTAAAACCAGGAGAAAACACTTTCTTTATCCGAGCATAAAATCTCGGCATGCCATCTAGTGTATCATACACTGCCCATACTTGATTAACAGCAAAACAGGTTTGTGCTTTATCCTTCTCGAAATCACTAAACTCTGGATCAGGGCAGACGACTAACTGAGGTTCCAGCCCAGGATCCAAACCAGAACTACTGTTAGATTTAGATTTTTCATTACAGTCTTCTGGAGAAACTGCTTCCCCTCTCTTCTCTTCAGGCTTCATTTTCCCAGAATCCTTCCCAGATAAGCTTTCTTTCTGAGGAAGAACTTCTTCATCTTTTATATCTTTATTATTGCCATTTTCAGGAATAGAAAATGTTGAACGACAATCATTACTAGAGCCTTCAAAAGTCCCTTGCTTTCTCTTAGCTTCTGCAGAATCTGATGCCCCGTTGGCCCTTGACCTTTTTGGTGGGTTAACAAAGTCATCATCACCAACTGAATTGTCAGTGTACAATACATGCTGCCTTAGGCGAGAAGACTTCCTGGTGGGAGGTTGCTTTTGCTGAGATTTCATAGCTCCATCAAGTTCAGAATTTGACTGGGAAGGATTAATTCCATCTTCTGAAGTGCCAGCATCACCAACAATGCCATTCCTACTCACATTCTCAGAAGTCCCACCAAATTCAACACCAGAATTCCCACCACTCATCCTGCCAGTGGTACTCTGAGAATCCATTCCCATTGGTCTTGCTGCATTACCATTGGGCATTCTATCTTCTTTCATTCCAGCTCCCTGGTCTACAGATTCATCACCCACCTTAGCTTTTGAACCACCAGCAACCTCACCATGCCCCTTTTGTTTGGCCGAAAAACTGTCTGGAAACTGCTTAGGAGGAGGAACTCCATTATTAGCCTGAGGAGTCGTTTTTGAGGACCCAAGATTTGATAAATCCGGCTGGTTGGCAAAATGACTCCACTGTGGTCCAGGTGCCATGCCTTGAGTACTGAAGTCATAGGCAATAAAGGGTTCCTTGCAATTCTGACAACGCAAAGGTTTATTCACAAATTGCTTATAGTACTGATACCTTGTATTACATAAGGGACAGATGGTCCAGAACGTCTGCTGCTGCCCCTGCTGATCAGGGTTTGAACTTGGAAATTGTGAGTTAGAAGGGCTCTCTGATCTGTTTCGGGTTCCATTTTTTCTCCTGACACCAGAGTACCGAGTTGATTGATGGGCTGGAGGCTTCTGCAGCTGCCCCAAATTCCTAAACTTACTGTCATATAATTTTCTCTGCAACGGGTCTGTTAACACCCGATTCCCTTCAACAATCAGCTTGAAAGCGGCCTCAGCACCAGTAAATTTATTTTTATCTGGATGAAGTAACAAAGCAAACTTTCTATACTGCTTCTTGATAGTTATATCATCAGCAGACTTTTCAATCTGTAGGATGGCATACCAATCATGCTCAGATCCACAAACTTTAGTCTGTGCAGAACAGTGAATCTCGCAAACAGCCAGCATTTGGGATAGGTTCTCAAGCTCTGGGAAAAGACGCTGGGCCTTCTGCACAAGGCGCAAGGCCCCTGCAAAGTCATTGTTTCGTAGACGCACTTCTGCAATTTCCTTTGCCCTGACAGCCTCCTCTTTGTTGCATTCCATTACTTTGTTGCTAATGTATAAAGTCAGGCAGTGAACATCAATCAAGTTCCCATCAATAGGGTACCAATTCCACCTGTAGAATCCAAAAGATAACAATTTAATCCACCTACCTAGTAGCTAAGATTTGCATTGGACATCTCCAATGTGAACAAGGATAGAACTGTCGGCAAGCTAAACGACACGCGAGATAAAGAGCACATTAACCTTTTTTCTCAAGAAGGTGAAACCGCATATCAGAAGTGAAGACTGATGACAAACGAATGACACTCAAGGCATTGGACCCTCCATGGATCCAGTCAGCCACATTCCCACCAACAATCCCTGCACCGCTTCAAGCGAAGGACCTGAAAAATAACCGCCATCAGATAAATTGGATCCACAAGACAGACAAGGTAAAAAATGCGAAGAATCTGGATTGGAAACATTGCATACACTCCAGCAGCGCTCACAATCACACAATCTCCTCACCAGAAAAAATGTGCGCACCCGAGTGATTTCGATCCAACTGTAAAGTCAACTCCCCCTCGTCCCGAACTCTGAGTAAGCAAAGGTGACAAAATGAGCACGAACCAGTCGAAATCATTTCACAAGTCCATAGCTCCATAAACCTCACTCCATCAGAACCAACCTCCAACTCAGAATCGACTGAAACCCCGGAACGACAGGGCAAGCTCGCAGGCACGCAAAGCAACCGAACGCCCAAAAGAAAAACCATACAAACTCATGCAAAGCGAATGTCCATCTACAGTCGCGAGCAGAAGGGGCACACACCGCGGAAGTCAACGACGCATGACCTCGCGTCCGGCGCGCCGGAGAACGAAACGACTCTCGGCAATCGCAACGACGCAGCCATTTTTCGAATCATGCAACGGATTGAGTTGGTAGCGACGCGCCAGAAACCCTAGAACCGAAACATTCCCACAAGCAGAAATTGCAGGTCGGAGGAGAGAGAGAGAGGGAGAGAGGGCTTACCAGATTTGCGGAGAATCCAAACCGATGAGAGAGAGAGAGAGAGAGAGAAGGAGAGAGCTCCTGTGTGTGAATTTTAGAGAGAGAGAGAGAGAGAGAGCAGCGGGAAGACAGGGAAAATTTGGGTGGGAAAACTGAAAAAGGGAGAGAGAGAGGGGGAGGGGGTCCCTGAGTTTGTGTGAAATTTTCTGGTTTGCCTCCCCCAATCTTTTTGTTTGCCTCCTCCTTCCCCCCACTGCTTTTTAATTGCCTCTCCCCTCCCCTCAATGGGAACCTTGATGATGACCTTGATGATGGATGGAAATGGCTTCTAGGGTTTGCCAACTCTAGTGGGAGAGTTGGAAGGACCTAGAAGAAAGAAAAAGAAGTTGTGAGGCTGATCATTGGGCAAGTTTGGGCCGGGCCGAATTGATCTAGACAACAAGTTATGGGCCCGTTCTTGGAGATCGGGCCGATCCTATGGATAACTATCTAAGTCCGTTTTGTAGATCGAAAGGTTAGTAGAAGTTCAGTATGAGTTGGTGTGCATAGTTTGGGTACAAAATTGAGTCCAATCGAGTTGAGCCGGGCTTAGGGAGGCGATTTATGTCTTTTTTTTGGGTCTGGCGAGGAACATTTTAGGTAGTAGCCTCGTTTTGGTAAGAAAGGACATCTATCTCCAAGCATGTCGAAATGGTGGGCAAGTAATCTAGTGAAGTATGGAATTTATTGAGCATAGAAAATTTGACATGTACGAAGAGTCTTCACTACTTTGTTTCAATATCTAAATCTATCGGATATCAATTTTCACTTTAGTGGTAGGAACGAAGCTAATGGAATGAGAATTGAGGCCGTATTGCCTTTCTAGATTCCCTTGATTCTCATTTGGATAGTTGGAATTGAGTGGAATGAAATCAAATTAGGGATGGTATTTTTCACCCACTCTGAGTGGATATCCATCCACGCTTCCTTACATTTAGGCCATGTATAATAGCTAGGATTAAATTGAAAAATATAATATTTTGTGTTTGGCTCTTGCACAAGACAAGATAAAACACAGAATAAAGTCAGATATAAAAAGACATAGCCCAAATAAAAATATTCTATGGAGAATGAGAGAAAATGTGGATAAATTTCTTATATCAATAGTATAAATATTTACCACTAATATTTTTTAGTGATTTGATTAAAAATCATATAAAGTATTGGGATAATTACTTTACTCCTACAAACTAGGGATTAAATGGATTCAAAAACTTAATTATGCTAGATTACTCTAACATTCTTTCGGTATTTTTCTCTTTTATTTTCGAAAATATTTTATCAAGCAACTTGAATTAATTCAACCTATCCACTAACATATGACCTATTCATATGAGTGCAGAACCATCAACGAAACACCCCAAAAAATGAAGCACTAAACAAATTGTTAAGATAACAAAGAAACACTAATCTCAAAGCAACTACAAGCGCAAGCTTTTCCAATGTCAATCAGAAATATATATACAACCTGCTAACATAGTTTCTAATTTTCATGCAGTTTAACTTAATTTTTTTTGGATTTTCTCTTATTTAGATGAAAACTACGCTATATGCAAGCATGGAATGTAATTACTCAAAATACAATGACGTACAAAATATATCTATTCTAACAAGGCATGTAACTTCTAATTAAAAGCAATTTTTTTATTAAATGATAGGCAATGATTAATATACAACTATTCTAACATGATTAAAAACCATATAAAGTATTGGGAGAATTACTTTACTCCTACAAACTAGGGATTAAATGGATTCAAAAACTTAATTATGCTAGATTACTCTAACATTCTTTCGGTATTTTTCTCTTTTATTTTCAAAAATATTTTATCAAGCAACTTGAATTAATTCAACCCATCCACTAACCTATGAGCTATTCATATGAGTGCAGAACCATTAACGAAACACCCCAAAAAATGAAGCACTAAACAAATTGCTAAGATAACAAAGAAACACTAATCTCAAAGCAACTACAAGCGCAACCTTTTCCAATGTTAATCAGAAATATATATTCAACCTGCTAACATAGTTTCTAATTTTCACGCAGTTTAACTTAATTTCTTTTGGATTTTCTCTTATTTAGATGAAAACTACGCTATATGCAAGCATGGAATGTAATTACTCAAAATACAATGACGTACAAAATATATCTATTCTAACAAGGCATGTAACTTCTAATTAAAAGCAATTTTTTTATTAAATGATAGGCAATGATTAATATACAACTATTCTAACATGACATGCAATTTAAGTAAATGAACCTATCATGCAATTACTAAAAGACATGCAATTAATGAACCTAATTCTACATGAGATGCAATTTTCATTATACTATTTTACATGACATGCAATTTAAGTAATTACTAGATGATACAATGCATAACCCATTTATGACCCATTTAAATATTAAATGGGTCATAAATAGGTCAAGTTTTCTTTTTCAATCACCTATAATGGGTTACTAAAAGAAAGCATGACACATTTATGACTTATTTAATATTTAAATGAGTCATAAATGGGTTATGCACCTATTTTGACAAGTGTACATGGGTTAAAAATCAAAAAGACTAAATTACATGGGTTGTTAATAGTTCAAAGTTTAAATCTACTTAGAATCCAACTATTCCTTAGTCCTCAGAGATGACTCATCTCCTCTCCGCTCTCAAATCGAAATGAAGAAACCTTCGTCATCGCACGACAGCACGTCGTCTCACTTCCATCGCTCATACAACAGCTCCTTCTCTCACTCGCATGGCAGCATTGTCGCACATGGTCACCACCATCATCGGATGGTGGCTTGATTGGCCATCAAAACCTAGGTGAGTCTTGTTCTCCCATATGTGTTCGTGATTTTTAAAAAATAAAAATGTTTAAAATGTTTAAAAAAAAATATTAATAATTAGATTTAAAAAAATAATATTAAAGGAATATAATCTTTAAAAAAGATTATAAGAATAATTTTTCCTAAGTTTAGTTAGATAGGGAAGTGTTTCAACAATATGGGTTGGGTTGGGTATGGGTCAGGTATGGATTGGGTTGTGTATGGGTTAAAAATTTTAAACTATGCTTAATGGGTTATAAATGGGTTAATGGGTCAATTTGGGTTGGATCATAAAGGAAATAAACCATGCTAAATCTGAATTAAAATCAGAAATTTACCCTAATCTCCTAGAATCTATTAAAATGTGCATCATATCCAAACTATCCCCTTTTTTTCGTCAATACTACTCTATTTCTATTTTAATTCTTACTCTCAAACTTTTGCCTAAATTAAAACCCACACTTGAAATTAAATGTCATTATCCTAACTCTTGGAAAGATGAAGATTCAAACTCCCCATTTCCTCCTTCCCATATGAGGAGTGGTCAATGAATTTAAAATTTCCCTAAACATTCAAGATTACCTAAAAATTTAATCTAACCTATCACGAGATTTTTGTAATTTTTTTTCAAGTTAACAATCAAATATAAAACAATCATCATCACGAAAATATTCACCAAACCGTAAAAGAGATAGGATTATGGATAGGAAACAAATAAAACTGAAAATCATATCTAAAGATTATGGATATGATTGGTTGATTTTACATGCAATCAGAATTGTATCTTATGAACCACGAGCTTGTATAAATGGCCACCCTCCCAAGAAAGGGAAATGTGGGGATTCGAATCCATATTTTTGGGTTTAGGGTGAAAATGTTTAGTTTTAGGTGTGGAAAAAACACTTTGTAAAAAAGAGGAGGCAAGAGTTACTCAAGTGAGAGTTAGAATAAGATATAAAAAAAAAAATTGTATTTTGGGATTAAAGACCGGATTGCCAACCAATGCACGATTTGGATTAGGCAATTATCCTAATTTGAAGGATAACCTTGATCTATTTGAATTAGGCAAGAAATCAAATGATTCAAATTTGAATAACGATTCTTACCTAACTCAAAGATTTACTCCCGAATTGACGCCAAGATCACGATGGTGGCGCTGAGGGTACAGCAAGAACACGGTGGGCGGTGGTGATGGTGCTCGGCGAACGCCTAGCCGAGGGTAAGGATGTGTTCGGCCAATCGTGCTTACAGGTCATGATGAAGTAACAATCGCATCACGGTCCCGGCTTGTCGGTCGCATCTCAGTTCAGCAAAGCAACGCCTCCAAATTACTTGCAAAATGAAGGAGTTCGGCCGAGCAGACAGTGTCAAGGTACAGGGATCGACAATGGCACGACAGGAAGGCTTCAACGGTGCAAGGAGGCCGAAGCAACTTGCCGTTGTCGGGCAAGGAGGCTCGCCTGGTTACTGCCGTTGAGCACGGTCAGGGCAGCAGGAGGTAGAGCAGCGTCGAGCTCAGTTAAGTAGGCAGCAGCAATGTCAATGCGGGACGGCGAGGCAGCACGACGTCGCTTGGGGGGAGTCTCGGCCAAATCTAGCCACTTGAGGAAGGCAGCCCGTCGTCAGGCTTGTCACGGCTGGAGGGAGCAGCTGCTTCGTTGGTTTGCCACCGGCGGCCGGGAGCGAGGTTCGACTGAACTCTTATCTTTTCTATCTTTACTTCTCCGGTGTGTCTCCCACGTGCTCTAAATTATGAATGCCCCTTTTTCTGAGGCATAACCATGTATTTATAAGTCTAACATAGATTTAATTCCACGGGCTTATTTTAGGCATTTTTGAGATAATGGGTTTGAATTAGGGGTGTCAAATGGGTGGGTTGAGTCGGATTTGGATCGGGTCAAAAATGGTTCAACTCACATCGATCCATTTAACCCGTTTTGATCCATTTTTATGCAATATAAATTTGATGACATATACCCAACACATATTACCAACATATATTAATATTTAACTTAATTTAAGAAAATCTACTCCCACTTATTCAGTACACTTTAAACTTTTCACAAATAAATTATTTGAATACAAATTTTACATCAAATTTATAAAGTAAATTAAATAATAAATAAAAAAAAATGTGGATACCTCTAAATTGAAATAGCTTTTGGAAAATAACTTTTTTAAAAAATCGTTTTTTTAATTATTTTTAAAAAATTGAATTTTTATTTTTTTTTCTTTCTTTTTCTTTTTCTTTTTATTTTCCCTTTCTTTTCTCTTTTCTTTCTTCTTCCTTCTTCTTCCCCATTTTCCTCTACTGGTGCCACTTGACGGTGATTGGCCAAGACGCAAGCCAACAAGCCCGAACTCGACCAAGGTCGATGAACTCGAGACTCGCCGATCCAAGCTCTACCAAGGTCGCTGGCAATGGTCAAGATTGGGCTTGCCCGAATATAGCGAGCTACAAACTCTGTTGTGGCCAATGAGTTTGGGGCTCGCCTACCCAGATCCGGGCAAGTCATAGCTCTTAGCCAAGACCGACGACCTTGCGGCTCGCATGTCCAAATCTAGGCTGAGCTCGACTAGCGAGCTTAGGGCTCGCTAGCCCAAGCTCTATTGCGGCTCGCCTACCCATATTCCAGGTTGAGCTCCAGCCGATGACGGCAAGCTCGAGATCGACGATAGTGACGGCGGCGTGATGGCAGGATCGGCAACGGAGGTCGAGAAGTATAGAAGAGGGGATGAAAGGAGAGAAATGATAGGTCTATCTAATAACTCACTCAACCTATATTTCACCCATATTTAACTTTCATTTGACCCATTTAACTAAAAGTGAGTCATAATATGGGTTTATGATCCATATTGACATCTCTAATTTGAATTAATCTAGGCTTTCTAATTAATTAACTTTCGTGAGCTGGCTCGTATTAGGCCAATAAAGGCCTTCGCCCCTCGTGAATTTCAGCCGGGGCTTGTCCTCAGTGTGGCCGAAATTTGTCCCTTTTGTGGGCTTGATTAATGAGAGGTTTGATCCATTAAGGGCTTATTTTAATTGAACTCAAAGCCTTTTGACATGGGTCGAACCAAACTTAATTGAAGCTCCTACTTCCATGCTTGTCTGAATTTTGCTTCATTGTCGGCCCAATCCATGTGATTGATGACGTCTATTCACTACGTCAATTCAATGTGACGGACGATGAATGCTCTTGAAAACTATATGATATGCAATTTAATCATTATGTTGGTTAGGGGCTAAAGTTCAATTTTTAATTTTCTATGCAATTTATCAGTAAATAACTAACTAAAATTTAGATGTCAATAGACATGAACTATTAATTAAAAGAAATATCAATTGTTCTTAATAAGTCATGCAGCTTGATTTGTTTATGAATTTTTCTTAGCTAAAGTACAGCGGAAGTGTTAAAATTTGGCACAAGTGTATATTGTTAAAACTTCCAAAAAGTATACTTAAGTACCATTTTCATTTTTAAAAGTAAAACATTTTAGTGCCAATTCTAATGAAGGATACTAGAATTTTGATGTGGCAAATTTTAATAATATAAATTGCGGATGTGACTTGCCCAATGTCGGATAGCTGGGTCAACTTAGACTAAACCAAAACGACATCATTTTGCCTTGAATTCCATTTTTAATATAAAAATTAATTTGATTAAATTGAAAACTTTGAAAAAAAAGGGGAGAGAGAATAGCACAGGCGAAAGGGGGCTCCCTTGCTTGTGGTTGCCGCCCTATCGCTAGTGGGGTGACAATGACGGCCAATGAGGGTCGTTAGTGCTTGGGTAAGGGTTGGCAAGGCCAACAAGCCCTTGCCGGAAGCTGGGAGAGGGCGGCGACCCTCTCCTAGATTTGGGCGAGGGTCGCTCATCCTCTCTTGGCTTTTGACGAGGGCTTGTTGGCCCTTGCCTCCAATCAACGAGGGTCAACGGCTATCATTGTCACTCCATCGGTGATTTGGGTGAGGGTTGCTTGCCCTCTCTTAGTTCAGCCCCCACCTCCGGTTGGTGAGGGTTGCTAGTTATCATCGTTGCTTCATCGACAACAAGGCAACAACCCCACCCGCCTATACTATTCTCTCTCTTTTTTTTAAAATTTTTTAACTTAATTAAATTATTTTTATATTAAAAATTGAATTCGAGGAAAAATGATATCGTTTTGGACCGAGTCTAACCACATTAGTACCTAAAACAACGCTGTTTTGGGTTTACTTAGCCACGTTAGCGAGCAAAATGACGTCGTTTTGCACTTATCTTGTCAAAAAAACTACACACTAGATTTTTTTGCCATTGGCTCTTAAGTGTCACATTCTTCTCCAATTTTAATACTTAAATGTACCTTTCAGAAGTTTTAAACCCAAAGTGTCCACTTATACTAAATTTTGGCACTTGTGGTATACTTTAACCAATTTTTCTTTATAGATTAATAAACAAGAAGTTATATCAAATCTATATAATGACCTAAATTAAAATAATAAATAATTTGTATTAAGTCCTAATCTAAATTAGGTGATTTTATAAATTACTAGATGATTTCTAAAATATGAAAATCTAAATTAGAACACATAGGTGAATGTAATCTAACCCTATATGCAATGCAATTGTTTTTGGATTTTCATAATATAGATGTTTTTACACTAATCACATATAATATTGACAACATATTAAATACTCACCACGATCAAATAAGGAACAAATTTTTCGAGAATCCAATCCTCAGTCTCAAAGATCATATCCTCAATTATCAAACATATATAATGCGTTTGACAATCAGGATAAAGTTTAGGATAAAATAAAATTTATAATATATTTTGTTTGGTATATGCTCAAGACATGATAAAATCGGATATCAAATGGATATATGTTAGATAAAATTATTCTATAGAGGAGGTGGATATAGGTAAATAGGATTTCTAATATCTATAATAGAAAATTTATTTTTCTTTATATTTCAATATAAATAGTATTTAAATTCTAAAATAAAAATTCAAAACAACAGAAAATAATAATTTAATTTTCTGATTTAATCTTATTTTATTTATATATTCGAATTTAATTATATCATATAATAATAATTCAATATATAAATATATTTATATTTATTACATATTTTATTTTAGGATTTTATGTATATTAGTATAGTTTACTATAAAATAAAATTTTATTAAAGAATGATGGAAGGGGAAAAATAAATTGAAAAAAGAGAGGAAAATAAAATAAAAATAAAATAGGCAAGAGTGTCATAAGGGATTTTTATGATCTCCCTAAGTTTATTTACATCGATATGCCAATTATACCAAATAATCATGCAAATATATTCAACTTTATTATTGTGATCACTAAATAGTGGATTAAATATAGCAAAATCCATGAATCTTATATTTCATCCCATCTATTCCTTTCTTACTAGAAATTTATACAACCAAACGTAGCCTTATATGCAATGAATAAAGCAAGGAAGCTGCCTAACTGAAAACATTTAAAACTTCAAATCCATTTGTGTTAGAATCAAATAATCTCAACTTACGCAATTAGTTATTCAATTAAGTATAGTTTAGGCAATTACCTAAATCGGCATATCAACTCAAACGATGACCGAAGAGAGGGTTTTAGCTACAAGCATGATCGGTGAGGGAACGGAAGGTGCAAGGAACTCCGGGCAACCTGCAAATAAGAGACGAAACTTGGTGGGGGCTAGCTCGTGGGGTTCAGGAGCTCAGGTTATGGCGTTGGGCAAGCTATAGAGGGCAGCAGTGAAGGTGGCAGACGACTGTGTTGCGTCGGGACTGGTGGCTGGCAGGCGACGAGGCGCAACGATGAGATGCCATCGGACCGCTCCTGCGTGCTGCCGTGGTTTCACTGGTGTCACCTGGTTGATTTAGTGACTGCCGTAGGTTGTTGTGAAGATGCCTTGGCGGTCGGGAGCTCGGACAGGAGCTCGTCGTTGGAAAAGTGCACGGCAGCGACCAAGGACTTCGTTCTCTTCTACAACCCTCACGTGTGCTCTACAATGAACTTTTTATATTGTCTTCCAACCCCGTTTATAATTTGAGAGTAAGAGAGGTTATATAGGCAAGGAATTAGAATCTCTCTTCAAGAACAAGAACAAGAACAAGGATATCCTTATTTCCTAGTTTGGGTTAAAGAGAAATATGATTTATTCAAGCTAGGTAATTGAGATATCTTTCCAATATTCTTCCATTTGTCAAATTTAGTGACACAAGAATGCAATATTTCCGAGTTAGGACATCGCATGTGCGTAGCACATGTTAAATTGGGTCAGAAGGAAAATATTATGGGCTTGCCCGAATTTCGTTCTCCAGCTCGCTTTGTCCAATTAATTTAATTAAACTTAGAGCCCCCTGCTTAAGTCTGTTTAATATTTGTTCAATTGTAATGCAATTGATGTGGGCTTATTGTTAATAAAAATTTTTGTTTAAGGGTCAAGGTTGACTTCTAATTTTCATATTCGATGAGATCTTGAAATTTATGGACTCAAATTGGTAATTCACGGCTATTTTAAGTGTTGGAATTTGCTAAGAGTAACTTAGAGTAACCGGACATATTTCGCCCTATTCAGATTGTAGAAGAAATATCAAACAAAGTGTTCTAATTTGGAAAATGGCCTTTAATACTTTGCCAAATGACATCCTTGTCCTTGGAAAAGGTTAGACTAACATGACTAGGCAAAGCTTTTAGGCAGCATTTGGTTGTCCAAACATTTTTGTTGAATAGGATAATGATAGGAAATGATTTTAAGTATCACATCCGATATTTGTTGACATCCGGACATAGTATTGATTCAAATAAATGCCGTCAAAATGAGCGTTTGATTTGCAGGATTAAAATTAAAAATATACCATGGAACCTGCAAAACTATTCATCCTTTTACATTTCCATCCGTGTCGGACATCACTCTTCTCCGTGACTTTGAGGACCCCTCCTCTCCTTCGTTATCGTAGGAACATTGTCTTTGATATGATCATCCGCTCCGGTTTTATGGTGGTCATTTTAGTGAGTGAAATCGAAGAGAGAGAGAGAGAGCTGATGGCGGCGTTGGAAAAAGAGAAAGAGCAATTAGCGAGTGCAGAAGTGGGGGAAAGAACGCCTGATTTATCAGTTTTCCAAATTTCACATATTTTATTAAGATTTATCCCACCCCGAGGGAGGATTTTTTTTATCCTAATTTCACATAATTTCAAACACCAAATAGGGTAAAAGTTGTTCCATCCAAAATTTTATCTAGCCTATCAAATGTGGTCTTAATGGCTATTTTGAAGCTCGGAAGTCTTCAAAAACATATTAAAGTGTTTTGTGGTATATAAGAAACTCATGAACAACTCCATCTTTATCGTGTTAAAATAAATTATTTTTCTTTGTGCAAAAATTGGATGATTTCTTATTACAAATCTCTATAAAGATTGTGAAGTTTGTAACATGAAAACAAAGTGACATGGTGTTGTAAGAGATGCTTGAGTCGGTAGAGGCAATACCATAAGTTTCAAGTGGAAGCAACACATACCGTATAAGCTGTAACATCTCAAGGATTACATAATAGATGTCATTTTTTATGGGGCTTTTAGAGTTGGCAGAGTGGTGTGGGACTAGATGGAAAAGTCAAACCACTATATAAATCCAATTCACATTTTCTCCAATCCATTTTTCTTTTTCAATTTATATGTGATAGATCTTTTTGATTCTGCATTAGTGCACATGTTTCTACACTATTGGTGCACCTTCTATGCATTGCCCATCACTTATTCGCAAAAAAAAATCTCAAGTTCAGTTCTTTTGTTAGACCAAAATTATTTTGGTGTAAATGCATCATGGAATATCAATTTAGGATTTTTTATAAGACGAAAATCAATTTAGAATAAATATGGGGAAAATTATCAAAAAATTCCTAAATCTATTGTACTTTTACAGATTTAGTCTTAAGCTTTTATTTTTTGGCCAATTGAGTTCTAAATCTTTTGCAATTGTACTAATTTAGTTCATTTAGCGAAATTTGGTTGGCTAATTATGACACAATTGTTGGAGGATAATTTTTTTTTATTAATATATTATTTTTTCAAAATTTAAATTTTTTTCCTTTTTTTCCTACTCCCTCCTTCTTCCTCATGCTCTAGCAACTAGTCAAAGGGGAGGGGAGGTCGCTGATCTAAGGCAATCGGCCAATGGCGAGCTCGCCTTGCCGTCATTGGGCAAAGGCAAGCCTTGCCAATGGATCGGTGAGCTTGACCTCACCATTGCTGGCAAGGCCAATCTCGCTTGGATTTGGTGAGAGCTCACCTTGCCAAGGTTTGGGCGAGGCTGATCTCGCTCAAAGATGGCGAGGTGAGCTCTTGCCAAATCTGGGCGAGATTGGTCTCGCCCAGACACTAGCGGAGCTTGCCACTGGCCAGCCCCCTCAAACTAGCAATTGGCCCTCCCTTGTGGCCGATCACCAAAGCAAGAGAAAGGAGGGAGGAGGGGAAAACACAGAGAGAAAAAAAGAAGTAAAAATATAAAAATATTAATCAAAAAATCAAAAGATATTATAAAAAACATTTTTCTCCATCCATTTTTCTTTTTTCAATTTATATGTGATGGAATTTTTTGATTCTACATAAGTGCACATGTTTCTACAGTACATTCTACACTACTGGTGCACCTTCTATGCATTGCCCATCACTTATTCACAAAAAAAAATCTCAAGTTCAGTTCTTTTGTTAGACAAAAATTACTTTGGTGTAAATGCGTCACGGAATATCGATTTAGGATTTTTTACGAGACGAAAATCAGTTTGGAATAATTATGAGGAAAATAAAATAAAATCCTAAATCACTACTTTTGTCCTAAGCATCTCAAGGCACAATATAGGCTGAGCCTAGCTCGGATCAAAGTGGACTACTCAAGCCCAATTAGACCTTTTGGGCTTGGATGTGGTAAATGGGCTGCCAAATGGATCCACGGGCCAAGGCCTTCATTCGCAAATTGCATAACACACCATAAAAATTATATTAAGAGTAAATTGAATTCGTGCAGATGTTTTCTTCTAAGCTCTATTCATAAAAATGATAATGAATTGTGCTAGATTTTAACCCATTTTCCTGAAATTGATTAATGTATTTCGTTTGACTAAACATGGTATAAAAGTAAGAACCATACACATATCATATAAATCTTGAATTGCATGTTCAAATTATATTTGATCTACTCTCTAGTTCGCTCAATCACCTCAAATTCCTTTTATTTTGACATAAGTAAACTTTTGAGCCAGAAATAATTCGATTAAAAATAATTACATGGGTAATTATTAATATTGTCAAAGTTATGACATGAGATATTACTCATAGATAAACCACTTTATTCCAAGCTTATTAATCAGGAAAGAAAAGAAGAAAAGAAGAAGAAGCCGTTTCAATGCTTTACAAAACTCACTGGAAATGATTATTTCAAGTAAATACATAGAAAAAGAACTACCTGGTTAACTATTTTACTCCAAGCTTATTAATTATAGCAAAATGGCTGAACACTTTGCAAAACTCTCACAATTTTTATATATAAATAAAATCGGTGTATAACAGCAAAGGGGATGTAGCTCACATGGTAGAGCGCTCGCTTTGCATGCGAGAGGTACGGGGTTCGATACCCCGCATCTCCATCCTTTTTAGTCGAACCATCACCATCTGATTTCCTCTCTCTCCCTCTCTCCTTTTTTTTTTTTTTGTGGATATATTTCCTTGGAGTGACCACAAAAATTTCCATCGAACCAAACCAGATCGATTGGACCTGGACCATGAAATCTTGAGCCAAGCTTTTCTGCAGCCAATGACCCGTAAGTTAGCTACGTGTGAATGTTATGTTGTATTGATGTGTTCTGGTTTGTTTTGATTGAGCTCTCTAGCCCCGGTTTGGTTGGTTTCTGCATGTAGCATCACTGCAACATATATGCCTTCCCGGAGAAAGAATAATCATCATTCAAATTGTGTTGAGAAAGCGTTAAACTTCGGATATTTCATCACCAATTTGGAGTAGCACAGTGAAGAATGTCGATACAATGGAATGAATTTACTTGAACAGATGATACCCGTTTCAAATTACTTAGTCCCTGCTAAGGTAGAGCAATTTCCAGTCGGATGAGGACATGATGTTGTTGTCATTGCAGCATCGTCGTCGTTGCAGCTGGTCAGAACTTGGCCAAAACTATCTCCCTCATGAATTCCTTGGGTGCTGTAAAACAGAAGGAATCAGTGTGGCTCTGATCATGTGCATTGTGAATCAGATTCGTGAAGTTCTATATTTGTGATCTCAATGGAGTTCAGCGTATTGCAGTGATCTCGTAAACATTACATCAAGCGCAAGTGGGAAGGACGCATAACTTAATCATAGATTAAGTACACTAGGAAGCTTTCACCAATCCAAGAGGAAGTTGGAATTTTCTTCTGGCAAATCCAGCAAAACCGAAAGACTAGATATTGCCACATGATAGGCTAGTTTGAAACAGAAATCAGCGGCCTACATAATGCTTTGATGCCAAATTGGATTTGAAACACTCTCAAAATCCAGTTTTGATCACAAAAATTTCAGAGATTTGTCAACCGATCTTTCCTAATTCCTAGCTTAATGCTACCAATTTGGCAAAGGAAAAGAAAGCAGACCTGACTACTACATGACTGACAAATTTTCAGTGAAGCAGAAGTTCGATTTTTGGTAACTACGATGTCTTCTTTTTGATGAATTAGGCATGTCAGAATTTTCGCCATCTTTTTCTTACTATATCTGGGAAACAAAAGCAATATGCAGCAGAAGAGAAAAAAAATGCAAATTTTGTGTGTAGTACAAGCAAAGAGAAAAAACTGAAGAAATACCTTCTCCTCCAGTAAAGAGATTGAACTGGCCCATGGCCTGCCTGAGGAACATTTCACTCCACTTACAATAATTGCTCCGGCAGCCTCGGCTTCCTTTAGCAGAGTTGTCTTTCTTGGTGTATACACGGCATCGAAGACGAGCTGGAAAACCCCCAAACTCGCCTAAAAAACATAAAAGCATCTTCAGCTACAACAAGCAAACTATCTCTTTTGTGATGAAGGGATTTACTTCAGGTTTGGAACCTCGGAAACCGGTATTCGGTCCTTGTTTGGATGCATTCCAATTGGTGTCGCATTAGCAAGAATTGACCCTTTCTCCGGCTTGAAATTAGGTAAATCCCCAAAAGGCCTAGCTTCACCGGAAACAGCATGAGCAAGTATCTTTGCCCTTTCTATTAACATGAAACAACCCAGTATTAGGTGGAAGTATCCAAATCCAGAACAATTACTGATGAACAATCACAAGTCACTTCATGCTAAATCAAAATAATTCCAAATTTGCGTACCAAAATCGATGTCGAAAATGATGATCCGAGCTCCTCTGATTTTAGCACCAAAAGCCAAAGCTCGTCCTGCACCTCCAGCGCCAGCTAGCACAAACTCTTTGCCAGCCAGTGGGGAAACCAAAGATTTTTCGCCATTAATGCATCGTTCTGCAAGAACTCAATGAATGTCTACTAATAAGTCAATTTTTCTTAAACTGTGAAGTTTATCACTATTCAACAGGCAGAGGCAATAAGAAATTATGCTTCTTGACCATTCCTTAAGAAGGCTTCAATTGATATGTGCTGAAAATTTAAGTACCTTGCAGAGCATCTTCTATGGCAGTTACTGAAGCCTCACAATCTGTGTTATAGCCAATTAATTTCCCATCACTAGGCCTCCTTACTATAGTGTTAACAGCACCTATGGTCTGATGAGAGATACAATAATTTGGGGGATAGTCAATACATCAACATATTTGCATCATGATTAAGGCCACACATCAGGAAGAGAGAATCAATCAAAATATATCAGGGTAAATAAACCAGCAGATTTATGGCAATTGTAGTCATTCGAGATAAAATAAATGAAGATCTCTAGCTTACTTGCTTAAAAGGAAGTAAGTTGTGTGGCATGAGCATGCAGATTGCAGTTTTGTGCATCACTTTTATTGCAGATAGCAGTTTTCAGGCTCATTTGTCACTAAAAGTTAGATATTTTTAGGAAAGATAAAATGACCTGGGGACTGTGAAATGTTCTCCTTTTGGATTATAGTCGAAACAAACCAGGCTGAGTCAGTGAAAAGTTAATGTCATTCTTTTTCCATGAGAGGGAGGAAAACAAAAATGATCTAATATGCGTTAATCTGCTATGAGCAGAACAAGTTCAGAGGTGGAAAGAACCGAACAGTGGAAAGAACCAAACAATCATGTCATGGAAAATTGGGCAATATGAAGTGAAGCTCACCTGAGCAAGTGGATGTACTTCATCACAAAACTGAATGACAGCTTCTTTGTATGGAATCCCCACACTGCAGTTCAAAACCAAGAGAAATTCATGTCTACATCAAAAGGAAAGAACTTGGATAGACTCTTTAATTCCAGCAAAAAAAAAAAAAAGAATGTAATTATGCAGACAAATTTTACATAATGAGGTCAACACAGTGAAGTAAACTCGATAGATCAGAAGTCAGGACTCAAAAATGTGTAGATATGCACTATTTGACTTCTTGCAAGCTGTTGTACTGGAAAAAGGATCAAAACGAAAGGAACTTGTTCAAAGAGATGGGAAAGTGTAGGTGGAGACTTGCAGGAGATGGAATGAAGCTTGTTTATGTTTATATATGCTATATAGGAGTTGGTTGAGTAAGAGACTATGACATACCAACGTAATGAATGAGCAAGAGATTAAACGTACTGGAACCACCAATTTAAAGAATGAGATACTAGCAGCAACTGGAAGCATAAAGCAGGACAAAATGATTAATGCATGTTAAGTGCACGGACATACCTAAAACCGGCAAAGTCAGGGGTAGAGTAAACTTCAAAGAATTCTTTAAGATTGTCGACGAACATCGGGACATAAAGTCCCTTGAAATTCATATGTCTGAATGTAGGGTTATGCAAAATCGGACCTTTGCTGTGGCCGACCGGTTTTGAGATGAGGCCGAAAACTTTCGTATCTGAATCGATGTGCTCAACATTGTATGCTTTTCTTAGGCTTTCCAAAGTAGGAAGACCGGGAACTGCCTTTCCTTCTATGGAGCCATAGACTAAAGTGCCGCCAAATTTGGGACTCAACAATTGGCTGATAAGACCTCTTTCTCCAATAGAGTATGCAACTACTGGCATCTGCATGTAGCAGTAAGAACTTACGCATGTCTCAACTTGATATCCGTCAAACTTATGTGTGAATCAAACCAAGAATCTGGCTTTTTTGGTTGCTTTTCCAAGAAAAAGGAATAAGTTAATTGCAGTATTCGCATGTGGTTCCTACCTGGCTAAAAGACAGTAAATGAAAAAGTCTTGCCAGTTCTGTGATATTACTTGCACTAGTGACAACTTTGATAATATCTGCACCAGTAGCTTGCATCTGTGTAGTGAGATTGCTAAGTTCTTCTTTCGAAGGGGTCACACCATCCAAAAAGCATGAAACTATCACTTTGGTTCCTCCACAATGCAACCTATTCTGCTTACTCATAAGTTCAGAGGCAACCTGAAGATTCATAACACAAATTCACATAAAATTATCAAGTCGATTGATTTTAGCCAGACATAAAATTGGAGTGCTTTTCAAGAGTCATTTTGCATGTCAATACACCGAAATGTTCTGAAGTGCTGTTCATAAGAAGTAAAAATTTATAAAAAAAAAAGTTTGTGGAATACTATCTGATACCTTGAGCTCAAAATCGACATAATCAGCACCCAATTTCAGAGCAGAACGAAGTACTTCCAACCGGGCCGTTTCATCGCCTTCATAGAGCCCTCCTTCGCATTTAGGCCTAGGGGGATAAGTTCATTAGAGAACTGTTCCACCAACTGTTAAAAGAGAGAGGTAGGGTACAGAACCATTTCGTCGTTTTCTCTGCTCTTTCTGCTCCAAACATTTGGAAACCCATCCACAAGATTTTCTTTTTCAAGTCGCATCATTTGCAGAATTTACGGGAAGTTAATTGACAAAGAGCAGGGACTAATCTTTTGACCTATGCATAACTAATAATTATGCCAGTGTCAACAGTCATAAACTGGTTTCTCTGCAACAGAAGACTACAATATCTGAAATACAAGATATGAGAAGCTCTCTTTTCCATTCCAAGGACCATGATTTTAACTATTCTCAACGAGTAAACTCCATTGGAAGTTCTAGACCTCATAGAAGTGCAGTAGTCCCCAGCTTTTTCGAGAAAAGTGCGGTAAAGTCCTTTTCTTGTGAATTGGCTACGTGGCAGCCCCGGAAGTGCCTAGGTGGCAGCCTGAGTTTGGAGAAAGGAGAAGCGACGACCCGAAAGACTTTATTGCTCTTTTTTCTGGAAATTTGCAGGATTTAAACGCACCAATTGATAAGTTTACGCTAGAATGCCTTTATACAACGATTAGGTCCTCCGGCATATGAAATGACTTAAAGTCTGTATGTTGAGCTGATAATATGCTTAAAACTCGGCCTTAGCAGAAACATGCTTACCTGTAAACAATGATAACCGGTAACGGCTTGCTTGTGAGGATGATTTCAAGATCCTGGTGAGCCTGAAATTGCTTGATGCAATCCAGCCTGACCTCAACTAGGTCTGCACCTTGTGCCTTTGCCTTGTGCATTTCTTCAACCACTTGGTCAACAGATTCACCCATTATGGGTGCACAAACCATGGTCAGACCAACGCTTGACGGGGAGAGACTGCCCATTTCGACGGATTAATCGACAATACAAAGCTCCGGCGGCCACCGCCCCAACGCTGAAATGAGAATGCTAAGCCTGGAAATCAGGAAATGCTGCACAGCTGCCAGGGAATGAGGACCATCTGTTGTACACGAAAGCTTAAAGCTTTTATCACAGGATGGCCCTTTCCAGGTAGGAAAGCTAAATCAGACCAGACCTTTCTCATGCCAATACCACCTCCACCACATGGGTTCAAAAGATGGGTACACTCAAATACATATATAGACAAATGGGATTTTGCCTTCCTTTCAATGGCAAGAAAGTTCGTCCGGGCAGGTAAATTAGGAGGCCATTAAATGCCTGACCAAATAATAGGATTGCCAAAATCTGGAGGGGACTTGGAAAATGGATTAGTTCGATGACACAGAAGACAATTTGCAGATAAGGTTTGTTGTGGGGGGTGCTCTGGAGCAGATGTCAGAAGATTAAACATTAAGAAAGAGGATTTGAATTTGAACGTCAAAAAAGCTACAGAAGAGGGAATGTGACGATTTCCTTGGCCCTTGTGGACTGCGAATGGACACTAGACAGGGTACATGAATCAGCCGAGTCAGTGCAGTGGAATCGGATCGAGAATATTGCAAAAGAATCTGCATCAATTTTTCTCAACTTTAACATCTAATGCCGCATACATTGTTCCTCCTCAATTTTCTCCTGACCCTAGATCTATCTATTGTTGAAAACCAAGGATAATTATTAAAAATGTCCTAAACTTATTGAACATGTGCCAGTTCGGTCCTGAATCTTTTAATTTCATTAATTTAGTCTTAAACATTTTAACATTTTTTCAAAATAGTATATTTGCCAATCTTGGTTAGGAATTATTATCGTGAACATCATTCATTTTATATGACATGAACAACATTGATGCAAGTAATTTTTTTCTATTATAATTTCTTGCACCCCTGTATATTCTTTACCTACCCACCTGTGTCACTTTTGGGTACAAGTACTCTTTTGTTGAAGGTTGTTCAAGGTTTTTTTTAATTAATTATTTATTTGTTTTCTTCTCTTTTCCTTCTTTTTGTTTTCTTTTCACTGTGGCCAGCAAGGGTCGTTGGAACTCACTTGCCACTAGGCGAAGGCTACGAAGCCCTCACCTGTGATGGGCTCACCCAAATTCGGGCGAGACCTAGTCAGTGAGCTCTAAAAACCCTCGTCGGCCAAAAGAAGGAAAAGAGAAAAAAACAAGGAAAATGAAAAGGAAATAAAAATTTTAAAAAATATGTAAAATTTTATAAAAAATGTTAAAGTCAGCGTGAGTTTTGTCACGTAGAATGATTAGTGCTTATGTTAGCCGTTTCGACCAAAATTGGGCAGATAGACTGCATTGGCAAATTATCAAAATGTCTAAAATTAAATTGGCCAAAAAAAAATGTTTGTCGTAATATGGCCAAATCAATAGGTTTATGATTAAATTGACATAAACACAATGAGTTTAGATTTGTTTTAGTCATTTTCCCTTCGAAAGTTGCAATGTTCTTCCTAAGCTTTAGATCCGAATGCAATCAAATATCTCCGGCGCTGGATGCCACTACACCAAATCTGACAATATAGATAGAGCTGTGTTATGATCGAAATCTCGTCATTTGGTCCCCTACCCAAGTACTAAGAAGACACACACCGCAGGTCCTAGAATTTGTATGACCTACTTGTTGAGTCGATGACAAAACTTCTTGTTTTTTTAATCAACATGTCGTATGGAAATGGATAAGGACAGTTCCTTGATCAAACTTTTGTTTGGTGACTATCGAAAGGTAAGTTCCTCTTGGTGGGTTGGTGGGGTTGGTGAGACGTGAGAGATTAATGGGAAGGGACCCGGTGGGATTCTCTCTCCACGTCATTCTTGCCTGTAATGCTCCCACCCCTCATTATCATACTATCATCTCTGTTCTGTGAATCCCATGATGGACAAAATCTAGTCGTTGCACGGCGAGAGTACGTCAGATTTTAATGTTTGTTGAGTCTCTCTCGGTTAATTTTTTGAACATTTCAATCACGGTAAAATCTTTTGGGAATTCCACCTTATTATCTCATGTATAAGAAGTTACTATACTTACTTGTAGTTAGTTAGTAATCTTTTCCGAAGAAGAGACAAAAAGCCTACCTTTTCCATCCAAGACTCTCCTGTTCCTCAGTTTATATTTATCTTCCCTATCATACTCATTAAATTTTACAGTCTAAAATTCAGAAAGAATAATTTAAGAATATATTAATATTCGACGATAAAATTACGTGAGATTTTAATGTTTGTATCGTGTCTCTCTCAATTGATTTTTTGAAGATTTCAACAACGGAAAAATGGGTGCGGGAAATGATCTCTATTTCGGCTGGACTTGAATCCGTCTGTGTATTTGCAGTGCTGCTGATAGGACATTGAAAATACTGTCCTTTGCTAAACGCCAATCGAGTTTGGAGGGATTTCACTTTCACATGCCGTGCCACTATTACGCGGCTTTCCTAAACGATGCAATTGACGCGAGGCGAGGAAATTTAAGGGATTGGAAGTTTGTGGAAATGGGATTAAAGAAAAAAGGAGAAGTCGTTTTCCTTTCCATGGTTGTTTAATAGGGTTGTGCATGCTGACTAAGGATGCGTTTGTTTGGACTTAAATGGAAAGAGGGGGGGGAATACCCATTAATGATTTAGAATTATTCAAAATTTAGAAAATTATATAAAAAATTATATATGATGTTACGTGTCAACTTTTGAGTGCCATGAAAATTTGGGAAGTCTGGAATTTAAAAATTTAAATGTTTAAATAAAATATAAATGTCTTTTCAGATATATGCTCTTAATTTTTTTGGAGAATGAGTGTTTCCCTATTTAAAATGGACAAAATTAAGGAATAGAGACATTCTATCTTGGTAGAGAAAAAAAAAAAATATTAACATTCAAAGTTTAAAGCAATTGTACCTCCCCCACTCCCATTGCATCTCATCACAATAAGTCCAAAAGTCTCATTACTTCTTTGATGTTGGCTTCTATGCCTCGCCCCTCAAAATTCAAATGGTTGACTGAGCCAACCTCTCGAATTTCATGTTGAATTGAAAGACCATTTCAATTTGTCACTATTTTATTACTTAAACTTTTTCATTTTGTATACAAGTCTATCAAAAATTGCCCTTAATTAGTTTTTGGTGATTAATGACTGGATAGGAAGCATTTATCTCTTAATATGTTCCCTTATAACTTGCACCGACAAGAACTTAAAACCTTGCATAAAATTCAAGCTTTTTCACATTAAAGCGAAATACTAATGAATGAATTAACTTCTTGAGTGTTTAAAATAAATGAAATTCATAAAAAAATAAATAAATTAGTTCACTCAATAAAATCTTTTCAAGTAGCACTCTTTAGTGCTTTCCATCTCAATCAATTAACAAAAAATGGGTTTTTATTATTTCACTTTGTTAACAAAATATCAATCAAAGTTCTCTTAATTAGCTCTGAATTTGGAGTGCCTATTGAATGGTGGTGCCCAAATGCAAATCTCTTTTAATTTGGGATCGATTCCACCTTTGACTCCCCCAATCTGTGAAGACAGGCCAGCAACTACACGCGGGGACTGCTTTGGGGTTTTCCAATGATATCATTCAGTGGAGAAGTTCAATTGAGTTACTCCTCTATTTCCACTCCCTTCTGATTTATTTATTTATTTCATATGTGGTTAGGTAAAGCGCCTTCCTCCACCTACCAAATTAGTAGGTGATGAAAGTTTTCGAGTCCCAAAATGGTTTTTGTCCATGAGTTTAAGTAAACCCAAATGTTTGATTCTAGGGCATACCAAATCTGGTTACTGATGTTCACATCAATGTAATTATATAATCTGATATCCACCTCAATTTAGAAGCAAGAGAAATTTGGGAAATTTTGATATTACCTACCTAGTTTCGGATAGCGTACATTATATCCCAAGCTTTTAAAAGGTTGCATTGTATCCACTTGTAATTTGTTATAGCCACTAATTCATGAGTCGAATAGCATTATTGTTTTGCCGTATACGACATTTTAAGGGGCAAAGTCCCAACTTTTCCTACGTTGGTATTGGAAAATGACACAAACAATCATTCAACTTTAACTCAATGTGCAATTTGGTACATAAACTTTCAATTTGTTTAATTTAGTCCCTAAAATTTAGTTCAATATGTAATATGGTTCCAAACTTTTAATTTGTTCAATGTATTTTCTGAGCTTTCGATATATGTTTAATATAGTTCATAACTGTATGAAAATATTCAATATAGTCCATTTTCATTAATTTAAAACTAAGGACTACATTGAATATTTTCATATAAGTTATGGACCATATCAAACATATATAAAAAATTCAAGGATGATATTAAATAAATTAAAAGTTCAAGAATCACATTGTGCATTGGATTAAAGTTCAGGGACCAAATTAAATAAATTGAAAATTCATGGATCAAATTACACATTGAATCAAAATTCATAGGTTGTTTGTGTTATTATCCCATTTGTATGCAATGCCCTTTCTACCTCCTCTTCAAATAAAGAGAAAGGGATAAATATATATTAAGTCTTAAAATTTATTAAAAATATATAATTAAGTTCTAAAATTTTCAAAATTTTAACTCTTGTTAAATCGGTGGAATCAGCTTAGGAAATACCGACGTGGCGCTTTTTCTAACCGGTAACATTAACTCTTGACCAAAGCCACTTTCTTTTGGGCAACTCATCACCAATTCCCATGAACTCACAACCCCGGGCCCAAATTAGCTTCGATCAACCCCATCGACTTCGTTGTGGGCCCCATCGCTGCCGATGCTCTCTCTCTCTCTCTCTCTCTCTCTCTCCTCCCTGTCCAGCCGCCCAACCTCAAATCTGACGTTTTATGCTCAGGTTCGTACTACGATGGGGCCCACAACCTCAGACCAGAGTCCTATTCGTGCAAGATAATTTGCTCTATTATTATTTTAATAATTGGGAACCAGTATGGTGGTGGTGGTACACTTGTACGGACATGGTGGTGGAGTCATATGATGCTAGGTGGTGGTGGGGGATGAAGTTTGGAGGTGGTTAAGTGCCAAGTTTCTGTGGGGCCTAAACGTGGTGGTAGGGAGGTAATGATCGGTTCCATCCTGCTTGTCTTCAAGCGCGGTGGTAACTAGCAAGGTAGTAGGTGATTTTACTGTTTGAGTCCAGCAGGTGACGACTGTCGGTGATCTGGACAACTGTATTTAAGTTGTTTTCTTCGTGACGGAGAGAATCTAATACCCTATGACATATTTGGCTCAAATTATTTTTCATCTCACAAAAAATCTAAAACCGGTACCCCACGATACATCCATCACGTGAGTAATGTAAGGAGCAGCATAACGGCATTTGTTATCAACAACAAAATAGAAAGGAAAGATGAGATAAACTTGCCAAGTTATGCCCACTTTTCACCATAAATATCAACATTCAATGACAAGAATCAGGCCATTTATAACATCATACAGTACAACTGGAATTTGCCTGAATGCAGAACTCCGAACTCGGATTTCATTTGTTCAGGCGAGTGGTTCGGCTGAAGAGCAATACAGAAAACAGGGAACAAATAGCGGAACAGAGGATATAATCCTAATGAAAAAGATGCTCTTGAAACGGCTACTGTTTGTGCTCCGCAAGGGGTTTTGACTGACTCTTGCTTCTCCATGTCTTTGGGTCCACAAAAACCAAAAAAGATAGACTGACGAATAAAGACCAGCAAATGGATTTACTTGATGGATGAGATGCATGAGACCAGACCGGAAAAACTTACCATCTAGGACCATTGTGAGCAGCCCTTGGACCAGCCAACCGTACCGGCCGACCACCACAAAGAGGCACTGCATAAGTCCTGCCATGGTAACGATCAACACCACTGAGAGGGTATGGATTAAAAGGGTAGTTGTGCGGGGGGGGTCGCACCCCGTAGTATCCAGACGATCTCGCCGAGTATGGGGGCCTCATTGTCAACCTATGCGTATCGATTGGGTGCCTATTGTTGGGCTTCACCGAGTGATGACCACCAGTGGGGGGTTCCTTTGGAGTTTGTGGTTGCAGAGCTATCCTCTTACGCTTCTTTCCGTGCTTCTTTTGTGGCTGATGTCTTGAACTGGTGGCTGAAGTTGGAGCAGTAGAGGTGGTGACTGTTGAGGGGGCACCACCACACGAGGTGGCAACATGATCAGAGGTGGTTTGTGCTGGCGGTTCCTTCTTTTTGTCCTGCTGCGTCAATACATTTTGTGATCCTGCAGAACAGTCAGCTTCGGATTCTCTCAGTTTCCTTTCTATCTCAGCCTTCTGCATTTCCAGCTGTTTGATATAGGCTTCGAAATCCTTGTGTGAGAACTCTGACTCAAGCCTGTATGTTGCTATCCATTTCATTGCAGTCTTCGTAGCACTTAACTTTTTGTTAATAGCCCCAATCTGCAAGCAAAACTAGCATAAGCATCTTAGGAAAGAGTGCAAGCTGAATATGGAGATTGAGTTAAAGCATTACTTCTCATGGTAACATTTACCTGACTGCTAGGCGAGTTGTCTTGTTTCATGGATATTTCATCTGCTCTTGTTTCCCAATATGCCAAATACTCAGTAAGGAGAGGCCCTAGAGGGAACTTGTCCTCCATCTTTAGTGCATTAATGTACTTAATAGCATCGATCCAATGCTTCTTTTCAATGAGATTTCTAATAAAACCTGGCAAAAAGAAGCAGAAAAATGAGAGAAACACAGTCGGATGAAAAGAAGCTGCCAATAAATGATTCTTTGAAGCAAAAATATCATAAAAATAAGACTAGCCGAGCATTTTACTCTTTGAAAACTGTACTGTATGTTCTAATGAGAGACAAATTTCCAGGCCCAACATATGCATGAAAATATTCGAAACCTCTGAAATAACAGACATGAAACTTCTGCAACTAATCTCACTAAAAGATTAAATCCATGCATGTTAATTAATACCGCATTTCTCAAAAACCAATAACAAGTAGCTCTGCAGTACTTCATTTTGAAAAATTCATATTCACATTAAAAATCTCCTTTTATGTAATCACTGACGCAATTTCTCGGTCATTTTAACCAGAGATTCTAACAAACCCCAAGGGGTTGCTCAAGTGGAGAGTGGGTTTGTCCTCCTTGCTCAAGACATGGGTTCAAATAATCACACTTGCATTTTCTCTTGAGGCCAACCCAGGAGCACAAACCTGTGTATCTCCAGTAATTACCAAGGGTGTGCGGAACAGGGGAACTACTATACCTGTTAGGGTCGGTCAAAGAGTTCCCCGTACCCTGTTGATGAACTTAAAAAACCCCAAGATTCTAGTAAGAGAACCTGAATTTTTAACATGGTTCCCTTGAACTTCTTTCTGTGCTAAAAGCAAAACTAGGACAGGCAGAGAGAAAGGGAGGTAGCAGGAAAGAATACTTACCAGGTAAGAACTCCGCTAATCCCAGAGATTCACAAGAATCAGTGACCTGTTTAGCCCACTCCGATGGATCCAAGAGTTTAAGAACTTCATTAGCAGCAACTAGAGGAGCCAATTTGAAGGCAGCCAGAAACTGAAGAAAACATATGATCTCCATATGATCATCTTTCCCTGCCTTCAACTTTAGTTTCCAAATAGCACAAAACTGTTTTGATTCTTGATTTAACTGAGGTTTGATGATAGGTGAAAACCTCTTTAAATGTTCCAATAGTAGAATACGATGCTTAACTGGAATACCTAACCTAATGAATTCTCCTGAGTTTGATGGATCAGTATATTTCAGGGTGTCGAGAACAAGACTTGCTGGATCTGATGAGGACAGAAGAAGAGCAGATATTTCATCACGCACCAATTCATATTCCACCTCCCTGCTGAGTATCTTTCCCAAAATCTCACCAGTAGGCTTAGAGCAAAGATTCTCAGATGACGCCTCTGGATCATGCAATAATAAATTTCACATTAAGAGACAACTAAAGGTATATAATAATTATCAAGCACCTTAGTAAACTGAAACAAAGTTACAACAAAATTAAAGGCTCTTGAAGCACAAGAAGCATGGCTACATTAATTCTCAAAAATGAATTATGACTGCTCATATGCTCATAAGCAATAAGATTCTGTTTCAGAATATGACAATTCCGTTCATTAGGCTTCTGCCATTTCAGGTACCTGGCTTTTAGGGGAGTTAATGCTACAAAAGATACATTTCTCTTAGACAGGTTGGACAATTTGAACTTGAGCGCTTTCCGACCAGCTTCCAATAATTTTCCTATTTCGCTCAGCACTATTTCCATTAATAGACAATTCAAATCAAATGCAATATCGGTAACCGTTGAAGAGCAACCTAGGGCAGTTGTTGAGGCTATTAAATGAGGTATGCATATGTAAATTTTCCAATTTCGGTTTCCTTAATATATAATCTTCAAATTTCTGAAGTATCTTGATAAGCATTCTTGCTGTTGTCCACTTATCATAACGGGTACCACAAAAGCATTTGCTAACAAGACACGCAATTACATAAAAAAGACAGCATCAACAGTATCTATGCACTTGTCTACGATCAAGAGTGCTGTGTTGCTAACTTGATGAGATGCCAAAAGTCATCGTATCAGCACTGAATCTCCTCCCCGACAAATACTTTAAATCTAAGGAAATGATTAGGCAGCCACTGGATGGCAATAACCACTTTGACTCACATGTTTGTTAATGGGTGATAAAAAAGAAAGTTACCCAGACACTTGGATATGTTATACCTTCATGTGTAATGTGCGATGACTGAGCATTAGAACTGGCACCAGCAAGAGGATTCAATCCAACTTCTGCCAATGAAGCTGTTTGCGGATGCTTGCCTTTATGCTGTGGTGGGGTTGAAGTTTCTAGTGCTGGTTTGACAGTAGTCTCACTGGTGATAGCGGAAGTAGTTTTGACAGAGGCAGGGATAGAGGATGGAGCAGGAGCAGCTACTATGGCAGGGCTATGTAATTTGCCATCCAATTCTCTCATTTCGATGCTGCCGATCTCTGTGGCTGCTTTTTTTGGCTCACCGTTTTGTTTCTCCAGAGAAGTAATGGCTTGCTTGATGTTTTCATGTGAAACTGTTGACTTGATCTTGTGATCTTCAACGCAATTACCTCCAGCTTTCAGATCAGCAACTCTGTTTTTCATGGCCTGATTCTGTTTGCAAGACATCATAAACAAAAAGATCGCAACTAGCATTAGCCATAAGATGCAAAATTAGTATGTATGGCATATCAACTGAGCAATCTATACCTGAGCTTCAGGAGAGTTATGTCCCTTTTGAAAAATTGCCCCAGCAGCATTTTTGGAGGTTCTCATGTATTCTTTCAAGAGAGGTTCTGTTGGAAACTCATCTTCCATCTTGAAAGCATAAATAAAACTTACAGCCAGATCATGTTTCTTCTCTTTCACAAGATTCCGAAGGAGTCCTAGCATACCAATAGTCAAATGACTATCTTTATTAGACTGCCTCATTAAATGATTCAACGACGATACTGCATGCATAAATATCTCCCCATGCAAAAGTTAACCCGTAAATTGCAAAACGCTTGACTTAGGTAAACAAGGCATAACGATAACATTAGACTGGCATGAAATAGTTTTGAGATCAAGCGTTTGATAAACTTGTTCTAAGAGATTGGACATATATCTCAATACTCTCCTTAATGTGAAGGCTGAGGCTGGCAGGATGAGGAAAACCTAACAAAGGCAGTGGCCTACATAAGGATGAAGGAATGGTTGAAACCAATAATGTACCCAAAATGGGGAAAGATAATGAACTATAGAGCTCTAAACCTCAATACCATCATCAAATGAATGATAAATTCTGTTGATAACATCAAAAAGCAACAACAAATTGTCTTCTTTTACTATCAGGTCAACCAGATTGAACAAATAATGGATCAAGATCACGTTACTTCACTGAGAATTGAGACCCACACTTCCAGCTAAGAAAGACTGATCTATTAGTGCAGCTGTGTTCGGGGAAATGCCCTCCCCAAGCGTGAACTGACTGAAAAGAAACTGAAGTCCCCTATGAACTCAAAATGCACACTGGAGTAATAATTTTTCATTTCCATTTAAGTCCTGCCATTCCCATCACATAAATGTCTAAGGCCTACTCCAGGAACTGAAGTGATGGGCACTGCAATGTTGCCCAATGCTAAATTTTGCTTCAGGTATCGAGAAGAGTTGAGGTGCAAATGGACAGCAAGCAACAACTGGAAAAGATAAAGCTACATAAAATGCAAGAGAGGCAAAAGTTATACCTGGAATCTTATCCTTAAGGCCCAAAGCCTGACATAATTCGGGCATATGTCGAAAGTGAGCAATTTTCTCCACATAATGTAAGATCTCGTCAGTATCAAAAGACGAGGCCAATCCATAAGTAGCCAAAAGCTGTAAGAATCCCAATACTTCCATGGAATTTTCGGCATCTGCTCTCATTTTAGTCATCCAGGAGAAAGATAATTTCGTTGCCTCATTCTTTACCTGAGGTGTAATAATTGGAGAGATCTTCATTAGCTGCTCCAACAGCAAGATACAACTCCTCCTAACAACACACTCATCAAACTCCATATCTCCCTTCTTCAGATGCGGAGGGTAAAACCCTTCCATTGCATCCAGAACAAGCCTTGCAGGGTCAGGATATTTTCTAAGCATAGCCGACAATTCATGCCTTAGTTTTTCACCTTCTGTCCAGCGCTCATTGAGGAAAATCTGCAAGTCCTTCCCATCCACTATTGTCTTCAAGCAAGCAGTATCTGGTGATTTGGCCAGTTCTTTCGTATAAATTTCATCATTTGATTTGTTTATCGTGGGCCTAATGTTATTATTATTCTGTTCCTCACATTTCTTGCTCCTCAAGTCAAGTTCTTTAGACAATTCTTTTACCCTGTTATCCTTCAATTCGACCTCTCTCAGTCTCACTTCAAGTTCTCTCTTCTGCATCTCAAGCTCGTTAGACCATTCCTGCAAACTCTTCTCCTTCAACCTAGCCTGCTTGACTTGCTCATCACATTCCTTCTCTATCAACTCTAGGTTCTTGATTCTACCGTCAAATTCCTCACTTTTCAACTGCACTTCGTTGATTTTCCCCTCCAATTCCTCACTTTTCTTGCTCCTCAAGTCAAGTTCTTTAGACAATTCTTTTACCTTGTTATCCTTCAATTCGACCTCTCTCAGTCTAACGTCAATTTCTCTCTTCTGCATCTCAAGCTCGTTAGACCACTCCTGCAACCTCTTCTCCTTCAACCTAGCCTGCTTGACTCGCTCATCGCATTCCTTCTCTTTCAATTCGAGTTTCTTGATTTTACCCTCGAATTCCTCACTTTTCAACCGCACTTCGTTGATTTTCCCGTCCAATTTACTCCTGCTAGCCTCGAATGCCTCCCACCCCTCCCTCAATTTCTCACTCTTCAACTCTATTTCCTTCTCTCTCTCTTTAACCTCCCGCAACCTCTCGTCAATCATCGCATCCAGCGAGCCACTAACCTCCTCGAACCTCTTCTCCGCCGCCTCGACACCCCTCAGCCTCTCCTCTATCGCCCTCCTCGCGGCCTCCAACTCCTCCGCCCTCCTCTCCACCTCCGAGCGCCTCCGCTCCGCCTCCGCCCTCCGCGCCTCCGCCATCTCGCCCTCCCTCCTCTCGATCTGCTCGAGCCTCACCTCGAACCCTCGAAAGCACGCACTGATGGTCTCCTCTACGGCGCGCACCTCCCGCTCGCGCCGCTCGAGCGTGGCCTGCGTGGCCTCGTAGTGGTCCTCGACGTCCTTCCACTGGAGCGACAGCAGCAGGAGCGAGGAGGCCCGCTCGTGGAGGTGCTGCACCGCGTCGCGGAAGCCGCTCCGCTTCGCCTCCGCGAGGCGCAGGTCCTTCGAGAGCGTCTTGTCGGTCATGGCTACAACCACCACCGACCGACCGACCGAGTGATCCGAACCCTAGCGCGACGACAAAACCCTAGAACGACGACGAAGACGAAGTGATGTTGTGGAGAGTGGCGGGCGGTTTCTCTTCTGCTTCTTCTTCTCTTTGCTCGTCGCTTTGCTGTGCTGTCTGAAGAGTCGTGTGTGCATGAGACGGGGGAGCGGAAGTGCGTGCGGTACTTATAGGGGGCGTAACGGGCCGATTAGGAAATTTCTTTTTTTGGGTTTTTTGAAATATAGTAAAATAATAATGATGAAAAAATTAGAAAAAAATTTAAGAATAAGGGAGGAATTAAAATCCGAGGAAGGATTTTCTTTTCCTAATTTGGGTTTAAATAGAATTTTTGGTAATTTCATGCTCGATTGAGAAGCGAAGATGGAATGTTGGATCGGATGTTTGGTGGCGGGCGGAATTGATTCCGATGTGGTGGTGCATATGTTAGACATGACTTGAAGTCGAGATTGCACCCGCACAAGGCGATGGGTACAATTGTCGTGCTTGATATGACAGAGCTCTCGAGGAATGTAGCGCCTTGTGTTCGGTTTCGGTTTCGATTCTAGTTCGACCTAATCCACTTACTCCAAATCAAGAGAGTAATCTTTTGAATTCTTTAGTAACGTCATTAATGGGTTACTTAACTTGATATGTTGAGCTGTATTAAACGAACAAGAAATCAATGCATTGCCTCAGCAAATTTAGAAGGCCTTAACCATTAGGGCAGTGTTTGGTAGTCATGATAAAATTCAGGATGTGATAAAATTTCTTATCATGTATTTAATGCTTGCTCAAGATAGGATATAATGGATGTAAAATGGATATATGCCAGATAAAATTATCCAATTGGTGAAGTGGGATGGAGGTAGATAGGACTAATATCCATAATATGAAAGTTTTTTTTCTCGAATAACAAACTTAAAATTACATTTTAATATAAATGACATTTTAATTCTAATATAAGAAATTCAAAATAACAAAAAATAACAATATACTTTTTTGAAAAAAATTTAATCTTATCTAATATTTGAATTTAATTCTATCTTATAATATAAACTCAATATATTTATATTTATTGTAAATTTTAGGTATTTTAGGTATATTAGTAAAATTTATTATTTAATAAAAATTTATTAGAGAATGATGGAAGGGAAAAAGAAATAAAAAATAAAATAAAATAAAAAGAGGAAAATAAAATAAAGTAGATAAGAGTGTTGTGAGAAATTTTTACCATCTCTATTTATGAATTTTTAGGCTTATTTGTACTGCTATGTAGTTTAAACCAAATAATTTATGTAATATAATGTAAATATATCTGACTTTATTATTATGATTCACTAAATAGTGGATATGATATAACAAAATTCCTAAATTTTATATCCTATCATATCCAGTCTTGTCCTGGTTAGAAATCTAGACGACCAAACATAACGTAGAGGTTACTTTAGTGGCTACCCTTCTCACATGATGAAGAAGATGCTAGTTTGAATTATCACCTTTTTCAAAGCTAAGGGTGAAAACATTTAGTTTCACGTTTGAGGTTCGATTTTTACACTCTATAAAAAGACAAGACAAAAGTTTAAAAGTGAATTGAGAGTTAAAGTATGACAAATAAAAAATTAGAATGGTGTTTATTCATTATTACTGGAGTATTATTACAAATCATGGGAATATGTCAAGCGCTCGGCTGAAAAAAATTAAAAGTGGAGCTAAAATAATTGTGTTATTTAGCCATCCCATGATAATTTTCACATGATTTCTCATCAAATATTAACTTAGAACTTTCACAAGAATAAAATAAAAAAATTTACGAAATAACATAACATAATTGAGGATATTTCGTGCACATCAACGTTGATAGAAACATTAAGGGAGAAAATATGTTATTTTAATTAAAATTTTTATCACCTAAGCATTAAATAAAAACAGTTTTAGAAATTGTATGCCACCTATCTACTCATTCAAAATATTGCAGTCACCTACAATCTTTTTGGCTCCATTTATCCACTACTTCAGCGCCACTTGTCCACTAATACACAAGATGATAGCCATCCATAAATTTCAGGCAAGGACCTATTTCTGTCAACTTCTTACTTCATGAGATCTTTTTGCATATCTATAATTTCGATGTACCGTGTGACAATGTTTCATAATTCACGCATTACTCAATTTGATTATTCTTATTCACATGCACATTCTTTTAGACAGCGATATCGATAGCAAATTTTAAAGAGCATGCATGTCCTCGATATTCAATACTGTATATATGGAACTTTTAAATTTGGCGTCCTCCGTTTAGTTTAATAAAACATCATTAAATCGTTACAATCTAACGAAAACAAAATAAAAAATGGTAATTTTATAAATTTTAGTCGATAATTCTTTATAGAGGGTATGGATACTTCCACTAAATGCACTTTGTAAAAACACTAAGAGCGAGTTTCATTCTCCTAATTTTGAGGAGCACGCGTAGCTTGTGTACTATAACTAGTTACCCTTGAACCCATTCAAACTGATCGAGATGATACAATTTTCGAAATCAGTTTTTAGACAAGGGGACCCAATCTCTCCTTATCATTCGAACTATTAAATATATCGATGAGACGATACATTATTCATCGGGTTTTATGGTGGAGTGGATTAATTCCTAATGACAACAAAAGTGAGGTATTTCTCTCGGGTGTTGCGGAGACAATCGGGACCCGGCTCCTCCAAATCTTGAATTTCAAAAGAGGGTCTCTTGAATCCCTATGGTGCAAGTGGATACATGCGAATTACCTTAAAAGGAAGCACTTTTGGACTACCCATTCCCCAACCCGTTGCTCATGGACATGGAGGAAGCTTCTTGCATTAAGGGAGGAAAGTATAATTTTCTTCAAGTGGAAAATAGGTAACGGTACATCTATTTCGCCCGGTTTGACCCATGGCTAGACTTGGGCCCTATAAATTCGATCTTTGATAATGGCTATATAAGCCAATCTCTCCTTACTAGGCATGCAAAGGTTGCGAGATCTATTCTCCGTGGATGGCCAAATCATCTTAAATGAGATTCGCTATGGCAAATCCCTATCCCTTCACTAAATCAAACGAGTGACAAGTTCACTTGGTTGATGCATCCCTCTCGGTACATTTTCTACGGCATCCGCCCGGTCGGTCATACGAAGGAAAGCGGCGCCGGTCTCGTGGGCTTCATTTGTGTGGGATAAGGCGATAATTCCTCGTCACCAATTTCTCCTTTGGCTGATATCTCGGAATCGCCTCCCAACTCAGCTTCCTTAATGGCCCATGGTAGACTTCCTCCGGTACACACCGTGCACCTTTGTGCAATACCGAGCCGATTCTATTAACCATCTATTTTTTGAATGTCACGTCTCCAACTTGCTTGCTAATTTTTGGGCTACAAAATGCAATCTCACCTCGGACTAATCGATCTTGGATGGAGAATATTAGTTGGGTAAGCAACACTCTCTCAGGTAGTGGTTTCTATGTGGACATCGCCAAACTCTCCTTCGGAGCTCTTTGCTATGTGATTTGGAAGACTAGAAATGATATAACATTCCGGTCATCCAATCTCTCTATGCCGGCCATGAAACAGTATCTCACCAAAGCGGTCAAGGATAAAGCTACCTCCCTCAAGATGGTTGCGGATAACCCAAGGAATAGGACATTGCGCAGTAATGGGGCTAGACCCAAATATTTTTGTGTAGGAATGTGAGTGAGAGTAGCCTTGCAAACCTTGGCTTCTCACTTTTTCTTTTCTTTGTTTTGAACCTGGCCCCCCCCCCACTCCAGCGACATGTTGTCCCGTTGAGTGTGGGTTGGTGCCAAGTCTCACCTCCCCTATATAGTTGTATGGGTGACTTTTAATTTTTCTTTATAATACTTAACTTTACCAAAAAAAAAAAAACACATGTTTGATGCAATCGTTCCCTCTACAAGAGTCGACAACGACAAACGGTCACGCTAATACCACTATTCCCTCTATACTTCTACATTTCGAAATTGCCTTTCTTTCCTCCTTTAACAACTCCATTCAACAATAACCAAAAAAAAAAAAAAATTATTCTCCACCACTACTTCCACATCCGAAGTTGCATAAATTCCCTCACGCACGATTTCAATGAACTTTTTCTCACAAGAATAATTTGAGGATGTCATTAGTATGCGTATCTTAAGATCCTACAAACCTAAAAGATTTATAACCCTATACCCTAAAAAACCTCTACCTTTAGCTATTGTTCCAATTTACTTTTTGTCTCGTAGAAAACATCCAACTTTATGTCAAGTCTCAATTTTATAATTCTAGTTCATGTCAAAATTCTATCCTAAACTTTTTTTGTCCTATGAAAAACTCACAACTTTAGGTTTTGTCCCAATTTGACTATCTAGTCCTAATTTTACCGTAAAATTTAAAAAATTTATATTCCAATAAAAAACCATAAAATTTTATTTGAGCCACAAATCTGCCTCTATTATCTTTCCGTCCAATATTTCTTGTTGACAATTGAGAGATGAAAAACTCTCAAGCATAAATTGTTCAAGCGTTTTGAGCACGAGAGATGGAACATTCTCAAGCATGAAAGATTGACAAGCACAAAATCACTTAGGAAATTTTCATGAAGGGTTGATGGAGAGTATATTGGAGATTCAAATATAAGTTCATGATATTTTAAGAGACAAAAAAATTAGAGTAAAGTTGAAACTGGATTTTTTTATGAGACAAAGAAAATTTAGGATGGAATTGAGACATGACTTAAAATTAAAGGCTTTTTATGAGACAAAAGGTGGAATTGAAACAAGAGCTAAAGTTGGAATTTATTAGGGCATTAGGCCAAAATTATATAAAACAAGCTCCCGTTGTGCGCGCTTAGAAGCTAGTCCCATAAAGTCAAGACTTTTAAATTTAAGTTGACAAGTGACGGAAGGGACCGGTTTTTCCTTGCCAGTACAGCACCGACATCGGTGAAGATGAAGATGAAGAGAGAGGAATGACAAGCAACGGACGGATAATAAATACAAAGCATGGAACAGAAAGCCGGGGATCGTCGCTTCAATAAGCTCCCCACCAACTGTGAGACCAAAATCTATCTGAACTCTTTTACTAGAAATAATGTATGTGCGCGACGCGCATAGCTCGCATTGGTTCTAGCCTTCCTCAAAATGTAAACCACGAAATTTACTAAGTGAGATCAGAAATCAAACGTTGTGATGGGTCGGGACGATATTTATGAGGATGGACGTGCATAGGTTGGTAGAGACGTTGTGCATGCATGGGTTTGGTACGGATCATTCAGTATTCTTTGTCATCCAATTCATCGAGGGGACCAGTCGATCCTTTTCCCATGAAGCCCCCACGCGTGCGCCTCGCCAAAAGATTTTCTTTTTGTCTTGATGATGTCCGCAATAATACCATGAGGAAAGCCACAACGACGACCGGAACATGAAGTGCACTTTCGATGCTCAATCATCGGAGACATCATTTGAGTTCAAAACTTGAAGAGAGACAGACCACCATGCGCGCGGACCCACTCAGTGCAAGATAGAAATTTTAGGGTTAATACGAACTTGGGAGTTGATTGGGAGAAGATAAAATGTGGGATCTATATTGAACATGATCCAATATTATAATATAAAGAAGGGTTTTAATATCACGAAAAACTCTAAACTAGTATATCTGTGACAAATTTATCTCAAGCTATTTTTTTACCACAAAAAAAACCCTAAATTAGTATATCGCTAACAAATTTACCTTCCGTTAATTTTTATTAAATTTTACTATCAAAATTTTTGAATTGGATTACATTTGACAATTGATGGATATATCAATTTGAGATTTTTCTTCATATTAATCTAATTTAATAGAAACTAAAAGAGGGTAAATCTATCATAAATATATTAATCTTGAATAAATTTGTCGTAAATGTACTAGTTTTGGGCTTTTCGTAATATTAACCCTATAAAAAATTGTGGCATATTTTTAATGAATATTTAAATAGTAAATATTATAAGTACAATACCATGTGTTTTTTTCCCCCAAACAATACCTACATCCATCCCATATTTTAAATTATGGAAAATTTCATTTATCCGTCTATATTGATAGCCACTTCCCAAAGTACCACCTTGGGTTTGAATCACCATCTTCTTAGGGGTTAGAATGTGGATGATTTAATTTTAAGTATGGATTTCAACTCACACGCCTTACAAAGAAGTATGACAAAAATATGAGTGTGAGAGATAGAGTAGGAGTAGAGTGGACATCGACAAAAAAAAAAAAAAAACCCCAACCTTTTTTTTTCCTTCCTTTAAAGTGAGTTTTGCCCCTACCATGATTTATAACTACCTTGAAAATGAAATTATAAGCCACATACAAAAGAAGAAAGAAATGGTAATAGCAAAGGAGGTGTATTTGAGTAAGTTCTTAAATTGTTTCGTTTATACTATGGCATGTAAAACACAGAGGTATTCCCATTTTATTAAGGAAGAAAAATATATAACTTGGAATAATGGGGTGTGAGATGTGCATGTATCAACACTTAAAATAATGAATGCAGATAGGCTGGGTGCCCTTATTAGAGGGACTACTGTTGGCGGCTCTTGTAAGTGGAAATGCCTCTAAATGACAATGAAATTATAATCCACATGCAAAAGAAGAAAGAAATGGTAATAGCAAAGGGGGATAGTACGGAAAGAGACCTCGAAGAGATTGATCAAGAACAAAAAGTTGAAGCACCAATCTTAATTTATGACATCCTTGGATTAACTCATATATGTATTGTTCACTTTGACTCATTTCATACCAAGTCTCATGATTTTATCCTTTGTTTTCTAAAAGGCCACCCATTCTAATAGTGCTCTAGGTGGGCTTGTTTAATTTTGTAGTTCTAAAATAAAGCTTGCTGTTATGTTAAAATATGCATTTGTGAGTTAATTTCAGTTTTTACATATATATTCCAGAATTGCTCTCCTCTTGTTCAGTACATAGTTTGGTTTATTCCTATCCTTTTCACCATCCTATAAGGCTAGAAGCCGCTAGGAGCCTCTCCTTGTCTAGGCCTTCTTTGGCCCCGGCGACCACTCCCCACCCTCACCGAACCGGGTTGTTACATGCCCACCAGCTTTTGCATTGTTTGTCCTTGAACTATACACCTATTAGAGGGATCTTGCTCTAATATCACATGATAACATCTTTAGATTAACTCATAAATGTATTGTCTACTTTGGCCTATCCCATATTAAATCTCATGGTTTTATCCTTTGGCGTATATGCAGACACTTTCCTAGGAGGCCACACATCTTAATAGTGTTCTAGCTTGAGTTTGCTTAACTTTGGAGTTCTAAAATAAAGCTTGCCGTTACGTCAAAAAATGTATCCATGAGTTGATTTTACTTTTCATAAATATATTCTAAAATTGCTTTCTTCTTGTTCGGTGCACAATTTTGGTTCATTCCTGCTCAATTCACCATCCTAAAAGCCTCCTAAAAACCACTCCTTATCTAGGCCTTAACTGAAACCTGATGACCACTCCCCGCTCTCACAGGACTGGGCCGTTACACAATTTCTCTCAAATTTTTCCAGTTGGCTTATGGGAGGCTTCCGAGGAAGAATCTCGAGACCGGCATAACTGCTTTTGTGGTTGTCGTTCACTATCACCATCCTCATCTCGAGTTCCCTCAACCTCTCAAGGCATAGGGTCATCTCGCGATATCCCCTCTTGCACTTCAAGGTGCCCATGGTTTGGATGGGTTTGGGCCGCGGAGATGTTAGAATGTGGCGTGGGCGAGGGAGATGAGAGTGACGCAATGGTGATGAACGTGAATTGTGTGAAAGTACCATATAAAAATACATATCCATTTGAAGGTGACTCTTCCATGTACCAGCTAGTTGAATACACCCTTATCTGATTTGTCTTATGGTCTTCTGCAAGGATTTTCCATGTGTCAAGAAAAATCAAGGAAAAATCGACTAATCTTTGATGCACAATGAGAGAATTGCCCAATATCATATGTTGAATCACTAGCAAGCAATGGACGAATCTACAACTTTACAATGGTCTGAATATAATCATAATGAAAATATTCTTATTTCATAACATTAATACCAAGCATCTTCTCAAAGTGACGATAAAACCTTTTGTGTGTTATTCTAATGGAAAGGAGAACGTATGCTTTTGTCTTTTGATTGCGTCATTAGTAAGTTATTCTAACTTTCCTTACAGGACAAACGTTCACACCTCTTCAAAAAGTGTCTCCTAAACACACTTATCATAGGGAAACTAGTGCCTCTTGAACATACCCCACCATGGGTGAAATACTAAATTATAACACCATGTCCTTGGGTAACTCCTTTTGTAGCCTCAAATCTCTTCTAACATTTGTCAAGCAACCTTTTCCTCTAATCCAATGAAAGCCAAAATATAAGAATTGCTCAATTAGTGGATTTAAACCTTATGAGGCAACTATTGTAATTTGTCCCAGTGGTCATTCTTTTCATGTGGGAAGGGAGAGGTGGGGGTTCAAATCCCCCATTGTCTCAAAGGTTTGGGATGGTGATAATTTAATTTTAGGTATGGGTTTCGACTCTCACGCATTGCAAATAGGCAAGGTAAAAGTTTGAGGGTGAAAATTAGAGTGAGTGGCATAGGACAAAAAAAAAAAAAAAACTTATGAGACTATTTTGGAGCTTAAAGGAGAATGTGGTGGTTGAACTTCTACAAGAACCCATCCTAGCTTTCCTCTTCTTCACGCATTTCAATATTTGGTTTCTTTATTTAACTTTTATATTTACTAGAATCATAAGATCGTACTTGATTTGAGCGATTTATATCTAGGGAAAATGCCAAATAAGGACCCAAAGTGAATGTATTTTTTCAAAAAAGGATCTAGAGTGAATTATGTCTCAAATTAGGACCTGAAGTGACTAATTTGTTTCAAATGAGGACCTAGCTTTTTGGTTGGCCAAATGTTCACCGACCGGTGAGCACATGCATCTTACATGCTATTTTTTAAATCATCTTAAGGGGCATTTTTGTCGAAAAGATTCTTTTTATTTTTCTTTTGCATTCTTTTTCTTTCCTTTCACTGTTCATCTTTTTCTTCAAAGGTTTGCTTCACCAATAGAGGGTCGTCTCAATCCCACCAAGTCCAAATAGCAAATACCAAATCAAAATCTCACAATTCACGCACCTAAGCCGGAAATCGCCCAAAATCACCACACACAAGTAATATACTTATCAACGAGTCACGCTCATTAGATTTCGCCAAGATGCCGCAACAAAATCACCGCTAAAATCAAGCCCAATGACACGATTTGAGCTGCACAAAGCTGAGAATAGCCAGCTTTGTCGTCATGAAAGCCACTCAGGCCATAATTGCCGGTCGCCGATCGTCACCACCGCCATCGAATGGCTTGTTACCGCCTAGTTTTCAATCACCCTAAAATCAAGGCTTAGGGTTTGTTTTTGGGGTTGCTAGTGTGCTCATGTCCTCTAGCCGTCGTTATTGATCGTTGCCAAGTTTGTGCCATTGATGAAGGGTCGTCTGCATTCCAAAAAGAAGAAGATGAACTGAAGTGGCTCCGATGAAGAAAAAAGAAGATGAATGGAGAAGAAGAAAGAAAAATAAAAGAGCTTTTCGATGAAAATGCCCCTAAAGATGACTTAAAAAATGGCATGTGAGATGCACATGTTTACTGACTAGTGAAAATTTGGTTAATTGAAAAATTAGGTCCTTATTTGAAACTAAGTTGGTCACTTCATGCTCTTATTTGAGACATTATCCACTTTGGGTCCTCTTTTGAGAAAACACCATTACTTTGGATCCTTATTTGAAATTTTCCCTTATATCTATTAGATGAATTGCTAACGCTTGAACTGCAAGCAAACATATTGATCTTCAACAAATCTATAGTTATATATATAGAGATTTCAGAGATTCAATTTCTTTTTTATATATTTATCTATCGAAATGATGTAACTTTATCATATTCTTAAAGTGTATGTTGTACTTTGGTAGTTAAGGAATATTTAAAAATAACTTTTGCACTATAACAAAACGACAAAAGAAATGACATATAAATTTTTATGATTTATATTTGAATGTAATTTTTATTTTGATAAATCAACCGGAAATTATATTTTCTAATGTATAAGGATCATTTGACATACTCAGAATTAATATTTTTTTTTTATCGAGATCATTATTCTTACTCAATTTTATATAACTTATAAAATTGTTGATAAAATCTATAAATGTCCATGACCCAAGTATTAAATTTAGATATTTTCCTGAATCTTACGATTCCAATCATTAACAATTCATAATCCATAAATTTAAATTTTGATTGACGATACGTGTCTCGATTTAACAATTATAAATACTTTGTTTCAACATGCTTTGCGCCATAAAAGAACTTAAGAAGAGCCAAAAAAATTTCTATACTATAATATATCATCCTCTCATGATCGATTCTAATTTCTCACATGCACCCACTTTATTTGAGTCAAATGGGTATGCAAAATGACCTTTTAACAAAAGGTTAGCTGACTTAAGAACGACGCAAAATGGCTACGTAGCGAATGCATAGTGGTGCAAGACAATTTTCTCAATACAACTCGAATCAAGCAATGTAAGAACTCTTTTGGGGCCTAGGCTCTAGAGTGACTGAAGCTACCACCTTCTTCGGTTTCCCTCTGTGGTATCTAGCCAAACGGCAGGTGGATTCCCTCGTTGCCCAAGATTTGGCTTAGAACTTAAGAATAATTAGAGATATTCAGAACTACAATAAAAATTATTTACTAAGGATTACTTGATCAATGGTGTTTTAATTTCTCTCCTTTAAATAACCTAAACATAAGATATTGTACTTGATTTGCAAATGATCTTACTTGGCAAGTCTTACCCTAAAGTCGGACAAAAAGAAAATTAAAAGGTAACATGGGAATTCCTATCTCAGAGCAAAAAGAAGGAAAATAAAAGGTAATATAATTAAGGTAATATGGTTGTGGCCAGCTAGCGAGATAAAAAGGGTAATATGGTTGTGACAAGATGGCGAGATAAGAAAGGTAATATGAAAAAGGTAATACGGCTGTGGCAAGCTGGCGAGATAAAAAAGGTAATATGGTTGTGACAAATCCTCCATTCTTCATCTTAAAATAGCTAACAATGTCGAGATTTGAGCAAAGTCATCCACAATGATGAATTCATCAGGTAAGCTCTTGTTTATCTATTCTTTGTTGCTAATTAGTTGTGTAGGAGATGTTTGGTGCAAGATGCATGTTGTGATCCAAAATAATTTGCTGGCCGGAACTACTCTTATAGTTCATTGCAAATCTAGGCAAGAGGATCTCGGAGTCCACAATGTAACGAGTAGCTAGGAATTCGCATTCATACCCGACTTTGGTTTCTTGATCACACGTGCGTTATATACGGTTGGTTCGCTCTTGAGTCAGTCTGAAGTGTTACTTATACACGTCATATTTGATCTTTGCTCAAATCCATGCCCCGAATGAGCCTGAGTGCTCCCTCTAGCCAGTGCACGCCAAATGTTCGATGAAATGCTTTACTAGATACCGACCTCGAGTCCTTAAACTGAAGCCCCAGTTTTAGTTTTTCTACGTGGTTAATGTTTATATTAGTGTCCCGATATTGCCATTAGCATTTCCTTTGGTTTTTTCGTGGCACATCTCGCAGTGGACAAATCGACCATTGAGTGTTTCCTCTCGCCGGAGTAGTCCCGGCGATTTTGGAAACCACTGGCCAGCTATCGGCTGGCAGCGACTGGTGTCGGTCAACCCAAACGGTCGATACTGGTTGGTGGTTTAGCGACGTCTTAAGCGGTGATGCTTCAATGAGGGGGTGTGGCAGGGCAAGTCAACTTGGGTGAAGGTTGTAGAAGGGGTTGCTTCGGTGAGGAAGGAGATGAGTAGAGGATGAAGATGAAGCGCGGGGAAAAGGACAAGATTGAGAAAAGACAAAAAAGAGAAAATAGACAAAAGAAAATTAAAAAGGAAAAGAGATAAGGCCAAGAACATGAAAAAAAAAAAAAAAGAATAAATTTATTTAAAGTCCTAAAATTTGTTATAAAAGTATAATTAATTCATAAAACTTACAAAAAGTACAATTAAATTCTAAAACTTGTAAAATAGATACAATCAAGTCCTAAAGTTTAATACTGTCAATTTACTTAAAGGAAAATGTTGACGTGGCATTTTTAAATTAATTTCTCTCTGTTAATTGTCATTTTTTATTGTTTTCTTTTTTTAAATTTTATTTAAATCAAATTAAAAAAACTAAAGAAAGCTAACATTTTTTTAAACAAACAAAACTATAGAGAGAGGAAGGGGGGAGGTAGGGCAAGGCTAAGCCGATAGGCCTCGTTGCCTTTGTCACCCATTGCCAGAGGGGCTGGCAGAGATCGCCGACCTTAGGCAAGGGTCATTGGCCCTCACCAACTCTAGGCGAGGTCTCACGAGCATTTAGCATGGGCAAGCAACCCTTGTTGGCTCGAGCGAAGGCGCCTAGATCTAGGTACCCACCTAGATCTAGGAGATGCCGGCTATTGATTAGAGTCGGCAAGCCTCATTAGCTTTGGGCGAGAGCCGACAACACTAGCTAGGCTCCGTGAGCACGTCGGCGTTGCCCATATTTGGGCACTCGAGCGTGAGCACAAGCCTAGCGAGGGTCGTTGGCCGTTGCTTGGAATTGGTGAAGGCCGACCACCCTCACTAGCCCCTCTGGCGATGGGTGGCAATGGCGGTGGCGCCTACTGGCGCGGCCTTGGCCTGTCCTTCCGTCTCTCTTTTTGTTTTTAGTTTTGTTTCTTAATAAAATTTTAGCCTTTTTTTTCATTTTTTATTCTGATTTAAATAGGATTTAAAAGTAAAAAATAAAAAATGTTAATTAGGAGAGAGAAATTAATTTAAATTGCCACATTGGCATTTTCCATTAAATAAATTGACAATGTTAACTTTAGGACTTACTTGTATTTTTTACAAGTTTTAGAACTCAATTGCACTTTTATGATAAGTTTTAACATTCTTAGTGAATTTATCCCTAAAAAAAAGCATTGGCAAATGAGTTGCAATTTATGGGCTAATCCATTTGAGAGTTGAGCTGATTTTTGGTGTGGGCTTGGCTAAAAAAAAATAAAATAGAAAAGGGAATGGGCTGGAATCTTGATGGGTTGTTTTAAAATTTTTACGAGTCGATTTGGTCGAAATTCCAAGTGGGTCTTAAGCTTGGCCTAGTTCGTAGTTCAATTTGGGCTGATAGGGTTCATGTCGATTTAGTCGGGCTGGGTTTCTTGACCCAGTCCCAATCCTTAGTAAAAAATCACAAAAAATTCAAAGAAAATTAGGAAAATTATAAAATTCCAAAAAAAAAAAAAAAAAGGTTTTTAAATTCGGAAAAATTCCAGAAAATTAATAAAAAATAATAAAAATTTGGAAAACCCTTAAAAATGCAAAAACCCAAACTTGGACAAACCTTTTAGAGTTCTTTGTTTTGTATTGCATTTTTCTTTTATGGACAATATTAAGATGATGGTTTACGTTCTTACTCTAGAATGGTTAGGATGAACTTTATATTCCTTTTGAATAAGCTGCCATGTTGTTAGTTAACACACAATTAAATTATGTACCGAAACCGAAATGGTGTTTCTAATCAACCACGAAAAGGCTAGTGGTGACTCATTTGTTAAAAATTTGCATAGACTTAATCGATTGAAATTCTGAATGTCCAAGGTCACACGGGATATAGACTTGGGAGAGCATGAGTCAGGGGAAGGTCATTGGCTCGAAGTTGACAATATCCCTAAACCTAACAAAAGCTCTTTAGTTGGTGGAGGGGTTAGGGTTGCGACACCCTAGTTGCACAAGATTTGACATAGAACTTAAGAATATATAGAGATATTCAAAACCACGATAAAGTTATTTGCTAAGGATCATTTGGTCAATACTGTTTTAATTTTCTCTCCTTTAATTAATCTATACATAATATATTATACTTGTAGATGCTCTTTATGTGGCAATTCTTATCCCAAAGTCAAAAAAATAAAAATAAAGGAAAAAGGAAAAATAAAAGGTAAATTGGGATTCTAATCCTAGAGTAAAAAGGTAGAAAGAATCGCCACTCTTTGGAAACCTTTGTATCATGTCGGATACTCCGACACGTGTCTGACACTCAGTTAACGTATGTCGGAAAATCTGACATTTGGTCAACTCTTCCATCACTCTTTAATATTTGAGTTCAAAATTCCAACATGTGAGTTCGGAATTCTAACATATAATTTTGGCATGCATGAGGTCAATTTTAAAAATTTTCAATAAATGATAAATGAAAATGTAAATATGTAAAAAAAAATAAAAAAAATAAAAAAGGGGAAAGATAAAAAAATATAATCTTCTCTTCTCTTTCAACTCTTACATTCCATGATACACAATTCACCTCTCAAGTTTGCTTTTTCTCTTCTCTTCCGACACATATTGACGTGCAAGTCCTGAATGTAGATTGCTTGTTTTTTTTTCCTTCCAGGTGTTATGGATTATTGGAATGAAGTTAAATTTGTCAAATTGAAATAATGAATGATATTAATAAATAGTGCATTAATATTTTTAGTGTAAATTCATTTTGGGCTTATTATTATTATTTATTTATCTATGAATTTGAATCAAATTAATTTGATTGAAATAATTATAAAAATGATGATTTATATATATTTATTTAATATATAACGTGTTCTAATATGCCGAATTCTCTATTTTTTGAGAAATAACGTATCGGCGTATCATGTCACATATCGCATGTTGGTGTCGGTGTTACTTAGGTAAAAAGAAGGAACAAAAAAGGTAAAATGATTGTGGCAAGCAAGCAAGATCATCCACTCTTCATCCTTAAATAGCTTAGCAATGTTGAGATTGGAGTAAAGATACACCACAATGATGAATTCATCAACTAAGCTCTTGTTTATTTGTTCTGTGCTACTAACTAGCTGTGTGTAGGAGATGTTTGGGGCAAGATGAAAATTGTAATCCAAAATAATTTGGTGGCTGGAACTAATCTTACAGTTCATTGCAAATCCAAGCAAGACAATCTTGGAGTCCAATTTATAAGGAGCAGCTAGGAATTCGCATTAAAACCCAACATCTTTGGGGGAACGTTATTCTTTTTGCAATTTTGCATGGCCAGGTCAATTTCAATGGTTTGATATATTTGATCAAAACAAGGACGTACCACATTGCAAGCACAAGTGCATTTGGAAGATCTTCCCAATGGTCCTCGCAAGCACGGTGATGTTGTCGAAGAGCCTGATGATTGTTTCCTTGGAATCCTCCTACACAATTAGGGGAAAAACCTCATGTATGAATGTATGAAAGAGAAAGACAATGGTGTGAGCTGATACATTTTAATTAAGATTCAATAAGATTCAACAAATATTCATACACATACATGTGTTTCTCTTATAATTATCGCATCATCTCACTTTTGATTGGCACATCTTTATAATTGTCTCATCCTTTTGTGCCATTCTATTTGAACTTATTAGTTGCATCTCTTTTTATCATTGTCGGAATGTTTTGATGTAAATCTTCTTCTTCTTTTTTAATAAAAGAAGGTCAACAAATGACAAATCACGTCGATTTCAAATTTGTAACTCGACGTCCGTATCACGAGTTGACACCCTTGAGTTTGTAAGTACGTAAAACAAAATTCCAATATGAAAGCACTAAATTGATGGGAGACAATTTTGAGTTGATGGTATCTTGGGCCAATAATCTTGCAGCGTTCCAAAAAGCAATTTGGCAACGAGAGATTTGCCATGGCTGGGGATCAAGTGTGGGCTACATGAGAGGTTCATCACATTCTCAACCTTACCAATTCCTTCAGAAATGTACTAACATGGGGTAAAAAAATCCATTTTTGGTGAACGGGAACAATAAGAGAACAATGGGCCTATTTATAGCAAATAAAAGACAGGAAGACCCCGACGGAATTGTTTAAGAAGTTCACATTGGCAGAGAAAACACCGAGAATTGTAGCTAAAACAGAGACATTATTGTCTTCACGGTACGAAGCTCGATTTCGACGACAATGGATATGACAAGGAGTAGGGTTTTAGAACTCCTCCAACTAGGGTGGCTCCAATGGCACCTCGAAGAATCACTCAGTCGTAATGACATATCTTTTGTCTCCCTTTCAACATAAATGATCTCAATTGCAAAGTATATCATACCATATACATAATAAGTATTTGTTTGAAACCCATGTATTAGAGCTCCAAGTGTTGCAAAATATAAGATTGCACGAAATTAGAATCGATTGTGAGATAAAAATAAAAAATTTAACGATCATAGAACGAGAAGGCTTGAAATGGTGGCTAAAGAAGACAAACATCAAACCCTAAATTGATTTGGTGAATTAGGTCAACAAAGTTACTTGGAGAGTGTTAGAAAATTATTATCTCTAACAATGGGATCCACCAAATTTTACACACAAGACCTTTGGTCCAAATAGATTCATGGCACGAGCATCCCATCTACTTAATTGGTAATTTTTCGGTTTTAGAGAGAGAGAGAGAGAGAGGAGTTTGATTGTGATGGATGATGCATCGATGTCGGATTGTTAACGGATGTGGTTCAGTTGTAGATTGGTAAATTACGATCGAGAGACGTTGATAACCTTATATGGAAAATGTATGACTAAAAGAAAAATAAATAAATGGGTTATAGAAAAGGAAATAAATGGACGAAAGGCAATAACATTAAGAACATGAAACGATGAAAGATAAACGAAGAGATCATGTATGTTGTGTCTGGCTGGTTTGTTAAGTGTAGAACTTGGCGTACGTTGGATAGAGCATAACCTCAATTGTGAATAAATGCATTTTCGCTAAGTAAAAAAAAAATATTCGAGAAATTTTCTCCCGGTATAGTCAGCGCAAACAACATGATGTAAAAAAAGTTATCATGGCGGTATAGTCCGCATATTTAATTTACTTTACTTGACTCTGCTTCATTATTACTCTAATGTTGCTCAGCTGTTTATTTTAATTGCTTGTGCACCACTTGTGAGCACTTTTGACTTGTTAGAGGAATAAGAAAAAAATAAAAATGACGAAAATCGCGTTTGCCTATAAAGAAAATATACCTAAAGAATATTAGATTAAGAGAAAATTCCAAATAAGAATGTAACGTGTCTTGATCTTATTAAATAAGGGCATGAAATGGACCTTATTTCAAACAATGACATGAAATGTCATAATTTTCTCAAATAGAGATTTGAAGTGGATTTTGTTTTAAATAAGAGCCTAAAATGACTATATCCATTTCAAATAAGAGCTTAGCTTTCTAGCTAGTCAAGAGCATTTTCGTTATTTATCTATTTTTAAAATTTTTCCTCATTTCTTATTTTTTTCCTTTTTCCTTTTTCTAGTTTTTCTTCTTGCAATGCCCAAAGAAGGTTGGGTTAGGGTCACCTTCACTCAATTTGGCAAGGACGGCCTCCCTTGGGCGAGGCGACCCTCATCTTGGGGGAGTCCGCCCTTGCGACCATCAACAAGGTCAACCCTCAATAGATCTAGGCGAGGGTCTTGCTAGATCTGGTGAGGGTGGCCTTACCTGTAGTTGAGGCTAGGGTCGCCTTGCCAGCAGTTGATAAGGGACGATCTTGCCAAGGCAAGGCGACCCTCGCCCTAGGTGAGGTCGCCCTTGCCGGCCCAAGAGGGCCCTCGTCAACCCTTGCTAGCCCATGCCATAAGTAGCTGGCTCTCTTGGTGGTCACTAGCCCTCACCGAAAAAGGGGAAAAAAAGAGAAAAGAGAAAAAAAGAACAAAAAATAATAAAAATATAATCTAAAGTTAAAATGGTATTTGGATGAAAAATGCCATTTGACTAGCAAGGTTAAGTCCTTATTTGAAAAAATCATGGCCACTTCAAACCTTTATTTAACACAATATTCACTCCGACCATAATTTAAGAAAATGATGACACTTCAAACTTTTATTTGGAATATTCTCTTAGATTAATTTAGGGTAGTTAAATTTCAATATTCATTAACCCCGCCATGCCCATGGCCAAGTAGGGGTGAGCACATTGGACCGCCTGAACCGAGAACCGCCTAGACTAGACTGGACCAAATCGGCTGGTTTGGTCCGGTTCCATAAAAATGGAACTAGTGATTTTCGGTCTAGCTCCCGGTTCTAGGGGAAACCAGACCGGACCGATAATTTTCTATTTAAAATATATTTTTTAAATTTCTTAAAAAATGCGATAACTCTAAAATAATAATATTTCTAGTATTTTTTTCTTTTTTTTTTGGCTAAGTGGTCGGTCCTAGGACTGTCTAGTTCGGTCCACGGTCCCAAAAAATGGGAACCGGTCCTCCCGATCTGGTTCCGGGTTCCACCTTGGAACCGGACCGATCACCCCTATGGCCGAGTGCATTCGTGCCTTGCATCATTTCCATGAACGGGTGAATTATGCCAATGCACCATGTGCACCATGCATTTGCAAGAGCAAGGCAAACAAACTCCCACCACTTACTCAATCTCCTAACCCGTGTCAGTAGCTATTCCAAAGCAAATTATATTCAATAATTGAATGATGAAAAATTGAAGGCCCGGGCTAGGCATAGGCACCACCTTACAAAAAAAATCATTCACGCTCACTTAATAATCATCAACTCCCCTTGAATCATATCTCACTGCTCTTGAAGAGTTGCGATAAAAACCTAAAAATGTTATCTCACTATCTTTCAAAGAGAATTCATTCGCAAAACTCATCGAGAGAACCTTAATAATCTTTTATTTGCTCTATTATGTAATTCTCAAATATGATTCTAATTTTTAACATTCTCACATGACTTGTCGATACAAATTTAGAAACCTACTCAAATTAAGAATTCAACTCCAGCGTGAAAAGTATTCAACAATTTATACTTGTTCAAATGTCAAACCACAAGTCTTATTCGGGTTTTGGAATTTCTACTTGAACTGGATTTCTTTCATTGACTCAAACTCGAGGCATGTTGAACCATATATATTACTTCAGTTACTTCTATTATTTAAAGCATTCTGCACAATTCTATAAATATTTACTGAGAGCTTCCGAGGAAAGTCTACGTACAAAAAGCACTAACTTGCTTGCCAAGCATCGGAAAGCTCATGTTAGGAAACCGATCTATACATTCCACTAGGAAAACAAGACCTATCTTCTATACATCCTGTACGTCATCAGCAACCAAACTTCCCCTGGAAATCATGAGATTTGTCTGGCAATACCAGGTGCATGAGTCAGCCACACGGCTCCAGCCTACTTTCAGTAAAGAATACCTTAGTCCAAAAGAGGATTACAGGGGACCTCCGTAATTGTTGATCTTGTTTTTACGCTTACTTCCACAGGGTTGAGATACTGAATCGATTACTGGGTCACTAGCCGAACGTTTCTTCTCTCTGGGCAGTTGCTGATGGACTCTGGAGAGAGAGGCAGGTATGCTAGCTGGCCCTGAAATAAGTCAATAAAAAACCAGACAAGGTTCAGGGGATTGTAAAAGTAAAACAAGGCCTATTACACCCAGGCCATCGAGAAACACTAGGCATCACCCAGCACACATATAAATGTGCCAAAATAGTATTGTCTCTGTACTTGAAAGATGATCTCTACAAGCTCAATGATATTGAAGTTCGCAGTGCTCAAGAGAGCAACCCACTTTGAAAAAGATGACATTCTAAAATATAACATTAGAACATGCTAACTGCAAACATCTAGACTTAAAGGGAAGATTGGGTTCTATCAATGTGTTTTGAAATCCCATGCTCCCATTCTATGCAACAACAGCACCACAATGGAAAACAGTAAATCTGCTGTTTCGCTATCCAAAATAGCATGTCCCACTTTCAGGATGATTTAATCTTGCATCATGTATTGCCATGCTCAAGCAAAAAGAATAAAGTTACAATTTAGAGAGTCCGAGACAGAAAAACGGATAGTAAAGAAAATTTACCTGTAATCTCATTGACAGGACCAAGGGTCTGGCCCAATAGAGGAGCATCATTGAACAAAGAAAGCAAATTGTATGCAGCCAAGAAATTCTGAAATGCCAAAACCTCCAAACTGCTCTCGGGTTTACCAGGCAGCTTTGCTTTCCATTCTCTCGCCAGCTTAATTGCTCCTTCTTTAACCTCATGTGTTATTGAAGGTGAGATTCTCATGAGCTGCTCTAACAAAACAATGTGACCCCTCATAACATCTTTCTGCAAATTCATATCCTTACTGTTTGAATATTGAGTGGAAGACCCCACAATAACCTCCAGAACAATTTTTGCAGGGTCAGATGAGTTTTGCAGCGTATGTGAGATTTCTTCACATATCATAGCATTCTCATTAATGTCAGTTTGGAAAAGCTGCAAATCATTTCTAGCTAAGATAGTTGGTGGTGGTGGATACTCAAGAGTAGAATCATCTGCATTGAGCACAGCAAAATTTTCCGGCTCCTCTGTCTTTATTTGCCAATGTTGAATAGATCCCAAAGAACCTATCAAACACAAGTCAATAGTTAAGAATCAGAACTGCCTTTATGAAGATGACAGCTCCAAATGAATGACCACGAAAACAAAATGTAAAGACTAAGGAAAGTCCAACTTTGAAATGGAGGATATAATTGATCTAAAGTCTCAAATGCACAACAAACATCATCAAAGCAAGCCAAAAAGTTTCAGCTTGCCAGTTAAACATTTTGGAGAAGTTTCTTTGGGCTCTAACTAGAGAGCTTGACCAACCAGATGGTACTTTCGAAAAATGCAACTTATATATATACACACACACACACATATATATATATATATATATATATATATAAATATATATATGTATATGTGTGATGCCAAGATAACATGAACCTGAGCACTTTGTCTGAACCCATAAAAATGGATTTGGCATTTCAATCTAAAAGATAGAAAAGAATGGGCTCTAGAGGAACCTTATTGGATCCATTTGGTCAACTTCGGAATATATTCCAAAGACAAGCTTACTTAGATCAAATTACACATGAGTTAAAACAGTTTACCTTGCAAGTTGTCAGATAGATAATTATTTGTGCTCTTTAGTCAAAAGGGTGAATGATTTTAAAGGTGAAATCTAACTTCAAAAATTAAAAGCAAATTTTATTAAATCCACAGATCAGACATTTAAAATTTATTAAATATAACATAAACAAGTGTGTAGTCAATGATATGAAATATAATTTGGTGAAAAGTTGTACCTAAAGCAGAAAGTAGTCATTAGCATCCCCAAGATTTTTCATTGGTTCAAATTGATAATCGGTGCTCTATATGCAAAGTATATAAGGAAAAACATGGGATTACCTCATCTCTCATGACTCAACATACAGTGCCATCACCATGTTTCAAAACTTTGTTTGCATAAAGAGACAAACATTAAAGTGGCACGAAGAATATTACAAAAACCAGGCATAATATGATAAACAAACTGGCAACCAGAGTCAACATTGTAACTCAATAGGTGCATCTCCACTTACCAGCCGGCACTGCTGAAGAACCAAGGATCTGGTGCAATTCTTGTGCTATTTGAAGCTGTGATACAGAATTAACAAGATCTTGAATTCCATCTGCATCGAAGTCAGAAGCTAGCTGATATGCCACTAAAAGCTTCAATAATCCCAAGACCTCCAAAGGGTGCTCCGTCGATGGTGAAAGTTTCAACTTCCCTTTCCATTCAACGGCCAGTTTCATTGCAGCTTCCCTCTCCTGAGGCTTAATCTCTGCTGAAGACAGTATTAAATTTTCCAAGAGGAAGATACAACTCCTTCTAATCACCCCAATACCTAGTAACCCATCTCTATTCCCTAAATCCGGGGGGTAAAATCCTTCCATGGCATTAAGCACCAACTTTGCAGCATCATCAGATGTTTGAATAATTTCCAGTACCTTGTGGCACAATCTATTGTGCTCCTGAAAATGTCGATATAATAACATCTGCAGATTCTTTCCATCAAAAGCAATTGTGGGTTGAGAATTTTGACATGAAGCTAGAACAGGTCCATCTATTAATACGTGTTTCCGATTTTGAGCCACTGCCCCAGAATGGACACTAGTCCTCTCTCTCAGCTCCATTTCCCTAGAGCGCTTCACGAGTGACTTTTCAATCAAATCAAGCCGTTGCCACTCCAATTCTAGCTCTACACATTTCACATTACATTCTTTCTTTTTCATTTCAAGTATCTGAGAGTGTTCTCCAATTGACACGTGAAGCATATCAAGGTGCTTTTCTTTAAGTTCAACATCTTGGAAGCATTCTCTGCTTCTCTTCTGAATGGAATCCAACTGCCTTTTTTGAGATTCAAGCTTGTGAGAACATTCTGTGATGGAATTCTGCATCAAATCACATTGCTTCTTTTTTAAATCAAGGGCCTTGGCACATTCGAGAGTTGAGCTTTGAAGGACAGCATGCTCTTTGTCCTTCAATCGGAGTTGCTCTGCACGTTTTGTAATATCAATTTCAATGGACTCTAGATGTCTCTCTTTTGATGCAAGTTCAAGATTGCGGTCTTTGATAGATGCTTGGACAGCAATGAATTCCCTATTTTTCAACTCAAGAGATTTGGTAACCTCTTCTAATTTTCCCTGGACTGAAGCAAGATTGTCCTTCTTAAACTCAGTTTCCTCATTACACTGCTTCACCCGTTTCATCATATTTTCCAGTTCCCCTTCCTTGGAATTAAGCTCTTTGGAAAGCTTTCCAATAGATGTTTCAATGAACCCCAATTCGCTATCTTTCAAAGCAAGTGCCTCCAACCGCTCATGGATCAACTTGTTGATTTCCTCAAACTCCTCTTTTTTGGATTTGAGCTCCTCTTTGTGCTCCTCGATCAATAGATTGATGGAATGGAGTTGACTCTCTTTAGATTCAAACTCCTTGGAACGCTCTTCAATGGATTTACAGATTCCCCTGAGTTCTTCAACCTTCTCTTTGTGTTCAACTTGACAGCCGTTTATCTTATCTTCCAGAGACTGCAACACTCCAGCTTTCGCCATGACCTCCTTATCACGCTCTTCGATCGCACGCTCCAAAACACTCAGCCTGTTCTCACTCTCGTCATAAGCCTTGAGACTGCGGTCAAGCATACTCTGCACTGTAGTCAATTCCTCCCTCTTCGATTTAACCTTCCTAGAGGACTCATCAAGAGAGCGCTTCACCGAACCCAACTCGTCCACATTCGCATTAAGTTCCCAAGAATTTTTCTCAAGCAAACTCCGCACCACCCCAACTCTCTTCTCCTTCGAGTCCAATTCCCGTCGCAGCACCTCCACCTCCTCCTTCTTCGAATCATAATCCCTGCGGCATTCCTCAGTCAACCGCTTCAGAGAGCTCAGCTCCTTATTCTTCTCCCTTTTCAGCGAGATACACTCCCTAAGGGCCTCGCGCGCCGCGACCAATTCACTCTTCTCCTTCCTATTTTCCTCCCTGCATTTCTCAAGCCGCTCCTCCTCCGACCTCAGGTCCATCACCTTCCCCTGGACCTCCTCCTCGCACTCCTCGACCCTCCGCCGCGCCGACCGCAGCCCCTCCTCCCGGGACGCGACGTCGCGGGCCCGCTCCGCGAGCGACCTCTCGCCCTCCCGGAGCTCCTCGGCGCGGCGCTCGAGGGACCCCCGGATGCCATCCAAATGCTCCTCCAGGTCCTTCCACGGGAGCGTGAACGAGAGGAACGACGTCAACTGCGACTGCAGCTGCTCGTACGCCTTAGAGAGGCTCTCCTTCTTAGACTCCGCCTACTTCAGCTCGCCGGAGATTCCCTCCATCGGAGCACCAGCAGCGGAAAAAACCCACACCCGAAATTGAAAAAAGGAAACAGACCCACCTACCTACAGACCAAGAGCTGGCGAAGGAGGGCACCGGAAGAGCCGCACGGCGAGGATGGAGGACGAAGCTGGCGGCGGGCGCGAGAGCGAGTCCGGCATTGAGAGAGAGAGAGAGAGAGAGAGAGAGAGAGAGAGAGGAGTTCTTCCGCAAGGTGGCGAAGAAGGTGAAAATGGAGGAACACGAGTTGAGCGGGGAGCCGAGTCGGCCGAGTGGAGCGAGACGAGGCCGAGTCGAGTCGAGGGCGAGTTTCGAACGACGAGAGGAATCCTGGTCCCCGGATATTGTACGGATACTGCGGGGGTGATTTTGCAGGTGGGGACCCCTAGGATCATGCGACGGTCGTTTTGGCTTTGGGACTTTCAGATAAAGCAACTTCAAAGGCTAATGATTTTATTTTATTTTCCCTTGAATTTCGGCCAACAATTTAGATTTCGTGTTTTTTTTTTCCCTTGAATTTCGCCAAACAATCTAGGTTTGGAGTTTACCTTCACGAGCAAAGCAAAATCTTAGAGTTTTCGCCTAAGAAGTTTACACCATAATCAATTCGCGTCCCATGTCTCAAAAGTCAGGTTGCGCGATGTTGAGCCTTGCTTTGTAGGCCTGTGTGACCCCTGACGAGGGAATTGGGCCACCGAGACGACGAACATGAGACATCGATTTAAGGGCTTGAGTGAGCTGAGCTGCATTGCCAGTGGATCGGTGGCCCCGACATCCCATTGTTTGGGGTCGAGCAAGCTTGACGATCCGTTGCTTGGGTTCTCTAGGTTGAAGTTTATGCAAGGGCCAAATGTGAGATAGATCTCACTTGCGTTGTTCAAGTCTCGAGGTCTTGAGAGCTACATCAACATGAGGGTCATTAATGAGCTAGATATTGCTTGCGTCACATTGCTTAGTCACGCAGCCCTAGTGTCGTGCCACTTGAATTCATGTGTCACCGACGTCGCCTTACTTGGAGTGGCTCAACCCCAATGACTCACCACCTAGGGTCATGTAACGTTGGGACCAGTGCCATTATTGCGCCACGTGCTTGACCTTCATATGTATATATAACCTCCTCCCATATCTTTTATTTTTTCTAATTTTTTAATTGCTTTGCAACAAGGTACTTTACAAGGTGTTTATCAAACGCTATTCGTGAGAATCTTTGAATCAATATCATCTGCTTGTATGCAATATCTTAAAAGTTAAAGCATAGCTAAACTCACTCGTAATGGAGTATGACACCATTGCAATAAAAATGATGTGTTTATGAAATGATGTCGTATTTTTTTAAAATTTTTGATTGAAGAAAAGTTCATTTAACCATTAGGATGTTCGGACGGTCAAAGGGACCGGGGTTTTCCTTAGTTAGCTTCAAGAAATTGACACATATTGTTTTTGAACTTTGATTCAATATGTAATTTGATCTTTAAGCTTTTAATTTGTTCAACATGGTCTCTTAATTTTTAGCTCAATATGTAATGTAGTCTATGAACTTTTATTTTGTTCAATGTAGTTCTTAAAATTTTGTTACATGTCAAATATAGTCCTTGAACTTTATAAAAATGTTCAATGTTGTACATTTCAATTAATTCAGGACCAATGACTATATTGAACGTTTTCATATAATACATGGACAACATTGGATAAAATAAAAATTCAGGGATGGTATTGCATATTAGGGCAAAGTCCATGAACTATTTGTGTCATTATCCTTTTATCTTCTAATTTTTTTTTAAATAATGAGTAATATACTCGACTACTTCAATAACTCTAATTAGAATCTAAATTATTTTGAGACTCTACAGGAGCTTACGTTAATTTAAGGGGAGCAAAAGAAACCATCGACCCGACCGGTCAGTTCAAAGTAATTCTTAGGAGCACCGGTTTGATTTCTAATTCCATAATATTAGAACAAGTAAATTTCGGTCCCATGTGGAACCATCCACCTGAACTGGACTGATTTTTTTAATTTTTACATTTTTTGAAGAGTGGGGAAGAGGAACCGACACAAAGGTTTGGCCTCTTCTATTCCATAAACAGAAAAAATGTATATGGATGTAGAGGACGGAGACGGAGAGACAATTCCTTATCCATTTTCCTGTTTGTGTAACGGAAGAGGCCAAACCTTCGGTGTCTGTTCCTCCTCACCTCTCTGCAAGGCCAAGCCTTGCCATGCCGGCAAACTGTAGATCTTCCCTTAGAGAGAGAGTCACCACAAGTGCCCTCCCCATACCTTGAAGAGTCCTCTATCCAAATATGCACAAACAACCAAGGAACTAGACCGGTTAGGTTCCAAGATCAGGTTAGCCGGCTCTTGGTTCTAGTTATAGAGTGGGAACCGGATCACTTGGAAGGTGATGACCCATATATGTCATCCCCCACTGTGGGTCATGCTGTACTAGAGTCTTGCAAGGAATTCACCAATTTAAGTTGACGAAGTTTAAGAGTTTAGCATATCAAATGTGGTATGTTGGTTTTGTATAGATTTCTAAATACAAAAAAATTACATAAATGATTGGGAGAGTCTACTTTACCTTGAGGGCATCATCTCCTTACATTTTATTGTTGGATCGCCAACATTTTACCTAAATCATTCGTCATATCTTTACTTGAGGCGAGTTTTACTTTTCGTCTTTTGACCTTGTTAGATCTTATGATGCACGTAATTTGATCTTCTTTAATTTTTAAACAATTGAACGTGTCACAATATATGAATCTTGACAAGTTGATTCGTGTGTAATTTTATCACAACATTTAAAATTTCGAACAATTGTTTCAATTTTGGCGAGTATAGCGGAAAAATTACTCAACCAAAATTTCCCGGTTGTCTTCTTGCATGCGAGAAAGCAGCCTTTTTGGGTTGCGTGAAAGCAGACCTCTTTTGCTGATTCCTGTCGCGCTGGGCTAGCTTCAGGCTTCCGTTTCTGGAAAATTTGATCTCTTCTTCCAGGGCCAATCAAAACGACAGGCCTTACACCGCTGCAGATCACATTCATAGTTTTCACTTAAACTAGAGATGATCTATTCCCAGTCCAGTCTAATTCCAACATAGAGTTAGGAACCGGACCGGGAGTACTTATTCACAAAATCGAGAAGAATTAGAGAAAAATAAAATTGATGAAGATGGCATTGAATTTATCTGGTATAATCAAGTTCTCATATTCAGAATCTCTGAATTACAAAAGCAAAGCAAACTCCCGCCATTTACTTGAACTCTTAAGAAGCCCATAATTGGTTAGTTGCTGCCCCAGAGCAAATTATATTCAATAATTGATTGATGAAAAATTGTGATTAGTACAGATTGAGAAGGCCTAGGCCAGGTATAGGCACCACCTTATAAAAAAAATCATTCACGCTCACTTAATAATCATCAACTCCCCTTGAATCATATCTCATGACCCTCAAATGGTCACCATAAAACCTAAAAATGTTATCTCACTATCTTTCAAAAGAATTCATTTGAAAACTTCATTGAGAGAACTTTAATAATCTTCTTATTTGCTCTATTTTGTAATTCTCAAATATGATTCTAATTTTTAACATTCTCACATGGCTTGTCAACTCAAATTAGAAACACACTCAAATTAAGAATTCAAGTCCAGCGTGAAAAGTGTTCAACAATTTATACTTGTTCAAATGTCAAACCACAAGTCTTATTTGGGTTTGGCATCTACTTGAACCAAATTTCTTTCATTGACTCAAACTCGAGACATGTTGAACAATATATATTCTTCAGTTACTTCTATTGTTCAAAGGATTCTGCACAGTTCTATTAATATTTACTGAGAGCTTCCTAGGAGAGTCTGCATACAAAAAAGCACTAACTTGCTTGCCAAGCATGGGACAACACAAATGTTAGGAAATCTGTCTATACATTATACTGGGGAATAAAGATCAAATCTTCTATACATCCTGTACGTCATCAGCAACCAAATTCCCCCTGGAAATCATATGAATTTGTCTGGCAATACCAGGTGCATGAGTCAGCCACACAGCTCCAGCCTACTTTCCGCAAAGAATACCTTAGTCCAAAAGAGGATTACAGGGGACCTCCGTAATTGTTGATCTTGTTTTTACGCTTATGTGCACAGGGTTGAGATACTGAATCGATTGCTGGGTCACTAGCCGAACGTTTCTTCTCTCTGGGCAGTTGCTGATGGACTCTGGAGAGAGAGGCAGGTATGCTAGCTGGCCCTGAAATAAGTCAATAAAAAACCAGACAAGGCTCAGGGGATTGTAAATGTAAAACAAGGCCTATTACACCCAGGCCATCGAGAAACACTAGGCATCACCCAGCACACATATAAATGTGCCAAAATAGTATTGTCTCTGTACTTTAAAGATGATCTCTACAAGCTCAATGATATTGAAGTTCGCAGTGCTCAAGAGAGCAACCCACTTTGAAAAAGACGACATTCTAAAATATAACATTAGAACATGCTAACTGCAAACAGCTAGACTTAAAGGGAAGATTGGGTTCTATCGATGTGTTTTGAAATCCCATGCTCCCATTCTATGCAACAACAGCACCACAATGGAAAACAGTAAATCTGCTGTTTCGCCATCCAAAATAGCATGTCCCACTTTCAGGATGATTTAATCTTGCATCATGTATTGCCATGCTCAAGCAAAAAGAATAAAGTTACAATTTAGAGAGGTCGAGACAGAAAAACGGATAGTAAAGAAAATTTACCCGTAATCTCATTGACAGGACCAAGGGTCTGGCCCAATAGAGGAGCATCATTGAACAAAGAAAGCAAATTGTATGCAGCCAAGAAATTCTGAAATGCCAAAACATCCAAACTGCTCTCGGGTTTACCAGGCAGCTTTGCTTTCCATTCTCTCGCCAGCTTCATTGCTCCTTCTTTAACCTCATGTGTTATTGAAGGTGAGATTCTCATGAGCTGCTCTAACAAAACAATGTGACTCCTCATAACATCTTTCTGCAAATTCATATCCTTACTGTTTGAGTATTGAGTGGAAGACCCCACAATAACATCCAGAACAATTTTTGCAGGGTCAGATGAGTTTTGCAGCGTATGTGAAATTTCTTCACATATCATAGCATTCTCATTAATGTCAGTTTGGAAAAGCTGCAAATCATTTCTAGCTAAGATAGTTGGTGGTGGTGGATACTCAAGAGTAGAATCATCTGCATCGAGCACAGCAAAATTTTCCGGCTCCTCTGTCTTTATTTGCCAATGTTGAATAGATCCCAAAGAACCTAACAAACGCAAGTCAATAGTTAAGAATTAGAACTGCCTTTATCAAGATGACAGCTTCAAATGAATGACCACCAAAAAAACATGTAAAGACTAAGGAAATTCCAACTTTGAAATGGAGGATATAATTGATCTAAAGTCTCAAATGCACAACAAACATCATCAAAGCAAGCCAAAAAGTTTCAGCTTGCCAGTTAAACATCTTTGGAGAAGTTTCTTTGGGCTCCAATTAGAGAGCTTGACCAACCAGATGGTACTATCGAAAAAGGCAACATATATATATATAAAATACATATGTATATGTGTGATGCCAAGATAACATGAACCTGAGCACTTTGTCTGAACCCATATAAATGGATTTGGCATTTCAATCTAAAAGATCGAAAAGAATGGGTTCTGGAGGAACCTTATTGGATCCATTTGGTCAACTTCAGAATATATTCCAAAGACAAGCTTACTTAGATCAAATTACACGAGTTAAAACAGTTTACCTTGCAAGTTGTCGGATAGATAATTATTTGTGCTCTTTAGTCAAAAGAGTGAATGATTTTAAACGTGAAATCTAACTTCAAAAATTAAAAGGAAATTTTATTAAATCCACAGATTGGACATTTAAAATTTATTAAATATAACATAAACAAGTGTGTAGTCAATGATATGAAATATGATTTGGTGAAAAGTTGTACCTAAAGCAGAAAGTAGTCATTAGCATCCCCAAGATTTTTCATTGGTTCAAATTGATAATCAGTGCTCTATATGCAAAGTATATAAGGAAAAACATGGGATTACCTCATCTCTCATGACTCAACATACAGTGCCATCACCATGTTTCAAAACTTTGTTTGCATATAGAGACAAACATTAAAGTGGCACGAAGAATATTACAAAAACCAGGCATAATATGATAAACAAACTGGCAACCAGAGTCAACATTGAACTCAATAGGTGCATCTCCACTTACCAGCCGGCACTGCTGAAGAACCAAGTATCTGGTGCAATTCTTGTGCTATTTGAAACTCTGATACAGAATTAACAAGATCTTGAATTCCATCTGCATCGAAGTCAGAAGCTAGGTGATATGCCACTAAAAGCTTCGATAATCCCAAGACCTCCAAATGGTGCTCCGTGGATGGTGAAAGTTTCAACTTCCCTTTCCATTCAACGGCCAGTTTCATTGCAGCTTCCCTCTCCTGAGGCTTAATCTCTGCTGAAGACAGTATTAAATTTTCCAAGAGGAAGATACAACTCCTTCTAATCACCCTAATACCTAGTAACCCATCTCTATTCCCTAAATCCGGGGGGTAAAATCGTTCCATGGCATTAAGCACCAACTTTGCAGCATCATCAGATGTTTGAATAATTTCCAGTACCTTGTGGCACAATCTATCGTGCTCCTGAAAATGTCGATATAATAACATCTGCAGATTCTTTCCATCAAAAGCAATTGTGGGTTGAGAATTTTGACATGAAGCTAGAACAGGGTTTTACAATTTTGAGCCACTGCCCCAGAATGGACACTAGTCCTCTCTCTCAGCTCCATTTCCCTAGAGCGCTTCACCAGTGACTTTTCAATCGAATCAAGCTGTTGCCACTCCAATTCTAGCTCTACACATTTCACATTACATTCTTTCCTTTTCATTTCAAGTATCTGAGAGTGTTCTCCAATTGACACGTGAAGCATATCAAGGTGCTTTTCTTTAAGTTCAACATCTTGGAAGCATTCTCTGCTTCTCTTCTGAATGGAATCCAACTGCCTTTTTTGAGATTCAAGCTTGTGAGAACATTCTGTGATGGAATTCTGCATCAAATCACATTGCTTCTTTTTTTAATCAAGGGCCTTGGCACATTCGAGAGTTGAGCTTTGAAGGAAAGCATGCTCTTTGTCCTTCAATCGGAGTTGCTCTGCACGTTTTGTAATATCAATTTCCTATATTTCAACTCAAGAGATTTGGTAACCTCTTCTAATTTTCCCTGGACTGAAGCAAGATCATCCTTCTTAAACTCAGTTTCCTCATTACACTGCTTCACCCGTTTCATCATATTTTCCAGTTCCCCTTCCTTGGAATTAAGCTCTTTGGAAAGCTTTCCACTAGATGTTTCAATGATCCCCAATTCACTATCTTTCAAAGCAAGTGCCACCAACCGCTCATGGATCAACTTGTTGATTTCCTCAAACTCCTCTTTTCTGGATTTGAGCTCCTCTTTGTGCTCCTCGATCAATAGATTGATGGAATGGAGTTGGCTCTCTTTAGATTCAAACTCCTTGGAACGCTCTTCAATGGATTTACAGATTCCCCTGAGTTCTTCAACCTTCTCTTTGTGTTCAACTTGACAGCCGTTTATCTTATCTTCCAGAGACTGCAACACTCCAGCTTTCACCATGACCTCCTTATCATGCTCTTCGATCGTGCGCTCCAAAACACTCAGCCTGTTCTCACTCTCGTCATACGCCTTGAGACTGCGGTCGAGCTGTAGTCAGTTCCTCCCTCCTCGATTTAACCGTCCTGGAGCACTCATCAAGAGAACGCTTCACCGAACCCAACTCGTCCACATTCGCATTAAGTTCCCAAGAATTTTTCTCAAGCAAACTCCGCACCACCCCAACTCTCTTCTCGTTCGAGTCCAATTCCAGTCGCAGCACCTCCACCTCCTCCTTCTTCGAATCATAATCCCTGCGGCATTCCTCAGTCAAGCAAGATACACTCCCTAAGGGCCTCGCGCGCTGCGACCAATTCACTCTTCTCCTTCCTATTTTCCTCTCTGCATTTCTCAAGCCGCTCCTCCACCGAGCTCAGGTCCATCACCTTCCTCTAGACCTCCTCCTCGCACTCCTCGACCCTCCGCCGTGCCGACCGCAGCCCCTCCTCCCGGGAGGCGACAATGCGGGCCCACTCCGCAAGCGACCTCTTGCCCTCCCGGAGCTCCTCGGTGCAGAGATTCCCTCCATCGGAGCACCAGCACTGGAAAAAACCACACCCGAAATGGAAAAAAGGAAACAGACCCACCTACCTACAGACCAAGAGCTGGCGAAGGAGAAGGAGGGCACTGGAAGAGCCGCACGGCGAGGATGGAGGACGAAGCTGGCGACGGGCGCGAGATCGATGAAGTATCCTCTCCTACACCGTATTAGAATATAGTTAACTGCGACTACATCATCTTCATCTTTTACAGAGTCCCATTTAGTGTACTCTCACGTCAATTATCCAAAGCCATGAGCTTTGAGCATTGTTAAAAGCATGCATTGGCATACGAAAAAATCAACAAGAACACGTGAAATGTGCAAATAAAATAACATGTATTAGAATATAGTTCATATGGTCACCATAATTAAGAACAAGGTTTATTGTATAAAAGTTACGAAGCTCCTGAAAATAAAATAAAAAAATATTGCTGTAACATCTATTCTAGGAAAAGCAAAAAGACAAAGTTTACCTCAGTCTTTATTCCAAGCGCCAATGATGCTGCAGCCGCTACCATTAGAATGATGAGAGTCAAATCTTGCCAGGCTTCCCAAAGGAACCCCTAGAGAAGAAAACAAATGTTATGACACTCTGAAGAGGCGAAATCCATTCCTTGTAGAAGTCCTTAGGAAAATCTCAAGGATAAGAACTTTAAGTGAAAGTACCAGGAAACTCCGTCCCTTCTTTTGAGGATATGTATTGGAACCAAATGTATTCCTCCGCTTCAATATATCAGTATCCTCTCCTACACCGTCGCCAGCTTCGTCCTCCATCCTCACCGTGCGGCTCTTTGGGTTTGTTTCCTTTTTTCCATTTCGGGTGTGGGTTTTTTCCGGTGCTGGTGCTCCGATGAAGGGAATCTCTGGTGAGATGAAGCAGGCGGAGCCTAAGAAGGAGAGCCTCTCTAAGGCGTACAAGCAGCTGCAGTCGCAGTTAACGTCGTTCCTCTCTTTCACGCTCCCGTGGAAGGACCTGTAGGAGCATTTGGATGGCATCCGGGTCCCTCAAGCGCCGCGCCGAGGCGCTCCGGGAGGCAAGAGGTCGCTTGCGGAGCGGACCCGCGATGTCGCGTCCCGGGAGGAGGGGCTGCGGTCGGCACGGCGGAGGGTCGAGGAGTGCGAGGAGGAGGTCTAGAGGAAGGTGATGGACCTGAGGTCGGTGGAGGAGCGGCTTGAGAAATGCAGAGAGGAAAATAGGAAGGAAAAGAGTGAATTGGTCGTGGCGCGCGAGGCCCTTAGGGAGTGTATCTCGCTTGACTGAGGAATGCCGCAGGGATTATGATTCGAAGAAGGAGGAGGTGGAGGTGCTGCGACGGGAATTGGACTCGAAGGAGAAGAGAGTTGGGGTGGTGCGGAGTTTGCTTGAGAAAAATTCTTGAGAACTTAATGCGAATGTGGACGAGTTGGGTTCCGTGATCCTCGTCCCCGGATATCGTACGGATACGGCGGGGGTGATTTTGCAAGTGGGGATCCCTAGGATCACGCGACGGTCGATTTGGCTTTGGGACTTTCAAATAAAAGCAACTTCAAAGGCTAATGAATTTTTTTTTCCCTTGAATTTCCGCCAACAATTTAGATTTCGTGTTGTTTTTTTTTTCCCTTGAATTTCGCCTAACAATCTAGGTGTGGAGTTTACCTTCACAAGCAGAGCAAAAGCTTAGAGTTTTCGCCTAAGAAGTTTACACCGTAATCGATCCACATCTCGTATCTCGAAAGTCAGGTTGCGCGACGGTGGAGCCTTGCTTTGTAGGCCTACATGACCCTTGACGAGGGAATTGGGCCATCGAGACGGTGGACAGGAGACATCGATTTAAGGGCTCGAGTGAGCTGAGCTGCATTGCCAGTGGATTAGTGGCCCCAACGTCCCATTGTTTGGGGTTGGGCAAGCTCGACGATGCGTTTCTTGGGTTCTCTAGGTCGAAGTTTATGCAAGGGCCAAATGCGATATAGATCTCACTTGCATTGTTCAGGTCTCGAGGTCTTGAGACCTGCATCAACTTGAGGGTCATCAATGAGCTAGATATTGCTCGCGTCACATTGCTTAGTCATGTAGCCCTAGTGTTGTGCCATTTGAATTCATGTGTCACTGGTGTCACCTTACTTGGAATGGCTCAACCTCAATGGCTCGCCACCAAGTGTCATGTGACGTCGGGACTAGTACCATTAACCACCCGCTTAACCTTCATATGTATATACAACCTCCTCCCATATCTCTCTCTTTTTCTTTTCTTTTTTCTAATTTTGTAATTTCTTTGCAACAAAGTACTTTACAAGGTGTTTATCAAATGCTATTCGTGAGAATCTTTGAATCAATATCATCTGCATGTATGCCATATCTTAAAAGTAAAAGCATAGCCAAACTCACTCATAATAGAGTATGACACCATTGCAATAAAAATGATGTGTTTACGAAATGATGTCGTATTTTCTTCTTTCTTTTTTAATTTTTGATTGAAGCAAATTTCATTTAACCATTAGGATGTTTGGATGGTCGAAGGGAGCGAGGTTTTCGTCAATTATCTTCAAGAAAATAACACAAATTGTCTTTGAACTTTGACTCAATGTATAATTTGGTCTTTGAATTTTTAATTTATTCAATGTGATCTCATGAATTTTAGCTCAATATATAATGTGGTCCATAGACTTTTATTTTATTCAATGCAATCCCTAAAATTTTGTTACATGTCTAATATAGTCCTTGAACTGCATAAAAATGTTCAATGTAGTCTATTTCCATTAATTTAAGACTAAGGATTATATTGAATATTTTTATATAATACAAAGATTACATTATTGAATAAATTAAAAGTTCAAGAATTAAATTGCACATTGGGGCAAAGTCCATGGACTATTCATGCCATTATCCTTTTATCTTCTTCGTTTTTTTTAAGTATTGGAGAAATATACTCGCCTACTTCTATAACTAATTAGAATCTAAATTATTTTGAGACTCCGCAAGAACTTACGGTAATTTAGGGGGAGTAAAAGAAACCATCGGACCGAATTGGTCAGTTCAGGGCGGTTCTTAAGAGCATTGGTTTGATTTCGATTTCATAAAATTAGAACTAGTGAATTTCGGTCTCATATGGAACCGCCCACTTGGATTGGACTGATTTTTTTATTTTTTACATTTCTTGAAGAGAGGGGAAGGGGAACCGACACAAAGGTCTGGCCTCTTCTCTCCGTCTCCATCCTCTACATCCATATCCGTTTTTTTCTGTTTATGGAACGGAAGAGGCCAAACCTTCGGTGTTTGTTCCTCCTCACCTCTCTGCAAGGCCAAGCCTTGTAGTGCTGGCAAACTGTAGATCTTCCCTTAGAGAGTCGCCACAAGTGTCCTCCCCATACCTTGAAGAATCCTCTATCCAAATATGCACAAACAGCCAAGGAACTAGACCGGTTCGGTTCCAAGATCAGGTGAGCCGGCTTTTGGTTCTAGTTCCAAAGTGGGAACCGGACCACCTGGAAGGTGATGACCCATAAATGTCATCCCCTACCTGTGATCTTGTGGGTCATGCTGGACTGGAGTCTTGCAAGGATTTCACCAATATAAGTTGTCGAAGTTTAAGAGTTTAGTATATCAAATGTGGTACGTTGGTTTTGTATAGATTTCTAAATACAAAAAAATTACATAAATGATAGGGAGAGTCTACTTTACCTTGAGGGCATCGTGTCCTTACATTTTATTGTCGGATCGCCAACATTTTACCTAAATCATTCATCATGTGTTTACTTGAGGCGAGTTTTACTTTTCGCCTTTTGGCTTTGTTAGATCTTATGATGCATGTAATTTGATCTTCTTTAATTTTTAAACAATTGAAAGTGTCATAATATATGAATGTGACAAGTTGATTCGTGTGCAATTTTATCAGGACGTTTTAAATTTTGAACAATTGTTTAAATTTTGGCGAGTAAAGCGGAAAAATTACTCAACCAAAATTTCCAGGTTGTCTTCTTGCACGCGAGAAAGCAGCCTTTTTGGGTTGCATGAAAGCAGACCTCTTTTGCTGATTCCTACCGCGCTGGGCTAGCTTCAGGCTTCCGCTTCTGGAAATTTTTTTTTTTTTTTGGTAAGGTAAGTGTATATAAAATCAACCAATATCTAGTACATCAAAGGGGACTCGGTACCGGTGGCCACTTTTGGACAACATGTCGCTCGAGTGGACGGGAGTGCTGCGAACCACAACATAAACAATGCAATCAAACTAGAGCTCCAAGGGGGCCAAATGATCACAACCTGCTATCCTAAGCTATAGGCAGCTCCAAAGCAAAGATGCTAGGTCTATCCCCCCAACCGCGCCGCAGCCTTCTATTCCTAGGACTGTCTTCCACCGACGAGAAGGAAAGGGCTTTATCTTTAACTACCTTGAAGAGATGTAGCTTCAAGGCAGGAACAAAAAGGTTGAAGCCTTGGAAAAGGATCTCGTTTCTAGTCTTCCAGATTAGTTGGCATAGAGATCCAAATGAGAACCGAGTTATTTCCTGATAGAATCGTTTGCCAGACAGAAATTTAATAGCCCATTGAAGATTGTCTGACCGGGTGGAGTTACGCCAAGGTAGGTTGCATTTGGCTGCCCAAAATATAGCCAGAGATTTGGATACAGAGTAGTCAAAAAATAAGTGATTGATTGAGTCTGGTCTTGAATTACAGAAAGGGCACATCGAGCTAAGAATTCTGCCATACGCCATGAGAAATGCCTGAGTTGGGAGACGATTCTTTGTAGTGAGCCATAAGAGGAATTGGTGTCTAGGAGCAAAAGCCTTGTCCCAAACAAAGGAAGACCAATGTACCGGGTTGTGTTTCCGCCGGGTAACATTCCAAGCTGAAGCCATTGAAAACTTGCTCGAGGGGTCATCAATCCAAGTAAGAGTGTCTTGACTGATGGAGAGCTGGGGAATCGATATTTGCCATAATGCCAATTCCTGAATAAGCTGGAGCCCATCAGGGGAAAACAGATCCTTCACTTTTGCTTGTATATGAAGGTCTGCCTGAGAAATGTAGGTGTCTGAAAATATCAAGTTGAGAGGTCCGGAGTCTAGTCAAGGATCAAACCAAAGTGAGGTCGATTCACCATTACCTATTTGCCACTTGAAATGAGGTTGGAATTCTGTCCTCAATGAAAGAATCTTACGCCAGGCCCAGGAGCAAAGGGATGGGGCCGGGGCGTTCCAAAAGTTCTTTCTTTTGAGATAAGTGGCGTGAATCCATTTGCACCATAGCAATTCTTTGTCGGTGAAAAGAAGCCAGATGTGCTTAGCCATGGCTGCTTTATTGCTGTCCCTAATTCTTCTCAGACCAAGGCCACCTTCCAAGGTGGGGAGGCAAACATCGGCCCAAGATACCTTTGCACCCCCCGACCCCATGGAGGGGCCTTTCCGAAGAAATTGTCTGCAAATTTGCTCAATCTTGTCTACCACGAAGAAGGGAGCCAAAATATGGAAGCCCAATAGGCTTGAATGGCATGCAAAACCGACTTAATCAGTTGGAGGCGTCCCGCAAAGGAGAGAAACCGATGTGTCCAAGATTGTACTCGAGAAGTGAGGTAGCAAATTAGAGCATTGTAATCTACTTTGTTCAGTTGGGATGTTATAATTGGCACACCCAGGTAGCGAACCGGAAATGAACCCAGAGAAAAGCCAAAAGTTTGCAATATTTGATCCTTTATTGACTCAGTGCCACCTGATAAAAAGATCTCACTCTTGTTCGAATTTGGAATCAATCCACTCCAGTTGGAGAATAAAGTGAGCCCGTCTTTGATGCAGTTGATAGAGGGGAGGCTTGCTTTACTGAAGATGAAGACATCATCTGCAAAGAATAGATGGGAGAGTCGCGTGGCCTTACACCGCCAGTGGTGCCGGTAGTTCGGATGTCGAGTCTGAGAATCTATGATCCCAGAAAAAGCCTCCATGACCATGGTAAATAAGTATGGGGACATGGGGTCGCCTTGTCTTAATCCTCGGCCACTAGGAAAGAATCCATGGAGTTCGCCATTTATAGAAATGGAAAATTTAGGTGTACGAACACACACCATAATGAGATTGGTGAGATGGTTGAGAAAGCCAAACGCTAAGAGAGTTTGTTCAAGGAAGTCCCAATCAATGGTATCATAGGCTTTCCTGAAGTCAACCTTTACTGCACATTTAGGAACAGAGGGTCTGTTGAGAAATCCACTGAACAATTCCTGGGCTAGAAGGATGTTGTCACTGATTCTTCAGCCCTTCACAAAAGCAGTTTGGGCCGGGTTGACCAAGCTTGGAAGAGTTGCTGCAATTCTGGCAGAAATTATCTTGGTAATACATTTGTAGATTGTATTACAGCATGCAATAGGACGAAAATCTGATACCGACGTTGCGTTGGGGACTTTAGGCACCAGAGCGATGATGGTATTATTAATCTCCTTAAGCATGCATCCTGATTCTAAAAAGTCCAGAACCGCTTTAGTGACTGAAGGTCCAACCTTGTCCCAGTTCTTTTTTAAAAAAGTTTGCATTATAACCATCAAGGCCAAGGGCTTTATTTCCAGCAATGGAGAAAATGGCCTCCCGAACTTCAGATGGGAGAAAAGGTTGAGAAAGAGAATTAATTTGATCCTCATGTAAAGGGGAACGAATATATTCCATAATATCCTGGGCGGCTGGCCTCAATGGCATACTATCCCGGGCAAGCAAGTCCTGGAAGTACGAGACAAATACCCGGTAAACTTCCACCAGCTCTGTAGTCAAATGGCTTGTGCTGTCCATGACTGAGATGATGCAGTTTCGAAGGTGCCGGTGATTAACCGAGTGGTGAAAGAACTTAGTATTTCTATCGCCTTCCTTGAGAGCGAATTCTAGATTTTTGTCTCGAAGAAGGATTCCTCCAGGAACGAAGATCGAGTAGGCCTTAAGTTGAGAGTTTTCCATTTTCGCAAAGCACTACTCCGAGGGTCTTGTTGAAGAGCTTCTTGGGTAGCCGTAAGAGCCATCTTTGCCGCACTCACCCGCATAGAAATGTCAGAGAAGTTATCTCTGTTTAGGTATTTAAGACGAGTTTTTAAGATTTTAAGCCTTGTATACAGTTTAAACATAGGGGTACCTATTACATGAACCTCCCAGACCTGAGCCACTAGTGTAGAGAACTCCGCATGAGTCAACCAAAAGTTGAAAAATTTGAAGGGGATCCGGCGGGAAACAGGAGCAAGTATCCTCACAACCATTGGAGTATGGTCTGATAAACCCGGGGGTAGGAAAGATGCTTCTGAGAATGAAAATACTGTACACCAATGATTGTTGACCAAAACTCGATCAATTTTCCTTTGCTTCTTGTTGGCTCTCGAGGAGGTGGACCAGGTATATCGAAATCCCACATAGCGGAGATCAATTAATTTAGCTTGATCTAGACAATCCTTAAACTCATCAAAGGCAGGGATCCATATGTCTGGGCTGCCCATACGATCAGAGGAGTCCCGGATGGCGTTGAAGTCTCCGGCCACCATCCATGGGCTTTCCTAAAGAGCCAAGCTCAAATTGATAAGATGGTTCCAGAGGGGTCTCCTAGCAACAAAAGTATGCTCCCCATAGGCTACAGAAAGGGTTAGAATAGTTCCAGAATTTAGAAAGATTAATTCACCATGAATAAGTTGGTCAGTACGCAGCAGAGCATTAAAACCGACCAAGGCGGGGTTCCAACCAACCCATATACGCCCACGGGGAGAGTACTCATAGTTAGAAATCCACTCCTAACCAGGGATTAAGCCAGAGGAGAGGTTAATAAAATTAGCAACAGAGACCTTGGTTTCCAAAATGCCTACACAGCAAATGTTGTTAAGGCGAACGAACTGTCTCACTTCAGCTTGTTTGACAGGATTCATGAGGCCCCTAATATTCCAACATCCAAAAATCATGTGAGAGCTAGTCAAAAAACAAAAATGGGACAGGAGGCCTACTTCCTTTTAGGGCGCCCCCTGCTAACAACTGGTTTGGCCTTGACGGCAGGGGACCCAGAGGATGGCCGTGACCCACTAGCTTGCATTGAGGGTTTGGTTTTGATGGGGGGAGATGCAGGCGGAAGGCCCGGGCTAGTCATCTGCTCAACTCTCACCTCAGTGAACTGCAGTTCCAGGTAATCATCCTCCTGCAGGGGGTTAGCACTTGTTTCCAGCGTGGTCTGATCAACCAGGGCAGCAGGCTCCTCATCTAGGTCATCTACAGAGGCAAAAGATGTTGGGGAAGAAGGTTCCACATCAGCAAGAGTCTGAGTTGTAGGAGAGCCTCCACAAGGATTGTTCTGCAAAATGTTTCCTACTGTAGATGTTGAGGGTCTGGTAGGAGGTGGCCGCCCCACACCTGACTGCACGGATGGATTCGCTTGCTGCTGTTGTCCTGTTGCAGCTAGTATAGGCTGTTTTTCATGGTTACTACTGGTTTTCGCATTCGGTCTTCTGGTTTGCTGGTTCTTCGCAGTTGTACGATTGTGCCGCTGTTTTTCGTGCATCCCGTCCCGCATCTAGACCGCTAGTTGCTGCTCGGGGAGGGACGCCGCCTGGAGTATGGTAGGTAGGTCTAGCTCGGGTTGTAAGGTTTTTGCTGGGCTTGGCTGCGACTTTGCGGCCTCTCGCCTTCGTAGACTTGCTGCCAAGCACCATCCAGCTGGTTCGGTTGGACAAAGCATAGCTCGAGAACCCCCGCTGTCATCGGGCCTTGATCGCAGCCGCCGGTTCGGAGGGGTGTCCAGCATTTGTTGTTGGTGGAGAAGAGGTCGACCGACCACAAACTCGGGGGACAAAACCTGCTCGGGTGTCCTATTCGAGTGAGCATTAAAAGGGGGCTGACTGATCACATTTGTGGGGGCATTTGCAGGGCACCTATGTCCATATACACCGCAACTTGGACAAGCTATGGGTTTCCATTCATATTCCACATCTACTATGCGAGTTTCACCATTAAGGAAGACAGTGATGGAGTCATAGCATGGTTTTGAAGCTGATAATTCAACGCATACACGAGCAAAGGAGATCATTTTCAGTTGCTCGGTGCGTTGATCCACATAGAGAGGTCTACCTATAGCACTAGCTACTTTGCTAAGTCCCATACCCGACCATAATCCATAAGGAAGGTTCTTCAATCTTATCCATACCGGGATTGAAGAGTGCTCACCCTTTTTCAGTTCTAACATGGGCTTCCATTGTTGGAGAATGAGGGGCACACGCGCCACCGTCAACGGACCACCCTCGAGGATCTCCCTTCTAAACTCAGCATCCGAGATATGGAAGAAGTAAAACCCTTGGTCATTTGCCTTCACTTCTAATAGCCGATGGCCCTAAAGATGTTTGAGAGCCGTCTCCACTAGTCTAAAGGGAAGTTTTTTCCCAACAAAGTAGCCGACCAAGCATTGATGCCAAATGGGGTCAGCTGCATCCAAGTCTTCCTCAGAGCAATGCACTATATTACCCTCATTAGGGCAAGGAGGGTAGAAGGTAAGTGAATACCCTTGCATTGCAGCTTTTGCAACATGTGCCCAGGATCGAGCAGCTTGGGGCAGATGCTGCAACCTCGCGTCTAGATGATGGTCCGCAGCTGTGACGTTATGCTTCGGAGGCAGACCAGCATTTGCCATTCCAGAGGATGAAGGATCTATTCTACCTTCTAAGCTACGAGAATTAGCAGCAACCAAAGGGCCAGATTTTTCCCATTTGCGGCGAGCAAGGAGGGCTGCCGAGAGCCCGAGGCCCTACTTCGGCTCCTGCTCCTATCATATCCTCTCCCAGATGGTAATTTCCCTCTAAGAGATCCCATATCCATTGTTGATGGAAAGAACCAGATTACCAATAGACTACCAGCCCTAGCATCTCTATCAATCCGCGAGGAGGAAGGGCTTACCCGAGCAATGGAGTTGCGAAGATGGAGGCCAGCACCAACACGATTTCTCCTCCACGCCGCAACTTGCGCCGGAGTCTAAGTCGCTGCACGGAGGGCTTTCGAACCAGAGCTACAGGGGCAGAGCGAGACCAGAGAGAAGACGGTGAACAGTAAATCCCATTTGGTCGATTTTAGTCTCAATACTTATGCTTCTGGAAAATTTGATCTCTTCTTCCTAGGCCAATCAAAACGACAGGCCTAGATACTGCCGCAGATCACATTTATAGTTTTCACTTAAATTAGGTGATTGATTCCCCGTCTAGTTTGATTCCAACATGGAATCAGGAACTGACCGGGAGCATTAGTTTACAAAATTGAGAATTAAGGACTAGACCGGTTGGTCTTAGGATTGGGAACTAGACAGAACCACCGGTCCGATCCAATAGAACCTATAACTTTTTTTTCCACTACTTTTATCCCAACTACTTGAAACCGGACCGAGATAGTATTTAGTTCACATTTTGCTAATTTTTTTGAAGAAATAATAAAATACATATATGTAGTCAGTCTAGTTCAAGTTCGATTCCTCCTTGCAATCAGGGATTAGATTATCTGAACACCTTTTCCACTTTTAGGAATCGAGATGCTGGTTTCACTTTCAGGAATTGGGAACCGGACCGGCACTCTCAGGAATCAAACTAAACCAAGCTGGTTCAGTCCAAGCTAGGCAATTACTAGTTTGAGTGATCCATTTTGCACACCCCAACTTGAAACTAGGATATGGTGTAGGAGAGGATACTGCATCGGTCTCTTTGTTTGTACTTCTTTATAGACCCTCCCATATGGTGCCAGTGAACTGGGACATAATTGTTCTGAATTAAGGTCATCATTTGGCAGATAGAGACTGTATTCCCCTTCTTCTTACCCAATATTATGGGCTGATCCAACCCCAACCAAGCTTCGAAGAGTACTTAATTGCATCGCATCCATGTAACAAAGGATCGATCCTGTCGGGTTATAGTGAGATCCATGGGTACGGGTCGGGATTTAGATAAACATTTTCGTGAATTCTAACGTTATAAACAGATTTGGAAATAGAATCATTTACTTTCTTTTGTTTTTCACATCAATTCTGAATATAGATATGTCGGCATGGATCAGACTTGCACATTTTTTCATCATGCATCAAACCATAACGCACGGCCCCCTCATTTCAGTAATAAATTGCTTGATAAAGTATGCTAATATTGAAGTAATTCATAGCATCGAAGATGGGGTCAAGTTCTCGACGGACTTGAACAGTACTAAGCTCAGGTTTGGAAATTAAGGCTAGCAAATTTGGCATAGGCATCAAATTTAGCAAATGCCCTAGTCCCGGATACAGACAAATTACATAAGAATAACTCGGTACAAATAAATATCCGGCTCATTAATATTAGGTGTATTCTGATATTTTAAGAAGGGATTGGCTGACATGAACTCTCATCGACTATGCTTTAAGTTCCTTTTATTGCAAAGGAGATAATGAGGTGATGCTTTCAAGTAAAGATTACTTGTGAAGAGTAGGACTTGAAAGTCTTTTGACACACGTGGAATCAAAAGTAACTCATTATAGATGATATACGGATCGTGGACGCATCTATAGATCTTTGTAAGCATACGAAGATTGACTTGTTACATTTAATATCATGAATTGGTGGCGCATTAATCTTAGTTAATTAAAATGGCTTGGTTGGTTCAATTGAGTAATTTAGATAATTTGTTGTTTTCGGATTTTTGCTCAACTTGGGCAATTGATTAGTGAATTTAGGAGTTTATTTACTTCATACTTTATTTGATAGTTCGCCCTTTAGTTAATTATTTAGTTTTGGTGTTTAGGTTTGCTAACTAATCAGTTTAGGTGCTTAATTGATATTTTACCAATTTTATTAATTAGAGTATTTTCGGTATTAATTTAGGCAATATAATTAGCTTCTCTTTGATACAATTAATTTCGGTTCAAGTTAATTTTTGCTTAACTGATCTTTATTTAATTTAAACATGTAATTAGTCGAATTTGACATTTAAGTAACTTCGACATCTATAGTTTTTATTATTTGACGATTAGCTTAATCATTTTATAAAAAAAAAATATAAAAAACCAAAAAAAAAATTGATTAGTATTGTATATAGGTTGCATCTAATTAATTGTTGCATAGCTAGCTCTATCTCATATAGTTAAATATTCATGTCATCTAGCACTTAGGAACTTAAATCATGTCATTGATGCATCTTAGCTTCGTACGCATTAGATTTGACTTATAGCTCAAGAATTTTATTTTATTTTTTAAAATTTTGCACGATACTGCTCGGGTTCCTTATCCGAACCATTTTTAGGATGGCTACCGCAAACTCACCAAAAATCCCACCACATCTGACCCTACTCTTGAGTTGATCAGCATGGACCCCAGCTTCAATTTAGGTAAAATTATAAAAATTTGGACGAAATTGACCTATTCTGTTCACCGGAAAAAGCTCATCGATGAGTTCGGACCCTTTTTTGAGATTAAAAATTGGCTACTTTGGACTTTTAATTGAGTTTAAGACCTTTTTATTTTGTTGAGAAAATGGCTCAATTTTCAAGCCTTTATTTAAAATTTTCACCGTATAGAGGTGTAGTTTTGAGAAATGTATCTCATAAATTCTCTACCTCCTAATATTTTGTGATTTATCTTTCACTGAACACAATACCAGAAAAGAAGAACATAGAAGATCGTGCGTGAGCAAAAAAAAAAAAATTACAATGTGAATAACCTCTATTGATCGACTAAAGGTTTGACGCCATTCACATTATAGTCTACGGCATCATATAGATTCCTTGATATTTCTTCAAAAAACTCTGCCTTGTTTTATATAAAAAAAAAATAAGAAAGGTATCTGAAAACGAACACTTGTATCGTTATACCTAACTTTGCCTCATTATTACTCTAATATTGCTTGGTTGTTTATTTCAATTGCTTGAGCACCACTGTTAGAAGAATTAGAGAAAAATAAAATTGATGAAGATGGTGTTAAATTTATCTCTGAATTACAAAAGCAAGGCGAACTCCCGCCATTTACTCGACCTCTTAAGCAGCCCATAATTGGTTAGTTGCTACCCCAAAGCAAATTGTATTCAATCATTGAACAATGAAACATTGCAGTTGGTAGAGCTCGAGAGGGCTGTGCTAGACACAGGCACCACCATGCAAGAAAAACCATTCTCACCCACTTTATAATCCCTAACTTCTCATGGAACATATCTCATGACCCTCAAAGGGTCAACATAAAACCTAAAAATGTTATCTTGCAATCTTTCATATAGAATTCACTTAGACATCTTATAGAGACAACTTTAACCCTCTTCTTATCTGCTCTATTTTGTAATTCTCGAATATGATTTTGTTTTTATACATTCTCATCTGGCTGTTGACTCAAATTAGGAAACCCACTCAAATAAAGAATTCAACTCCAGCTTGAAAAGTAAGTAAAAAATTTCTGCTTGTCCGGGCATCAAGCCACAAGCCTTATTCAGGTTTTGGCATCTACTTGAACTGGATTTCTTTCATTAACTCAAACTCGAGACACATTGAACAACATATATTCTTCAGTTACTTCTAATATTCAAAGCATTCTGCACAATTCTATAAATATATACTGAGAGCTTCCTAGGAAAGTCTGCATACAAAAAGCACTAACTTGCTTGCCAAGCATGGAACAACACGTGTTAGGAAATCTGTCTATACATTATACTGGGGAAAAAAGATCCAATCTTTTATACATCCTGTACGTCATCAGCAACCAAATTTCCCCTGGAAATCATGAGATTTGTCTGGCAATACCAGGTGCATGAGTCAGCCAACATAGCTCCAGCCTACTTTCAGCAAAGAATACCTTAGTCCAAAAGAGGATTACAGGGGACCTCCCTGATTGTTGATCTTGCTTTTACACTTACGTGCACAGGGTTGGGATACCGAATCGATTGCTGGGTCACTAGCTGAACGTTTCTTCTCTCTGGGCAGTTGCTGATGGACTCTGGAGAGAGAGGCAGGTGTGCTAGCTGGCCCTGAAATAACTTAATTAAAAACCAGACAGGATTCAGGGATGGAAAACAAGGCCTATTGCATCCAGGCCATCAAGAAACACCAGGCATCACCCAGCACACATATGCATGTGCCATAATAACATTGTCTTTGAACTTTAAAGATGATTTTTACAGGTTCAATATATTGAAGTTCGCAGTGCTCAAGAGAGCAACCCACATAACATCAGAACATGCTCAGAGCAAACAGCTAGACTTAAAGGGAAGATTGGGTCCTATCAATGGGGTTCGAAATCCCATGCTTCCATCCAATGAAACAAGAGCACCACAACGAAAAACAGTTAAAACTGCCGTTTGGCTATCTGAAATAGAATGTCTCACTTCCAGGATGATTTGATCTTTATCACATATTGCCATGCTCAAGCAAAAAGGCAAAAGTTACAATTTTAGAGAGCCAGAGATGCAAAAACGGATGCTAGAGAAAAGTTACCTGTAATCTCATTGACAGGACCGAGGCTCTGGCCCAACACAGGAGCATCGTTGAACAAAGAAAGCAAATCGTATGCAGCCAAGAAATTCTGAAATGCCAAAACCTCCAAACCGATCTTGGGTTTATTAGACAGTTTCGCTTTCCATTCTCTCGCCAGAGTCACTGCTGCTTCTTTAACATCATGTGTTATTGGAGGCAAAATTCTCATGAGCTGCTCTAACATAACAATTTGACTCCTCATGACGTCTGTGTGCAAATTCATATCCTTACTGTTTAAGTATTGACCATAAGACCCAATAACATCCAGAACAAGTTTTGCAGGGTCAGGTGACTTTTGCAGCGTATGTGAGATTTTTTTACACATCATGGTATTCTCATTCAAAGATCAGTTTGGAAAAGCTGCAAATCATTTCTAGCTAAGATAGTTGGTGGTGGTGGATATCCAACAGAAGAATCATCTGCATTGTGCACAGATAAATATTCTGGTTCCTTGGTCTTTATTTGCCACTGTTGATTAGATCCGGAAGAACCTATCAAACACAGGTCAACAGTTAAGAATCTGAAGTGCCTTTATCAAGATGATAGCACCAAACATGGTTTGTCATAAGGACTTTGGAATGACCATGAAAGAAAAATGTAAAGACTAGGGAAAGTCCAACTTTGAAAGAGAGGATATAATTGATCTCAAGTCTCAAATGCACAACAAGCATCATCAAAGCAAGCCAAAAAGTTCCAGCTTGCCCGGCAAACATCTTTGGAGAAATTTCTTTGATCTCCAACTGTAGAGCTTGACCTACAAGATGGTACTTTTGAAAAACAGCAATACGTGCGCGCACTCGCACATACACATGTGATGCCAAAATAACATGAACCTGAGCATTTTGTCTGAACGTGGATGGATTTGGCATTTCAATCTAAAAGATAGAAAAGAAGAGGTTATAGAGGACCTTACTGGATCCATTTGGTCAACTTCAAAATATATTCCAAGGACAAGCTTACTTTGTTCAAATTAGACATGAATTAAAATTTATTAATCAACAGATTGGACATTTAAAAATCATTTAATATAACGTAAATAAGTGTCCAGTCAATGCTATGAAATTTGATTTGGTGAAAAGTTGAACCTAAAGCAGAAAGTAGTCATTAGCATCCCCAAGATTTTTCATTGGATCTAATCGATAATTGGTGCTGTATGCGCAATGTATATAAGGAAAAAACATGGGATTACCTCATCTCTCACAAGTCAACATACAGAACCATCACCAGCTTCAAAACTTTGTTTGCATAGAGAGACAAAAATTCAAGCGGTATGAATAATATTACAAAAACCAGGCATAATATGATAAACATGGCAACCAGATTCAACATTTCAAGTCGATAGGTGCATCTCCACTCACCAGGGGGCACTGTTGAAGAACCAATGACCTGGTGCAATTCTTGTGCTATTGGAAACTGTGACACAGAATTGACAAGTTCTTGAATTCCATTTGCATCAAAGGCAGAAGCTAGCTTGTACGCCACTAAAAGCTTCAAAAAGCCTAAGACCTCCAAAGTATGCTCTGTTGATGGTGAAAGTTTTAACTTCCTTTTCCATTCAACAGCCAGTTTCATTGCAGCTTCCCTCTCCTGAGGCTTAATCTCTGCTGAAGATGGTATTAAATTCTCCAAGAGGAAGATACAGCTCCTTCTAATCACCCTAATATCTGGTAACCCATCTCTATTCCTAGAATCCGGGGGGTAAAATCCTTCCATGGCATTTAACACCAACTTTGCAGCATCATCAGATGTCAGAATGATTTCCAGCACCTTGTGGCAAAATCTATCATGCTCCCGAAAATGTCGATATAGGAACATCTGCAGATTCTTTATATCAAAAGCAATTTTGGGTTGAGAATTTTGACATGAAGCTAGAACAGGTCCATCTATTAATGGGAGTCTCCAATTTTGAGCCACTGCCCCAGAATGGACACTAGTCCACTCTCTCAACTCCATTTCCCTAGAGCGCTTCTTGAGTGATTTTTCAATCGAATCAAGCCGTTGCCGCCCCACTTCTAGCTCCATACATTGCACATCACAATCTTTCTTTTTCATTTCAAGTATTCGAGAGTGTTCACCAATTGACACGCAAAGCGTATGAAGGTGCTTTTCTTTAAGTTCAACATCTGTGAAGCACTCTCTGCTTCTCTTCTGAATGGAATCCAACTGCCTTTTTTGAGATTCAAGCTCGTGAGAACATTCTGTGATGGAATTCTGCATCAAATCACATTGCTTCTTTTTAAACTCGAGGGCCTTGGCACATTCAAGAGTTGAGCTTTGAAGGAAAGCATACTCGTTGTCCTTCAATCGGAGTTGCTCTGCACGTTTTGTAATATCAATTTCGATGGACTCTAGCTGTCTCTTTTTTGATGCAAGCTCAAGATTGTGGTCTTTGATAGATGCTTGGACAGCATGGAATGCCCTACTTTTCAACTCAATAGATTGGGCAGCCTCTTCTAATTTGCCTGAGCTGAAGCAAGATCGTCCTTCTTTAACTCGGTTTCCTCATTACACTGCTTCACCTGCTTCATCATATTTTCCAGTTCACCTTCCTTGGATTTAAGCTCTTTGGAAAGCTGTCCAATAGATGTTTCAATGGACCCCAATTCACTATCTTTCAAAGCAAGTGCCACCAACCGCTCATTGATCAACCTATTGATTTCCTCAACCTCCTCCTCCTCCTTTTTGGATTTGAACTCCCCTTTGTGCTCCTCCATCAATATATTGATGGAATGGAGTTGACTCTGATGGATTCACGGATTCCCTTGAGTTCCTCCTCCTTCTCTTTGTGTTCAACTTGACAGCTGTTTATCTTATCTTCCAGGGACTGCAACATTCCGGCTTTCACCATGACCTCCTTTTCACGCTCTTTGATCGTGCGCTCCAAAACACTCAGCGCCTTCTCACCGTCGTCATGCGCCTTGAGACTCTGGTCGAGCATACTCTGCACTGTAGTCAATTCCTCCCTTGTCGATTTAACCATCCTAGAGCACTCATCAAGAGAACGCTTCACTGAACACAACTCCTCCACTTTCACATCAATTTCCCAAGCATTTCCGCGGGTCACAGCCAATTTACTCTCCTCCCTCCTACGTTCGACCATGCATTTCTCAAGCCGCTCCTCCACCCACCTTGGTCCGTATGCCCACGACCCGGGACGTGGTCGGGCTCTTCGACCAGCGACCTCTCGCCCTCCCGGAGCTCCTTTGGAGAAATGACTTTGAAAAACAGAGGACCCGACTTAGTCCGCACGCCTGCGGCTAGTCCGAAATTTTTTATTAAAAATAATTTTAAAATATATATATTTTTCATTTTCCTTGTGCCACCACCCTTCGGCGGCCGGATCGGGCACCGGCCGACCGGCGGCCGATCGGCCGAAAGGCCCGCCCTAAGGTCGGGCGACCTCGGGCGACGATCGGTCATCGGACCCGGTGATGACCCGACCTCGGCCGCCGTCACTTGGATTCGCGACCTAGGCGATCGCTTGAGGTGGCGACCTCGGGTCGCGCGATCGCCTAAGGCGATGCAGGTCACGCGACCGGGCGACGGCCGACCTCGGGCGCGCCCGGATTCGCGACCCAGCGGGCGGCGACCTCGGGCGTGCTCGGGTCGCGCCATCGCCGAGGCAACACAGGTCACCCGACCCGGGCACGTGACCACCAGGTCGCGCAACTCGAGCGATCGCGCGGCGGCCGCCTAGGTCGCCGGACCCAAGCAACCGCCGCTTGAGGTCACCCGACCTCAGGCCTCCTCGCCTGAGGTCGCACGACCTCAGGCCGGCCCTCCAGCGGCCAGATCTGGTCGTCGGCTGGCCGCCGGAGGGTGGCCGAAGGGTCGTCGAAGGGTGGCCGGCGATCGCTGGCGGGCGGTTGCCGGTAGATGAACAGTAGTGCAAGTTGCATTTTGAAGTTGCATTTTCAACTTGCAAATGCACCTCTGGACCTGCATTGGGCTAAGGAACTTTAAGGACACTTGGAGATGCAATTGCGTCTCCCCAAAGTCCTCCCCAAAGCTTAGCCAAACAAGTTTGCATTTTCCCAAGGGGCTTTTAGCCCTTGAAAGCCCCTTGGGAATGCTGAACCAAACGGGCCTTTAGTTGAAAAGTTATGCTGTGAAGATAGCTCAAATATTTTTTTTAGGTTTTCACTTATTTAATGAGGCCTAAAACTACGTGCAATGCATGTAATGACGTACGAAAGTGTCTAATTATAATATAGCATGCAATGTGCAACCTAATATGCAAACTATATGTCACGCGATATTAATTATTTAACTTAATCTAATGCTAGAAAATATTTAATGCAACTATCCTAGTATGTCACACATTCAAATGACCCTAAACATGCAATAACTAGATGACACACGGAAGATGACATAATTCTACATGATATGAGCATGGCAATTTTTATGTTTTCTTTTTTATAATCAAAATTCGAAATTAAAAATAACCTATATTTAAACATGCAAACTATCCTAAAAGAAAATATTCTAACAAGAATCACATCCAACTCAACTATATTTTTTGGATTTTCTTTTATAAGCAAAATCAATTCGAGCAAAGGCATCAAGAAAGCACAGCAACAAATCAAGCAATATATTATCCATGTCCATCAAATTTCGGAAATAAATTGACGAATCGTTTCTCAATTCAAAATGGGATAATGACACAAACGTTTTTAGACTTTGATCCAATGTGTAATTTGGTATTGGTTCATCGTGATCTATAAACATTAATCCAATGTGTAATGTGATACTTGAACTTTTTAATTCATTCAATATAGTTAATGAATTTTTTGTACATGTTTAATATAATCTCTTGAACTTTTAATTTGTTCAATGTAGTTCGTGAATTTTTGGTGTTTTAAATTCCTTGTATAGGGAATGAAATAATGAGGTGGTATGTACAACAATTAAAGATCATTTGTAAAGACTAGGACTTTAATCTTTGACCCACATGCAATCGGGGTAAGTGCTTATGAATGGTATTTGGATACGTCAATAGATCTTTGTAAGGATTCAAGAAAAACTTGTTACAGATGATATCAAGCATCGGTAACTTTTCACGAGAAAGCCTCTTGATTGGTGCATCATGGCTTCTCGAAATTAGACCAACGATCTAACCAGTCGAGAAGAGCCGGTTCATATGGGCCAGGGAGAAGGCCTAATCATGATACAAAACTCGACCAGAACTTCCGGTAAGAGTGACCGGTAGGGAGGGGAATGACACCATCATATACGTTGGGTGGTACTTGCTATGCCACTGTTGTAAGGAACTCAGGATGAAAGGGTAAGATGGTGTTTTAATTCCTAATGGAAGAGACACTCAAGCCAACTTGAGGTTGGGCAATGTTAGTGTAACGACAACACGGTCCCATCGCTTGGGGTCAGGCAACCTTGCTGGGCAACGTTAGTGGAACGATGACACAGTCCCGGTGCTTGGGGTTGGGCAACCTCAACCTGAGTGGTGCATTGCTTGTTGGGCAACGTTAGTGGAACGATTCCATGGTCCCATTGCCTGGGGTTGGGCAACCTTAACCTCAGCAGCACGTTGCTTGTTGGGCAACATTAGTGGAACAATTCCATAGACCGATTGCCTGGGGTTGGGCAACCTCAACCTTAGTGGCACATTGCTTGGGTTCTTGAGATTGGGAGTGATGTAAGGGCTACATGCAAGCTAAATCTTGCTTGCGTTGCATTATTTGGATCTCGACACCTACATCAACACAAAGGTCATCAGCAAGTCAGATATTGCCTGCATCACTTTGCCTAATCATGTGGTCTTGATGTCGTGCTACTTGGCATCACCTTGTTTGGAGTCTCTTGACCTCGGGTCACCATGTAGGTTTGTGCGATGACAGGACTTGTGCCATTATTGTGCCACTTGCTTGAGCTTTTATATGAAAATACGAGTTTCTCGGTTCTCTTTTATTATTATTATTATTATTATTATTATTATTATTATTATTTTAAAATTGCTTTGCAGTAAATGACTTTACAAGGCGTTTACCAAATACTATTTTCTTTTCATGAAAAACCTCTGGGTCAATATCATTTGGTTAAATCCAAAGCCTTAAAGCAAACGCACCCATAATAGAATGTTAATGAAATCTAAGAGTTGCATATAAAATGCGGCATGTCGGTTTTGTATAGACTTAAAAATACCAAAAAAAATTGTGATTGCTACCCATCCATCAGTGAAGTAAATTCTCTAAACTCTCTTTTTGCAATTTATTTAATTTATTATTTTGTCGGTCCATGATGTTAGGTTGGTCCTGAGTCTTGGTCAATATTTCTGGAATTTTTTTTTTTGTCGGGAGATAACTTTTCAAAAAGTTTGAGTACAAAAACTTGAATCCGAACAAAGTAAAGGCCATAGGGCTTAGGGGAGGGCTGACCATTTAATTGGTAAGGACTCATTTTTATGGATTTTTGCGATTCAGTCCGCGACTAAACTTAACTCTATGCTACAATGGACAAAATGTAAATTAGTGAAGCCCAACAATAAACTCTTGGCCTCGTTGATAATTGGTCTTAGATCCAATGCAGTATACTTTCCTTACCGGTATTTGTATCAGTACTTTGCAATCTCACTAAATCAAGAACCTACTTTCAGTTTGAGAGAGGAAGCTTTAGGGTTTCAACCATGGGCAAGGTCTTGACTTGCATAGCTTACTTTTATTGATCTTGCAAATCCATCCACCAATCTCCATAGCTGTTCCGGCATACACGTTCCGGGCAAGAAAGCCCTATCTATATTGATTTTGAGGGTGTCATCGCTTGGGCCAAACCATATTTGAGGTGAGACTTCCTTGACACTTTTCCCTTTCTTTTTCGCCTTTTTCCCAATTGTTGAACCACTGATTTTTCGCCATGGCTGAGCTTATAACTGGAAAGTTGATCTGTTTCTTCTCGGCCAATTAAAAGGACAGTCATTTACATTTCTACAAGTCACATTTATTGTTTTACTTTGAATTGATATTATCAGTACTTCTTAGCAGACCTTCCCATGCGGTGCCGATGAACTCTGGCATGGTTTGTTCTCAATTAAGGTTGTCATTTTCAAGAGAGAGGGTATTCCCTTCCTCTTAGATAAATTTAGGATTAATACCATAACAAATCCTAAATTGGTATATTTATAATAAATCTACCCTAAACTAATTTTTCATCATTAAAAATCTCAAATTAATACATTATTGATAAATTTACCAAACTGATATAGTTGTGATAAATTCATCCTTTGTTAGTTTCTATAAAATTTTACTATCAAATTGCTAAATTGGATAATACGTAATAGTTAACTGATATACCATTTTAGGATTTTACTCTTTATTTGTTACAATTGTACCCGTTTTATGATATTGTGGTATTAATCCAATTTGATAGAGAGTATATTTGTTACAAATGTAACAATTTGGGGCTTTTTATGGTTATTTGGATAAATTTGTCATAGTTGTACTAGTTTGACATTTTCATAGTCAAAAAAATTAATTTGGGGTAAATTTGTCATATTTGTACTAGTTTGGGGTTTTTCACGATATTAATCCATAAATTTATGCAATTATTCAACTTGAGCCAAGCTTCGAAGAGTACCTACTTGCATCGGGCCCATGTGATAATGGATCGGTCATGAAGGGTTTTTGTGAGATCCTCGGGTATCAATAGGTGGGTTGCATTTAGATAAACATTTTCATCAAATTCTGATGTTATAAATTGATTTGAGACCGATTCCTTTACTTGCTTTTGTTTTTCACAACAATTCTGAAGATAGATACCTCGGCATAGCTCAGACTTTCAACATTTCATCGCGCATCAAACCATAGCACATGGCCCATCATTTCGATTAATAAATTGCTTGATAAAGTGTGTTCATATTAAAGTAGTTCATAGCATTAAAGATTGGGTCAAGTTCTTGAAGGACTTGAAGAGTAAGCTCAGGTTTGGAAAGTAAGGCTTGCGAATTTAGCAATGTCAAAGGTATTAAAATTAGTAAATTTCCTAATCTTGAATATAGACGAGCCAAAAGTACAAGAGAATAGTTTGGTACAAATGAGTAAGGGTTTGGCTGACATGAGCTACCTCTGACTATGCTTTAAATTCCTTGTGTAAGGAATGAAATAATGAGGTCATGTGTACAAGCAAAGATCACTTGTGAAGACTAGGACCTTAAAAGTCTTTGACGCACAT